>CM032433.1:4930674-7330674 GCA_019049465.1 Dryas iulia moderata
ACTGGCCCCTATTTGGTTTGTGTTGATCTGAAATTTTTATATTAAGACGCTAGATGGGCGCAGTGGTTAGATGATAAAATCAGAAAGAATGATAGATTTACAGATTGTTCTCATTTCCCTGGGATGCAAGACAAAGCTATGGCAGGTGTTATCGAACCATTAAGAGGGTTATTGAAATGTGTAAGAAATAAAGTCTTACAGTTAAAGGGGTGTTTAATACGTTGTCTTTATGTGTAAATATGTTTATTTATTTTAAATATGTATATATTTTATTTCACACATAATTCAAATTTTTCGTTGTTTTCGAATGATCGATTCGAAAAACGATATTTTATTCGAAAAACATTTATGTTTAATTATTGTAAATGGAAGACATTCCTAAAAATACTATTTTTAGCATTTTATAATTTTTTGTTTTAATTTTCAATTACATTTATATGTGATCTTATACTATATTTATATGTCTATTTTTTCAAACAAATAATTAAATGTTTATAATAGAATAACAAATATTTGTTTAAATATGCAAGTATTGTATTATTACGATATTATTATAATTGCATTATTAGTATTAACAAATTTCCCCCGTCCCTAAGAGCACTAGCGTAGACGCTTAGCAGCTTAATCTCGCAATCAAGAAGGTGCTTTTCTCCAAAGTGATACGTAAATAGAGTGTTCTTGGAAAGCTGTTAAGGCCATACATTATTCATATATTCATTATGTATTATAATGGTCAACAATGAATTATTTGGAAGTGATATGACTATCATCTTAAGCTAAGTAACTATTTTTGTATAGTAATTTTAGCGCCTTCGTGACCCAGTGGTACTGTGTTTGACTGACTGGTTGTGTATTCGATTCCCACTCAGGGGAATTATATTTAAATTATTTTAATTTCTCTATTCTGGAACCAATAACCAAGCGCGGCATCGATTTTTGCAAGACGCAATGTCTCAATTTTAAATGGAAAATCGAGAACAGAGTGTCTTGATAATATGTTCTCTCTGACTATTCTAGTAATCGGAAATAACGAGAATTAACAAAAAAATTATTTTTTCTGAAATGTGGACAAACTTTTGAAGTTTGTTAAGAAAGTAAAAGGTTAAAAACGTTGAAGAAACTACTAACCAATAAGCATTCCTATATATTTACTTGTATTTAGATTACCATAACAGCAAACACTGAAAATGGCTAGAGAGCCGCTGAAATTTTAGGTGACGGCCATATATGCCATATGCAAAAAATAAGAAAAATAAATAAAATCTACAAAAATAGTATTATATCTACTCATATTAACAAAACAAAATGGTCAAGTTACAAAATATATTTTTTTATACTTAAATTTACCAGATAAGTAATAAAAACGTTTAAGAATACTTCCAAAAAGCCTTCTGCAAGTGTTCAGAGGAGATAGCGCGGTTAGAACTCATCGAATCAGGGCTTACTGGTACGCGGACATAAACCGAACCGCCGGAATATGTAATGAAGCAACTAACGCGAAAGCAACCATCGAATTGATCTGAAAACTGAATAGTAAAAACCTAATATCCAAGGGAATTCTTGTCTTAGATTTTCAATATGTTTTAAAGTCTTTTTCAATTTTCATGTGTTTTCGTATTGGTATAGTGAAGTATGGATAGGTAAAATACATGTTATATCATAGAATAAAAAGGTTTTGATAAAATTTATTATTATTCTTTAGTTTTATTTTTATACATTATTGACAAAAGAAGCTTTACATTTTTCCCGGCATAGCATGTTAGGCAAAGGGAAAATAGTGTTAAAACACTTAATTTTCCATTTTCTACCCGATTTCGAAATATTCTGTGCTAAATGGGGGTATTCAACGCCTATTATTGTTAAAAATCCGTTTGAAAAATTTGATAACATGAAATCTATCTTTCTTAGCTTAGAAAGATAGAGTAAATCTCACAAGTTTCCTCCTACACCAAGTTAAGCGAGGTAAGTGAAAAACAGATACATAAGTAAGTTGTACAAAAATATTAACTACCATAATCTATATTAAGTAATATAAATTATAACATATTAAACCTAATATTACCTTAAATTGCAAAGATAATTACTAATCACAATCATAATTTGAACACGATAGCCAATTTAACAATTTATTACAAAACTTTTAACATAGTAAAAACCATATCTGCACCATGTATAACGGGTTTACGGTCTCTAAAATCTCTGTTATGGGGTTAGTGCCATGGCGTGACGTGAATCTCGCTGTGAAAGCAAGTGTCAATCGTGATAAGATAAACCAATGATCCCCCGGCAGTGACAAAGCGACACTAAATCGATTTCTCGTTGAGATGACACACGAGCATGTAGAAAGTAGGCATGGGAGATTTATTTTTTACATTTTTAGGGTGAAAAATTGAAATGTATGTTTAAAAACATAATATAATTTTAAATTTATAGTGTTTATTTTAATGGTTATCGTGGCACACTGGATAATATCTCACTTTAACTGCGAATGGTTGAGGGTTCGATTTAAGCTCGGTTTAATGATCGTAATATTATTATTTTCAATTCTCTGCTCTAGTGAGCAAAACAAAAGATACCGTCAATGGAGTATCTAAATACTAGGTTCTCTCTGATTAACCTGTTTTGCGGGAAAAGTATGAAGCTGCATATGTATACTATTTTGTTATTTTTGACGTACATATAAGTAATGAAATGTAAGATGTAAGATAATGAAAATGCAATATGTTAAGTATATATGATAAATCCTTATTTAGACATTTGCCTTTCAAATTGTAAATATTTAATTAAATGTAAATATATATTTTTCAATTTCAAATCTAAATTTAATGTTCATATAGGTGTACAATATAATAAATCTTCTTCATCTTGGCATTTATCCCGGCCTACCCAGGCCTGCCTCCTGCCTCCTGGCTTAAACTACTCCACTTTGCACGATCTTCTACGTCGTTGGTGGTTAGTCCATTGGCTCTCATGTCCTGTTTCACGACATCCAGCCATCGCTTCCTTGGGCGTCCGGGAGGTCTTGCTCCAGGGATAGATATACTAAGGCATATATACAATAAAATAAATATAATAACTTAACGTATATATCTACTTTGTAGCTACAAATAGCTTACATTTTTGTCAAATTGCTCCATAGCCATAGCAACAATGTGCGACCGAAACTCCGTCGTGAAAGTTATAAGGGAAGGACGCTTTTTAAGAACACGAAAAATGCATTTGTGATTTAGTCATAAACGTTTCTTCAGTGAATGAGGTATTCGTACGTGTCGTGATAACGGTTACGAATGACTGACTTTTGTTGTTTATGGTTTAGTGTTGGCTTTATTTGTATTTATATCGCTATAAATGAATTAATATCGATTAATTAGCTAATATATTCTTTGTACTCTATGAAAATTTATATCAATTTCTGATATCAATTCGTTCGATTTGAAGCCAGAACAGCGGTTGATATCTGTTTTGGTTCACTTATTGAAAGCTGGTTCTGAATTTTAATATTCGAGGCAATATTCGTATTTAAGATATAAATTTTACTTGGACTCCACTATATAGAACGCAGTGTCTTTAAATTTTTGAAAAAGAAAAAAGTAATGTATATTTGCGTTATATACGAGTAAAAATACTAAAATTTGAACTAATAGGCAATAACACATTATAGCTTATGTAGAATTATAGATGTGTTTAAATTTGTCTATGAAAGTCAAGGTGTAAAATATTCAATAAAGAGATTTTAAAGTTTATCAGCTTCACCCTTCCCGCATAGTGGGGTAATCTATGTATATCGTTCTGCAGTCTCCGGTCGAAATTGAGAAGTTTCTAGGTACTTTTAATTTTTTCTTATTTAAAAGAGAGTAGCGTACGCACACTACTATATTATACTAAAAAAATTATAAAAAAAATTATATATTCAAAGCTAAATTTAACTTTAATGTGATTTAGCCCCATTTCCGCAGTGCGTGTCATGAGACGACTAATTTCCTTACTACAGTGCAAGAGGGAGTTTCGAGCACTATACACGCTTAATTAGAATAGTTACAATAATGGCTTCCTTACTGAATTAATTCTCGTGTAGAGGATTGGAGGATAGTACAATTTTAATGCCACGATATTAGTTAATCCGATTATCCATATAGCACGTGTATGTGGTACATATGTAAGTATATTGAGGTCGTCGTGGCCCAGTGGGATAGCATCTGACTGTAAACGCGATGGTTGTGTGTTCGATTACCATTTGGGGATGGGGAATTGATTATATATTATCTCTCCGTTTTAGAATCTAAGATGGATGAGCGCTCAAAGCGTGATATTGAGTTGGGCCACTCAAAACACAATATCTTGACTTCGGTCGGAAAGTGGAGAACGTAGTGTTTTAACACGAGGTTATCCTTGACTATAGTGCTACGTGGGGAAAGACGTGAAGCTAAATCATACGAGTATGTCTGTATTTCGTATTTTTGCTTACTTCGCAATTGCTTTAGGGCAAGTTATAATCATAAATGTATCAGAATAAAGTTCATGGTTACTGAAAAAAATGGAAATTATACATTTTTTTACATTTATACGTCGGTATATAGTGCTATATACTGTAACATATTAAGTTAATTGTCAGGAGACGCGTAGCCGTTAACGTTCATGACGTAGACGTAGCCGTTAAGTAATGGATTTGACAGTTTTCTAGATCACGCGTTTTTGATAGTTTTAAAAGAAAACCGTTCCGATTTTCTCAAATGAGTGTTTATTATTACACTTCGGAATAGTATAAAGAAGTCAAAATGTTAAAAAAATGACTTAAAGCAAGTTTACCCTTAAGTCCCATGACATATATTTAATATTACCGCAATAATTAAAAAAAAACAAATATAAAAAAGTAATTTCATTTAAAGCCACCTTAAAAGTAAGATAGAAGTCTAATAGACATCGCATAAAGCACGTAGCTAATAAAGGTAACTCGTTAACACTTTTATCAAAGTCCGAATAGCTAAGCTTCGTCTTTGTTTGCTACATTTAGGGGAAAACAATTAAAGGAACTTTTTATCAGTAATTTTCTTTATCCATCAAGTCTTGGGAAAACAAACGTTTGAGACAACACAAAAACTCCGAAATGTTTAGGACTTTTAAGAAGTTTAAGAAAAGAAAATGTCTGTTAACTTTACAAATTAAATGCTTTGTGCTGTTATTTGGCAATTTGTAAGAATTAAAATTTAAATTAATTCAAAACAATTGGGGCTATTTAGTAGCTATTCATTTTAATATTTAGTAAATATATTTTTTATGTTTGTAAGAAAAGAAATCTTAATCGCTGGTGACTGTGATGGTGACGCAGTGTTTTTAGAATAGAAAAATTAGTAATGCGTGAAGTAAAAATGTCGGACGTATTTTTATGTAAATTATGTAGAGGAAAGAACGTTTATATGGAGTAGAATTGCAGAATGTCAATATATATATAATAACTTACAAATAAATTTAACACATTAATTATACAAACAAATATTACAAGAATAAAATAATTTACTGTTTGTTTCAACGCAACATTAAAAAGAAAACAGCAAGCATTAATTTTCATCGTGAATAAATCGTATTGCGGACTGGAGCATGTAGGAGACTCACTAAAACCTCTCAGTGGTCCTCCTCGAGGACCACCACTAGTCGCCACGGGAATGCCCAAGTCGTCTATAATCCTCCACGGCGGAAACTGTATATAGACTTTTTTTATCTTCACTCTGGATCCCACACACATCAGGGTAGGCAGAGAGAGCCTAGGTTTAAGACAGTACGTTCATTTTTAACCGAATTTTGGAGGCATTGCACGTTAAGCGGCGGAACTTAACGCCGCGCTTTGCCTCGTCACCAGAGAGAAGAAAATGGAACCCACGATCAGTCGCGTTTACAGTTATACTTTGTGCCCCTGCGCCACGACTGGTTTCACATATAGATTGAATAAAAAATATGTTTCTGACAAGTCATTTTCATTAGCTTATTTAGTTTTATTGATTTTTCCTATATTATTATAACAAGCCAAATATAATCAAAATCGGTATAACCATTACTAAATACAAATAAATGCTGTAACTGAGCCGTTCATTGATTGTTAGGGGATACAAAACTTGTCCATTATGCAACTTAAAGATAGGATCAAATGCTTTTCGTCTTTAGAGGTCACATAATTGTTGATATTTCAAAATGTCTCAGATTTCGCCTTAGCAAAATAACTTTGTTTCGTGAAGGTAAAAACGAAAGGGAATGTCTACTCTTATTAAGTTTACGGGCTTTGAGATTTCCCTGTAGGAATTTCGACATTGCTATAGACTAATTCTATTTTTGCTTTATTATAATTTTTATTTTAAGACGTTCAATATTTTGACTTGATTTTTTATGTTAAAATATTTACAATTGTAACAGGTATATTAGCTTTTATCAATATTTATAAACAGTAGTAATAATAAATTACTCCATCGTGGCACGTGTTAACAGTGTTTGAGCGTATTTGTGATGGTTGGGGGTTCGATTTTCACTCGGAAAATAAGTATTTAAATTATTTTTCTTTATTTTTCCATTCTGATGACAAGATGAAGCTTGGCATTGACTTCCGCCATCTAATTCGCAATACTTCGGATTCATGTAGAAAGCAGAGAGTGGAGGTGGTTCTCTGCCTCCGTGAATATAGCATAGTTAATGTTTGTGATGGGAATATTTCATCCAGATGTATTAATCGATTTTGATCTTTATTATTATATTTGGTAGACGAAACTTTAAAAATGTTTATATAACAAAAAAAATTGATTTAATGTTTTTTGAAAAAGACATGTGCATGTAATGAATATACATATATAGTATTATACATGTATATAAACTTACATTAGACTATATTTACCTATACACTTAAAGTATTTTATTTTTTTACTAAAACAATTATATAACAATCTGAACAACACACAAACGTTTTGTATAGCAAATACAATTTTATAATACCAGCATTTTCGTACACAATTGCTAGCTATTGAACTTCGAGCTAAATCCGTAGTGCAAGTGTTCTGCGGAGATAGCGCAGCTTTACTAATACCCTCTGAATCTAACCTGTTCCCGCGAGAGTGCGCCGACGATATCTACGAACAGAGCTACTGGTATACGTAATGAAGTGACTATAATATAGAAATGTTGAACAATTTACTAAACGATTTCTCTATTTGATTTTTAGTATAGATACAAATAATGTCGGATTGGTTTAAGCTTGTGGTGCGCCAGTTGTGTAAAATACTGCCTGATTTGTCTTTTTTACATTTTTTTATTTAGTTACATGCATTCACGTATTTCCGAGCCTGTTTTGATCTGGAGTTTTGTCTTCATATTTAGTTTTATTGTTAAAAGTTCAAATCTACGCAGTTACGAGTACATTATCTTTAGGTTGAGAACGGCTTCTATTCATCAAAAGATTTTTGTTTATCATGCCAGATTTTACTTATACCCTCTGAATCTGACCTGTTCCCGCGAGAGTGCGCCGACGATATCTACGAACAGAGCTGCTGGTATACGTAATGAAGTGACTTTAATATAGAAATGTTGAACAATTTACTAAACGATTTCTCTATTTGATTTTAAGTATAGATACAAATAATGTCGGATTGGTTTAAGCTTGTGGTGCGCCAGTTGTGTAAAATTCTGGCTGATTTGACTTTTTATACATTTTTTTAATGAGTTACATGCTTTCACGTATTTCCGAGCCTGTTTCGATCTGAATTTTTGTCGTCTTGTTCAGTTTTATTGTTAAAAGTTCAAATCTACGCAGTTACGAATACATTATCTTTAGGTTGAGAACGGCTTCTATTCATCAAAAGATTTTTGTTTATCATGCCAGATTTTACTTATACCCTTTGAATCTGACCTGTTCCCGCGAGAGTGCGCCGACGATATCTACGAACAGAGCTGCTGGTATACTTAATGAAGTGATTATAATATAGAAATGCTGAACAATTTACTAAACGATTTCTCTATTTGATTTTTGGTAGAGATACAAATAATGTCGCATTGCATTAAGGTTGTGGTGCGCCAGTTGTGTAAAATACTGGCTGATTTGACTTTTTATACATTTTTTTAATGAGTTACAGGCTTTTACATATTTGCGAGCCTGTTTTGATCTGGATTTTTGTCTTCATGTTCAGTTTTATTGTTAAAAGTTCAAATATACGCAGTTACGAGACAAAGCACGCCTTGAGTTTCGCCACTCAATACGTAATGCCTCCAGAATTCTTTGGAAAGTCGAGAACGGAATGTCTTAACATTAGGTGCCCTCTGGCTACCCTGCTATGTGCTTGACACTCTTGTATAATCTGATACTTAGGTACATGAAGAAAACGCGTCAACGGCGCCTGTAGTGAGATATTCAAAGACACGTATAAATCATAAAATTAGTTATAATTTGTGACTATGAACTATGTAAATATAATAAACTTTACTAAATTCTAACGAAAATCTTGATTATCATATCACGACAATTAGTTCTATTAGAGTAGCGAACGTGTTCAGAACCGGCTATATTCCCAAATGACATTCGTGCGCGTCAAGAGCACAATACATTTGTAATTGAATTTACAAAGGTGACATGGACCTAACGGTGGCTTTGTAGATCATTTAAATTGAATTGAACTTCCATTACCTTGGGCTGCTTTGTTAATCGCTTTTAATGAATTATATGTAGATTCTATCATTTGGCTGAATTTGATTGAATTTAGACAATTTTTTATGTTAGTCATGAAAAAAGTCTAGTTCTTATATAAATAAATATATAATAAATCTTATGAAAAAGCAATCAATGAATAGAATTATCGTCTTTCTTTTATTTTTACGTCACTTTCATAAAATCTATTAGATAGGAATATATAAATTTTGTGTTAATATGTCGAATGATCCATCTGCTTAATTTTCGTAAATATTGTTAAAAAGTATCCTTTCTAATTTCGTTTTTAAACGTAAAAAATACTTAAAGTGATGGAATTTTGAAGAAAAAACAGGTAATCGGTAAACCTACATAAAATTTTCATTAGCATTGTAAAACATAATCTGAATCATATGTAGTGCGGTAAGCTATGGGTAGGCCTACAGACCGTTAAATGTATTTCGATAAGCCAGATATACTTGTTCAAAAGCATCTGTCCTTTTGTTTCTAATATGCACAAGATTACTTTGTAACTATTTTATCAATAATCAGGCTTAAATATCGACGTTAAATTTATAAATAGTAAAAATTGAATCCACAACCAATCGAGTTTACAGTTCCTCATTATGTTACATAATATATAAATCGTTTTTTTTAATTTGTTTTTTTTTAGGGACTTCTTAAGTAAATATACAAAAATGTCAGGTCCATCGTTCCCTAAAAAAAATAAAGCACACAAACAACATTTTCTTTTAAGTCTAAAAACACTATTTATACTTATATTTATGCAGCATTTTAGCCACTACAAAACTAGGTTCAGACAATAAACACTGAAAAATACCGACATCTAATAAATTAAAATTATAACGACAGACTAGTTTCTGACGAGCCTCGGCATTTAGGACACATTCCACCAAGAAATGCTGAACATCGTCATCCACTCTACACAGTTCACACTTTGGAGTAGATACCCTTTTCATAAGGAAACCAAACTTCTTTAGAGGAACATGTCCAGAACGCCTACTAATACTACTACTGCCTAAACCTAAGGCCTATAACAATTTGTTCCCGTCAATAAAACTTGTCAATGTTTGTATTGAAACAGAATATTTTTTTAAAATTATATCAGAAATACTGTGCATATACAAGATATAATTTAAAATTGTAGTTTAAAAAATAATTACGGCTTAAAGCCTCGAAGACACAAGTGGCACCCGTGTTTGTGAAGCCCGGGCTTTGTTAAGCTGAGTACCTTGTGGCACTCAACTGCTTTATATAAATAATTCTAAATAACATAAATTAAATTATAAATTTTATACTTTTAAAAAATATAATTTGAAATGGACCAGGAAAACTTTTAATGTATGATGCAATAAATCCTATACTATTAGGTGATATTCTTTTTATAGTTTAATGAAACTCTTCTCTCCTTTATGCCGGAAATTCAACGCGAAATTTAACGCCACGCTTTATCTTGCCGGAATGGTAAAATGACAATAATACAAATTCTATTAATCTATAAGTGCGAAAGTTCATAAGGATGTTTGTTAATCTTTCACGTAAAAGCTACTGAAAGGATTTCAATGAAACTTTGCAATAATGTGTATTAAGAGATTTTATGAATTGTCCAAATTATCAAGTAAGTTGGCCCCTTTGGATTTTACAGTAATAATTTAATAGTTATGTATACTATGTTATTCAACTTAGTTAATTAAATCAGGTAGGAACATCCTTTTTCTGATCGAACTAAATATGGCATCATCGTCTTCAACTTAACTCTTTTCCCCGCATAAACACTCCATACCTTTCTTTCTGCCCGAATGTTTTGTCCTGGATCATTACATGTTAAGTGGTGAAACTCATCATCATTCGAGGATATTTGAATTACAATTTGAATTAAATGTTAAAATATAATAAGTACCTAACTTACGTACTAAAACAAGCCGCCGGGTGTACTGGCAGATTGCTGATCTGATAAGAAATAACTTAGATTACATTTATTTTTGATTATAATCGTAAAATCTACTAACTGCACAATATTTTTTGTTACATTATATACAAGGTCAAATAATTCAAAATAAGAAGTTACAAGTTACATTTTTGGAACATCAAATAGTTTACCACCGGTTCACTAATTTATAAAATCTTGATATTATATACACTGTCCCATGAATGAATTATTGACTCGATGTAATCGAGTCACAGGTGTAATCAATTTATGTTTATTTCTGATATTAATATTATGTGTGTCGCCGATTTTTGTAAAATCCTTAATATTTTTCTTAACATAGCAAATATGTAATGAGAAGCAACAGTCAATATATTAATTTCTTTAAATTTTGTTCTTAACACGCGGAGGAAGTCGCGGGCACAGCTAATAAGACTTATGCTATTTCTTGCTATGCTATCTCCTTCTTTGTTGTTGGTGTAATAAAGAGTTTAAATAAATAAATAAATAAGAAATAAAATATAACTAAAAAGTCTATGAATCTTCATAGAAGCAATGAATTTTGGATCTCAGCTGCACCCTATTGAACAAAGATGAATGGACATCGTTCGTTTCGGCTTGCACCCATTAACCTTACCTTTAAGATAATGCCCGGTTTCTAACCCAATCTCAATCGCAATCAGTATTAATAAGTCTTGTAAATCTATTGAGATTTGTTTCACTACCGCGTAATGAAATGGAGATAATGAATTATTGGATATTACAATTTGTATGTATATAACTTTCCTATTAAAGTAGAGGGGTTGTAATGATCTTAATTGTTCGTCTATTTGAATTTGATATTATATTTATAATGTAATTTATTAAGTAAATTTTGGCCAAATTAGCCACTTAGTTATGTTTAAGTTTTAAGTATATATTTGTTTATACAGTCTAAATTTATACTTTTAATATGCAATATAAAATAAAGTTTTAGAGTTACAATGTCACTGCGTGGCGTAGTGACTGTCTGACTGTTAACGCGATTGGTTGTGGGTTGTTATGATATATTTGAAATATTTTCATGTTTCCACTTTAGTAAAAAAAAACATATTCCACCACTTAACACGCGACGTTTCAAATTTCGGCAAAAAGCGAGGAATAAGGTGTCTTGTCTTCATCATGCTATATGGGATTTTTTTTTATTAATTTAAATATTAATTTGTATATTACATATCTGCAACAATATATGTACAACAATATATTTACTAATGTATCAAATTCAACTAATGGGATTTACTCGGACGTTACTTGGATTAGGACGAAATGTGAAGAACGGAGTGTCTTGACACTATGAACTCTTAGATCATCCTGTTTCGCGGGAAAATAAATATATACTTTTAATTTAGCTTCACGCTTTTGCCCGCATAGCGACTCGATTCCCACGCGAGGGAACGATTATATTTAAATTTTCATTTCTTCACTCTGGTACCTAAGACAAAACTTGGTGTTTGATTTTCGGCCGAAATCAAACGCCAAGTTTTGCCTTAGGTACCAGAGTGAACAAATGTAAATTTATATATAATCATTCCCTCACGGGGGAATCGAATTTACAATCATCGCGTTTCAGTCAGATGCTGTTTCACTATGCCACGTTGGTTTCAAATATTTTGAAATATATTAAATGTCATATTTTTCTGACAATATGTACTTTAAGTATATATGAAAAAAAAAAACTTTTCACTAAAATTTAATCAATTTCAACTTAAAGGTAACTTAGAGAATAATAAAAAAATATTAAAACAAGTCCCGTCAAAATCCTCTAGAAGTTAACCTAACCGCATTTACGACGCCTTTGTTTCGTTAAAGTAAATACGAAAAGGTAAACTGAACTCTTATTAACATTATAGGCCTCGAGATTTCCCTATAGGAATTAAGAAAAGACGCACAATTTTTGGTTCATAATAAAGTCTTGCCATAAAAACCTGATCGTATTCATATAAAAATATACAGATAATATATAAAGTTAGAGATGCAAATAAATAAACTTTTAAAAATACATGTAGAAATCAAACGATATTAAATTCATATACTGAATTTTATTTGGAGAAAATATTTTTTACTAACCAGTACAAGTAGTGATTTTCATACATAATTCATTCCAGAATAATTTTAAACATAAACATATGACTTTGTATATACAGTTTCACGCTTTACTAATGTAGGAATAGAGACCCTAGTGCCGAGTGACTCCGTTCTCCGTCATTGATCATTCTTACGAATGGTCCAAATAATGTAAAGAGACATATATCCATACTAATATTATAAACCTTAAAGTCCCTTTGTCTGTCTGTGATGGTAGCCGTGAAAGCACGGCTAATCTACTGACCCGAGTTGGATGAAATTTGGAATGCAAATAGTTGAAAATCCAGTGTCAAATTTAGATTACTTTTTTATTTAAGAATCACCTTCTTATCCGTTGAAATATGTCACAAATGTTTGTGGCATTGAGAGGCAAAACCTAAGTCGCTTAACTGATTTCGATGAATTTTCTCGGGAAGATAGTTTATGTTGCAAGGTCAGACATAGGCTAACTATTTTTTTTTAAATCTTAAGGGACTGAAAAAGGGGATTAAAATTAGTTGAAAAATATACACCGCTTAACTTATGCACGCGGGCTGTAAAAATAACACAGCTTTAGTTGTGTAGTTTACGAGAGCGAAGCCGCTAGCGAGTCGCTAGTGTTACATAATATCAAAAAATGTCAGCAAAAATATAATATATAATGACAAAAAATTGTAACAGTTTGATGTATAAGCTTTAATAAAATGAAATTATCCAAGCCGTAAACGCGACGTCCCGACGCAAACATTGTTACCTGCATCCAATTAGCTTACCGAGGTTGAATTGTAAATCCGCACAACGTCCTCTACCATCGCGTAATGCCATTTACAGTTTTTATACTATCATTCAAGTTTTTTTATTATTATGATAAAATGCATTGTGTTATGGAATAATTTTTTTATATAATTGATAAAAAACAGGTTTAAGCTTTTTCCTGTACAGCAGTAATTAGAACTTAGTGTTAAGTTATTTACTTTCTATATATATGTTACTCCATTCTGCATATTCTTAATTGATTATGAACCTTACCTTCATAAGAAAATTTAAAATGTCTGTTTATTCTTTGTTCATATGTCTTTTGCGCTTGAAAAATTATTTACAGCGAGAGAAAGTGGTATTTACAGCCTTACACAGCCAGATATGTATTATTCCCGTGGGGGGACGGGTTAAGAATACAATACCCCCCCGCCGCTGGGTAGCGTCCCGTAAAAGGCGGGTAACCCAGTAGTTTGGTGGTAGGAGATTCGTTCTCCGACTGGCTCGCGACCACTATCATGTCAAAGACGAACCGCCAAATATCTTATGATGTGTTCCGGTTCGATGGCATGTAAGCCAGCTCTCCCTATTCCCACCATTCCCATCCTTCCTCCCTCCTTCTGTCCTACATTTCCAAGGCTGGCAACGCATCCATAACTTGACTGTTGTGGATGTCTATGGGCGAAGGTTACCACTTAACACCAGGTGGGCCTTCAGCTCGTTTGCCTCCTTAATTCCATAAAAAAAAAAAAAAAAATCACTACTCCGTGGTGTTATTCTTTACTATACTACTTATAGCTTATTATATAATACTATATACTTAATTGCATCGCGGTACAGTGAGTCATTAACTATAAACAATGGTTCTGGATTCGATCCTCGATCGAGGGGAAAGATTACATCTGATTTATATTTGTTCCCCGATCTGGTAAGAGAAAGCACGTCATTACATTGCAATTAAATTGTGCCCACACTGCGGCCCCAATTACGTGTGGAGGCCCTATTGTCAGAGTTTGGTAAAACCTGTAGCTTTTGTTGGTTTAGCATTGATTGTTAGACATGTCCCTAATGGAACTTTAATGAGGCAAGAATGAATGTTTACAATTTAAAAAATGATAATCATACAAACATTTACTAAATGTATATATTATCCGAAATGTGCAACTAACAATTTAATAGTATTAATAAAATAGCAATGGCTTACAGTAAGAAAATACTATTATTTTATTACTTGATATATAATACTCTCCTCTATACAATGGCTTTCATGTCAACGTCGTAAAATTTCAAGGCTGACTAATTGGATACAGGCAACGGAAAGGTCTCTGGATCTACATATAGGATAAAATTTTGTTAATATTTTTGAATGCATATCTAATATATTTAAATTATATGAAATATTGAATATTTTCATCTCTTTCGCTCTGGTGTTGAGGCAAATCGCGGCGTTTAGTTCCGTTACGTAAACACAATGCCTCCAGAATTGGCGGAAAAGACAACGGAGTGTCTTAACAGGTTAGGTTTCCTCTGACTACCCTGCTGTGTGCGGGATACAGCGTGATGATAAAAAATATCTTATATATTTGCCACCCTTTTAAGCTTAAATATTATATATAATACGGAACGGAATGTGTTAGGTTAGGATTTATTTTTTATTTAATATTTAAGTCAACTGTCGCTCGCAACCTCATTTGCGTCAACCATTACCGTAACATAGAAATATGATATTTTTTCTTGCTTCCGTATGAATTTCGGGAAATCCTTTATTTATACAACGAACTTATATACCTATTAATTTTCAGTTTAGCGGCTTTGCGTTGTTGGTCATTCACATTGCATATAAGCAGTTCCACGCTTTTTTCCCCTTAGCAAGGTCAATGTACCATAAGACCTAATGTCTCAGGACATTCTTCATGAAATCAGTAATTAATAAAGGAAGCGTTTTATTTTGTCCTTTATAAGTTCATCAATCACTAAATATAATAACATTCGAAAGTCTGTGTGTTTGTCTGTCACGCTTTCACGGCTAATCTACTGGTTCGATTTGGATGAAATTTAGAAAGAAGGCAGTAAAAGTGACTGGGTCTAACATAGGCTACTTATTTTTTCAAAAATCAACCTCTAAAGGGTTGAAATAGGGGATGAAAGTTTATATGAAAAATCTAAGCCGCTTGACCAATTGTAATGAATTTTGGCATAAATATAGTTGATAATCTAAGCTTAAACATAGGCTACTTTATTTTTTAAAAATGCGCCCCCGAAGGTTGCAATATAACGAAACAGTTCACGCGGCGAAGCCGCGAGCGGGCCGCTAGTCACTAAATATAATAACATATGCCTAATATTAACATAATATATCTGTAAGATCATATTTCCGTAACATCAATGTGTCTTATTGGCTTTCTCTTTAATTTATTTATTTTATTTTCGGCAATGTCCATAAGGTCGTAAAACATAAAAGTTACATAAGACTAAAAGTAGGAGTGTGATAGTGGAATATAATCTTATAAATACTGTATAACTTATATACACAACAAACTACATGTATGGATGGTATTGCTTGCTTGACGTTTTTAAACATGGGCATAAACTCGAAAATGATTTCTTACCTTTTCAATTACTGGTAAAATTGCCTTGATAAAAAAATAGTTCAACAATATCTCACAACAGCATTGGGTGTCGAAAATAAATTAAATCTTTACAGGATCAATATCGACCTTTATAATTTGATACGTATAAATTTGTGACATAACTGAACTGTTACCAAATGAATAGGAACAATTTCCATCGATAGGATTTACAATGACACATCGACGGATTGACGCTTCCCGTTAATCTCACCGAAATTGAGTCCCCTTTTGAGAGCTCTCGATTCCATTTTGATTGCAGCTTTCACAGATTACATCATTCCGTACAATGATTGGATGACGTCCAACTAAAGTTAAGGAACTGTCTATAGTATACAGGTCTAGTACTTGAATAAAGGTCTATTTTTTAGAAAATTTATACAAAATAATCTGAATGGGAATCGAACCCACGTCTTTCCATAAACGTCCTAGTGCTCTGATCATTGAACCATATATTGTATCCAGCTTCGTCGGAATTCTTACACTTCCTACAACTAATCCGTGTCTATAACGAGAAATTCTTAGAAATTTCTTTCATCTAAAGATTATTTTTCTAAGTACAAATTTCTGACAAGAAAAAATGCTGTTTACTAAAACACTTAATATTTTTTAAAGTTATTCTCACACTTCGGATATTTTTGCTCATTTTTATATTTTATTTATTTTATATATTTTTTTTAATGTTTATATTACTTTATAAATGTTAAAAAAGAACCTATTCTATGAAATATGACGATATTTTTTTGTCTTTGGTTTTTCTGAAAAAATGAACGGATTTAATATCTACAATAAGGTTTATGTATTTCATTTTGCTTTACATCTGATGTTTACAAACTATTTATGTGTATTTTTATTTATTGCTTTTTTTATTGGTTTTTTTTTATATTTTATTATGCACTACTCTCTCTCCGACAGCATGGTAGTGTTACTTTATTCTCCACTTTCGGCTAGAATTCGATACATTGTGCGGTGAGCTTACATTATGACGTAACACAACGCCGCGCTTTATCTTTATGTGAGCGGAGAGACCTGAAAGATGATAGATTTATTTTTTTATATATTGATTTTCTATTTATACTGTTTTTTTAAATATTGCTTATTAAAATTAATGTTTCAGCATAGAAAATCAGGACGTGCCTACCTAAGCCTAACTAACAATCACCTCACATCTGTTTACGGTTGTTAACTCATGTGTGAATATTAATGTCTAATCAGCCTCAATTATAAGTAATAAGGTCATTTGAATATCATTTAATTACTACATTAATTACAAAAATATATTTATTTAGTAACTTATGATGTTATTTATAACTTATACCTACTAGTTGTCGCGTGTAACTTCTTTTACGTTAGATGCAAAATGTTAAATTCTTGTTTCACTGTCCACAGATAGTTTGTTTTTTTCAACCTGTTGCTGTCCACTGCTAAGCGTAAACTTATGAGGGTTATGAGAGACTATAGAGCATAAGCCATCGGTCCTGGGTCGCTCGCCTATATCCGTTGCCAACCACTTCCTTCATATCGTCTGTTCTTTGTATTGCGGCCTACACTACGCTTACCTAAGGTAGGTTTCCAGTCTACTACATATATGACTTCCCCATCGGATAGCGCTACCCATTCGAAGGCAACATTATATTTAATTTATTTTTCACCCGGTCTGGTACGACAAAGGGAAGGCTTGAGTCTTTTCATTATCGAATCCGAAACACATAATATTTTAAATTCGGACGTAATTGGAGAAGTTGAGGACACTGTTTTCTCTGCCCTACTATTCCTTACCCTACCATGAGTGCTTTGTAAAAAATCGCGGCGCTGAAAGAAAAGAAATAATTTTATAGATACCTTCTAATTTAACGTATTGTATATTCTGCTTAATAAGCTTAAAAATTAACCTTTGAACATAATGTTAATTAATATTTTCAATATTTGCCCAGGTCCTTAACTTTTTAAAAAGATTTTCGGTAGAGTATTAAATCTCTTGAGACTTGTTTAAAGTAATGAGTAAAGTAATGTAAGCATAATCAACGTGTATATCCATACTTATATTATAAATGCGAAAGTCTGTGTGGTTTGTCTGTCACGCTTTCACGGTTAATCTACCGGTCCGATTTGGATGAAATTTAGAACGAAAGTAGTAAAAGTGAGTGGGTCTAACATAAGCTATTTATTTTTTCAAAAATCAACCTTTAAAGGGTTGAAATAGGGGACGAAAGTTTATATCAAAAATCTAAACCGCTTGACCAATTGTAATGAATTTTGGCACAAATATAGTTGATAATCTAAGCTTAAACATAGGCTAATCTATTTTTTAAAAATCACCCCCGGGAGTTGCAATACAACGAAACAGTAGTGTAGTTCAATTCTATGTGAACAAAGTCATGGGCACAGCTGATAATTTAATATAAAGACTCACAATGTCTACTTGACTCTATATATATTGTATTCGTCAATTAATTATTTAAGGAGCTTGTTCTAAACTTTAAAGCCGCTGAATTTGTTTATTTTTTGCAGCAATATTTTACTTTACCAAGTTCAGTGATTAAATATTTAAGTTGAAAGTGTAGTCTAGTCCTATCTATAAAACTAAAAATTTTATCAAGTAGTACTTGTCAAGCCCGCACTAGAGTCTCACAGGCACATTTTTTTAATTAATAATAAATTAATAACTCTAAAGTCCTAAACAAATGGGTCTCTTTCACAGGTCTTTAAAGTAGAATTTTGAATATTTTTAAGTTTATAATGGCTGAATATTAAAATTTGAGTAGATACACCTATATTAAATTATACCTTAACATTTAATGTGAAATTTATAGCTGTTGTGTCAGACAACACACTAAAAGCATGACATAGCATTTTTGGTGTAATATAATACTTATCATTTAGCGGTTAATATTTTTTAAAAAGTATGAATACTTTTTTTCTTTATTTTTCGTTTTCTCCCATAACAAAATAAAGTTGAAGCACTAGAGAAAATCCCATGCGATCGATTTTACGACATTACGATCTCCACTTTCCGTGCCAATGTGAACATCATCCCATACGCCATTCCACTACGTAATCGTAACTCGGCAGAATTCAACGCTATGTTTTATCTCATAAGAGAATGGAGACAGTTTACATGCAAATAATCCCTCCAACAAAACATCGAACCCACAACCGTCGGATTTTTAGTTAGACGTTTACCCACAGCATCACTATGTCCTTAAATACATGTTTAGCTTCACGCTGTATCCCGCACACAGCAGAGGGAATCTAGTGTTAAGTCACTCCGTTCTCCACTTTCCGCCGAATCTGGAGGCATTGCATGTTAAGTGCCGAAATTAACGCCTCGCTTTACAGGCACACTCTGTGCCTCTGAGTCACGACTACTATTCTAATCTACAACATTAAACATTAAATACACGAAATAAAAATAAAAGTTTAATCAAAATTTTCCATGAATAGTTTTCCTAACTAATAACATACTATGCAAATAGTAATAATCTACAAGCAGAATGTTTTATGCTCTGCAGTAGTATAATTATAAGTTTAGGATAAACCCTAATTAATGAATACGAATTCAAAAGAGAAACTTACTACCGGATGTTTGTTCAAAACTTGGTAGCCAGGAACTGAGGCAGCATATTCTGTGGGAAATAAAACATCAACTAAGTATGCAGATTCTGCAGACATGTTTACAATCTTTGGCGGCGTTACGTCTGAATTTGACGTGAAATCCAAATTGTTAGTGAAGCCGTGAGATATAAAATATTTGTTTATATTTATTAAGCGTTGTATTTAAAAATAATGTATATTTTGGTATTCTAAATTCTGAATTTATACTTTTTTACATTCTTGTGTGTTGTTTCTGTTTTAATAATTTTGTGTTGGTTACTTTTATTTTTTTGACGTTTACTTTTAATGACAGTTGGTTGCCTGTAAGAAATATCTTTTAATAAAGTCCGCCATTATATATTTAATTAGCGGCCCGCTCGCGGCTCGTGAACTATTTCGTTAAATTACAACCCTCGGGGCGTATTTTTAAAAAATAAAGTAGTAAGCCTATGTTTAAGCTTAGATTATCAAGTATATTTATGCTAAAGTCAAGTCAAGCGGTTCAGATTTTTCATATAAACTTTCATCCCCTATTTCAACCCTATAGAGGATGATTTTTGAGAAACTAAGTAGCCTATGTTAGACCCAGTCACTTTTACTACTTTCATTTGAAATTTCATCCAAATCGGACCGGTAGATTAGCCGTGAAAGCGTGACAGACAAACACACAGACTTTCCCATTTATAATATAAGTATGGATTAAGTTTATGTATTGTAAATAAAAAATATTCTTTTTTACCGCGTGCTACGTGCTATAGCGTATTATTTTTGATAATGTAACGTATTCTGTGCTTTTTTTCTCCGAGCTTTTATTTGGCTACCATTATTGGCTTTACAGAATGGAGTTATTGCTTACTTCATGTTACTTGCACAAAAAAAAAGTCTAAATTGACGTCAGTCATTGTAGAGCGCTGACTTATGATAAAATAATGTCGATTCTATAGAAATAATTATATTTTTTTAAATGAAAAATGGGACAAAAAATGCCATCAGTAAGTTTCTTTGAAAACAAACTAATGATCTATATTAAGGGAGTCGCGTTTTTTTTTTTATGACAAATTATTAAATGTATTTTTTTTTGTAGAATTTTTAGCTGGTGTTGCATTTTCATTTTTGTCCCTCATACATTTTAGCCGTAGAAGTTACTGCCACTAGCGGTTATGTAACGCACTAAGTTTTAAATTATGTTCCCAGCAGTATGACTCCGCCGCAACTTATGCGTTTAAACTTAAATATTTTTGGCACAGTAGTGAAGGAAGATTTTATTGGTACAAATTTTTTGGAGATGTAATTTTATAGTCAATGTACTAATTGTCATGTTGCATTGAGTAATTATTATTATAAAAAAGTAAAATTATTTTAACTTTATTACCAGAAAATATATTCCTTAATATTTTAAGTATGTCGTTTTCGACACGCGAGAGAGATTTTTAATCATAATATATTCTATTGAAAATATACTTAACTTTTCATTGTATCTAAAATAAATAAAATTGTATTAATAATTATATTTAATTTAAAAATATGAAAAATAAATAAATGCTTATTGTATTTTTTGACAAAATATTATGTCTCACAAAATCTGAAAGAAGAAATGAAAAGCGAAATAATCAATGACGTCATATATTATTTTCTTAAGACGAAAGTGTATCTTATATATAAATAAATTATACATTTCTAAACCTATAAAAACAGTCCAGGGTAGATGGCGACGGGTCCAGAGTGAGAAACCTTGTCATCGTATTACTACTTCCTGCATTCGGTTGTTAGCAAATTCTCTTAGATGTTGCTCGAGGGTTACTATTAAGCCGTTAGCTGAAACGAACAATATTATAAAAATTAAAAAAAAAAAAATCAAGATACTCTTTTCTTCACTTTCCGCTTGAAATCGAGCCATTGCGAGTTAAAATAACACACAATTATTCCTATATAATCATTCTCCTGAGTAGGAATCGAACCCACATCCACTGCGTTTGCAACCAGACCCTGTCCCACTGCGTCACGATGGCGTCTACTCTATACAAGCAAAATTAGAATTAAATTAATAATTTATCGTTTATATTTGCTTACATAATACGTAACGAAGACAAATATATAAGACCTATATACCTATACACATATAATGTTATATTTGTAACATTTGATATAGAACATCCCACTTCTAATGTAGAATATTTAAAGAGACAACTATAAAAGATGGCGCTACGCGTTGAACTTACATATTCATATATTTAAGCAATATAAATACTTGCAATTAGTTTATTTACAAAAACGAAAGCCCCATACGGTTGACCGGGCCGGAATATTTTCGCCTACCCTCTTGTCAACGATTTATTGAGCTCCCCAGTCGATACTCGTCTTTGGATGCGTTTTCATATATTTCCTTTGTTACCATTGTTGTTTAATTCATCGATATTCGTATTTATGTGTTATATGTGTGTGTAGTGGACTGTTTTAATAACTTTCTACGTAACAAAGAGGCTGTCATGACGCAGCGAATGCGAACGAGCACAAATGCGATGGTTGCGGGTTTGATTACCACTCGGAGAAATCAATAAGTATTATTTTCTTTTTTCCGCTCTGGTACTTAAGACAGAGCTTTAAGTTCCGCCACTTAACACGTAATGTTTTTCAACACGTAATAGCGAGTTTTAGGCGTATAGTGAAGAATACTCTTCTTCACTTGTCTAGTCTTGACACTAGGGAGTCTCTAGGTACCTTGCGATACCGAGGAATGTGTGAAGATTTTTTTTTCATTGACACTACATTGTAGTACTAAATATCAAATAAATCGATAATTTCAATGAAAATTAACTACTAAGGGTAAATCTAACTAACTAATACCATCTAATTAATAATGATTTATTCTATAGTCTAATTAATAGTAGTTTCATCACAATTATAAAGCCATACTGTAACGTAATATAGGTCTTATATACTATTTATATTATAAGCGTTTATTGCATGACAAATGTGTTGAGCAAGCTTGACGTTTATAAATTGCACGCAGATGGACACTAGGTTAGATCACGAATGACATAATTGATGACAGTGGTTGAAGCTTATGTATGTATGTATGAATGTATGGAGCGTCGAGTTCGGTAAATGTAAATATTATGTATTGTGGTAATACTTTTGAAATTAGAGATTATTATTATAGATATAAGGTATGATATCTATCTCTGGGATTAGTCGTGGCAACAAGCGTGTGACTGTAAACGACTGGTTGTGGGTTCGATTCCTACTCGAGGAGTGGAAGTATTTAATATTTCTATTTTCTTCGCTCTGGTGTACACGGCAAAATGCGGCGTTATGTTCCTCCACTGTGAAGTGGCGGAACATAACGTTGCGTGGTAACGCAGTGCCTCCGAATTTGGTGGAAAGTGGGGAACGGAGTGTCATAGCACTAGGTTATCTCTGCCTACCCTGCTGTGCGCCGGATACAGCGTGAAGCTAAAAAAACTATCTCATAAGTACTAAAAAATTATAGCGATGTCATGGCGCAGAGGGACAACGTTTGACTGTAACGCCATGGTTGCAGGATGGCACTAGGCAGGTCTTGACACTAGGTATTCTTTGACGACCCCGCTATACGGGAAATGGGTGAAGCTGTAAAAAAACATTTTACACGTAAGTAACAATATATTTAAAACAATATAAAACGTTTTAAACGTTAAAGTATTTCATGTGCATACTTCAGTGTTTTTTATTTTTATCCGAACTTTTATTAAATATGCGCTCTTGGTATGATAAAAATTTTTTATAGCTAGAGTCTGGTATTTACTTTATATTGTTTACTTTATATTTGTTTTTTCTAATGTCTATATTAGTGGTCAGATATTATTAATATAATATTTTATATTATACACATACAGATAAGGCATAGTGGTGCAGTAGGACTGACTGTAATCACCGGATCACTCCACAGACCATTCATAATTTAATGATTTTTATTCCTTCGCGCTAGTGAACAAGACAAAGGGCGGCGTTGAGCTCCGCCACTTAACCCGCAATGTTTTGAATTTGACTAGAAAGTGGACAACGAAGTGTTTCGACCCTCTGTCATCCCCTGCTATGCGAAAAAAAATTAAGAAGCCGTAAATATATATAAATATATATTAATACAGTACAACATACACGTTGTCTGTAATAAGGTATGAGCCAGATTTCTACGTGACTTTAGTGAGGTAGGGTAAACTAATCTCGCCCTGGGCACACTATGGGTCAAACGGTCCCCTCAGATAGCTATTGTAACAATTAAATGTTTTATGATTTTGGTTTAGACCTTTGTATGAAATTTTAATTAGACTATATTACTCGTATTACTGTTAGCTGAGCTTAAATATAATATAGAATTAAGTTGATATTTTGATGTCGTGTTTACATGTGAGGTTTTATAATATATATCACTGTTTTTAAACAGAGCTTACGTATTTTATAGGTGTTGAAGTAATGTAGTTCTAATATTTTTAAAAATATAAATGGAAATTTTATATCCTCCTGGGATTTATCTCCGTGTCCTTTAGAAACAATCAACACTAATATATAAATAAATAATATATTGTAACAAAAAGTAAGCGAACGTATGGTTTAAAGGTTGGAGGCTTTTCGAAAGACGCGCGTTCGAATCCCTTTGTGTTAAAATTTTTATACATTTCTAAAAATGTCTTTCAATTTCTTAAGTGTGGGAATAACACTCTAAAGATGATGTAGCACTGTTGCAGTATTATTGGACTTTCAATAGTACGTCCCAAAATGTGAGTTCAAACCTCATTTGCACCTACATATATCTAGTTCCAAAGCACATAAGTACTTTGCGTTAATCGAGGAGATGCCTGGCAACAAAAGCAGTAACAATAGTTTTTTTATATACTTATTGGTATTTACGTTTTCAATAACTGGACTAATTTCGATGGCCACATATTTATACAATTCTGTGATAACTATAGGTTTAGTTATAGTTATTTTTATTTTCATATAGTTTTTTCTCAGCTTCTCCATTCATTATCTATTTTTCCTCGAAAATCGTGGCATTGCGTTCTGATTGACGTAACTCCTAGAGCAGGAAAATGGAATTTTTTTTAAGTACAATCATTACTCCGAGTGGGAATCGAACCCACAACCATCTCTTTTATAACCAGACAAAATTCCACTGTGCCACGATAACCTCCATTTATATTTATTTTATCGAGTAACAAGTACTACAAGCTTGCAAGTTATTTCTTGCAAATGAAAACGAATTTAAAACATTTAAAACAAAAGACAGCAAAAATGAAAGGAACGACTTTAATATAACTCATTAAGTTATTTAACCCTGTCCCTACATTGTTGTAATGGATTATCTTCTTAACTTGTTTACGCGTAGCTTACATAGTTTCAGCAATATATTAACATATATATTACGCTTTTAATCCTGTCGACCTTAACATTGACCCTGGCAGATGGTTATCTTATAGGAAATATTGTATGTATGGGGTGTCGTGGTGCAGTGGCACAAGCGTGTGACTTTAAACGACTGGTTGTGGGTTCGATTCTCACTCGAGGAGTGGAAATATTTATTATTTCTATATTCTTCTCGCTCTGATGTCGAGGCGAAACGCGGTGTTAAGTTCCGCCATTGAACACGCAATGCCTCCAGGATTCGTCGATGCGTGGGGAACGGAGTGTCTTAACACTAGGTACCCTCTGCCTACTCTGCTATGTGCGGGATCGAGAAGATAAAAAAAATATTATTTGAGAGATCAATATGACATTTATAAACATTGATTATTAATTTATTTGCTCTAACTATAAAGCATTTGCGTTTTATATGTCTCTAGACTTATACATTCTACGGTTAGTTATGTTACACTGTTTCATTTTGACGGTACACAACCCAATTTGAATTCTACATTTCACGAACACAAAGCCATAGTCAAAACTCTATTTCAAGTTATAATTGAGTAACAAGTACCGCGTCGGTCTGGACATGGTTTTGAGTGTTGGGTCCCTTTATTCATTAAACCTTTTCATAATTTGTTATTTTGACACCTTTTTGAATGTTAGTTGTGTGATAAATTAAATATAAATAATATATCTATAGATATTGCATTAAATTATTTAATTAGTGAAATTAAATTAAAAAAAATATATGAAAGACACATAAATTACAATCAATGAATTGTTTCTATTTCAACTATGTCTCATACCTAAGACAAAGCGCGTCGTTGTGTTCCGCTACTTAATACGTAAATGTCTCAATTTTGGCAGACAGTGGAGAGTGGAGTGATTTGTCGGTAGGTTCTTTATTGCTTTATTGATTACCATGCTTCGTGGATAAAAAGTGTGTAACAGAAATAAATAATATGGACTTGAATGGTGGGCGAATTTTGATATTTGTTAACATTTGTTGCAAATTGGTTATCAATAAATTGAAAAAAATATTGAATAGGTACAACGTGTATTATTATTATTTGGACTTTTGAATAAAATGTCCAATACATTTCTGTTAGCGTTTCCTAAAATAGTTTGCCTGTTATCTGAAGTATCTAATATTATTAATCTAAGCGAATAAAAAAAAATTTTCAAACATTTAGCCAACAAAAGTATATAATAAACAAGAACAAAATAAAAATTACTCAATGACTGAAGGCATTTAAAAAGATAAGGTTTGTTCGTATGCAGAAATTCGTTTAACTTAATGTTATCAACGAAGTAGTAACTTCGCTTGCGTTTCGCGTTTTACGGTTATTGTTACATTCGAATTGTTTAATTCCTCTGAAGTGTCCGTCGTCCGCAGTGACTCTTGCTTAAACCGTGAGTGCCGTTTGGTGAGAAAAATTGACTACAGCTTTAGCATTTTAAAAAAATAAAATTTTATTTTAAAAACGACTGAAGGTTATGTTCTATACAAATAAATAAATAAATTGGGAAAATTGGGGTGTCTATTTTGCAATGTTTAAATACTGCGTTTTACTACATGTATACAGTACTGGACAAAAAAAAGTACGCATTACGTGATATTTTATATTAGTGCTATTTTATTATGAAAACAATAAATGACGTACATCAACGTCCGGTTTCAAAACGATAGTTTGTGAGATTATTTGCTCATTTCTTACTGAACATTGAATCAAAAATCAATAAATAGGGCACAAAAAAAAATACACCCGCAGGGTGCCAATATTGGGGTGGACAAAATACGTACGCACTTATGAAAAATACCAAATAAATGATCATATCCCATTTGTAATATTTTGTATGCCCACCTTTTGCTGCGAAACAACGCTCTGACGTCGGAGCATATCTAAACAACATTATACTAATATTGCCAATCGATTTTTCCCAGTTCTTCAGTCAAAGATTCGAACAACTTCTTTTTATTGCGTCACGTCCCTTTTATTGACGTTCTGGCCATAAAATCGACCATAATTTCATTTGGAATTTAAGTTCGGATTATTTGTCAATTTAAAAGAGACATTGAACTTGTGCGTACTTTTTTATGTCCAGTACTGTAAATGTATATATAAATACGTTACATATACCAAAATAATATTTTTTACAATTATTTTGTTCTATCTTTTCTCTGGAACGGCTGGACCGATTTAGAGAGGAAATTAGGCTAAGGCTACTTTTTTAGATTATCGTAAAACCTGTGAAGTAAACAAATAAGTTTTCTGGTCATCACTAAGCAGGCGAACTTGCGGATACAGATAGTATAATAAAGTTAGTAGCTAGTATAAAAAGGTAGTGATAAAGTTACATTACCTACATTATAAATAAATACAGGAATTCTAATTTATTTGAGGTTTTAGTCGATAAAAATGTTAGAATCTGTCTATAAAGGTATAATGTTACTACAATAATCACGATTATACTATACATATATGTAACATATATTTCTGTAATTTAAGTATTAGAGAAATTTTTAAAATGTTTCAAAAAAACCTTAGATTTACCAACTTTGATGGTAAAAGTCCGAACTATTGCTTGATAATACTTCATTTCGTACGTATAGTAAAGCTTAGATTTACTTCTAGGAGATACGGTAAACATTGATTAGGTTAGATTAGAAAGAGTTCGGATTTACGTTTAAAGTTGAAAATCTTATTTTTACTTGAAGAAAGTTTTAAGATTGTATAGACTTTTAAATAAACATATATAATTTAATGTAAGGACAAATTACGTATCAAAATGTCGAACTTATGGCGCAGTTTAACTTAAATAAACTAAAATGATATTTGAAACTAGATTAATTTCAGGTCAACAGGAAAATTTTCGTTGTGTGTACATTCATACATCTATTTCTATATTATATTATTCTGTTCTCATTTCTCCATTTTCGACAACTCAGATTTATTAGGCTGAAGCATTAAAAGCATTAAAGGCCAAGTGGAACAGCGTCAGACTGCAAAGAATATAAAACTATTATTTTTTTTCTTTGCGTTGGTGAAATAAAACGCGACGTGGAGTTCCTCTACTCAATGCCACAATTTGGGTCAAAGAGGAGAACGGAGTGTTTTGACACTAAGTTTTCTCTGACTACTTAGCTGAAAAAATCATTTTTGGTTATCAAATAATACAAATAAAGCTAAAGTAGCATATAAAGAAAGCTGCTTATCTACTCATTGACACTTAAAATTTTCCAGAAGAAGAAGAAACTATAAAAGGATTTTCTGAAATCATTACAAAAACAGGAAAGAAATAATAGATTTAAGTTCACAATCGATCCTACGAAAAATAAAAATCCAAAAAAATATGAATAGCAAATCCACGCGAACAAAGTAGCGAGCAACAACTAGAATCAATTATAAATACAATTATTTATGTTGTACGTGCATATATGATTCGTTTCTATCACATACAATTTATCTGGACCGTATGAATATCTAATGGTGCGTGTACGGTTTAATATTAATTTAAATCTGAATTTCAGAATAAATTTCCATAACTGTTTAAATAATTCCATAATATTTCGAGGAATATTACAGAATTATTCAATCAGTTATGAAGAGACACAGAGAATGGCAGGTTTAAGTGAGGATATTATAGTCAAAATTAACAATGTTCTTAGGTAGCTTGTATACGTCGAAAGAAGAGACGAAAGAATGGTAAGGCATATGTATGAAGCAAAAATGACCTGTTAGGACCTTAGAGAACACGGTGATACTGAAGTAAGGTCACGTAAAAAGTATGAGGACTTCCCAGAAGGCGTAAGTGGAGAGGTTGTTGATAGCGGACAAGGCGAAAGAAGTATTAGGACAAGAAAAATATTTCTTTCGAGGCGAAAGAAGTATTACAACAAAAAAAATCTTTCAGGAGCTCCGTTGTCTATGACCACTCCAGCTAGGAAGCAAGCGAAAAGCCAAAATTTGTTTTTTCAAAAATTACAAACATGTTATAATTATTTTAATATTCTGTTACGATGAGACGTTAACATAGTTGTATAGTGCGCTTGGATGTGTTATTCATAACTTAAACACGTAGATTCAAGTCCCCTTATGCTTGAGAATTAACGTATAGTTTCTTAAAGTTTGGTTTGTGTTATACCATATACATTTACTAGGTAATGTTTTTGTATTCACCTATTGATAAGAGATAAATCCAAAAAATAATCACTTTTACAATTAAGAGGTCATCGAGGCGCGTCTAATTACAAACACTGATTGATTGTGGGTTCGATGCTCAGTTGAAGAAATAATTATATTTAAGTTATTTTCTTCACTTTAGTAAAACAAAACGTGACATTGAAAGTAGAGAACAGAGTGTCTTGACATTACGTTGTACTTTTCTTGTTACGCGAGACGCAGCTAAAGCGTATATAAGCGTAAAGCTGCAGAAAGAAAACATTTTCACTTTTAAATTTGTTAGTATATCCAATTTACTGCGTTTTCAATTGTGGCGCAGTTAAGATGTGGATAGGAAGGTACGTGCAACGGCTGTGAGATAAAATGTCACTTACGGGAGTTTTTATTTTTAAAACATAGGGTTTCTTCAGAACTTGGATAAGTAAGTAAGTGTGGTGTTGAAATTTGTAATTTACAAGCTAATTTTGTAGCAGAAAACAGACAATAGAGTCACTAACTTCTCCTTGCTTGTTTTTTTTTCTATATTTCGAATCTTCTAAAAATATTGTTTAATGTATTTTCTTATTAAAATTGTTTTCATTTCCCTTCTCTAGTAAGACAATACACGGCGTTGAGTTCCGCTACTCAACACTCATTGTTTCAAATTAGTGCGTTAAAAGTTTGAAACAGAAAAAAAAATTAAAATATATTAAAAAAGAATTACAAATAAGTATAAATATTTAATTTAACCTGTATTTATTAAACAAATTTGACTTTCCAAACAATACACTAAGATTAAATGTACAGATGTATTCTACAGAGAATACTTCCATAGTGTTGTCAACAATCTCTTACAGTACAAAAGCGAGTTGGGCCAAGGTTCGTTAGCATTCCCACAAAGTTAAATACTATTCCTCCGAGCAACAGTCTGATTTAGGGTCGTATTAACGAGATCCATATTGTCAATTAATGTGTGCTTAATTTCGGGAGTAGAGGTCTCATGCGGTTTATTACCTTGTTGCTTTGGGAATAGAAAGTTATTATAACTATAGTAATATTAGAACTGTATTGATCTTGATGTGGATAAAGGTGAGTGAAGGAGTCTTTTATGAAAAATATTGATAGAGAGAATCTAGTGTCGAGACTCTCCCTCCTTTATTTTCTGTCGAAATCGAGACATTGTTGTGTTGTACCAAAGCGAAGAAATGATTGAAATTCAACGTTTTCCACTTTACGAAATTGAGACATTATGTATTGAGTGGCGGAAATCAACGCCACGCATTGTCATATTTACATTTATTTAGCTTCACGCTGTAATCCCACACACAGCTGGGTAGGCAGAGGGAACCTAGTGTTAAGACACTGTGCGTGTTAGGTGGCGGAACTTAACACCGAGCTTTGCCTCGACATCAGAGCGAAGGAAATGGAAATAATAAATATTTCCACTCTTCGAGTGGGAATCGAACCTACAACCTTTGCGAATACAGTCAGACGCTGTCACGTCGCGCCATGACCGCCCTAATTATTAGTGTACATATTTAATTTTTTCAATGTTAAAAAAAGAACTTATATTACGTTATACTGTTCTAATTATCTTTTTTTTAATTTAAAACAATATTTAATCGCCTTTTTTGATGAACATTATTGCTTTTTAATTACGAAGAAAACCTGAGAACAAAATGTTCTCGAAATTCAAAATTTTTCGACCTTTATCCATGCTTTTTTTTGTATAAAAATAAATACAAATCTTATTTATTGGCATGTTATATGGACTTTTAAATGTTTAAATAGCAATATTTTGTACAATATATTAAATGCTCGCTTTAACAAATATATTTAAAGTTCAAAGTAAACGTATTTGTTGCAAAGTTATTAGGTTTAAAGTCAGAAAGCTCTTGCACGGTTAGTATAAACAAATAAATACATGTTCAAGGCGTATACGAGTTGGCCGCTGGAGGGCATCAATTCAATTAAGATTTTCAAAGCACAAAGAATTTGTGGCGAGACTGCATTAAAGTACGTTTTATTTTATACCTTCGTGTGGTTACAGTTAATACTTTGTAATTTTGTAAGACAATATACAGAGTGATATGGTTCATAGTTAATTTCTTTTATGTGTTTTAAATGAACTAATATACATACGTTTATTTGCAACAGCAGTTTCATATTTTTTCCTATATTGGAGGTTAGCCAGAGAGGGTCAAGACACTCCACTCTTCACGTCCGCCACTTTTTTAAACGGGTTACGTATTGTAAGTTCGGATATAAAAGCTAGGAACTTATTGCTTCACGCTGTATCCTGTACACAGCAGAATACACAGAGGAAATCTAGTGTTAAGACACTCCGTTCCCTATTTATTTCATTTTATACACTTAATAAAATGTTTCTTTGTTTTCCAAAAATTTATTAATCCTCAAAAAGACGTGTTTTGATTAAAATCATGGTGTCAATCAAAAAACGGTGTACAACGGCATCAAATCTATTAATAAAATAAAATATTATATTATATAAATAAAATATTGTTTATGATATAAGTACATTACACCTACTCTTTAGAAATATTTCTTGGAAATTCAATCACAAATTTCTATTTTCTAAGAAACAAAATAAGTAAGAAATTCAATAATAATTATCTATTTATAAACCGTCAAATTATAATACTCTTATTTTTAAAGACTAGACTAGCTCGTGGCGTTGTCTGTCTGGATCATATTTTTTTATTAAACGCGACTGCGGAGATCCAAGGTAGTGATACCTTTTTTTTATCTTCACCTTTTTTCTGGCATAATAAAGTGGTCAGAGACAACCACGTGCTAAGACACTCTGTTCTCTCTTTTCCGAGTCAGTTAGACGCTGTCCCACTGCCCCACGATTACCTCCATAAGATATAAAATTAGAAAAATCTAACTGAATGTTACTTAATAGTATGATAACAAAAAAAAACAATTATTTTAAATTAAAACACGTAGTTAGTAGGTACGTTTAGTTTTGAACACTTTACAGTAGTACGTGGTCACAGGTAGACAGTCTACCTGTGACCACAATACTAGAAATATACCTACTCAATTAATCAGATTAAAAATAGTTTCATTTCATAATGTGTAATAATCACGAAAACAAAAGATATTGTTAGTATCTAGGTAAAACACTAGGTATAACCTACACAGAATAAATTTGAAGCTCCACAACTACGAACGTCCATATCTATATAGTTTTATAGTTTTAAATTACCTGTAACAAATGAAACAATTTTCCATTTAAATTGTATAATTCAGAAACTAAATAATAATTCCCTTATTAACTAATTGCGGAAACATAGATTGTTGAAAGGGTTTGTTTGGGGACAAAGCGAGGGCCGGGCACGTCCCATTGGCGTTACGACCAAAATACTTTACTCAGCGCAATACGACAACGGAAAATATAATTTTACAAATATTAGTTACTAATGGTCCAAGTGTTACATTTGCCTAAGATTTATTAATTAGAATATTTTTTTGTTTATATTAAAATAATTTTATTAGAGGCGTTCGTGGCGTAGTGATCTAACATGTGACTGTTAAAGTGATTGGTAGTAGGTTCATTTCTACTCGCTGATTTATTTTACGTTTAAATTATCATTTTTTAGCTCTGGTAAAATAGTTTAGTAGTATTAAGTTCCGCCATTCAACATATATTTTTTGAATTCGGGGCAAGTAGAGAACGGAGTGTCTTAACACTAAGTTATTGCCGGCTATTCAAAGATATATTGCTTCATTACTGAATAACAAAACATACCAAATCAAGCTTGAAATAAAAGACAATATTTAAAACATTTCAAGAATAAAGCATTCAGCTTTATTTGTAATTTACTACCAATCCCTTGAGCAATGAAATGCAAGACTGACTTCGTAATTGGCGAAAAATATGTGTATTGGATTGGAGAATTGCTTATTTCTATTTCTATATAAAGGTTTCATTTACCTTTGAATGTTAACTTCAAAATTTCAATTTTATAGACACACAGTTAACTATCTTAGCAGGTATTACTGGTATAAAGCGTCAAGTTATAGTAAGATTCGTTAGCATTTCTACAAGTTAAATACTATTTCTGCAAGTAGCAGCCAGAGTTGAGTCTGAATTAATGAGTGTCATTTTGACCGAAGCTTAAGCTTTCCTGGGAACTTAAAATATTATTTCAGGTACCTGGATTATATAACTATTGTGATAGGAATTTAGCTGAGTTTAAGTGATAAATACAATAATCAGTAAGCTGATTTTAGTAAATAAGTTCTATGTTTATATTAAAACTAGCGACGCATTTGTGGCTTCAGCGCGCTTGGACGGCTCCCAACAGAAGTGGGTTTCAATGTGTTATTTTTTATCGTTTTCTAAATGTCCTTTTCAATTTTCTAAGTGAAATATTCTATAATATGTTAATACTATATTTAGCAATATTATTTATTTATTATATTTAGCACTCTAGTACTGAGCGATTTCGTCGTCATTTCCTTCCACACGTAACACAACTGTGGAATGGCTTACCAGCGGCAGTATTTCCAGGTTGATATGACATGGGTTTCAAAAGGCGCGCTTACCTCTACCTCAAAGGCCGGCAACCTCCCTATAGCTCCTCTGGTGTTACACGGGGCCGTGGACGACGGTGTTCACCTAACATCAAATGAACCAAATGCTCGTTTGCCTTGTCCTTCTTATAAAAAAAAAGTGTTGAGTACTACAGTGTGACTTATATTATTATTGTAAGTTAAACACATTAAACATTATTGCATGATAATTGACTGTGCAATGATTTACATGTAGCTATAACTTAGCTTACATTATTTTAAGCGTAGTTTTGAATAAGCGGATGATTATCTAGACAGTGCTAGTCAGTAAGTAGTAACAGTGCATGAAAGAGAGAAATTACTATTATTTTAGAATAATTATTCCTCTGAGTAAGAATCGAACCCATAATCAAAAGCCAAAACAATTTGCCTTGGACTTTAGTCACAAATGTAGAGAATTTCTTAAAACGTTTTATCTAGGTGAAGCGTTCCATCAGAGACACTCTACGTTGATTTAAGCTTAATTCACGTCCCTAAGAAACTCGGAAACAAAGAAAATTAAATAAAATCACCCTCTCCAGTAGTGTCATTTCTTATTCTTACGTCTGTTCGCAGTGAAAAGTCATAGACTGCGAGTGTTATAAAAGAACACTGAGCATAATGCAACTACATTTATTTATGTTATTAGTATATTTTAATATTTATTGGGGCCTGTCGTCGCTTAGGTAGGTACAAAGAGTGACCGTAAAGCGACTGGTTGTGGGTTCCACTTCCACTCGAGGAGTGTAAATATTTAATATTTCCATCCATACTTATATTATAAATGCAAAAGTCTGTGTGTTTGTCTGTCACGCTTTCACGGCTAATCTACCGGTCCGATTTGGATGAAATTTAGAATGAAAGTAGTAAAAGTTACTGGGTCTAACATAGGCTACTTATTTTTTCAAAAATCAACCTCTAAAGGATTGAAATAAGGGATGAAAGTTTATATGAAAAATCTAAACCGCTTGACCGATTGTAATGAATTTTAGCATAAATATAGCTGATAATCCAAGCTTAAACATAGGCATACTTTTAAAAAAAAAGCCACCCCCGAGGGTTGCAGTACAACGAAACAGTTACGTAGCTAACGCGGCGAAACCGCGAGCGGGCCGCTAGTTATTTAATACTTCGCTCTGACGTCAAGCGAACAGCGAACAGTGGGACAGCGTATGACTGTAAACGTGAAGGTTGTGACTGTAAACGTGAATGATTAAATTTAAAGTATTTTTATTTTTTCGCTTTTATAAGAAAGCGTGGTGTTGAGTTTCGTTAATCAACACACACTGTCTCAATTTTGGACGGGACGTGGAGAAGGGAGTGTTACGACACTGGGTTCTCTCTGACTACTCTGCTAAACGGGAAAAATCCTGAAGCTGTAAAAAATGTATATATGTTTTCTTTCAGCGCGTCGTCATCTACTGCTGAATGTTGGCGTAGTTCACAGAGTTAACCAACCTGGCCTGACCTGATTCGACGTGCTGATTACATAAAGAAATAACTAGAATATGCATATTTTTTCAGTTCAGTCTACAGTTAATTTTTAAGTTGTGAGATTTGTAAACAGTTTAAATTATTCAAAATGCGAAATATTTTTTACAAAAATTTAAAAAAACAGCCAAAATTTATGATACAATATCGAATTTTATGATGTCATAAAAGTAATTATAAAGTAAATTATTAGTATATGCTTGAAGCTATATTGGCGAAGTATGATACGTTTATATTCTCATGCTGTTACACTACGATAGTTAAACGTTAGAATCTTTCTCGGGGAACTGCTTATATCCAAATTATTAAATTTTTTTTTTCTGGTGACAAGACTTTGTCTTGCCGGCGTTGAGTTCCGCCACCTAAGACGCAATGTCTTGGATATAGGCAGAAATTGGAGAACGGAGTGTCTTACCATTAGGTTCTCTCTGTATACCTTAATATTTTTTTTCTTTAATTATTTCTCAACCTATGTGGAATGACAATAAAAACACATATATTATTTTATAATCATTCCACAACGAACAAAACGAACTGTAGATCATCTCCCACTTGACTTTCAATTAACTGACGTGATTAAACTGGCAATTTTAAAATTATATTTTCTCTTTTATCCTTTAAAGAAATTGCTCGAATTTTATTATAAATCACAAGAAATACTAAAAGAACAACGAACAGGTAAAAAATATCACGTTTAACTAAACATTCTTTACAAGACTTTCTACTTTTATAACGACTCTCCATTGTGCTTCGTGGGTCAGTAAAAAGCTCTACAAGTGCTCGTAAGGAAGTTAGCTAAAATAGTCTTTTGAAGTTACTAACAATTTTAAAGAAATAATTCTCAAGATTATGAAAAAGATTTAATTTATTAAAACGTTACTTTGTAACCAATTAGCAACTACTTTTCTTGAAGCTCACGGCATTTTTACTTCATTTCTAAGGTCCGCTTTTACTGGTCTGTATTTCTATATATATAATAAAATATAACTGATAACTGTCTGTACGTGAAAGATATATGAGTAAAATATTATTAGGGGATTTATCAGGGCAATAAAATCTAAAACAATTATATATTTGTTTTTGGTTTGCGAGTTTATGTTTATCTGTGCGTTTCTGAACCCTAATTTCAGAAACGGCCTAACTGACTTAAGTGCAATATTGACAAATGTGTTTTTTAGTAATAGTCCTTTAACGCTTATCGTCTGTTATTTTAATGGTTTATAAATAAAAAAAGCTGTAAAAATTTTAACCTTAATTGTAATTTGCTATAAAAAAATGTTTTATTAAATACGCTAAAACTTGAATTTATGCATTAGAAGCTGCGATCGCTAGTATGATATGTAAATCGCTATGTTGAGAAGTGTCTAAAAACATAACCTGCACAAGGGACTGTGGGTTGCTTGTGGTTTAGGATACAAGGGAGCCCGCTTAAGCTCCGCTTTTCATCATCACTTTGAATGAATATAAATGATTTTCGTAAAAGGAAATTTATAATTGAATCATCTTTGCCAATAGCATAGAAAATATTTGACTGTATGTAAATAAATGTTCTAGATCTCCTGACTTTTTAAAAAGTTGTTTTTAGTTTATCTTCACTTGTTTCCTGTTAGACTATTTTTGTACATTCTCTGCAAACGTTCTTGTTTTATTTTATTTTTTCCAAGCTGTGGACTCCACCATACTTTTCCCACACTTTTTCTAATCAATTTCGTAAAGAGAGAAAGAAAAAAGTCACAATATAAGCGTTCCCTACATTCAGGTACTGCTTAATAATGCTAGGATGGCGTTTTTTTATATTATGACATAAAAATTTTCAGACAAATAGAAGTTTTAAAGTCGTAAAAAATAACTTAGGTGTGGCCATTTTGAGATTCGGAAGAAAACCACTTGAATTCAACAAAGTTTTCAAAAATGTATTTGTTTTTCTTTAAATATTCATGTTTTTTTTACTTACTTAAGTATTAAAATGCAGTTTTATTTATTGTTTGTCATATTTATCTATAGTTATGCAAATTACGAATCTAAATTCGCAATAGCGTGTCGACTCAAAAACTGGTGACGCAGCAGTCTGATGTAACATTCCGTCAACTATTCGTTCTTCCCAGTCGTGGCGCAGGGGCACAATAGTGTGACTGTAAACACGACTAGTTGTGGCTTCGATTACCACTCGGGAAATGGAAATATTTAATATTTCCACCTTCTTCGCTATAGTGTCAAGGCAAAGCGCGGCGTTAAGTTCTGCTACTTAACAAGCAATGCCTCTGTAATTCGACGGAAAATGGGGAACGGAGTGTCTCAACACTAGGTTCCCTCTGCCTACCCAGCTATGTGCCCTGCCAGACACAGCGTGGAGGTAATTAAAAATAATAATAAATAACTCTAAAAATATATTAATTACATGTACTAACCTTAAAGGATTTACTAAAATCCCAAATTTTCCTAAGAATAGATGTGATTAAGATATTAATGTCTTAATATATATTTTTTAAAAAAGCTGTCTCATTTATGTAAAATATAATCAATCCTACATCATTCAGGAATTTCAACGAAATATAGCAGAGCGTATAGTATATAACGGAGTGTCTGAACAGTACATCTCCCTATCTACCATGTAACATAGGAAACAGAAAGACGCTGTTTTAATTATATAAACCTAATATATTCAGTTTAGCGCCGCTGAAAATGTCTTCATATGTGTTTAGGAAACATGTAAATATCAAATTCTAAGTGTGAAACGAAGTTGGCAAATAGTGGTTAGTACATCTGAATTGTAGCACTTAACAGTCTTAACACAGCAATTTATTTACGTCCTACTTAAGAGCAAAGCCCTTTCTTGATTGCGGGATTTGGCTGCAGGAATCTACTGAAGTTACGTTTGTTCCGGAAGAGAAATAAAACTTATTACGTACTAAACGTCACTCGTCTCTTGTTGTACGAATTTATACCTTATATGTTGAGACTTTTTTGTTTGAGAGCTACGAATGCTTTATTTTTAATGTTTGTAATATTTCTTAGTTAAATTCATTTCATTCATCCAATGTTCAAAAAGGTTATTAACGGTTTGAGTGCATAGTTATAAACACGTTTTATAACGTGTAATAAGAACATAAAAAAATATACAAATAAATGGTAAAACGAATGTTGCGATTGTCGTCTCTAGTCCTGTTTGCCAGCATCATCATAATTCTTATAATTTTAACAAAATACAGAAAAAGATTTTACCAATTGCTACAAAATAGTAGATAAACTAACAATTAATATAATAATAATAATAATTTATACGTTACATAATTTATTTCCTTTTTAATAAATAATTGTATATATTCATTTAGAACTAGGAACCGCCTCTTTGCTCTGCATGGCGGGAAGAGCTGAAGTACATATTTAATGCTAATTGACTAAAAGTAGCAGTGAGAAAAAGTGAATTGAATGTTCGAATTTGTCCAATCTATCCTGCCTGACATTGCTTAAATATTTGAATGATAAAAAAATAATCTAAATAAAGCTTTTTTCGCTTTATAATCAGCCTATATAACTTAGCTCAGTATGGCTCATATATATATATATATATATATATATATATATATATATATATATATATATATATATATATATATATATATATATATATATATATATATATATATATATATATATATATATACTAATTTAATCACATCCAAATTATCTTTGACATGTGAAATTATATCCGAAATAGCAAACTATGGATTGTCAACTAGAAATTGCAAAATATTATTGATCATACAATTTCAAATTCAGCGTTTTTATCGTGCAACTTCGCATTGCGAATATGATAGAAAATATTGTGTTGCTGAAAATTATTCACGTTTCGAAAATCCGCGTCTCGTTGACGTAAATTACGTTACAAATTGAGCTTTGTCAAACAAAACTGGTATAGACGGTTTTACCACACTTGATTTGTGTCGGTAATAGTAGATGAATTTTCGAAAGCATATTGCTTTAAATGTGTATTTGTCATGTTGAATCCACTGGTTTTCGTTTAAGTTTAAAGAAAGGAAAGTTGTTTATTTAACTATGTATAATTTTCATGGTTATATGTATCTTTATGAAATTTCTGCGTAAAAATTAGATTTTTTGTAAGGAATCCTTATATTTTTATTTTGATATTACCCAAGGAGTTCTTCAAATGAATAATAAAGTGAATAACTGACTGACTGATCGTTCGACACAGTTGAAATAACTGGGCTAATTAAGCTGAAATTCAATGTGCCTACGTAGATTTTCTGACGTAGTCATCCACTAAGAGAAGATTTTCGATAATTTTAACTCTAAAACTATAAAGTGGTGGCCAGTCGTGGCCCAGTGGCATATGAGTGTGACTGTAAACGACTGGTTGTGGGTTCGATTCCCACTCGAGGAGTGGAAATTATATTTCCATTTTCTTCGCTCTGGTGTCGAGGTAAGGCGCGGCGTTAAGTTCCGCCACTTAACACGCAAGCCTCCGAATTCGGCGGAAAGTGGGGAACGGAGTGTCTTAACACTAGGTTCCCTCTGCCTACCCTGCTGTGTGCGGGATATAGCGTGAAGCTATTTAATTTAATTTTAATTTTAAAAACTATAAAATAATTAAATTAAATTAAAATAGGGTTTGAAAGTGTGTATGAAAGCTTATAAGTTAGCTTAACAGTTGAAATAAAGGTTATCTTCACGTCAGAAGTAAAATTAATATAATATAATAAATATTATATTAATTTTACTGCTGACGTTAATATATGTAGATTTGTTTATGGGTACTTATCAGTTTTAAAGACTAGCTTTAAAACATTAAAAGTTTCCATTTACAACTTTAAGTATACGTTTTAAAACAATACAAAATAATTACTTTTTTAATTATGTCAAGATATAAAAAATTATATGTTTGCTGAGTATTCGTACTTTCTCTAGAATATATGAAGAATTTTCCAATTTTTACAAAAGCGAGGAAGCTACGTCTGCGTGGCGTTCACAGTTGGTGGTACATCTGACTTTGGGTGAAATATTGTTCATAAATACTTTTGGACGTTTATTTTTGTATTATTTTCTTTACGTTTTGTATTACGATAAAATAAATATTCAAATTGTATATCGTTTTAATTTTTGATAATATGTAATAGATTTTATTTTTTTTAATTATATCGTCCGTATTTTCATTTAAAAAATATATTTATAGTTTTTTATTCTAGCAGAGTAGGCAGAGAAAATCTTCATAGAAGGTTTTCTTCGTCATTTATTTTCGTTCGAGAGACACATTGCATGTTGTGTAACTGAACTCAATGCAACGCTTCTTATTGGAAAGGAGAAATCAAAATATTTGTATCTTTATGTACGCATACATTATGTAGTAACCCTGTACTTACGTTTTATCTTATATTTACATTGTCAGGTCCCTTGTGTAAAAAATCGCCTAAACGGATGAAAAAATATTTTAAACAATCCTTTAAATATAAAAATTAGAAAGCCCGCACCGAAAGAGCATCGTTATCATTTTGAAATGAAACCATATTAATAGTGTAATTTTTTGGTATTCGAAAATATATTTTAATAAACCTGTACCGTATTCGACAATATATTTTACAAGCCACGGCCACGTACCGAATATATTAACATTACGCACTCCGTGGTTACTAGTAGGCTTTTTTAAAATAGTTTCATTTTAAAATGTGTAAAGATCTTATCATAATAAATAGTTTAAGAAATAATCTATAAACAATAAGAAATAACTCTTAAAATACATTATTCCTAAAATGTCTATTTTTGAAGAGCTGATGCTCTTTAAACTGCGGGACTTATTTTTATTAAACAAACTTAAATATCTCTCTCTGGAAGGAAACTGACTTTCGAATGAAAACAAAACTTATCGTAATCAGTCCATCCATTTGATAGCTGCTATGTTGTAGATAGTTGTAAGAAGCTCCCCTGCCCCTTAAACTTATCCGTATCCTTTTACGTGAGCAAGTTAAAAATAATGCCCCAAAGGGTAATTAAATATTATATTAATAAAACTAAGTTAATCAACATTCAATAAACTGACGTCGACAGTTAGAATAGCATTAGATTTAATAGAAATTCATTTAACATTTTATCAATTTATTTCGGATTCGGATTATCTGATTAAGCACTACTTAACTAAAAGCCAAAGCTGTATTTATCGGTGCTCTTGTATTATGTATGTATATATACGGGAGATTTTAGTTTGGATAGTCAAGTGATTAACTGTGACGTATACAAATGACCAGCAGATGGACAGTAGGTGAGGTCAGCAATGATGTTATTAATTGTTCAATGTGATGAAACATTTTATATGACCAGCTAAAATAAATAGGTAGATAATATGTAGAATTGTGGTTTTTATATCTTTTTTCAAATACAATTTTAAATGGCATTGTAAGCAAACTGTGAAAAAATGGTGTAAAAGCTTGGAGCATAGCATATTTCCGCGTAGCAGAGTAGTCAAAAGAACGTAGTGTTGAGATAGCCTGTCCTCGACTTTCCATCCAAAATGGACACGTTCCGTATTAAGTAGCGGAACTCAATGCCGCGCTTTTGAGCGGAAATATGAGAATGTTGTGGTGCAGGGGAAAATGTCTCACTGTATAAGAAATGATTAGTAAATTGTATATGTAAAAGTTTAAGAGTTCACTGTTAACTGCCGCCACTCAACACGCAACGAGTCGTGGGAAGAGGAGAACGGTATATCTTGACATTAGGTTTTCTAATCATGGAGAACCAAGTGTCTAAACTAAAATACTCTACTGGTATGCGGAAAAAGCGTAAAATTCGTATAAGTGAATTGAAAAAAAAACATTTACCAAAAAACACATTCATCTCAACCAATATTTAGAGATACCAATATTTAGATTGGTTTTATTTTAAAATAGTACATGTAAGTGCATACATACGAGTACAGTCTGTGCAGCGGCTATAAAACAAAACACCAAAGTTAAGCCGTTAGCAACATAGATTTTTCACAATGAATACATTCCCAATTTATTTGTGAGTTCAATGTATGGCAGACAACAATAGAAGTTTCACTACGTTCGAATTGTTTTTTAAATTCGTCTAGTCTAGACTGTAAACTATGTCTAGGTGTATTTTTACATATAACAGAAATATTTTTAACTGTAATACTAAGATATTAGATAAACGAAAAAAGTATGTTGTAAGTTATTTATTAGTTATTAATTATAATATTTTTTTCTCTCGAAGCTTTAAGTTTGTATACACGATGGTAATAGGTTCGATTCATACTTGGAGGAATGAATATGTTTAATATTTTTCAATGAACAAGACAAAGTGCGGCGTTCACTTCCACCATTCAACACGGTACAACATTCAATATCTTGGTTTCATTCTGACCGAGGAGAACAAAATGTGTGAAAGTAAAGAAAGTGTAATATAAAAAGGTACTTAAGATAGATGCATATAATCTTAATTAAATAACTAATTTAGAAAATAATTAGAAGGATGAAATATATTCTTTTAAGTGAGAGAAATATAACACTTTAGATTAAATAAGATCTTAAGTTCATAAAGCTAAAATTATTTAAACAATATGAAATATATCCAAGCCCTTTATTCATTGGGGGCTTTTTATTGGAACATTCATACATCTAATGCATTTCCTTTCAATGTTAACACATCTGCATATTACGAGATGGATGAAGAAAATTTTGTTATTAAGCGCAGTGCCTAATAATAAAATTTTCTTCCCTCCACTATCAGTCCCTCGTAGATTCTTTGCATAGAAATTGAATGGTATTATCATAATAAATGTAACATTGCACATAATAAATGTAAATTATAAACTCGATGCCTTCGTGATGCAGTGGGACAGTATCTGACTGAAATCCTTTTTAGTTTTGAGTTTGATTCCCTCACAAGAGATTTATTATATTAAAAATATATTAATTTTCCAGTGCCAGTCCTGGCGCAGTGGTACGAACGTGTGACTGTAAACAACTGGTTGTGGGTCCGATTCCCACTCGAGGAGTGATAATATTTATTATTTTCATTTTTCTTCGCTCTGATATTAGAGGCGAAGCGCGGCGTTAAGTTCCGCCACTTAGCACGCAATGCCTCCGAATTCGGTGGAAAGTGGGGAACGGAGTGTGTTAGCACTAGGTTCCCTCTGCCTACCCTACTATGTGCGGGATACAACGTGAAGCTAAAAAAACATATTAATTTCCCAGTTTTGGCACCTAAGAGAAGTGTGGCGTTGAGTTCAGCCATTCATTCCCTCGAGCTATAACTCGATTTTGGGCGGAGTGTGGAGAACGGAGTGTCTTAGTGTCAACAGTAGAATCTCTCTGACTATCTCTCTGACTAAGCTCTCTGTTAAGCTGTGATGTATTCGTCTAGTGAAATTTCGTGTCGTTAGTTAAAATCTGTATGTGACACCAGTAATGTGTCATAACTCATGTTCCCGATGATTTTTTTTATTCTTTTTTTTAAATTACCTTATTTCATATATTACAATTAAATTCAATTCGTCAACTGAGTTAATATCACATTAATTATATTTAAATGAAAACATGTCCCTAATTGTAAATTGTATTGTCGTCGTCAATTCAATTATATTAAGCGGCTAAGCTATAGGTCTGCGTTACGTCAGCGTTAACCCTGCCTTGACGTTGATAGATTGTATCGTTCTACAAATTGTACACTTAAATATTAATTTGTAAATCTACACTATATACTAAAAGCAAAAGTATATGAAAATTTCTATTTATTTATGGTATTTTTCGTTTCCTTTTGTCTTGAATTAACAAATTTTAAAAGGTTCTTTAAATCTAGAAGTTTTAATGTTAAATGTCAGGATTAGTGAAAAGTTTTTCTAACCTTGACATTTTAATAACAAAATCCTTTTACATATTTTTTAAAATAAAGAGTAAGAAAATTTAGGTGGCAACTAAGCCATCTTAGTTTCATTTAGTTTTTTTTGCAGTACTCTTTACCCGCATTGCAGAGGTAGAGAGAATCTTACGTCAAGAAGTATCTTGTTCCTCTATTTTTTCCTGAAATCAATCGGAGTTTAACGCAGTGATTTGTCTTACCAGAGCAAGATATATATATGTTTTTTATAATGATATTCCTTCAGGTGGGGATTAAACCCAAAATCACATCTCTCACCACTTTATAGTTAGGCGCCGACTGCGCTAGGACGGCTTAAATACACTGGTAGAATATTATGCATTTGATGACATTTTTTACTGATTTCGTACCAGTCCATATTTATATAATAAATGGGCATGTCTGTCTGTTTTTCTGTCACGAATTCACGGCTAATAATCTACCGGTCAGATTTGGATAAAATTTAGAATAAAAGTAGTAAAAATTAATCATCTAAACGGTTGAAATAGGGGATGAAAGTTCAATGGATAATCGACACCGTTAGACCGATTGTAATGAATTTTGGCATAAATACAGTTGACAATCCAAGGGTAAACACAGGCTACTTTATTTTTCAAAAATCCATTCCTGAGTGGCAATATAACGAAACAGCTACGTAGTTCACGCGGCGAAGCTACGTGTGGGCCGCTGGTTCATGATAATTTTAAAAATGTGTATTTTTTCAATAGATTTTATTAAAGAAAAAAAAAACTTAAAATAAATGCAATACAAAAGAAAAAACCTTTTATTAGGACCGTACTTGATTCCTATCGGTGAAGTGTTTCCGTTTCCCAATAAGACATACAAATAGCACTGTAGCGATCATAAAAGGGACATAAAACGAAAGGATGCCAATAAAAGGCATTTTAAGGCTAGATATTATTTAGTGTTGCAATATTAAGACCACTGATTGTTGATTTTATTATTTTACGTTATTATATGTTATAGAAATATGTGTATTTTTATTTGGGTAGGTAATACTTGTTACTTTTTTGTTTAAAAATTGTTACTTTTTCCCTGTAGTGTAGGTGTAGGTGTAGGTATATGGGTTTACAGAGGCAACCGAGTTTGGTACCTTTAGAATATTTTGAGTGGCGGAAATCATTTTACAATTAGCAATCGAATATATTCTCTGTTTTTTTTTCTCTCTAAATTATGAATATAATTTGTTTTTTTTTATAGGTTCACGCTGTATCTCGCACACAGCAGGGCAGGCAGAGGGAACCTAGTGTTAAGACACTCCGTTCCCACACTTTCCGCCGAATTAATTATGTGTACAAACATATTTTTTTTACCGCATTATTTATAGTACAGGGGATTAAGTATAGAATATAATAGATAGCAGAAAACTGAATATACCTATATAATATGTTTGAACTAGGTAACTAACAAGTTACAATTTTAAAATAATAAAATGTTTGAGCTTCTAGTACTGGTTGAATAGTTAATGAGTTTTACATTGGAGTACGTTTTGCGTTTGGTATTTTAGTAATCTAAACGTTCAAACTGAAAGCTTCATGTACCAAATAACCTAGCGAGTAATGATTAGTATAAAACATACAAAAACAACATTAAATTCTTATTTTGAACTAGATTAAAATTAAAGGTTAATATATTTCAAATATGATGTCCCTATGACGTAGTGGCAAAGTATCTGTCCGTAAATGACATCGGTTCTGGGTTCGATTACACCTTAGAGGATTCTCCAATTTATTTTCTTTTCTCCACTGGGTTAAGTTGCATTATTTAACATTTGGGGTCAGTCGTTACTCAGTGGCACAAAGTGTGACTGTAAAGCTACTAGTTGTGGGATCGATTCCCACTTTAAAGGTGATAATAATTATTATTCCTGCGCTCTGGTGTCGAGACAAAGCGCGGCGAACAGAAATAAAAAATGAACATGCAATATCTCCAATTTGGATGGAGTATAAAATAAGAAGTGTCTTGACACTCGGTTATTTTGCCTACTATAATATGTGGTAAACTGAGAAAAAGTACAGTAAATTTAAACATTTTAACAATTGTCTCTATATACATACATATAGAACATTTACAGTCCAAATGTAATACTCTTATAAACTTCGTAAACAGGACTTAAACCAGCATTGTATTTGTAATGAATTACTAAGTCGACGATTTGTGTTCATAATCCTTTAAAGACAGCCCATTTGTATAAGTCTTTTAAACATCGTCAGAATATAACTTTGTTACATTAAACTCTTAGATAAGTCGGAGACTTCGATATTATTTTTTATGTGTTTTATTTTCCCGCGTTTTCTACCACAGCATCTATCATTATAACTTAATTATTTTCCTTTCCTTCTCTGGTATCTGAGGCAAAGCACAGCGTTGAGTTCCGCCACTCAACGCTCAATGTTTCAATTTCGGGCGGAAAGTGAGGAACGGAGAGCTTTAACACTAGGTTCTCGATGACTGCTTAAAAAGCGTACAGGTGATTCATAAACATTAAATGATACAGAGATTTCCGATAATTTACCAAACTATTCGAGGCGACTATTTTTGTCTTTAATCGGAATATTTGAGTAAATTCGCATAGTTGGAGTAAGTTGTCGCATAGTGGGATAGTGTCTGACTGTTGACGCGATGGCGATGGATTTTTTTATTGTATGAAGGTGGCAAACGGGCACAAGGACCACCATGGACCATGATGGTTGTTGATGGTAAGTGGTTACTTTCGCACATATATATCAACAAATTTATATGTTCGTTGTAGATGCGTTGCCAGCCTTGAGGGAAAACGAGGGAAGGAAGGGGGAAGGATGGGGATGGTAAGAATACATCTTCAGATGTATGTCCGACTCCGACTCGCGGGAATGATTATACATTTCTTTGCTCTGGTACCTAAGACAAGTGCGACAATAAGTTCCGCCGCTCGTAATGTCTGCTAAAGCTTGACGCTAGGTTTTCTGTGACTACCCTGCTATGCGGGAGAAAGCGTAAAGCGTTAATCTTGTTGACTTAAGAAGTCAATCTTGTTGGCTTAAGATGCCATCAAATGGCTTAAGAAAATCTTAAATCCAAGGAAATGATTTACCAACTATAATAGTAAAAGGGGGAAGACCGTTTTTAACCTATCCTAATCAAATCATCGTTATTCGTATCTCTCAGAGGTATTCGGCGGTACTACATAACTATAGCTGTTTCGTATTTTTGACGAGACGAACTCTCGCTTAAGATAAGCGTTTTTTTCACCCCCTTATTTTATATTAGCATCTTAGGCTAAGACTGAGGCTTAGTTTTTGAAAAAAAAATAGTATTATTTTGCGTCATAAACTATCTTCCTAAGAAAAACCATCAAAACCGGTAAAGTATTTTAGATTTGTTATACAAGCTTTCAACTCCTAAACAGTAACTAAATGAAAGACACAAAATATTATGTCAGTATTATAATATTGCCATCAGTTCGGTTGCCTGTGTAAATTTATAAGCAAATTAGATCCAATGAATGGATAAATGCTCAGTGTCTCTCAGAGGTAAAACGAAAGTTATATGAAATATATATAATGAAGAAATAATAAATAATGATTAGGTATAAAAAGTGCTCTCTAAATTCTTTACTTCTCATGTGTGATAGTTATAAATTTTACAGTGTTAAGTTTTATTGATAAATCTTAATTTTCTATTATACATCATTTGTTGTAACACTGCCGCATTGATTGTAACACACATGTGCCTGCTATATTATAAATTATTATCTTCAATAACAAAAATAAGCATATCTACTATATTTGTATCGTATAATCTTTGCAAAATTTTCCCCAGTGTCATTTTCCTGTCCATTATATTCTTACTTGGTCCTAAAGATTTAAGTCTCCATAAAGCTAATAATTTTTTAAAGGGGATTATCTAGACGGCGTGTCATTTTACTGTTTCCAGTAAAAGCTAATGGAGTAGAAGGTGTAATAGAAATCTTAAAATCTTTTTACGATTGTCTTCGTGACGAAATCGTTTCAGCGTTTGTTTTATTCTACTATTATCGATACTTGTTTATTACTAGCTGTTGTTATTGATGTTGGTAACACATTTTACCGTACATACATACAAAAAATTGACTTTCAAATTATGGATTGAAAGTAGATTGAAGAATAGGAAAGATCCAACGCAAAGTAGCTTTTTTATGGAATAAAGGAGACAAACGAGCAGAAGGCCAACCTGGTCTTAAGTGGTTACATTCACCTATAGACTTCCACAACATTAGAGTTATGGATGCATTGCCAATCTCGGTGATGAAGGACAGAAGAAGGAAGGAAGGATGGGAATAGTGGGAATAGGGAGAGCTGGCTTATATGCCATCGAATCGGTGCACATCATCAGATATTTAGCGGTTTATCTTTAACATGATAATGATCGCGAGCCAGTCGGAGAACGAATCTCCTACCACCGACCTACTGGGTTAACTGGGTCGCCTTTTACGGGACGCTACCCAGCGGCGGGGGAATTGTATTCTTAACCCGTTCTACCCGTGGGGGGACCCCACGGGTAAAACACTTTTTTCAGGCTAGTTAGAAGGAATCTAGTGTCAAAACATTCTGTTCTGCATTTGCTGCCTCAATTGGAACCTTGTAAATTAAGCGGCGAGGCTCAACACCGTGTTTATTGTTATTTACTAGAACGAAAAAAAAAATTAATATTAAATGACGATAATTTCTTAGAGTAGATATAAAACCCATAACTAATTGTGATTACCATCCCACTGCGCCACGATAGCCTCAAGTATAAGAAAAAAAGTAGTTTTCACAAAAAGCCTAGATTCCATATTTGAACGTTCCTCTTAATAAAAAAAGGAAAATTAAACCCGGTAGTAAAGTTCTATTATAATTCGCATTCAATCCACACACAATACAAAACTTCCATCAGTGAGTATAGGAAATATGTCAATTGATAGCTAATAGCACTCCTTCACTGTAACTTCTCTTAAAGAAATAAAAAAGTTAAAAGTGAAAGTATGTTGACTCACGAAAATTTATTTACCTTGTGAAATTGCTTTTTCTTGCATGTTCCGTAGAGTTTTCCCCACAAAGTTTTATGATCGTCGAGTATCATTCATCGTTGACGTGTAATCAATATTATATTGAAGAATAAATTTTGTTTTTCTATATATATTAATGCGCTGACTGACTATTATTCTCAATACGTATAAGGAATGAAAAAAATCTTTACAAACCGCGGCGTTCAATTCCGCCATACAACACAATGTCTTAATGTCTTAAGCTCTAGCGAAAAATGAAGAACGGAGTGTCTTGTCACTGGGTTCTTTTTGACGTGAGGCTTGACTTAAAATAAATAATTGTTATAAATTGTAATATACTGATATGTGATGAACAAAAACCCGCCTGCATTTTCTTGGAATCGTTTTTTTTATGTTTATATAATTGAATTGCATTTAGTTTATTTAACACGCTTTCACTTTCTTTTATATGTTAATTAAAACAAGAAAATCCTGAAATGTTTTTTGATCTATTCGATACAATTTTGGCATAATCTTAAGGGAGTTTCGTTAAGTTACGTTTTAAAGCTGTTTTTAGCTGCCTTCTAGATTTTAAAGAAGTTTGATCGGAAGAGTGTTAGTAATACAAGCATAAGCTACATATTTGTTTCAAAAACAACCCTTAAGGCGTTGAAATATGTGATGAAAATTTGCTTTAAAAAATAAAAACTTAAGCGAGAACCCATCGGGAAAACAGAACAGTCGAAAGTGAAGGTGCTAGAGGGTGGTTAACATTTTATAAACATAAAAAGGAACAAAAACCTAAACATAGTATCAATTACTTATATGTATATTAATAATCGACATTATAACTGTCACTAACAGCTTACATTAAGTCAGGAACAATACCACTTTTAATTTTTTTTTGAAAATTGAAAATATGGTGATGCAAAAGTGAAGTGTTAATCTTGTTAATCGTATTCGTTCGATTTAAAATGATTTATAACCATTTACGATATCCCTCGTTTTTATTAAAAGAAAAAAACATTTATATCAATGTCGCGACCGGTGGTTAGGTGTAACCTTTTTTAAGTAGTATCGTATCAAAACATACAAAGATTGATATTTTTTCCCATCGCAACTAGAACTTAGTTAGCTAAGACACTCCGTTTTCTACTTTCCACTCGAGACATTACGTGGCGGAACTTAAAAACATATTTTGTATTATTGTAATATACATAAATACGATCATTCCTTCGAGTGGGAATCGAATTCAAGCCAGACGATATTCCATTGCGATGGCGTCGACATAAAATAATATAGTATTCTATAATGGCATTGTAATATGTTTATACTTCGATTTTTGTTTTGTTGTCCTAATCGAAAACGGATTAGGTCATAGTCAGTCCATTGTCAAATTTCATAATCCAAAATATTCGATTTATATGATACAACTACATAGTACGTATTTTATTTTATTTCATAGCTTTCACTACACATTAATTCCTCATAATATGAAATATAGGAATTCATTGGATGGAAATAACAACGAAATATCTGGCAATGAGTATTTGCTACTATCTAAATAATGATCTATTTGAATGAACACACAAAGTAGTTGCCAGTATATGAAACATCCGGACACAATTACTTTTACGATTAGTAAACAACACTTTGAATTGCTGAATTTGTCATTTTAAGGGCTAATATTGGTACAGATTATGACCACTTGGCGATACTTATTTGCGAAAGATTTCCATTCGACTATAAACCAAAGTCGTAAATAGCGAGAAGCGTTCATAAAAGTGACATAATCGTTGCATAAAGCGAAAGGGTGCCAATAAAAGATCCCCTTAGCATAAGATATTATTTACTGCTTCAATACCAGAGGCGTTGGTTTGGTGAAATGGTTTAAATATTTTATCATTCCAAGAAATATCTTTTACAATTTATACGGGACAAGTTAACAGATAATAAATGTGTATAAGGTTTTCTTACCTTCAAGATTCTTTGGCTCTTCTATTCTCTTCTTCTCTTTTTTAGATGCGTCATGTTCTAGCTGATGCTCACAATGCTACGCTTTCCACGATTTTATTTATTTTATTTATATCCTTTATTGCACACAATTTAAAAATAAATATGTACGAAAGGCGGGCTTAACGCTAAATAGCATTTTCTACCAACCAACCTTGTCATGTGGGAAATCATTGCGTAGGTGTGCAAAAGTTTATATATTACCTTTAAATAAGTGATAAATACAAGTATATATAAACATAAACAAAGTGTACATATGTATACTATATACAAATATACTATAATACACTAATATATATGAATGATATCAAATACATACTAACTATTAAATAAAATACATAAACCTAAACACAAATACAAATAAATATATGCCTATCAAACGATGTTAAACAAATTTTATTAAGGCGCCATTTTCTTTCTATCTTATGCCATCGCTGGTCTATTATGGTCCTACAGCAGGTTTCCAAAATAAATTATATTGCAAGCCCTGCCTAAGTTTAAAATCAATATAACAAATAAGTTTTCATTAAAGTGGCCAGTCGTGGCCCAGTGGCACAAGTGTGTGACTGTAAACTGTGTGTGACTGGTTGTGGGTTCGATTCCCATTCGAGGAGTGAAAATTATATTTCCATTTTCTTCGCTCTGGTGTCGAGGTAAAGCGCGGCGTTAAGTTCCGCCTATTAACACGCAAGTCTCCGAATTCGGCGGAAAGTGGAGAACGGAGTGTTTTAACACTAGGTTCACTCTGCCTACCCTGCTGTGTGCTGGATACAGCGTGAAGCCTAAAAAAAAACCATTAAAATCTGTTTACTAGTTTCGAAGATGTGTTTGTTTTTGCTATTTATTTAATATAATAGATTAGGATTTTAGTATAGATCTATTAGTTTAGAATAGTTCGAGATTTTATAAAGTATAGATTGGTTGAAGCGAATTCCACCTGATTGTAACTAGCAACATTGACCCATGCACCGCGTACGTGACAGTTCACATGTGGTAATTGCAGTTAAGTTAAGCATACCTGATTCACTTTTAAATGCATTTTTTATATTTAACTGACCGATCTCCATTGTGTTTTTTGCTAACTGGCACATCTCAAACTCATACATTTAATTTAACAGTATAAACATGTAGACAGATTTTTTTACCAATAATCTTTTAATTCTCTTATGTGTTCTAGAAAGTCAGTACTTTTATGTTTAGCTTTATGTTATAAAAAAATTTGCTATGTTATGAACATAATATTTTTTTAAGCAAGCATATATCTTATTTTTTTTATAGCTTCACGCTGTATCCCGCACACAGCAGGGTAGGCAGAGGGAACCTAGTTTTAAGACACTCCGTTCCCCACTTTCCGCCGAATTCAGCATTGCGTGTTAAGTGGCGGAACTTAACGCCGCTTAAATCTTATTTTGTAATAAAATATATACTAAACTTGATGATTAATCTTGGTAACAATCTCAAGTTATTTAGTAATTTATACTTTTCATTTCAATACATAAAATATATTTACTATATTGAAGTTTTATTCACACACTTAAAAGCGAATAGCATTTTTAGAAAACGTATAAACGAACTCGAACGCGCGCCTCTAGGAAACCAATTATTTTAACTTTTCTGCGGACATCGTACTAGTACAAAGTTTTGATAACATAAGTTATGACATAGTTTTTTCAGCTTCAGCTGCAAAAAGAAGGGTAGGCATAGAAAACCTTGTGAAAAGACACTACTTTTTCCACTTTCTTTCCGAACCGGAAACTGCGTGTTGATTCACTAAGTGGAGGAATTTAACTTTTTTTTAGCTTCACACAGTATCCTTTCAAATTTTCATTCCCCTGTTTTAGCTAAAAGGTTGTTTTTTTTTAAAATGGATAACGAATGTTTGACTTTGTGACATTAACTATCTTCTTGGGTAAATTCAGCGGCAGCAGCAGCAGATTTTCGAAAACAAATTAGCCTATGCTTGAACCTGGGTCTTCAACTATTTGCATTCCGAATTTCATCCACTTCGGGCCTGTAGATTGGCCCCGAAAATAAGACAGATAAACATTTTCTTATTAATAATATTAGTATAGACGTAAAGTAAATACATGATTATTTTCTTTTAACATTTTAAAGTGCTATTCATACACTTATAAAAATTGAAAAAGACATTTAGAAAACGTATAAACATTGAAACAAAGCGGGATTCGAACCTGCGCCTTTTCGAAACCGTCGAAGCTCTCTGGCCGTTAAGCCATGCGTTGCGCATTGAACGTTATCTAAACATAATTACTACAATATTATTATTTTTTTTTTAGCGTCGCGCTGTATCCCGCACACAGCAGGGTAGGCAGAGGGAACCTAGTGTTAAGACACTCCGTTCCCCGTTCCCCACTTTCCGCCGAATTCGGAGGCATTGCTTGTTAAGTAGCGGAACTTAACGCCGCGCTTTACCTCGACACCAGAGCGAAGAAAATAGAAATATAATTTCCACTCCTCGAGTGGGAATCGAACCCACAACCAGTCGTTTACAGTCACACGCTTGTGCCACTGGGCCACGACTGGCCACATACAATATAGGATGTGTTTTATTAAACAAGAACACATAATAAAATGTTATATTATATAATATATAGATGTATATATAAATAGCTAATGATAAATTCGTCCGCATCACTCGGTCTCTTTACAGCGACCCATCTCGCTTTCAATCCAGAATAAACACATTTTATTTCACTTCCATGCTAATAAAATGTAAATCTGCTTAGGGTTTGCAATTTCCTACAAATGTTTCCTATCTTATTTTATGCGATTTTCTTTCATTGATGGACATTGATTTATTGGTTTTTGTCAATACAATGTCGAATTGGGTTATTATATTAAAATTTTGTGAATAGCAAATAAAATTTTTGTTTCAAGTAAATTTTGTTATTTTATTTTCTTTTACTTAAGTGTTATTTTTTAGCTCATCTGATTTGGTATTCATTTTTTTAGCTTCACGCTGTATCCCGCACACAGCAGGGTAGGCAGAGGGAACCTAGTGTTAAGACACTCCTCTCCCCACTTTCCGCCGAATTCGGAGGCATTGTGTGTTGTGGCAGAACTTAACGCTGCGCTTTGCCTCAACACCAGAGCGAAGAAATTGAAAATATTAAATATTTCCACTCCTCGAGTGGGAATCGAACCCACAACCAGTCGCGTTTACAGTCACACTTGCGTGCCCCTGCGCCATGACTAGCCAGACTGGTCGGTTTTGGTATTCATTTATATTAAGAAAAAACATTCAGATTATGAGTATGTATGTATACTAACAAACCAGTGTAAATAAAGAACCAGCAAATTGAGTGTTTAGCATCAAAGCTCCAACCAACCTTGTCAAAGCTTAAGTGCTTAAGCTTAAGGAATAGTCATCTTAATAAACAATATTTTTAAATATATTCGATATAATTTGATGATTTTTTTAGATATTTTTACAGAAAATCTTGCTATAATTAAATCTACATTTAAATTTTCGTACAAAATAACCTATTAAATACAACCCTACAATTAGTACTCACAATTGACATACTATGCTTATTCTACACACTATCAACTCTATGCCACGGCAGTCCCAAATGGGGTGCCATTTTGATTGCGCCATCCACTGTGCACCGTCTACAAATTATACTCAAGACGTACGTTATTCGAAATTTTCTGTTTCATAAATCTCCATTTGGCAACTGCGCCCCGTGAATAGGCTCGTTAGTCATAAATATCCGAAGTCTGGTCGTTATCCCTCATTCACGAGAGGTTGGCCTGGGCTGGAAAAAAATGTAGTAATTTTAAATGCTTTACTCGCTCCATCCATTCAAGCAATGGATTAGGATATAAACGTTCCCGGTTGTTATTCACATTCTTTTAGTGCATGCTCATTGTGGATTATGTTGCTTGGGGTAATTATATTTACGTATGCGCTGTGCCCGCGGTTTCGTTCGTGTGGGTTTTAACATTTCCTTACTCTAAGTTTCCTATTTATTTAAATTACTTCTTATTTCATCAGTTATCTGCCAGTGAAAAAAACTTCAAAATCGGATAGGTTTAGTAATTTCAGGTTTAAACATTTATTAAGAAAAAGCGGTATCTTTTTTATCTATTTTACAAACAGGCATTTCAATTTTATTTAGTTGTATTTAGATGTTAACCCTTTTTCAGTTATATGGTGTCACATATAGAGCCTAACTTAGTTATGTTTTTATAAAAAAAACATTTATATTACAATAATAATACACAAAAATCATATATTTTATATATTTTACTCTAATTACACATAATTATATACTAGGAAATAAATGTATTCATACATATTGTTAAATTTAAGAAATCATGTGAAATAAGTTAATTGCAACAGTTTCACGTTTTTTCTTAATAGTTAGAAGTATAGTTAGAGAGTTCTCCACTTTCCGCACGAAATCGAGAAATTTTGTGTTGAATGATAGATCTCAACGCCGCTCTTAACTCCTGTAATAAAATGATAATTCAGAAATATAACTAAATTGAAAATATCGATTTTTATTCGATATAACTCTCGAAATAATTTACAAAATGAAATAACCAAATACAATGTGCTTTATACAAAATTTCGCGTGATGTCACACAGTGTCAAGACATTCTGTTCTCTGCGTTTTATTCAAAGTCGAGACGTTGTGTGGTGAGTAATAGATATGTTTTTGTTTTTTATTAGCTTCAAGCGGAACTTTAGAGTTAAGACACTCCGTTCCCCACTTTCCGCCGAATTCGGAAGCAATGCGTGTTAAGTGGCGCAACTTAACCTCACACTTTGCTTCTGCACCAGTGGGTAAAAATTGGAGATATTAAATATTGCCACTCATCGACGGGGAAGAGGATTAGATCATTTTCATACATTAAACTAATTTATTCCAATAATAAATCGTTTTTACTAACAAAAAAATAATATATTTACATACATCTATTAATAAATACGATATCTGCATATCTATTAAGAATGACAAAATATTAATATATAAATAAACTTTGTCGTGTGTACGTAACGTAAATGGGTGCTATAAAAATTTGTAACGCTGTAAACCACGTGCAGCCCAAAATATAGGAGCTAAAAGCTTTTGGGTGTAAAACATTAATGTGTATCGCCTTTCTGCGGTTCCTTTTAGCTTGATGTTGATGTGAACTCAATCGGTTACGCTCGTTATTTATTTTGGGCTATTCTTTTACATATTATATAATTTATTTTAATGAATTCATTCGATTGGATGTCGTTTAACTTATGCTGTATATAACTAGCTAACTATATATACTGCTTGTTACCGGAAATGTTAATAATACCGAGTTATCTCGAATAAAAGAGTAACTTAATTAATTTACAATAAAAAAATCCTATTGTTGCAAAATTTATAAAATAAATGCATATTGCAAATTGATCGTTCAAAAATGTTAGAAAAGAGATATTTAAGAGTGATTAACTTTTATGTTCAAGAGTAGGGACACTATAATACGTTGTTTTTGAGAAAATCAACATCTAAGAGCAGCTTCACACAGTGATAGTGGTTAAGAGGTAGATTTTTTTTAGTTTATTCCGTCAAGAATAGTTTTTAAGAGGCCATAATTTACATATTTTCGTCCTCCTTTTTGGTAAGATCAGATTCTGTGCTAAGTGGCGCCACACGATTTCATGGGGAAAGTTGAGTCTTGACACTGTGCTTTCTCTGACTACCCTTTTATGCATGAAAACGTGCACCTCATATATATTTTAATATGGTGATTTTTTTTATACAAATATATGAAGCTAGTTCTCTATAGAAACGACTTAACTGTAGTGCTAATTTAGTTTCTAAGCAGTTGCTTGTACCTTTATTTAAAAAAGATGTCTGACATACATTTAAAGAAAACGTATAAAAATTTGAACGCAGCGGGATTCGAACCCGCGCCTCCTGAATACCGTTCAGGCGCTCTCACCACTGAGCCACTGATCCCGCTGCGTTCACCACGGGTTCGAATCCCGCTGCGTTCAAATTTTTATACGTTTTCTTTAAATGTCTTTTTCAATTTTCCTAAGTGTGGAATAACACTTTAAAAATGTTTAAAGATGTCTGACATACACTTATTGCTTCAAGTTTTGGTTTCTTCAAAAAGAAGTCATAGTACAAACATCTCTAGTCATTTCACATCTGTAGTAATGAAAGTTTTATTGCTTTTGAATTCAATCACAAGAAAACTAATATACGATATAAATTTAACTTGCTGGATATCAATGTACAAATTGGATTTTTATTAAAATTGAGATTTCGATGTAATATCAGGTTATCGTGGCGTTGTGGATATGGTCTGAGTTTAAATACGATTGGTTGTGAGTTCAATTTCCACTTGGAGAAATGACTTTATAGAATATAAACTTTCCAAATTTATGTAATAAAAATTTGGAATGACTATATAAGGAATGGACTATATATAATAGTAATATTTAAAACATTTTTATTTTCCATCTTGCTACCTAAGTCAAAGTGCGGTGATGAGATTCGCTACTTAACAAGCAATATTTCCATTTCAGGTGGAAACTAGATAACAATGTAAAATCAGGAAAGTGAAGATAACAGAGTGTTTCGAAATTAGGCTCACTCTGACGTACGCCGGCAGAAGCGTATGAATGTAAAATATATCATATAAATGTCGCATTTGTTGAGTAATTGATATATTCCCTGTTTACATACAGGTTCTGAGTCTGAATTAACAAATGGTACTTAAACAAGTACTTATATATAGAGATGTAGAGAGTAGAGAGTGACATCACTGTAGACAGATTTTTGTGAATTTCTGTTAACTAAAGATTACTTCTAGGAATAGTCATTTGGTAAGGGAAAATACTATTTTAATATGTTAATGTGTCATACACACATTTAGAATATAAAAGATATTTTTATAAAACGTATAAAAAAAATTAGTAGCGGAATTCTTACCAGCATTTCTTGGAGTTCACTGAAGCTCTCTAGTCGACGCCGAACTTTTGAAAATGTTTTTTTGTATTCTAAGTGTGTTAATATTATTTTTTTTCTTATCTTCCTGTTAAGACACTCCTCTAGCGACCGAAATCCCACAATCACAATCTCTCTCACATTTCATTGGCGCAATTCAACGCCGCACTTTGTCGCACGTACCAGATCAAAGAAACGAAAATAATTTTAATGTAATTTTTTCCCCGTGTAGAAATCGAACCCACAATCATTGAATATTACCTTATAATCCACACTGTCAAGTTCAGAATTTCAAATAGACAAAGTAGCGGGTAAAAGTTAGTAAAGTTTAGTTAAACGCTTATATACTTTACTTAACAAAGACAATTCTGACTTATTGTTCTATTTGACACATGCGCGCCTAAATTTCCAAACTTCACTAAAGATTAATGAGACAAATGTAATTGTTTACAAATGGAGTTATTACATGCCTTTGATGTTAACTCTTCACTTAGGTTTTTGTTCTGTGGTGCGAAATTGTGGGCCTATGTAAGGCTGAGGACAAATGTGCGACAATATATTTAAATAAATTAATACTTTTAATAAGTAGCAGTAACTTTTAGTATACATGTAGTAAGATATAGATACACTTATCAGGGTAGTCAGAGAAATATAGACATTGCGTGTAAAGTGGCAGAATTCAACGCCGTGCTATGTCTTAAGTACCAGAGCGGGAATCGAGCCCACAATCATCGCGTTTTACAGTCACTAGAGTCCCACTATGCTTCAACGGCTTTATATGTATAACAAATATAACGAACGGAGCCAAGGCTGACACGATATTTTTCTACCTACAATCTCTGGTATACAGGAAAAAATCATGAAGCTAAAATACATAAAATATTCTTGCAAGTGCAATAAATTATAAAAAGAATCTTCCTCTTGCATTATATAAAAGTCTTTAAGAATTTTCATTTGCTTGGATAGTAAACTAAGATAAGTTAACGAGCATTTGCTATTCTACGCGAATACCAAATATACATTTGTATAAAGTTGTTTTTACAAAAAAAAAATACCTTGGTAATAAGATAGAATATATTTTCTTAACTATTATAAGTATTACAGTAGTCAGCGGTCACATTTACACTTCCTGTTTCTGTTTCGACTTTTCTGAAAATATATTTTCGAATATCAAAAATGTACTCGATTAATCCGGCTACAAAAAAGTTTAATTTCAAAAAGTATTCATATTTTTCTTATTTACCTTTGCTATTATTTACAATAATTAAACGGATGATACATTCTATTTTTTCATGTATTGTTAAGCTTAGGTTGCTCCGCAATTTTCATACTGATGTAACTTTCGTTAAACAAATAATAATATCCCTACAACTACTATTTGCTATTCATTTGCTTCGACCAATATAAACACATGAAGATGAAAATAGCTTCTAATGAAGCGAAACCTATAAACCTACGAAATATAGACACTTATGAAATAGCTTTGACTGAGATCGTTTTTTTCACATTTTCTACGAACTATGTATATGAAGAGGCTGTCGTGGGGCAGTGGGACAGAGACAAACTTTATGGCCGCCTGTAAACAATGTTTAGATTTCGAACAGCAAGTGGAGAATGGAGCGTCATGACAGTAGTTTCTTTCACTACCCTGCTATGTGTGAAAACACGTGAAGCTGCTTTTTTATATAATGTTTAACTTAACATAGATATGCCTAACCGCGTGAACTACGACTGTTTCGTCACATTGCAACCCTCAACAGTCGATTTTTGAAAAATAAAGTAGCCTATGTTTAACCTTGGATTATCAACTATATTTATGCCAAAATTTATTACAATTAGAGGTGGATTTTTGAAAAAATATGTAGCCTATATTTGACCTATATTATTTTTTACTACTTTCATTCCAAACTTCATCCAAATCGGACCACTAGATTAGCCATAAAAGCGTGACGGCAAACAGAGAGACTTTCGCGTTTATAAAATAAAAGTATGGATATTTAAAAAAAGAACTTCCATTAAAAAAAGGCAATGTCGCTACAATAACTAATATAATTCGTCGGCCGTACAGCGTCGAGTTGTCTACTGTGGATCTTATGTAATTGTAATTACAAAGTCATTTTGTACACGCCCGGTTCCCACACGAGGCCCCTTGTTTAACTTGCGGCGGAGTTTCATGTTCGTAATTAGCTTTTCGTTATTCTCTAATTTGCTTAATTCTCGTCATGGTTCTGAGCTCGATTCATTTTTCAATATGTTTGTCTCGTGTATTGTAAAGTCAGAGAAAATCTAGGGTAAAGATACTCCGTTCTCCACTTTCTGCTCGAAATCGAGACAATGCGTGATGAGATTTGTCTTAGCTTTCAGAGCGAAGAGATTAAATATTTTAAACATAATCATTCTACCGAGGAATGGGAATCGAACCCGTAAGCAATTGGTTATGAGTTATACGTTTACAGTCAGATGACCTTATATTTTTTGTTACAATTTAAACCGTAAACAAGAAATTTACAGTGAGAGTATTATGTGTAGTGTAGCCAGCACATATTATAAGAACGCAATGGATATATTCAAATTCTAAATATCTTTCAGACTTTAAATACACTTTTGCAAGCACTTTTGAATGAACATAATCGATGAATGAACATTAAGCTGCCACCGGCTCGGAACGCTATGTGTTCGTTCATTTTAGTGTCTTTTCACTAGATTTTCATTGTGTGTTTCTGAAATCATTATATATCAGTGCTAAAACGGACAAGAAATCATGAATATTGTAGCAGATTAGTCGTAAGTATCGAATTAAATTGTTACATTTAGATTTTACTTACAAAGAATATTTTTTACTATGGAGTACTCGTATTCCATTTCATAATATTTTATAAATTTTAGTATTGATTTAAACTAACTTGTCCAAAGTCATAAAGGCAGTGGCAGCTTGCAAAGTTTTTAATTTAATACTTTATTGACTTATTGCCTACAAGAAGTAGTGATTAGTTTCATTATATTCTTTTAAATACTATATAAGTTAATTTGAGTATAAAATAATCTATAATATAAATTGCTAAATAAAATATTAAGACAAATCGCGGCGTTGAGCTCCGCTATTCAACACAATACAATGTCTGAAATTAGACCGAAAAGTGGGGAACACCGTGTCGTGACATTAGCTGTAAGCTGTTAAATAAAATACTTTAAGCTACTGTTCGTTTCTTTATATTTATATAAATGTGTTAAGAATTTTAAAACTTTTAGGGCACCTCCGCTAAGTTGCTAAGTCGCTACGCGAGGACACATACGACGATAAATCCTAGCAATCTGTGGAAACTTTCATTTCGACTTAGAGATGTTTTCGTGATAAATGGAAATATTTTTCATCCAAATTGTTGGAACTCGCGATGGATGTTTATTATGAATTATTCAATTTCAAAGTGTATGTATGCCAAAATACTAATTTAAACTTTACTCAAGTTTTATATTATTGATTACAATTTGGAACCGTCCGTCGTGGTATAGTGTCACAGGGTCTATCATATTGCCTGTATCGCATAGTTGTGGGTTTGATTCTCACTACTCTTAGGGTAATGATTACATTTAACTTATTTTTATTTCCCCGCTCTACGGTACATGTTTAAAGGATGCGACTGATATGTTCAAACATAAATTCAAAATATATTTTATATGAATAATTTGCAACCAATTTAGTCTCTAAAATTATTTTTCAATTAATTAATTTTTTTACAAGTTGCATCACTTAGGTATTTGCTACCTAATGAGACCTAATTTTTAACTAAACATAAATTTCTCGATTCGTTTAAAAAAATATTAATTAAATCTTCAATGGTGTTTTGCTATGCACGGTGTTGAACCCATGCTTACCAGAATACCCACCTCCTATCCTCTTAATATCTTCTCCATAAAAGACTATTTATTAAAAACGAATACTCGTAAATATTCTGTGTAATTTACAAAAAAAATATATCTACATTTCAAATTGTAGCTTTCGAATTTTATTAATTTACAAACAAGCTAACGAACTCAACAATGCTACCTAATGAGTACAATTGGAAAGGGTAAATAATATGAACGAAATCTATTAAAGCTTTTGCAGCTATGATGTGATAATCAGCCTTCTATACTCGTATAGTCCAATTAGTGCAAAGTGGGAATGAAATTAAAGTACAATTTTTTTTATAAAGATTTTAAAGTAAAAGTTACAAAGCCCACTTAGTACAGTTGGGTGGATTATTCATTGTAAGCTGAAATTTTGACAATTTTAATAGATAATCGGGGCAGTAGATTTAGTAGTACGTACGCTTAATGTGAAGAACAGTATCTCATGTCTTCTTAATTTTTGTTTAAGTTGTTGTTATCTACAAAATAAAAATGCAAAAAGAATATAATAATTGGATTCTGAATGACGACTGAATCCTTTTATTTTCTAATTCATTTTTTTGTATTTAGATGCACATCTTATGTTGTTAATGTAATAATCTCCTTTAAATATAATCTCCTTTAAATAGCAAATGTTAGAGGGCAGTCGTGGCGCAGGGGCACAAAGTGTGACTGTAAACGCGAATGGATGTGGGTTCGATTATCACTCGAGAAATTGAAATATTTCATGTTATTTTTATATGTTATTTTCTTCGCTCTGATGCCGAGGCCAAAGGCACGGCTTTGGGTAAAGGAGTGCTTTTAGAATCCAAGGGGATTCTAATGCAATTCTTGATTTTACTTGATTCATTTTGGGTAAGATTGTTCGTGTTTCAGTGTGGGCATTATATAGTTCGGTTAGTGACTGAGTCAGATTGACTATAATATATAATGTTAATATAGTCACGCCACATGACTCTGCCATCGTGCAAATTTTATAAATAACACCAAGATTAGTTGCCGTCATCAGAAGTTAGGAATAAAATTATCTTATGATTTGATCTGACATCAGAATTGAAATATAATATGAAGCTAGCACAATATGAATAATAATTTTACTTTATTTTATTTATACTTTGCATTACTTGTGTTTGATTGCATTTCCAGCATTGTTTCAGGAATTTAATATACCTAAAATTACTTCGTTGTATCACTTTTCACTAACTAAAATGCAATGAACGTTAGAGATGATGGAAACCGTGTGGTATACACTTAGTATTTGTGATATAAACAAGTCACCAGACCAAATTTACAAAAATATTTTATATGTGAACTAATCTATTGGCGGAAATTGAACTTATAGGCTTTATCATACACATAATAAGTAAAGATTACCTCTCGATTACATTTTTACTTAACGGCAATTACGCTCAGTCATATATGTAAAGTATGTCAACAGCTAGTATATCTATCCATGGCTTTGTCTAAAAAGATTCTATTTCATTTAATTATATTTCAAAGTAGAACTAGAATAACTTGAGATGTTTTCAAAAGTTAAGTAAAGTTTTTATCATTTAATTCTATAATAAAAACACACGAGAAATTGCACTTTAGTTGATTAATACACGTGCTCGAGCCGTGCACTAGTTAGCTAAATGAATTAGATCGTTACGGTGACTCTAAATGCTACGTAAAAGTAAATTGTTTTAAGCGGTTAAAATGATATTGTTTTGATCGCTTTCTTAATAGAAATTTATATTTAAAGACTTAAAAGCTTAATAATTGAGGATGTCGTGGTCCAGTGAGATAGTATGGGATACGCAATGGTTGCGCATTGGATTCTCCGTCTGAGAAATAACTATATTTAAATTATTTCCAATTATATAGTTATGGGGCCAGTCGTGGCGCAGTGTCACAAGCGTGAATTGTAAACGACTAGTGGTTGGTTCGATTCCCACTCGAGGAGTGGAGATATTTAATATTTCCATTTTCTTCGCTCTGGTGTCATAGCAAAACGCGGCGTTAAGTTCTGCCAATTAACACGCAATGCCTCCGAATTTGGCGTAAAGAAACGGAGTGTCTTAACACTAGGTTCCCTCTGCCTACCATGTTGTATGCGGGAAGCTAAAAAAAATAAAATAATAATAATTATGTTCTTTACTCTGTTACCTAAATAAAGCGAAGTTGAATTCTACAGCTCAACACACAGTGTCTCGATTTCGGGCGCAAAATGAAAACGGAATGTCATGGCACTAAGTTCTATCTGTTTAACCTGTTATGCGAGAAAAGGCGTATAGCTGCAAAAAAAATAATAATAGCTCATCTTTGTACGTGCTTTTTTAAGTAGGGCATTAATGGAGAACGCCTGGGCTTTACTTTTTCACTGAATTCGACACTTTATGTGTGAGAAATTCAACGTTGTGCTTTGTCTATGTATAAGAAGATTTATAAATGATCATTCCACCAAATGGGGATCGGACCCAAGAATAATCACGTTTACAATCTGACCTTCTTTGTTGTTCCCTAGGTATGTGCATACAAGATAAAAGAAAATGTATTTTAAATAGCATATAAATTTCTTTTTCATTTTATTCGTATAATTATTTACTAATTTTAAAAGTATTAGGTTTTATATGCTCATACATAATTCAAAACATTAATAAATTAAATAAATAAAAAAAAAATTGAAAATTCAATTTCAGATGACATGGCTTCATTGGCTTAACTGTAATACTTGATTTATTCTTTACAAAGTAATCTAAAGTTAATCTATTTCTTTCAGAAGTCTGGATGACATATTACTAATATTCTCTAAATAAGTTTGCAAGACTAATATTATTTTTAGATACAAATTCGATTTATTATATCGCTATTGTTGCTGGTTCAAATCCCACTCGGGGTATGATTAACCTACTATGGTACCTGAGACAAAGCGTATCTTCAAACTCTGCTACGCATGTATTATCTTGATTTTGGGGTTAAAGTGGAAAACGGAGTGTCAAGACACTAAGCTGAATTTAAAAAAAAGTACATAAAAGCCTATTTTAATATATTTCAAAAGATATTCCGGTAAAAGCTCCATTTCAATAATAATCTTTATCCAGATAAATATTACATAAGTCGCTTTGGTCTTAAGTTAAGATGAAATTTGCCATTTGATTATATTAGGAAAATGTTTTCTGTAAAAGATATTGTATATTCACAATTCCTGTAATTGAGACTTTTATAATTAATCTCTAATCAGTTCCCGTAATCTATATAGTCGGATGAAGCGTGGGAGAGACCAGATTAGGTAATAAGTATAATACTTAAAATTGTTTTGTTTTGGGACCAGTCGTGGCGCAGTGGCACTAACGTGTAAACGACTGGTTGTAGGTTTAAAGTTTGACTTTAAAATTTTTAATGTATTATATACATACTTATAAAAATATTTTTAGCAAATGTTTAAAAAATTAACTGCTTAGCTATGCGTTCTTTATCCCGTTATGTCAAAAATCTTATATGTTATGTATATCTAATCTTATATGTTATGTAATATAAATAGGTGTAGGTGTAAGTATCTGACTATATGAGTGATAAGCGAAATTTATGTTTCGATTCAAAATAAATTACTATATATGGTAGGATACGGCGCTGAGTTCCGCCATTTGTAAAGATTTCTCTAAAAAATGTGCGAAAAGTGGAGAAAAAGAGTACCTAGCACTAGACTCTCTTTGTTGTTATGAAATTCACTACAAAACTTCAAAAACATTCTCTGTTAACATCGAAGATGCGTGGACATCAGAAAGAAGTATTAATATATAACATTAAGACATATAAGTATATTTGAAATAATGCCAAGCTCTAGATCAGACTAAAAGTTGAAATAAACTTCTTACAAAAATATGTTCTGTAAATAATTGTGTCACAGTTCCGCAATAAATCATGGACCGAAAAGTTATTTGGTAACCATCTGTTTACGAGTGAGGAAAACTTGTATCTATATGGTTGTAGATAATAGCAAAATACGAGTATATAAGCTATTTGACAGAAATATTAATTTAGTGCAGGTATCTTGTATTATAGTATATACTGGGGCCAGTCGTGGCGCAGAGGCACAAAGTGTGTCTGTAAAATTGACTAGTTGTGGGTTCGATTCCCATTCGAGGAGAGGAAATATGTATTATTTTCCTTTTCTTCGCTCCGGTGTCGAGGCGAAGCGCGGTGTTAAGTTCCGCCACTCAACACGCAATGCCTCCGAATTTGGTGGAAAGTGGGGAACGGAGTGTCTTAACACTAGGTTTCCTCTGCCTACCCTGTTATGTGCGGGATACAGCGTGAAGGTAAAAAAACAAACAAAAAGTATGTGTTATATGCAGTAAAATAGAAATTTAGTTGTTTTTTTCCATTAGTCAATACTTTCACTCCATTCAATACTTTCTGTCAATTCTAAAAACCTATATTATGAGTCTAAATGCAGGGCCCACACTTATACCAAGATGTTACAATATTCGGACATGTTTATCTGTCTATCTATCTATGTAATAATTTTAAACGCGCAATTCTTATAAATAAATTCAATATGTAATCTGAATTTTTGTAAGGACTCTTACGGTTATCATGGAATTTAGAATGTATAAGGTTTCGGGGGCGACAAATCGATGTAGCTAGGTGTCATTTTTAGGACACAGTTTATCCGTGTATATTATGCAACGAAAAAATTGCTAAAATATCATTAGAATACGAAGGTAAATTTCCCCACAAGTTGTAACTGGTTATAATAGTTTAGCCCTGTGTTAGTCTGTCTGTTTAGATCTAATTTTAATTTTATTATAACTATCACTTTTTATTATAATTTCCAAAAAAAAACACGATTTACCAAAAAAATGCCATCTATACTGATATTGTTAACATAACAGGGCTCCCTGATAAAAACTTTTATTGAATGACTAACATTCAATCACTACACAATTCACAATCAAACGATTAATTGAAATTAATCGTTTGATTCAAAGCCGAACAACCATTTGTAATTTTTAATATTTCCACTATGATTCAATTTTACGTTCACCCGTATTTACATGTCGGTGATTTTATTTATATGTTTTCTTAGTAAACATAGATTTATGTCTTCAGATTTATCGCCCTTCTTCGCGATTTTCTACGCGAGTGCACCGCTGATGCCGAGATACTTTTGCTAGAATAACATCGTGATATCAAAATAACATTTTCGGTTTGCTTCATCTATATTCTATATCAATTTAAATCGTTTATTGTGTTTTCGTAAGTGTACACTTTACTTATATTATTACTAACTGTTAAATTTTCATAGAATTTGAATATGTTGATGAATATTAACAAAAAATGTTTTAAAAAACTGAAAAAATATTATTATTTCAGAAAAAATAACTAAATTGCTAATAAGTAAATTGTGAAATTGAAATTATTTATAAGAATAAGCCTAATATACCTAAAATATTTATTTAGATACTACGCTGTTACTGAATTGGAAACGTGAGTAATTGATTTCAATCAACTTTTTTTGGTTTTTTTTTACAACGATTGTTGATTTTATTTTATTATAAAATAACTGTTTTTGTTATTGTATCTACATTTTTTTTTATATTAAATATATTTTATGGTACTGTTTATTGTTAATTTTTCTCAGTTGTTTACAAAGAAATCAATAATTGATTGCTTTTTAAACAAACAAATAAACCTTTCTAAAGTAACGTAAGTGTTATTTTGTAATATGAACTGTATTATACCGATAGGCCAGTCATGGTGCAAAGGCACAAAGTGCGACTGTAAAGCTACTGGTTGTGGGTTCGATTCTAAGGAGTTCAGTGGCGTGGCGTTCAGTTCCGCCACTTAACGCTTAATGCTTTCGAATTCGGCCGAAAGTGGAGAATGGAGTGTCTTAACACTAGGCAGGGTAGGCAGAGGGAACCTAGTATTAAGATACTCCGTTCCCCACTTTCCGCCGAATTCGGAGGCATTGCGTGTTAAGTGGCGGAACTTAACGCCGCGCTTTATCTCGACACCAGAGCGAAGAAAATGGAAATATTAAATATTTCCACTCCTCGAGCGGGAATCGAACCCACATCCAGTCAAACGCTTGTGCCACTACACCTCACTGGCCCCAAGCATATGTATATAAAACACAATTATTATTTAATTAAGAAACCAAATTAAATATAAATTATAATATGAAATTTAAAACAAATTCTATTAAAATTATACACAAACAGTAAAAGTAAAAAGCTATTATAAATAACAAACCTAATCAAATAGTATTCCAGAACAAAATGAGATAGATACTCACTAAATATGCTTTTAAAAGCAGATTTGGTTTAAACGGAGAGCATACTCCGTATAAAATAAAGCGATTAAATACAGCGTGCATCCCAGGAAATTGCAGATGAGATAAAAAAGACACCGTATTTAGCTAGGAGATAGGGAGCCCTGTTTGAATATTTTCTTTTCTATTTTTTGTGAAGCAATGAAACGTGAATAGTATAGAATATAATTTTTCTATATTATTTTACATGAAATTCATTTTTTTTTTCTGTTTGCTTCAGTTTTTAATTAGCCGCGTCGGTTTTACCTCTGGTTGTGCTTAGCTAGATGGAAAATGGCTTATTTATAATTCAGTTTCATCATGTATTGCACTTATATATACGTTATGTATACGTTACAGATGATATTTATATGATAGCTTCGTTACACATTCAAATACTACTACTATAATACTATTAACAAATTAGTATAATGCCTAATATGCGAAAATCGGTTTCTTTATATTTTATTCTCTTAATTTTTTCTCATTTCTGTCAAAGGTCAGGCGCAATAAAACTTGGTATATATGATTATTGAGATCATTGAAATTCCGTAATATAGTTTTTAACTTTAGAGAAGTATAAGCAAAACGAAATAAAGTTTTTAACTTTAGAGAAGTATAAGCAAAACGTTCTAAGAGCTGTTATATAAACATATATTGTCATTTTCAAATTTATGAAGTACTAGTGGCCCGCTCGCGGCTTCTCCGCGTGAACTGCATAGCTGTTTCATTATATTGCAACCCTCAGGGGAGGGCTTTTCAAAAATAAAGTAGTCTATGTTTAACCTTGGATTATCAACTATATTTATACCAAATTCATTACGATTGGTCGAGCGGTGTTGATTTTTCATATAAACTTTCATCCCCTATTCGAACCCTTTAGAGGATGATTTTTAAAAAAATAAGTAGCCTATATAAAAATAGAACGGAGGGTCTTACACTCCGTTCTCTACTATCTGCCGATTTCTGTAGACGTATATATTTTTTAATTTCATATACTCATTGCGTACACACGATATATTGCGTGACGTGACGTGTTTTCATTGCGTTGCTATTTGTAAACTCTTTTAAAATAGTATAATATTTATATTTTTCTTTCTTAGAACACATTTTCTGGGGCCAGTCATGGCGTAGTGCCACAACCATGTTAAGGAGTGGTTCCATTTTTCTCGCTCTGGTGTCGAGGCAAATCGCGGCGTTAAGTTCCGCCACATAACATGCAATGCCTCCGAATTTGGCGGAAAGCGGGGAACGGAGTGTCATAACACTAGGTTCCCTCTACCTACCCTGCTGTGAGCGGGATACAGCATGAAGCTAAACAATAAAAAATACATATTTTATGCAAAGTTATAAGCGTGTAAGCAGTAAGCACATTTATATTAAGTTTACTAAATCTTCGAGAACATTCGCAAAAGTAATTGCACTTTAGTTGCATTAATACGCAGACTAAGTAACGGCTGCATTGCGGTCGGTTAAGTGAATTACGTGTTAAAATGACTTACTTTAGCCACCACTGCGAGGCATTAAGATATTATATTAATTATAAGTTGATATCCAGCTTCTGCTTATGTTGTTCTGCTAACTTAATAACTAGACGACTGCATGATGTAATGTATTATATATAAGAATTTTTAATCGTAGCATTAATAGTTAGTAGGAGTGGATAGATGTACGTTTTAATTGTGTTATATGTGAACATATTTTTTCTGTTTTCATATACTAATAGAATTGAAGTATACACAAAATGACATTGCTAAATAAAAATCAAAGTGACCATTTCTGTGTTCTAAGCCTTATACGGTTGCTCATCGCCTACGTAGATTATACGCTATATCTATTCAAAAACTCATTTCATTCATTTATCATTTAACAATGATTTGTAAAAAATTGAAGTATTATGTTCCTAGCTTAAATAATGTAGGATTTTTCATACAAAGTTTCAACTTCACCCTTTAAGGTGTTGAATTCCAAAAATATTTTCTTAGCGGGTGTCTTCTCTATTAAGTAACTCCTAAAAACTGTTTAAAAAATCGCAGGTCTAACTAAGTACATTAGTTATCACTCAGTGATAATGAATGAGTCTGACGGTGAATCAGGACAACTAATTTTATAAGTGTTCATGTATGTATACTTTGTATAAATAAAAAAAAAAAACTAAAATCACTAAAGGAAATTCGATTTTAATTAATATTATTTTTTATTATCCTGGGTGTTTTAGTAAAGACATCATGTTCATACTATAGGAATATAGTATTGTCATCAGGTCCGGACACGTGACACGTGTGTAAATTATTATACAAATCGGACGGCATGAAGTGGGTCAGAATAATATTGATTGATAGATACAGGTGCAGCTAATAAAAGCGTGTTAAAAAATCGAATTACAGGTAACCAACATATTTACAGACGGCTAACCTATGGTACCGTTTTTGTCTAGGGGCTAGTCCTGGCGCAGTGGCACAAGCGTGTGGCCGAAAACGACTGGTTGCGGGTTCGATTATCACTCGAGGAGTGGAAATATTTTACATTTCCATTTTCTTCGCTCGAGGCAATAGCGCGGCGTTAAGTTCTGCCACTTAACACACAAACGCATCCGAATTCGGCGGAAAGTGGGGAACGGAGTGTCTTAGTACTAGGTTCCCTCTGCTGTGTGCGGGATACAGCGTTAATACCTTTTTGTCTTTCGAAGGAATATAAGGAAAAAACACCAATGCTAATATTACAAATTGGTCTGTCTGTCTGTTACGCTTTCACGCCTAATCTATTGGTCCGATTTGAAAGAAATTGAGAATGAAAACATTTATAGACCCAGGAAATAACAAAAGCTACTTTTTTCCAAAAATCAACCTATTTCAGGGGTTTATTATCATTGGGGATGAAAAGTAGTGTAGTTATGAAGAAGAACCTGCGAGCAGAGCTTAATTTATTTAAAAATGAGACGTTATTGTTATTGGAAAGAAAAAATATATGCGAATAAAAATTAATAATCACATATTGTATGTTATCCTACTCGAATGCACTTGACATTAAGTACCAGACGTACCTATTTATGGGATATGGCCAGGAATGCAGTTTGAGGTGAAGTGCAAACCCAATAAGTTATTAATTAATCTTAGTATTAACGCTCTAAATTAATTAGTTTGCTTTGTGGCTGCAGTGGTTTTATATAGAAATGAAATATATATCTTCTATCAAAGTTAATTTTGTTATATAATGTATTATTAAATTTATTAGGTAAGTATATATTGATTCGCACACGTTTTTTGAACGAATATACGAAAGTGGTTCAAAATAGCGTTACTTCAATCAACATCTAGATAATTTTCTTACTTTTTTATTGAATAGCCAGTATCTGTGATACCTTGAGAGGGTTTTGAACCTTGCCAAAACCTCATATGAATTATTCTTGATGAAGCCCAACGGTGCCTTTCCTTATGTCCGGGCCCTACAAATATAGTATTTATTTCTCCTATATATTATGTGTAAAATTAATCTTACCATTAGGTATTATAGCTATAATAGAAACACTTTAACTTATGTCAGATAGAAATATATATTTTTTATTATTTCATGGATTATTATTATTCTTAAAATTCTCGAGTCTCGATCATTTCAGCATATTTCTTTTCCACAAATTAAAAGAGTTTATATGAAGTCACAAATTATATTTTCATACTATTTTTGACATGTTTTGTAACGTTACTTACTTTACTGTACATAACCCAACTTATCACAATTTATTGCTAAAAGTTTCATTTTGGCTTCTACTAAACAACGTTTATTAATGTAAAATATTATAGTATCTGGATGCGACATCTCTTAACACTTAAAATATTCTGACCGCAACCCTTTGTTTTGGCTGTCCATCGATCAATGTCCTATTAAGCCCAAGAAAAATAAGCAATGTTTTATTTTTTTTGCTTTATTTTAAACCGAAATCATAAAAAACGTGGAAATTTTATTTATCCTTTTAAAATAAAGGATTTCGTGAAAGGAAAAATGGTACATCGAAATATGGAATAAAGGTAACTTTTAGAATAATACAATATACTAGTAGTTAAGTACTATGCTGTACTTAATGTCTATAGTCTACCAACATTAACTTCCTAAAGACAGAAAAATGCTGTTTTTAATTCCTCTTCTTTACTGAGCCATATCTAAGTTGGGAATCCTTAAATGTGTTAAATAAATTAATTTTAATATTATTTTTACTTCTCACGTAACTTAATTGAAAAAAGGTTTAATAAGTATTAGAAAAGGTATAAAAAAATTGAAGACAGCGGGTCGAACCTGCGCCTTTTAGAAACCGCCAATACCTCATATCATTATATGACTTTTAAAGTCTTATTTTTATACGATTTTTGTAAATGTTTTATTTTTTTAATTTCATAACTATGTGAACAATACATCAAAATCTTATTGATAAATAAATAAATAAATAAATTCATTATAATCATCATGCACTTTTAAACCACGATCCATAAAGAAAAGTTATAAGTGTAAAAATAAAATCCCAAGAAGCGCTCTTATAATACTCTTTTCCTCATTCCTTACTTTCCCATCTGTTGAAATGAGATATCTATATCGAAAGTTTTACAGTATTTTAATATTCCATTAGTTTCTACCAAGACTCGGAGTATAGCTGGCCAGTGCCACGTTATACGATCGTTGTACAACGTGCTCATTTAAAGTAGTAGCTGTTCGCGTTGCCAAATTACTACCATCTAATTCCCTCGCTGTACTCGACGTATGATAATGACTTCAAGTTTAATATATTTAATACACCTAATTATGTTAGAACTCAATTTTCTTACGTCAAGAGTGTTATGAACAGCTCCATTCATTTTTACTCTTCATAATCATGTGCTTAGATTAGTTTTCTTTGTGAGTTATTTTGTTGTAAAATAAAATTGAATGGAAAATGTAAGATTTTTTAATTTTAGTTTAAAATTGATAATATTTTATGTAATATTCGCTACTAGCAACGCACTCGCGGCTTCGCTTGTATAAGACTGTAATTATTTAGATTTTTCCACCGCCCGCGTTCTTACTTAAATTACAAACTTAGCTTAAATCCATAATTTAAATTGTATTCGCTTTTTATTTTATTTGTAGTTAACAATTGAAATGAAATAAATATTTAATGTTACGGGAACTTTCTTATAATACAATACTTAAAATAATATCTTAATCGGCTAAGCAGTTTCTGACATTAGCGTGCCCAAACGCACAGACATCACTGTTTTAGATTCTATTACAATTATAAATGCCCTATATATTATTTTTTATAGCAAATTTGTCATGTATACATAACGTTTCTGTAACGATCAGTAACATTTCTGTTATGTATTAAGATAAATATATACTGTTTATTTGGAATACATGTGTGACAAAAAAGTTACAATAAGTTTATAAAGGTACCACTTTCGATTTCAGCTTCATTACACTCGATCATCAATCTCTTCACACGCACCTTTTGTGTAGTTTTCTTACAGAACGTCAAATAAACTTCTCTATACAATATATATTTACAATTCGATCCTTTATTTCGTTTTGCTCAAGTTACAAATATAAAGTTATAAATTGTAATAGTTACAAATAATTTAATGTGTTTTTCGCCGTTTTTATTGACTGTGATTGATTAATGCTTGCTTTATGAGCGTTCGAAACGCAGTCGCAGTAATCCTTTTTAATTGTTTCAACTACCAAACACCGCAGTGCGGTGTTATTTCTATTTCCCAATAAATCAAATGACCATAAAAAGTAATTAATTGCTTCATAATTCATCAAAATTATGACGCATATTGGTCGGATGTTGATAAAATATTGACACAATTTAAATATATTTGCCGTTTTAAAAATTTATTGTTTTGTTTGCAAGTTTGTTAATTGTTGCGGTATTTACGTTGCGAACTGCATATTAGTTGATATGTTAATCCGTGATCTATGAACTTTGAGCCATATTCACTCACTCACTTCGATAATATTAAAAAAATATAATTCTTTTTTATAGAGCTTCTCTACGAGTATATGAGAATCTCGTATATTTACGCAAAACACAATTCTTCCTGTCATTCTGTTGTTCACTATATTTTGTCTTATAATATGAATCTCTATAACTTCTATAAAGTCAAATCTATAATCTCTATAACTTCTATAAAGTCAAGTTTTTGGACGAAAAATACAAATAATTTATAATAACAGTAAATTTTTAATGTAAAGTATGATATATGGTGTGACAAGTGTCCTTATAAGGACAGTGACCTTCTGAATAAACTAGTATCAGCAAAAAAGGATTCCTATGGTATCCAAATAAAACCTGTTTTAGGGTTTCTCAAAGAAATCTTAATATGGTGTTAGTGGACTGATTTTTTTAAATTATTTTCATCTAAGCAAAATTTTTTAAAATATTAGAAAGGTAATAAAATTTTAAAAGACAATTTTAAAAATATGAAAACGAATTTATTTTCTGACGTTTCATTGTAATAATGCTTATTAAATATGCTCTAGCGACATCGTGGAACCTTTAAATCTATACAATGTTCCAGCGAATGGTGAGGCTTTCATGAAATGTATTATCTATTGGCTAACGTAGCGGCGTAGCTCTTGCGTAGACCATCAATGATATCATTTATTGTTATTAATACTGCATTATTACTTCATGAAATAGTTATGCCAACGTAATAAAATTATCTTAACAACCGAAATATTTCTCATAGATACTTCGCATGCGTGATATTAGTGAAATAAATTGTAAGAGCTCAATAAAAATACCCGCCAGATGGAGAAAGAACTTAAAAAAATTCTGCCTTGAGTAAATTATGGGTAGCAAGCACTAAGGAAACTGAATTACTCATCTACTGTTGTCTTTCGCCTGCAACGATTAATTTTAATAAAGATGGAAAAAATATTAAAATTGTGTTAGCTCAGAGCGACTTCATAGAAATAAATAAGATACCTTCTAACAAGAAATACAATATGTGTTTTCTATTTTAAATAAGTACAGGAAAGCAAAGTAAATTGCAAAAAATATAAATATATAATTAATCTCATTATTTTACCTTGTTTCTGTCATTTCTGTATGAAGAAAAAAATGTACAGAACCATACGTTTGAAAATCCAAACCACACATGACCCTTTTACATGGAATCAACCAACTAATAAATAGATGTGCGCTCGAGGAGATTGTTGGCGATTTGTAAGCAGATCGGATAAAACAATGACAGGGTGTGGGAGATACCCTCTCATACCCTTGCGCTCTAAATTTTCTATCCCTCGCTTGAAATTTCAGATCGACACAGTTTCCGCATTGCAAGGAAAAATGTTATGTAAGACGAAAAAGATACTCGTGCAATGCAACGTTCTGCTCAGTTACTTAATTATAATAATTGAATTCTTATTTGTTTAAGCTATACGTTCGAGGAAACGGAATTTGTTAGAATTTAATTTTAGCTATTTATTTGGGGTTCTGTATGAAAAATATAAAGGCCACTTATCATTACGCGAAATCAAATCAATGCGATTATTTTATTTATAAAACACTATACAAAATAAATAGAATAAAAATGAATGAAATTAGTTGGTTATAGTAAAAGCTTCGAACCTAAGTCAATATGTAGAATATTTTTATCCTGGTTGAAATAAAATATCCATAGGAAAAAATAAAAGATTGATACTTTTTTTTATATCACTGAGTAATAATTACCAATAATAATATAATAATAGTAAGTAATAGTAGCGACCACGTACTGGATGACGCTCAGTGGGCAGGCTTACTACGAGGTGGACCGACGATCTGGTGAAGGTCGGATGCCGCTGGATGCGGGAAGCGCAGGACCGATCGTCGTGGAAATCCTTTGGGGAGGCCTATGTCCAGCAGTGGGCGTCGAGCGGCTGAGATGATGATGATGATGATGATGAACTAATAACTAATAGAAACAGTGACACTGACCAGTGACAAATTCTCTATATACCCGGTCCTTTGTAGCAGAATAACAGTAACAGTAAGAACATAGTGTCAAGCAAGACACTTCGTTTTTGACGCATACATAGCACGTATTGTTGAGAAAAAGGAAAACGTAATTCATATCATTATATTTTTTCTGCGTAATACGTAAAATGTGAGAAATATTTTAAAAAATGTTGTGTAGAATAATATTCAAAGTAATATGATAATATTCCGTTTGTAGGTTGATAGTGTAACGTTGTTATTGATAAATCTATACCATCACTAAATAGTGAATTATTTATGATTTTAGTACTTATGTTCCAAACAGCTAGTTTGCCAAAACCATACACGGACAGAGTTATGGACAGCCGAAAATATTAATATAGACAAGTATTATTTATGACTCATATAGCAAATAAATCACGGAAAATATATTTTGGATGTCATCTCATAAAGATAGGTAATGTCAGTTGGTATATTTGTTAGAGGAATCTTTTCTGAGAAATGGATCTTTGCCTCGGTTCGGGACATCTTTGAAAACTATCGTAAATATTTGTAAGAACCTGTTGTTTCGGCACACAATCGATCACTGTCCGAAGCAAATGCCAAAGGAAGCTCATAGTCGGGGTTGTCTGCCGAACAATTTTCTTTAAACTATATGTTGTCAAGGTTCTTTTATAAAATACCGCTTTTATTTTTAGAGCGTTTATTTTGTACTCTTGGTAGATATTTGAGTATCGTCTACTTACTAATATATGTACATATTGTATTAACATTTTGTTCTAAAACGTTTATATGTGTTAAATTATATGAAATAATTAATTGAAATGTTGAAATACACACAAGATATATTACTTTAATAAAAAAAATCATTTTTGGAAATAAATCGGCAATATTGTGTATGTAACATATTTTAAGCATCACTTTTTTGATTCTATTATATAGTAGTAGTTTTAAAATATTGTATTTTGTACAATATTATTTATTCACTATACGTAAGATTTTTAATTCGCTCTAAAACATAGGCAATTCCACCAACACCGACTATTAGCAGAACCATTGTGTACAAGATTAATTACGAATAATTACTTTATAATTAATAGAAACATGATGTTCGTGTATCTTAAGCAATTAGCATTCAGCATAGGCTTTGTTAATGCTATCCCAAACCACTTAAGTAATACAACACAATTAGACAAATGATAGTAATCGAATTTCTGTGTATTGTTCAGCGAAACCTAGAGGCGATGTGGGAGGAAAATTGCATTTTATCACAATATGAGGTAAAGTAATGACTCCTCGACCGAGCAATAAAAGTTGACGTCAGTCTTCATAAGCGTCCAGAGGAGCTGTTTAATTCTATTTCATTGTAAAATACTTACCTGCATTGCGCTATTCTACTCTATTTTTTTGATATACTTACGACAAGAAAAAAATCTAAAGGAAGGAAGAAGAATCATGGTGTAATGAGGTGTTAACTGTGTGAAATCGCTTTTGGTTGTAGGTTCGATTACCGCTTGGAGGAATGATTAAGAGAAGAAAAGCTTTACGCTTTTTCCCGCATAGCAGAGTAGTTTGGGAGAACCTAGTGTCAAAACACTCCGTTCTCAACTTTCCGCTAGAAATCGAGATATTGCGTGTTGATGAGCAGAATCCAACGCCGTACTTCCTCTAAGATACTCTGATATTGGAGAAAATAATTTACAATTTCTACAGTGGAATTCACAAAAAGCTTTAAGCTGACTTAAAAAAATATTAGAAAATGGTCACAATTTTGACCACTTTTAATTATATATGTATACTCTTTATATACTCTATAGTTATTTTTTGAACTGACACTCATGTGTAATCAGACGCAACTGTGTCATAGTCGGAACACAAATCATGTTCGTACAATACGAGTGCTCTATTGCTAGATTCGATTTAGATAGCAAAATTCGATTTGTGTTTAATATTATAGCAATTTAACGATATTATAACAAAATAAATGTGATTTGTATATTTAAAAATACATTTAAGTTCTTATTTTTAGTAGTTTAACACTTTTTTTCGTGTAGAAGAGTAGAAGTCATAGTCTAGTGTCAAGATTACGAGTACGTTTTCTTGTTTTCTGAATTTCTGAATCTGAAATCGAGATATTGCGTATCGTTAGGCGTAGCTTGGTGGTAGGAGATTCGTCTCCGACTGGCTCGCGACCACTAGCATATCAAAGACGAACTGCCAAATATCTGTTGATGTGTTCCGGTTCGATGGCATGTAAGCCAGCTCTCTTCCTATTCCCACCATTCCCATCTTATCTTCCTCCTTATCTCCTTCACCCCCAAGGTCGGCAACGCATCCTCAACCCTTATAGTATTGTGGCTGTCTTTGGGCAAAGGTAACCACTTACCATCAGGTGGTCCTTCTGCTCGTTTGCCTTCTTTATTCAATAATAAAAAGAAAAAAAACCTCGACACCGTGATTTTTATTATGTACTAGTGGCCAGAGAAATGATAATGATTCCCATAAAATTATTATCCCAAATGAGCATGAAACCACAACTATCATGTTTACATTCGGACGCTATACAACTGCGCCAAGAAGATCTCTATTCTAGATTTTTTCTTCTAAAAAACGCTTAGCTATAAATGGTTTTAAAATTACCTTATTTATGCTTAAACTGTTTAATGAAAAATGTTTATTCATATCTTTCAACATATCTCATTCACATATGAAAACAGATATTTTTAGCTTCACGCTGTATCCAGCACACAGCAGTGGCAGAGGTTACCTAGTGATATGACACTCCGTTTCCCATTTTCCGCTGAACTCGGAGGCATTGCGAGTTAAGTGGCGGAAGTTAACGCCGCGTTTTGTTTCGACACCAGAGCGAAGAAAATGGAAATGTTAAATATTTCTACTCCTTGAGTGGGAATCAAGCCCACAACCAGTCACCAAAGTTTGACTGTAAAAACTTTGTGCCTCTGCGTCACGACTGGCTTCTGGTTTGGAGACAATTATAATCAAATATAATAAAATTAGCTTTAGCTTCCGCGATTTTTACATGTTTAAAAAGAGATAATTTTTACATAAATTTCGAATTAAAAATGATACACGTAAGTCTACTTAAGAACAAAGACTATGCCAAAGTATAAAACCAAAATGCGATTAATCCAGTTCAAAGAAATATTTGAAATTTTATTATTTTGGTGGTTAACACAGAAAATTTAAAAAATCTATACTCATTTTCCTGCTATTATTATAATCTAAGAATATGGTACGAGCTAATCCCATACTGAGTCTTTATCAGATTGTAATAAGCTTATGAGTTCACAAAATAAAGCCGTTCCTTATAATGTTCAGGGACTTTTTATTTGAGCTGTTTTGGAAAAAAATTCATGTGTGTTATATAATAGATGTATAAAACATATTTTTTCTTTTAAAGCTTATTTAAATTCTTTGGATAACTATTACAGTTCTTATATTTATATTTTTTTATTTTTTTTTAGCTTTACGCTGTATCCCGCACACACACCAGGGTAGGCAGAGGGAACCTAGTGTAATGACACTTCGTTCCCCATTTTCCATCGATTTTTTGGAGGCATTACGTGTTAAATGCCCATGCAAATAATACCAGAACGAAGGAAATGGAAATATTATATATTTCCACTTCTCGAGTGGAAAGCGAACCCACAACCAGTCGTTTACACGTTTATGCCACTGCGCCACGACTAGCCGCATCTGGCTTTGTATAATGTATTAAGAAATGTAACATTTGATTTAAAAAAAATGCTGTAGTGATTGTATTACTTTTATTTTTCTGATCACGGAGAAGTCATAAATAAATAGTGGTATTATATAAAGTAGTGTAGTCAACAATAATCTAGGAATAAAGTTTAAATATAAACATTCCTCCGAGAGGGTATTGAATCTGTAACAAATCCTAACAATAAAAAAAAAATTATATACATTACAAAAAAAAATATTAGATTAGGTAGGTACATCATTAAATTTTTATATAAAAAATATTTTTTTAATTACTTTTAAACATTTTTAAAATGTTATTCCACACTTAGGAAAATTGAAAAAGACATTTAAAGGAAAACAACTAACAACAAAAATAAGTTGTAATAAAGCGTATAAGAATTTTGACGCAGCGGATAGTAGAACGCATGGCTCAGTGGTGAGAGCGCCTGAACGGTATTCAGGAGGTTCGAATCCCGCTGTGTTCAAATTTTTATACGTTTTCTTTAAATGTCTTTTTCATATTTTATTATTTTTGAGCGGATAAATGGAGTACTATGACACTAAGTTCAGGGAGAACCTATCCTGCTAGGCGGGAAAACGGTGAACTATTCGTTGTTTTTAACCAGTTTAAACTAAATTTTTGAAATAAAACCTCATATAAACTAAGAAACTTATGTAACATTTCGACAATGCATGAGATAGCTCATTTAAGAGAATATATTTAAAGTAATATTTACTTTGGATCAACGAACTAACTAATAGATGTGCACTCAAGGAAATTGCAAGCGATTTGTAAGCAGATTGGATAAAACGATGACGCTAGCTGCAGATAAAGCGAGCTGGAAATTCCTGATCGTCACTTCGCGTGTGGCGAAGAAGATTGTTACTGTACATTGATAGTATAGCCGCATGAATTTGTTAGTTTTATTTTGTATGAATAGAAATTATGTGTTTAATGCATTTTGTTAGCCGTTCTTGTGGATGAGCTTTATAAAATTTATTATAATAGTTATTTTGCTTAAATTTATAGATATAATATTGAAAAAAGCTATCTTATAGTAAGATAGTGTCTGTAAACGTGATTGGTAGCGGGTTCCCTTCTCACTCGGATGAAAGATTATTTATTAGAATATTAAAATTATATATTTATTTCCTCGCTGGGATGAGAAAGTGCAGTATTTCGTTTCGTCAGTTAATATGTCTTCGTATCCGGCGGAAAGTGGAGAACGGAATAAATATCTCGATAATACGTCGTCTTAGCGTGCTTTGTTAAGCGGTAAAAAAATTTAGAAGGTGAAGCATCTTTGCATAGACGAATTAGTCGATTTGTTATGTTATCGTAAAAAAACATGCTTTCTACATTGTGAAATAAAACGATGCATTCTAGTTACATAAGTTGGAAAAATTCTAAAAAGCGTTAGAAATTCACGGCCAGTACTTGTTAATCGATTTAAAGTTGCTCTCTCAAAGTTGCGAATAAAATTGCTAAAATGCAAAAATATATGAATTAAAGTAATTGATATCAATATCCGCATGATCTCAGCGTCAGCAAAAAAAACGTTATAGAGTGATATGCTTTACCTTATATATTTAAAAAAAACAGTAGTTTTTTTTCCAAATGAGTGTTTTTCAAAAAAAAAACAGCAAGCCTTTTTTCCAGTACCAGTTACAACTTCATTCCATGTATCTATAATTGTATACATTATATCTATAATTATATATAGAAAGTGAGGTTGCAATGGGCTCGATTGACACTCGGGTAAAGATAATATTTAAATTATTTTCATTTCCCCACTATTGATAGCTACAGGTTAGCGTTGAGTTCCGCCATTCAACGATGACCGTCTTGATTGCAAGTGGAAAGTGGTAAGCGGTAAGCATTGACACTGGATTCGCTAAATGGGGGAAAAAAGGGACCCAAAAAATAATGATTTCACATAGTAAATTATATACCTTATTAGCATCACGCTGTATCCTGTAGGCAGAGGGAACCTAGTGTTAAGATATTGCGTTCTCCACGAAGCAGCGGAACTTAACGCCGCGCTTTGCCTCGACATCAGAGCGAAGATAATGGAAATATTATATGTTTCCGCTCCTCGGGTGATCGAACCCACAGCCAGTCGCTTTACAGTCACACTTTATACCTCTGCGCCACGACTGGCCCTATATAGCCTGGCCTGTAAATTTCATACAACTACAATTTTAACATAAAAACAAAATATGGTCCATGACAATTGTAATATTACCTCTCCTTACAGCCCGCAGTCGAACATAAATAGACTATGTCACGGACACTGAAAGCTTAGATGCTTAAAGATTTTAGTGGCACAAAACTTTTCTTTGCACTTCGACCATACTCGAGTTCGGTCCCGCGATGTCTCTGATTGTAAAAATATTACACTCAAACTCAGTTGTACCTTTACTTCAAGTATAACGGACTGCACTTCGCTTCACACAAATACAATTGGTTTCTCCGAAAATAGGATGACTATGATTTCGGGAATGTTGGTTTTAAGTTTTTTGAAGTTACATAAACAAAAAAATTACTTGATCTTACTAAGTTATATGGTTATTAAAGAAAAGCTTTGACACAGTACAAACAGCAGAAGCTTGAAATTAAATCGCTATATATTAAAGAAAGCGCGACGTTGAGTTCCTCCACTCAAAATACTCATGTCTCAATTTTCGGGAGAAAGCACAGTGTCAAAAATACCTCCTTTTCCCCTTTCCTTCTGAATCACAGACATTGTACGTCAAATGAAAAAACTCGTCTATACTTTATCTTGTCACCAGGGCAGAGGAATGAGTATATTCTAAAATACTAACTTCATCGACTGGGAATCCAATCTAGAACCATCACTGCATAATCATGCATCACATGCATCTGATAGTCAGACACCACCACACTGCGCCACGACGTATTTAAAAAAAAACTTAATAAAAAGTTCCTGTTGTATTGTATATAAGTAAAAATAACATCACATTTCTACAGAAATGTTTTAATATTATCGAAAGAAAAGTCAATTTTTAAAAAATTCCTAAAAACTCTCATATATTTACAAAAAAAGGCATGTAACAAAATAGTTCCTATAATAATTTTCATGGGCACACTATCCTCAAGAGGCACCCAGATTCGGAGTGCACAATGCGTGCGACAGCTTTTCTTCGTAACATATTTATTCAACACAAGTTTGAGAGAATTCTGTCGACCTCGATCTATTGAGAAGTATATTTGAAATTTTGATGCGCTTTGCCTTTGTTTGGTAAAATAAAGTCATGCTTCGTATTCATATTTTACTCCGCAACGGAAAGCCAATAGTTGATTTATGCACATATCAACTCGCTTTTCTATGGAGAGGGTTTTCTTAGGCAAGCATCCGATCGTTACGTTATTTACTGACCGCTTAGTCGTAAGTCTCCTTCAGTTGAAGTATTCTCTATATTTATAAATGGATATGTTCTAGTTGTTTATTATGAATATATATTTTTTTTCTAAAACGTTTTTATGTAGGTATGTTAAGCGTTATTAGAGATAAGTCTATAATGGGTAATAAATTATTTATTATAAAATATTTTATAATATATGAACACTTGATAAGCTAAACGATGGAATTAATATGAACATACCCATTTTTTCATTCTATTCACTTCGTGTAAATGAGTTGTAAAAGTAGCTTAAAGTGTTGTTGTGATTTTCACATTTTTTCTCGTATTCATAATAATTTATATTTCTGGATCCTTTATATGGATTTATAAATATTATTTATCTAGATTTTTAAAGTAAATCAAACTAATGATATTTATTCTTCATAATTTTTGCTATGCTTTTGGACTAATTTGTCCAAAAAGTATTGTTAACAGTATCTCAAAGCGACTCCGTCCTTTATGTGACTTTGCTCTTAAAAACAATTCATACATGGTTTTGATATTTACCATGTGTTAAAACCTACAAAAATCCAGTTTAATTTATAAAAAAAAAACAGCTAAAATGGTAAACATTTTGCTTCATATTAAACGTTAATTCCACCGAGTGAAACTTACTGAAATTTTAAGATCCGTAGTTGCGGAGTCGATCTCGAGGGCGCAGTGGGACGAGAGCCAAGCGCTATCTGCAACTCGCTAACTTTGTTGCAACCGGCTAATTCCTTGTTGGACATCCCGAGCTAACTATTTTAAACTTTTAGAAAGACACTCAATTGAATTTTTTACTTTCCTCCTTGTTAGCAACAAGACAATTTTCTTATATAATGACTATTGTGCTGTTTACACTTAGCTGTGGCTAGCGTTTTGCATTTGACTTTGTTTGTTAACTCGACTCACTTTTATTGAAATTGTTCCTTATTTTAAATGCATTCCAATATAAACTGATAAGTATAAATAAAAAAATGTAGAATTATGTTAAAAACATAAACTACTTTTTATATATATATGTCTGTTTTCTTACATACAAAGCAGCTCGACAGTTTTTCCCGCGTAGAGAGAAACTAGTATCAAGACACTTTGTTTTCTAATTTTGTTTTTTAAGCTTGTTTTACATTTGTGGTACCAGATTGAAGGAATGAATATAATATTATTATCATTCCTCTCAGAAGACATTGAACCCTCAACCATCGCGGCTACAGTGAAACACTGTCTCACTGCACTACGATAGCCTCACAATCTTATAATACATCATTTACTAACTTTTGTATCATGTATAGGTTTTAACAGTAATCATTGCCGGATTTGGTACACAGTTTAATTTTGATATCAACACTTACTTTCATTTTATAGCATAATATGTACATATATCGAAAATGAATTCTTTAAAATATGACCATTTCACCACTAGAAGACAATACTTGTTCACACAAAGCTATTAAAACATCGTCACAAACGTATTTCGATCACATTTCTCAGAAGCTAATTCAATTAAGAGCTGGATTCCTATTACAAGATATTTAGTACACAAGCTAGATAGATCTGTTAATAGAATTACTTGTATCGTAGACAAATAGATTGAAAACAAAAAGATCTAGATAAAAAGTGTAGACGGTAGTAACCTAAAAAGGCGACATCGAGCCGTGCAATGGAGTACAGTACAGTACAGTACAGTACAGTACAGTACACTACGTTAATTGCAATTTGCTCTGTGGCCGTTTTCACAACAAAGAAATACTTTGCTTGCTAAGTGTAATGAAAAAACTTTTAAAAACTTCTTACTTTTAAAGCGATCGCAGTTCTTCGGTGAAATTGTGAAGACTTTTTTTTTTGAGCGATACATCTTTTTTGTAATGTTCATCTTTTTTAATAATTACTAGCCTTATAAATATTTATATTTCTTTAGTTATCAGGCAAAGCACGACGTTGAGCTCCGCCACTTAACACAAGCTATCTCGGATTCGGGTGGTTAGTGGAGAACGGAGAATCTTGACACTAGTTTCTCTATGCATTCCCTGTTTTGCATAATAAAACATCAATCTTAAAAAGTCATGTTTATAGATTTTTTTAATGTTTTCTTTTAACATTACACGAAAGTATCGATATTCTTTACAAGCCCGCTCGATTTTATATAACTGCTGTAAGAAGAGATAAAAATAAAATATATTTAGTTCCTACCACAAAGGGGGTAGTATAAATCTATATAATATTGTATAGCTTGAGTAGAATTACTAATATCAACAAACAATCGTTGGAATCGGATTAACCATAAACAAGCTTGAGACGAGACGAGATTCAGGAAGGAAGGAAACAGTTAGACTGTTAAGTTGCAATGAAAGAAAAACGGTCTGGGCTTAAATATTCAAATGCTAAGTACTGGAAGATTAACCCAACAAAATACTGTAAGGTTATTATTTTAAAATAATTTATATTATACTAGCGTCTGCTCCGGCTTTGTGTGTGTGCCTGCACAATTAAAGCTGCTTATTATTTATAATGGCCCGCTTTCTCGCTTAAGTTGAGCAATAAATATTTTCCATACAAATCTATGTTCCCTATTTCAGCCCCTTAGAAGTTGGCTTAATAAAAATACCTTCTTTTAGTCTGTGTTTTATATATGAAATTATGGAAATTTGGTCAAACGTTACCAACTTTATTTCACTATTTCAACCCTCTGGCTGATTTTTTTTAAAAAATAACCAATATTTAAGCCGGAGTTTATGGCAGCAACTATTAGAATTCCGAATTCCATATAAATCGTGTCGGTAGATAAAGACAGATAGATAGATTGTCACATTATTAATATTACTATGGATTAATATGTGAAGGAAAATCTTTCAGCCTCTTACTCTTGAAATTATATATAATTAGGTAAATAATTGGCGTATTTAAAGTTTATATGCAGGAAAAGTGCAAACAAACAATATTTTCCATTATAATTAATATACTCTTATGATTAAAGAACATATTAATAAACAACAAATATATGAAATAATAAAAAAATATCACACTACAATTTGCTTAATCTATATACTTTTGTATAAAATATTAATGTTATAAAGCAAACCCAGAAAAATCAACTATAGTAGTAACACTGTAAAAAACATTTTAAAGTAGCTTCCGATAAAGTTAAGTAGGAACGCGTCGAGCAACTTTATAATTAGATAGCTTCGTATAGGACTTCCTCCGCACTGAATTTACACATGTAGGAAAGTTTAGACTGTAGTTGTAATGAAGCCTATTTGAAATTACATTCATTATACAGTATATACTTCAAATTATCATTAATTATAATTAAAAGTCAATTTTATAATATGAAAAAAATGGGGAGGGTTTAAATGTAACCGTGATTGGTGATATGTCGATCCCTATTCATTCACTCACATCTAAATTATAATCATTTCTGCATGCTTGTTAACTACCTAAGGCAAAGCGCTGTGTTAAGTTCCGCCACTTAAAACGTAATATTCCGATTTCTACCGGAAAGTGGAAAACGGAATGTGTTGTTACTAGATTCTCTCTGACTGACTGACTATACTGCTATGTAGGAAATACATGAAGTTGCAATACAATTTTCACTTTTTATTCAATAACTTTGAGCAGCCATGTTAACATGACATGTTGACTGATATATTTCTATTGTTTATGTCTCCTACTACTACTACTACTAATACTACTACTTTACTTGGTTCACATTTAACGCTTTTTACTTATAACTCGGTGGGCAGAGAACTTAGTGTTAAGATACTCAATTCTCCACATTCCGCCCGAATGGAAGACATTTAGTGTTCAGTGGCGGAATTCAATGTTAATAACAAACATCTGACACATATTTTTAATCCATATACATTGCTTTTAGGTAATTTGTTCTTAATTACCAATTAACTGTTTGAAACTCCAATCGATTACATGCTTAAGCCCGATGATAACCCATACTTAGGGTGATAATTAATTATTCCCGTATTTAACCTTTAACAATGTTAATATGACAAATTTTGTAAGCTTTACTTGATAAATGTAAATTTTGAATATAATGGCGTATATTCATATGATATATAAGCTGTAAATGTAGTATGTAAGGCTTTTTGTTTTACTAGAAATGAGAGTGACTTGTAACTTGAAATAATAAACTAGCAAACTTTTCCCTTTTTGCTCCTATCATGCAGCTTGTGGCAATACGAATAGAGTCAAGATCAATTATCTTAGTAAAAATCATCTTTCTCAATTATCTTAATACTTAAAAAGCAATTATTTAAAATAATATTATTTTTAATTTTATCTCACTGAGGTTACTTTATATAAAGAGAAGACTAATTTTTCGAAGCTTCACCGTTTGTATCGCATATTAAGGTAGTCAAAGTACACTTAGTGTCAAGTATTTCGTTTTCCGTTTTTTGTACAAAATCGAGACATTACGTGTCGAGTGGCGCAATTCAACCCCACACTTTGTGTTTGACACCAAAGGAGAGAAATGATAAGTGGAATTATATTTTGTTGTTTTCAATTCTACTATTTGAATTATGCACAAGAAGCGAAGAGAATGTATAAAACTCAAAATCAATATGAAAATTTTAGATTCAAGCGTGATAAGAGTTTGTTAGCTGACTATATGCAGGTTTCGTAACACTCCTTAAGTGCTACGAAACCTGCCCATGTACCATGTCCATATGTCTACATGTAGTAACGACGATATGGTCATCATTCGGAAACATGCTGTGTTTCTTGTAGCAATTATGATTATCTATCAAGATACCTAAATTTTATATAAAAGGATCAACCTTATGTATTAAATTTGATAGTGGACGAAGCCGATACGGTTACCGTAACGTTTGACGCTCCTTTCTCTGACTACGCCGCTATCGATAAAGTTTGAAGGTAAAAGAAAGGGTGTACAATTAATCTTCACTTAATTTTATTTAATTCCTCTATATCCTCACGTAGTAATGAAAGTTTAGAAGTAGTTTTTCAAAGAGTTAAAATGCCATCCATTTTGTTAATCTCTTTGTAATGGGAGGTGCGGATGAACGTTAAACCGACTAAACTCCCTCATGGTGGAAATATGTTTTTAGTAGATAAAGAAAATAATGACTTTGAAAATACAAAATATGATGAATTCTGTAAGTTTTTATAAAAACAAATTGTAATTCAATTTTATCAAATACTGAGAATGGAGTATTATAACACTATGTTCTTTCTTGCACCTTTCACCTTTCTTGGAACGAGGTACAACTGTTTTTTATTTTAAAAATATATTCACTCACCTCTACCGGATAGTTGTTACAGTCGTAGTAGTATCTATCTCTTAGTAATAAGTAGTAGTAAAATAGTCTGAAAAGCTTCTATAGCATCGCTTTTAGTATGAGAAAGTATAGAATTACATAAATATTTCCGTTACGATTTCGAATCTCCCTGGGAATCCTTGAAGATATTTGCTACGTAGAGTTTCACGTTATTTTTAGTTATATAATATTTACATAATATATGTTTGAAAAGGATTTAAAGTAATTTCAACTATCTTTGGAATTTATCAAAGAGTGAGCATAATTCACAAATGTAATTTTTGGTAATAAAAAAGTTTTAAAATGTTTTTTCTTTATCCTGGTAGCTTCGACTAGTGCATTAATATACACCTTAAATATACACATGTACAGTGGCCAGTCGTGGCCCAGTGGCACAAGCGTGTGACTTTAAACGACTGGTTGTGGGTTCGATTCCCACTTGAGGGGTGAAAATTATATTACCATTTTCTTCGCTCTGGTGTCGAGGTAAAGCGCGGCGTTTAAGTTCCGCCACCTAACCCGCAAGCCTCCGAAGTCGGCGGAAAGTGGGGAACGGAGTGTCTTAACACTAGGTTCCCTTTGCCTACCCTGCTGTGTGCGGGATACAGCGTGAAGCTAAAAAAAACAAAAAATTAAATAGTAAACAGGAAGGGGATAAAAATAGCGTTGCAATATTTTATTATATTTATTCTTAGACTGGTTTATCTATAAATTACCATATTTAAAACTAGCGACCCGCTCGCGGCTTCGCCACGTGAACTGCCACTTTCATCCTCTATTGTTCTTTGAGATTGTTTTTTTTTATAAAAGGGGGTAGTCTATATTTGACCTTGCGTCACTAATTATGTTCTTGAGAAAATCATCGATACATCTAGTATAATGTCTATTTGATAACATATAGCGATTAGCGATAACTGTTATAGTAAGAAAACGTACGAAATCTAGTATATCTATATGATAGCAGATTTCGTACATATATACCATTTGGTATATATGTACGAAATCTGTAGATTACCCGTGAAAACATAAAAGATATAGATATAGATTTTGCATTTTTATAATAATAATATTAATGAGTACGGATATATCTAATACAATGTCAACTATATAATAACAGATGGCGCTACCCGTTCCAGAAAACGTAGTTACATCTGCTGTCATATAGATTATATAAAGTTTTATAGACCGGTCAAATGTATCTTTAATAAATGTTATGCTTATTTTATTTTATAATTATTTTAATTAGTGATATTGAAACAAATTTAGCTTCACTCGTGAACTATCGACATAATTTGAATTTTTTTTTTAATTTTATTTTTCTGCAGGAGTTGTATTGAATACCAGGATGAAAACTATCCCATATGTTGCTCTAACCTCTTAGCTAACTCCATACAAAAATTCATTAATTTCTACCCGATAGATATCAGTATACAAATAATTTACTTATATCGGTTTTTTATTTTTTCCAAAAAAACTACATGGAAAACCGGGATAAAAACTATCCTATATGTACCTTTGGACTATAAACTATCACCATACCAAAATTCATCCATTTCTATCCAGTAGTTTTTGCGTGATTGACGAACAAATTAACAGACAGACAGACAGACAGACAAAAATTCTACTGAGTGGATTTTTGGCCTCTGTTATCGATATATTAACGCACCCAATTAAAATTTTTCTGAAATTTTTCTTGTACAGAATTGACTTTTCTACTCTTTTATTATATACTAGCGACCCGCTCGCGGCTTCGCCACGTGAACTACCACTTTCATCCTCTATTGCCTATTTGGGATTGCTTTTTTTTTTATAAAAGGAGGGTAGTCTATATTTGACTACCGTCGACTATCGACATATGTTCATGAGAAAATCATCGATACATTTAGTGCAATGTCTATATTATTTGATAACATATAGCGATAACTGTTCTAGTAAGAAAACGTACGAAATCTGCTATCATATGATAGTAGATTTCGTACATATATACCATCTGGTATATAGTATACCATCTGGTATATATTATAAACCGGTCATAATATGTTAAATAAACTTTAAGCTTTTTATTTTACAATTGTGTTACTTATTGATATTGAAAAATAGCTTTACTTGCAAATAATTTGACTTTGCCAGTTTTTTACTTTTCTGCGGGAACTGTTTTGAATACCAGGGTAATTTTAAAAAAAAGAGAGATGGCCTATGTTTGTTATGACCTTGCCTCATTAACTATTTTCCTGAGAAAATTCATTCATTTCAGTCAAGGCAAGTCAAGATTAGATCTTTCATTCTCACTATATACTAAACATACATAAGTTTCATCCACTGTTTCAACCTCCTAGGGTTTGATTTTTTATAAAGTAGCCTATATGACCCTGCATCTTCAACAATCTTCTTTACGAATTCCCGTCAAAACATAACAAATAGAAGAGATACAGATTTTAATGATTGTGGATATGTCTAATACAATGTCAACTATATAATAACAAATGGCGCTACCCGTTGCACAAACGTAGTGACATCTGTTGTCATATAGATTATAAAAATGTATAGATTATATAAAGTTTTATAGACCGGTCAAATGTATATTTAATAAATTGTTATGCATATTTTATTTTTAATTATTTTAATTAGTGATATTGAAACAAATTTAGCTTCACTCGTGAACTATCGACATAATTTGAATGTTTTTTTTTTAATTTTATTTTTCTGCGGGAGTTATGTTCAATACCGGGATAAAAACTATCCCATATGTTGCTCTAACCTCTAAGCTAACTCCATACAAAAAATCATTAATTTCTACCCGGTAGATACCGATATACAAATGATTTACTTATATCGGTTATTTATTTTTTCCAAAAAAACTACATAGAAAACCGGGATAAAAACTATCCTATATGTACCTTGGGACTATAAGCTATCACCATACTAAAATTCATCTATTTCTGTCCAGTAGTTTTTGCGTGATTGACGAACAAATTAACAGACAGACAGACAGACAGACAGACAGACAGACAGACAAAAATTCTACTGAGTGGATTTTTGGCCTCTGTTATCGATATATTAACGCACCCAATTAAATTTTTTCTGAAATTTTTCATGTACAGAATTGACTTTTCTACTCTTTTATTATATATATAGATATAGATATATAGATATAGATTAAAAAATTAGAGTTAATAATAAATATTACGAATTTAATATAATTATAAGTGTTTGTAAAGATATATAATTCAAAACAAAGGCTATGTTATTTTCATATCTTAAATTAGAAAATCCTGGTTATTACGAAAAGAATTGTCACAGGTGGTTACAGACCATTACATTTTCATAGTCAGCAATGCCGTGCGACACCAGCTATTTGAATAAATTAAATATACAATATACCTGCCCTTTACCTGTTGGTGTAATACAGTTTTTTTGTATATATGTATAAAAAACGACAAGCTACATATATTTTTATTATTTAAATCGTCATTTTTTACTAGTGGTACAGAAATACATATTAAATTAAAAGAATACTAACTTGCATTATTTTAAAGGTAAACATAGTACCAATTTTAGGAACATGCCTATTCAAGTTTTGACTGAAACTAAAAGCAGGAAATAAATATAAATAAAATGTAATATAAATAAACGCTTGGAGGGGCGCAAAGAATTATTAAGGGATACATAAATACAGATAAAAGTACGTATTCAAATAATTTATCAATTAATTAATTAAGTCCAATATAATTTTAGATTTATTATTTAAATACTTATAAAATGACTTGATTCATGCTATGTTCATCATCATGAATTATCATAAAAGATAATTCATTTAATTCTAAGCTCTTATTTGTTATTTTCTCTTACTCGTTCAATGTCTCTTTCCAATCACTAATGGATTTAAATAAATAAAATAAATTGAAAATCTCTTAACTTTAATACTGTAATGGATGGCGTTCTAATATTCGAAAAAAAACATAGTTTGTGAATGCATTGCTACGTAAAGTACTCAAAAATATTGCATATATGTATGAAAGCAAAACTTTCATATAATACAAAAGCTTTAAAGCATTGTTATTTAGTGCTGTTTTGCAGTCAGTGTTTTAGTTGCCGCCTGTGATTTCCTTAGTAAGCCACTCACGTATTATTCTGACCACCTGCGAGATAGTTATGGTACAAGACTTTTAGAGTTATTCATATAATATACTATTTATTGTACTATGGGGTCAAAGATGCTAAAATTTATAGGAATATTCACTTAAGTATCATAAATGCGAAAGTCTGTCTGTTTGTCTCTTACGCTGCTATGGTTAATATACTATTGACATGTAGTTCACGTAGTGCAACAGCGAGCGGGCCTCTAGTTAGTCGTTATTTGTTATTATCATTATATATATTTATTAAAAATTACTCCGCTTCTTGCGATTTCTCTGGATTGTGTAACAAGAAACACGTGTTAAGTACTGATTGTAATTAAAAATATTGTTTACCTTTAATTGAGACATGCTATATGGCAATGTATATATAAATTTATTTTTGGCCGATACGCCAATTTATCACGTCACGTTTGGTGGCGAAACCCAACGTTGCACTTCAACCTATTCGAATTCGAAAAATGGGTTCGAATCCCGCTGTGTTCAAATTTTTATACTTTTTCTAAATGTCTTTTTCTATATTAAACTTTCAGTTCTTCTATGTTAAAATAAAAATAAAAAATAATGTAGAATTAATTCGAACACTAAATTACTAACGTTCGTTACTTGTACCACCACATTACTTTGACATTTGAGATATAAATTTATATTTAGTTATAGTTTATCATCATTATTTAACTAAAATATCATAGATTTTAACACAATTTTAGTAGCTTCACTATTTCGCTGTATGTAGGTACGAATGTAGATAGGTATGTTTGTAGATAGAGTATATAGTAGATAGTTAAGATAAATAATCTTGCAATGTTATTGGTAATACTGCTTTGATAATTATTTTGAAAATATACACAAGAGTTTTTCATTGGCAGAACGACCTTTTGCTTTTATAATATGGATTATAATATGGATTATAAGATATTAAAAAAAAGAAATTGTGGCTAGTCGTGGCCCAGTGGCACAAGCGTGTGACTGTAAACGACTGGTTGTGGGTTCGATTCCCACTCGAGGAGTGGAAATTATATTTCCATTTTCTTCGCTCTGGTGTCGAGGTAAAGCACGACGTTAAGTTCCGCCACTTAACACGCAAGCCTTCGAATTCGGCGGGAAGTGGGGAACGGAGTGTCTTAACACTAGTTCCCTCTGCCTACCCTGCTGTGTGCGGGATACAGCGTGAAGCTGCAAAAAAAAAAGAAATATGTAAAGAACGTTATTTCTTAATATTATTCAATATTAAAACATAACGTTCTTTACATGTACACATTAATTATAATTAATTCTTTAATTTGTGCAATAATTTTTTTAAAAATCGTCTTTCTATATAAATTATTTAAAACCGTTTCTTATATAATAAACGTCGTTGTCATTTTCTTACAGGTAAGGACGAAGCCTCTTGCAGATTTACGCTGCGGATATCCACCAGGCGCGAAAATAAATTGTGCTCAGGTTGCGAGAAGAATATTTACAATTCAAGTTTTCTTATATCCTAGCGTTTTGTATTTCTTCCGTTTACATATTTGTTATACAAACATTTAGATTCTGGGTAAAAATTGTAACATCATATTTTTATCCTTGTTTGAAGGCTTTTTCTAGGTATATTTACGTTTTTATTTTGTAAATTATTTAGAGTTAAGTGTGGATTATACCTGTGTTTTTTTAATATAAGATATTATTAACTAACTAACTAACTAACTTAATTTCATTATTAAGTTAGTGTAATTACAATTCAGTTATTAATTACGACTGAGCTTTTAGATAGCCTAGTGCCATAAATTGTGTTAGTGTTTTTAATATAAACGAAATAAAAATGATTCAAACAAGTTCATTCAGCCAAGTAAGAATCAAACCCACAATCAACCGTGTCTACGATTGGACGCTAGATCACAATTAATTTATTAAATGATTGTTACAAATAATTGTAAGCTAACATGACTCATGAAACAAGAAACATTTTTAGCAAAAATAACAAACACGAACAAATTTTTCCCGTTGTTAAAGTCTTGATAGGTAGAAAATTGCAAAGTTATCACCTGAAATATTGGCACAACGCAATTACATGAGATTCACACCTGACAGAGTGAATTTCCCGTGTCGCAGGCACATTAATTGGCAGGATAAGGCAGACGACCCGCCCTCTCGAGTTCGTCCCTCCAGAAATTGAATTAGCGCACCCAGTATTTCGATTTATACGTTATACCTAATATAAAGCACCCCTAGCATGTTTTTTGAGTAGTCTAAATTGCTTGCAAGGGCTGGCAGAATATTTTTAGGCTTATGTAAATTGTATTTTAATTTATTTTAAAATGTCAATAATTTGTTTTAACGTGACATGGTTCTTAAGCACGTTATGTATGGAGGAGAAAGACGGCTACAGAATATATTACTTATTATATAAAAATAATACCTTTGTGGAAACGTTCGTGGCGTAATGAAATCTGGCTGTGAGAACGGTGGTTGGGGGTTAAATAAAACTCGGTAAAATTTTTATATTTAAATTATTTTTATTCCTCTGCTCTGGTAACATAAGGAGTGGCGTTGAGCTTAGTCTTTCAATATGCAATACTACAGAGTGTGAAGAAGAACATTCTTATTATTTATCTGTCAACTCCCCTATCTTGTTTCGTAGGTGACCTTTCTATCAACTTCTCGACGGCACGTACTCTCTTAAGTCTAGTGATTTATATTTTTCATACAAATCTTCAATCACTATCTCACTCTCCCTTAGAGTTGATTTTTGAAAGGAAAGTAACCTGTTTCTCTAAAAATAAACCTGGATTTTTAACTATTTACACTACAGATATATTTATTTTCGTATTTATAATATAAGTATTGAAATATGGATCATAAGTTATAATTAATTAACGAATGAGGTGGTATATTTGGGAAGTATGTTTAGCAGAGATGGAAGATATGATATGGATGTTGAAAGGCGTATTGCTGCCGGTAACAGAGTTAACGGTGCCCTCGCTGCGTTGATGCGACGGCGGAACGTGAGCATAGCCGCACGTTTAGCTGTGCACAATGCAGTGCTGGTACCGACGCTGCTATACGGCAGCGAAACGTGGGTATTGCAGAAGAAGAATGAAAGAAAGATGAATGCTGTGGAGATGAGATCTCTTCGAAAGATGTGCGGAGTCAGCTTAGCTGACCGAATCCGCAATGAAGAGATACACAGAATGGCAGGTATTAGCGAGAACGTCATAGTAAGAATGAAGAAGGGCGTGCTCAGGTGGTTTGGGCACGTCGAGAGGATGAGTGATGAAAGAATGGTGAGAAAGATTTATGAAGCAAAGGTGAGTGGTAAGAGAGGCAGGGGGAGACCTCGGTTGACCTTCGAAAACACAGTATCGATGATACTGGAGGAAGGTCACGTAAAAAGCATGAGTACCCCCCGGAGGGCGTGTATGAAGAGGTTGATGACAGTGGACGAGGCGAAAGAAGTATGCAGGGACCGTAGCGTTTGGCGCTCCGTTGTCTCTGACTATCCCGCAAGGGATACAGCGTGAAGCTAAAAAAAAAAAAAAAAAAAAAAAAAAAAAAAAAAAAAAAAAATTAATTAACAATATGTATTTGACATTAGTTAATAATATACAGAATTAAAGGATATTTAAATAAAATAACTCAACAATTTCGTAACAAAATATATACGTACATATATATTCCACAGTACAGTTTAACGCTTCGCAAGACAATTTATCAAATCTACAAAACGAAAACTCCAATACAAGGTTATTAATTATTTGTTATTTATGTCTATCGATACGCATTGCTGATTCATTATATACGTTCAGTCGACTCCAATTTTTACATGAAAACCTATTGGAATTATTCGCAATACGCATCCTATCAATTGAAATGAAAGTTAGTGTGAAAAAGAGCAATTTGAAACTGGCAAACGCGCTGTTACAGGGCAAATGTATGTATCTATTCAATTAGATGAAATCAACGGAGGCAAACACGGATGTGAAATCGGGTAGCTACTTCATGCCTTTCATGTTAGACGCTATAAAAATTATACAGGTGTAATCTAATTTCCATTGCCTTCATCTGTAACGTTTAAATTTGATAAATTATTACGATGTTATAATATTATACGTTCAATTAATTTTGTGTGTATAATTTTTTTACGTTTTAGTAAGGACTTGTTGAATTGACAGAGTGTTTAAGGATTTGTATTATTATTGTTATTTTGGAGGTCTTCTTGGCGCAGTGGAATAGTGTCTGGAATAGTGTCTGTGTCTGCGGGAATTATTTTTTTTCTCCGCTGTAGTATCTAAGCTATAGTCCGGTATTCTGTCCCGTGACCTTTGTCCCGACATACAATGATTCGATTTCGAGAAACTTGATAATTATTTTTAACGGAATACTTTAAATAGTCTAAATACAATCATTTCCCCGAATGGAGACCAAAACTGCAGACAGACGCTGCCCCACTACAGCTATTTCCAGAAAATACAGAGAAAAAGTCATTTTAGAATATCTACTATTCATTTTTATAGCTTTATGTAAACAATAAAGTAGCCAGAGAGAACCAGTGATCGTACTTGACACCATAGTTAGCCAACTAATGTAATTAGATTTAAATTAGTTGGCTAACTATGGCGTCATTCCCCTTGATTGGAATCGAATCCAAAACCATCGCGGGACACGCTACCATAATTACCTCTGTTTTATTATTACAACTAAAATTCAAATAAAAAAATCTAAAGCAGATTGCTTCTTCAACATATCGGTGTCGCGTGTACATATATTCTTACTTAACGTTTCTTTTGGCCCCAGGATTTTCTGGCGCGTAGAATAAAACTTCTGAAGGTAAAAAAGCTTCTGTAACAAACAACGTTTACGTGGAAATATTTTATCGCTTACATAAAACCATCAAGAAACATTGGTTGGTATCATAATAAAAAACATCCAATTAAGATTATGTTACATCGCAGAAGTTATTGTAAATGGGAGTATAGATTTCTTTATTTATTGATATATAAATGAACTAGCTAGGCGCTCGCGGTTTCGTCTGCGTGAATTATACAATTATAGATACTTTGTATTTTCGATGGTGTTTTTTTAGCTTCACGCTGTGTTCCGCACACAGCAGGGTAGGCAGAGGGAACCTAGTGTTAAGACACTCCGTTCCCCACTTTCCGCCGAATTCGGAGGTATTGCGTGTTAAGTGGCGAAACTTAACGCCACGCTTTGCCTCGGCACCAGAGCGAAGAAATGGAAATATTAAATACCGTAGTTAAATTAAGAGTTTGTTTTTTACAAATTTTCATCCTTATTTTGCAGTTCCTTAGGGGTTAATTTTTAAAAAAATGGATAGGTCTTGTTTGACTTTGTGTCATAAACCGCCATCTATTTCAATACCTTAGACGTTGAATTTTGAAAAAATGCCTATATTTGTCACTTTTTTATTCCAAATTTCATCCAAAGTGGTCGGTTAGATTTACCGTGAAAACGTTATAGACAGATATATAGATAGACTTTCACATTTATAATATTAGTATGGATAACTTATCTATAGTAACAAATAGAAAGTTGTAATTGAATTAGGTACACGAACAGAATAATGAAAATATAATATTCAATAGAGGCAATCGTGGCGTAGTAGATCAGTATCTGACTGTGATCGTGAATGGATGTCGGTTCGATTTTTACTCGTAGTATCAACCATGACTTAAACTTACTTATTTAAACTGACTTACTTATTTTGAAGTTCTGCCACTCTACACGCTTTATCTCAGAGCTTGGTGCTATTCACTTACTCTTTAATCGCAGTAAACTGAATTAATTTTTCCCCGAAGTTAATTACTGTTAATATATTAGAATAAATTAATTTATTATATATTTACTTGAAAAGGTAAATGAATCCACTGGTAGTGGATCGTGTATATATACAAACTTCAAACGCTGTCACAGTGCGGCACAATGACTGACGAATGAAGATCGATCGATGATATAAAAATTTGTTAAACATTTGAAAAATCTGTCTTTAGTAAAATAAAAAAAAAGCAGTACTATGAATAAACACGTTCATTTAATAACTTCAGCACGGTAAAACGATAGTTTTTATAGATAACATAATACAGTTAAAATGAAATATGTGCCATATTTCCAAGAAAGGGTTTCTTGGGACACATAGGGTCTCCTTTTGATAATTTATAGAGCTTCTATACGAGACGGCGAAGACTAATATAAAAATAGCAAGTAAAAGTTGCAATACTATTTCAAGTTCCACAAATAAAAATAACTACTATACGATATTTCTTCAATCTTATTCAAATAAAAATATAGTAGGTAAAACGTATATTTGTTTGTTGTTATTTTTGATTGAAAATAAATGCATTACAGACTTTTAGCGTCCGTGTTAGTTTTAGTGATTATTTTTTCTTTTTGTGATTTTTTAGTTTTAGGGTATAACATACTCGATTTGTTGCAAGAATCCATTAAAAAGTGCATTTGAGGGGTTGAAGGAGCCCCTTATGAGAGTCAAGTCCGGTAGTTAATGGTATTTGTTGTGATGACTTAAGAATAATGGATAATGGTTGTTTTAATTTACAGTAACAATCATGTTAAGATATTAATATTTGTAGGTAAATCTTTTGAACACTTTTTATGAAATTTTTATGGACAGAGGAGGATATAATTTGTCGTAGTTATAGTTGATAGGAAGAAAACGCGTGGAAAGCCAATAGTTTGATAATAATACGTTAGAAATGCATTAAATGATTAAAATGAATGTCACACATATACACCATATGTTTCATATATATACACTTTTGTATAAAGTTGCGTACATTTTATTAAAGCAACGATTATTTTACACTTTAACCATATTTTGTTTATATAATTCTCAATAGTTTTTGTTGGTACCTCAAAAGTTATAGTCATATTTTTTTATAAAAAATATAGTTTAAATATACACAGTGCTCGGCTGTACTAATTCATGTAAATTGACGTGTTGTCATTTTTTTTTATACGTTTTATGATAACGACTATTTATGACAGAACATTACTTAAAAAAAATATGAGACCGTGACGCAATGGGACAACGTTTAAATCAAAACGCAATGGTTCGATTTCTACTCGGGAAAGTTATTGTGTGATATTCATTATGGCGTCTAAGCCAATCGTCGCATTAAGTTCATATGTTCTCTCTGACTACTTTGCTGAGCGAAAAAAGCGTACAGGTGCAAAAAAAAGATATTCAAGACAAGAGCATGTATTATAAACCAAATACTTAATATAAAAGTAACTATTTAGAGATTAAATTATGTCATCCTCATCCTAATAGGATAAGTGATTACAAATACTTCATCATCTAATAAATAATAAATTATGTTATAGACACAATTTTCTGATAAGGGTTTGATGTATGCTTGTTTAACTTAATTATTACTATAAATTTAATTTCAAAGTAATCTAATCTAAAAAATAATTTTTTTTTAGCTTCACGCTGTATCCCGCACACAGCAGGGTAGGCAGAGGGAACCTAGTATTAAGATACTCCGTTCCCCACTTTCCGCCGAATTCGGAGGCATTGCGTGTTAAGTGGCGGAACTTAACGCCGCGCTTTTCCTCGACACCAGAGCGAAGAAAATGGAAATATTAAATATTTCCACTCCTCGAGTGGGAATCGAACCCACAACCAGTCGTTTACAGTCACACGCTTGTGCCACTGGGCCACGACTGGCCACTAATATTTAAATGAAAAAAAAAAAAAGATCTGTACCACCTCCATCTTTCATATACTCTATCTATACCACGAATAACTAAAAGAAAGCTAAGAATCAATAAATTCCAAAGAATATTGTTTGCTGTTACACAAACCAGTCTTGAAATTCAATTTCTATCGCAATTTAGTTTATATTTTCCGTTCAATAAACGATTTTATTACATTGTTTTGTTACGTGCTCAGTTTAACAAAGGCAAAAAGGTTAGTATTTATAACTTCAAAGCCGAGATTATGGATCAAATGATATTTTTATTTACTTTACTGTATTGTATACCACTTACGATTGGGTCAAATTTTAATAATACTATTGTTATACTTAGCAAGTATTAAACTTAATTGCTAGTAACTACTGCTTAAATTAATTATTATACACACTACTTAAAAGGGGATTCAGTTTATCAAATAAAAATATGGCTTATTTAATTTTCTTATAGGTTAAGTACCGGCAATGTGTATAATCTGGTATTTTATATAATACATAGGCAATGTTTAGAATGCCAAAACCATTCAGAGGGCATATGATTATAACGCGTACTGAAAATAATTTAAATTTCATTTTCCTGAGTCGGTTCGGACCCAACCAAAAAATATAAATCCCAGAATAAATTACATTATTTATAAAAAAAAAACTATTATTAAATAAAATAATTAAGACCATTTATAGCGCAGTCGGCAACGTGTGACTGTAAACGAAATGGATGCGGGTTCGATTACCATTCGGTCGAATGATTATATATTATTTTCATTGCCCTACTCTGGCACATTAAACAAAGTGCGATTTTAAGTTCTGCCGCTTAACATTTTTTGCTGCCATTAATTGGGGCCGAAAGTGGAGAATGGAGTATTTTGACACTATGTTCTCTCTGAGAACCTAACGATAAGAGAATTAGCGTTAAGCTGCAAAAAAAAAAACAAAGACAAATAAAATAAATAATACCAAATTAATTCATTATTTTATGAAACCAATTAGATTTATCCATTAACATGTTCGCAGACAGTATTTAACAGGAAGTTTGTTACTTTCGCTTGAGAAAAGGGCTCCCGTCGTTTGTGCTTCAAACCGAGCGTATGCATAATCACGTGCGCAACTTCCACGGGCAAAGTGCATAAAGGCGTTATCAATGTTATCTGAAATAGTGAAAATTTATCTTTTCTTTTATTATTATTAGTAATTATTTTATGATAAATCCTAAAAGATGTCTGTCTGTATATGGCAGATATATGATACAAATATTAAATTTTTTTTAGCTTCACGCTGTATCCACACAACAGAATAGACAGAGAAAACCTAGTGTTAAGACACTCCAATCCTCTATGTTTCAGAGTAATGCAGAGCTAACACACGCTTTGCGTCGGCGTTAGAGAGAAGAAAATGAAAATATTAAATATTTCCACTCTTAGAGTGGGAATGGAACGCACAACCAGTCGCGTTCACAGTCACACTTTGTGCCCCTGTCCACGATTGGCTTCAGTTATTATTATTTAATAAAACGTAAGAGATGTCTGTCTTTACAAGCAAGATATATATGGACGAGGTAATCGGACCACCGCGAACCTTTACTCCCTATCGTTTATCGGTTCTTCGAGCGATGCGGCCTGCCCATTGCCTTGATCGTTTCTGTATTGTAAGTTGCCAGGGCCAGGGGTAGCCATGTCTCCGCCGGATATCCTTTGCACCCCTTGCTCCACCGTTACCTTGACCACTACCATAGTCAGCGATAGCGGCCGGGGACTGGGGACCATGGGTTTGTTCTACTTGTCATAGAGGGGGGAATTGTCGTAATACACCACGCTTGGCAGGCGTCTAGGTGATCGCAGTACGTGTTAATGTAACACGCGGAAAGTGCTGCTGCCCCCTTACTAGATAATAACTTAGCCGCCTCTTACGGCACTCCTGGGGATGAGATGGAGTAGTCCTATTCTTAAACCGGAACCGGAATGTTTTAAAAAAATATGTATTAAAAACACATTTTAAGAACATAAGTTCTCAAATTGTGTATTTAATTAAATAATTGTATACTTTACATTAGTAAAGTATAAATTCAAAACGTCAGGTTTTCTAAAAAAATATTTTCAAATATCAAAATATAAGCGATTAAAAAAAATGTTTTATTTGCATGTGTAAAATTGCGAAAATAAAAGAACTTTTTATATATTCGTCTTATGAAATATTAATTTGATAAGCATTTATTACATACCCTTCGTCGACTATTATCCGTGAAGAATGAAAGGCAACAGTCTTCCAAGACATCTGAGTAGGAAAAGTAAACATATGTCAAATTGCTCTTTTTAGCTAAATCAATAGGATTATTTTCTACAAATTTAAAACAGGATCGTTCTTCCAAATATGCTATGCCTCTTTTGATAATGCTCCTTAGTCGGTTCGGATCTGTAGTACATATATGTACATATTAGTATGAGATAATATAGAATAAGTACAAATAAAGTGTTTATATAAAAAACGTTTTTTTATTAATCTATTAATATCTTTAAACGAGTATTTTTGTATATTTATAAATATTTAATCTGAATGAAACGCCTGAAATGATTTTCATGAATTTTAGTATGTAAGGAGTTTCGGGTACGAAAAATCGGTCTAGTTAGGTTTCATTTTAGGAAAATGACCTTTTCTCCATATTTTCGGACAAAAAAGGTCCTACAACATTATTAGAATACAAATGTCATTTTCGCTACTATTGACAATGTTGTAATAGCTCAGGTTTGAAATCGGGTAGTTTCAAAAGTAAAAGTTCAAATGGGTTCAAATATTTCTTATTTTAATTATATTTTTTTGTTATAATTTATTAATTTTTTTTCTTATAATCATAATTCCAAGGAAAATGATTTATGCAAAAGAAATGCCGAGCGCGGCTCTGTAAACCTGTTATTTTTATTTTTAAGCAAAGTTTTCTTGTTTTCACGTCAAACCACTGAACGTATTAGGTTGAGATTTTAACCACTTCATATGTTCATCAATATGTTATTGCCATCTACACATAATGGGAGTGAAATGGTAGAAGTTGGGACTTTGTATGAAAGCTTGTCAATTGATAATTTAATAATAACAGTTACTTAATGAAAATTAGTTATAAATCAGCAATTACGAAAATTTTGCCCCTAATTGGTTGAAATAGTAATAAAAAATTCTTTGCACAATTATATATAAAAACTTTTTTCATACAAATCTAAGATTATAACTTACTTGGTAGATAGAAATTAAAGGCAAACGGTATCATTCCGTTGTTCCATTCACACGGCCAATTTAGAGGCAACCCGTTTGTCGTATCTGTTAACCGTTTTTGATATTATAGAGTCACATATTTTTATAATGCTTAATTTTAATTAATATTTATAACAATTACAATTTATCATCTTATTTTAATTAATAAATAAATGATTATTTATATGTTGTAATATTTATGAGTTATAATTAACGGTAATTTGAACATTTTAGTCAAGAAATGTCTTAATTTTTTTCAAGAAGATTTATATGATCAGATCGCAGAGCAAAATAAATGTATGGCATTCAGAACAGCAAGTGGTCTATATTTATTTTAGTAGTACCTAATTTAATTTTGTACCTACTTATATTAAGTATATTCTAATATGTAGAAACATTTTTTTTTAGCTTCACGCTGTATCCCGCACACAGAAGGGTAGGCAGAGGGAACCTAGTGTTAAGTCACTCCGTTCCCCACTTTCCGCCAAATTCGGAGGCATTGCGTGTTAAGTGGCGGAACTTAACGCCGCTCTTTACCTCGACACCAGAGCGAAGAAAATAGAAATATTAAATATTTCCACTCCTCGAGTTGGAATCGAACTTTCAACCAGTCGTTTACAGTTACACGCTTGTGCCACTGCGCCATGACTGACCTCAATACGATAATACCTATTTTAAGTTAAAAACTTATATATTATTTCATTGGTTATATTTGCATCCTTACCGTTGTTTCTGCAATAATTTGCTTGTACGTAAAGAAAGAGATTTTGAAATAAACTACATAAAAGCGTTGTAAATAAAAACCTATGTGAATAAAACATTTCTCATAGAAACACTACATGTATTTTCATATGCCATTATTTATGTTGAAAAGGTAATATAATTTTAGTTAATATTTCAAAACATGTTTATATTACATTAATTTACTTATAATATTTGAACTACGGTTATGTGGTTTGCTTTATTTTCAAAATTAAATAATATTGACATTAAGAAAACCTTTAAACATTTTAACGCAGCGTTCTACGAGTACATCCTTACACATCATCTAATTATCCACACTTAAATGCAAAAGTCTCTCTGTTTGTCTGTCACGATTTCACGGCCAATCCACCGGACCGATTTAAATGAAATTTAGAATGAAAGTAGTAAAATATCCCGAGTCAAACGTAGGCTACTTAATTTTTACTTTACTACTATTTATTTTTAACAAAAATCAACCTATAAAGGGTTGATATAGGGGATGAAAATTTATATGAAAAATCTAATACTTGACTGATTGTAATAAATTTTGGCATAAATATAGTTGATAATCCAAGTTTAAACATAGACTACTTAATTTTCCAAAATCCAATCCGAGAACACTATAACGGCGGAGCCGCGAGCAGGCTGCTAATAACATATATTTGTTTTTTGCATTTCTAAAGAGAGTTATTTGTAATTTTCTGCCACCCAAATATAATTCTATGAACAAACACTTACTAAGTATAAATTTCTCTCTCCATCCCTCATGTCGGAGGACCGTGACCAGCATCAGGGTTTCATCTGGAGTGGAAGATCTGCCTCCACTGGTGATTATCCAGTGCATCTCTTGCAATAACATGGGAGTTGGGAAGATGGTCATTCGTTTATTTCATGCGTCCATCGAATTGAAAACGACTGTTATCTGTTGCTTTCCTTCCTTCTCTGCTATTCTTAGAATTTTCCGAAAATGGTTAACAAAACCTAACTTACACTCTATAAATGTTGTTTTTTTATCTGTCGAGTATATTATTGTTTAGGCCTCATTCATTGTTTCTTTAGAAAAAAGAAAGTTCAAACCAATATTACAACTTCTATTTGTTTTACACATAAGGAGAAATCAGTCACTATATTTTTTTATATAGAAATAAAAAATGCTTTGCGATCAGAAAATTAATTATATAACGACAATTCGTTTCATTTCTAAAGTGATGAACATTGACAAAGAAATAATATAGGACGCCAAGACTAAATAAAATAATAATTTCATTGTACGTAGCCCATTGCGGCGTTATTGAATAGAGTTAGAGTGCTATGAATCGAACACAAGTGTACCAAGAACTACAACATTTTTTCAAGTTCGCTCTAGTTTAGTAGGCGAGGAAAATGTTCAAGTCTTGTCTTGAAAGTTTCAACAGTGTCTGTAAAGAAGTTCTCTTTAAATTCGATTAAAGGGTACCGCAAGGCCTTTATCGAAGTTTTGTGAAAAGTGTGGTGATACAAACTTGCAGGACTAGTAGAGTCGGCTAAAGTACTATAAAGCCTAGCACTTTAGAGATTTTAAGTAATAAGTAAGTGTTTCTGTCTAAAAGTAACTGTATACTTTGAAAATTTATGTATAAATTATTCTTTGACTTTTAGATTTGGTCCTTGTCCTTTAATAATTGTTACTTTTATTCCATTTCTATATCAGCTCCACGCTTTTCTTCGCATAGCGGGGCATAACCATCTTTGACTACGCTATTGAACGAAGTGTTTTAACCTAGTTATCCTCCTATCTTCATTTTCCATCCAAAATGAAGTTATTGTGTGTTTAATGGCGGAACTCAACGCCGCACTTTGTCTTAAGTATCACAGAGAGAAATAAAAATAATTTCTATATCATTTGTTCAAAAAAAAATGTACATAAATCTTTATTTTTTTTTTTAGCTTCACGCTGTATCCCGCACACAGCAGGGTAGGCAGAGGGAACCTAGTGTTAAGACACTCCGTTCCCTGCTTTCCGCCGAATTCGGAGGCTTGCGTGTTAAGTGGTGGAACTTAACGCCGCGCTTTACCTCAACACCAGAGCGAAGAAAATGGAAATATTAAATATTTCCACTCCTCGTGTGGGAATCGAACCCACAACCAGTCGTTTTACAGTCACACGCTTGTGCCACTGGGCCACGACTGGCCACATAAATCTTCGTACCTAATATCTACCCGATAAGAAGATGAAATTGAAATAATCCTGTTTGTATATCAAATTTCAGTTTCATCAGTCTAGAGTTTTTGCTGGACTTGATAGATTAGTTTATTCCGTAATCTTGTCACGCCATGTTTTTATGTAACGTTGTAGTTACGTTAAAGTTATCTTTAATATTAGATGTTTTACGCTTTTTTCCACACAACAATGTAGCCAGAAATGAACTAGTATCAAAACATGGCCGTTCTCGTCTTTTCGCCCAAAATTAAGATATTGTTTGTTGAATGGCGGAACTTAACGCCGCAATTAACTTTAACAAAGCAAGGAAAAGTAAAAAAACCACTTATCCGAGTCTCAAATCCAAAGCCCACCACAATTACGCTTATGCCCTCTGCGCCTCTTACATTTTTATGTATATTATGATATCTACTTAGACTTGACATGAGAAGATGTATTTAATAATTTCAAACAATATTTATTAATAGATTATATACGGATTGTACAAGGGGGGTGTAAGAGGGGCCACCAACATCTAAGGCCCTTAACTGTCAACCTCACCTGCACGCGGTACATCCTGCTAATCAACGGACGAGGCTCTGGCGACCGAAACTATGGCGGTATAACCACACAAATGTTGGAATATTAAATATAAAACCTGATGACGGGCAGCAGCGCCATTAGAAGAAAAATTCCAGCAACTGCGGTCACCAACCCGCCTGCCAAGCGTGGTGACTAAGGCAAATCCCCTTATATGAGCGACAATTTAGAGCTACGGCCCCCAGTTCCCGGTAGTCACACTATTCCTGGCCACGGTACCGGCCAAGGTTACAGTGCGACGGGGGTGCTAAGATTCCCCGGGCTACGGTAGGGTATCAAAAACAGCGAGTATACTTGGCGACGTTCAATGGATGCTCTCTACGGCTGAACGAACACCTCACAGAGCTGGAAGTAGAGCTAAATCAAATACACTGGCACATAGTTGGATTATCAGAAATCCGAAGACAGGGAGAGGAGACGATAACACTAGATGCTGGTCATCTACTCTACTTCAGAGAAGGTCACCAACCATCCCAAGGTGGCGTCGGTTTTATGATCCACAAGTCACTCAAAAACAACGTCGTAGAGGTTGGCAGTGTATCGGCGAGGGTAGCGTATCTTGTCTTAAGGTTAACCGATAGGTATCGCCTGAAGGTTATACAAGTGTACGCCCCTACGTCTACACACCCTGACGACGAAGTCGAAGCCATGTATGAAGACGTTGCGAAAGCTATGTCTCGTACCAACACCTATTACACAGTTGTTATGGGTGACTTCAATGCTAAAGTGGGAGTACAAGAATATGGTGAATCAAGGGTAGGAAAATTCGGCTATGGGCGTAGGAACTCGCGAGGGCAAATGCTGGTAAACTTCCTAGAGTCCCAGGGGCTATTTCTTATGAATTCGTTTTTCCAAAAGAAGCTCCAGAGGAAGTGGACCTGGCAGAGCCCTGATGGCGTTACAAAAAATGAAATTGACTTCATTATGTGTAACAAGCGCCAAATATTTAGGGATGTCTCTGTGATCAATAGGGTTAATACCGGAGCTGATCACCGTCTCGTAAGAGGCACTCTAAATATTAACATCAAAATAGAGAGAGCGAGGCTAATGAAGTCGACACTTAGACCAACCCTGCCCCAAGTCGAAAATGGTAGCCAAACGTTTCAGATAGAATTACAAAACCGATTCGCCATGTTGGAAACCACACAGGACATTGACGACGCCACCAACAGTCTGTTGCGTGTCATCCGCGAAGTGGGCCAAAAACATTTTCGACAGACAAGCAGTCGATCAAAGTCTCGCTTGACAGTTTCGACTCTGGAACATATGAGGAAACGACGTGAACTTACCAACATTACACCATCTGAACGTCAGATACTTAACAGAGAGGTAAAAACCCTAATAAGACGTGACTTAAGGTCCTCGAATACCCGAAATATTGAGGACGCTATTGCACGGAACAGGGGTTCGAAAATCTTAAAGTCACATACCTCCTGTTGTCATCTGACAAAGCTCAGAACCTTACGAGGAACCACCGTCACCTCAAAGCCAGAAATTCTCGCTGAAGTCGAAAATTTCTATGGAGGCTTAACCTCCACGAAATTACCACCACCATTGGCCCACAGCGCCGATGACCCGCGAGCCAGACTTAGCCGCCACTTATCCGACGAACTTCCTGACATCGATATGGGTGAGATTCGGATGGCTCTCGAACAACTTAGAAACAACAAAGCTCCGGGCGAAGATGGAGTAACCGCAGAGCTTCTTAAAGCGGGAGGAACACCTGTTTTGGTAAGCCTAGCGAGGCTTTTTAATTCCATCCTTCACAATGGCATTACACCGGAGTCATGGAGCAGGGGTGTAGTTTTATTATTTTTCAAAAAGGGCTTTATCGCCCTCCTTAAGAACTACCGTCCCATAACACTCCTGAGCCATGTATATAAGTTATTTTCGAGAGTTATCACGAATCGTCTTACCAATAAATTCGATGACTTCCAACCTGTGGAGCAGGCTGGGTTTCGAAAAGGCTTTAGCACCGTAGACCACATACATACCCTCAGGCAAATTATCCAAAAGACCGAGGAATATAATCAGCCTCTATGCCTAGCGTATGTGGACTACGAGAAAGCCTTCGACACGATTGAGACCTGGGCTGTTCTACAATCCATGCAGAGATGCCTTATCGACTGTCGGTACATCCAAGTGATAAAGTGTTTGTACGAAGCCGCTACCATGACCGTCCAAGTACAGAACCAAAGCACAAGACCAATCCAATTACATCGTGGGGTAAGACAGGGGGATATTATTTCTCCGAAACTGTTTACCGCTGCTTTGGAGGACGTCTTTAAGACGCTCGACTGGAACGGACGGGGTATAAACATCAACGGCCAATACTTATCACATTTAAGATTTGCCGACGATATAGTCATTATGGCGGCTCTGCAGGATTTGGAGGAAATGCTGAATGACCTGGGCGATTCTTCAAGACGGGTGGGTCTCGGGATGAAACTGGACAAGACTAAAATTATGTTAAATGATCATGTATCCCCGAGACCTGTTGTCGTAAGTGGCGATACGCTTGAAGTTGTGCAGGATTATGTGTACCTTGGCCAAACAATCCAGCTCGGCCGGCACAATTTTGAAAAGGAAGCGCACAGAAGAATACGCCTTGGTTGGGCGGCATTTGGGAAGCTTCGTCATATTTTTGAGTCATCTGTCCCACAATGCCTTAAAACTAAGGTATTTAACCAGTGCGTTCTACCTGTGATGACCTACGGAGCAGAAACGTGGACACTCACCGTAGGGCTGGTCCATAAATTAAAGATCGCTCAGCGTGCGATGGAACGTGTAATGCTTGGAGTTTCTCTGGCTGACAGAATTCGGAATGAAGTCATTCGCCAGAGAACCAGAGTCACCGACATTGCACGTAGGATCAGCACGCTGAAGTGGAAATGGGCCGGCCATGTCACTAGACGAAATGATGGTCGACGGAGCCGACACGTGTTAGAGTGGAGACCGCGTTTAGGCAAGCGTAGTGTAGGACGCCCAGCACGATGGACAGATGACTTGAAAAAGGTGGCTGGCAGCGCATGGATGAGAGCTGCCCAGGACCGGGAAGGTTGGCGCTCTAAGAGGGAGGCCTACGTCCAACAGTGGACGGCAACAGGCTGAAAAAAAAAAAAAAAATACGTATTAAAAGTTATTTGCAAAAGAAATATCATTTACAAACACAGGAGATTATTACAATTATCACAAATAATAATCAGTATTTTTTTAAATTAAAATTTAATATTTAACAAGTAAAATAAGGTTTAAAGGTGTTATTTTCAATCGTAACGTACATAATATAATTTCCCTCTTGTACCGGTTAACTGTATAGCGGTTAACCTCAGAGCTCCATAGTTATAAAGAGGCGATGTTGTAACCTGTTCATGCACATTATAGCTACATCTATTGTATATAAAATGAAGCTATAATACCTACGTTAATACAAAATAGTAGACAGTAAAATTTCCTTAGTTTCTTTAATATTATTTTTGACTGTATATAATAAATATAACTTACCTAGAACTAATAATTTATATGGAAAGATAACTGATGACTATCTAATACCTGTCTTTATTAATGAACCACCAAAGGAATTACAAGAATTGTATATAAGTAACACGAAAAGCAAATCACGTTTCAAAAAACATTTTGTACATACATTAAATTAAAAACAAAATGACTCACTGTACCTAGATAAACCTATGAGATTTTCGTGGTACTTAAAGCGCAAAATAATGGATAATGTATTTGTTATATATTGGACAATAAAAAACAAAACATACATCCTCACGCGCTTTCTACCTAGTGTTAAGACACTCCGTCCTTCACTTGCCCCCCGAAATCGAGACAATTTGTGTCCAGTGGCAGGACTTAACGCTACGCTTCGTCTTACGTAGCAAAACGAAGAAATGGAAATTTAAATGTCATTCAAATAGGAATCGACCCCACAACGATCATGTTTACAGTCTGACGCTGTTCGCCTGCAACAACGGCCTCTAATATTATGTTGTTATTATTATTAAAAATTATAAAAAAGACGTGGCGCAGTCGCACGAACGTGTGACTGTAAACGACTGATTGTAGGTTCGATTACCACTCGAGGAGTAGAAAATTTTAATATTTCCATTTCCATTTTTGCTTTTACCTCTGATACTAGAGCGAACTCTGGTATGGTATCTGGTATATGGAGGTAAAGCGCGGCGTTAAGTTCCGCCACTTATCACGCAACGCCTCCAAATTCAGCGGAAAGTGGAGAACGGAGTGTCTTAACACTAGGTTCCCTCTGGCTGCCCTGCCGTGTGCGGGATACAGCTTGAACCTAAAAAAAAGATTCCATCATGGCGCGTTAGGACAGCGTCAGATTTTAAAGGTAATTGTTGTGGATTCGATTCCCACTCGGAGAAACGATTGTATTATTTGTTTTTCATTTCTCTGGTCTAAGTAGGACAAAATTCTATATCTCGAATCCTGGCGGAAAGCAGAGTGTCTTAACATTAGGTTCCATCTGCCTAGGGTAAGCATGAAGCTAAAACAATAATAAGAATTTTCTGAGAAGTTGTTTTTTTACATTTACATTATTATTAACAACTTGCTGATCCGGAAGACATGTCTCAGCTATGAATAATCAAGTCATGACTGATATGAATAATGAATACGAGCTTTAACAAAATATTAAATAAGGCATTATATTTTTTGTTCTTTTTTTTGAGTTACTGCGCAATTTTCTATTTGTTTCCATAACATAGTTTAATAAGTAATAATAATAATATTTTAGTAGTAATTTTTAGTAGTAATATTTTTCAAGTTATAGGTTATATTTGTTACGCTTATTTCTTTACGCTTTATTTGCATAGTGAGCTAGTCGAAGAAAACTTAGTGTCAAGATATTCCGCCCTCCACAGAGTATTAACATGTATAAAAAGGACGTAAACTATTTTTTAAAATCTATATCTATATCTATGCATCTTGTTTAAAAAATAGAGTCTTTAATACATTAAAAATTGATTTTCTAATTCACGAAAAATTGAGTTTCTAATGAAAATTTGAGTTTCTCTTGAAAAATTGAATTTCAACTATTGTCTGCTTACAGCTTATTAACTAACTTACAGTACATATATCTAGGTCATACATATAGTCAAATAGCAAATGATTTATTCAAATTTCAAGTTGAATATAACAAATGAAGGAATAAAGGGTTGGGTTTTTCCGTTCTATTAAACATGCAAATTGTAAGGGTATGCTCAGTCGGTTGATACGTTTTATAATATCGATGCCCATCAATTAGGGTTAGGAACGATAGAGAGGAAAACAGTGGCTCATTATTTTATAACGAGTGTTTGTAACTATTTTTGACGACATGTGTACGTCGTAACTCGTGAAATTTTTGTTTTACTTAATAAATAATATGTCAGTCCTTTTTTAGAATTTCATTTATTATATTATGGTATTGAATGAAAATGTTATTGTAGTCACGAAACAGGCTCTGGACCAGCCGTGGCATATGGGGTAGCTCTGTTGTGGATTCGATTACCGCTCGAAGATTTGAAATATTTCATTTTCTTCACTCTGGTGTCGAGGTAGAGAGCGGCGTGATGTCCCGCCACTTGACGCTTAATGTCCAGTATTCGGCGTCATGTGGGGAACGGAGTGTCTTAACATTAGGTACCCTTATGTATATTCTGATGTGTTCGTGATACAGCGTGAAGACACAAAACATATTATGTTTTGTAATGAATTGACATAAACGTTCTTAAGGTAACGAGTATTTTATTTCTTTTGGTAAATACTGAATCAATATAACGAATAAATATGTATGACGCTTGTTTTTTTAATTGTAATTAATATTAAAAAAAATTAAAAGTACATTTCATCCAATTTACCTTAAGCTTACTTATTTAATTTGAATTTTACATATTGTTACGGAATTTTACCCGTATTATTTTATATTTATTTTAGAAAATAAATATTATTGTTGTATATGTGTAACCTGAAAATGTATTGGTATGCAGAAATTAATTTACCTAACAACTTGCACAATCCATTCAGGCAACACTTCTTGGCGGGTGAGGTCAAGACTTTGTAACTCCTTGTAGATACTTGCTAAACAATGTTTCATCTATTTGCATGTGTCAGTAGATAACGTTACTTCACCACTATTATATGAATGTAGAGAACATATTAAAAATATTTTTTCTACATTCATTGTGTTCGAACAGTTTTCAGCAAAACAAGGTTGTCAGAGAGAATCAAGTCAAGACACTTTCCCACTTTCCGACCGAAATCGAGACATTGTGTGTTGAGTGGCGGAAATCAATGCGGCGTTTTGCACTTTTTCTTTTTTAGGTTCACGCTGTATCCCTTGCGGAGTAGTCAGAGAGAACGGAGCGCTAAACACTACGGTCCCTGCATACTTCTTCCACTGTCATCTACCTCTTCATACACGACCTCCGGGAGGTCCTCATGCTTTTTATGTGACCTTTTTCCAGTATCGTCGATACTGTGTTTTCGGAGGTCAACCGAGGTCTCCCCGGTCTCTTTTATCACTCACCTTTAGTTCATATATGTTTCTTACCATTCCATCTTCCATTACTCATTCTCTCCACGTGCCCAAACCACCAGAGCACGCCCTTCTTCGTTTTGCACTTGAGCGAAGAAATAAAAATAATAATTAGTCATTTCTTCGAGTGAAAATCGAAGCCAGAACCATCGTATTTACAGACAGACTTTGTTCCGCAGCGCCGCGACTAAAAGTATATTCGTGGAAATTGAAAAATGACATATCAGCAATTGTCTACCTATGTAGAGGTAGTTTTATAATAATTTATTTTGAAATTTATACTGAAGAACTGAGTAATATTATAACAGCGTACCGTAATTTGCAATTGCCTACTATGTACGTACAGTTGACTTAAAGAAAAAGAAAATACTGTATCTTGCCGTGTATTCTTGTTAAGTCTGAGGAATTAACAATTTCTAGCTCGTATTTTAGTGGCCTTAGTACTTATTAAGATAATTAAAAAATGGTTATATAGTGAATCTAACATCGACAATGGAGGCGACCGATAATGCGTATTTTAAAGTGACCTTTCTTAAGCCTACACCTGGGCTTAAATTTGAGGCTCTACTTCAAGTTCCTTTCCCTGCAACCTCCCTATAAATTCTTGAAATTTACAAAAAAAATATTTACTAAAATATATAACAAACAAAATAAATAAACTGTAAAGGTGTATTAATATATTATGACCATAACGACTGGTGAACACGAATTTTTGGTGCTTGTTGCGAACTTCTGCAGTTTCCTTCTGGGAAACTTTTCTCAAATTATACAATTAAAAGGTACCGCATAGCATTTTACAAGTTTCCGAGAGATTCGCTATGATACAATCTTCAAACTCAGTTGTAAGTACTTTAATTATATAACTAACTTTATGAAGATTGTTATACAATGGAGTAGAAAATGTATATAAGATACTTTAACAATAGTACAAATACTTGCATTCGCGTTTTCCACGAGATATAGTTATTTATAAGATGGTAGAATTTAATAATTTCTTGTAGGTTTCCTTGTAGGTTTTATCATTCTAAAAGCTGAAATAGTCATAATATGGTTTATAATAAGTATAAGACCGGAATGTCTTGACATTAATTTCTCTTTAACAGGCAGTATTTTTTTTTTGAAACCATATCATTGCCATTTCAACCAAAATAGGTTCAGAATGATTTCAGAATTCGTCTTGAATATCTCATCTACTTGTGATGTATATAAAGTCAGCCCTGTATAAAGAGCAGTTCTGCAATTTAAAAGAAATATTAAAAAGTAAACATAAATAAAAAAAGGGAAATACAAAATAAAATTCAGATACGAATGGATAACGCTTCTTCTTTCAAACTCACTTTAAAATCTTAAAAAGATAACACGAAAAAATCGCTTTCACGAGTGCAAGCAAAATTTTAAAGGAATATTTGCAAAATTCTTTACGATGCAATGTAATATCCACTTAGCCAATTTCGTAATTTAACAGATATTTCAACTTTCCGTTCGTTCGAAGGATAAAGAATATTATTCATTGGTCCGAATTTTTAATATCAATTCGAATGTTACTTTTATTAAATTTCTCCAAGTGATTCTTCGGAAGCAATCCAATATTGATTGTTTGATGAAATATTTCTGCCAGTAATAAAATGGTAACTGTTCAGAATATGAAATATTTTTTCAATCGAAGGATAGACATTTATTATTTCATATATCGCAATAATATTTTTCTAAAGAACTGGAACTAGATTGATATAATTAACGTGATTTCGCAGAATTATTTTATATTACAGATGATATGTTTGAGTTATTGATTCTTTTGAAAATTATACGAGTAATCTTTAAATATAGTGTTTTTAGTGTATAATTTTCTCCCTCTTGCTTTCCCTACAGAGGTTGTAGCAACAAAATCAAGTGAAGGAATAAATATCCATAGGATACACAAAATCCTATTTATATTTATTTTCTTTTTTTTCTTCACGCTCTATCCCGCACACAGCAAAGTAGGCAGAGGGAACCTAGTGTTCCCCACTTTCCGCCGAATCCGGAGGCATTCGGAATTTTCATTGATGTTCAAAAAAGCTGAATATTTATTTATTATATAAAATATTTACATTTTTTATTTTAGCACAGTATCTACTTTGTACAGACAGAAATAACTAAACAAACATATTACAAAAATTCTTATAATTTATATTATAAAAACATTTTTTACACCTACATAATATTACTTTTTACAAAAGTGCCTGAAATTTCCATATGGCTGCCAAAATGTACTTTTTGTCGGGTCTAAAACTGTTTCACTCATGCCTGGTTCTCGGTTAATTTTTTGGCCACAGTCGATTCGCTTTCCAGATGTTACACGTTTGTAAAAAAGTGTTGGCTTTTATTGTTTCTTTCTTTTTATTGCATGCAATTTTTGAAAAAGAATTACTTTTATGTTTATTCAACGGGTAATAATTCCATTTATTTAAATTTAAAAAAGGCACAGTACAGTATCTTACACAGAGTGCCTAGATTTAGGTCTTAACTTTCAGCTTGAAATCGAGATACTGCGTTTTAGTGGCGGAATTTAACGCTGTGCTTTATCTTACGTAACAAAGCACAGAAATCATAAAATATAATCATTCCCTCGAAAGGGAATCGAACCTACAGCCATCACGACCATCAGTCGCTACGATGCCTATTTAAATACATATATTATTAATAATTATGTTTAATTTAAATACATATATTAAATATAAGTAATTTTCTAAAATATATTATAAAGAATAAAGTAAATCGTTTATACAAGTCGATATAACAAATAAGATGAGATATGGGAGCCAGCTGGGTAGAATTGTCGCGGAAACGAAAATGTTAGAGCTGTAATAATATAGCAGTCCATAGTTTTGGCGACGTGCCCACCTACTAGTTCATATTATAATAATTTTACTTAATATGCTTAAATCAGATTCATAGAACAGTTTACAATTGTTTCAACTCATTAACTAAGATAATCTTGGCGTTGGCAAGCTTTTGTAGCTTGCGTTGAATTGCGCCAATTCACAAGGTTCTTATTTAAAATTATTTTTTCTGTACTATTGACTCATAAAAATATAGATGATATTTATATCTTAGATTATAAATTATATTTATCATCTTCTTCAAAAGTAAGAGATATAATAAAAAAGTAACAGATCGCTGCCTTTACATAGAAGATATATGGGAATAATAATTATTGAGGGCAAGTATCAGTTAACCAACCATATTCCCTTGACATTCAGTGCTTAATTTAAATAGGTTCGTGCTTAATTTAAATAGGTTCATATAAAAATAGTTACACTGATTTAAATAATATCGGGTGCAGGCGAAAAGACGTGCAGTTTACGTGGAGATTACGTTTAAGCAAAGCCGGGTCGACAGTACCGAGATAATAAATGCAAGTTTAACATATTTTTTTAAAATCTCGGTTTACTTTCTTCACCATTATACTTGAAAATAATGATGAAAAGATAAGTCATTTTCAATTATTTACGTTTTTTTTATTCTTATTATTGTCATTTACACTTAATATTAGAACGCAAATATATACGTATATAAAAATAAATTTCATCTAATTCAACAATACTTATAATTAAATATTTATCTATATAAAAAAGATAAAAATAAATAAGCTCCAAGAAAATCCATCCACAATAAAGCCATCTAAATTGAAAATAAAATAAATTCAAGATTTAATCTTCCACACAATACGTCGATGAACAGAGCGGCGCTTGGGAATCAATTTTCCAAGTTCCTTCACGTGCACACTGCGTTCAAGCGTCAATTCTCAAGAGGAGGTCAAGATTCTAACTCCTTGTAGGCACATACTTCATGCCTAGTGAACAACAGTGGCGTAACCTGTGGAACAATTTGCATGAAAATTCTGTTTATTTCCTACAATAGAGATTACGCTTTGAAAATTGTATCTGTAAAATGTAGATAGAAAAATGTACACCACTTGTACGGTTTTTATAAAAAGTTAGTTAGTTAGTTAGTTTTTTTTTTATTTTTAATAGAAAAATATTTTCTGCTGCGTTCAGCAGAATATATATGGCTTAGCGGTCAGAGCGCTCATACGGTTTCGAAAAGGTGCGGCTTCAAATCTCGCTGCGTTCAAATTTTTATGTGTTCCTAAAAGTTTTTTCAATTTCATAAGTATGCGAGTAACACTTTAAATGATAATTTGTCATTGTTAAAAATATACCACTTACTTTCCGATTTAATCCAATGTTAGTCATATTATATTCAATATGAATATACTCGTATTTCTTATTTGTCCCTACATCGCTCTCTACCAGACACTGCGTCAAGTCGGCGTCTTAAAGATTTACGTAATATTTTCAAAAGGCAGGTAAGTTTAAAGTATATTAAAGATACCTTTTATATCTTTAATACAAGATGTTGTAAACTTTAGGGCGGCCGTTTTAAGACGCACACATTTACTCTAATTGCGCCGAGAAGTCGGGTTTATATATATGTACTTGTATAAATATTCCAATCCATCTCAGATGCTGCTCCCATCGTCTTTATAAATATTTATTACTTAGTTAACTTAACACTTGTTATTTGAATTATGTAGATGCTGCCATGGCTCAGTTATAATGTTTAGCTGATTATGTTTATAAGTCTGAATCCCTCTAAAAGTCATTTTAGAATAGCTTTTTCAACAATATCTAACCGTTGAGTAATACAACCTAACATGTATTATTTTTAAATAATTACAATTGGCAATATTGAATCCGATTATGGATGCGCTAGCTTTTTTCTGACTACCTGCTATGGGCGTGGGCCCATAGTCATATACGGAACAAGATCATAAAAAACTAACATGAAGTTAGCTTTAACAAGATTGTCTTGTATCGGACAAATAATTTTAATTGGAAATACGATCAATTCTCCATACAAGGATTGAACCAACAATCATGGCGTTTATAATCAAAAGCTTTACTATTGCCCTCCGATGATGATCTCTCTAACCGTTTTATAAAATACACAATCGCGTAAAAAATATACAACATTTTGTTCGTAACACAAAATATTATTATACGCTCCGTTAAAATAAACTTAATAAATTACAATTATATCATTGGACTTAACAAAGTTAGATAATATCTTTGTAATTACAAAAAGTACTAAAATGAAAGAGCTTGTGATGACCCTATAATATGACACAAAAACTTATCTTCTTAGAAAGAAAAAAACTTTGATAAAAAGATCTGTTTAAGTTGGAAATGGATTTTGGTAACCACCGCGAAAAGTTTTTATCTTATTCATACTTTGTATTATCTTTACATAATCTGAAAAATTTAAGTGATACTTTACTTATTAACGGGCAGTTTGTATTTCTGTTTTTTTCCAGTTTTAGCTTCTTAATATGATCTTATTAATTTCACCGCTAATATATGTTAGACAGATATCAGGATTAAAGTAAAAGGTGACTTTTAGTTAACACAATTTATTGTTTCAGTTTATACACGCTTACCTCTATACTCACTTGTACAGTTTTGTACTTACGCAACTTTTGCACTCTTAACAAATTTACACTTATTTATTAATACACACACAACTTCTCTATTAAAACACGTAAATTTATACACTTAAACACTTTTTAGTTTAATAACACGATTACCAACTATTACACTTTACACGTTTAACACGATGCCTTCGTCAGGCAGCAAGACGGCGTACTAACTTTTGAGAGCAAAAAGTACCCTTTATATAGTAAATCTGTCACTCTTTTAAAACAGTTATGTGGGTATTATTATTTTATTTATTAGTTAATTACACTCATATTAACAGTAACCTAACAGTTCGGCCGTCCTGCGCCGAAACACGACCCCGTGTTTCCAAAACAAAAAAACAAAAAAAACAAAAAAAAAAAAAAAAAGAAAAAGTAATAGAAAAGATATACAAGATAACGCTTACAATAATATAAACTTTTATAAACAAAACATTCTAGGGGCCATCTGCCCATCTTTTAAACTGGGGCAATCTGCCCATCTTTTAAACTGGGGCAATCTGCCCATCTTTTAAACTGGGGCAATCTGCCCATACTTAGGCAATCTGCCCATACTTAGGCAATCTGCCCATACTTAGGCAATCTGCCCATACTTAGGCAATCTGCCCATACTTAGGCAATCTGCCCATACTTAGGCAATCTGCCCATACTTAGGCAATCTGCCCATACTTAGGCAATCTGCCCATACTTAGGCAATCTGCCCATACTTAGGCAATCTGCCCATACTTATGCAATCTGCCCATACTTAGGCAATCTGCCCAACCAAACTGGGGCAATCTGCCCAACCAAACTGGGGCAATCTGCCCAACCAAACTGGGGCAATCTGCCCATCCTAAAATAGATTCTACATAAAGTATTACACTATGTATGGATAATTCATTTATTAATACAACAATTTATATATACTATGCATATTATCTATGTGACAAATATCGACTGAATCATTATCAATGTAACAATTTTATGATACTACTAAGCATTTTCCATGCAAAATTAAATTAGTTATTACGTTGTCTGGAAATTCAGAATGTATAGATTCTTGTTCACTGTACCTATAAGATTGACTAGAGGATACACTGCACGCTTTAGTATAGCCAGTATCTGTCATGACCGAAAACGTTACTTATTTTATAATATAAGGGCCTTGAAACTTAGGTAAAACCTTTCGGCTTTGACTCATTAACTGTTAATAATGAAAAACCCTAACAAGATCTCCTATTTTGTATTCACGCGGAGGTTTTCTACGTTTACCGTATTGCCGTTTTAGTGCCGTGTAATTTTTACTTACGCGACTACAACTTTATCACAAATCGAATCCCTATTTTCAGTTTTGTTCTCTAAATTACCATTTACCGAGTTATGTATATGACTATTAGATATGCTAACTATTTTGAACCCAGATAGTATCTCAGCCGGCGTAAATCTGTTTCCTTAATTTAAAGTATTGTAAAAAAAAACATTGAATTTTTGATACCATTGATTTTCGGAACATTTGTTATTTAATTAATATTGGAGCACTCTGGAGTGACAAAGTCAGTATGTTTACTTGAACGGATCGCGCCAGAGGCGAACTCGCCTCAAAATTATAGTAGTAGTATATATCTTAATGAATAAAGTCTAAAGTAGTAAAATACCTAAGTAATTAAGTCTGAGTTGCAAAATATCTTAATAAATAAAGCAATAATAAATAAGTAGAAAAATATTTAAAAACTGATAAACAATCTTATTGATCTTCTAAATAACATGATAAACAATCTAATTGATCTTCACAATATAAATAACAATTAATCATGTATTCGTATATAATGTTTGACTCGCGTACAATTTCCGCATTCATCATTTAATTGAATATTTCTCTTACATCTATTTTTAATTAAACTATAATCGATACGGTCTATGTACAATACATATATCTGAAATACTGTCCTGTAATATTATTGCTAATTCTCCAATTTTTGTACAACCTAACTCAATTAAAACCAAAACAACATATATATTTATTTATATACCTAATTGACTTTTTCTTTCATGAATTTCCCCACTAAGTACTACCTCTAACAATCAAAACCGCTTAATCATTACTATTCGAATTCGTTGTTTTCGGTTACACTATGTTTTAATTTGGTTCCATGAATTTCAATATTGCATTCGTTAGCTATGTGTCCCATTAATAACGTAAGTTCACTATCTGTACGGCTACTATGTGTACGGCTGCTATGTGTACGGCTGCTATGTGTACGGCTGCTATGTGTACGGCTGCTATGTGTACGGCTGCTATGTGTGCGGCTGCTATGTGTACGGCTGCTATGTGTACGGCTGCTATGCGTACGGCTGCTATGCGTACGGCTACTACGTGTACGGCTACTACGTGTACCGCTACTAAATGCATCACTACCGTCTGTATCACTACTATATGTATCACTACTATATGTATCACTACTATATGTTCTGCTACTCTCTTTATCATACTGTCTGTATCGATACTGTCTGCATCACTACTATATGTATCACTACTTTATATATCAATACTATACGTATCACTACTATACGTATCACTGCTATACGTATCAATACTATATGTATCACTACTGAATGTACGACTACTGTCTGTATAACTACTGTCTGTATCACTATTCTCTGTATCACTACTATATGTAACAATGCTATATGTACGACTACTGTCTGTATGACTACCGTCTGTATCACTATTCTCTGTATCACTACCATATTTATCAATACTGTCTGTATCGATACTGTCTGTATTACTACTGTCTGTATCACTACTATATGTATAACTACTATATGTATCACTACCATATGTATGACTACCGTCTGTATGACTACTGTCTGTAACTACTATATGTATCACTACTATATGTATGACTACTGTTTGTATCAATACCGTCTGTATGACTACTGTCTGTATCACTATTCTCTGTATCACTACTATATGTATGACTACTGTCTGTATCACTACTATATGTGTAACTACTATATGTATCACTACTATATGTATGACTATTATATGTATGACTACTGTCTGTATCACTACTATCTGTATGACTACTGTTTGTATCACTACTCTCTTTATCAATACCGTCTGTATCGATACTGTCTGTAGCACTACTATATGTATAACTACTACATGTATAACTACTACATGTGTCACTACTATATGTATCACTACTGTCTGTATCGATACTGTCTGTATCGATACTGTCTGTATCACTACTATATGTATAACTACTATATGTATCACTACTATACGTATCACTACTGTCTGTATGACTACCGTTTCTATCACAGTTCTCTTTATCAATACTATCTGTATCGATACTGTCTGTATCACTACTATATGAATAACTACTATATGTGTCACTACTATATTTATCACTACTTTTTATACCACTACTTTCTATATCACTACTTTCTGTATTACTATTCACTTTGTCAATACTGTCTGTATCACTATTCTCTATATCACTGTTCATTTTATCAATACTGTCTGTATCGATACTGTCTGCATAGATACTGTCTGCATAGATACTGTCTGTATCAATACTGTCTGTATTATTACTATGTTTATTATCGTTACTGTTAAAGTTACCTTATTCATGGCGACGCCTTGATCACCTCGCACCGCTGCGACGGTGACGCCTCGATCGCCTCGCCCCGCTGCGACGGCGACACCTCGATCGCCTCGCCCTGCTGCGACGGCGACGCCTGGATCGCCTCGCCCTGCTGCGACGGCGACGCCTGGATCGCCTCGCCCTGCTGCGACGGCGACGCCTGAATCGCCTCGCCCTGCTGCGACGGCGACGCCTGGATCGCCTCGCCCTGCTGCGACGGCGACGCCTGGATCGCCTCGCCCTGCTGCGACGGCGACGCCTGGATCGCCTCGCCCTGCTGCGACGGCGACGCCTGGATCGCCTCGCGCCGCTGCGCAGGCGATGCCTCGATCGCCTCGCGCCGCTGCGCCGGCGACGCCTCGATCGCCTCGCGCCGCTGCGCCTCGCCCTGCTGCGCCTCGCCCTGCTGCGACGGCGACGCCTGGATCGCCTCGCCCTGCTGCGACGGCGACGCCTGGATCGCCTCGCCCTGCTGCGACGGCGACGCCTGGATCGCCTCGCGCTGCTGCGCCGGCGACGCCTCGATCGCCTCGCGCCGCTGCGCCGGCGACGCCTCGATCGCCTCGCGCCGCTGCGCCGGCGACGCCTCGATCGCCTCGCACCGCTGCGCCTCGCCCTGCTGCTACGGCGACACCTGGATCGCCTCGCCCTGCTGCGACGGCGACGCCTGGATCGCCTCGCGCCGCTGCGCAAGCGATGCCTCAATCGCCTCGCGCCGCTACGCCTCGCCCTGCTGCGACGGCGACACCTGGATCGCCTCGCCCTGCTGCGACGGCGACGCCTGGATCGCCTCGCGCTGCTGCGCAGGCGATGCCTCGATCGCCTCGCGCCGCTGCGCCGGCGACGCCTCGATCGCCTCGCGCCACTGCGCCGGCGACGCCTCGATCACCTCGCGCCGCTGCGCCGGGGACGCCCCGATCGCCTCGCGCCGCTGCGCCGGCGACGCCTCGATCGCCTCGCACAGCTGCGCCGGCGACGCCTCAATCGCCTCGCACCGCTGCGACAGCGACGACTCGATTGCCTGGCACCACTGCAACAGTGAAGACTCGATCGCCTGGCACGACTGCGCCCACTCATTAACCACCTTTTGTGTCAACAGTGAGTACAAACCAGCGACGAGTCTCTCTCGATAAATTGAGTCCTTTCCACTCATTTAAGACATCTCTTGTCTCTTGATGTAATGTGGGCAGACCGGGATTACACCGAAGCGTAAAAAAAAAACTTCGGTGGAATCCCACTTCTGATATTTGTTAGACAGATATCAGGATTAAAGTAAAAGGTGACTTTTAGTTAACACAATTTATTGTTTCAGTTTATACACCCTTACCTCTATACTCACTTGTACAGTTTTGTACTTACGCAACTTTTGCACTCTTAACAAATTTACACTTATTTATTAATACACACACAACTTCTCTATTAAAACACGTAAATTTATACACTTAAACACTTTTTAGTTTAATAACACGATTACCAACTATTACACTTTACACATTTAACACGATGCCTTCGTCAGGCAGCAAGACGGCGTACTAACTTTTGAGAGCAAAAAGTACCCTTTATATAGTAAATCTGTCACTCATTTAAAACAATTATGTGGGTATTATTATTTTATTTATTAGTTAATTACCCTCATATTAACAGTAACCTAACATATGATATACTACTTACAACTGGCCACGTTTATTTATTATAATATACGCTTTATGTACATTTGACGATTCAAAAGTGCTTTCAAAAGTCTATTTGAATAAAGATATTTTGAATTTGAATTTGAATAAAACGATATTTTAACTTTAAAACAATATTCAACATCATCAATAATTGATGGTTGGTAAACAGATCAATAGGCAAATCAGGTGACGACTCGAGCAGGACGTTCCCTAATGGCAAGCCTCAAGTCGGCTTAAGGCAAATACAGCATCCCATGGTAAATTTAGGTACAGTGAATAGGGTGATGTCAGAGTTTCGATTTGCCTTAGAATTTGGTGCTTGCTTGGCATTACGTCTAGAATTTAATGAACCGTTAAAGTTAACAATCTGTCAATAAAACTAGAGTTTTATTATGATTTTTTTATTCAGTAGAATTGTGTAGTGTCTGTTGAATAGAACATAATGTCAAGATATTCCTTTCTCCAAATACTGCCCCAATTCGAAGCAGTGCGTGAGGAAGTTGAATGACGGAACTCAACACTGCCCTTTGTCTGTTTAACGAATTTAAGCCTAAAATCGATTGTATTTACATTTTATCTGTTTCTTACTGTGCCAAAATGGTTACGTAATTTATAATGTTTCTATCATATTATTATCATTAACAAGATTAACAATTCCACCCAATTTGCAAGTTATTTTTTGTGTCAAGGAAAGTAGAGGAGATTAACGAAATTAATTTGTTTTAACGTTTATATTAAAGGCTGGCGAGCTCGGGCTCGGGTAACATCCTTAATTACAGTGTTGATGTTCCAATTTTTTGTATCGAAAAAACAAATTTGCGCTTTGATAGATTGTTTTTGTTGAAATTTTATTCATTAAAAACGTCTTTTCCTTAAATATATTATTTATTACAGAATATATTTAAGATGAGAGAACATTTTCATTGTAATTAATGTTATTATAAGTGCATGTATTTATTAAAGATTAACTAAGTTATTGAAGGTATAAAAAATGAAGTTAAACGCTTTCCTGAGTAAATAGGAAAATAAAGTTTTTTTACAATAATTACCACAGATAAACAAAGACTGGTCGTAGGTTAGTAGAAGTACATAAATACGACTTTAAAGGAGGAGTGCTGAAGGCTATAATAATTAATTTTGAATCTTTCTTTATTATTGCACATAATTCGATTTTAGTCATATCTTTTAAATAACGGTTAAATTACAACTTTTTGAAACGATTAATTGAGCCTTTTAAATTCTTTTTTTATGACTAGTTATATTTATGTATTATAAAACTATATTCGAAAGACAGTAGATAGCATGTTTTTTACTAAGAAACACTTCTAGCTTACTATTTTATGCTTTGGCAAATCATTTCTCTATTTCGAGATTTCATAATCTTTGTAACTTTGCTATTAATATGTCGCTACTTATTTGTTATGAAATTAACTTTTTGTAATATGTAATAACTTGGACAGCATTAGTCCAGTTTAAGTTACGAAATCAGCAAATTGAAACTATCAACTTCAGTAATTTTAATTAGATGACTTGATTAAAATAGCTTTTCGTTCAATTCAAGCTCCCTCCTAAGTCGTAACTAGAAACTTGAGTTCCTAGGATTTCTAACATGTGTGTATGTGTATACGTAACTCTCTAACTTGTTAGCGTTTCACTTGATTGTTTATATTACTAATTCACTAAGGAAATTATGATATATATGTATCCTGCTGTATCTTTTTTCTCAAAAAAAAAGAGACAACGTCAAAACAATGCGTTCTTCATTTTCGACCTGAGATATTGCGTGTTCGTGGAACTCAGATCATCGCCTTATCTTATCACCAGAATGTTTTATCAATTACTAATTATACATAACAATAGCCATAGAGACCCGAATCCCATTGGGAGGATAGATTTTATTTTAATAATTCTTATTTAAAAACCGCAAAACGAGGTATTGAGGTACGCTCCGCTCAATATGCAATCTTACGATTTTGAACGTAAAGTAAAAACAGATAGTCTTGACACTAGGTTTTCTTTGACTACCCTGTTATGCGGGAAAGAGCATGAATATGTAAAAATCATTCTTGTTTCTTACTACTTAATGCAGCATTTTTGTGGACATATAGCTATAAGCAAAATATTATCGTATAACATTTGAATATGTTATATCAATTATAATTATATATCAAATATATATTTAGCAATCAATACTAAGTTATTGAGTGTGAAATAATAAAATTCATTCAGCCTCACAAAATACTTTTACCATACGATATTGATAACAAATATAATAGAACATTAGTCTAATCCCATACATTAATAAAATTCATTTGTTAGAAAACCACATACAAATTAAAAATATACAGGCCATATATCCGTCGTACTTGTTTATCGAAACCGCAACCACCGTTGTACTAGTTAGATTCATGTTTACTGCGACATTGCGGTTGTAACGATACTGACACAAGTTGAATACTTCCATTAGCTAAACGTCTGTTTAATTAACATGAGTATTAAGTGAAGGGGAATTAATTATATTTAATTGTATTTCAATCAAAAATGAGAATATTCGTAATTTTAATTATTAAAATATTTATTTTTGATATTTTACTTTTGTTTTTACAATATTATAGTAAGGAGAAGGGGAATTAATTATATTTAATTGTATTTGAATAAAAAATGAGAATATTCGTAATTTTAATTATTAAAATATTTATTTTTGATATTTTACTTTTGTTTTTACAATATTATAGTAAGCAGACAAAAGAAATCTTTTTTCTGCAGTTTTTAGAATATTTTTCTATATGTCATTGTCTTACTAAAGACATCCTCATATATAATAAGTATATGTATATAATAAGTTCGCATTACGCACATATTCTGAATTTATACTAAATGCAGCAAACAGATACAGCTTAACTCACGGTATGACCAAACGCCGATGACGAAATCGTTAAACGTTGGCGAATCAACGATATGGTCAAATAAAGTTGGTAATTTCTAGAACTGGTTTGAACCATTTCATAATATGGTCAACGTTTTCGGTTTAAAGATATTTATTTCTCAAAAAGAACACAAAAGTTCACTTATAATAAGAAATTACAATCATTTTTTTTGAGGGTACATTTAAAAGTCTGCCTTATGAATAATATACAGTAAAATAAAATGTTGCGGGTAGTAATATTACACAAACATGTTTAGGTAGGGGTTACATTAACTTATAAATTATTTTGCACATATTCCATTACACGTTTTTTGAATATAGGAAAACTCTATTAATGATTAAGTCTGATTGTTTGTTATAAATTTGAACTCCTTCAAATAAAATGTTTTTCTTTCCATAGTTGGTTCTGGTTTTTGGAAGTTCTAGTTTATTACGTTTTCTAGTGTGGTATGTATGTGTTTTTTTATGAAAGTGTAATTGTGAATGTGTTTTATTCGTTATTATTTTTCTAATTAACATGCAGGTTTTTAAAGTGTATAATTGATTTATATTAAGAAATTTTGTTTTTTTGTAAAATTCAACGAATGGCGTCATATAATCATATTTATAAAGAACTTTAATAATTTTATTTTGTAAGGTTTGTAATGACTTTATGTTAGACTTCGCAGCAGTTCCCCATATTTCAATAAGATATTCAATATGAGGTTTCACTAAAGAATTATAAATAATAGGACGAATTTTATTAGGTATACATAAAGAAATCTTACGTAGTGCTCCTATCAAAGGGGATATTTTACTTTTAAGATGACCAATATGGTATTGCCAGGTTAACTTGTTATCCATTATAAGACCCAAATATTTTTCATGATCAGTTTTATTTATTGGCTCGTTAAAAATTGTTAGTCGGTCATGATTTGGTATATTTTTATTTCATGAAATCATCAATTTTATGATATGACCACGATATCTATACAAGCTTATATAATATATATTAAAATTATTTTTCAAGTATATATTATTTATTTCTTAAACTTTGCTATTAACGATCCAATAAATATGGTCTGCCATGCCACCCTCGATAGCTCTGGCTAGCAGCAGTTATTTCTAACAGGGGAGGACATCGTCTGCGGCTAACCGCGATGGAATTACAGAATGCGGTTGCGATTGAGAACCCTGACATTGCCAAGTAACGTTTTATTTTGTAATGAAATTTTACATTTATAATTGTAGTAAAGATTTGTTATGAGAGTGGATAGAAAGATTTTTGTAAAGTGAAGGTTATGCCTGCCTTTACGTTTGAAATAATAAATATATCTTATGCTATGTCTCGTTTTTGTTTTATTTGCCTCGTTTAACAGTTAATGTGTGGTAGACAAAGTTTTTGAGATTACGAACGGCCTACATTATTTACTATTTACACAAGAAAGGGCTATTAAAAATATAAAAATATCTTAAATCAATTAATTGTACGGCCCTAATATATCATTAAACATGATAAAATGTTGTATTGAATGGATAAGAGCCATAGAAACACATTTTAACTTTAAATTTTGAAAGTTTATGATATTTACAAACACGCTAATATGTCTGACATGGTCTTGTAAACCATTAACCAGTCTTTACACAAAAAAAATATAAAATAAAAAATGAGCTATTTTTATAGTCATTGCTGTGGCTTACGTTATAGAATCTATGCTATCTCAATTTTGAATATTCACATTGTTTCTCATATTGAGTAAAAACAACCTATTTATAAATGCTACTCGTAAGAGGATACAATAATGTTTTTTCAAAAAGTTACTATTGTGTAATATATTCACATAAATTATGAAACTAACCTTACCTAAGCGGAACAGTTTGGTGTTTTAATCATGTTATTCAATTTCCGAACGAAATTCATTTTCAAAACAAACATAATACATATTTAAGGATTTACTTTTTAGTTAGAAGAAAGTTCTCATGCAATGTATCGTGTCTCAATATGTGTAAAACGCTCCTTTCTTTCCTTTTTAGATGTTAATTAGATAATTTAATATAATGATACTATGACCATCGTGGCTCTGTGGGACAGTCACTGATCGCAAAAACGATGGCTGCGATTTTATCCACACTCGGACGAATAATTATATTTTTTTTAGCTTCACGCTGCATCCCGCACACAACAGGGTAGGCAAAGGGAACTTTGTGTTATTGCACTACGTTCCCTATTTTCCGCCTATTTTTGGAGGCAGTGCGTGTTAAGTGGCGGAACCTAACGCCGCTCTTTGTCTCCACACCAGACTGAAGAAAATGGAAATATTAAATGTTTCCACTCCTCGAGTGAGAATTGTACCTACAACCAGTCGTTTACAGTTACACGTTTGTACCACTGCGCCACGATCGCTTATCGCTCTGGCAACTAAGACAAAGCATGGCGTTGAGTTTCGCAACTTAAAACACAATGCGTCAAAAAATCGACGGAAAATAGGGAACGGAGTGTCATAACACAAGATTTCCTCAGGAAGGTAAAGAAAATTCGTCTTGATATTAAGTTCTCTCTGACGACCTTGCTATACGGGAAAACTATAAAAAAACGATACTTTAGTTCAACTTTTGGAAAAAATATAAGAAGTAAATTTTTCACATTATTCTCAAGAACGCTATATTTCATGAGTATCATCAACATTGTAACGAATTCTGTCATTCGAAATTTGTCTATGTCGCTAGAAAGGAATTAAAGAAAGAACAAACAAAAAAGAACTTTTTATACGTTCATATGATTAATAATCTCAGCGTGACATTATGTTCGTGTTCCCACGAAAACTTGCGATTCATCCGTTTGTCTTAGTTCTGGCAAATGGGCGAAATTATTTCATTGCCAAGTCTCTTTCTGAGGGTGTTATTTCTTTTTAATTAAATTACGTCGGTAGTTTCATTGGTTATATGAAAATAATATTTTGCTTATTTTCTGAAAATTAAAATGTTTCCTTTTTAGTTCACACTGTATGCCACACACAGCAGGGTAGGCAGAGGGAACCTAGTGTTAAGACACTCCGTTCCTCATTTTCCGCCGAATTGGAAGGCATTGCGTGTTAAGTGGCGGAACTTAACGTCGCGCTTTGACTCGACACCAGGGCGAAGAAAATGGAAATATTAAATATTTCCACTCCTCGAGTAAGAATCGAACACGCAACTAGTCTTTTCACAGTCACACTTTGTGCCTCTCTGCCACGACTGGCCACAATGTTTTTTTTGCTTCACGATTTTCTTTTCATGGCTATTGCCAGTGAGAACTTAGTATTGAGACACTTTTTCTCCTTTTTGTGACGGCTGCTGGTTCTTCATGTGAGAGAATGATTACATTTTAATTATTTAGCCGAAAAGCACATCTATAAATCATGTAGTGTGTCAAATTAAGACTGCAAGCAGAGTATTAAGTGGTTCGACAGGTAACTTCTCGCTCTCTATACTGCATAGCAGAAAAAATCATAATGCTGTAAAAATACGTATAATATACGTATATGAAAAAAAACATTTACTTTTCCATTCTATCCAAAATATAGTTGTTAAAAAAAACACAATATCACAAAAAGAAATAACAACAACATTAGAATTATGACAATGTTTTAAAAGAAAAATTATGAGTCTCTTAATTTCCGCAACAAAACGCAACGGGCTGCTCGTTCATCTTATTCACTTTGCGCGGCGCGACTCGCCCCCGTTTCACGTTTTAATTCGCCTGAGGTTTAATATGTCGGGAAATTGCGCCTACTCGCTATTACGCAACGATTTTTTTTACAAAGCAAGCCTGTGCACTTTCATTTCATTTATTATTATGAGAATTACAATTTTTCTAATTTTATCTTTGCTATGTGGCTATCGTGGTGCAGTGGGTCTGGGGCAATGTTTGAGCGTGAACGTGGTTGGTAATGGGTTCAATATCCAGTCTGAGGGTAGATAATATTATTATAGAACAAATATATGACAGAACAAAGCGCGGCGGTTAGTTCCGCTAATCAAACTGCAATATCAAGAATTCGAAATAAAAACTGAAGGACGGAGTATGTTTATACTAGATTTTCTCTACCAACCCAGTCATGAGGAAAAAAGTGTGATGCTATTAAAAAAAAATAAAAATCTGTTCTATACTGTGGCATGCACTTCTTAGTAAAGTAATGTTGTTCACATGTTTCAGTACTTCGTACTTAATTATTAAATGACATGTTCATTACAGTGCTTATGTTTTTTATATATAAATATAGTATTTTCTACATCGTGAGCTAAACTTGAGTAATGTAAATATATTTAATTTTTCAGTGCCTCTATTTCTATTAAAAATGTCTCGTGTTACCATAATATGCGCTGGCTGGATAGATTAGAATATGTGTTCTTTTTAATATTCGTAATAACTATAAAGGCAATTTTATCGCACTATAATAATATTTGTTAATAAATTCTTTTTTGTTATTTATGTGGTGAATGTAAGAATGTTTATAATAATTTTAAAAAAAGGTTTTTCTCTCGAATATAAGTAAGTGCTTGAAGAACTTAGCTTATAATATAAAATATAGAGTGGTTTGGAATCATCACAAAATAAGTAACATAAATAGTTATTACCAACTCCCTACTACGTAACAATAAAAAGTTATAATAAATATTCATATTTAAAACAGAGTAAAACATATTTATTGACCAATATATTATTTGTATAGTCGCACCCAGAAAGTAACCTGTTTTTAGGAACTTAGTACTAGGAACAGCTTCTTTGCTCTGAATAGCGGGTAGAGCTGAGCGAAGTACATATTTAATGTTATTACATCTTAAAAAAGTTTGAAAAGCAAACACTTAACACTAACATAGCACTTAACGTTCCACAGTCTAACTCTATGGACACTTTTTGACCATTTAATTACAATTTATTCAAAAAACTTTACTATAAGTTGACTTCACTACAAGGTCTACTACAAATAGCCCAGGAAGAGTTAAAACCACAACGAAACACACTTTCGACCAGTAAAAGCTTCGCTTCGCTCAGCTCAATTATGAAAAGTCGTCAGTCAGTCGTTGGGGCCAGTTATGGCGCAGTGACACAAACGACTGGCTGTGAGTTTGATTCCCACTTGAGGGGTGGAAATATTTAATATTACCATTTTCTTCGCTCTGATGCCGAGGCAAAGCGTGGCGTTACGTTCCGCCACTTAACACGCAATGCCTCCGAATTCCTAGGGAACTTAGTGTTAAGACACTTCGTTCTCCACTTTCCGCCGAATTCCCTCCGAATTCGTGTTAAGTGGCGGAACGGCGAAGGAAATGGAAATATTAAATATTTCCACTCCCTGAGGTGGGACTTGAACCCACAACTTGGATTTGACCCAATTAAAATATATATAATCTTTTTATTCTGACCTCCTGTCTTTTCGGAACTCGAACTGAGGAACGAAATTTTGAGCAGAAACTAGTGCATTGAATGATAAATATATATATACTTGTATATATATATATATATATATATATATATATATATATATATATATATATATATATATATATATATATATATATATATATATATATATATATATATATATATATATATTTATCATTCAATGCACTAGTTTCTGCTCACAATTTCGTCAAGAATATATTTATTACTAAGCTATAAACAATATACTTGTATATATTGTTTATAGCTTAGTAATAAATATATTCTTGTCCAGGTCCCCAGTGAACTAACGTCTATCTCAAAGACGGTAGCAACGTGTGTAAATTGATTCTGAGATGTCTTTGTGTACGATATATTGTGCGGCAGATAATGGATAAAATTTACTACGTGATTGACTTATTGTTCATGCAACATTTCATGCTATCGAAGTTTGTTAGAGCTTGTATTGTGGCCATCGTGACGTAATGGGACATCATCTGACTGTTAACTCGATTGATTCTAGGTTCGATTCCCGCTTGGAGGAGTATTATACTATATTTATGCTATATAATTTTATTTATTTTGGGCCAGTCGTGGCGCAGTGGCACGACTCTAAACGACTGGATGTGGGTTCGATTCCCACTCGAGGCGTGGAAATATTTAATATTTCCATTTCCTTCGATGTGGTATTAGAGCTAAAGCGCGGCGTTAAGTTCCGCTACTTAACACGCAATGCCTCCGAAGTCCGCGGAAAGTGGGGAACGGAGTGTCTTAATACTAGGTTCCCTCAGCCTATCCTGCTTTGTGCGGGATACATCGTGAAGCTATAAAAAGCACTCTATTTAAATTATTAACAATAGGATATATAAATGTCTTATAAACCTTTTCCACCATGCAATGTCGATTATATACAGTACAGCAGGGAGTTGTTAATATAATGTTATAATTATAATCACCCCCCGAGTGGAAATCGAACTTACAACCATTATGTTTACTAAGGTCAGATGTTTGTCCAACTACGCCACGACGGCTTCATATGAACTTATGACTCACGTTTTTATATTTTCAAAGTGCTATTCACACACTTAGGGAAATTGAAAAAGACATTTAAAAAAAACGTGTAAAGATTTTAAAGTAGCGGGATTCGAACACGTGACTTCCGCGGGCCCTTTCAAATTTTTATACCTTTTCTAAAAATATATTTTTATGAGTTATGTTTTTTGAAGTTTTCGACATATTGTCCAAAAAGGAACGGTCACCAACTCCCACTCAATTTATGTTACTGCTACTTACGCCCAAAGTCAATAATTATTAGATGAATATTCTCAGAAAGATAGTTTATGACTCAAGGTTAAATTTGGTCTATGTTTATTCGTATTCATTTTTTACAACATAAACGAGCCACTAAGGGGCTGAAATAGGGGGTGAAAATTAGTGTCTAAGATATAAGGCCGTCGAAAACACGAAATCAAAATTTGTTTGCTAGTTATTTATATTTTATGGAACTTTTCCATAGATAATATTCATAATCAGGCGATACAGTTAGTAATTGATCCTCACATAGTACAAATATATACAGAAAAATGCTACTCACTACAATATAACTATTTCACTTATGTTATAAATCATCAATAATCGCACTTTGAAACGTTACAATAATAATGTATGCGAGATTTTGCTATTTTGACATTAATCGATTTTTAATCTTTGCTTTAAAAAAGACAGCAATGATACATTGTTGCTCGTTTCGTTGTTGCATTTACAAAATAAATACAACTTTAAATAAATTCGATTATTTTGTTTATTTCTCTTACATTTTGTTTACTTAGGTACCTAATTTAAAAGTTATCAGACGTGTTTTAAGTGACGCTTTAATTACAGGTTCAAATTCCACCTTAAATAATGTATGGTGACTATAATATAACGATACAATATAACCAATGGATCACTGGAAAATAATATTATCGGGTTTCGTCAATAAGCTTTCAATATTCTTAAAATTACTAAGACCTGAAAGTTGACGCGATTTTTTTTTACCTTATATGTCTTGCTGTTCGTCTATTTATTCTCTCTTATGAAATCGCCCAAGTGTGGAATTAATTAGTATTATTACCTACATATATACATAAATAATGAATCTAAAGTTCTTATATCTAACCACAAATATTTCATCACGCGTAGACATTTCAATATGTCGGTTTAATTGAATTCTATCAATTTCATCAATTTCATAGTGGTATGATAATTATAACGCATCGGAATTACCTTGCATCGGTCACCTAATATTAATTTCAATTAAGGTACAAGCTGACATCTTACGGTTAACCACAATAAGCCTGTATAATATATAGACATATTTGTTTAAATGGTAGTTAACTAGGAACCGCCTCTTTGCTCTGCATGGCATGAAGAGCTGATCGAAGTACATATTTAATGTTAAAAAAGTTTGAAAAAGTTTGAAAAGCAAACACTTAACACTAATATAACACTTAACGTTCTACAGCCTATGTCTATAGGCACTTTTTGACCATTTAATTACCATTTATTCAAAAATTACAATTACAATTGTCACCAAAAAACTTCACAGCACACAAGACTCTGTGCTCGATATCTCTGCCAAGTTTCAGAGGTCTACTATAAATAGCCAAGGAAGAGTTAGACCACAACGAAATACACTTTTGACCAGTAAAAATTATGTTTATTAGGGAAAATTAGGATATTTTTTTTTATTTTTTTTTTAAATTTCACTGAATGCGGCAACAGTTTGCGCTCGGGTCACTTGAAGGAATCATAATACTAATATTTTTCTTTCTAGTTTGGTTTGGTTTGGTTAAGCAAAGAAGCGGTGAAGTTCGTTCCTAGTAAGCAATAGAAAATAGATGTACCTAAGGATTGTGTATGTTAGTTAATTTAATATTGATAGTTTCTTTTTATTTTTCCTTTAAAAAATACATTATTGCTAAACATTATTTTGTCGGAAAGATTTTTTTTTAACTTTACGCTGTATCCCGCACACAGCAAGGTAGACAGAGAGAACCTAGTGTTAAGACATTCCGTTCCCCATTTTCCGCAGAATAAATAAGAATAATTAACTAAAATATTATTTATATATCCCAATGTATATTTAATAAAAAAAATTACTGCTGCTACTGCAATTTTATTAAAATATTTAATTTGAAATAACAATTAGACGTGATTATAGAAACTATAGTTGTGGGTGAAATTTCCACATTAAGAATTTTTTATACTTATAAACGCATTGGTATTTGACATAAATCTCTTACTGTACTGAGGTTACATCAATAAACTTTCCATATCTTTAAAATTAGTAAAAAGTACAAAATGGATTGCTAAAACGAGGTTACATTGAAGAACTGAGTGTCCAATGCCTAAAATTTAGTTGAAAAATAATTCTTCAACACACATAGATTTAAAGTATAGTATATAGTATAGATTTAGATAAAAATTTGAAGTGCGCCTTAGCGCAAGCCCGCCATTAGAGCGCCCTCTTAGTTGAGGTGGAGGGCACTCGATTCTTCACAAGACCGGATTTTCACGGCTAGTGACTTTCTATATAAGTTTTTCCTTACAATTATCTTGATTTTCGTAACGGCAATATTGATAGTAGTATCGATGAAAGGGATACTTACTTTAACTTATTGGACCTAATAATTTCTATACATTATGTATTAGCGAGTAGCAGGCGCCTGTATAAACACAGCTAATTTAATAAGACAGTTATTTTACAGCAATTCTGTCGAAAAAAAAAATATTGTTGTATTTTTTGCTAATACGACCTTGATTTTCTTACATTCTTTCAAATATAGACAGGTAGATGCAAGTCAATGTAGTAAGGGAAAGCTGCTTGAGAAAAAGCATAAAATATTTTACTGTGACATTTAAATTATAAAGGGCGATTCTAAATTCTTGAAAAAAAGTTTTTCAGTTACAATCATACCATTTAACCGCATAGCAGGGTACGCTGACAAAACATGGTGTTAAGACTCTCCATTCTCCACTTTCCGCATTCGTAACGTTACATATTTAGTGACTGATCACAATGAAGTTTCTTTTTCTTAAAATAATTATAAATATCAAAAGTACTAATTAAATATACATCAAAATTACTAATATCAATGATAAAAACACTTGCTTTGACTGTCGACACCTACTTATGTTAAACGTCTTGCCTGCATCTCGTAGATAACACAAAGTAAACAAACCGTTGACGAAGTAATATAGCCTTATTCCGTTTATATCCGTATCGCTTCATCACAAGTTCTATAATAATGTAAGGGGCGGATTTGTTGTCAGTGATATTCGATGATATTGTATTACATTCGATGGATTGGTCGTGGTCCTCTTTTTATTTTTTTATTCTTCTTATTTATATAAGACGGCCATTTTGTTGCGTTCTAACGGCAAATACAAGCGGTTGTTGGTTCGATTCCCGCTCAGGGATATGAAAATTGGAAATAATTATTTTCATATTCCCGCGCTTTTAAGATAAATGACGGTGTTAAGTTCGGCGTTTAGTTTACTTATGTAAACTAAACGCCGACGACCCTGATCCTTGATTTATAATTGAATATTTTCTTGGTTTCTACCTACATTAGTAATAAAAAAATATTTGCATATACATTTTTTTTAGCTTCACGCTGTATGCACACAGCATGATAGACAAACGGAACCTAGTGTTAAGACATTCCGCTTCCCATTGTAAAATGAATTCTGGAGGCATTGTGTGTTAAGTGACGAAACTTAGCGTCCCACTTTGCTTCAATATCAAAGCGAAGAGATTGGAAATATTAAATACTTCCACTTCTCGAATGGGAATCTAACCCACAACAAACACCGACAGGATAGACCTACCAGAGCTGACAAAGGAGAAGTCACTACACCCGACCTACCTCCAGCCAGTGATGCAAAACACCACATGGGAAACGCCTGGCAAGAATACATGGTGATTTTAAGGGAGACCATAAAAGTCAACTTAGCAATCTGCGAGAAGATTCACAATACCTATGAGCTCGGAAATGAAGGCCTACTCGGAGTGCTTCTCGAGGAAGAGAAAGCCGCCAAATTTAACAACAATACATCACAATACCTGCGGGGGAAACCACCTAAATCCCCCCACATGGCGGCCTACAGCAAGACACTGGCCTTCGTTCTCAAGCAAAAACAGCCAAAGGCAGAACCGGGCCCACTCACATACAAAACATCTAAAGACGACCCTATATTAGTGGTAGCCTGATGCACGGAGGTCGCGCTGGAGCATAAAATACTTCATATGGCGCAAGCTATTGTAGATTCCAGCAGACCAAGAAACTTCTGGGAGGATTGGGACGCACCGGATATTCACTGGATCAATGGCGTCCCTGGCTGCGGGAAAACCACCTGGGTGATAAGGAACTTCAGCCCCGACAGTGACGTTATCGCAACTACGACAACTGAGGCGGCCGCGGACCTCAGGAACAAAATTACTTTCAGTTGTGAAAACGATGCCAAGAACAAAGTGCAGACTATCGCCTCAATTTTAGTAAACGGGTTCCAAGACAGACCTAGAAGACTAATAGTAGATGAGGCCTTGATGAACCACTTTGGGGCGATCGTAATGGCGGCCAAACTAGCAGGAGCCAGCACGCTAACACTGATCGGGGACATTAACCAATTACCATACATAGATAGACTAAATCTATTTAAGATGAATTATGTCGGCCCAAACGTCGCGGCGTCCATCTGCCAAGAGCTCTCAAGAACATACAGGTGCCCACTGGACGTTACCTACGCTCTAAACGAGGTCTACGACGGAATTTTCTCAGCCCTGTCGACGACTCGCTCCCTGAGAAGAAGGAGATATACGGGTGCATCCATCATTGCAGACTCCCCAAATACACTATACCTAGTCCATACACAAGCAGAAAAGGCAGACTTGCTGCACAAGGGGTATGGAAGGGGAGATAACTCACGCACTCTTACAATCAACGAATCTCAGGGACTAACATACGAGTCTGTAGTCATCATTCAGACAAAGACCACCAAGTGTGCCCTACACGACAGCGTGTCACATGCTGTCGTTGCCATCACTAGACACACAGTCAAATGTACGTACTACACCGACGCCGATGAAGATGCAATCGGTAGATTTATACGACGGGCTAACGAGACTGCCACAGCCGACATAATCGTATACAACATGAAAATGGCCATCTCGTACAGAGACAGCGAGGCTATCACCAAACTCACAACCAAGTTAATGAACTAGCGAAGAATAAAAAGATTCATGTAGCTGACCGAGCAAAAAAGTAAAAAAAAGGAAAAAATAAGGAAAAGGAATACAATATAAAATTAAGAACAACAAAGGCACGGAGCTGTGTCCGTGGAGAACGAAGACTCATTTAATAAAAAAAAAAAAATGAACAAACCCACAACAATTCGTTTAGTGGGACTGCCCACTTTGTGCCCCTGCACCATGACTGGCCTACGTATTTTCGTACATATTTTCCGTTACTTAAAATAATATCACAATTTATTATATCACAATATTTTAATATAAGCAACAAATTTTATAAACACAACATAATTTCACAAATTTGCCTAACTTACAAAAATATGTACATTCATTATACACTTCCACGTAATTATAAAGGTAGAAGAGCCGAGCCTACAAAGGTATCTCCGATAAGCAAGAAACGTCGTGTTTCAGCTGAGTGCTAATTTCCGACTCGCGATATAATTAACTTAACGAGTTGGCGACTTATTCGCGACAGCTAATGAACGAACTCGCTGCAAGCACGGGGCTCGAGACGTGCTCAAAATTACAAACAATTCAGCCGCTTAAGATGTTATACAACTTCGTGCTGAGGTTGCTTGTTAAAAATTTTAAAAACTTTATTTAGTAAGCATAAGATTTTTGAGTGCCAGACTTAATTTTAGCCTTTTTTTCTGGTTTAGCTGTTAGGCCTTAAATTGAGTAACGAAGTGGATAATATTAATAGTGTCATAGAAAATTCATATTTTAGGAGAAAACTTTTATTAGATGTGACTAAAGGTAGAATATAATTAAGTTAGTAGTTTCAATAATCTCTGTTTGTTTACTGCACCTTTCTAGTGGGATGGGCTCAGTGAAGAGAAAATCAATATTAGCATTTAAATTATTTTTATTTCTTCTATGATGCTGCGATGTTGAGTTCGACTCTTACAACGCAATGACTGAAAATGTGCGAAATGTTTAGGTTGGAGTCACTTGTCACCCTGTCCGACACTTTGATTCCCTCTGCCTACCCTACCATGCAGGAAAATCAAAAGGCTATTTTAAAGGGAAAAATATGTTTACGTAATATTTTTTGGGTAATTCCTATTTTTACCGGAATAATAATATTTTAACTCCTAATATTTCTAAAATTAGTTAAGAAAAGAAAAGAAACTAATTATTTTAAAATATGTTATCTTAATTCACGCGTTTCTCAGTTCGCTACATAGATACTCGTATAGTATAAGTAGGTTGTCATTTACTTGCTAACTGGCAAGCTCATATCGAGTTTGTACAAGAAAGTAAAACAGCAATCTGGTGCCTTCCAACACTAATTTTATGTACTCTGCCTCTCATATATATAAATGTTGTTTGATACGTCTCATATTACGGAAAACATAAACTAAATGATGAAACTTCAGTGAATTTTCGTTGGTTTAATTCCAAACTTCTTTCATTTATTTCCTTCATATAACATTTTGATTATACAGCTTTTTCATATTTTAATATTATTCTACTTTTACTGAAGATTTGTGTTCTTAATTACCACAAGCTTTTATTTTAAACATAGTTTTTTCTGAACTAAACGGGTTTGCCTGAGAGAACCTAGTGTAAAAACATTCCGCTCTATGGTTTCTATCTAAAATCAATTAGTTACAATTTCAGTGGAAAGATTAAACGCCGTGTTTTATGTTATGAGACAGGGAAAATGCAAATTATTTAAACTAGCCATCGGCTACTACCGGCTCTGAAGACAATTTATCTGTAAAAAGTCAGCGAAAAACTCAAAAGTCTTTCTTTTAGAATATAAAAAAAATAATATTAATTATATAATTTAAATTTAAATGAGAGAGACCATCGTGCCGCAGTATCGTCATATTTTCAGTCTCTGACTGTACAAGCAATTGATTGTGGCTTTGTCCTGCTTGGGGAATATTTTAATTATTTTAATTTCGTCACTCTTTGGACAAGACGAAGCGTAGCATTGACTTCCGCTACTCAACACGCAATGTCTCTGGTGGAAACTAAAGTGTCTTTATACTATTTAGGCTGTTTTTGTCGTTAGCAATGCAGGGAAAAAACAATAAATGAGATTATTTATATCGGTAGTACATTTGTTTTTTTTTAGACTTCACGCTGTATCCCGCACACAGCAGGGTAGGCAGAGGAAACCTAGTGTTAAGACACTCCGTTCCCCACTTACCGCCGAATTTGGAGGCATTGCGTGTTAAGTGGCGGGACTTAACGCCGCGCTTTACCTCGGCACCAGAGCGAAGAAAATGGAAATATTAAATATTTCCACTCCTCGAGGGGGAATCGAATCCACAAACAATCGTTTACAGTCACACGCTTGCGCCGCTGGGCCACGACTGACCACAACATAGTACATTTGTGTAACAACAATAGAGCTAGGAAGTACAAATTGCAAGTAGTTTGAAACTCAATGTATCATGGCAGTATCAAAATACGTCTACAAGATAAACAAAGATCCTTTACCCATGATTTCCGTCGGATTTCATAAAAAAAAAGTCTTCCTTCCATTTTCCCTAATCCTTTTTCTGACAAGCACACATGTAGTAGACAGAGTATCAAGAATTTAATATAAACCAAATGACTAAGCATGTAATATGACCATATTTAGCGTAAGGTATTTTTATCGAGGGTCCAGATCTTTATTTTATGAGTGTGTTTTCAAACTAAACAGTTTATTACGGCAAAGAGAAACTTAACGGTGGATGATCTTTTATTATTTTCGGAAAAACGTTATAGTGAAATGAAAATCCATTCGCCCCTCCCCGACGCCGATATAATTTTATTTTATGTGAAGGACCAAATGTTTCCTGGAATACATTATTTTTGCAAGATAAAAATATTTATGGACCAATATGTTTTTAAACTTGTTTTTTAAGTAAATTTTCTGAATTTTCGTTATGTGTTTTTTATAATATTCTCTTGAAATGAATCATCAATGAATTGAGGTCATTTTAACGCAGTAGCATTACATGCAAAATGTATAAAGAATGCCGTAATGAAAACACACTCCGTTTTCCACTTTCCGTTCGAAATACAAGGAACAATATTCAAGATAACTTTCATTTTTTGCGTGTTTGAAAAAGGATTATTACAGAAGTAGTCAGTAAGAACCTAGTGTGAGATAGTATGTTTTCTATTTTCCAAATATTTCCTCTAAATATAACTAGGAACCGCCTCCTTGCTCTGCTTGGCCAAAACACACAGGCCACAGCCTAAGTCTTTAGGCACTTTTTGACCATTTAATTACCATTTATTCAAAAACTACAATAACAATTGTCACCAAAAAACTTCACAGCACACAAGACACTGTGCTCGATATCCCTGCCAAATTTCAGAGGTCTGAGGCTACCATGTCATATTATAGATTTAACGTTAAAAAATATAATAATTTGAAGAAATCGTGGCGCAGTATAATAGCATTTGACTGTATACTGTAGATTATATTTAAATGATTTCCATTTCACCGCTCTTATAACAATACAAAGTGCAGCGTTGAATTTCACCACTACACACCCTATCTCTCGAGTTTGGGCGGAAAGTAGGAAACGGAGTGTCTTGACACTACATCCTGTCTGCTTAACCTAGTATGCGGTTATTATATAAAAGTATAAAAAGCGCAGCGTTAAGTTCCGCCACTTAACACGCAAAGCCTCCGAATTCGGCGGAGAGTGGAGAACGGAGTGTCTTAACACTAGGTTCCCTCTGTCAACCCTGCTGTGTGCGGGATACTAAAAGTGAAGCTAAAAAAATGTAATCAAAATAATCTATTTTATTAATAAAATACTTTAGTTTAGATGCACAAATGTAATTCAACTAGCGGCTTAGGCATGTTCGGTTCAAAGCAGATCATTCCACATGCTTGATGTCAAGGCACGTGTGTTAAACTTTGAGCACTAAAGCATTGCAGACACATAGCCAAAGCTATGAAAATTACTAAATTCATATTTAATTACCACTCCGTAGGCATTAGTGTGTTATTTGTTTAATAATATAATATAATGATGAGGCTGATGTTCAGTACAAATGTGAGGTAGATAGAAATGACAAAATAATTAAAAAATATATATAATAATTTAATAAAAAAACATATTTTACGTATACGTTCCTTTGTTTGACGTACAATACTGTATAGGTACATGTCTCTAAGGAAACGCGAATGTTACACGTGTTAACGAATTTACTAATATTTAAGTATTTATTTACAGGCATTTATTTATTATCTTTCGTAGACAGAGAGAATTTAGTGTTAAGGCACTCTGTTCTACATTTTTCTTGTATATCTTTGTGTTTACAGTCAGACGTTAGTGGGACACTAAGTCATGATGGTCTCGATCATTATGTATTTCTTTTATTTTCATATTTCCCTTTTTATGACAGGTTTGACAGTAAATATTTACTACTACACTTTATTCTCCGGATTTAAGAAGAGTTTTCTGCCCAAAACGAATTTGTTATGTGGTGGAACTATACGCCGCGCTTTATCTCACAATAGCGAAGAAATGAAAAAAAATACAACTTTTATTTTTAGTTTAAAAATATATAAAATAAATAGTTATTTCTACTGACAAACAAGTACTCGCATTATTAAAGTGAAACACTAGAAGTTGATGTAATTATATTAAGCGGTCAGAACAGTTGTAACTACAACCGAAATATACAGGTAAAGTCCAAACTGTTTTAGTTTACTCTGTAAGCAGGAAGAGCGCATATAAAGTACTTAACGTACGAATATTAGGTGCTTGTTGTATAATATATGAAGCAGGTTCTTATGTAAATTTAATATTACAAATTTACATAAATAGCTACTTAGTTTAACGTGCTGCATACTCTATAGTGGCATGAAAACAACGTACACTGAAAAATATATTCGCCGTTATTGTAAAAAGACTGTTATAAAATTCAAAGTTGCATTCTTATAAAATTATTATAGAATTTTGCAACTTTTGCTGTATTTACGTGCTGTTACATTTGGTATTTGAGTCACGTGTGTGAGGAGTGTGTGTATATATAAACAAAAGTAGGTATGAAAAATTATTATTATATACATGAATTTCTTCATATCTTTGTCATTATTACTAATACAATATCGATAAAATGGGGAAAAGATGGAGGTAGACTGATCTTCACAAATTCTGAATTATTTATTGCCAAATATGTAGGAAATATAGAAATAGTTAGATCACATTAATAAAGAAACTATATGGAAACAAGCTTCACAATATTTTTTCATTTTCATTATCCTACTTATTCTGAATATTGTCGGGAAAAAATCACCGGAAAATCATCGTCATAATAATAATATTCTTGAATAATAAACTTGAAAAGTGATTTAAATTTTATATATTTAAAGTACTTTTTTTGTGACATCTGTACATTTTTCTACAATGTGACACACATGCTTTCAAGGTAGGGTATATTTTACGCGCCAACGTTGTTTCTAGTACAAAATAGCAATTTAAAATACGTTTGCTGATTATTACAGACATCAAAGTCAAGGCAAAATCTTCACAAGAGCTTGCAACCCCTACGAAATAACAACACCGTAATATTTATAACGATACATAAAGTTACTCCTGTTTAATATTAAGAGATGATACATTTCAGTGAACATTTCATGGAGGGGAATAAATTAGCTATCAAGGACAAATTGAATCTTTGCATTTACCAGATTGTTGCTCAGCCGCGAGCTAGAATTACCTGAGGAAATGACTATATTTGGAATGTAGATTGCTCGTTTCTGGGGGCGTTTTATAAAATGTTTTTAATTGGTTTTCGACCAGTATGAAATAAGATACAGTAAGTGATAAAGGCCAGTTAAAATACAAATGAATCGCGAAAGAGTATTTAGTTACAATTTTTTTTTAACAAATGGAAGTACGCAGCTTATTGCAGAACACATTCAGCCTTCTGCCTGCCTAAATATAAACACATATTAAAACATCAATTATACATTGAAATTAATGTATATTATAATCATTAAATTTCATTTATTTATTTTATAAGAACTAGTATATATATATATATATATATATATATATATATATATTATTTAGATAATTATGTCGAAGTTTTTTCTATATTTTTATGAATACCAATCATGCAACTTACTCTTAAAAATTATGAATTGGCACAAATAGTAGTGTTCTTTATAATAAGGTGTACCTTTATTTATTAGGTCACTGACACATAAAAATATGGTTGATGAAATTTTATTTCAATACCTTAATAAGATTTATTTCTCACTAAGATTAAAATCATATCCATTTTAATTAATCGCAAACTCTTTTAAGTCTTATAATATTGATTTATTTCTAGTCTACACGTTTCTTTGTTTAAAAGTCGATTAAAAGTATTTTAACTTAATGAATACTTACCTAAAACTTTTTATATTTCAAAAACTGATATTAAGCCAAAGTTTATAAACTTATTTAAATCTCTGGGGTCTGAATGTAAAAAGTTTCAATATAATTCTATTTCAAAACTCAGGAAAAAGTCAACAAACTAAGCAAGGAAGCAATCAAAACTTACGTAAACAATAATTACTTTCGGTCGCTAAGTCGCAAGGGGTGACCGAAATATGTGTATAGACTTAACTTTAAAATGTTCTAGAACTTTTCATACAGATTAAATATTTAACTTTAAAATTACTTTACGCGGCGCTGAGTTCTGCCACTTAGCCACACGGTGTCTCGATTCTGGACAGAAATTGAACGAAGTGTTTTGACACCAGGTTTTTTCTGACTACTCTAGGTACTCTTTGTTTTAAGAAATATATTTTTTTATCTTCACGCTGTACAGCAGGGTAGGCATGGGGAACCTAGTGTTAAGACACTCCGTTTTTTACTTTTATTTGAGTAAAAATCATGATAGATTTATAAGTGCTGAATAGTTTCGTTGACTGTATTTATTGTAATATTTGGTATGGACGACGAGATTAATTATACCATCGCTTAACGAATCAATTTAAAATACAAACATTATTACAAATGGGTAAATTGTTGTTCAAATTCACACACCTAGATTAACATTCAATGTTTTGTTACAAACTTAAGCTTAGGTGTCAAGCATAGTCTTATACTTACTACAACTTATTTTTTTTTTACGTCAGGAAATCCTGTTACGGATACCCGCCCAGGGTGGGGACCCGGGTCGCGGTTATGTGGGACTCCGGTTCGGCAAGATGATACGCCTCCGTTTACCCACTAAAACTCCTCTCCCGCTACTAGCCAAGGTCTCGGGTACTGCCCCAATCGTCCGCGGACCTAGGCGAATACGAGTACTTACTACAACTAGTTTAACAAACTATTTGTACCAACAACAAAATAATTTGTAATAAGCGTATAATAATTTCGACGTAGCGGATGGCTTAGCGGATATAGCGTTTGGATGCTTACCAAAAGGCGTGGGTTTGAGTATCGCCGCGTTAAAAATTACAAAAACACGTTTTCTTACAATGTTTTTTATGTTTTTAATGTTTTAAGTATTATTCACACGAATAACACTTTAACATGTTAAAAAGTAAAATCAGACTTCATGTTTAACTAAATAATCTTTAACCTAGAACTTTATAAACATTTTTCAACGACTTTTCTTGCTAACCTACTTTAAGTTTTGAAATGATTCACAAAATTCTGTAACCGATTATTTTTATGATTATAATATCTTCTAATCACGCCAAAGTTTGAAATTAATTTTATAATTTTCATTTTTAATTATGAGATGAAACCTCATTAATTTAATAAAATGATGGATAGCATTTCAAGATGGATGTTTTGCAGAGTTCCGGAAGTTTTTTATTAAGTTTTAATTTAATATTGCCAGTTTGCGTGTTTTAAAACGTTTTAAAATCTAGTACAAAGAGGTTTATTTTTTGGGAGGTCCCTAGCTACTAGTGATGGCTAGGCGCCGGCCTGCTTCCTTGCCAACATATATGTTGAAGCGTTATAAAGCAATCATATGTGGTAAACAAATTGTCAAATATATCAAGAAAATGGTAATCTTTATTGTGACCTTGTTATGTTTATTCAAGACATAGTGATTTCGATTTCAAATACAAACTGACTGGATAGTTAGTGTTCTGCAGAGAAAAGCTTGAATCTGAATCTTGATTTCTTTTGTGACGCTAATTAAGTTATTATATTTTATTTCTCCATTTTTTCAGTATCTACGCGATTATACTCCAGTACCATATGTACAATATACTTTTACTAACAAACGTATGATTACTCAAGGAAATCTTGTAACCTTTAAAATTATTTTACTATTCTAAGCGTAGTTACTTTAATTGGTATAAGGATATTATTAAATTTAGTGTGGACTAATGAAGCAGTGCACTTTTAGGTATTTTTTTTAGTTTTTCGTTTTCTCACGCATTTCAGGATAGGACACTCAATTAACCACTTTCAGCATCAATATGAGTAAACAGCAGGGTAGGCAGACGGAACCTAGTGTTAAGACACTCCGTTCCCCACTTTCCGCACAAGTCGGAGGTATTGCGTGTTAACGCCGCGCTTTATCTCGATACCAAAGCGAAGAAAATGGATATATTAAATATTTCCTCCTCGAGTGGAAATCGAATCCACAACCAGTTGTTTACAGTCACGCTCGTCACGTCGATTATGCCACTGCGCCACGACTGGCCCCTATTTGCACTATTTGCAATTATTTAAATTCATTCAGCATTTGCAATGTTTTAAAGCAGAGAACGTTCTCTTTGCCTTCTTTAATAACGCTCGAGAAAGCACAGAACATATTAATTATCCCTGTAATTTAATAAGTTGAAAAATAAAGTAGAAAGTAGAAGTAAAAAGAAGAAAGAAGTTGCACTTACTTTAATATACACATTTTTTCTCAATAAGAAACTGAAAATAATAAACATAATGTGGCCAGTCGTGGCCCAGTGGCACAAGCGTGTGACTGTAAACGACTGGTTGTGGGTTCGATTCCCACTCGAGGAGTGGAAATATTTAATATTTCCATTTTCTTCGCTCTGTTATCGAGGTAAAGCGCGGCGTTAATTTCCGCCACTTAACACGCAATGCCTCCGAATTCGGCGGAAAGTGGGGAACGGAGTGTCTTAACACTAGGTTCCCTCTGCCTACCCTGCTGTGTGAGGGATATAGCTTTGAAGCTATTTTTTATTTTTATCTAAAGCTCAGTCAAGTATATGCATATTATAATTTCGATGGCAAGGAAACTATTTCATAGAGCTAAACCACCATTCAAAGGAAAACGATTATGTTAACAGATTTAATTCAATACGCTGTATTTTGCGCACATTGCGTAGCTTGTGGCGCGATATGGTTTATGGTAATAAAGGCGGCCTGTTGTAATTGAAATTTAGCTTTTGTCGTTTGGCAGTGATTTTGTGTAAACAAGCTAATATCCGTGTGATAACTGGTGATAATTGTCATCTATAGTGCTTTTAATAATGGGCTTGTGCCTAGTGGCACAAGCGTGTGACTGTAAACGACTGGTTGTGGGTTCGATTCCCACTCGAGGAGTGGAAATATTTAATATTTCCATTTTCCTCGCTCTGGTGTCGAGGTCAAGCGCGGCGTCAAGTTCCGCCACTTAACACGCAATGCCTCCGAATTCGGCGGAAAGTGGGAAACGGGGTATCTTAATAATAGGTTCCCTCTGCCTACCCTGCTGTGTGCGGGATACAGCGTGAAGCTAAAAAAAATATATATATTTATATTTATCTTTGCTAAATTTCTGCTTGAATTTCACCAATCTACACGCCATTTCTCAATTTCAGCCGGAACGTGGAGAACGGAGTGTCTTGACACTAGGATCTCTGACCTGATCTAGGGTTATGCGGGAAAATCGTAAAGCTACTATCTGGCTTTTGTTTGATTAGTTATTAATGTTTTTTTCGTATATATTGTTTATTTCATATTTGCAATTTCAGTCATGGCTATAACAAAGTTTAAGACTTATTTATCGCTAATTATGATTTTTTACTTACTTATCAATTAGTACATTTACTGTTTGTTTATATAGAAAACTTTTTTATACATACTAAAACTAGTTAAAATAAATAGAAATACTACCTAAGAACCCAATATCCAGAACCAACTTGACAAAACTTCAAACTTTTCTACCGTAAAAGTTTCGTTTCATTTCAATTTAAGCAAAAAGTAAATAAGCCCTATGAAGAAGGCAATCAAAACTCACGTAAACGGATTTTTGACGCTTACGAGAAAACGTGTTTATATAATATCGTATTACTTCAAATTGGTAGTCTGCTTTATATTTATCTTTTGGCACTTCTCAAGTAGACCCATAACTTACTTAAATTTTATTTATAAATTTGTTTTGCCTATTAAAGTGTATGTATAAGTGATATGAGGCGATACTTAACATAGAGTTATGTCTAGTTAGATTGTAGAATTAAATTAGGAATCCGTTTCTACATAGTACAGCGGAGGTAGGGGTATAACTGCATTATCCTATTTATCCCGTGGGGGGACGGGTTAAGAATACAATTCCCCCCCGCCGCTGGGTAGCGTCCCGTAAAAGGCGGGTAACCCAGTAGCTTGGTGGTAGGAGATTCGTTCTCCGACTGGCTCGCGACCACTATCATGTCAAAGACGAACCGCCAAACATCTGATGATGTGTTCCGGTTCGAAGGCATGTAAGCCAGCTCTCCCTATTCCCACCATTCCCATCCTTCCTCCCTCCTTCTGTCCTACATTCCCAAGGCTGGCAACGCATCCATAACTTTAATGTTGTGGATGTCTATGGGCGAAGGTAACCACTTAACACTAGGTGGGCCTTCAGCTCGTTTGCCTCCTTTATTCCATAAAAAAAAAAAAAAATAATTCTGCCCCAACGTCTAGTGTTTAGATGACAGGCACTAAAGTCGTTCACGGTTGAAAAGGTAGAAATAAATTTATTTCTAATACAACCATTTGTTGAGAGAAAATCAAACCCAAATCTAACTAGTAGTTAAGCTATTATGTAAGTGTCAGTTAACTTTTACCGGGGGATGACGGCTTAAGAATACAATTACCCTTCGCAGCTGGGTAGTATTCAGTAAAGGCGGGTAACCCAGTAGCTTGGTGGTATGAGATTCGTTCTCCGACTGGCTCGCGACCACTATAATGTCAAAGACGAACCGTCAAATATCTAATGATGTGTTCCGGTTCGATGGCATGTAAGCCAGCTCTCCCTGATCCCATCATCCTCATCCTTATTTCCTTGACCCACTAGGCCGGCAACGGGTCTACAACTGCTCTAGTTTACTCACTATCAGGTTATCCTTCTGCTCGTTTGCCTCCTTTATTCAATAAAAAAAGCTCACTACAAAAATAATCACGTTACCAAAAATAAAGTAAGAATTTTTTTTCATAATATTCGCTAGCTTTTTCATAGCATTAAAAAATATAATTTAAGCTATTTAATAATTTCTTAACATATTATAGTATAGATCTTGCTGTGATTTAATTAATAATAGTAATGCTACACAAAAAAATATTATAAAGCAATTGTACAATTTTATTTTCTTTTACGAGCAAACATAAATGTGTATTTAACGATAAATTACATGCAAGAAATATGAAGAGCTATTCTAAAACTCTAAAAAGTATACAAATATAAGGAATAGATAGGACTGATTATTGTTCATTAAAAAAATTATGTCAAACATATTTCAAAGCACAAGCTTCAGCTTGAAAGCATTGTCTACAAAAGTGACCACATCAAACTGTCATTCCCAGATCAAATAGTGTAAAGCTATAATAAATCATTGAACAATATGTAATATTTGCTTTTAAAATTTCTAATATTTTGGCTTCCAAAAACTCGCACCAACAGACTATAAATATTAATCTAAGATTTTTGCATATGAAAACGTCATATATGAAATTTCCACATTGACCCTCCAGCATAAATCACGATGGATAGGATTACGTCCACTGTATTTTATGTCGCATCCAGAGGGCTGATAAAATATGGTGTACTTAGTATAAGTAATGCGGGAATGATGAATTATTTATAATTTCATTCTTCAGAATAACAATATTTAATGGGTTTGTTCGCTGTTCGACTGACAGTATCTTTATGAATTTTAATATCTTTTGTGTCTATTTCTGAAGCCGTTTCAATTGGCGTTCGTTCGCTACACTTTCAGTGTAACGGCAATAAGTTTGTTATTTCATTTTAATTTTTTATTAATCCCTTCATTTTAATAAAAAAAACAGCTTGACGCATTTACCCGCATATAGTCGGTAGTCATCGAGTAATTAGTGCTAAGAAACTCTCTTCTCCACTTTCCTTCCGAAATCTAAGTGTGCGTGTGGATTGGCGGAACTTATCTGTAAAAAGTTTGTTTTTCCTTCTTAATTTAGCTAATTTACTTTAAAATCCATATAAACACCTCTGATACTCTGAAATTTGAGATGAAATCTTAAATATCAGTTTATGGGTATTTCCTGTTGTTAAAAGACCAGATTTGGCACTTGTTATATTTATTTTTCAACATTTTAGAGTGTTATTTACACACTTAGTTGTTGAAAAACAATTTTAGAAAACGTAAAAAGTGAAGGCAGTGGGTTTCCAACCCGCACCCAATGGGTTCATGGTCGCATGGCTTAGCGGTCAGAGCGCATGGGCGGTTCCCAAAAGGCGCAGGATCGAATTCCACTGCTTTCAAATTTTTAAACGTTTTCTAAAAATCATAGTTGCTTTAATTTACTTATATGTACATACATATTATATACAGGCCAAACTTCAGTGTATCGTTTAGTTTGCCATTAGATATACTAAAATAACTTGATCTTGTCGTGTTCAGGAATAGCATTTAAGTTTCAAAACTTACTGCTAGCTCCGTGTTCTGGAACTAGTAAGTAAATGTTATGAGTGTAATTGAATCTTGTATCACGTACTTAGTTCCTAAGAAGACTTTAAGCCACGTTTCAAATATTCCTTATGACAACTATTTAATTCTGAAAGTTTGTTGTTGAAATGGTACTATTATATGGAATCCAGTTCTCTATAAATATTAAAATGAAGAAAAGCGGCAATGGCACATTGTTTGACTGTAAACATAAATGTAGGTTGTGGGTTCGATTCCCACGATAATGTTTGTGGCCCAATGGTGTTTCAAAAATATATTATATCTGATAATTCTAAGCATATTAATTTATCGGTTTTGGAAGCAAGGTGTTATTTGATTTTTTTATATAATACACAATGTATTATATAAAAAAATCAAATAAGCATTTTAAAATATTTTTCTTAGTATAATTTGTAGTTATATGAGAGTGGGCAAGAATTCCCAGGAGTTTGTAAGAAAATTAATATTATTATATTATAAAAATTTATATATTTTATCATAGATTAAAGTCGTCGTGGCACAGTAGCACAGAGTCTAACTGTAATCCAATAGTTGTGGTTTCGGTGCCCACTTACAAACATATAATTTTCATTTCGCCATTCTAGATTAGACAAAGCGCGGCATTGAATCTCGATGTTGGGTGGGAGGTGGAGAACTAACTTTATTTTGACATTTATTTTGATACTAGTTATGGTTGACTCTCTAGCTACCCTGCATTGTGGAAAAAGGTTTGAAACTGAAAAAATATTATGCAATTTTTGTTCCTTACATCGATCAATCTTCTTTGTATGTTCTTTATAAAAAGCGAGATTGGTAAAATGATATGAGCTTAGCTGCCTCGTCCGAAAGAGTTATCAAATCTTAAATCTAGCACTGCATTGTGTCATCGAATGTACCCGAGAGCTATATTATATGGAGTTACTGATAATAGTATTCTACTATTTGCGGTATAATTATCTAAATGACCCGCACTCAGCAGGATAGGCAGAGTGTTAAGACACTCGGTTCCCCACGTTTCGCCGAATTCGGAGGCATTGCGTGTTAAGTGGCGGAACTTAACGCCGCGCTATGCCTCGACACCAGAGCGAATAAAATGGAAATATTAAATATTTCCACTCCTAGACTAGGAATCTAACCCACAATCAGTCGCTTTACAGTCACACTTTGTGCCACTGCGTCACGACTGGCCCCAAGTATATAAAACAATTACAAACGTTGATTTCCGCGACTCAACATGCAATCTTTTGAATTTAGCCGAAAATTGGGGAAACGGAGTATCATGACACTATTTTTCTCTGTCTTTATAACCTAGCCAAGCTTTTAATATAATTAAAATAATAAATTTCTCAAAATTTATTAAGATGTTAAATGTTAATTAAACGCAAAGTAGATTTTTAGTGGTACAATGGTATTTGCAAATTTGGATAAGATTTCTGGAATACCGCGCCTAATTGGTTTAGATTTCTTTGAAAATTGTTGAGGAAGTAATAAATTTTCTATATTTAACAATTATAGCCATTAATTTAATTACGTTAATTAAACTTTATTAGAATCATCTACTGATTTGAAGTCATCACTCGTCGTAGTGCAATAAGACAGTGCCTGATTGTAAACGCCATGGTTGTTGTTTTGATACAGCATTAAAACGGAAATGGTTTTGTTAATATTATTTCCATTTCATGTTCTGGCAACATAACACGTGATAAATTAAATTCTATCAACTACACAATGCCTCGAATTCGAACGAAAATTGCAAAATGGAGTGTCTTGACACTAAATTCCTCTGTCTACCATGCTATGTGGAAATAAGCGTAAAAACTATTTACTGATTTCATTTAAGTTATTAATTTAATTTTTGAATATATATAAGTACATTTTTGCACAATTATCGTTGTTTTTTTTGCATTATTTCATATACAGACATTTCGTTGACCACTTTCCGCCCAAAATCCAGACATCGCGTCATGAGTGGCGTAACTCAACGCCGCGCTTCATCCTGATCTTGAATAAATATTAAAAAAATATCTTTATTAATTATAATTTATTATTATTTATATTAGTTGCAATACGTATTAACATATTATACTTCATTTTATTGTCAACTAATCATATTTTATTTTGTAATTCACAATTCTCCATGGCAACAAACCAACAACAGCTCCTTTGAAACATGACACGCCTAAGCGATAGGCTTTTAATATATTTTCCTGTTATTGCCTTGTTAAGTGAAGCAGAAGCTTTACATACAAAAAAGCACCTACTCTGTAATCGCCAGAGATTTGAGGGTTTTTAATGGAACTCAAATTTCACATTAATTAAGTCCTTTAATCCAATTCATTTCACTGGAAATAAATTTATTAGCTAAATGTATTACCGTCTCCCGGCACGAAATTGAAATGATAAAGGGATTTTTTATTAGCCCTTTGAAGTAAATTCATAAAGCTTAGCATAAAATACTCTTGAAATTAAACAGTCGGAGGACAATAAATATGGCAAAGTATTGTCAAAAATTTTGTAAGATTTTATGAAGATTGTGGTACAGTATTAATATAAGATAATAGCCTCGTAAATATAAAATTATTGGGTGAAATGTCGGCGTCTTGAATTTGGGGACTACATCGTGAGTGTAGTGGAACACTACGATAGGATTATTCAAAATATATATATACTGAATAAATACTGTTAGAAATATATTATATAGCAAAACGGTTACAGCCACGTAGTAAGCTATGCTTTATATAAACTTACTAATTAGGAAACTCATCAAGCTTTTTTCAGCTTCACGCTTTAGAACCAATAAAAACATTCTTTTTTCCGCTTTCCGCGTGAAATCGCGAAATTGCGTCTTCAGTGACGGAACTCATAGTCGCTAAATGACAAAAAAGTATATTAATTGACCTACCTCTTTAATAACTACATAGTATGAAATAGTCACACCACATTTCAGCAAGGTCAAAAGATTCATTTAAAAGGATCAGCGGAAATGTGAGGCAAAATAAAAAAATTCGTTAACCATCCCCGTTGGGACGGTAACGCGAGTTTCAGCCAAAAATATTATTAAAACCTTAATTGCCATCCTATTAGCCAATTATAACTCCTCGGTGCTTGTTTCACGCTTTCTTTACATTTTTTACGTATAAGTTTATAAATGGTCTAAACGTGACTTTTCTAAGGTATAAAATATTAATTTTAAAAATATACATTTTGACGCTATCGTTTTTCAGCAAGACAAACTTAACTACTAGGTATTAAGTAAATTCTATCAGGTTTTGTATAACAACGTGCAAACAATTTGGTAACATTACTTATCTACCTTTTATCAATAGCCCATATAAAATTATATTTATACTAGCGGCCCGCTCACGGCTTCGCCGCGTGAAATTTTTCGTTATATTGCAACCCTCGGGGGCGCATATTTACAAAACAAAGTAGCCTATGATTAAGCTTAGATTATAAAATATATTTATGCCAAAATTCATTACAATCGGTCAAGCGGTTTAGATTTTTCATATAAATTTCATCCCCTATTTCAACCCTTTAGAGGTTGATTTTTGAAAAATAAGTAACTTATGTTATTTCATCCAAATCGGACCGGTAGATTAGCCGTGAAAGCGTGATAGACAAACACACAGACTTTCGCATTTATAATATAAGTATGGATAAATGACTATAAATGATCTATTACAAATGTATATCTTTGTCAATGTTAGGTACATTAACAAGTACAGTAATTTTAAATTTCAAAGATTTAATCGTACATAAAATGTTAAAACAAAAGAGAAATACGAGTGCATACAACGAAATCTCAAATGGATCATAATATGCTTGAGCACTCAACGTTTATAACACCACGTACCTTCCGTTATTCGTTTGATCAGATTTCCATAATGCAATATTCTTGCACACGATATCTCTAGCCAAAGATAGCATTCTGCCAAGAAAATGTTGGCACCGAAGTCGACAAGGAAGAGTCTTACACAACGGTTAGTTCTCAATTAAGTTAGGTACCTAGAACCTTGGTGCTCGATACAAGAATGAATTGTAGGGATTACTAAAGTCCAAGATAAGATTAGGTGGCCTGTGCTTTAGTCTAAGTCTTGATATCTTAGAATAATATAATATTGAAGTTGTTTTTTTAGATATTCGTTACTTAATATGATAAACGATACAAAAGCTTCACACTGTATCCCGCAAACAGCAGGGTAGGCAGAGGGAACCTAGTATTAAGATACTCCGTTCGGTTCCGTTTGGTAAAATGTAAAAAACTACGTTTTCTTCTTTTGCTGTGTAAATGATCAAAGTTACAAGTAATCATAAATGTATACTATAACAGCATAGTAAAAACAGAAAGTTCATACACCAACATCTTCAAAATTACTGAACTTTTTGAATGTATAACTTTTAAGCTTAGGCAGGACTTAGATTAACTTAAAAACTTAATTGGTCTTTAAGACTAAAACACTTGATTTAGAACCATAACAGACAAACTATGATACCAGGAATAAAGGCCTCAAAAAAGTTGTTCACTTTGATTATTAACGAATAAATTACAAGTTACAATATAAGTAATATATATAGACGAAGAAGTATAGACGAAGTTAATTTACGATTATCGTGTTTGTAAATGTAGCAGCACATATCTTAAAATACATGCTTAATAAAATGTACAAAATGGGAAGCCAGTCGTGGCGCAGTGGCACAATCGCGTGACTGTAAACGACTCGTTGGGGGTTTGATTCCCACTCGAGGAGTGGTAATATTTATAATTTCCATTTTCTTCGCTCTGGTGTCGAAGCAAAGCACGGTGTTAAGTTCTGCCACCTAACACGCAATGCCTCCAAATTCAGCGGAAAGTTGGGAACGGAGTGTCTTAACACTAGATTCCCTCTGCCTACTCTGCTGTGTGCGGGATACAGCGTGAAGCTAAAGAAAAAATGTAGAATATACTGAATTATCATTTAGAAGCGCGTTAATCGTTCGATTTGCGATAAATATTGTGTCTCAAGTAATTGCCAAAGACGAGTTTTAATCGGTTGCATGTTTACACACAGGAGGCGTGGAGTCACAAAATTAATTCCGCACTTCAATATCTCCAGCGTACTTCCAGTCCAATTTACTGTACACTTTTCCAATATCTCGTTGAAACTTTGTAAAGTTTTGTATCTAAGGGATCTCGTGTACAAAGGCACAAATCAGAGTTTCTATGAAAGCGTCGAGAAACTTCCACGATGTTAATATGACTTTCATATCGTGTTTAGCAATTGTCGTTTTCGTTTTCATTTTACACCGTGTGATTTTGTAGGAAACAAGATTTATTGTTGTTGTAAATAAATATTTTATAATTTATATTCGACTTCCGGTCGCGCTTTCAAGAAATTATTTGTCGGCGCAAAGCGTAGCGCCTCTCTGTTATTCTATAATCCCGTCTATGACTCAACTTGTCAGGTGTCAGCTGGCCGATATGACTAATGCGTAGTGACAAACTTGTTAGTAAGAAAAGGTATAAAGCAGTCGTTGGACTGGCTGTTGCATAGTTGACGTTGAGCCGCGGTAGTGCTAGTTACTAGGCGGGACGCCCTGTCCCTGTGTGTTTCTAATATAACGTGATTAAGTGTAAGTTCGGTGGTGAGAGGAACTCGGGCAGTGGAGGTGAGTGTTTATGCATTATAAAGGACGTCCTTAAGCCTGCACTTGGGTCACAAGCCCCAGGCACTGCTTTAGAGTTCCTCTCCCTATAGTCGCGAGGGGTTCGGTGCCCCGTAGTCTCTATTACGTATCAATATGCGTTCGTGTAGTGTGTAATGTTATAATACGCTCCTGGCCCGTTGCCTACGCCCAAGAACCATTCCTGACGTTTATCAATCTACATACATAGCCGTTTACGTATTTGAGACATGATATGTGATTCCTATATGTGTTACTTATATCATAAGTGAGTTATATCATCATCTTTAGATATTCTACATCAGAAGTGAGATATATTATTATCATTTTTATCCTTTTACATCTTACATATTTAATATTGGATTATTTTAGATTGTTATTATTTGGTTTTGTGATGACATAAACTATGTTATTAGTGGCCATAGATTTCTCGTGTCCCCATCTTATATGGGAATCACCTTTGATTTACCATTTCCTTGGATTTACAGTCCAAGTAATAATAACCTAATATTAAAAAATAAACCCCTTTCACGGGCGTTAACACTCCACACTGTCCACACTGCATAAAGCATCTTAATTGAAAATATGATACGTAAAATATATATAAATAAACGAAACATATATATAAGCATATAGTAAAGCTAGTAATATTTTTGTATGGCAATGGCATTATGCTAATATTATAAATGCGAAAGTCCTTTTCGATTCTTTCACGGTTAATGTACCAGCTCGACTTGGATAGAATTTGAAATGAAAATAGTCAAACAGGCTACCTCTTAAGGGTTAAAATAGAATATAATAATTGTATGAAAAACATAAAATCGCTTAACGTAAAGTATATCAATCTAGCTATAGCAAGATACCTTATATAATACTAGCGGCCCCCTCGCGGCTTCGCCGCGTGATCTACGTGACTATTTCGGTATATTGCAACCCTCGGTGGAGGATTTTTTAAAAATGAAGTAGCTTATGTTTAACCTTGGATTATCAACTATACATATGCCAAAATTCATTACAATCGGTCAAGCGGTGTAGATTTTTCATATAAATTTTCATCCCCTATTTCAACCCTTTAGAGGTTGATTTTTGAAACACTAAGTAGCCTATGTTAGACCCAGTCATTTTTACTACTTTCATTCTAAATTTTATCCAAATCGGACCAGTAGATTAGCCGTGAAAGCGTAACAGAAGTTTGAGGTTCAATGTATATGGCACAGTAAAACGTGTTTTGTCCCGCTATTTAATTTTAAAGAATTGATTTAATCCTTATTTACTCGTACGTTATTTGAAATTTAGTGTAATATAATTATGTACATGTCATTGTAATTGTCGTCCGTTAATTTGTTTACATAGATTTTAGTCGTAGTTTGAACTGTGAAACGCCGTATTTAATCGTAGATATTTTGGAGGACTTCTCTTAGAGCTCCAACGTATTCTCCAAGGAATCTATATCCCGAATTTCGGGATAGTACTATCATTAGTTTCGGTTGAGACTGAAAGAGATATGAAGCACATAAGTATTGAAGTAAACAGATGTATGGCATAATGGTGCCAATACTCACATTAAAATTAATTCATTTTGCAAGTTTAATTTATAAATATACTTAAATAGTTATAAAAGTGAAAAATGCATTTTTTGAGATTAGATTCTCTGTAACTACCGTTGAAAAGCATGAAGCTGCGTCTATACTATATTAATATTAGAAACACAAAAGTCTGCTTTTCTGTCTGCTACGTTTTCAGGGCTAATTTAACGGCCTAATTATGTAAAAAATCGGACTTAAAGTAGTTGAAAATCTGATTTTCAACTACTTTATTTTCAAATTCTTCTTTTATTTTCAAACATAAACCCGGAAAGGGTTAAAATAGGGGATGAAAGTTCGTAGGAAAAGTCGCTAGTAGGTAGCACCTATATAATAAGAACAAAATTATACTATACAAAATAAGGAAAATGCAAATAAAAAAAACAAAATCATAGTGAGGTAAGTAAGAACTGTCGGCCAACCATTGAGATTTTCCAATAGGCGGCATGGTAAGTTCGCTAAACTAAATGCATTTTTCATGTAGTGAGGGCAACTTTGTCTGAAGTTTGCGATGTACTCTCTGTAATTCTATTGTACACTGCTACCGTATTTTCTGAAAGAGTTAAATAAAAATAAAAAAAAACTGTTTTTATATTCATATTTCTTATTCATTGTTGGTTACATTTAAAGCACTCGTATGTCTTTCCGCTCTCGTTTCGATACTCATTATATGTAAATTTGTATTTACATGTAGGTAAATAAATATTTATGGGAAGTTTTCTCCTTTTAGAGATATTGCGTATGAAACATTTATTTTACATATAAACATATTTATTTAAGCGGAAATAAAACTCACCACCACGTTATAATGACTCAAATACAATCAGATTTTAGTATAAAATTCTTTTTATAATCGTTGTGATTTGAAACTCAAATAAATTTGCGCCACAAATTTGAAATTCTACACTTAATGTACGCAACAATAACATAGTCTATAATTATAGTATTTTCGAGCAGCACTCCTATTTTAATAAATGTAAAATGAAATTAAATTATTCATTTAAAGTGTTATTACTACTACTTAGGAAATTAGAAAAGACTTTTTGAGAAACATATAGAGAATATAGAAATGAATTTTACAGAAGTTGTATTTTATCGTTCGTGATTTACGCAGCAAATATGTTTTTAATATTATTTTTTATTACATTTTTAGATATATGCAGTGTACTGCATATTCTCTAAATAAAACCTATGAGTACACGATGCATCAAAGTTTTTAAAGCCATGTTTGTTTACTTCGAAACTACTGTCTCTTAGACACAAGCATTCGCTATTTTTCACGTAGATGCATAAACTATAGGTATTATTTAAGGCAGTTTAAAAATTCTAATTAATTAATTAGAATAAAATGATAGTCAACTTATCAAGTATATTACATGAACAACTAAAAAGACCTAAGTAAGATTATTACAGATATTGATTAATAATTCTTAATAAAAATCTTGAATGTTTTGAAAGTGCATGGAGATAATGTATATCATTCTACTTCGTAAAATACAAACATACTTGAAATTATAAAGTTATTTACAAGAAATAGAAAAATGACTGTATTCTGATGATATCTTATATCTCTGAATAGATCTGAAATTTACACTTATCCACCTTTAGGTGATAATACCGCATTTTCATGTTGTAGAGGAACTATAAAAAAGTCGTTATTTGTTATCACGACATGAGATCGGGCCTTTTATATATATATTTATTTTAACCTAATATTAGAGGTACGGTGGCGCAGTGTGAAAGCATCTGACTGTAAAAGCAATGGTTGTGAGTTCGATGCCCACTGGGGGGAGGGTATAATTGTATATTATTTTCATTCTTCCGCCCTGGTACCTAATAAAAAGCGCGGAATTCAGCCACTGGATACGCAATGTTTTAGTGTCAATTGACATTAGGTTCTCTCTGGCTACCCTGCTATGCGGGAAAATCGTGTGAAGGTGTTATTTTTTTATTAATTATTAGCAAAAAATCTTTACTATTTTTCATTCAAAAGGTTTTCGGAGCACATGTGGTAAATATGTGGCATATGTGATAATATAATTTTAAAAAATGCCTTTTTCAATTTTCCTAAGTGTGGTATAACACTTTAAAAACATTAAAAAGTATTTAATAAATAGCATTCTCTCTTGCCAAACGACTGTTGGTAGAAGAGAATCTTTGGGTAGCAGAAATTTGTAAAAATCTCTCTACAGAGATGCTAACAACAAAAATAAGTTGTAATAAAGCGTATAAAAATTTTAACGCAGCTGGTAGTAGAGCGCATGGATCAGTGGTGAGAGCGCCTGAATGGTATTCGGGAGGCGCGTTCAAATTTTTATACGTTTTCTAAAATCAGTTTTCCTAAGTGTGGAAGAACTTAAATGATTATACCACTTAAAAATGTTTAAAAGAATATAATTTTACTTTGAACATTCGAACTGGTCTATATAGACTTCATAACAATTTTACTTCAATAAACATTGTTTTATTTACTATGCGAAAATAATAATACAAAATTATTCGTATACAATCATATCGAATAACTTATAATTTTACTAGTTGAGTTCGTTATGAAAACAAACAGATTGATTACGCTTAATCAAATGTTTACAAATAAATATTTAGTGTCATTATAGTCCCATTAATATGTTTCGTTTTGTAATTTATGTATTTATATTATTTCTGCGTTTTATTCAATTAATTGAATATCATATTTTATAGGCAGTTGACTGATAATGAACAAAAGCTTATGTTAACCCTTGGCCTCATGGTATGTAGCTTTATGACACAAGCATATATCAAGAGTATGACGTACCTCATAGTATTTATTATCCATACTAATATTATGAATGGGAAAGTGTGTTTGTTTGTTTGTTTGTCCGGCTTTCAAGGGGCGACGAAGCATTCTTATGTTATACTTTCTTTTCTGCTGTTTTTTTGATCATTTGTCCATATTGCTAAATAGATAGGTTGTTGACGGTTATTTATTTATTTTACAGCACAAAAATTAAATATAAGCCTAGGCCCAAATTTTCATGATTATTATTTAGTTCAGATCTTTGAAACCCGTGTTAGATGGTTAAGGGTGGGCTTGTTTTTCTTGTTCAGCTTCACGCTGTATCCCGCACACAGCAGGGTAGGCAGAAGGAACCTGGTGTTAAGACGCTTCATTTCCCACTTTTCGCCGAATTTAGAGGCATTGTGTTAAGTGGAGGAACTTAACGCCGCGCTTTAAGGGTTGATAATCATATAAATGATAAATTTATCGTTGAAAAGAAACATCGAATCTCGTATTAAATTATAAAACCACGTAAAATATCAACATTTATTTCATTAATCCAACAACGTGGCTAATTCAATTATAAAATTTGTTATTTTATTGCTTTCGAATTATCATCTGTTGACTATTTTATGGTATTTGTACAAACAGGCTTAATGATCTGTGATGTGGTGTATAGAACATTGATCGTATTAAAGCATTGGCATAGTATGACTATAATATAGTGGTCTAATTAAGTAACTGTACAAAAATATTAAAAATAAAAAATATAAATACGTCATCTAAATACTTACTTCATTGTCAATGATATAAATTTAAATAAAAAACATCTTTACATTTTTAACCATATAGTAATTATAAATAATTCAATGTCAAGAAACTCATTCTGCTGCAACTTTTAACCATCTTGAAATCAAGACATTGGAGGTTGAGTGAGGATATAGAAACAAATTAGACACAATCGTTCCCTGATAATCGAACTTAAAACCATCGCGCTTTTAATCAGACACTGTGCAACTGCGCAAAGTAATCTCTATACAAAAAGAAAGAATAATAGTAAAATAGACTATTTTTTTTAATTTGGTCTGTACCGTTTCTAATTTTTTTTTAATGTAAATTATACATTTTTTATAATATTATAGTTTAAAACTAAGACCTATTAAATAAACTCCAAGAGAGTACAGTGTTTTTAAATAAGATAGACTATTTACTTATTCTCATAATTTATTTAAACACATTTGAGTACTATTTTCCTTTTGTTAACGTTGCATTTATTTATAAAAAAAATCAACAACAGGATCAAAGAACATTCGAAACAGGTAGATTCTGCAAATTACGTTCAAATTGTTGGCAAAAGGAATTCCTACAGTCAGCAATAAGTTAACTCAGCATAACATCTAATCTCACCCAACACGCAGTCACGTTCCACTTTCATACATTTCAGAGTGAAATGGTGTCGAAAATATCCTTTTCCCATATCAACATATCCGTGAAGGAAAATTGTTTTTATAGATTTCGAACACTCCAATTTCAACTAGATATGTCGTGTACGAAGCGGAATCAATATTCGCTGTATGAGGTGATGTTGAAATTTTTTTATTGAATCTTTTGTTATACTCGTAGCTTTTGGTATGTTAGGTATTTGATTTTTGGTAATAAAGTTCGTAGGTTTTACTGTAAGTTACATTGACTGCCTTTCGATATATGGGATGGAAAAAACCGATAAATTTTTGTCGTTGACAAGTAGATAATTTAGGTTATCTACTTTTTGTTATTATAATTTATTTAATTCCCAATGCTAGTTATAATTAATTAGTGTATGTGAAATGTTGAAAGCTGAATTCGACCCACTGGCCAGTGTTCGATTGAGCTGGGGCTTGGAATGTTCTTAGTTCTAATGACAATGCATTTTATATAACCAATATAGTTTGTGGGCAAAATGGCCGCCACAACAAAATGTGTGGAAGGTAGCGGAATGCACATTCTTTTTTTTAGCTTTACGCTGTATCCTGCACACAGCAGGGCAGAGGGAAGCCAGTGTTAAGACACTCCGTTTCCCACTTTCCGCCGAATCCAGAGGCATTCGGAATTTTCATTGCTTGTTAAGTGACGGAACGTAATGCCGTGCCTTGCCAGACACCAGAGCGAAGAAAATGGAAATATTAAATATTTCCACTCCTCCAGTGGGAATCGAAACCACAACCAGTCGATTTACAGTCACATTTACTGCCACTGCGCCATGACTCACCACAATTCGCGCGCTGTCACATTTTTGTCAACCCACCCCAAAAGAGTATCAAATGAAAGATTTTAATTGTAAAATATAATAAACCATGTAAAAACATGCTTATATTAATAAAATACTTATATTATTCATTAATATTCTTAATTACATATTTTCATAAATAATTTCTAACTAATTACAGCGGCTATTCTAACCAGACGCATCCGAGGTTTACAGCCCAAAGAACCTGAAAACAACGTGGCCAGCGTGAATTCTATTATAATTAGTAACAGAAAATTTAATTACACTGCTATTACATCCAATAAATTAAACAAATTTTCTCTGAGTTATATTCAGTTAAAAACATTAATTGGTGCATAAATGCTTGTTTAACATTTACATGTTTGCATAATTACACTTTTCGTAAACCGTTTAAGCAATTTGTAATGTGCAATTTGGGTATTTTTGTATTTAAATTATAACTTAATATAGCATTTTAAAAATCTTTATACGTCATACGATACAGAAAATCTTTTATATTATAAATTTTCATATAAGTAGTTTAATTTTACGGTCAATTGTAGTTTAATTTTACGGTGGCTAATAGTTATAGTCAGTGTCAATGTAGTCAGTAGCACTATTTCTTCATAGTATTTTAAAATAATAATTATTAATTATTTATTTCATATCTCGCACAGTATGTTAATAAACTTTCTGTTAATTACGTTCGTACGTCCTTTTCAGATATGTAATAATTCTTATTCGATAATTGCAAACTAGTTTTGTTCCTATCGTCTTTGTAGAGAGATTGAAAATAATCATTACGAGGAAAAAATTGTATATTATTTGACCATCAATAGTTTGGCGAGTGAGCTATTTATTAAATATTTTTTAATATCAACGTAGCCGAATATAGAACACATAGCTTAGTAGTCAGAGTGCTAAGATTCTAAGGGGCGTGCAATCAATTCCCGCTACCTTCCAAATATTATATGTTTTCTAAAAGCGTTTTTCATATCCTATGTGAGTCACATAATATTTTAAAAATGAATTTCTATATAGTTTTGATTATTTTAATTTCAAGCGATTTAAATATTGATTGCAATACGAAGATTTATTTTTTTATTTAATATACATAAGAGTATTATATTAACTTCAGGCCAGTCGTGGCGCAGTGGCATAAAGTGTGACTGAAAAGCGTCTTAACACTAGGTTCTCTCTTCCTACGAAGCTAACGCCTACGACGCCTGTGAAGCTAAAGAAAAATATATGCAACTAAAAGCCTATAAAATAAACATAAAAAAATTAAAGAAATCTATTTAAAAAAATGTATTATACCATTCAGAAATTACAGCACACAGAAACATTCGGTTGAAATAATTGTGTTACACGAAATACTTGTGCAGCACGAAGTGATTAGCTCAGTACTAATGCACTTAGAGTCGCTGCGCTGGCCGGCGTCTTGGATCCCGGCTAATGGCGCACCACTGAGTATAATTCGATTGATTCGTCCGCAATCTATTTCCCTAATGACCTGAAATTAGCGAAAAAAACAGATAATGTCGGAGTATTTAAAATAGATTTCTTTAAATGTTATATAAAATACTTCCGGTGAATTTCGTTTCGGTGGCTTTCCGCGTCTTCCCATTTAGCGAAGTAAAGGGTACCCAAGAGTTAAGTTAAGACGGTTCTCCACTTTTCGGTGGAAATCGAGATTTTGCGACAAGTGGGTATCGTAACCCACAACTAATCGCGTTCCAGTCGGACACTATTATACTGCGCCACGGAGGCCTTGTTCTGTATAAAATCAATGAACTGTAATAATATAAGGAAAAATCAATAAAACTAAAAAAATAAGTGATTTCTCTTTTACTGACTCATTATCTTTATTCCATCTACGTATTTTGGCTTTATTCTCTTGAGTCCAGCTTTTTTTTATGAAAAGATGCTGGACTCAAAACAACAAAGCATGCTGAATTAACTATTCGTCCAATTTGTGTGGAATTGCTTATATCACCTTCATTTTTAGGAGTCGGATACATTTATCACTTAAGTAGATGCTTAGCATAAAATGATGATCGCCAAAAATTAGCGCACTGTCCTAAGTGCGAGAGCGAAGAAATGAAAATAAAATACAATCAGTGCCCAAATGGGAATTGAATCCACTACTATCGCGCTTATAGTCAAATGTTACTACACCACCATGGCCTCATTAAACATTTAAAACAATAATATAAGTAAAGATATCTTGTCTTAGCCATTTCATTTTTAGTTGAACTTCAAATCTTAAAGCCGGCATTCATCTGTACTGCCAGTTTTGGCAACGATCCAGTGGATTTTCGCAGCTGCTTACCCACCATAAAATATTTTCTTGCTACATAAAGTATCTTTGAGAGATCTACTGAGACTAGTAATTTATACTTTATTTTAGTAATAAATTTCTAAATGTTTGAGCTACTAACTACACGGAGCTGAATTTAGTAGAAATCACGAGAGGCAAGAGTTCCGCGAACCAATTGGTCGAATTTCTAACAGACTCACAAAAATTTTTTTTTTTTGGTCTATTTTTGTTTACTATAATACTAAAAATGATCGCCTCGTTGCCTATAAAAACATAAAGATAATAAAATTGTTGAAAATTTTAATAAAAATGTTGAAAATTTTATATTGTGGCGCAGCTAGTAGGGACCTAGCAACCTGATTGGTTATTGATTCTATCCCCACTTGAGTAAATTATTTTAGAAGTTCAACACGAAGTTATATTTTGGGCGAAAAGTAGAAAACGGAGTGTCTTAATACTAAGTTCTCCCTGCTACACCAAATAAAGTATTAAGCAAAATCCATAATCATTTTCTATTTGTAATAAATATTATAAAATATATGTAATATGATTAGAAATTAATACAAGTAAAATCGTTGTAAACCCTTTCAGTAATCAACGTAATAACCCATACCTCTCAAGCATACTCGAGCCGTGAAGGATTTTATAACCAGTGGTGCCACCTTATATCTTTGCATTGAAAGCACATGAATTTATTAAAGGTCTTTAAAAAAAATGTATATAGTGTCAAAATAAAGTACATTTTATTTTTGTTTATAATCAATATATTGTTAATTTAAAAACATATTTTTATTGCTTTACGCAAATTGTATTAGGTTATTACCACTACAAAATTTATAGGTACAGAATTCTATTAATTATTTTGTAAGACACTTTAGAAAATGAATCTAAATGTGAATAGATTAATACTCGTAGTTAAAAAATCTTAAACAAAAGTCAGAGAAAAATTAAATCGTGCAAAATGAAGAAATCAAACTATATTTTTATCCAAAATAACGTACAATATTTTGTTATAGAGGCCGTAGTAGCACAGTGGGACAGCGTGTGACTGTAAACGCGAGGGTTGTGGGTTCGAATCCCACTTGAGAATAATACATTTATTATGAAAGTTAGACTAGAAAGGTATACTCTTTTCATTTCTTTATTCTGGTACGTAAGACAAAGATTGGCATTTGATTTCAATATTTAACACACAATCTCTATATTTCAGGCATAAAGTGGAGAACGGAGTATTTCAATACTAGGATCTCTTTGACTGCCCTCCTATATCGGAAAAAGCATGAAACTACTTTGCTATAAAGTATCTGGCAGCCCTACTCATAACGTAACTCATTGAGGGCAAAAGTTGATAAGAAACAGTTTTACTTTTTCTTCACACGTACGTATACAAATGAATTTCGTAATTAGACCTCAAGTTGGGAGAACTTGTTAATATTCTCAATTTTAGTTTTAAAACAACTTGAGCGCTATACGTCTTGTGCGGTCGGAATATTTATAATTTTAAGTACACTTTCAAAGTTAAGCAATTATTTCGAGTTTCATATTAATTAATTGTATAATCTTAATTTGTTAAAGTCCTTTGGCTCTTAGTCTGGGGTGTGTCTTCTAAACATATTACGTATTTTGTTATTATATAAGCTAAAACAATATCTTAATATCAAAGAGCCAATAATGTGGCCAGTCGTGGCGTTGTGACACGAACTTGTGACTGTAAACGACTGGTTGTGGGGTCTATTCCCACTCGAGGAGTGGAAATATTTAATATTTCCATTTCTTCGCTCTGGTATCAGAGGTAAAGCACGGCGCTAAGTTCCGCCACTTAATACGCGACCCCTTCGAATTTCATTTCGGCGAAATTGGAGAACGGAGTGTCTTAACACTAGATTCCCCCTCTGCGTACCCTGCTGTATGCGGGATACAGCGTGAGCTAAAAAAAAGTAAACAAAAAAATATCAAAAAGGCATCACCAGGCAGACCATCGTAAAGCAGTGGGACAGAGCCTGATTGTAAATAAGGTTATGAGTTCGATTTCCAATCGGGTGATTTATACGTAAATTATTTTCTGGTACTTAAAACAAAGAGCGGTTTTGAGTTCCGCCACTTAAAACGCAATATATCGATTTCGGACGGAAAGTATAGGACATAGTTAGTACCCAGCTATGTGGGAATCAATAAGCAGAAAGTCAAGAAGTGTGTGCCTTATCGCTTCTTCTTTTACTGTTTTGTGAATTTAAGAGAAATAATTATGGTGCGTTGCCTCGGGGATCGGATCCTCGACAGAAGGAGGGAGGAAGGATGGGAATGGTAGGAATAGGGAGAGCTGTCTTACATGTCGTCGAACCGGAACATATTATCAGCTGTTGGGCGGTTCGTCTTTAAAACCATACACGAACACGTCAGTCAACACGAACAGTCGGACAACGAATCTCCTACCACCAAGCTACTGGGTTACCCGCCTTTTACGGGACGCTACCCAGCGGCGGGGGGGATTGTAATCTTAATCCGTCCCCATAAGGACAAAACGCGGCATTGGGCACTTAACGCAATCAATTCTGGGAGGAGAACGAAGTGTCTTCACACTAAATTTTTTATACTACACAAAACCTTGCTATGCAGGAAAAAAAGTGAGAGAGCTATACAAACAAAATTATTCACAAATCGAATCAAGGCCATTTATTTATAACATATCCAAACAATACCGTTGTAGAATTCATAATTATAATTTAAACGCAGGTACTATAATATACATGAATATTAAATTATGATAATAAATTCCGCATTTATTACCAAAATTACTTTTAATTGAATAATTTCATTTGCAAACGTATTTTGAAGTCTTATTTAAATTGTTAGATATTATTGCTTTACCTTTTCTATGTTAGATTACTTCTCAAGTGTTTCGAAATTATTATAACACTATTTTTCGAAAGGTTTAGTGGTAGGAGCGAGCGCTTCGATTGTATCCAAGTGGCCCAGGATCGAATCATTTTTTAATAATAATAATAATAATAATACTTTATTGCACATAAAGTTTACATAGTTGTTGTAAATGTTCGTATATATAGTACATATTATGTGCAATGGCGGCCTTATCACTACAAGCGATTTCTTACAGGCAACCATTAGCGAACAATACTTAATGTAAGAAAACGCAGAGAGGCGCAATAAGTATTATAAAATAAAAAAAAATCTTTAGTATAATAATATAAACATAAATATACATACATAAATATACATACATACATACATACATACATACATACATACATACATACATACATACATACATAAATATATACCTATATGAATATACACATATATACATACATACATACGGGTACAAATTTAAATGAACGAAATGCATATAATCTACAACTATATAAGTATAATTATTTTGTAAACATGATATAGTAGTATCATGAGTACTGCTTAAGAAAGTGGTTTTTAAGCCTACGTTTAAAAATCCCTACCGAAGGTGATTGCCTTATATCACCCGGCAAGGCATTCCACAGTTTTACTGTTTTTATAGTAAAAGAGTCTTCATAGGATTTAGTGTGGCACAGAGGAACTTCCAGAAGATTATTATCACGGGAACGAAGGTGTTGAGAGTGAAGTGAGTTCGACCCTAAGAACTTAAATCGCTCTTTGAGGTACAAAGGAGTGACAGGATGGTAAAGGACAGTGTAAAGAAGGGTGAGGGAGTGTAAGTGCCGCCGGTCCCTTACAGTTAACCATTTAAGCTGTCTACGGTACTGTGAGACATGATCATATTTTTTATACGTTTTCTAAAAATATGAAACATTCTGTTAGAGGTTTCCCTACTTATTTTGCCAAACTACTTCTTAAATTAAAATGCACGTTTCCACCACTTCGTTTTTAGCGGATTTAAAAAAGAAGACAGAAGAAGACGCAGTTGTATAGCCCATGCCGTTTTTTAATGTTTTTTGTCATGGATAATACGCGAATGTACCTTCAATTATTAATTTTAAGCTTTACTTTTTTGTTTTGTATGCTATACATTAAAGGTGGTTACATAAATTATATCGATATCATATATATTTTAGAATACAGCTATAATATAATGTACTTCGACCTTTTACAACTTGTTGCACCTTGGATCCAGGGATCGACCTCCAGTTTAAAAAGGAATCTTTTTTGTTATCAAAACAAAAAAAAACATTTATAATACAAACAAAAAATATTCTCCCACGTGGGAATTGAACCCGCAATCAACATTTTCATTCGATTCCTCAATGCCATCGTTACAAAGCTGCTGGTATTAAAACGTCACACCTCGGAGCGCACTTAAAGCCGTTGGTTTAGCACCTGATCTTTGCCCCCAGACATGTGGATTGCTATCTCGTCGTATTATAAGAGCGGGAAAACGAAGAGGGTTTGAGTTTTAACACAAATATAAGAATACTATTTACTGTTTGTAATGCTTTATTTTAGATTAATAAGAATTTTTATAAAATAATGCCAAAGATGTTTTCATTATTTATTTTAGAATGACGTTGTACTTGCATTCTATTGATATATTTATTTTTTTATTGAAAATATTTACTATAAAATATTTGAAAAAAAAACAGTTCAATGCTTTATCTGCTTAAACAGAGAGAGAGAGAATTTAATGTGATAAGAGTCCTTCTTAGCCTTTCGCACGAATTTGAAGCATTGCGTGTTGAAACCCCGTGTAAATGGAAATTAATTCGATATTATATTTCGAAATTAATCCAATATTAACCTTGTTTCCTTCGAACGAGAAGAACACAACTGGCACGTTCATCATTAACCGCATCATCAGCATTATAACAAAAAAAGTTATTATTTATCAAATATGTGTATATCAACACTATTTAACTTTGAATGCTGATTGAAACTTCTATACAAAACATACTTCCTAAAATCCATCACAATATTTTTGCGTGAAACAAACAAAAAACCAGTAATCTGTGATAAAACAATAATAAAATTAATATCGCTGTAAAAAGTAAAAAAAATAATTCACCTCTACACAGGTAAGTGCAGAACGCAAGCAAACTGAGATAATCCTATAAGGAGACTCGTTCCTTTCAACAAAGGAACTAGCTTACTATAAAATTCTGTGCATTTTAACTCAATTATGAAGCGCGTTTCCGTCCTGGAACCAAGCTAGATTAAAATTAAAATTATTATACCTATTTTTATGATCCTTCTACGACATTAAAGAAGAACAGCTATAGATTGTATACTAGAGGACTCGTTTACGTCTAGAATGTACCTTAGCAATGTTTATAACAGCGGAAAGTGAGGAATGGAGTGTCTTAATACTAGGTTCTCTCTGCCTACCCTACTGTGTGCGAGATACAGCGTAAAGGTAAAAAAAAAACATATTATGTGTAATATGTATGTGTAAATTATTCGTTTTGTTAATATATGCTATTTCTACTGCATTATTAAGAAAAATATTGGATTTCTGTTTCTCGATACAAATGTTAACTATGCCAAATTAAATACATTTTCATTTACATAACATTACTTAAAAGAGGTCTAAAGTATTCTTCTCTTGTATTGATAAACAGAGTGAACCAATCTATCAGATAACTAATCTTCATCAAATAACTAAGAGAATCACTGTGCCGGATTAGTAGTTGCTACCTTATAGTACTTATATAGTACATTATTCTAGCATTTATAATTTAAACGTGAAGCTTATTCAGTATAAATGAATTCGTAATCAATCCTTAACTAGTAAATTATGGTAACATCATTCAAAGGTCAAGTTTCCTATAACATATTTTAAGATTAAATTCATAGTTATCTCGATATGCATTTGTCAATCATCGGAGGTGATTATGAACTACTGCTTTATATTTCTACAAAATTTATTTATAATTAATAAATTAAGCTAAGAAAACTTAGCGTTTCAAACACTCATTTGTCACCGATTTCACCGATTTTAAAAGAAACTTTTAAATGGCGTAAACCAACGCTATGATCTCTTTTACCAGAACGAGATTGCAAAAGCTCGAATGAATCTTGAATCCACAATCATCACATTTACAGTTAAAAATTATGTTTTAAAAACAAAACATATATTAGACATTAAAATTTAAACAATGGGCAACGAGTGTCTTAACACGACACTCAGTCTACCCTGCTGTGTGCGGGATACAGTGTGAAGCTAAAAAAAATAAGCAATTCGATTTTACTTTACCTCGACAAAATAAACAATAGCTAGTGCGAAATTTGATGCATATAATTGAGGTCATCATGGCGCAGCGTGACAGTAACCCAATGGTTACGGGTTCAATTCCCGCTCGGCGAAATTATTATATTTAAATTATTTTTATTTTACGCTCTGGTGACCCAGACATACGGAATTGAATCTTCACTCAACACGCAAACTCCGAACGAATCGCGTGCAAAAAATAGACGTTTCTCACTGCATAATTTGCTAACTTGCGGGATAAAGCGTGAACCTATTATAAAGTAAGCTAGAAATAGCGTGAAGCTGAAAAATTATATTAAAATCTTATATATGGACAAATAATATATAACAATAGTTAATTTATAAATAAAACATAACGTTAAGTTCAATATACATATTATAATTACGAAACATTAATGTTTGGTACGAACATAAAAGTCAACGGTCAGTAATATGAGCTTTGAAGCCGTTCTGTTTTACGGTTACGTCGATTTTATTTCCTTTCTGGCCATCTACTATTAATAAAATCACATTGTTTAGATTTAGCCAATTTCAATTAAAATTAATGATATACAAGCATTGTTTATTGCGTTTTTGTTGTTTATTTCAACGCTGAGTTCCGTTATTTGACATGGAATGTTTTGATTTTCAGGCGGAAAATGGAGAACGGAGTGTCTTTTTAGGAGGTTGTCTCTTTTTTTCTTATATTTTAGCTTCACGCGGTATCCTGCACATAGCCGGGTAGGCAGAGGGAACCTAGTGTTAAGACACTCCATTCCCCACTTTCCGCCGAATTCAGAGTTGTAAGAGCATGTTAAGTGGGAGAAACATAACGCCGCCCTTTGCCTCGACACCAGAGCGAAGAAAATAGAAATATTAAATGTTTCCCCTCCTCGAGTGGGAATCGAATCCACAAGTCGCTTTACATTCACACTTTGTGCTTCTACGCCACGACTAACTGACTAACGAAGGTTCGCTCTTCGAAGCTGTATTTTATTATACTTAAATAGTTTTTAGAGGTACAATTGAAATGTAGTTATAATGGTTGCCCTGTTATTTCTTTTAAAATTTATGACTAGCCGTGGGTGCGAAGTCTCTCTTGACAACTGATCTGACAAAGTGCGGCGTTGTCGCTCCGTTTCTCAGCATGTAATATCTTAAATTTGGACAGAAAGTGAAGAACAGAATATATTGATGTTGACTCTTTTTCTGTCTATATTTTAAGCGTTTGGTTTATATATAAGTAAAGGAAGTTGCACAAGAATTGCGTAATGTTGTATTCCTTTTAAATCATTTCAAGATGTATTTTGCAACGTCTGTGTAAATAATATAGTACTTTCATATATTTATACGGAATTCAAATCAATATAAATTACGCGTGTATTTTTTTACGCGTGTATTTTTTTACGCGTGTTACTATATCTTGTATTTTTTTTTAATTTATGGCTTCATACTTTTCTCCACATAGCAGGGTAGCAAGAAAGATTCTAATGTCAAAATATTCCACTTTCCACCCGAAATCAAAACATTGCGTATTGAATGGCGGAACTCAATGCCGCGCTTTATCTTAAGTACAAAATTGGAGATATTAAAATGAATTAATAATCATTGCCCCAATCAGAAATTCAGCCCACAACCATCACCTTTACAGTCCGTCATTTTCCACTACATCACAACGGCCTCAAATCGACATGATTTTCAGTAACCATCATAGTACTGAAATGGAATATTTTTTCATCAATTTACCTGCATATCCTACCTAATGCATATAGAATGAAGTAGTACAAAAATTCCAGCTATCTCCATGTAAATATTTTTACCTGCATTGGATAGCTACATACAAACCGAATGAGTTTGGAAAAATTGAGTTCATTACCGATTCAAAAGGCCAGCCGTGCGGGTATCTGTGATACGGCCGTGTTTACTTTTGAATCAACCCGCTTTAGCCTAAAACTACGTTATTTAATTTATATTCATTGAGATGTAAAACGCGTAATAGATAGTTGATAAAATAAATAGCGTAGAGCATTTTGTGTGAGTGCGAGCAAGTTGTTTTCACATATCGGTTTTTAAATTAGCATATGTTATGCTAATGGTATGGTAACTTTGATTTGTACGAACATATTGGTAATTGGAAATTAAAATTTTATATTGATAGCATTTGAACTATTATTTTTGTTAAGTTTGTTTGAGAGAAATATTTTGAAGGTTAAGTACTATATAGGTACTTACATGATTTTGTTTCTCCCTATCTGCAAGATATTGTAGGCAAGGTAATCGCGCTATAACTATATGTACGAGTAGCCCGCTTGACGCAAAAAAATACATTTTAAATATGTATGTATATTTCACTTTAGAAAAGTTGCTATTGCAAAACTAAAATAAAAATTGCATAACTAAGATTCTGGTTTTTTAAAGATTATAGACTTAGATATTATTATTATATTTATATTACTATGGATAACGCATTATTATGAACAATATTACAATACTTTGAATATAAACTTATGCTACATCAAATTTCATACTTCTCTTTGCTATGCTATTTTTTCTAAAAAAGTGTCAAAAATTGTCCTTCATCTATTAATATACCTATACGAGCGTACCAGACATATCTATAGGTTCCCCAGAGTATATTCAATCAAACACATAACAACTGTGTCATGACAGTATCTATCATATTATATTATATTATATTATTAATATAATACAATATCAATTATAAAATTAACATCACACGGCTAATGAAGTTAGAAATGCGATCCCTATCGCTATCTATTAGCTGAGTATTAGCATATTATGTTAATATATAATCCCACTCTCAGTAAGAAACCTCGTTTGTAATGGTAATATGTTTGGAAGTTAGTCCAATTTGCATTATAAACTACACACGCATTGCGAGTTTTGCTTTGTAATAAAAATTTATGTATAATTTATGGCTTTGTCGTCGTCGTGAAAGTTTTATTTTAGTATGGATTCGATGTATTTTGAATGACTTTTAATCCACTAATTAGATAGTCAGTCAAAATTAACTTTGTATATATACGTATAAGCTTTTTTATCGTTAACTCCTTATAAAAGTATCAATATCAATTTATTCGGCCCCCAATTCGGGCCCCACGATACAGGTCTCCTAGTGTGGGGTCCAAAGATAATCAAAAATCTTAAAATCGCTAAAACCATAATGCACCTTAACCAATGAAAAACATTGTAATAGTATAAATTAAGTTTTAGAATGTTAATTGTGTCATATGTTTTAATCTATTATGTTAGCATTGTGTTTTTTCAATAAAGTTTATTATTATTATTATTATGTTTTTAACGTTGTTGTTCTCCCAGATGATTGGGGTAAGTTAACCAAATATTGCGAGCCGTAGCCAAGCAATATTTGGGTGGTGTTATTTCAAAAATATAACAAAATGTGACTACCTACAAGATGATCTAACAGCTAATTTATTATTTTATGATGACAAGAATTTTCTCACAATTCGACAAGTATTCAAGATTGTCGCTTTTTGTAAAAGAATATAAGTTAAGCCATGTAATCCTAAAGTTTCCAGACTCGTGTGTAGTGTACGAGGTATAACTCCTGTAGTTGAAAGAACTATGGGCACTGTGATGACAGATTGAACTCTCCATTGACTTCTAAGCTCTATGGAGAGTTCTGTATATTTATCTATTTTACTGGAATAAGTGGACGCAAGGTTGTGTGTATTGGGTATAGCTATGTCAATCAGATATACGGTATTCTTAATTTTGTCGTGAAGTAAAATATCCGGCCTATTACAGTGTATAGTTTTGTCTGTTATAATCGTACGATCCCAATAGAGTTTGTAATTTGTAGATTCTAAGATAGTTTGAGGTGTATATTTGTAATAAGGAGATTTTTTCGTAATGAGTGAGTATTTAAATGCGAGGTATTGGTGAATAATAGCAGCAACTTGGTCATGTCTGTGCTTGTAATCTGTTTGGACTATAGACTTGCAGGCTCCGGTAATGTGTTGAATTGTTTCAGGGCTACAATAGCATCTTCTACATAAATCATTTACCATGTTGGGTCTTTTAAGTATGTGCTTTTGGTAGTTGCGAGTGTCAATTACTTGATCCTGAATGGCCATCATGAAGGCTTCCGTCTCTGGGAAGAGATCTCCCCGTCGTAGCCATTCGTTCGACGCAACTTTGTCGACGTGTGTTTGGCTAAGATCGGCAAGATGCCTTCCGTGGAGTGACTTCAAGGCCCATGTTTCTATTTTCTGCTGCTTACTAATTAAGGTTTGGTTTAATTGCGCGTTACTATCAGATAAATTAAGTGGTGAATATTTCTTGTCTATATGAACTAAACATTTGTGCAGTTCGCTACTCTCAGCTTTAAAATAAAAGTAGTTTCGCAATTTTGTTATCAAATTATTGTGTAATTGTGAATATCAATAAGACCTCTTCCTCCATCTTGGCGTGATATAGTTAAACGTTGGATGCACGATTTAGGGTGATGTTTCCTGTGAGTTGTCATGTGAGTGTTTATCATGCGTTGTAGTTTTGATAAATTAGTTTGTGACCAATTAATTACAGCAAATGAATAAGTAAGGATTGGTATTGCATATGTGTTGATTGCCTTTATAATATTACGAGAATTCAATTGTGATTTCAAAATTTGATTCAGTCTAAATTGGAATTTATTTGTGAGTTCTAGTTTGGTTTGTTTTTGTTGAATTTGCTTAGCCTGTTGAAATCCAAGGTATCTGTACGTGCTACCTTCATCTATTGATTCGATTTGTTCGCCAGTGTCAAGTGTGTATGTGTTTTGTTGTGTTTTACCACGAATAATTGAGTGTATTTTGCATTTCTCGACGCCAAACTCCATTCTTATATCTGCAGAGAAGGACTGTGTAATATCGGCTAGCATTGTCAGTTCAGTATTGTTGTTGTCAGTCGGCGTATAATTTGATGTCATCCATATACATCAAGTGTGAAAGTGTGTAATGTGTGTCATTATATTTTAACTGAAATCCTACATTCGTGTTATTTAGTAATTCAGATAGGGGGTTTAGAGCCAAACAGAACCATAATGGACTGAGCGCATCTCCTTGGAAAATGCCTCGTTGTATTTTAATCGGATCAGTAGTTAAAGTGGTATTTTTATTACTTAATTTTAATCTTGTCCGCCATTGGAGCATAACCGAGCTTAAAAATGTTACAAGAATGGGGTGAATCTTATACTTTTTTAAAATAAATAACAACCAAGTATGTGGAACTGAATCGAATGCTTTTTTGTAATCGATGTACATTGTATGAATATTTTTATTTTGTGCTTTTTTCATAACTATAGCATCTATAGTGAGTTGCTCTTTACAGCCCTGACTATTTTTTCTACACCCTTTCTGCTGTTCTGCTAATATATTATTTTGATCGACGTGTTTATAAATTATGTGGGTAATACAAGCTGTTATAATTTTATATATTGTTTGTAAGCATGTTATCGGTCTATAATTAGATGGATTTGTCGAATCCAAACCTTTTGGCAACATAAACGTTATACCATTTGTCACAAATAATGGTAATGTCTGCGGTGATTTGATGAATAGATTTATGTGCTTAAGAAGGTGTGTATGAGTGCAAGTAAGCTTTTTGTACCAGTAATTGTGTATGTTATCTGTTCCAGGAGCCTTCCAATTGTGTGTATGTTTGATGACGTGATCGAAATGTCTATGGTTATTTCTTTGAATTTCATAATATCTATATCTAACTCAGGTAATCTTTCTAACCATTCCGCATTCTCATTATGTTGAATTGGAGTTTCCCAAATATTTGCCCAGAAATTATGCAAATTGTCTTGCGTTGGAGTTTCTTGCGACTGTGTTGTAATATTTTGGGTTGTACTGCTTAGATGTCTATAAAAATGTTTTTCATTGTTAACGAATGTATTATTTTGTTGCTTTCGTTTTGTACATGTTAAATACCTTCTAAGTCTGTTTGAAGTAGCGTTTAATTTTTGTTTTAGCGTGTCTAAGAAATGATCTAATTCTGTATTCGGTTTTTCGTGATGTGAATGAGTTTTATATTGTATTTTTATTTCTTCTACAGTTTTAACTATTTTAGGGTTCCTATTTCCCGATATATACTGCGTAAGCCTGCCAATTTGTAGTCTATATTTGTCTATTTTTCTTTCAATTCTCCTTTGCCATGACGGCTTGCTGTTGGGATTTCGATTATTTTCACTAAATTTGAATTTAGTTCCATTACAGAGGGCTGCAGTGTAAGCAGCTGTATATATAACATTATGAAGAGTATTAAAATCTATCTCGTTACTCAGATGCTTCGGAAGTATTTCATTATTTAAAAAGCTGACTATTAGCGAAAATTTACGAGATGATTTTTGTTTTGGAATGTAAGGCTTGCTTTCAGGATTTGTGTTCCTAAATTCGGTTAAGGCTTTATTAAATTCTGCTTCAATATTTTTTTGCTGTTTATCTGTTAAATTATGTTTATTTGTGTAATTGCGTTCTAGTGCTTCAATAATTTGTGAGTTTTGCTGTATATATGTCACGGGAGGTGCTTTGTTTGTGTGAATTGTAGCGGTCTGTGACTCTTTAGTTAATTTTATTTCTATTTCTCTTTTGATTTCAATAATTCTGTCATTCTGTATGCTTTTGTTAGTGAATATTAATCGTCTTTGGTCAGCTATTCTTTGTTCCGTAAGATGTGATAGGTGTGGGTTTCTAGACATAAATAAGTCATACATTTTTTTACGATAAGAGGTTTTATTGTTTTCTAAATCGGTCACTTCAAAGTAGCATCTGACAATTTCTTCATTAAGTTCGTTTGACCATTTCATCCTAACGTTTGTTTGTGAAAGTGACTGTGATTGTGTTTCTGTAACATTTGTTTGTGAAAGTGATTGATTTTCAGTTTGGAACATTTTTTGTACTTCGTTAAAAATTTCGACTAAAGTGTTTTCTGACAATAATTTCCTTCTTATAATTGCCCTACGCTGATCTCCTATACGTTGTCTTGTTACCTGCATTTCGGGAAATTTTGTACAAAATTCTTGGTGTAATGGTTCTAAGTAATTATTCATTAAGGTAGTTTCACATTGTGTTATGACGAGATATGTGCGCCATATATGACGGTTCATTATTTCAGTCCATTTTTTTCGCGCACATGTAGGTCTTACAGTGGGTACAGTGTGAACGGCAGCTGCCTCCTGTACAACATCTGTTGACCTTGTTGTTTGTGATGAGAATGATGATGACGGTGAAGAATTAGGTGAAATTAATAGCGCGTGCGATGATGATGGTGATGGTATGCTAGAAAAGGGTGAGTTAGTAGAAGAAGAAGTGGATGGTGAGTGTGATTGTGATTGGTCGGCTGTAGCATGTTTTTCGAGGGGAACCCGCCTGTTCAGTCCCCCGTCGCCAACGGTTCGCATGCTGTGGCATCCAGCGTCGGCTCCAGATGCGCCCCGGCGACCCCCGGGCAGCGGCCGTAAACTATATCTCTTATTTTCCATACTCTCCATAAAAAGGGTTGCCATTGCCATGTTAGCCGTGCAGAAATTTATTATCACGTGTCCGCCCCCACGTGAATCAGGTGGTCGATTCGGACGTATGGATGGACTTTAGGGGGCTATTATTATTATTATTATTTGTTTTTTACTTGTAACTGTGTGTTAGATTGCTTGTTCTGAATAATCCTAGAAACGGCTGGACTAATTTTGACGGGGCTTTTACAGGTAAATAACTATTGTAATAAGGAATAACTTAGGCTACTTTAGTTTTAAAATTATATTTTTTTTGTAAAATCTCTTGCAGACAAAGTCGCGAGCATAATTGGCGTAAAATATTTATTTAACCCATTAAATATAACCATTAATTTGTTTTTATATACACTATATGTTTGTTGATTCATATTTTTAACGTTCGATTATATATTTTAACACGAATCTCTTGGATTAGGGCAGAAAGTGAAGAACGAAGTGTCCTAACACTAGGTTGATCACCTATCGTTCTATGTGGAAAAATCCGTATAGCTTTTATTTGTTGATTCCAATATATTTTACAAGGCGAGGTCATGATTTAAAGTACATTACTATAGAAAACATAACAAACAAGAGGTTTAACGTGTTATTTCACTGCAAGTCATATAAACGGGCCACATTGTCATATAAACGGGCCACATTTCACTGGATGGCCGCCAAGACGTTTTGGACATTGAGCTCTTAACGTGTGTCGTTGTTAGAAATGCTTTTTATTCCTTTAGTATCATCTAATAATTTAGTATATTATGTTAAAAAATATAATAATAAATTAAATTGAAATCTTTAGTACATTATATTTAATTGAAATTCCAAACATCACCAAATATTTGATGTGGATTTAGGATATTTTATAGCTGATTTTCTTGTAATTTACATTTATTTTTACCACAAATGTTGTATTATAATATATAACTATTTACGTATTACATGTAACTATTTTATTTAGAATACAATATAGAATGAGTGATTAATTTGTACAATTGTTTCTTTCTTTTCGCTTAAATTTTAGGAATGTGGTACATCATGGAGGGAACCAATGACGAAAGCATTTAACGGAGACGTTCTCTTGTATTACAATTGAATCTACAACCAACCAGGAGAGAGGAACATTGAACTATTGTGCCACGATGGTGTAAAGATTAGTTGAATTAAAATATTTCCCAATTAAAATACAAGTAGTTATCGGTCCATTGATAATGCAAATACCTTCACATTCCGAATCGCGTAGCAAAGCAATAAGTTTGGAAAAATTGAATTCATTATTTATTCAGAGGGTCAACCAAACGATATTCACTGGGATTGAGTTGTATTTACCTTTGAATCAAATAGGCTCTATTGCCTTCGTAAAGGTCTCTTTAATTTTCTTCCAAACCCAGAGGAGCGTAGCAATAACCAACATGCGTTCACATGTAATGTGATGGGCAAAAATCTATACTAATCCTGTTAAATTCTAAATTTACTACATTTTATTTGTTTAATAGTGTTAGATTTTTTTACGAATAATAAAAATCTATTTTCTTTCACGTTTTTGTCCGCATAGAAGGATGGTTAGAAGAAACCTAGTATCAAAACTCTCCGTTCTCCATTTTGCTCGCGAAATCAAGACATAGTATGTTAAGTCGGAACTCAACACTGTCTTTTGTCTTAGATACAAAAGCAGTGAAATAGTTTAAATATGATTATGGTTGGGACTCGATTCCACAAGAATCGTGCTTAAAGGGACACACTGTCCCACTGCGCCACAATCACCTCAAAATCTATACTAATCTAAAAAAAAATATTACATTTAAGTTATTATATTAATATTATAAACTTAATTAAATAATGTTTTATGAGTAATAAAATTACTGTTATTGGAACAAGTAAATTCCAAATAGATTTCAGATTAGATGTCAGTTACCAACTTGATTCCTTTCTTGTATCATTATGTAGTAGTTAAATTGTTCGAATACAGGTTTTGGTTAGACACTGAGTCCGTAAAGGTTTACTGAGTGTTGTTTACATTATTTTTATCTCTGTAGTGTACTGTAACCATTATCACACAATATGCCCGAAAACATTTGTCCGAATTTATGTTTAATCTAAGTAATAATGAAATTCTTGTTATAATTTCAGCTTGCAAACAGTAATGTTATATGACTACTGCATATATTCTGAAATGTTTAATATACTTTAGAGTATTTTTAAACTCAAGAAAATTGATTACTCAATTAAGTAATTGAATTACCTATAAATTTGCCTTATATTACTAACACGACGACAAGAGTGAACAATTATAATTTACAACATTTATAATTATAATTTACAATAGAAGTTACAATTATAATGTACAGTAAATTAGAACAATGGGTGAAACAAGCCATATTTTAAATATCTCATTGTTACGATATCTGGATCTAACGTATTTATTTTATTAAATTATAATATAATTAAGTTGTATGAAAACTAACTACTCCCAGAATGGTGTGGGAACGTATGATATGACTTTGACTTTGGAACTAAAACTCGCGCCTTTTTTTTTTTTTTTTTTTTTTTTTGTCGCTGGGAAATGCGTTTACGCAGATCATCCGTACGCAAAGCAGGTAGACCTGCCTTACATACGGATGATACTGTGGGACTCACCGGAGAGTCCGATACTACCCACTAAAACCCAGCGGAAACCCTCTCCACCGTCTTGAGACGTCGCAGGTTCGCTCGCGCATTCTACTACGACGCCTCGGTGGATGGCCGACCTTCTGTGGCCCACCGTCGCCTTCAGGGTGCTCTGGGGTTTCTTCCAGAGCACCCGCAGCCTCGATGACTTTTGCAGGAGGATTTTACCAGAACCCTCCCGCGGTAGCTCTTCTCCTGATCCGCACGATACTTTCCGTCGATGGTCGCTCGCCTCGCGACCGCTCACTTGCGCGGAATGCATGTACTCTTGCGAGCAATTCCGCCTGCAATTCCCAAGGCGGATCGCCCGCCAGAAGAGTAGCCGCCGTCCACGACACCGTACGGTATCCCCGAATTGTTCTCACTGCTATGACCCGCTGCGCTTTTCGCAATTGGGCCTTGTTACGCGCAGTGAGAGCATCCGCCCACACGGGGGCACCGTATAATGCCATGGATCTCAACACGCCGGCATAAAGCCGTCGGCATGGAGAATCCGGCCCTCCGATATTCGGCAATAATCTGCCGAGGGCCCCGGCGGCGTTTACAAGCTTCGGCGCAAGAAGAGCGAAGTGCGATGCGAACGACCATCGTCCATCCAGGGGCAGGCCCAAGTATTTCATTTGAGCCTGAACCTCCACCTCCTGCCCCTGGATGCGCAGAGTAGCCCTTCGGGGAGGTCCCCTACGTGGGCCATGGAATAGAAGGGCCTGGGTCTTAGGCATGGACACCTTCAGACCCAGTGCTTCGATACGGTCGACGACAAGACGCGTGCCGGCTTCGGCTAAACGTGCCGCCTCTTGATAAGTCGATCCCCGGGCTGTGACGAGAGTGTCATCCGCATAACAAATGATACTCAACCCGGGGAGAAGACGGCAACGCAGAATCCAGTCATACCCCGAGGTTCCACAATATCGGGCCCAATACCGACCCCTGTGGAACCCCGCAACCGACATTTCGTCGACCAATCTGACCATCCCCCCCTATCCAAAGGACTACTCTGTCTTGGAGGTAGTCATCTAACAGCCGCCGGAGATAGAGGGGCACCCTGTGGTACCGGAGACCCTCTTTTAACGTCTCAAACGGCAGGCTGTTTAAAGGCGTTGACCACATCCAACGAAACGGCAAAAAGAACGTCTTTCTCCGCCGTCGCAGCCAACGACCGAGTCTTCAGGGCGTTCAGAACGTCAATAGTTGACCGACCGGCCCTGAACCCAAACTGAGCCTCTGAAAGACCCGGCCCTACCTCCTCTAGATGCTGAATAAGACGGGCGGCGACAATCTTTTCCAAGAGCTTGCCCATCTCATTCAGCAACACTATAGGCCTGTATGCGGAAGGAGAATCCAGAGGACGACCCTCCTTGCGCAGCAGGCATAGACTCCCCTCTTTCCAAATCTTTGGAAACTGCCCAGATGAAAGGCACTGGTCAAAAAGTGCCCGCAGAGAATCACCAAGATATTCCAGGGCGATATTCAATACCTTCCCTGAGATACCATCGGGACCCGGAGCCGTCTTTTTCGCCCTCAGTCTTCCAAGGGCCAACTCCATTTCCTCTACAGTAACGGGGGGTATTCCTGTTCTGCCTCGTTTACAGAAGGAAAAACCATTCTAGGTGGAATGAATTCAGTTGGCCCCGGAAATAACTCCGTAATAATATGGTGGAGAAGGATTGGCGGTAGAGTTGCTGTCACTGGAGCACCACGTTCACGTAATTTATTTCTCGCCGCGAGGTACGGACGTCCCCAAGGATACCTGTTAAGGTTCGTCAGCAACTCCTGACGGGCCTCGCGCTTTGCCAGTCTAATGGCAAGTTGCAAATCCTTCTTCCTATCTTTATATGAGTCTCGTAACTCACTCTCGAGAGCAGGGTTTAGGCCATGCCTTCTTCTGCACCTCACATATGCACGTCGGGCTCGGTTACATGCTGTACGTAAATCTGCAATTTTGGGTGACCACCAATATACTTGACGGCAGACTGGCCCTCGCCGAATTCTTGGCATGGCCGTGTTACACACTGCCGTCATGATGTTGCGCATTCGGTTTGCCAACTCGTCGACGCTGGAATCAACGTTCACCACACCAGAGCACCAATTGGCCACAATGGCCGCCTCTTTGACTAATTCTACGTTAAGCCGGCTAAGAGCCCATCTCGGGAACGTTCACAAGGGGCCCTTAGGGCGGGCCATCAATAACGACTGAGCAGCGACCTCAAACCTAATGTACCGATGATCCGATAAGGTTTCCACATCTTCCTCCACTCTCCACTTAGTAACATTACGCGCGACAGACGAGGTAGCAAATGTGAGGTCCACAACAGAACCTCCATTGTGTCGTACGCAAGTAAGAGCTGTTCCTAAATTGAGAAGGGTCAGGCCAGAAAGCAAAGCCCAGATCTGGACAGCAGCTCCCTTGCTGTTCGAGGTCGGATTCCCCCACGCCCGGGACTTGGCATTGAAGTCACCGAGAACAAAAACTTTCCTTGGTCGACCAACCGCAGCCCTGACCGAGTCAAGAAACGTTTCGAATTCTGCCAGGCTGCGGTTAGGGGAGAAGTATATGCCGACAATAACATATTCTCCCCACCCTGCCACAGTATACCCTGAACCTCTCTCTAAGACTATGAGAGGAGGGCCACTTCCTGATACAACAGCAACAGAGCCGTCTAGGTCACCTACCCAATGTACATTTTGAGGGACGAAGTATGGCTCACAAACCACCGCAATGTCAATGCACCACTCCGCCATGTGTTGCATAAGCAGATCCTGTGCTGCAGCGCAGTGATTGACATTCGTTTGAAGGAAGTGTGCTTGTGTCTGTCGGTCCATTATGACGACATAACACCTTCCTCGCGACCTTGAAGGCCTCCAAGACTAGAAGAGGCTCCAATTTGTGAAGTCTCTATTAATTAAGTTGTGAGAAAACTAACTACTCCCAGAATGGTGTGGGAACGTATGATATGACTTTGACTTTGGAACTAAAACTCGCGCCTTTTTTTTTTTTTTTTTTTTTTTTTTGTCGCTGGGAAATGCGTTTACGCAGATCATCCGTACGCAAAGCAGGTAGACCTGCCTTACATACGGATGATACTGTGGGACTCACCGGAGAGTCCGATACTACCCACTAAAACCCAGCGGAAACCCTCTCCACCGTCTTGAGACGTCGCAGGTTCGCTCGCGCATTCTACTACGACGCCTCGGTGGATGGCCCACCTTCTGTGGCCCACCGTCGCCTTCAGGGTGCTCTGGGGTTTCTTCCAGAGCACCCGCAGCCTCGATGACTTTTGCAGGAGGATTTTACCAGAACCCTCCCGCGGTAGCTCCTCTCCTGATCCGCACGATACTTTCCGTCGATGGTCGCTCGCCTCGCGACCGCTCACTTGCGCGGAATGCATGTACTCTAGCGAGCAATTCCGCCTGCAACTCCCAAGGCGGATCGCCCGCCAGAAGAGTAGCCGCCGTCCACGACACCGTACGGTATCCCCGAATTGTTCTCACTGCTATGACCCGCTGCGCTTTTCGCAATTGGGCCTTGTTGCGAGCAGTGAGAGCATCCGCCCACACGGGGGCACCGTATAATGCCATGGATCTCAACACGCCGGCATAAAGCCGTCGGCATGGAGAATCTGGCCCTCCGATATTCGGCAATAATCTGCCGAGGGCCCCGGCGGCGTTTACAAGCTTCGGCGCAAGAAGAGCGAAGTGCGACGCGAACGACCATCGTCCATCCAGGATCAGGCCCAAGTATTTCATTTGAGCCTGAACCTCCACCTCCTGCTCCTGGATGCGCAGAGTAGCCCTTCGGGGGGGTCCCCTACGTGGGCCATGGAATAGAAGGGCCTGGGTCTTAGGCATGGACACCCTCAGACCCAGTGCTTCGATACGGTCGACGACAAGACGCGTGCCGGCTTCGGCTAAACGTGCCGCCTCTTGATAAGTCGATCACCGGGCTGTGACGAGAGTGTCATCCGCATAACAAATGATACTCAACCCGGGGAGAAGACGGCAACGCAGAATCCAGTCATACCCGAGGTTCCACAGAATCGGGCCCAATACCGACCCCTGTGGAACCCCGCAGCCGACACTTCGTCGACCGATCTGACCATCCCCCCCTATCCAAAGGACTACTCTGTCTTGGAGGTAGTCATCTAACAGCCGCCGGAGATAGAGGGGCACCCTGTGGTACCGGAGACCCTCTTTTAACGTCTCAAACGGCAGGCTGTTAAAGGCGTTGACCACATCCAACGAAACGGCAAAAAGAACGTCTTTCTCCGCCGTCGCGGCCAACGACCGAGTCTTCAGGGCATTCAGAGCGTCAATAGTTGACCGACCGGCCCTGAACCCAAACTGAGCCTCTGAAAGACCCGGCCCTACCTCTTCTAGATGATGAATAAGACGGGCGGCGACAATCTTTTCCAAGAGCTTGCCCATCTCATTCAGCAACACTATAGGCCTGTATGCGGAAGGAGAATCCAGAGGACGACCCTCCTTGCGCAGCAGGCATAGACTTCCCTCTTTCCAAATCTTTGGAAACTGCCCAGATGAAAGGCACTGGTCAAAAAGTGCCCGCAGAGAATCACCAAGATATTCCAGGGCGATATTCAATACCTTCCCTGAGATACCATCGGGACCCGGAGCCGTCTTTTTCGCCCTCAGTCTTCCAAGGGCCAACTCCATTTCCTCTACAGTAACGGGGGGTATTTCCTGTTCTGCCTCGTTTACAGAAGGAAAAACCATTCTAGGTGGAATGAATTCAGTTGGCCCCGGAAATAACTCCGTAATAATATGGTGGAGAAGGATTGGCGGTAGAGTTGCTGTCACTGGAGCACCACGTTCACGTAATTTATTTCTCGCCGCGAGGTACGGACGTCCCCAAGGATACCTGTTAAGGTTCGTCAGCAACTCCTGACGGGCCTCGCGCTTTGCCAGTCTAATGGCAAGTTGCAAATTCTTCTTTTTTTCTTTATATGAGTCTCGTAACTCACTCTCGAGAGCAGGGTTTAGACCATACCTTCTTCTGCACCTCACATACGCACGTCGGGCTCGGTTACATGCTGTACGTAAATCTGCAATTTTGGGTGACCACCAATATACTTGGCGGCAGGCTGGCCCTCGCCGAATTCTTGGCATGGCCGTGTCACACACTGCCGTCATGATGTTGCGCATTCGGTTCGCCAACTCGTCGACGCTGGAATCAACGTTCACCACACCAGAGCACCAATTGGCCACAATGGCCGCCTCTTTGACAAGTTCTACGTTAAGCCGGCTAAGAGCCCATCTCGGGAACGTTCGCAAGGGGCCCTTAGGGCGGGCCAACAATACCGACTGAGCAGCGACCTCAAACCTAATGTACCGATGATCCGATAAGGTTTCCACATCTTCCTCCACTCTCCAGTTAGTAACATTACGCGCGACAGACGAGGTAGTAAATGTGAGGTCCACAACAGAACCTCCATTGTGTCGTACGCAAGTAAGAGCTTTTCCTGTATTGAGAAGGGTCAGGCCAGAAAGTAGAGCCCAGATCTGGACAGCAGCTCCCTTGCTGTCCGAGGTCGGATTCCCCCACGCCCGAGACTTGGCATTGAAGTCACCAAGAACAAAAACTTTCCTTGGTGACTGTCGACCAACCGCAGCCCTGACAGAGTCAAGAAACGTTTCGAATTCCGCCAGGCTGCGGTTAGGGGAGAAGTATATGCCGACAATAACATATTCTCCCCACCCTGCCACAGTAAACCCTGAACCTCTCTCTAAGACTATGAGAGGAGGGCCACTTCCTGATACAACAGCAACAGAGCCGTCTAGGTCACCTACCCAATGTACATTTTGAGGGACGAAGTATGGCTCACAAACCACCGCAATGTCAATGCACCACTCCGCCATGTGTTGCATAAGCAGATCCTGTGCTGCAGCGCAGTGATTGACATTCGTTTGAAGGAAGTGTGCTTGTGTCTGTCGGTCCATTACGACGACATAGCACCTTCCTCGCGACCTTGAAGGCCTTCAAGACTAGAAGAGGCTCCAATTTGTGAAGTCTCTATTAATTAAGTTGTGAGAAAACTAACTACTCCCAGAATGGTGTGGGAACGTATGATATGACTTTGACTTTGGAACTAAAACTCGCGCCTTTTTTTTTTTTTTTTTTTTTTTTTGTCGCTGGGAAATGCGTTTACGCAGATCATCCGTACGCAAAGCAGGTAGACCTGCCTTACATACGGATGATACTGTGGGACTCACCGGAGAGTCCGATACTACCCACTAAAACCCAGCGGAAACCCTCTCCACCGTCTTGAGACGTCGCAGGTTCGCTCGCGCATTCTACTACGACGCCTCGGTGGATGGCCCACCTTCTGTGGCCCACCGTCGCCTTCAGGGTGCTCTGGGGTTTCTTCCAGAGCACCCGCAGCCTCGATGACTTTTGCAGGAGGATTTTACCAGAACCCTCCCGCGGTAGCTCTTCTCCTGATCCGCACGATACTTTCCGTCGATGGTCGCTCGCCTCGCGACCGCTCACTTGCGCGGAATGCATGTACTCTTGCGAGCAATTCCGCCTGCAATTCCCAAGGCGGATCGCCCGCCAGAAGAGTAGCCGCCGTCCACGACACCGTACGGTATCCCCGAATTGTTCTCACTGCTATGACCCGCTGCGCTTTTCGCAATTGGGCCTTGTTACGAGCAGTGAGAGCATCCGCCCACACGGGGGCACCGTATAATGCCATGGAATTCAACACGCCGGCATAAAGCCGTCGGCATGGAGAATCCGGCCCTCCGATATTCGGCAATAATCTGCCGAGGGCCCCGGCGGCGTTTACAAGCTTCGGCGCAAGAAGAGCGAAGTGCGACGAGAACGACCATCGTCCATCCAGGGTCAGGCCCAAGTATTTCATTTGAGCCTGAACCTCCACCTCCTGCCCCTGGATGCGCAGAGTAGCCCTTCGGGGAGGTCCCCTACGTGGGCCATGGAATAGAAGGGCCTGGGTCTTAGGCATGGACACCCTCAGACCCAGTGCTTCGATACGGTCGACGACAAGACGCGTGCCGGCTTCGGCTAAACGTGCCGCCTCTTGATAAGTCGATCCCCGGGCTGTGACGAGAGTGTCATCCGCATAACAAATGATACTCAACCCGGGGAGAAGACGGCAACGCAGAATCCAGTCATACCCGAGGTTCCACAGAATCGGGCCCAAGACCGACCCCTGTGGAACCCCGCAACCGACAATTCGTCGACCGATCTGACCATCCCCCCCTATCCAAAGGACTACTCTGTCTTGGAGGTCGTCCTCTAACAGCCGCCGGAGATAGAGGGGCACCCTGTGGTACCGGAGACCCTCTTTTAACGTCTCAAACGGCAGGCTGTTAAAGGCGTTGACCACATCCAACGAAACGGCAAAAAGAACGTCTTTCTCCGCCGTCGCAGCCAACGACCGAGTCTTCAGGGCGTTCAGAACGTCAATAGTTGACCGACCGGCCCTGAACCCAAACTGAGCCTCTGAAAGACCCGGCCCTACCTCCTCTAGATGCTGAATAAGACGGGCGGCGACAATTTTTTCCAAGAGCTTGCCCATCTCATTCAGCAACACTATAGGCCTGTATGCGGAAGGAGAATCCAGAGGACGACCCTCCTTGCGCAGCAGGCATAGACGCCCCTCTTTCCAAATCTTTGGAAACTGCCTAGATGAAAGGCACTGGTCAAAAAGTGCCCGCAGAGAATCACCAAGATATTCCAGGGCGATATTCAATACCTTCCCTGAGATACCATCGGGACCCGGAGCCGTCTTTTTCGCCCTCAGTCTGACAAGGGCAAACTCCATTTCCTCCTCAGTAACGGGGGGTATTTCCTGTTCTGCCTCGTTTGGAGAAGGAAAAACCATTCTAGGTGGAATGAATTCAGTTGGCCCCGGAAATAACTCCGTAATAATATGGTGGAGAAGGATTGGTGGTAGGGTCGCTGTCACTGGGGCACCACGATCACGTAATTTATTTCTCGCCGCTAGGTACGGACGTCCCCATGGATATCTGTTAAGGTTCGTCAGCAACTCTTGTCGGGCCTCGCGCTTTGCCAGTCTAATGGCAAGTTGCAAATCCTTCTTCCTATCTTTATATGAGTCTCGTAACTCACTCTCGAGAGCAGAGTTTAGGCCATGCCTTCTTCTGCACCTCACATATGCACGTCGGGCTCGGTTACATGCTGTACGTAAATCTGCAATTTTGGGTGACCACCAATATACTTGACGGCAGACTGGCCCTCGCCGAATTCTTGGCATGGCCGTGTTACACACTGCCGTCATGATGTTGCGCATTCGGTTTGCCAACTCGTCGACGCTGGAATCAACGTTCACCACACCAGAGCACCAATTGGCCACAATGGCCGCCTCTTTGACTAATTCTACGTTAAGCCGGCTAAGAGCCCATCTCGGGAACGTTCGCAAGGGGCCCTTAGGGCGGGCCAACAATACCGACTGAGCAGCGACCTCAAACCTAATGTACCGATGATCCGATAAGGTTTCCACATCTTCCTCCACTCTCCAGTTAGTAACATTACGCGCGACAGACGAGGTAGCAAATGTGAGGTCCACAATAGAACCTCCATTGTGTCGTACGCAAGTAAGAGCTTTTCCTGTATTGAGAAGGGTCAGGCCAGAAAGCAGAGCCCAGATCTGGACAGCAGTTCCCTTGCTGTCCGAGGTCGGATTCCCCCACGCCCGAGACTTGGCATTGAAGTCACCGAGAACAAAAACTTTCCTTGGTGACTGTCGACCAACCGCAGCCCTGACAGAGTCAAGAAACGTTTCGAATTCCGCCAGGCTGCGGTTAGGGGAGAAGTATATGCCGACAATAACATATTCTCCCCACCCTGCCACAGTATACCCTGAACCTCTCTCTAAGACTATGAGAGGAGGGCCACTTCCTGATACAACAGCAACAGAGCCGTCTAGGTCACCTACCCAATGTACATTTTGAGGGACGAAGTATGGCTCACAAACCACCGTAATGTCAATGCACCACTCCGCCATGTATTGCATAAGCAGATCCTGTGCTGCAGCGCAGTGATTGACATTCGTTTGAAGGAAGTGTGCTTGTGTCTGTCGGTCCATTATGACGACATAGCACCTTCCTCGCGACCTTGAAGGCCTTCAAGACTAGAAGAGGCTCCAATTTGTGAACTCTCTTTACCTTTAATAGACGGTGGGTGGCATTCTGCACCACCCATTATGTGTTCAGCTGACATTTTTGCGTCGGTACATACCATGCAACGTGGCTTGGCCCGACATGTGTAAGACTTGTGTCCCTCGCAACCGCAACGGAAGCAAAGATGCTCCCTTACATTTGTTGACGGACAACGCGGCCTAGAGTGACCCAACGACAGACATCTGTAGCAACGCAAGGGGCGCTCCTCCAGAACCTGGATCTTGGCAGAGCTCCATCCCACCAAGACCCGTCCCTTCTCCACAATGGTTTTTGCTGGTTCGCATGGGCATCGTACCACAGCTGTCATCATTCCTCTGGGACCAGGGCGTAACTCTGAAACTGTAATAGAGTCAGTTGGGCAGTTTCCAACGCTAGCAACAGCGCTCACTACCTTCTCTTTAGTGACTGAATCATCCAAACCCACTAGTTTCAACGATGCGTTCTTGTGGGGTCTCGTGACCACAGCCACTCCCTCTAGCACATCGCGCAATCGCTCAGCCAGCAAATCTGCCTGCTCCGAAGTATGTGTCGCAGACAGCTCCAGCAGCCGAGCACCTGACATAGCTTGGCGCACTGACAAACCCTCAGTGATGCCCAATTGCACTAAGTTAACGCTTTGCTGCGCTCGCTCCAGAGCTTGAGCGTAAGACACCCCCTTACCAATGGCCTCCTTGGTTAAAGTAACCATAACCGCCTTAGTGCGAGGTTCTTTAGCCACTTTGGATCTGGACGGCCGTCTCGTTGCAGTGTTAGGTGTTACTTTCACCGCAGAGTGACCAGTAGCAGAAGATTTCTTACCTTTTCTACCCCTCTTAACTACCGTAGTCCAAGATCCTTCCCCCTCTTCAACATCCTCGGAGATGATGACCTGAGAAAAATTATTAGAGGTCGCCACTGGGCGAGATTTCGACACCGGCACATTTTCCCTAGTGACTGGAGCTTGATCTCGTCTTGTAGTCTTTTTGGGCATCGGTCTGCGCCTGGTCTCAACTCCCACTTCCACTGTCTTTGTCGGAGGTGCTGTCGCCCTTACAGGTCTGTCATGAGCTAGTGGTGGGCGCATAGGCTTTGCAGGTAAAAGACGTCCTTCAATACTAGCTAAACGGACGTCGATCATAGTACCCACGGAGGAAACAATGGATCGCTTGAGCTCCTCAAGCACTTTCGCATCAATGCTGACGGCCGAAACCGGTCGAGGCGTTTTTTGCGTCACCTCGTGCGATACTCTCAAATCCTGCACTTCTTTGCGATGAGATTGCAACTCTGACCTCAATTTCTTCACTTCCTCAGTTAAGCGGTGGTTTTCCTCCCGCATCCGGCGCACTTCGTCACTCTCATTTCGAGAAACAAGGGACTCAATAATATCAGTAAAAGCTGCAGCAGCATCCTTAAGTTTACGTACATACGTGCCCTTAAGGTGACCGGATTTCGTTGCTACCTCTAAAATGGAGGCCACACGCTGCCCGGCGTAGGTGCGCAACTCTTCTGCTGAACACTTGGAGGTGTCTCTTGTACTTTCCACTGCCGATACACTCTCTCCGTCCGTTGACTGAGCAGACCTTTCACTTTGCAATGCCCAGTCAGACAAGCTTTTCTCAAGGTCTGCGCTTGTTTTCTCAATACGCTGCTTCTCTGCACGTCGACTACGTGCTGGTCCAGTACCACGGGTTTTCGGAGGCCTACCCCTCCTCGCCGTATGACACTTGGACTCTCGCATTGCCTCGGTTTCCGAACCAGGGTCATCTTCCCGACGTTTTTGAATAGGCCGCTTGCGCCTCATGCGCTGTACAGCCCCAGAGTCTGAAGCAGACTCCAAAACACCCACATTTCCGTCTGTTGTTTTTTTTAAATATTCATTCTCCATATTGTTCCCACGAGTATGGGGGAAAAACGGTCCATCCAAGCAGTGCCCCCTGTACTTGGATAAGCCTAGCGTAACTCGCCACGGGTGTCGGCCGGTACCCTGGCGAGGATAGCAGTAGCGACTGATCTCCCCATCAGCCACGCACCCCTCGCGCTGCGTCGCCACTTGGGTTGGGGTAATTTTTTATAGAGGTTTTCTTCCTCGCGGCCCGGCCGGTCAAGGCAAGACCCTCGGTTCCACTCGAGATTACGAGACATGACCGCAACCTCATGTGGAGTTCCGATATCCTCGGCGCTGGCATAGAATCCAGAAGATACCTACGCCGGCGCGACGGTAGTGTTAGTACACGCCGCGCACGCCCTCACTCCTCTCACTGTGTCCTCTGCTTATCAGAGGAACACGCGGAGGATAACCGTCGCGTCGGGTTATTGGCCGCCGAGCAATTATTACCCAGAGAAATAATCCCTAAGAAATAATTGCTCGCCGCCCGGGGGTGCACCGGCTCAACACACTGTTCTCCCACTGACCAAACAGCATGCGAGCACACGAGAAGGTTACCCGACTTAGCTCCCCCAAAACTCGCGCCTTACTGCGACACCAGAGCGGCGAAAAGGAAGATATTAAATATTTCAATTCCTCGAGTGGGTATCGAAACCGCAGCCGGTGGCGTTTCTAGTCACAGGTTCTGCGACTGCGACATAACTCGCCTTATTCAAAAATATGCACATATTTTAAAAAGATGTTCATATTTTTAAAAGAAAAGTTATACAAAGAATCTGATGTTATTTGGATGTTTATATTACTTTGTTTATTTCTTTACTAATTTATAAAGATAAACGTTTATGAACACATTCTTATATCGCTAACTCTAAACTTTGTTTAAACGGAGAGGTCTAACAAAAATATTCAAAAGATCACTAAATAAAATTATCTTTTTTTTGGAGCCTCACGCTTTCTTCCGCTTAGTGGGGTAGTCAGAGAGCAATAAGTGTTAAAATACTTCGTCCTCCACTTTCGACTTGAAATCGAGACATTACACGTTGAGTGGCGGAACTCAACACCACTCTTCCTCCTAGCTACTAACGCGAAGAAATGAACATTTAAGTATAATCGTGGGGAATGGAGTGTCTTATCATTAGGTTCCCTCTGCTTACCCTGCGGTAGGCGGGATACAGCGTGAAGCTAAAAAATAATTATAATAATCGTTCCCCGAGTGTGAATCGAATCCACATTGCTTTACACTCGACGTTATTCTACTGCGCCACGACGGTAGTTTATCTTAGCAGAAAATTAACCGACACCTAACACATTTACAGTTTTTACAACCACTCCACAATAACTACTTAAGGGTGGAAATTTTGAATTAAATGAATAAATACGGACGAGGCAAACGGAAGTTTCTAGGTATAGAATAAGTAAAGTTAGACAGAAGTTCTAAGCTACATGCTACAGCTGAAGCTTAGATAAAGTGATTATGCCAGTAATTTTCTGTCCCAAACTCGTGTTCGAATTAAATTACCCTTATACAGAGAAGTTCAAAGTTCATAATCATTGACATGGACCTAATAATCTGAAAAAAGTTTTTACTTAATATTGAATCAGTATAATCTTTTATATGAGAAATAATTTTGTTATTATAATATGAAATCCCTTTGACCTTAAATTTATTTTTCTGTAATAGGTTATGTTGAATTTTGGTATTATTTACACAAATATGTATTTAAAATTGGAAGTGACGAATTTTTTATCCGTTTTAGGTGTTTTCTTGTTAATTCTATGTATTATACAGTTACGAAATTAGTTATTAGCACAGTAGTCAGAGAGAACCTAGTGCCAAGACACTAAATTCTCAACTTTCTGCCCGAATTCGAGACGTGTTCACTGAGGCAGTGGCGGAACTGAAAAAAAAATATTTATAGAAAATAGAAAAAAATATATCTTAAGATATATTTTAAAGTATTTTTCTCTTTTTTAAATATAATAATAACACAGTCTTAGTTATATTTTTTATTTATAATATTTTTGAATTCCTAATTTTAGTTATAATTGTTAAAAAAAATTTAAAAACATAAATTTAACCTCTATTTCAGTAATACTCGTATAATATAGAATAAATAAATACAATAATCTTTATAAATTTATTAGAGTTATTCATATTAAAATTCAAGCGAACATTCAAATCTTTAGCAATTAAAAGTTTGAAAACTACTGCCCTACATTAATGTTTGGCGGTAGAATTTACTAAGCGTGGTCAGTTGCGGTGGGTTGTAGGTGAGGTGTTGGGCGGACGGAAAATCGGTTTATAAATTATCAAGATGTGGGTCAAGATTTGCTATTAAGCGCTGAACTTAGAAATTTCTATCTAATTTTTTTGTGAGACGGTCATGGCTGTGCTCAACTACGTCTGTTTATGAAAGCGATAATTTTATTTTTTATTTTATTAGCTTCGTATGGTATCCCGCACACAGCAGGGTAGGCAGAGGAAACCTAGTGTTAAGACACTCCGTTCCCCACTTTGCGTCGAATTCGGAGGCATTGCGAGTTGAGTGGTGGAACTTAACGCCGCGCTTTTGCCTCGACACCAGAGTGAAGAAAATGTAATGTAATGTAATGTAAATATTTCCACTTCTCGAGTGGGAATCTAACCTACAACCAGTCGCTTTACAGTCACATTTTGTGCCTCTGCGCCACGACTGACTCCCAAGCGATAATTCATTTTTTTTATTTGTTTCTTTTGCTCGCATAGCCAGGTAGTCAGAGAGGACCTTTTGTCAAGACACTCCGTCCTGCACTTAGCGCCTGAAATCGAGACATTGCTTGTGTGGCGGATAATAGTGGTGGAACTTAACGTCACACTTTGTCTTATGTACCAGAACGAAGAGGAAAAAAATTAAATACACAGACATTGCCACTGTGCCATGGCCGTCTGACGATAAATTATGAAAATAATTATTTATAAAGTGAAGTAGTGGATCCCAGTATGTAACGCCCATTTTAATGAACAAATTGTACGGGAAGTGAAGAAGGGTAAACAATAAAGGAAAAGAAAAGATAGTGGTATAAAATAGTATATAAAATTTTAAATGGGAAATCTAATATATTGATGAAAATAGTCTCCATCCCCAATAACAGAGATTACTACTATAGTATCGTAAAGTAATAATAGAGATATATAACGAAATGGAATATATTTTACGTAAGTAAGAAGTATTTTGACTGTTTCAAAGTCAATACTTTGAAACAGTCAACAATTTGTGTATATTTATACGTCATAAAATTAAAATAAAGAAAAAGCTACGTATCGTTTGAGACACAGAACATAAAATTTAGTCCTAAAGTACATTTCCTTTTTTCTATTAGGAATATAGCGTAATTAACAGTGCAAACAAATTGCTCTACATCATCATTCTATAATAGGAAAATTTCTAATAATAAACGTATAAGCTTATAAATAAACTATGTAGCTTCATTCACTTCAATATGAAATTTATTTAATAATGCAGATTCTTCATAAGTACTCTACTTATGATCTTGATTATATTATAATGTTAGTTGTTTCTGTAAATTTTCTTTGCAGCTGCCTGATTTATGAGACATTGCGTATTGAGGCATTCGAAATAGTTTAAATTTACTTAATTCCTCCAATATCATTGTATCTAATAATGGCCAGTCGTGGCACAGTGGCATGAATGTGTCACTGTTGTGCCTAGAACGACTAGTTGAGGGTTCGATTCCCACTCGAGGAGTGGAAATATTCAATATTTCCATTTCCTTCGCTTTGGTATCAGAGGCATAGCGCGGCGTTAAGTTCTACCATTTAACACGCAATGCCGCCGAATTCGGCAGAAAGAGCGGAACGGAGTGTCTTAACACTAGGTCCCCTCTGCCTACCCTGATGTGTGCGGGATACAGCGTGAAGCTAAAAAAAAAATTAATAAAAAAAATATTCTCTGAGATGGAATTGAAAGCACGACTAACTGCGTTTATAGTCGTTATCCTACTGCGCTACTATGACGTTTTGTATTTATTCATTACTATAATGTACATGTAATGTGTATTTATATGGTAAGGGAAGTACTACAAAATATACAGTAGTGTTGATACTGCGAGATACTCGTGTTCATAAGCGTAGTATTCTTTTGCCGTTTTTGTAATTCCGAAATTCCTTTTAATTTTAAATGTCATAAAAAAAGTCTTAGTAAAACAGATTACTTACGGCATTGAATATTGATATATTTTTTAATTATGGTAAGAAATAGTAGTTTGAACAAAATAAAAATTTTGTCAATACGTAAATATCTATGAGATATATACATAGCTTATAATACGAAGATTGATTATCGTATGGAAGAGAAGCGTAAGGGCATTTTTTATATACCTAAAGACTTTAACTGAAATAAATAAATATATTCTTTATTACACTTAAGAAAATATATAATAAATACAAAATTAGATATAAAAGTTAGCAAAAGGTGGGCTTATCCCAAAGAGAGATCTCTTCCAGCCAACCTATGATAGTGGATAAAGAACGCATTGCGGGAGACTCACAATATACGAATACAACAATACAACAAAAAAAAATAAACAAAATAAAAATACGTCAGGAACAAACACATATTGAGAAACACATACATATAGCATAACCATACATGAACCTTTATGAATACATACATAATATAATATAAATATATAAAGTATTATATACTTTATGAATAAATATATAATGCAAAGTAAAGTATAAAATTTCTATAAAACTTTGTCTCAAACACATTCCTGGAGGTAAATTATAATTTGAAATAAAATAAAAAATAAATGCCTAGTAGTACAAGTAATAGAACGTCTTGTTTAATTGACATTGATAAATTGAAAGCACTGTCGCGTAGTAGAAGTGTCTGACTATAATAGAGATTGGTTTGTGCTAAGTAAATTATTTTAATTTCTTTACTGTAATGAACTAAACAAAGCGCGGCATAGAGATCCACCACTTAACACACAATATCTCGAAATTAGGTAGAAAGAAGAGAATGGAATACATTGATATCAGATTATCTCCGGGAAAGTGTCGCTAAAAAAAGCTTTATAAACTGTATTTATGTATGTGGGTAGTATACTTATTTAAAAATAACTTTAACAAATTATATATTGTCCTATTTATATGTTTTTTCGTACAATAACTTTAACGTAAACTTTTTGAACTTTAAATTAATTCTTAAGCTTTAAAATTATTTATTTTCAATTTCAAAGCGTTCAAAAGGACGAAGTACTGTCCTAGATAAAGTGCATAATAGCACTATCTATACTAGGGAGAGGTATCAATAAATCTATTAAATGTAAGTATTCATGGATGAAATACCGATAAAAGGGTTCGTTAAACTCTATTTGAAATTCGGTTCAAACTTTAAGCTTATGTTGAAAACCTCTAACTAACTGCGAGTTATATGCGGTTCGGAATACGCTTTAGTTAACTGATGCTAGAAAATTTATCGCAACGGTTAATACGGATTGAGGAATTTTCTGATCGATACTTTATTTGCAATATCTGCATAGTTTTCTTAAATAATTCGGTTATAATATGTTTTTTATTAAAAACAAATATACAATAGTATGGAGGTAGATATAATTTGTATTACGAGAATTTGCGTTTAGAATGTCTTTTTATGAAGAGATGTCGAAATAATACTTTACAGATGAATAATTAATGTGATTTAATTATTATACATACATATATTAGCTATAATAAAAACGGAGATCTATATACTTCAATATAGTTCATAATAAAAGAAAAGCTGGCTATTTTTGATAGCTTTTGATATTGTGTTGGTAACCCAACATAACTTTTCTAATCAAACAGTCTGTTGAAAATTTTATTTTTCATCGTTATTCGAAATTAAAACTATGGTAATTGTTTAAAATAATAAATGTACATTTAAACACTTTATCGTTACTGCTGTCTGTACGTCTAAATAATATATTACGATAATGTAATGCCACAAATGATATCGAACTAACTTTCATCACAATATATAATATAATAAATAAAAAAGGCATTAAGAGCTACTTAAAAATAAATGACGCATGACTATGAATAATGACTCATAGAATATAATGAAACATTTACTAAATCCACCCTAATACGTACGAATGATTTGTACTTATGGTGAGAAAAATATGGCTGTCTCCGCGGCAAGATTATTAATCAAATGCGTTTTAGACGTGAAAATATGATTTTCCTTTTAGGTAACTCGTTTCAGTGTTTGAGTGGCGTTTTCTTGAAAAATATTTTTAGAAATATATTTGCCGCTTTTAACGATTCCTTTCTTTCGCTCTACATTCTTAGTATTGAAAGAAAACGCAAATGAAAAATGGTAGTTGTAATTATATTTTTGAATAGGACAGAAATACTCGCGCAGTTCTATTTATTCATGTGGATTTGAAGTAATAGAAATTTATATAAATGTACTTTTATTTATAATAATATGTCAGCGTTTCTATGTTGTAGTCTTGTATTTTTCCACGCATATATTTACTTATTTATTGACAATGTACTAACATTCATTGTCTACTTTTTGCCCGAAATTGACATGACTTGTTGAGTAGTAGAATGCAACGCTGCGCTTTGCTAATAATTCATAATATTAATTTTAATCATTTCCCCGAGCGGAAATCGAATACATAACCAATCGGTAAAACCTATCGAAAAAAGTTGTAGTTAAACTATTTTAGCTTCACGCTGTATCCCGCACACAGTAGGTTAAGCAGAGGGAACCTAGTGTTAAGACATTCCGTTCCCCACTTTCCACTGAATTCAGAGGCATTGCGTGATAAACTATTTTAAATGATAAATTTAACAGAATTCCAGTAACATGTACCGTTACTAGATTTCTGGTACTCAAAGCGAAACAGACAAATATTTATAACATTTACATATCATAGTAAGTTATAAATGAATAATATTTTACAAAGGTATTAGCTAGTGAAACATAATAACATTATGTTATTTAAAGCACTAAATTGAAATTCTATGACTACACAGTACTAATGAAATATGCTGGATTTATTTAAATACATACTTCTGATTATTTGAGCCGTCGTGGCGCAGTGGGACAGGTTCTAACTGTAAACGCGATGGTTATGGGTTCGATTCCCACTAGGGGGAATCTATTTTAATTTATATTTCTCCGTTCTGGTACATAAAATGCTACGTCTCGTTTTTAGGTGGAAAGTGGAGGATGGAGTGTTTAGACTCTAGGTGCATTTTGACTACCTCGCTATGTAGGAAAAAGCGTGAAATTATTATATTTTAGTTGACTTAATAGTTCACAGTTATCGTAGCTTCTAAGTTCAATATTAAAAAAAATACAGAAACATTCAACAACTCATATAATTGTTCCCAAAGGTAAACAACCTGTCTTAGTTAAACAAATAAAATAAACTCATTTGAATATATCACCTCGACATTTTATTCTATCTCTATAGTGTTAATAAAAATACCTACATTTCAAAACAAAATTCGTCACAAGAAGAACTTAGCGTTGAAAATGTTAAGTAATTTTGCTTTTTGATGTAGCTTTGTTTTCGTCTCCACATAGAATCATGTGTCATTGCTTCGGTTGCGTGCGTGGAATAAATTGCAAATTGAAATAGAACTAACTTTGCACATTAACATGACAAACGGGGGGACACAGGGTTGCGGATTAACATAATTTACACTTATTAGGCTATGATATACGAGTATATCGTATTATTTTCGTTTCCAATGTTTATTAGTCATATATTTCCGCGGTGGTTGGCGTGATACCTAAAATGGGGTTCGGAAGCTAAATTATGATTGTTAATATAGGTAGAGGGTAGAAATATGAACTCGTTAGTTGTATATGTAAGTTTAATTTTATATATTGTTATGCAAGATAGCATTATAGAGTAAGAATACATTAGTGGATGTTCTTTGATAGAAGATTGACTATTGTGAAAAAGAGAAAAAATACAGATTTTTTCCTTTTTTTACTGAATCTGGGGTGGGAAAGTGTCTTAACACTAGGTTCCCTCCGCCTACCCTGCTATGTGCGGGATACAGCGTGAAGCTAAAAAAAAATAAAATAAAAAATCAACCGGCATATGAACCTGCAACCAATGAATGCAATCATACTTGTTCTCATTCTGACTACGATGGCCCAATTTAAAAAAAAAATATTCCATAATATATAACCCAAAATTTATTATTAAATAGCTAGTATAAAATAAATTCTTTTTCATATTATTACTACCATCTAATGGTAAGATTAGTTAAGAAATGTCTAGAACTAACTGCTCTGAAGTCCAGAACTGACCGACGTAGACTTAAAAGCATTACGCTCTAAGTCTAACTTGCAGTTTATTTTGTACGAACAATTTAGGTTAAAATTTTCTCTTTGCGTTTCCGCTCTCTTGAAATATTTTATAAGAAATCTTTATTTTTGTGCTCTTTTTGATTTCTTTTATATTATAAGCTGTTATTATGATGAATTATAACTTTTAGTAGCTTTAACAGCAAATGAATCGGTCATTTCAAAAATCTCATAAGTCACAGAATTATATTTTTTCAGAAATCAATAAAAACTGTTTCATACACAAACAAATGAGTTTTAAAGGGCTTTTTAATGTTTAGTTTAGTATTTGAGTGATAAGAAATTAAAATAGCGTATAATCTTTACAGTTTATTATTAGAAATAATGAAAAACATCTGAAAAAAGAGTCCTTGACGTATGTTGTTTTAGCAAGGAATAGGTTTAGTGACATATAATTTAAACAAAACAATCGCAGTAATCATATTTTTTATTGCTTATAATTAAGAATTGCACTTCAAAATAATCTTATTAACATTTTAGATACATTAACTTGTTATTTTTTAATATTTTTATGGTACATAGTCATATTCTCCATCATTCTCATCTGGATTATTTTCAATAATTGCAGTTGGCCAGCTAAAAATGTTGTTATAAAATGGCATATGCTCTTCCAGAATGCTATTTTCAACTTGTTTTAAATCATCTATTTTTTTTTATTGATGGGCACTTTCAAATCATAGGCTTTAGTTGATGGAAGTGAAATAGAAGTTGTTAATTTCTTTATTAATGAGAACGAATGTTTGGTCAATCCATCAATATATTCCTCGGCTATGATAGTTCCTTTTCTATCTGAATCATACTGAAAACTCATGTATGTCGAAGGAGCAAATGACTTTTTCTGGTCCTTTGGGACTTTTTTTCCATAAGATTCAGTTGACAAACATGTTTTTTTGTACAAATTTGGCCACCATTTCTTAAATTCTAAAACATCTTCAGTTTTTAGTTCTACGAATGTAAATGTTGAGCTGGAGTTCGAAACCAAATCAATGTATTCTCCTGGGACGTAAATACGATCATGCTTTCGAACATTTTTTTTTATGACTCCAAAATCACGATCATTTGGTAAAAAGGAGTGACCTCGTGTGGGAAAATACTGATAAACTTTTTCAAATCTTTTAGAGTCAGTCAAAGCCAACATAAATCTCAACATTGATTGACATGATGCATGCAAAAACCTCTTAAGTCATTGACTAATGTTGTTTTAGCAATGAACGTCTTTCACGCGGTATTATTAAAAGACGGAAGGAATGTATTGACCTAAGCGGTTTTTACCCAGAATACGCATCTACCTTTGAGGAAGCATTTTCTGCAAAAAAACGCATTTTGGAAAAAATGTGACTTAAGTGGTTTTTGAAATGACCGATTCAATTAGAATTAACGATGTATTTTTTTTAGCTTCACGCTGTATCTCGCACACAGCAGGGTAGGCAAAGGGAACCTAGTGTCAAGACACTCTGTTTCTCACTTTCCGCCGAATTTTGGAGGCTTTGCGTGTTAAGTGGTGAAACTTAACGCCGCGCTTTGCCTCGATACCAGAGCAAAGAAAATGGAAATATAAATATTTCCTCTCTTCGAATGGGAATCGAACCCACAACCAGTTGTTTGAAGTCACACGTCTGTGCCACTGCGCCACGACTGGCCACAAAGAGTTTGTTTTGAAGATATGTTACATAAAGCATCTACAATAGATAAGTGTACTTAAAAAGAGTACTCCTTGCTTTTTTACAAGCTTCGTGCTATTTCAGAGAAAACCTAGAGTCAAGCTTTCCACTTTACGCCCGAAATTGAGACATTATGTATTGAGTGGAGGAACTTAACGCCGCGCATTGTCATACAATTTGTTTAGCTTCACGCTGTTCCTGCGCGCATCAGTGTAGGCAGAGGGAACCTAGCGTTAAGATATTCCGTTCCCCACTTTCCGCCGAATTTCGGAAGTACTGTGTGAAGTGGCGGAACTTAACGTCGTGCTTTTCTTCAGACACCAGAGTGAAACGGACTCTACTCCTCGAGTGAGAATCGAACCCACAACCAGTCGCTTCACACTCACACTTTGTGCCTCTGCGCCGCGACTGGCTCCTTAATACTATTTACTAACTTTGCTTCCTTATAAAATATTATATACATATATAGGAATACAAATTTATTTTCACTAAATAGGACACCGTACAAAGTGAAACAACATTTATAGTAAAACGAATATTTAGATTATACTGCATCAATTTTGCATATAGCGCATTAGGGCAACTTCTTTCTGTAAACACGATTGGTCACAGGTTCGATGTCTACTCGAGTTGTTAAGTTAGTATGTTTAAGTTGCTATTATCTCTTCACTCTCGTTCTCGATCATACCAAAAATATATTGAAAAATATAAAACGTGTTGAAAATAGATATTTTTAAATGTTTATAAAAATATTTATTTATAAACAGTAAATCGTTACATATTAATGCCACTTAAATGACAAAGACAGTCTTGGAGCTAGAGGATCCATCTGTCCGAGCCGTCCTGGCAAAACTCCAAAATTGTCTTTTAATTCACCACAGAATAAAATATCTACTTGTTTGCACCCCAAACCGTTTCAATTTCTTATTTCCAATTGAACTTTTTATTGTCATTCTTCTTATCTGACGCTTAATAGATTCTTCGTGTACTTTTATTTGGCATATCGTTAATTGTAACTGAAGGTAAACTAGGTACTTGGTTACCTTATTTTAGGCATTTCTAGTGCTTTTTTGAAATAATATTTCTTTGATTTAGGTAATTATGTGTTCAATAGTTGTTTCAGTGGAATATTTTCTTTAGTCCTGGTACTTATTGTTGCAAGCAAAACAGAGATCACTAGTGTAGCTTCATACTTTTGTCCATTCTCCACTTACCGGCTGAAATCGAGCCATTTCGTGTTTAGTAACGTAGTTTTGCGTTAGATACAACAATAATGATGTTACAATAATTAATATATAATCAAGTGGGAATTAAACAAACAACCTTTGAGATCAGAGTCAGACGCTCTTTTATTTTAGAATTTTATTGAAAAAAGTATAGTATTTATATAAACCGATGTCATAAGAATAAAGTTATCTTGGTGGTTTATAATAAAAATCTTATCTATCCTAGGAGTAAAAAGTCGCAGATGTATAAAGGTATTTTATACTTTATAATAAAACATCAATCAGAAACACTCGTCACAGTTTCGTAATTGTTTCAAAAAGTTTCATTTAATTTTAATAACGAATCTCAGTCAGCATTTTAGATGTAAATTGTTTACAATTTAGAGCACGTCTTAAGTTTTGCAGTTCTAAGTTGTAACTTCATTAGCTAACGCAAATAGGATACCAACTTTTACTTTGCTCTAGGTAACTTTTACCTTTGGGAGATTCCCTATACTCAAAAACTTTGGTCAATGCAATTCCTTTAGTTTCACCATCATTTTCTTAGATAATATTATTTCTTATTTATTATTATTTTAAATATATGTTAATAACAAAGTTCTGCCGAAGAGGATCAGGAGTAGTATAGAATTACTAAAAGTTAGTTGTCATTTTTATAAAATATCCTTTAAGTAATGGCCCTTGTTGCGTAGTGTGGTAGCGTGTTACTGGAAACGCGATGATTGTGGGTTCGATTCCCACTCAGGGACTCGTTGTCGTTTATTTGTTGTACTACATAATACAAAGCGCTGCGTTGTGTTCCTTTACTTAACAAACAATGTTTTGATTTCGGGTGGAAAGAGAACGTAGTGTTTCACATTAGGTTACTTCTGATTACCCTATTATGTGGCGTTGTTAATGTTTTTGTTTTTTTTTAACTTTTAGATAAGACTAATCAAAAATTATGAGATTTTCACCCAATACCGCTAGTATTGGGGATATTTTACACTCTAACTTTAAAAGTATAATTCTAATAAAAATAATAAAGATATAAAAATTTAATACAAAGTAATGCAGTATTTTCAACATTTTATGCACTCATGTGAAAATTGAGCATCGCCCGAGACCTCGCTCCTGCATTGGCTTCCTGCAGGAGCATAACTCTTTATTTATTCAAATGTGGATCAATAGGGATTTCATTTTTATCGTACTTTATAAAAATATTTTTAAAATTCTCACATTTCACTCTTTTCCCATAGATTTATATAATTTTAATGTTGATTACGTCTTTTACTTAAAATAAGCCTCATTTAATTTCAAACCATACGTTTAAAGTACGTTATCTATATATTATAATAATGTGTTCCGTATTCCTATCTTAGTTCGTTTTCGGGCCTACTGAATTTGTTTCATTATACTTATAGTTTATTTTCATTATACGTAAAAATGACGAAAATTAAGCTTTAATTTGTAGGACTATATATATATATATATATATATATATATATATATATATATATATATATATATATATATATATATATATATATATAATGTAACAATACATACTAAGTATAAATAAACGTAGAATTATAAAAAAAATATATTAAATAATATAATTTAATAATAATAAAAAAATATATACAATTTTATGGAATAGTTTAAACAAATAATAAAAAAATATTTTATTAATATTTTCAGAAAAAGCAACGTTGGCTGTATGAGTTGCTGGCATATTATAGTTTATGATTTTTAAAAATGGAATAGAAGAGAAAGGGAGCATGGCGGGAGCGTGGCGTCGGAAAAAGTGACGCTTAGGAAATTATTGATATTAAATTGCAAATAATATAAATTGAATACAAGGAAATGGATATTTAATAAATAAATTTAACATATTAAATGCAAAGTGATCGAAATATAATAATTTTATAATAATCAAGTTTGGTAAGATGCATATTTGTTAATTATGAAGAATTTCTTGGTGAGTTCTTATTACATTAATAATATAAAAATAACAAAGCGAATATTGAAATGAATATTTAAATAATAATAACTAAATAATATAATAGTATTAAAGGCAATAAATATTTTAAATATTAGTTCTATGAAAAAGAAAACGTATAATTTGCAGTACAAATTAATTAAAATATTTGGCGTATGGCGGCGCCATCTTAAAATAGTGTTGTATGAATACTATAGTTTACATTTTCCTAAATATTATAAATTTATAAATTAATTGAAAGTTGCGAGTGTAAATAATATTTATTAAATAAAAATAAATGATGCATTGAATAATAACATATTTTATGGCAAATATTCTCATACGAATGTATGAAATTTAAAATAATATAAATATGTACTACATGTATAGGGGCGATGCATGTAGTACAAATAATAATAATAAGATATTAATATATAATGCGTTTGATAGCTGGGTATTTTATGGCAATAATTGGCACGATCTCATACGAATGTGTAAATCTTAAAAAAACAAATATAAACTACATGTATAGGGGCGATGCATATACTGTCTCTTGACTGTCAGGGTTCGGTTATAGCTTATAGTTTACTGATAAGCGATGTCAGTGACACAATCAATGAAGCTTTGCAGCACCGAGGCCAACATGTTTGGTAAAGTGATCCGCTATAGCGACGTTGGTTAGTTGTATCCTTTCTGATGCTGTCTTGTGTTGCGTAAGCGATGCTTGTACAAAGTCGGATTGTGGTATAACGTGTGACATGCGACTGTCGTAGGTTCAGGGAGCTTATAGCAATCTGATAACTGATGTCGGAGACATTCACTGAGTTTAAATGTTGGGTTTGACAAACGACTGCAACGCGTGTGCTGTGCGGTTATTTAACTTAATCGGCCACCGTGTGGTTGTGCGTTCGAACTAATATGCGAACCAGTGACATTGCTTTCACAAACCATTAATGTATATCGGCTTAACAACCCGACGAATTCATTGGTCTCACAAACCAGTGGCGTATATCGGCTTAACAACCCGACGAATTCATTGGTCTCACAAACCAGTGGCGTATATCGGCTTAACAACCCGACGAATTCATTGGTCTCACAAACCAGTGACGTATATCGGCTTCACAACCCGACGAATTCATTGGTCTCACAAACCAGTGGCGTATATCGGCTTAACAACCCGACGAATTATATTGGTCTCACAAACCAGTAACGTATATCGGCTTCACAACCCGACGAATTCATTGGTCTCACAAACCAGTGACGTATATCGGCTTCACAACCCGACGAATTACATTGGCCTCACAAACCAATGTACAACTAATTAAATATATATAATAAGCGTAACAAGTACCTTTGAGAAAGATCACACACAAACTTAACAAACATGACGTGACAGCTAACTAATAATTGATCGTTTGCTAAGGCATCGTAAGTATCATATACGTGAACTGTTTCGTTGTGTCTCGGAGGGTTCAATATGATCGGTCAGGTCTGCGATCGGACGGAACTCACGGCAAGTGGCGGGGCGGGGCCACACGGCCATTTTTTCTCTTAATATAGCTATCTTGCATAGTTGTAAGTGAGAGATAAATGAGACGATCCTAGGGCTTTTCCTCGGACGAGCTCTGGGTGATTGCAACGGATAGTTTGTGTTAGATACTTGCATGTCTAGAACCCTTCTGATGGCTAATTAATATATAAATGAGTCTATACCTTCTGATGGCAAACTAATAATTAAGAAGGAAGACCTTCTGATGGCTAATTTATATATAAAATGAGTCTATACCTTCTGATGGCAATTATAATTAAAAAAAGATTACCTTCTGATGGCTTATTATATGTATTTAAAATATTACACGTAGAATTTCCTAACACTGTTACCTCTGAATCTCAAAAAGAACTTGAGTTACTTACATACATAACAATAAAGGTCCTAACCACAAGACGTATCATGAGCCAAGGCATGATTTGATTAATATATTTTCAAACATTTCAGATCAATGAAGGGATGAGTTCAATGAAGGGGGGGAGACCAGTTACAATATTTATATTTATATATATATATATATATATATATATATATATATATATATATATATATATATATATATATATATATATATATATATATATATATACTACCTGTTACTAACTATCTGTTTGTAAACTGAATAAAATAATTAAAAACAGTTAGTTATTAAAACTAATAACATAAATTCTTTATATATAAATGGGGCGAATCGTGGCGCAGAGGCACAAAGTGTGACTGCAAAGCGACTCTGGTGTCGAGGCAAAGTGCGGCGTTAAGTTCCGACACTTAAAACGCAGTGCCTCCAAATTCGTAGCAAAGCGGGGAACAGATTGTCTTAACACTAGGTTCCCTCTGCCTAACCTGCTGTGTGCAGGATACAGCGTGAAGCTGAAAAAAAAACATATATAAAGTTTTATTTACACATACCCTTCATATATCACGAGTCCCTGTCTAGGCCTATCTTTAATTAAATCTGCGAAAACCTTGATTTTACATTTTTTAATTCAAACATTTTGCCTTTTTTATTATTTTTAAATATTTCATATACACTAGCAATACATAAGAGTGAAATAAGATTAGGTACATTATAATTATTTTTTATAATGTTTGGTTTGGTGAGGTAAGGTAGAGAGAACCTAGTGAAATACTTAGGTATATTTTATGTGTACTTAAAATCACCAATTTAAAGATACAGAGAAAACTCAGCGTAACTAAATAAATTGCATGAGAATTTATGGTATTAATAAAATTATAAATCGATTTCTTACCTGGATTATGCTAATAGTAAAAACTAAATAAACTTTTGAAGTCACAAACATTAAGTATACCAACTGTTATAGTGATAAGTTAGATATACTTTTTAAACACTTTTAAAGTGTTATTCCACACTTAGGAAAATTGAAAAAATACATTTAGAAAACGTATAAAAATTTGAACGCAGCGGAATTTGAACCAGCGCTCAGTGGTGAGAGCGCCTGGACGGTTCAGGAGGCGCGGGTTCGAATTCCGCTGCGTTAAAATTTTTATATGTTTTCTAAATGTCTTTTTCAAGTAAAATATAGTTAATAATATATAATAATATTTTGTATATTTTACTTGAATATTTAAATTTAAGAATATTTGCGTCTGCCAATTACAGGTTTTTCAATAGGAAAGGCAAAAATCCATAAAATCCTTGTGGTATTGTTGCAGCTATGCCACAAAGAAGTCTAGATATTCAATTTCTACAACAACTTATACTTATACTTGTTATCTTCTCTCGGTTTCGAAAGACGTCACAATCTTGTTTAGATAAATACTAATTATTATTACATGCATAAGTAAAAAAAAATATATAAAAGAACGGAACGAAATTTCCCTTAAGTATTTTTTTGTTAGCTTATTATATTAATGAAAAATAATTACAAATAATAAGATGTTATTCGTCAGTTTTACACTTTTTAAATGTTTTTTCTATTATTTTATATATTTTTTTTTTTTTATAGCTTCACGCTGTATCCCGCACACAGCAGGGTAGGCAGAGGGAACCTAGTGTTAAGACACTCCGTTCCCCACTTTCCGCCGAATCGGAGGCTTGCGTGTTAAGTGTCGGAACTTAACGCCGCGCTTTACCTCGGCACCAGAGCGAAGAAAATGGAAATATAATTTCCACTCCTCGAGTGGGAATCGAACCCACAACCAGTCGTTTACAGTCACACTCTTGTGTCACTGGGCCACGACTGGCCACAATTATTTTATATACATGTATATAAAAGTTTCAAGAGAAAGGTCGCAAATATAAAATAGAATGTCTCGTGAGTAGGCTATCTGTAGGTAATTTGAACACATCATAAAGAATCATTTTTTAATGTGTTAAAATAATATATAACGTGGTAGGCAGAAAAAAGTTGATATCAAGACACTCCGTAAATGTTGAGTGCGGAACTTAACGCCACGTTTTGTCTTTTTACCAGAGCAGAACAATGAAAATAATTTTAATATAATCATTCCCCCCGAGTGAGAATCGAACCCACAACAGTCGTTTATACAATCAGACACTGTCACACTGAGCTTACTCATATAATTTCTATTATAAAATCTCTTTATATAAAGTTGGCTTAACGATATTTCACATCCCTGTGGGTTGCTTTAATTATTATATAGAAGTTATAACTTAGTTTATAGAATTTGTGCACCCTAAGTAGACGGAGCTTCGCAATTTGTAATCATATTTGGCCAATGTTCATTTAAAATGTAAATTAATGACTTTAGTCTAGCCATAAGCTTATATGCCTGCTTATAATTTCTCTAGAGATTTATAATTTGAATAGAATATATTTCTAGTAGTAATCGTTTGTCTGTTCTAGAATTTAAAAGAACAAAATCTGGAGTAAATAATTTGGCGATGAGTCGCTTTGTCGTGCCAAAACCAGAGTTGTTGAGTTCAGCACATTTCAAATCAATTGTTGGTTTACGGCTTTTAAAAGTGCCTAGTGAACCCTAATAATTTAACAATGTAACTTGGGATAAAGAAGGTAGTATACTCGTAGTAGTAAATTGGTAATAAAACATTGGAAACCTAATTTGTTTTATCGTAAGTAGAAGTCGAATAAAACTGACCTGTAGTATACGCTGTACTCGTATATAAATCCTTAATCTGGAGTAATAAATAAAGTTCGTCTTGTAATTAACAAGTTATATACGGTTATAAAATAAGTTCTATTACTGAAACTTATAAGAACATAATTTAAAGGTTATATTTTTCTAAATACGTCAAGAATACAATCTACGTCCGCTGCTAGGTAGTGTCTCGTCAAAGACGGGTAACCCGGATAAGTAGCTTAGGGGTAGGACATTCGTTTTCTGACTGGATCGTGACCACTATCGTGTCAAAAATGAACCACCACATATCTAATCATTTGTCCTAGTTGGGTGATATGTAAGCCAGCGTGACAGGAATACGGACAGGAGAAGCCCTTTCAATATTCCTTCAATCCTTATTCCTCCTTTATCCTCAAGGCCGGCATCACAACTCCTTTAACGGTAACTAAACATAGCGCGTCATTGAGTTCCGTCACTCAACACACATTGTCTTGATTCCGAGTAGAGAGCCCGTAGTAGCGGGAGAGCGAGAACGCGCGTTCCTACTCGGGCCAGTTGAGTAGGCGGTCAGCTAGCATTATCCAGGGCCACAGGCACTTCCAGACCAATCTACCGCGTATCCCGGGGGACCACCCTAGACCCTAAAAGACAAGAATGAAAAAAATGAAGAACTATCGCTCATTATAACCTTTAGACCCAATAGTGATAAAAATCAAACACATACATACATTCTCACAACATTAACAATACTACTAGGATTATAATCTAATGCCAAATTCTTTACCTCATTCAATTTCAAATACAAGTATAACAGTTGTGTGTACGACATGTTGTGTGTAACATGTTTTATTGACTTAATGAGAAAAGTTATTGAAGTAATTTTGTTTTCATAAAACATACCTGAACTGTAAATCAAAGTTAATGGTCTTCGCTGCATTTTTATGTTCACGCATAAATATTAATGTTTTACTCATATAAATGGTCACGTGAGTGTGAATATTTTTACGAGTGCTTTATAGATATACAATAAAAATTGCAATTTTTAATAAATTAATTTATGTATATTATGTTTTAAATACTAGGAACCGCCTTTTTGCTCTGCATGGCGGGAAGAGCTGAGCAAAGTACATATTTAATATTATTACCGATTCCCACTCGAAGAGTCGAGGTAAAGCGCGGCGTTAAGTTCTGCTACTTAACACGCAAGCCTTCGAATTTGGCGGAAAGTGGGGAACGGAGTGTCTTAACACTAGGTTCCCTCTGCCTACCCTGCTGTGTGCGGGATACAACGTGAAGCTAAAAAAAACACTAATAGAAAAATCAATCAAATCCTTATTTATTTTTTCCTGTAGTTTAGAAACAAAAAAAGCTTCCTTTTTCTACATGGCCTGTAAATATCCACTGTTTTTACTAAAAAATATTATATTACAGTAAGGCAAACGAAAACCAAGAAAAGGTCCCGTCATTAAAATCATGTTTTTATAGACAACTTAGGCGCACGAGCACGAATTCTTTGATAAGGCAGGTTTGTGAAGTAACAATCATTTGTAACAATACAAATAACAATGTAAATACTAATAAGTTTTGGTAAAGTACGAACAGTGTTAACTGGATGAGTGCAGCATATAAGACTGCTATTGATTTGCCTTATTAGGATAAATTTTATTTTTTTTAACTATTTTTTAATATTTTGGCTTAAAACAATAATAGGTTTTGATTGCTTTTATGGGGCAAAACATGATATATTTTATACTAGCGGTCCGCTAGCGGCTTCGCCGAGTGAACTACGTAGCTGTTTTGTTATATTGCAATACCGAGGTTGGAGTTTTGAAAAATAAAGTAGCCTATGTTTGACCTTGGATTATAAACTATATTTAAACCAAAAATCATTACAATCGATCAAGCGGTATAGATTTATCATATAATCTTCATCCCCTATTTCAAGCCTTTAGTGGTTTATTTTTGAAAAAATAAGTAGCCTATTTTTGTCTCAGTATTTTTTACTACTTTCATTCTATAGTTCTTCCAAATCCGACCGGTAGATTAGCCGTGAGACGCAACGGTTGTGGGTTCAATCATTAGTTGCCGGAAGAGATGTTGATGTTGAGACAACGTGACATTACGATCCTTAAGTCAATATGTAATGTTTGAAATTAGGTGAAAAAAGGGAACAGTGTCTTAGTATACCTACATTTATTTTTTATATTAATTACATTGCGAGACATGCGTAATGCACAAAAATTAATTATTCAATCATAATATAAATTTACTTGGAACATTTGACAAAATAGTACAATTAACATTAAAAAAACACGAATTTAAGCAAATACCCAATACATTACCAATACAAAATCCCTAAGTAATATAATATCTTGAGATTTATATAGAACATTCGTATTTACAAGGACCAATGAGGGCAGACTAGCTCAAACATAAAACTTAGAACAAAATTTGCAATTCTAATAAAAGTTTATTATATCAAAAAACAGAATTCATTTTCGATGTTTGTTCTGCTGGAAAATATGTTTAGACGGCATGTCTAGTTCAATATAAAGTTGTCATACGTTCAATATTGTTATAAAACTTTCAGTCTACTCACAAACTAATCAAAGAATATTGCTTAGGCGGCTTCTATCACGAAATGGTATTATAATAATAATCTTCAACTAACATTGGGTAATCAAAGTTTTCGTCTTAAAGTTGTGTGACTGTTATGTGTGTCTTTCAAAGTGGTTATTAACTTTTTGACTTAGTCAATGTTTTAAATGAAGGAGGTATTGACAGTTGATTTATTTAAAATTTATTATATTTAAGGCCATCGTTGCGGAGTGGAACAGTGATATGTTTGGTTGTAGTTTCGATTTCCACTTGGGAATATATATTTTTTTTTTTAACTTCACACTGTATCCCGCACACAGCAGGGTAGGGAACCTACTGTTAAGACACTCCGTTCCCATTTTCCGCCGAATTCGGAGGTATTGCGTCTTAAGGGGTGAAACTTAACGCCGCGCTTTGCCTCGACACCAGAGCGAAGAAAATGGAAATATTATTATTTCCACTCCTCGAGTGGGAATCGAACCCACAACCAGTCGTTTACAGTCACACGCTTGTGCCTCTGTGCCACGACTGGCCCCAAATCAATATATTTTAAATTATTTCCATTTCTCCTCTGTAATTCCTAAAACAACGTGCAGCGTTAAGTTCCACCAGTCAACACGCAATATCTCGAATTCAGGCAGAAAGTGGAGAATGGAGTGTCTTGTCGCTAGGTTCTCTCTGACTACTCCTTTATGCAGAACTTTTTTGTTATTCTTATCATTTTTTTTTGAACTTACGTCATAAGGCTAATCAAAGTCCCTTTGAAGATTACAAAGCAAAATTAAATAGTATTTTGTACGAATTTATCTTTCAGTAGAGGTAGATAAGGATGTTTTTTTTTCTTTTGGATAATAATATTATATATTAAATAGATGTCATGGTTAATTTAATATTTATTGTGATGTTTTTTAGAGCTATAAGCAATAAGTGCTTAATAAGATTTGAATTCAAGATATAAAATATATAATGAAATGTAGTAAGTATATATAGTGGCCAGTCGTGGCCCAGTGGCACAAGAGTGTGACTGTAAACGACTGGTTGTGGGTTCGATTCCCACTCGAGGAGTGGAAATTATATTTCCATTTTCTTCGCTCTGGTGTCGAGGTAAAGCGCGGCGTTAAGTTCCGCCACTTAACACGCAAGCCTCCGAATTCAGCGGAAAGTGGGGAACGGAGTGTCTTAACACTAGGTTCCCTCTGCCTACCCTTCTGTGTGCGGGATATAGCGTGAAGCTATTTAATTTTTTTTTTTTTAATTATATAAGCTTTTAATGTTACGTGTATTAAAATCCAAAAAAAGTTCCACCCAAATATAAGATATTTCGTCAATTAGCAGAACAAAACGCTACACTTTGCCTGTAACCAAATCAGAGAAATTAACATAAACAAAATATAATTCATTTGATTGGGAATTGAACCCACAACCGGCGCGTATCAACCTGTCAAACGCTGTCTGTCACATTCATTTTATAAGGAAAAAGTTTGCATTCAGTTAATTAAAATCTTCCTTCCTCGTAAATTCTATAATTTTGAAAGCCACGTGTTGCTAAGTTTCAATATCAAAGAAAATTTCTGTAAAATAATAAGGCAACGTTAATTAATATTCACCTGGCGAGATTAGCTTTGGTTAGACAATAAGCCGGTTTGGCATTTTCTTCTTACGTCTTTTACTGTTGCTATGATTTTTTAAACGATACAATTTTACTTATATTTATGTATATGCGTCAATGTAAATGCAAATAAACATATTTTGAGTGTCTGTTTGTTTGTCCGTTTGTAATATAAGAAAATAACGATTTGCCTGTTTCGTCCGCGTGATTTTGCATACTAATTTTCCTCATCTTATTATATTTTTCCCTTTAACCCCCTTTAACTTCAACTTTTTTCTTTCTAAATTTTATCTAAATCGGACCGATCGATAAATCGATTAATAAGCCGTGAAGGCATAACAGACAGACATACTTTTGCATTTATAATATAAGTATGGATTGACTACTTTTCACTATTTAGTAACACATATGCAAATGCATATTTATGTGCATATAGATGCATAAAAATGCATAAAAATAACATTACTTGTGTCCGGAAAACGTCATTTAGCCAATAGAAAGTGTGTGAATGTGAGCAATCGATAAAAAAAAAACAAAGAACATTAAGTCCAATTAATGATAAAAAATATACTTGAGACAACAAACCGATTCCAAAGACAAGTGTCGAAATTGTTAGTACAATAGACTGACTGTACGAAAGAAGAAAGTACAAGAAACCTATAAAATTTGTATATAAAACTGGATGGCAGGGGGAGACACGAATCTCTAGCCCGCATGCCACGATTGTGGCAAAGACGAGACTTGCAATTCCGTTCATTATAAAAATCTGACTATCACAAATAGTTCAATATAGAGCAGTAGAAGTTTAATTTATTTCATATTTTTCTCTTTGAAACATGAAAAATATAACGGTATCATTATTTTTAAAGTACCCTCATTTACTTTAATAAAGGTATAAAATTTGTAAAATGGAACGTTATTAACATTCTCTCTACAGCTGATACAAACATCTTAATGAAACAGAAAAAGAAATATACTCAATATAAGAAATAACTCCGCCTTTGAGAGGATTTAAGAGTTCTTCGCGACATGCTACCAAGATTCAATAACAAGATACTCTAACAATATTTCTTAGCATCATAAGAAACTAGTTTATGCCTAAGATTTTAGCTTCACGATGCATCCCGCAGACAGCAGGCTAGGCAGAGGGAACCTAGTGTTAAGACACTCCCTTCCTCACTTTCCGCCGAATTGTGTTAAGTGGTGAAACTTAACCGCGCTTTACCTCGGAAAAGCGAAGAAAATAGAGATATTAAATATTTCCACTCTTCGAGGGGGAATCAAACCCTCAACTAGTCGTTTGAAGTCACGACTGAACCTAAAGATACTTTTTTCTTTATTTTAAAATACGTGTTAGAAATCTTAAGCCTCTTGGCACGAGATCGTCTATCGCATAAGTAATTCGATGCTAAGTTTGAAGAACACTACGTTAGGTTGACGCTTAAGGTAAAGAAAACAATATGTGATTTTATAATGGTAAAACTATGTACATCTTTTATGAAATTAAAAATTATATTTCAAATATTTCAATATAGATGTTTAGTAAGAAATGTGTAAACTATTGGTTTGAAAAACAAAGACTTGCTGAGTTTCTTGCGCGTGTTCTCTTTAGGTCGGTGGCATAAGATTTGGTGAATCGATGGTAAATTATTTTACTTTAAAAAAAAAAATAAAAAAATAATGTAATTTTGAAAAAAATATGATGAGTATAATTTATTGTGATTCCATCAAATTTGACAGCAAATAGCACGGTTGTGGGCTTAAACTGTTTTAATTTTTTTTTTAAATATGGTTGTCTCGTTCCAGTAGAGTTGCTCATTAATGTGATATGTAATAGAATTACTGGGTGGACGATGGGTACAATCACAATAATTTCATGAAATGCTAAGAAGTTGGCTAAGCTCGTAAAGTACAAAGTATAAGTAGTGGGTTCGATTCCTACTCGAGGAGTGGAAATATTTAATATTTCCATTTTCTTGGCTCTGGTGTCAAGGCGCGGCGTTAAGTTCCGCCACTTAACACGCAATGCCACCAAATTCGGCGGAAAGTAGGGAACGGAGTGTCTTAACACTAGGTACCCTCTGCGTACCCTGCTGTGTGCGGGATGCAGCGTGAAGCTAAAAAAAAAAGAACCAAATGCTTTATCGCTAAATTGTCACTGAACTCCTGCTGTACAGAAAAAAACGAGGAGAAAGTTAGAAAATTATAAAAGTATAGTTTTCCCCATATATATTACTTAATTAATCTTTACTCTAAAGCGGATATATGTATACTACATTACAGCATAAAGTGAAATTAGTAAATACAAAGTCTTACCTTTTGAATAAACTGATCTTTTTGAACACTGACGATGTATGATTAGAATAGTACATATTTTCTTTCATAGTATTGTGTACTTAACGTCTAGACGTATATTTACTTTCATATATTTTCACATTTCAGGCAAAATATTAGACAAATATTAGACAGAGTACTTATATTTTGATCGTCCAATTATACGTTCATTTCTTATTGTCTTTACGTAGTATAAAGCAAAGTCGCTTTCCGCGTCTGTTTGTATGTCTGTTTGTATTCTTATAATAGAGAGAATGAATAAAAAGGAAGGTTTATATATATAATACGTACATAATATAGTAGTTGTGTAGTTCACGCAGGCGAAGTCGCGAGCGTGCCTTTAGTTTTAAATAACTAAAATATATTAAGAATTAAAGATAATAATTCTATAAATACATTTAAAAGAAAGAGTTTATTTTACCGTGTTGGTTTAAGAATACAATTCCTCTTCTCAAGGCCGGCAATACACCACAACTCCTGTATTACTCGTGTATTTCGTGAATGTCCATGGGCAAATATGGTTCCTTTCGCGCATGGACATCCACGACTTACCTTCAGGTGGCCCTTCGCCTCGTTTTCTCTGGCTGTCTGTTACGCTTACACTGCTGATCTTCGGGGCTGATTTAGGTGAAGTTCCGAATAAAAATAATTGACCCTTCGGTCACCTATGGTCAAACATAGGCTACCCTTTTTTAAAAGCAACCTCTAAAGTTAAGATAAAAGAGTGTATTATAATTCTAAACTACTTTACAATGAATTTTCGAATCAAGTTAATTGTTGACGCAAGATTTTGGCAAACATAGTTTACTATTTTTTTCAAATTCTACCCCCTAAGGGGCAAAAATAAGGGATGCAAATTTGTAATTTAGCCAAGAACAAGTTTCGTCGAAATTAGCAGCTATAGTTGTTTAGTTCGAGTGTGTAAAGTCACGATCGAGTCACTAGTAGAATTATGTATATAATAAATATTACAACATTATTACATACATAATGTAAGACAGAACCGTACAGTTACCAAAGTTACCTTGATTGGACAAAATATCCTTACATATTAAATAATGCGGAAAATCTCTTACCCGTATAATGGCCTCGTTACATTCCGCCAAAAGAAATAAATCAACTTCGTTCTGATGTATTTACGTGATTCAATATTTACTTGATCATACATATTTCATTTTATAGCCGTTTCCAGTACATTAACATTATAAAGTGTTTTTACTCTTCATACTAATATTATAACAGTTGGTTTTAAACATTGAATTTTATTATTGCAAAGAAATATGAATATAGTCAATACAATCCTAGAAATGGCAAACATTTCAAATAATAAAGTTTGTTAATAGGACGATGTTTAAAGTCTTAAGTAAAATTAGAGTGTCTAATTGTGATGTATAAAAAACAGCTTTTTACTAAATGAATGTGTACGCACATATAACCGTATGTATATAATAGTACCGAACCGTATGTATATAATAATTAATAAGAAGAAGAATTATAACATCTATTGAGTTTCACGGGGACAATTCTGTGGGCGCAGTTAATTAAAAAAATATTTTTTATTCATAGTATTTACGATAAATAACCTAGTTAGACTTCTCTTTCTTTATGTTAAAGGATTGCAGAAATTAATAGGCTTTTTATAAAGAAACCTACCACGAATCTAACGTCAAAAGTATTGATTAGATGTACTCGTATAAATTAATCTTGAAAGAAAGTGCTAGTTTAATACAAAGAAGAAATAAGATTGTCTAAAGACTTCCGCATTTTGCCATTAACTGGATTATATGAGATAACATTTTGCAATATTATATAAACATATCTTTAATTTTTGATTTTCTTTATAAAATCACATCACACATGGCACAAGTGGTGAACAGACACCACTTAACATGCAATGCATCCAAAAATCGGCGGAAAATGGGGTACGGAGTGTCATAACACTAGGTTCTCTCTGCCTATCCTGCTGTGTACGGGATACAACGTGAAGGTAAAATATTTCGTATATAATCACTCTCCCGAGTGGGAAATTCTATGTAAAACCATCACGTTTCCAGTCATGACTGCCTCTAAAGTAAATATGTACGTGTATACATATGTATATATTCATTCAATGCTATTGTCGCAGTCGGGATGCTTCTCAGTTTCAGAACAGACGTTTTTGTGAACTTGTTAAAAAACAATCAATAGTGAATTTTAAAATTTTCTTTAAGTAGTAATATACTTCCTATCACTCGACTAGACTTGCAAAATATTGGCCAATCTGAGAGATACTACGGTAATGTATACGTACAAATAATTAACTACTAAGTGCTTACGTACGGTACACATACCAAATAACATTTTTTACATTTTTTATGTCTATCTCTCTGTCTGTTTGTTTCGGCTGATCTCTGAAACAGTTGGACCAATTTGGCGGGATGTTCACAGACTACTTTAGTACAATAATTATACCCATTTTTTTTTTAAATCAGGCTTACAAAATCACGGATACAGCTAGTACATAATAATAAAAAAAACATCCTTAATAATACCTTATCTTGTTTTTAGACCAATTCTATTGCCCGATCACAAAATAGACTCGAAAAGGAGGTGTAAAACTTCTATGAAAAATTATTTAAATCTAATTCTACAGGAATACAGAAACCGCAGGTGTATTTTATCCTGAAAGGCGTTGGCTAGAGTTAATCTATGTTATTAACTCGCATGTAGGTTAAAGTGGAGCTTTAAGTCTGCTAGTTCTATCTTGTTTTGTTAGAAGATTTTTATACGAACTCATGCAGCTTTTTGTTTTTACTTACGTACTATTAAGCTCGCTCTTAGTCCAAGTTTTTAAGTTTTAAAATTTTTCAGGACGTGTAAATGTATGGATATTTTTACACTTTTTCCTGTATACAATGTTAGGCAGAGAAAGTGAAATGAAAATAATATGTAATCATTACTCCGAGTGAAAATACAACCCACAACCATCACATTAACAGCCAGTTGCTGTCTCACTATGCCACGGGAGCCTCAACATATGACTATGTAAATACTATTTCAGTTTTTATCCTTATTTGTTGAAATGATATGAACAGTATTATACTGTTTAACCATACATTTAAGCAATTTATTTCCTTAATATATAGTTCCTAATTATGTGTGATCAATGTTATATCGATATAACGAAAAAAACTATGTATTATAGTTTTTATGGCTAATTTTTAATTAATTATTTAAAAAAAAATGCACCTAGTATCTCTTTGTTTTTTTAGCTTCACGCTGTATCCCGCACACAGCAGGGTAGGCATAGGGATCCTAGTGTTAAGACACTCCGTTCCCCACTTTCCGCCGAATTATTGGAGGCTTTGCGTGTTAAGTGGCGGATCTTAATGCCGTCAAGAATTTCTGTCTACACAATACTAAAAAATAAAATATCTAGACTTTCTCCTACTTATCCCTCATTGAAGTATAATAAAAAAAATACGTATTACTTTGTAGTCTAGTCTAAGTCATAATATTATAGACACAAAATAAATCCCAGTAGCTTAGGTTTTCTGTTTCCCAGCGCCGTAGTCTATAAGCCTCTTATTAATGAAAATCGATCCTTCAGCTTCACTAAAGATATTAAACGTCAACATTCTTGTGTGAAGAAAGAGATACTCAGTTGTGCTATAGTTTTATAGCTTTCTACTAAATTATTTTTTTTGCGCCGCGACAATTTTTTTGTATATATTATCAAAAAATTGCCAGTCGAATTGGCCAGTGGAATGTCTTATTCTAATTATATAAATTATATTTTTTTATGCTAAATAGAAATCAAAGTGTAAAGCGGAAAAAAATAACAATTATTTGTTATATTTGATATGTAAACTTGAGAAACAATAAAGTACGTTAACCTAAAGTTGTTATATTATATTTTTGTGTCCAAGTTTCAGTAATAGATGAAAGAAAATAGTGTGGAATAAAATCGTAAAGTGAACGCGAACGAAGTTGCGGGTATCAACTAGTATATAATTAGGAAAATACAGCAGTCAAATTGGTGAATTTACAACGTTTGAATGAAGCTAAAATTATATAATTTCCGCTACATAAGCACCAACAATCTACATGCAAATTCTAGAAAAGTAGTAACAAGGAAAAATATTATTTAAAATGTAAACGTAAGACTATACTTTAACGCTCGTGTCAGCGGTTTAATAAACCGCAGACTTGAATAAGATAAACGATCTCTATGTGACATGCTTTCTTCTTATTTTAATTAAAACAATTAAATAAAATCTATTTTAGATGACTCAGTGCTAATTAAATTGTAAATAGTCTATCTCTAGTTAAATTGTTAAATTTAACAGCTCCACACTTTTATATCAGGAGAGTCAGAGAGATCCTTGTATCAAGACACTCCGTTCTCCACTTCACGCCTGAAATTGAGACATTGCAGTCTTAGGTACTAGAGAGGAGAAATTAATAGAATCGTTCCCTCTAGCGGGAATCTAATACGCAATTTTCGCGTTTGTAGTGTGACGCTGTCCCACTATGCATTTTTTCTGAGATTAATTATTATATGAAGTCACCGTCACCGTAGCACAATGGGATAGCGTCTCAGTACAAAAGCGATTAGTTGCGGGTTCAATCCACATTCGGGGGAATGATTTTATTTAAATTATTTTCATGTCTCCGCCACTTTTTTTCACCCATGGAGGGACGGGTTAGAATACAATTCCCCTCCGCCGCTGGACAGCGTCCCGTAAAAGGTGGGGTGGTAGGAGATTTGTTCTCCGAATGACTCGCGACCACTATCATGTCAAAGACGAACCGCCAATCATCTGATGATGTGTTCAGGTTCGATGGCATGTAAGCCAGCTCTTTCTCTTTCGACCATTCCCATCCTTCTTTATTCCTCTCCCCCCTTAAGGTCGGCACCGCGTCCACAACTTTTCATTAGAAACAGCATTAGCTGTGTGTGTCCATAGGCGCAGGTAACTACCTACCATCAGGTGGTCCTTATACTCGTTTGCCTCCCTTTCACCAATAAAAAAAAATACTTTGTTAAATAAAGCACGGCGTTAAGTTCCGCCAGTAATCATCATTTACAACTGTATTCAATTTGTCACTCATAAATTGAAAATACTAGCTGAGTATGTCTTGATTGTATGGATTTCATGGTTTTACTTAATTTTGGTGAATACAGTAAAAAAGATTTTCTCAATAAAATCTAGGACATTTTAACAGAGTTCAATATTGAGATCTTACAATAAGCGTACGGCTTTTAACTAATGACGTCGTTAAAGTCATCTTACACCATAATAGAGTGATTAGTGTATTGATCACGTACGAGTATTACCTGTTTACACGGATAACGCATGTATTCAGTTATAAGAAAAAATACTCCTTCACTGTACTGTTTGTGAGTAAGGGGGCAGTTTCATTTTATAATCAAAAAGTAATTATAAACCTTAAGACACTCGAGGAGTGGAAATTATACTTCCATTTTCTTCGCTCTGGTGTCGAGGTAAAGCGCGGCGTTAAGTTCCGCCACTTAACACGCAAGCCTCCGATTTCGGCGGAAAGTGGGGAACGGAGTGTCTTAACACTAGGTTCCCTCTGCCTACCCTGCTGTGCGCAGGATACAGCGTGAAGGTATAAAAAAAAAGACACTCATTTTTTCCCTCAAACACTTGTTGGTACTCAACACCGTGCTTTGTCTTGTTTCACCAAAGGTAAGAAATAAAAACAATTCAGTAATGATCATTCCGCTGAGTGGAAATTGAATTCAAAATCAGTCGTGATTACAGTCAAACCTCTTATTAATTATAGTTCTATATAAATTGAGGCCATCATGGTTCAATGGGACCGCGACTGACTGTAAATGCGATGGTTATGGGTTCGATTCGGTTACTCAAAGTAATGATTATACATAAATTCTCATTTCTACATAAATTCTCATTTCTACATAAAATAACTGTGCATAAAACTAAACTCGTTTTAATTTTGAGTAGAAACTGGAGGTCTGCGATACTAGGTCTTCTCTGACCACCTTGCTATGCGCAAAAAGACGCCGAGCGGCAAAACAAAAAAAAGATCAAGTAATTAGTTGACCGTCGATGCCACCGTAATTTATACGAGGTAGTAGTGACTTCGATTCCCATTCTGAGAAATGTTTACCCTCAAAATTAATGTTCAATGTATAATACAATTTAGGGTATTAGACTTAATACTTATCTAAATCATTTAGAATCCAGAACTTTATTGTATTTTTTTAATAAAATATGATGAAGCTTAAACTTAAATATAGGAGCCGGTCCCTCGTTAACGGTAATCGAGTCACGTTCCGTAAATGGCATTCTTCTATTGGTTTGTTCTTCCTGTTGTCTGGAACAAGATGTTTGTAGAATTTACATGTTTTAAATCCATTTACATAATAAATTATGTTGTTAATTTCTTTAATGATTTAAAATTAACAAATTGCCGGCAAAATGATATCCAGTTTGCTACATATTTTATTTGATGTGCATATTATTTGAGTGCTAAAAATAATTAGTCTAAAAATAATCTTGAATATTTTGCCAAATTGAACTTAGAAAAACGTCAACCTTAAAATGTTGATTTTTGGAAAATTAAGTAGCCTACGTTTGACCCTGGAACTTAAAGTATACTCATTCCGAATTTTATTCAAATCTCACCGGTAGATTAGTCGTGAAAGCGTGACAGACAAACAGACAGACTTTCGCATTTATAATATAAGTATTGGATACAAGTTAAATAAAAGTAGGTATAAACAGGTATTAATATTATTTTTAATTTGCCTAAACTACATATTATACATAAATTTTGTAGTAAAAATTATATCTTACACCCACTTAATAAAACGAGAGACAATCAAACTGATATTAATCTCCGTACCGTCATTTATCAACTGCATCTGTGCCGCGAGTAAAAACTCCCCCTTTGTTACTATATGATATTGAAATTTCTCTTGCTGCAGTTATTTGGTTTTATATTTCAGTACCTGAAATACAATGGAATAGATATTACCTTGGAGTATTGTATTGTACTGACGTTATTCAGACGTCTCAAGTTTTTGAAGAAAATTTATAGTGACATATAAGAAAAAAGTGGGGCTAGTCGTGGCGCATTGGCACAAGCGTGTGTCTGTAAATGACTAGTTGTGGGGTCGATATTCAATACATTTTCTTCGCTGGTGTCGAGGCAAAGTACGGTGTTAAGTTCCGCTACTTAACACACAATGCCTCCGGAAAGTGGTGAACAGAGTGTCTTAACACTATGTTCACTCTGCCTACCCTACCGTGTGCGGGATAAAGCGTGAAGCTAAAAAAATGTAAGAAAAATGAAAGGAATACGAAGAAAAGAGTGTTTTCATATTTAGTTCTCTCTGACTGCTTTGCTATGAAGGAAAAATGAGAAGGTGTGAAAAAAACAATCCTGTTAGGCCATTGATTTAATACTTTATTGCATAATTTCATTGCATGCTGTCATTGTACAGTTAATATTAACCAATAGCAGGGTTGGCAGCTTAGTCAACCTAGCGTCAAAGAACTCCATTCACTACTTTCATTGAAGAATTCCAGATATTGCATGTTCATTGCTTAGAACGAAGTCACTAGAGCGAAAAAATAAAAAATCTTCAAGAAATAGTGGTAATCGAAACTACAACCAAACCGCTTACAGACAGACGCTGTCTCACTGCGCCACCATGGCATCTGTGGCCAGTAGCTTTTTCTTAAATGTTATTTTAAATTTAACTTAAAAAACTATAATAATGTTTAGTATTTATTTAGTATAGCATTTAATAAATATCAACAATATGATACATATATTTATATCATTCTATGAATTGTATAATAATATATTATTACAATTCAGGTATTTCATGTTTTGATTGTAACGTTTAGGTATTGTACAACAATGTAAACATAATAATTTGTATTTTAAACTATTTTACGCAAAAGTACTTATAAAAAACTAGTGACACGTTCGCGGCTTTGCCTTCATGAACTACACAACTATTTCACTATATAGAAATCTCTAAAATTATCACTGTTTCTCTACTATATTATACATGTATTATACATATAAAACTTCCCTCTGAATCATTCTATCTATTGAAAGAAACCGAATCAAAATCCGTTGCGCAGTTTTGAAAATCTATGCATAGACAGATACCTACAAACAGATGCGGGAAGCGACTTTGCTTTATACTATGTAAAGGAATCTCCAACTTTAAACTCGCAATAAGTTTTCATTGACCAATTGAACTTTTAAATAGACATGTGTGTACTATACTCGTATGTTTAAATTTGAAACAGATTGGTTTCATAGTCGTCTGCATAATTACCCTCATTACTGATTCCAGCAATTAACTTTATCTCATTAAATGAAAATCGTAATGGGTACCATTTAGCCTTACCATATTGTATGGATAGAAGGAAAAAAGCTGGATTTATAGATCATTGCATATAAATGTGGTTTTAGGTTACTAAATTGGGTACTTTGATAGTCGTAATCAAGTCGACTAGTATAGTAGTAAAAATGTTTATTTAGCTTAGATGTTGCATTATTTATAACATCAAATAAATTAAAGGGGTCAGTCGTGGCGCAATGGTACGAACGTGATACTGTAAACAACTGGTTGTGGGTTCGATTCCCACTCGAGGAGTGGAAATGTTTAGTATTTCCATTTCCTTCGCTCTGGTATCAGAAGTAAAAGCGCGGCTTTAAGTTCCGCCACTCAACACGCAATGCCTTCGAATTTGGCTGAAAGTGGGGAACGGAGTGTCTTACCACTAGGTTCCCTCTGCCTACCCTGCTGTGAGCGGGATAAAGCGTGAAGCTAAAAAAAATTATATAAAGGGTAGTCAGAGAGAACCTAGTGTCAAGACACTTCATTCTCCACTTCCCGTCCGAAATTAAGAGAATGCGTCTTGGAACGGCGGAACATAAGTTCTACCGTTCCTAAGATAAAGCGTTCTGGTAAACGAAGAAATGAAAATTTAAAAATAATATAACCATTCACCCAGGTGGGAATTGAACCCGTAACCACCGCGTTTACAGACAGACGCCGTGCTTATACACCAGACAACCTCAACTACTATAATGAAATTAAAAATATCAATTTCAAATGTTGCCTTGTAAATTTACCTTTAAACACAGCTATGAAAAGAGTTTTTTGATGTTTTGCAATACTAAGGCGAAACCTTAACAAATATTATATTGAAATAGTTAGTTTTTCTAATTAATATAGTTAATCATTCTGAATATTATTGCAAATCTAACACAATAATATTTAGCGTCAAATTAGCATTACATCGATAAATTGAATTAAAATAGTAATTATAGGGGGCTATCGGATATTGAAAAATAATAATCTTCTTAAACTATCGATATACAAAAAGCTGAGAGACAAGTCACTGACACTTCAAACGAATAAGGGTGCGTAATACAACATTTATGTAGTATTTCAGTACATTCACATGCGAAACACGACACGTCTGTACGTCGTGCTATAACATATTCATAATAAATTATTCAGCTACAGTAGCTCACATCTTGCTATGCACCGAGTTTGGATTCCACAAAGTTTTTCGCCTAAATTTGTACTTGGCGACATTGTACGATGTGCAGGCTAACATTTGGTTAACTTAAACTTAACTTAAGCTGTTATGATTAATATTAGAAGATATATTAAGGTGTAGTAGTATATATTCTGTCGTTTTTAATATTTCTTTAAATATGGTAATTGTATGGTATGCTAAAAAACTTACTTACGTTCTCCAGTTTACAGCTGAATTCAAATGTCAATTGACGTAGCTCAACGCCGTGCTTTGTCTTAATTTGACGGAGTAGAGAAATTAAAATACTTTAAAAGCATTTCTCATAGTAGGCATTGAACCTACTACGATTGCGTTTACATTTTATTTATCCTACTGCGCCTTATCACTTTGACAATTAAAAAACAATATCAAAATATTTAAATTATCGTGACCATTTTATTAACGAGTTGACATCAAGGCCTATACAAATTAAAACCAAATCGTTAAATAAAAAAATAAAAAATTGTATCGTAGAAATACGATTTTTGTTCGTTTTATGTTATACAGCAAGAGTTGTGAAGTATTTATAAAGCAAGTTATATTGTAGACTGCTATTCCAATACTTTTAGCGAAATCGCGTATTGAATAAGAATAAACGATATAAACGTTTATGATTGGTTCCATTTTCTACTTTATATGTACCCAGTTATTGAATTTGTTATAATGTATCTATATTAAGTTAGGAACATATCGTATATAATATAAATATAAATATACGTACCTATACTAAATAAGTATATCGAGTTCAGAATATATTAACTGTTAACCATTAACACGCAAGCCTCCGAATTCAGCGGAAAGTGGGGAACGGAGTGTCTTAACACTAGGTTGCTGAGTGCGGGATACAGCGTGAAGCTAAAAAAAATTACCATTAAGTGAAAACAAAGCTCAGACGTAAAATGTGCCGTAAAATATGTAAGAAGCGTGAAGAGAGTGGAAAATGGGGTATGTGGTCTTGACACTGGATTCTCTCTATCTACTGCTGCACTAATGCTAAGGCTGCTGATGTGGCCGACGGAAAGTGGGGATCGGAATATTTCATTAGATTCTCTCTGCTTGTCCTGCTGTGCGCGGAGTTTTGAGGATCAAGAGTAAAACTAAAAAAATTGCTTGGCGCGGTTAGAAGAAGATTTCCATACACATGGTCACTCTTTGGACGTAAAAATTTCCTCAGTCTACAATTAATATCAGTAAAGCTAAAAATCAATTGTATCCAATATCAGGTTTTATAAGAGAGCAGGGAAATGAAAATAACTTATCTCTTCTCTATATATAATAAAAGAGTAGAAAAGTCAATTCTGTACATGAAAAATTTCAGAAAAAATTTAATTGGGTGCGTTAATATATCGATAACAGAGGCGAAAAAACCACTCAGTAGAATTTTTGTCTGTCTGTCTGTCTGTCTGTCTGTTAATTTGTTCGCCAATCACGCAAAAAGTACTGGATGGAAATGAATGAAATTTAGCATGGTGGTAGCTTATAGTCCCAAGGTACATATAGGATAGTTTTTATCCCGGTTTTCCATGTAGTTTTTTTGTAAAAAATAAAAAACCGATATAAGTAAATCATTTGTATAATCTATCGGGTAGAAATTGATGAATTTTTGTATGGAGTTAGCTTAGAGGTTAGAGCAACATATGGGATAGTTTTCATCCTGATATTCAACAAAACTCTCGCAGAAAAATAAAATTAAAAAAAAAAAACATTCAAATTATGTTCATAGTTCACGAGTGAAGCTAAATTTGTTTCAATATCACTAATTATAATAATTATAAAATTAAATAAGCATAACATTTATTAAAATATACATTTGACTGGTCTATGAAACTTTATATAATCTATATGACAGCAGATGTCACTACGTTTTCTAGAACGGGTAGCGCCATTAGTTAACATTGTATTAGATATATCCGTACTCATTAATATTATTATTATAAAAATGCAAAAATCTGTATCTCTTCTATCTGTTATGTTTTCACGGGTAATCTACTGGCCCGATTAAGATGGAATTCGTAAAGAAGATTGTTGAAGACGTAGGGTCAAATATAGGCTAAGAAAGGCTTAAAAAATCATACCCTATGAGGTTGAAACAGTGGATGAATCTTATGTATGTTTAGTATATAGTGAGAATGAAAGATCTGAACTCCTTGACTGAAATGAATGAATTTTCTCAGGAAAATAGTTAATGAGGCAAGGTCAAACATAGACTACCACCTTTCATAAAAAAAACCAGTCCCAAAGAGGCAATAGAGGATGAAAGTGGTAGTTCACGTGGCGAAGCCGCGAGCGGGTCGCTAGTATTTAAATATTTTCCAGAGTCGAGATGGAACCAACAACTACCTATCAATCATACGCTAATTCCTACGTCATGGTGGCTTAGTTACGTAGCGCTGTTGAAATGTAACTGTTTCTACGTAACAGCTGATTAAAATAGTTTTTGGTATTCATTTGACCCAATCAGGATTATATATCTAGTTATACAATAGATCTAGCTACATATATAATGGTGGGAATTGGGAGAGAACAGAATTATTCTGTTCTCCCACCATTCCCATCCTTCCTCCCTCCTGTCCTACATTCCCAAGGCTGGCAACGCTCCATAACTTGAATGTTGTGGTTGTCTATGGGCGAAAGTAACCACTTAACACCAGGTGGGCCTTCTGCTCGTTTGCCTCCTTCATTCCATAAAAAAAAAATAAGAAGGAGGTCCTTAGTGATAAATTGCAGGAATATCTTTATCTATTGCAAAATAAAGAACGCTTGAAGATTTTACCTTAAAAAAACAATTCTTCCAGCAAATCTCCTATATTTGAAAAGCCAAAACGTATATTTTTACAAAAATATAAAATGACAAAGAAATTCGGCTCGGCAGGTGAATGTTATTTTTCTAGTTACTCTGCACATTCGTTATCCTCATTACCGTGTTTCATTTCAGGTCTTTCATACCCGCCACTTTTTTATCTTATTAAAATCCTTGAATGTAACGAATGTGATATGAATAATAAATTGTGAATTTTCCAACTTACCTTACGCAATCAAGCCTCATTTATTTATGTAATGTTATGTACATATATATAATAAAATATTAAGAAACTTTGCTATTTATATGTCTGTATGTATATAGTCTTATACAAGGTAGTATCAAATAGTACAGATATAAGTAAATTTTAAAATGAAACCATTTTTAACCGGATTAATCGCGTATATTTTTGGTATTCGAAAATACATTTTTAGAAAACCCGACGTTTCGAACGCTACAGTAGTCCGTGGTCACAGACAGTCAGGTACTGGTCTGCCTTCATTTCATTTCAAAATGTGTAATAATCGCGAAAACAAAAGATCATATTAGATATAATTAAATTATTTATTAAGTTTATCACATATCTTCAGCTTTACTCTTCTCGCATACAGACACTCCGTTATATATTATTCGCCCTAATTCCAAGACATTGCGTGTTGAGCGATGGACTTCAACGCCGCACTTCTTCTTATTGGAGCACTGTTTGCGCCACGATATCCTCGATCTCGGCCACGTTGGCTGGATTTATTAGTATACGATTACTTATTATTTACTATTGACTTATTACTTATTATTGATTCATTATCGTATGTTTAAGTTAATTCATTAATTTCAATATTTCTAATACTTATTTCTAAATTAGCTATAAAGATATATTTATTGAAATTCTACATATAAAACTTATGAAAGAATAATCGTACGGATTCGGTTATTACCGTATTAAAGAGCCAGAACAATTGATGGCGTAGCTGTTCTAGTCCCCTAACAAAAATTGGTCGTCAGGATTAAAAATTTTCTTGTTCTTGTTTTCATACTCTCTATATTCCAAAATATATGTAATAATTAAATAAATATTATCAAAAAAAACTTTTTTATACTTTTTACAATACTTCTATACTCGTATATTGTACAATTAAAAAAATAAACATTGTTAATTTCAACGCGACGCGATACTGGATGGTATTTTTAACAAAACCAAAGGTCGCTGTCTGTATCACTGACATGACAGAATAAATAAATTAGACATCGTCCAACCCTCTTCAACCCGTCCCGACAAATAGAACAATTATGCATCCCTTTGTGGTGGACACGTATTTATTATTGACGTAAAAAGGTGAAGACTTAGATATATATCACAATAGAAGTGGCAACTGCAGAGTGTTTGTGTTATCGATAAAACAAGAATCTGAGGTAAAATGAAGTAATTTCTATTCTATTCTATTTTGCTATTGATTATGTTATCATTTCATGTGAATATTGTGTTTATTGTTGTAAAAATGTGATTATAAATACGAATGTATGTAGAAATTTATGGAAAATGTATGTGGAAGTTGATAAAACTAGTAAAATTGTTTTTTTTTAATAATAATAATTTTGATAAATGTTATCTTTTACTTTAAATAGAGTTTAGTAATATAGTTTATGTATTCAAAATAAACATGCCGCAAAAAATATATACAAAGGGTTTTTTTTAAAGAGAGAATCTAGTGATAAGACACTATGTTCCTCACTCTCCGCCATAAGTCTACTTAAGTGGCGGAATTTAACACCACATTAAAGCGCAAAAATAAAAATAATATTATTAATTAATAGTTGTTAATTAGAGTTTTTCATGTCACAAAATAAATATCTAAAAAAAATATAACTTTATCTCACAATATTTCAAATTTAAATGTCAGTCAAGTTTCTAATTTCATTTACCATTCCGGTCAATCGCAGGTACCCCAATGAATACTGTATAAACACTTTCTGAAAGCGAATTTAAAATGTTCTCTCGTTTATATCCTGATCTAATATATTCACAATGTCATTTGGTTTTTATTTTTATTTGCTTCCCTTTTTTATGGAACGATTGAAAAACAATTTATATATTAAACATTAAATCTACCAAAGACATTTTAATTTTTGACTGAGCTGACTGGCTACACGTTTTTCCTATATAGAAGGGCTGTCAGTTAGTTAAGCTGGCTAAGCTAATGTTAGAGTTAGAATAACACTCCGTTCTCCACTTTCCGTACGAAATCAAGTCACTGTACGTGGTGAGTAGCGAAATGCAATGCAAATTTGTCTCACAGTAAGTTAAATATAATATTTGCTAATGCGCTTAGAATCAGACTAACTATAAACATAAATGTAACTTGAAACAAATTGCGAAATTAGAATTGTATTTTTTAAATTGACTACATGATTTTTCTTTTTATGTTCTAATAAAGTACCTAAATGATACATATTCCTGTATTACATACTCCTACATGTACATATAAAAGCTTCTTAGCATTCATTTGATTACACAAAAATATTGGGATTATTTTCCTATAATTATGAATTTATTTTCCTAAAATTACGAATTAAACTACTCCACTTTAATTCGTAATTTTTGTCATCACGTAGGTTACTAAGTAGAAAAAGTTTACTAAGAAATAATTTAGTTTTACATAGCTCATCCATTTCGAAAGTGATTTGTACTTATAATAAAAATAAAATATATTTAACTACTTCGGACAAAGCTCATACCTAGTATGGCTGAAAATTAGAGTAAAGCCTAGTAAGTTCTCAACTAGGTTTTACATTCTGACTTTGCAGGACAAAAATACAGGTATACTAATAATTATTTGAAAATTGCCTTATTTTTATTTAACTAAGTATTATAATGAATCCCAAACTGCGGTGGTTAGACGGCGTTGAGCAAGACACGAAAGCCCTCGGAATTAGGAGTTGAAGGCAAGAAACCCAAAACAGTACACGCGGCTGTAGAGCCTGTTATGATGATGACTGGTGACGATTATAATGAATATGCCTATCATACACATGTAATATATTTACTTAAAAACATATGTTCTTATTATTACCATCACGCATTCGCTTCCGTTTATGGCTTTCCTATGGAGTATGAAGTAGGTACACCATACATTGAACAATATTTTATAGCACCTCAAATCACATATGATACTCCCATTTACCTCCGCCAGAGTTTGGCACGTTCACCTCTAAATATGATACGTAAATGATACAAATATTATATTATTATTCATATCACGCACCGAACAAATTTATCTACAGAACACGAATTTATTCTGAGACAAGAACAAATCTGTGATTTTATCTTTACCTTTACATATACAGAGGCATTTATGGCAGACGTAGGCTAAATAAAATACACCTATGTTTTTTGTAGGCGTTTAAAATATTATTGTACGCTTTGTGTATGATTATTTTGTATACTAGCGTTTTTTTTTTGTGATGTATTTTATTTTGTGTGGGAACGATCTGTATCCAGTATTTGATGCAACTGTAATTTATATTGCTTATAAAAAAAAATATGTTTTGTAGGACTAACGCTTATATGAAATGAAGCATTTTATTTTTTTTTAATTAATACAAGAATACATATATAACTATATATAATATATAGAAAGACTTGATATAGTTATATCAAGACCTTGTTAGTTCTAGTTTAAATTCACATACACTTTTATCTTGTTCAAGACGTAGACGTCTTTTAGTATCATTGACATCACGCTTTGAATGTCAATTTATAAAGCTTAAAGACAGAGGATGGCGTTGACCGCCGTTTCTCGCTAGTTGAGTGAAATGTATTGACTCTTCCTTCTAGTCTTGTGTTCTTTTTGTCTACTTAGATAAAGCAAAGTAAGGAAGTAAGGTAAGGAAAGTAGAAAAAATTGAAACAATAATAAATAGTATGTCTAAAGTATACCTTTCTCTAATATAATATATTGTACTTATACGTACATACTATATACCTAAATAGATATGTACGATAGTGATCTTATTACGCATGCTTACAAATTGGTTAGGAAATTGAATAGAGTTGTTTAAGTTGGCCTTCTATACTAAGGGGAGGCGTACGCATTTAGTTGTAAAATCTTTAATATCCATATACGAGTATTATAGTGCATCTGTAAATATACATATGTATATATATATATATATATATATATATATATATATATATATATATATATATATATATATATATATATATATATATATATATATATATATATATATATATATATATGTATATTATATACAAACATAGAAAAAATAAAACCTCAGTTTTAGTAAAAGGCAATCTAATGTTATGACACTCCGTTGTCCTCTTCCTGGAACTTAACGGCACAATTTGTCTTAATCATTAGGGTGGGGAAATGAAAAAAAATAATATTAGGTAATATTTCCCCTCGTAGAAATTTCATTAACAACCTATCGAGATTACCGTCAGATGCTGTCCCACTGTGCCGCGATGCAAAAGACTCAATATTATAATGTGTTTTTTTAGCATCACGCTGTATCCAACACACAGCAGGGTAGGCAGAGGAAACCTAGTGTTATGACACCCCGTTCCCCACTTTCCGCCGAATTCGGAGGCATTGCGTGTTAAGTGGTGGAACTTGACACCGCGCTTTGCCTCGACACCAGAGCGAAGAAAATAGAAATATTAAATATTTCCACTCCTCGAGTAGGAATTGAATCACGACTAGCCCCTTATTATTAAATATTTTAATATATGTATTAGAGAATATTCTTTATATAAATAATAAATAAAATTGATAAAATATTAAACAAGAATAATAACAAATTTTCTAGTTTTGTTCTATTTAATGTTGCTTAAATTTCAAAATGTATTTTTTATTAATCATTGCAGGAAAATACACTTTTTCATTAAAATTTATAAAATGATGCTGATCATAATTTCTTATTTCAAAGTTAATTTTCTTGGGGAATTCATATTTTATCCATACTAGTTTACTTCACTTAAAATGTAATTATACAGCAGCAGAAGCTTCTAGCTTATTTTATGCATTATATTTACGAAGTTTATTCTCAGTTATTTAACTAAACTATCTATAAAATTACCTGCTTGTTTTTCATCGTATTCAAAGATTTTAAAATATTTTAATAATATTAATAGTGAGATCAATATTGATGAAACGATTATCGATGCAACGGGATTTAAATTTCAATTTAAATTTTGGTGTATTAGGGCTAGGGCTAGGACTAGGTATTTAAACAGACAACATAATGAAATCTCCTTAGTTTTTATAGATTTTTTTTTCATTTTGTTTTGCTCAACGCTTTGTCTATTCATATCGTAGAGAAAAGTGAGAGTAATGTAAATATTACAGTTTCATAGTATGGGGATCGAACCCATAATTATCGCATTTACAGTCAGAGTCGAGAGTCGCTGCGCCTCATTGGCCTCAGTGTTCAATAATTTTTAATTGTCAACGAAAATTTCTCACCATGATTTACAACTTTTACTTATGTGGCATTTAATTATATCTTTAAAGTTTAGGTTAGTTTGGTCTATTACGGTTCTTTATAAGATTTACCAGAACTCTGAACAACTGCATTCGGATACGTTCAATGAAAAATAGTCGATTATTGTTGAGGGGGCATTTTTTTGTGTAGTTTATCCGTTATGATTCTACGTGATTGACGTATGACTCTACGTGCATTCGATTACCTGAATAAACTATTAACTGCATTAATTATATGATAAATCTAAAACGAGCAAATAGAAAACATAGTGTCATCAATCATCTATCTCATCGAGGTATACAGATGATGTACATATAAATAAAACAACTAGTTAATTGTAGCTGTCTGTACATGGAAGATATATGAGAAAAAATATTTTAGTGCGCTTCTGTCTATATAAAAAACTTAAAACAATATTTTTTTGTTTGTCTGTGTTTGTGCACTCTTATAAACAATCTTAAAAAAGAGTTTGACCGATATAAATGCAATTTTGTCCATAATATTTTGTTCTTATCTTAACATTTCGTGTTTATTTTATTTTAATCGTTCCATAAATAAAAAGGTAAATAATTTGAATTACAATGTTAAGCTATTTAGCTTAAATTTATAATTTAAATTGTTTAGTATTTACCTACAATCACGTTCTTTGAGCAGGCAAAGCCATGAGTGGTTCGCTACTATAAAATACGCCTAGTCAGATTGTACCAATAGATACCACTTATTTATGTGTGAAAATTAATTAACAGCGGCTAAGCTGTTGGCAAACATTTTGTACTCAAAACATAATTACGCCACGACTCGAGCTCTTTCCCTTGTTTTATTTAAATTGCATTTTACGTAGTGCTTACCATTTTATTAACACACGAAAGGGGTTTAACGAAATGTTTGCTCGTGTTTGAATTGGAATGGACCGAATTTATTGCGGTTTTTTATTTAACATACTACTGTAATATTATGTAGTTATTCGGAAAGAGCTTTTAAAGCTCGTTTCAGTTTCACCAAATGGCGTAAAATATGTGTTATAATAAAAAATATTATTTTAATTGTGTAAAATTTATATCAGAAATAATTTGATTATTAAACTGTAATCGTTAATTAGGTAGAATGAGTGCATTTGTTTTGTTTGCCTTTCATTTATCAGGAAACTAAGTTACTAAGCACCGTATTTTAGAGATTAGGAAAAAAATAAAAGTGCTAGTACGTACGAACGGACTTCCAAAGGATTTACATAAAACGATACAAACATTTTATACCAATTTATTAGAAATTTTACATTTTTTCCTATATATAGCAACTCTGCTACTTGAAAAAGAGCATCTAATCTCGAATCGAATCTACGTTATGAAAGTCCGGTCTCAATTTTCCTGACTTCAAAATATTTTGTATTGAGAGGCGAACCGAAACGGCACCCTTTTTTTCTTGCTAGCCAGAGCAGAAAAAATAAATAACGATTATACCACCATATAGAAATCGAACCCACAACCAAACGCAATTCCCTTACCCACTGCGCCACATTGACCTCTACTAATGAGAAATTTATGAGAAAATATAATGAGGCCAGGCGTGGCGCAGTGGCACAAGCGTGTGACTGTAAACGACTGGTTGTGGGTTCGATTCCCACTCGAAGAGTGGAAATATTTAATATTTCCATTTTCTTCGCTCTGGTGTCGAGGCAAAGCGCGGCGTTAAGGTCCGCCACTTAACATACAATGCCTCCGAATTCGGCGGAAAGTGGGGAACGGAGTGTCTTAACACTAGGTTCCCTCTGCCTACCCTGCTGTGTGCGGGATACAGCGTGAAGCTAATGAGAAATTTATTAATACGATTATTGATTACATATTAATTTTTAAATGTATACAATTAAAAATGTATGCTTTTACACGGTCAGATAAATAGCAAAAACAAGGCAATTTTATGCCGTGATAAATAAATTAACATTTAAATCGTTTCTGTCCGCTAATTTACATAACAAAGCATGAGTGTTGCCGTAGAATGGACGATTAATAAGGAGTAAGTACTATCTTCTGGTTTGCTTTCGTAATGGATAATGTGTGTTTTATATATTTCTTTTAGTTTATTTTAATGTTAAGATTCAGATCATTCATTAAAGTTAGTGCTTTGCTACTTTTTGCGCATTGTCACACTCTTCTTTCATCATAGCGGGTTAGTCAGAGAGGACCCAGTGTCAAGACACCCTGTACTCCACTGAAATCGATATTACGTGTTGAGTGGCGGAACTCAACGCCGCGCTCTGTCTAAGGTACCGGAGCGAAAAAATGAAAATTTTATTATGTAATCATTCTTGCCACAAATATCGCTTTACAGTCTCCCCTGCGCCGTGATGGCCTCGTGCTACTAAAGAGTTTCTAATGTAGTTGAAATAAGATGGTATTTGTAGACTGTAGTAGTAATCTGTTTCGAGGTAGCATCAGGAATATACTGACTATAAAAATTTGGAATGCTTAAGACTAAGAATGAACGTGCCTTGGGTGCAAATTGAAACCGTGATTACTAGACTAATGTGTTAACTGAATATAAATATACATATATTTTAAGTAATACTTTAAATATGAATATAGTATATATTTAAAAAAAGATATTTAGAGAACGTATAAAAATTTGAACGCAGCAGGATTCGAACCCGCGCCTCTTGAAAACCGTCCAAGCGCTCTGACTGCTAAGCCATGCGTAAATAGAAACTACTACCAGCTGCGTAAATAGAAACGACAAATCAATTTTACAGAAAGAATAAAAAAAATTATACGTTCTGTAAATATCTTTTTCAATACAAATTTCAGTTCAAATTTTTATACGTTCTCTAAATGTCTTTTTCAATTTTTCTAATTGTGGAATGAACCACTTAAAAAATGTTTAAAAATAGTTACTTATTTATTTTCAAAAAAGCTATTACTTATCTACAGTATAGTTATTACTTATCTCGATTAGCAATTATTAACGCATGCCGCTTTTTTTCCTTTTACTAAATGCGCTAAGTAATTGTATTAAAGAGCAATAACATTAAACTAAATTTAAATTCAAATTTTCGTATTTCACTTCATGGCGGTAGACGAGACACGTTTTATCCGCCACGATAATTTTAGTTTCAACGATGAAATGTTTACGCTGTAGCTTCACGCCGTATCCCGCACAAAGCAGGGTAGGCAGAGGGAACCTAGTGTTAAGACACACCGTTTCCCGTTTTCCGCTGAATTCGGGGGCATTGCGTGTTAAGTGGCGGAACTTAGCGCCACGCTTTTTGCCTCGACACCAGAGCGAAGAAAATGGAAATATAAAATTTTCACAGCTTAAAGTCTTTGTGTGTTGGATAGTCTTTCGTTATTCCTCTATTTCAAAAGTATCACCGTCATCAATAAATTTGTAAATTACAAATGGCTTTATTTATAAAGAAGTCCCGCTGACTTTTTTGCGCCAGTTCTTCTTAGGTCTGAGGCATTAACTTTAGTCTACAAGTGGTAAATTATATGACGTTCAAAAATTTCATACCTTAAATAAAAATATTTGACTTTGACTTTGGTATACACAAAGTAGTACTTCATCTATATCAATTATATTTATATATAAAACTGTATACATATGTATATAGAGTTTATATAAAACTGTAGCATTACTTACTCAGACAGGACATCGCACAGGTATCGGACGTTAAAAAGTTGGAACTGAGGGTCTTAATAAATATACATTAGGAAAGGGCTTCCTAAAATCGTGAGAAAGCAGAATTGTTTTACGGTCGAAAGTAAAGAATATGTAAGTATAAAAAGTATGGCAAGAAACAAAAAGTGCATACAAACTAAGTCATTAAGGTAAGACTAGTTATAAAATTTATATTTTCTATCGGCAATGGAACGGCATGAAAATATATCTGAATTTATATTGATATTCTTATTAATTTCAATCCGCGCACGAACGATTGTCATAATGATATTACCGGTCGTTTTGTACTTTTTAACAAACATTAATGTTTGAATTTTAATTAATCAGTGAAGTACCAGTATGGTGTTTTAATAGTAATGTTAAAAAAAATACTTAGGCTGTTATGACATTTGATTTATATCAGTCGAAATGAGTTCGAATCTCATTCCATTGAGTGTTATCAATTCATACTTATTTTATTTTATAAATGCGAAAGTCTGTCTGTTTGCCTGTCACGCTTTCACGGCTATCTACAGAACCGATTTTGATGAAGTTTTGAAAGAAAGTAGTAAACTTACATGGTCCAACAATAAGTAGCCTATACTTAATTTTTCAAAAATCAACCTTTAAAGGGCATGAAAGTTTATGTGAAAAATATATATCGCTTAGCCGATTGTAATATATTTTGGTATAAATATAGTTAATAATCCAAGGTTAAATAGACCCTCTATTTCTACTTTACTTTTCAAAAATCCACCCCCGAGGGTTGCGATATAACGAAACGCTGTGTACTTCAAGCGGCGAAGCGGCGAACGGGCCGCTATATATATATTTTGAATTTGTCATTGAACAATTGACTAGACATTTGAAGTCACTACGGATATAAAAATGATTTTTTGGGTATGTAACCATTTTTGAGTGTAAAATGGAGTGTAAAATGGGATTTAACCGTTTTTAAGGTGGTTTAAAAATTAATAAAAACAAAATATAACGTTAATAACGTGATTTATTTTCGTTACCAAATAGTATAATAGTACTCTTTTGAGTTACGAATAATTAATACTATATTTAATCTATGTCTATCTATGTCAACCACAAATTACATGAATATACGTCTGTTAAATATTAAATATAACCACATGAACATAATAATTTAATTGATGAAAGTTATTGAATAAAAAATGAGAATACGGTAAGTCAATAAAACCAACATATTTAGTTTGAAAGCAGAATTATAACGCGATGGTTGCCGATTCGATTTTCACTTAACGGAACGTTGAACTAATGATTATGTATAAGTTTGATGAGTATTTGCTCTGGTAAGGCAAAGCGCGGCGTTGAGCTTTACCAATTAACACGAAATGTCACAAATTAGCGCTCGAAATGAAGAATAAAGTGCCGAATTTTTGAGTCGTGGGGAGGCTTTGCCTTATATCCCAGAGCATAGAAGTAATAAATATATATCATCAATCATCTGAGTGGGAATCGAACCCACGATCATCACGTATACAGTCAGACGCTGTCACATTGCACTACGATGGCCTCCTAGCTCTTGGAATATTTTTGCTACAAAACCTATCTCTAAATTCTTTAATAATTACTTTTTATTACTTATTATTTAATGTAATAGAATGATCAATAAATGGTTTTCTCTACTCACCTTATCATGTGGGAAAGCGTGAAGCTGTAAAATAATAATTTTCTAACACAGTTTGTCACTTATATATTACAAATTATATTTTTTTGAATGAGAACCAGCTGTATTGTTATTATAAATTAAGTCAGTGTTTGTTGGGCCATTCGTGGCACAGTGGCACAAGCGTGTGACTGTAAACGACTCGTTGTGGGTTCGATCCCACTCGAGGAGTGGAAATATTTAATATTTCCATTTTCTTCGCTCTGAATTCGGAGGAAAGTGGGGACCGGAGTGACTCAACACTAGAATCCATCTGCCTTCCCTGCTGTTTGCGGGATACAGCGTGAAGTTAAAAAAAATTATAACATGTTACTATAATGGAGAACAGAGTGTCTTGATACTAAACTCTCTTTGCCTACTCTTCTATGTAAGAAAAGCGCGTAGCTAGAAAATACTTTTTTAACAGAATTTTGCAAAGTATTGAAAAAATATGGTTAGATCTATGTATAGGAAATTTGAATTTCCATCAAATTTTATTTTATGACCAATTTAAGGGGAGCAGGAATAAATCTTTTCGCTTATATTTTTAGGGCACTATTACGTTCAGGAGATTCTATTTTGGTTTATAAGCCCATTTATGGTTATTTACCATCAGTATCAAAAGCATCGTAAGGAAAAGCCTTTTGCCTAAAAAATAAGAAGAAATAATATAAAATGTTTATGTTACAATATTCTTACAGAATTTATAGCATTTTGGTAGTGTTTTTTCCCAGTGCGGTCTCCGCGTACCTGATACCTGAACCTGCGGCGTTGAGAGCCGCCAGCACGCTGAAACGTCGGTAAGTTGACGCCAGATCTACAACTAGCTATTATCTTTAAGGTTAGCATAATACACATGTAATTGTATGTACCAATTAGCACTGAATATATAGAGACTTCTTTATTTATTTTTTGAGGGTATTGACTATGTTCACGCGGTACGGTCATTTTCAACTGTCATCATTCACAGAACAGTGCTCCGCCAGTTCGCACACTTTTTAAATCTTTGGTTTATATTAGCAAAATATAAAATATATAATGAGTTTAATATTGGTAGCAGTAAGCGGGAATATGCTAGTTAAGAAGTATATGATTGCGTAGAAGAAATTAAAAAATAAATCATATTTTTTAAATTACAGATGTGTATTTTTTATGATATATCTTTTTTTTTTTACTGAATATTTAAGGAATTTACTCTTTACAGTTATTTGATGAATTTCTGAAGCAATAAAAGAAGAAAACAACATAGTTAATAATTGTTTCAATATCACAGCATGTTTATATATTACTAACGACCCGCTCACAGCTTTGCCGCTTGATCTGCAACTTTTATCCCCTATGCGAGTCCCTTTAGGATTATCTGAACTTTCTGTACAATCATAATAAAATAAAGCCTACAGCACTCTTGAAGAGTGTAGCTTTTTAATGGTAAAAGAATTTTCAATATTTCCGAATATTTCCGATCGGTTCAATATTTCCGAAGATCCCTTACAAACAAAAGTAACAAACTTTCCCTCTTTATCATCTTAGTATAGGTGTGTAAAATCTCATAGAAGTTTATATTTGGTGTGAAATTAAAGGAAACACAGATATTAATAAACAATTTTATTAATATTTACATTAAGGTCCTATAGGCAGGGCGTACTTATAAATAATCTACAAAGAACAGAGTAGTATGATTGCTTATTATCTTCCTACTATATACATAACATCCCCTAGAACTAAATAACGCTTATAATAAAGAAATTTCGCAGAAAATTTCAAAATAAAGCCAGTGTATCTAAATTTTATAACTATTGTACTTATTTGTGAAATATTTGCGGTACAATTTTTAATATTACATTCGAAGATACGCTTCTGTAGGTGCATTCTTCACTTTTAGTTTCACGCTTTTTCTCGCATAGCCGATAGTCAGAGAGAACCTAGTGTAAAGACACTCTGTTCCTTACTTCTGCCTGCATATATTATATAATACAGATATTGATGGGGTTGCGGAGTTTAACACTGCACTTTGTCTAACCAGACCAAGACAATATTACCTTTATAAGCCATATATTTCATATCTGGAATTCGAACCGCGTACCATAAAAGTCCAAACTTCATCACGGTTGTTACAATAGTATTAAATTAAAAATTCTTAAATTTCTAATACTTATTACAATTTATTTATAAATTATATTGATTATTTACATTATTATATATTTTACATTGATATGCTTTGTTAAGATTAAATATTTGTACACATTATGAATTAAAACTTCAAATACAATTATTCTTGTACGATTAAACTTAATTCATATATAAAAGCTAATACTTAAATAAAAAAAGTTTTAAAAATACATAAGCTTCACGTTTTTTCCCACATAGCGGAGTAGTTAGAGAGAGCCTAATGTCAAAATATCCGTTCTCCACTTTCCGCCGGAAATTGAAAAATTGCGTGTTAAGTAATGGAACTTAACACACTTGACCTTAGATACAAAAAAAAATATAATATATAATTATGTTCCTGAGGAAAATCGAACCTAAAACAATCTCTTACAATAAAACGGCTTTATATTGCATAAATAAATAAATTCCTAACATATTTCGACTGTCTATCTAAACTCCATAGGTCCATACAAAGAATAGAACTTTTTTGGAAGATTTGGGAAAATAAAGTTACCAGCAGCTTTCTCTCGTGAATACAATGTGACCGTGACTTACAAACAAAAAACACCTTGACCTGTGTGATACAAAACGGCCTATTTTTGACATGCAAAAATATGCAAAAACGAAAACATTGACAGTTCGACTTTATATAGTTATGTTTTTATCTGTATATATTTGATGAAGTTTTTTATTTTATATTCTTAATGCCGTCTTTAGCTTCTCGCTTTTCCATGCATGACAGGTTAGGCAGAGATAATCTAGTGTTAAGATACTCCGTTTTCTCATTTCCGATCTAAATCGAGACATTAAATGCTGAGTGCTGGTTAATAAAATAAGTTAAGTATAAATAAAATAAGTTAATTATAATAAATAATTACTCAAGAAGAGTGGGAATCGAACCCATAACCGTCACGTTTCAAGTGATACTGCTGTTATGATGACCTTGGGCTGTTTTATTTTTAAAAAAATAATCAGTTTCAGATAGAAATGTTATTAACACACTTAGGAAGTTGAAAAAGTCATTTTTGTACGTTTAATAAAAAAACTACAAATTGGTTTATTCTTTAGTTAATCTCCATGTAAAAATATAAGAAAATGACATGCAGTTATATATAAAAAATATATAAAAATATATATAAAAATAAAGTTTCATGTTTTGTTAAAACCGACTATTTAAAATTTGTAGCCATTTCTAACATCTGTTCAAGGTGGATGTTGAACTTGTTACTTAAATGAATGCTACCTAAGACAAAGAGTGAAATATCTAGATTTTGGGCGAAAAGTGGAGAACGAAGTGTCTTAATATTAGTTTCTCTCTGTCTTTCGTTATGTGGGAAAAACATTAAAGATGTTATTAAGTGAGCAGTTAAATAAAATAATTATATTACTAAAATTAATAATATAGAGAGATATTGTATTCAGTAATGCTTTCGAAGTAAACTTTGTGAAGTAAAACTTTGTAGGATAAGTTTAATACTTTTCTTAACTTGAGTCTTGACCCTGTTACACAGATGTCAGGGAAACTTTCTTCATCTCAATTCAGTTTATTACTAGCAGACAATATCATTGCTTTCTACTTTGTCATTTTTACACAATATTACAATTTTCATTATTTGTAATGATATACAAGCAAATGGTTATTAGGTAATGACATTGTATTTAGAACTTAACTATGATATTAAATAACCAAAAAATATAAAAAAAACGTATAAAAATTTGAACGCAGCGGGATTCAAACCCACGATTCCTGAAAATCGTCCGAGTGCTCTAACCGCTAAGCCATGCGTTTTACCACTGACTGCGTAGAAATTCTTATACGCTTATTACAAATTATTTTTGTTGTTAGCATCAAAACATTCCTGCACGAAAAACACTTTGAAACATTAAAAATTAATTCTTATTTGACATAAAATATCTAAATTATTACCTGTTTTTTATTATTTATTAGACACATATGTGTATGACATACATACGTACGTCACTGGCGTATAATACATTAAATTGACATTAATACAATAAACACTTAACTTATCATCTTGCAGCTCGTATTATTTGATTGTTACTATTAATATTAAGAAATAAGTTTGAACTAAAGCTAAAGTGATTAAAAATTGTTATTATTGATATAAAAGTAAGCATAATGGAGGCTTGATGGGTGAATGCAGACGAATCCACTGTTGGTTGCCAGTTATTGTCGAGCACTGACTGTTCTATTACATTCTGCATTGTATCTATATTTGGAATAAAGAAACATTTAATACTATTGTTCAAGTTATTATAATAACATTTAAAAGTATATATTCATGCTTATATATTTTACTGATTAAATGTGCTTGACACTTTTTTTTTCTTTATTTTAAAGAGAATAACTTTTGCATCAAGTTACTTGACTAAGTAATTTAATTTACAAGTGACTTCAAGCGTTTGACTATACGATAACACTTTGTTACAAGCGCAGTCTAAAGGAGGACTAATATTCATTTATATTAATTCTGAAGTTGTTGTCAAAAACATTATAATTAAAAAATCTAAAAATAAGTACATAATCAAATAAATAACCTAAAATATATTTCAACAATTATTTAGAACATTACTTAAGTGTAAATGAAAAAAATACTGTAAAAATAGTCAATTGTCCTTTGTAGTGACTTGATATGCTTATTAACGATAGATGTAATAAGAATTATAAAACAAAACAATCATATAATATTTTTTTAAATATTTATTATTTTTGTGGTTTTAACACTCACCATAGGTAGTGACGTCTGGAGTAAAAAACTTTTGTTCAGCTGGCTGAAGCGCTACCACGTAATCTGCAAAACAATCTCGATATTAGTTTACAATTAAAAAAAAAAAAATGGGGCAGTCGGTACTTGACTTAAAAGTTAGCAGGTAAATAAAAAAACGCGTATATTTTTAATATACAAAGTGGTTTTTTCGTTTTAGTAAGACAAGGTGCTATAATGCCAATCAGGAGAAAGTGTTTTAAAATGGATAAAAAGAAGTAAAATCAGAGGAAAAAGATGAGTGAATAATCATTTTTTAGCTTCGCACTGTATTCCGCACACAGCGTGGTGGGCAGAGGGAACCTAGTGTTAAGACACTCCGTTCCTCTCTTTCTCGACACAAGAGCGAAGTAAATGGAAATATTAAATATTTTCACTCCTCGAGTGGGAATTGAACCCACAACCAGTCGTTTTACAGTCACACTCTGTCTGTCTGCCTCTGCGCCACGGCTGGCCCCAATAAATAATCAAAAATGAATAATCATAAATTCAAAAATGGGTAATAAGAGAGGCCATACCGGGAACATTGCGTTGGGAGCATTTGGTTGTGGAATTGAGCAACTTTTCAGAGGAATTAACTATTTTCAATGCTCCACTCTTGTGAACAATAACGCGGCGTTAAAATCCGATACGCAACACAAAAGGGTTTGAATTCGGGCGGAATCTGAAGAACGGAATTTCTTAAAGCTAGATTCTTTCTGACCCTACCTACCACTACCTACCAAGTGGGCGGAGGCGTGAAGCAAAGAAAAAAGAGCAATAATTACTTTCAGAGTACTAACTAATACCCCTCAGGATACTTTCATATAATATTATTCGTTAAACCGTATACGTATAAAATAATAAAAAACAAAGAATATATTTTTCCTATGTTATTTTGATTTTATTTTCAATATAAATATGCTTATACATTTTACTGAATAAATGCGCTTGACACTTTTTTTTTCTTTATTTTAAAGAGAATAACTTTTGCATCAAGTTACTTGACTAAGTAATTTAATTTACAAGTGACTTTAAGCGTTTGACTATACGGTAACACTTTTTGACCTTACCTACCATTCTAAATGGGAGAAGGCGTGAAGCAAAGAAAAAAGAGCAATAATTACTTTCAGAGTACTAACTAATACCTCTCAGGCTACTTGTATATAATATTATTCGTTAAACCGTATACGTATAAAATAATAAAAAACAAAGAATATATTTTTCCTATGTTATTTTGATTTTATTTTCAATATAAATATGCTTATACATTTTACTGAATAAATGCGCTTGACACTTTTTTTTTCTTTATTTTAAAGAGAATAACTTTTGCATCAAGTTACTTGGCTAAGTAATTTAATTTACAAGTGACTTTAAGCGTTTGACTATACGGTAACACTTTTTGACCTTACCTACCATTCTAAATGGGAGAAGGCGTGAAGCAAAGAAAAAAGAGCAATAATTACTTTCAGAGTACTAACTAATACCCCTCAGGATACTTTCATATAATATTATTCGTTAAACCGTATACGTATAAAATAATAAAAAACAAAGAATATATTTTTCCTATGTTATTTTGATTTTATTTTCAATATAAATATATGGTAAAAGTACGAACCAATTAAAACAAAGTTCCGTAAAAGCTTGATATTCAATGGAAAACTTTTTTCCCGAAAGCGATCAGCAATTTCGGGATTATAAACAAAAATCGACGATGGATATTAGGAAATTAATTAATTAATTAAATCATTTCATATATGGATGGACTAATTTTGTTGGTAGCTTCGAAATTAATTAATATTTTAGTTATCATTATTTAATTAGTAAGAGAAAAGAAGGATTGTTGATTTGCTGAAACTTATACGCAGTGCGACAGTGTTTCACTGTAGCTTTGACTGCGATTGGTTGTAGGTTCGATTCCCACTCGATGAAATATCGAATCCAGATACATGTGTTAATTTTGAAGCAAATCTGGTAGGAATAAACGGGTCGCACAGACGTTATATAATATATGGTAGAGGGTACAACATGTAGGTTAAAAATATTCTTTATTCAAATAGTCCTTTACAAGCACTTTCGAATCGACATTTTACATAAAGGTGTCGGTAATGTCAGTCCTAAGCATCCAACTCGGGGGCAGTTCTGCTAAGTTAATAGAAGCGTATTATGAACAGCCATGGAATCGATGTCATCGTAGCGTAGTGTGATAACAAAAGGGATCGGTACTAGGTTTGATTCCCACTGAAGGAAGATTGTTTAAATTATATTCATTCTTCCGTCCTCATATGAAGTGAAAGCGCGGCGTTGAGTTCCGCCACAGAACACACAACTTCTCGATTTCAGATGAAAGATGCAGAACAGAGTACTTTGTCACTAAGTTTTATCTGACTACCCTATTATGCGATAAAAAGAAAAATTAAAAATTTTGAAAAAACCCACGACGGTTTAATTGTAATTGAAAAAGGATAAAATAACTAGAAATCCCCCGCCTAAAAGAATATATGTAACGAGATGATGGGGACGACTTCGTCGGAGCTGCCATTACTTTAAGTTTGCTAACTTCTCCTAGGTTTTCATGCTGTTAAAACAGGTTCCCAAAAAATTAAAATATTAATATGAATTTACAGTTTTGATAACTGGTATTCCTTTTAAAAACTTTAAGAACGAAATCTATACTGTTAGCTACTATATTTAAAATAGAGGTTGCAACTGGCAGCCCCCGACGAAGTTGTCCCCATCATCTCGTTACATATATTCTTTTAGGCGGGGGATTTCTAGTTATTTTATCCTTTTTTAATTGTAATTGAACCGTCGTGGGTATTTTCAAAATTTTTAATTTTGTTTTTTATTTTAAACTTTTTAAAGTGTATAGATACACATTATATATTATTACATAATTTCGAAATACTTTATATTAATCTTCATGCAAATCCAAAAAAAATTATAAGCCCAATGCTTTCTGGTTATCAAATGCCTATTGCAGCGCCTGGCAGATTGTCACCGCAACATTTTTAGGAAACTTAAGTTTAACCAAATCAGTGAAAATCACAAAACCCACTAGTAGTTTTGATTTGGAACAAATTAATTTATACTGGAGCGCCCCGTGGTAGTTTGTGATATGGCATATAAAAACACGCAACAATTAAACCTGAACCTATCACAGAAAACCGCATCTAAATAGGTTTCACACAAAAATACAAGCAAATGCTTACTACAGCGCCCCCTGGTGAGGTGTCACCACGACACATATACGAGAACACGCGCTAATTGAGCCTGATCCTATCGTTGAAAACTACATCAAATTCAGACTCGTAGTTTTAACTTTGCACCATCAAATGTTTAATGAAGCGCCCCCTGGTGAGTTCTTAACGTAAAAAAAAACTAAAAACATACACCAAGTAAAGGTAAATCTAATACTGAAAACTCTGTCCAATCGGACTAGTAGTTGTGGTTTTACATTAAATATTACAAACAAATGTTTACTGCAGCGCCCCCTGGTGAGTTAACACGATAAAGCATATCCAAGAACATGCACTAATTAAACTTGAGCTTATCACTGAAACTGCATCCAAATCGAATTCGCCATTTTAGCTTTGCACAAACAATATTTTACTGCAGCGCCCCCTGGTGACTTGTCACCGTAATATAAATTTAAAAACATGTACTAAACAAAGCGGAATCTAATACTGAAAACTTTTTCCAATCGTACTAGTCGTTTTTGTTATACACAAAAAATGGAAGCAGCTACTTACTGCAGCGCCCCCTAGAGAGTTGACACATACTTGAAAATATGCACTAAGTAAACATACATGGCACATATATGAAAATATGCACTAAGTAAACTTGAATCTATCATTGAAAACTGCATTCAAATCGGACTCGTAGTTTTAGTTTTGCACAAACAAATGTACTTACTGCAGCGCCCCCTGGTGAGTGATCACCGTAACACATATATGAAAAGATGCACCAATTAAACCTGAACCTATCGTTGAAAGTTTCATCTAAATCGGACTAGTAGTTTTTACTCTACATAAACAAATGTTTACTGCAGCGCCCCCTGGTGAATTTTCACCGTAACGTAAAAACAAAAATTTTAAAATATGTACGAAGTAAAGCTTAATCTAGTTCTGAAAACTCTAGCCAATCGGATAAGTAATTTCGGTTCTAGACAAATAAATATAAGAAAAATTTTGGTTTACACAAAAAACTCAAACAAATGCTTATTACAGCGCCCCCTGATGAGTGGTCACCATAACACATATATGGAAAGACGCACCAATTAAGCCTGCACCCTTCCTTGAAAGTTTTATCTAAATTGGACTAGAAGTTTTTGCTCTGCATAAACAAATGTTTAGTGCAGCGCCCCCTGGTGAGTTTTCCCCGTAACAAAAAAAGAAAAATCTTAAAATATGCACCAAACAAAGATAAATCTTTTTATGAAAACTCTTTTTAATCGGAGCAGTAGTTTCGGTTTTAGACAAATAAATACAAAAAAGTACAAACAACAAAGTACAAACAAATGCTTACTGCAGCGCCCCCTGGTGGTTTGACACGATAATTGAAAACATTCGTTTTCACGTAAAATGCTTACTGCAGCGCCCCCTGGTGAGTTAAGGCAATAAGACATACATAAGAACATACGCCAATTGAACCTTAACCTATCATAGAAAACCGTATCAAAATCGGACTTATAGTTTTGGAAATAATTGACATAGTAATTTGCACAAACACACAAACAAACAAACAAACAAACAAACAAACAAACAACCTCTCACCCCAAACACATATACAGTCGCCGTTCCGTCGCGGGTAATAAAAAGAAAAAGCTGCAAAAATCGTATAATAACTGGGTACGTGATTTATGTAATTATTGTACTCTATACATAAACTATGCAGTTATTGTTCTTTTTTGCATTTTGGTCGCCTTTGGTTGTAATACCAGGTTAATGGTACGAAAATGCACAGTCATCGGATGCAGAAATGTGTGCTAATTTTCAGGAAATCAGAAGTAATTGTCAGAATAGAAGTAGGTTTTCATTGACGCCTAATATCGATCCTTTAGGTTGATCTAGGTAATTTTGGCGAAATCAATTTTTTAAACAAAGTAAAGGTTAAATATACAATTTTTTGGCCAATCAATTGTATACTCATACCAACACCACCACGTATGTCACCATGCGCATACTAATTGAAAATCAACCTTTACTTTACTCAAAAAAAAATGCTACATGAATCTAAGGTTACAGTTTTTGGATTAGGATCGATTATCGACATTTGGCGTAAATAAATAATCAACTTTACTTTTCTTTTAAAAAGCAAGGGTAATATCTTCAAAAGCATTGTTTTTTAACATTTCAAAAAAAATATTCACACACTTAGAAAACATTTTTAGTAAACGTTTAAAAATTTTGAACGTGGTGAGATTAGTGACCGCACTTCCAGTCTATAAAGACTGACAATAAATATAAGTAGAAATAAAACATAAGTTTTGTCTCACTTATATTTATTGTTAGTATTTCTGTCCAAGGATTTTTACAATAATAATAATTATTTATTTATAAAAAATATATTTTGGTAACATATATTTTTTTTTATATAAAAAAAATAATATATAAATTGATCTCAAAAGAATTTTATTCATATACATTCGAAAATATATTTTTTTCAAATGTGTGAAAAATATCTTAAAAAAAAACACTTACGCGGTGGTGTTGTCAACTCCGTGGTGGTCGGCGCTGGCGTGGTCGTCGTCGTCGTGGTCGTGGTCGTTGTCGTGGTTGTCGTAGTTGTCGTTGTGGTTATTTTGATTTCTGTAAAACCAATTTTATTTTATTTCTGCAAAAATAATTATGTTTACCAAAGTTTTTTTTAATAAATAAAAAGATATCAGTAGTTATAGAGAGAAATTGAGAGTGATTAAATAGGATAGTAGTGGTAGGTTCTATTCCCATCCGAGGAAATGATTATATATTATTTTCATTTCTCCGCTCTAGTGCTAACATAAAGCGCGGCGTCAAATTCCGCAACTTTACGAGTCTCAATTTCGGGCTCAGTGTCTGAACAATAGATTCTCTTTGCGATGCGAAAAAAATGAAGCTGTGAAAAATATATTAATAATGCATTCGTTGATTTTTTTTATATTGATTTACTTATGATTATAATAATGACGCCTTCATTCCACACGGGGCCGAACGCAATAGTTTCCGATTAATTTCAGGAAATAACATTTATTTTTTTCATTTTCTCCCACTTTAAGTCAGAGAACGGCTTTAGTTGACTGAGAAAAGCTATAAAGTAAAGGTAAGTAATTCAAGAAATCTATAAAATATACTGACCATATAATCTTAAAGTTCCTTCAGCCTTGCCTATTGTGTTTGTAGAAACACAAGTGTACGTCCCCGTATCTTCTGTATCAAATTGTGTTATAGTTAGAACAGTTCGTGTTTGATAAGATGACACACGAATTTCGTTGATTTCATGCTTTCCACTGAAAAACAAAATATTTTATTTATAATTATTTAGTTATATATGAACACTTTTGAAGTTTAATTAGTAAGGAATATGATGGGAATAAGGAGAGCTGGCTTACATGCCATCGAACCGGAACACATCATACAATGTTTGGCGGTTCATCTTCGACATGATAGTGGTCGCGAGTCAGTTGGAGAACAAGTTTCCTACCACCAAACTACTGGGTTACCCGTCTTTTACGGGACGCTTCATTGTATTTGTAAACCGTCCCCCCGTGGGTAAAAATACTTCACACTTTGCACTTTGCATAATGATTATTAAACATTTTATACAGAATCTTATGTCAACCCACTACCAATCGGTTTAACAGTCAGACGTTGTCTCATTATGACACCGTTGTGAACAATAATGTTCACAGTTGTAAAAAAATATATAAAATATCCTAAATTATTATGGATGCAAATTTAGAATACACAGTGAAATCATTTGCTATTCATACAAAAAAATATTTATTTTAAATAACTTTCAAAACAAACACTGACATTTCAAAAGTATTTTACGTTTTTGTAAAAGTCTTTGAACTAGTTATAACTTATTTAATATTTATATATGAGTCTATTGAGAGCCTACTCTATTTAACTACGCTCTACTTTACGTTCAAATATGCGACCTATTTCTTAATGTTACATTTCAGCTGAACGAGAACGAAACAATATTGAGAAGATTAATGCATTCGTTCATTTTCCGTGTTTTGAATGTATATACAAAACTGACAGCGTTGACTGACTGCGTAAAATGCCCGTTGCTTTAATAACGTGTATGTTTTTTTAAACAAAAGTGTTCGTCAGACATATATAATCATTTTTTTAGCTTCACGCTGTATCCCGCATACGGCGGGGTAGGCAGAGGGAACCTAGTGTTGAGACACTGCGTTCCCCACTTTCCGCCGTATTCTGAAGACATTGCGTGTTAAGTGTTAATCACACTAATTATTTAAATTTAATGTATTTGTAATGTTACAATTGTATGTTGGGTTTATTAGCTGTGATAACATATATGTAGGTAAAATTTCATATTTACATCTCTTTATGGCTGTTTACTAATTTGCTGATTTTAGCGTAAAGATGGCCAAATTTTTTTTGTATGTATTAATATGATATCTGTTAAAAAGTACAAAAGTTGTATTTTGGATAAACGGCTTCCTTCCAAATTTTATAAGCTTAATACAGGTTTTCTATATGAATAAAACCCTTAAGTAGTGATTAAAAAAACGGCTTTTATAAATAAATAAAACAAATAAAAGTCCGAGGCACTCACGAGAAGTACCGACAGAATTGAAAGTATAAAATATATTTTGAACTTTCACAGCAGATTAATATGAGAAGTTAAAAAATATATAAGTTTCCATTTAAAATCACCACGACTGACGGTCAGACTTACATATTGCTATATACCCTAAACTATGTAACTGACAAGAAGCCATAGACTTTTTAGTATAAAAAATCGTGTAACGTGCTAATAGAAGATTTCTATTAAAAAAATTTAGTTGGTACATAAAAACAAAATATTGAAATGAATACATTAAAAACAAAATATATTATCATACAGATTATTTATAAAATAGATTGTTTTTCGCCACTTACATACCCAGAGAGAATCATTTCTTCTCCACTTTTTAACCAATAATTGATGGCTAGGGGATACGCTTCGACGAGGCATTCCAGTTCCGTTTGCGACCCAGTGGGAACACCGATAACTTTCGTCGATATCATAATGGAGGGTCCGACTGAAAAACAATTATCTAATTAGCATTTCATTTTAAATTGTATTTATTAAAATTAATGTCGTTAGTTTATTATATTTAGCTAACTATGCTATTGGATAACTAACTGGTTATGAAACAGAATGCGTTATATTATGTGGGCTCGATTTTGAAAATTAAGGAGAAGCATGGTTCATATTTTTTAAAATGTTGTAAACGTTTTTTAAAAAAAGTTAGAATAATATTATATGGTTAGAAAAAAGACGTGATTTAATAAAGCTATCATTTGAAATGTTTGCATATTCATTAAAATATCGATCTCATCGAGGCGCAGTGGGACAGCATTTTACCGTAATCGCCTATAGGTAGTTGATTTGATTTCCGATCGGAGGAATAAGCATAATTTATTTTCCTTTTTCGCTCTAGTAAAGTAGCTAAAAATACGATAACGGTAAACGATAAATATACGATATATCCATCCATCACTATACGCGTTGAGAATTTGGACCGAAAGTGGAAAACAGAGTGTCTTGACACTACAGTCCCTCCTACAAGCCTAATAGGTGGGTAAAAGCGTGAAGCTGTATTAAAATATTTAATTCTGAGTCCAGTTTCTGTTAAAAATAATATTATACGCACTCAAAAGTTTACTGAACCCAACATAACAATGGGCAAAAAATACGTCAAATATCAATACAACGTTATATGTATTTCTGGTACAAAACATACATACGAAATAAATTGCACAATTCCACTTCAGTACTTTAAAAAGAATAAGTCTAGAGCTTTTATTGCACTGTTTTCAATACGAGCTCAAACATATAAAATTCTCATATTGGAATGAGATTCTCTTTGAAAACTCCTAAACTTAAGCCTGTCTGTACATTTTTGAGATAAAGTTAGATTAGTTTTGTTAGTTGTTTGAAAACGCTGTTACAAAATAAATCCAAATATATAATCTTTTTTTTTAGGTATCATAACACTATTTATATATTTTTTATTCGAATTTGAACATCATCCTTAGCTAACACCACTAAGTACAACTTAAAGCATCGCTAAGTCATTTTCGCCAACTTTGCAGGAAATAGAAAAAAAGATAAAAAATAATATAAGTATTATGGATAGAATAAAATATTATTTTTAATACCCTAAATAGAGTTCTTATTAAGTATTTTATGAATTAGACAGTTACTTCTGTCTCCCGTGAAGTTGGTGAAAATGACATAAGCACTATTGTAAACGATAACATACGTATAATGAAAGTCCCTCTTATATAATGAAAGTTTTTATAATTTCAGTTACTTACGTAATTTTTCAAAGTTTTATTACACTTTGAATTCTACATACACACGAAAAGTAATGAAATGTATTTAAAATTGCGACATTCACAAGTTACGCTAGTCCCTAGTTTTGTCAAATTTATGAAAAGGTAAAAAGGGAAAGGCATAAAAATACTTGTAAAGGATTTACTGGCAAAAATCTTTTTACGGACCGTTACCTGACATAACCGACATAAAACTTATCGTAAAGTTCAATTCAAGTCATATCAAGCATAAATGTTATCAAGAAAGAGTTTCATGGAAACCTTTTGGGTCAAAAAATATAGACGTATTAAGAAAGTCTCTGAAAGTTTAGCAAAAACTACATTTTTTTAGCACCATAGTGGGATAGTCGGAGAGAACCTCGGGTTAAGAAAATCTGTTCTTTACTTTCCACTCGAAATCTAGATATTGCGTGTAGCGGCGGATCTTAACGCTGCGCTTTGTCTTGTCAAAGCTAAGAAATGAAAATAATATAAGTAATAATAAACACTATTTTTGAAGTAAATATAATCCTTCGAGTGGGGGTTGCGTCCGCAACCACACGCGTCTGTAGTCAACGCTGCCTCACTGCGCCATTTTTGCATATATATATATTTGTAACGTTAACAGTAAGACGACATAATGGTTAAAAAAAAATATAATATGCTTTACTTTAACCATTTAATCTGTTAACTGTTAATTAAGCATATACGTAATTAACAGACAAAAAATATAGAATAATTAACAGACAAAAAATAATAAACGTAGTAGGATTTGAGTAGGGGCCAGTCGTGGCGCAGTGGCATAAGCGTGTGACTAACCGAATGGTTGTGGGTTCGATTCCCACTCGAGGAGTGGAAATATTTGATATTTCCATTTTCTTCGCTCTAGTGTTGAGGTAAAGCGCGGCGTTAAGTTCCGCCATTTAACACGCAAGCCTCCAAATTCGGCGGAAAGTGGGGAACGGAGTGTCTTAACACTAGGTTCCCTCTGCCTACCCTGCTATGTGCGGGATGTAGCGTGAAGCTAAAAAAAAAAAAACTCTAGCCAATCAAGTTACAGGTTTAAGTCCTTATACGATCACAGTAATCTTTTTGATTAGCGTATCTGCTTACAATAATATAAGTATATTAAAGTAAAATTAAATGATTTTCAAAATATACTCTATCTCGATTAAAATAACTGCTTTTGGTCAAAAATTCACACATTAATTATCTCATATCAGGTTGTATGCGATATAAATTCGTTAAAAATAGTTTATCCCTACGGTCCCGTTTGCATGTAAAAGGCTTTCAGCTTCATTGATTGTTAATTAAGGTTTTAATCCAATAAATTGATCTTTTATAAATATGATACGTTTTTAAATATAATAAAGTAAGCATAAACTTATGTTTATGGATAATATCGACTATTAATAAATAAAGAATAGACTTAATAAATAAAATTAAGATAAAAATATGCTAAAATGAAATACTTTTTTAAATATTGTTGTTTTTTTTTTAGAATGCGTATAATAAATTGAACACAGCAGGATTCGTACCTCTTCGAAACCACCCAAGTGTTTTTATCTCTTATGTTAGTTATATGTTAGCAAGATGTAAGCATATATAAATTTCGACGAAGGAGGAAGGGTATATGTAGAATGCAATGCATTCTAAAGCAATCTAGGATGCAATGCATTCTTAGCCGTCAAAGCTTGGACGGTTTCCAAAACGCGCAGGTTCGAATCTGGATGAGTCCTAATCTTTATAACTTATGCTAAAAATGTTAAAACTGAGGTCGTAATAATATCAATTCAGCAACCAATAGAAAATACGTTTTATTAAAATTGTACTCATTGATTAAATTTGTTATAAAACGATTTTATTTTTTATTTTTCCACCAAAGAGTTATGTTAAAACACTCACTCACTAATTACTTTTTACACTAAGGATAGTGGATACATTTTTAAACGAATACATAATATATTCTTATATTATGCGTGCAGAAAGTATTATTTTTTTATAAACTCTCTAAGTTATTTTTATTCACATAAAATGAATCTATTCGTCATAGACTCTGGACATTTTACTGTTCCATTCGTGACGTTAACAGCTACTAAATGTTCAAAACGACAGATTTACGTGATTTTTTATAAATACTTTTAATTATCACAAAAAGTTAAAAATACTATTCAGCTTCAAGCTTTTTCCTTTAACCTCCGCCCAAATCTGAAACATTGCTTGTTGAGTGATGGACCTCGAAGCCACGGTTTATCTTGTCACCACAGGAGAGAAATGAAAATAATTAAAATATATTCATTCAGCTGTATCCCGCATACAGCAGTGTAGGCAGAGGGAACCTAGTGTTAAGACACTACGTTCCCCATTTCCCGAAGAATTCTGAAGGCATAGCGTGTTAAGTGTCGACACTTAACGCCGCACTTTGCGTCGACACCAGAGCGAAGAAAAGGGAAATAGTAATATTTCCATTTCTCACGTGAGAATCGAACCCACAACCAGTCGCGTTTACAGTCACATTTTGCCACGGTTGGCCTCAACAATATTAAGTATAATAAGATACAAATATTAGGTAAATAGTACTAATAATATATATAAATTTGATACTTACAATTAACACTGAGCATAATCCTCTTGCTAACGGACGGTGGCACGTCATTTGAGGCAATACACAAATATGCGCCCATTTGCCGACGCTCGACCTTCGTTAGATTTAATGAAGGGCCCGTGTACATGTCCGCTGTTGGAGAAACTAAATTATATATTATAGTTCAAACTTAAAATAAGTATTTTAATGTTTTGATATTTAAAAAAGAATGTTATTTTTTTTCTTATCACGCCTTATATATAAGCGCTAATCGCTACAGTAACAATGCGTCAAATATTGTTTCGATGCCGTATTTTATAAATAAACTATTTTTTTATACATACGTAGTTAAAGAAAAAAAAATATATATCTGAAAATTCCTTAAAATTTGTTAACTCTATACAACATGAAAATGCTTAATAGGTACTGATATCAATAGAACTAATCGACGTTTATACTTTTTTTTTTCAATTTCATGTTCTTCCTTGCATAACACAATAGGCAGAGAGAGCTTAGTACCATAACACTGTTCATTTTCCTTCTAAAAACGGGACCCTGTATCTCTATTGGTGGAAATCAATATCACGCTTTGTATCATTCTTCTGAGTGGGAATCGAAACCAAAACGACGACCATTACTCTAGGAAAGCTAATTACATCAAATTGTCAAATACTATGATTTTCTTCTATTACAAATATATAGATATGTATAATATTATTATAACATCAAATACATTTTCTATAAAGAAAATAATGTAATTAGTGTCAGATTTCTGAGAATCTTGTTTCCTTATGTTTGTTATACCTACTTGTGCCTCCAATATCACATCTACAGCTAATCTCTTATAGCTTTATAAGAGGATTCTTTATATTAGTAGGAAAATAATTTGAAATTTCTGCTTTAATGAATTAAATTCCTTCAAAGATATATTTAACATACTTTACCTGACAAATATCATTTTATTAATTATTTCACAGTGAAATTTACTTTCAAAAGAATTAAGTTACAAAGAATTTGGTATACTTTCTTAAAAAAATATTATATTAATTTATATTTAGAATAAGTTGTTCTTACCTACGTATTTTACAAATACCTACTAAATCAATCGTAAGATAGTTCATTAACAGCTGACAGTAAAACGATGAAGATGGTTGTGGGATCAATATTTACTCTGTGGTTTGCTGTATTTAGCACGGGGTTGTGTTACGATATTCTACAGGTAATCTCTTGAAATTCGACGCCGAGTGAAGAACGAAGTGTATGCGTGTTGCAGTAAGTAATATAAATTTAGGTACCTACCTGCCTACACAAATTAAATTAGGTTATATTTTGCTGACTTTGGTATTTAATTTATGTACATATATACTTTAACAACATTCGCTGTAAATATAAAGAACTATAGAATCTAACATGTACGTCATTACTGATATGAAAAAAATATATGTACTAGTTAGTTCTCTTATAAAAGAACATTCCTGTCATATTATTTATTTGTATCATATTAAAAAATATATATTTTAGATGTACGAGTTTTACTATATAGCAAGGTAGGCAGAGAGTAGAGTCAAAACACTCCGCTCCCGCATGAATTTGAGAGACTGCGTATTGAAAAGCGGACTTTAACACCCCACTTTATTTTATTTACCGGAACAAAAAGAAATAACCCATTTATATTCTATTTTAAAAATACATTTTCTTACAAAAGTAGTATTTATTTAGTTCAGCACATTAATAATAGCAAAAAAAAAAAAAAAAACAAGGAATCGTTTTCTCTCGACAATAGACGCTACTTGCCAAGGAGGAAATGAGGGGCGGACTTGACAGAAAAATTAAAGCGGCAATGGAATTCTACAAAAGAAATTTTTATACTAAAAAATATTTCTGAAAAGGGGCTATCATAGTAATTTGTAAGAATAACATCTAAACGTAATCTTTGTGACATGACTTTATTTCGGAATGTTGGCTTTTTGATAGCGATGGGATTTTGAAGCTGTGTTTTTTGATGAGAATATTTTTAATCTATATCAGTGACATTTAAACGTCTTTTTATTTTTTTCTTCGTTTTGCCACTGTGTTTTTGTTTTTGTTGTTTGTTATTAGTATAGTGCTTTGTGGTTCTAGAATGGTTTTAGTAGAATAAAATAAAATATGGCTTTACATCTGCGGATGAAGTAAAATGAAAATAGTAAATTTATAAAAAGTATAAGGGCGGCGTAGTGCAGTTGGGCAGCGCTTGCCTGGTTGTCGGTTTTATTTCCACTCAAGGATGGTTGTCTATCATTTTCATTTCTACACTCTTGCACATAAGATAAAACACAGTGTCAAGTACCAACACTTAACATGCAATCTCTCGATTTCGAGTGGAAAGAGGTGAGGAGAGGTAAAGCACTTTGGCTTTAAGTGATAGGTACAGTGCTAACAGTTGAACTTTAATATTTACAGTATGTATCAGATAATTAACAAAATATATACATAATCGCGTTTGATCTATAATAATAATATATAATCATCATTTTTGTGAATGGACCTATTACAGACATGACACTGACATTAAAAAACATAAGACCAACTAGGTCAATGAAAAAAAATATAATTAAAACCACTTCGTTAACTTGTACGTGTACGTGATAATTGTTTAAATAAAGAATTAATGTAAAATAAATTTAAACAAACCTTTATAAAGCTCGCCAGCTTCATTCCGTAACATGATATTGGTACCATCTTCTCTCCTCCATAGTATACGGGGATGGGGTCTGCCGTCCGCCTTGCATGTTATACTGACGTCAGTGCCCTCTCTGGAGACGATGTCGCCGCTAGTCCCCTCGTCAACAATGTTAGGCGGAACTGTCAAAGAAAAGATTTATTAGCATTTTTTTAGCTTCACGCTGTATCGCACACAGCAGGGTAGGCGGAGGGCCTAGTGTTAAGACACTCCGTTCTCCACTTTCCGCTGAATTTTGGAGGCATTGCGTGTTAAGTGGTGGAACTTAACGCCGCGCTTTGTCTCGGTATCAGAGCGGTGAAAATGTAAATATTCAATATTTCCACTCCTCGAGTGGAAATGGAACCCACAACCAATCGTTTGATGTCACACGTCTGTGCCACTGCGCCATGACTGGCCCCATTGCTATTAGCATTTATTTTTGGAAAATAGAAGCTTTACGCCTTTTCAGCATAGCAGGGTAGTCAGAGAGAACTTTCAAGACACTCCTTTCACAGCTTCCCATCTAAATTTGAGACCTCAATGCCAAGCTTTGTCTTGGGTACGTGGAAATGTAAATAATATAATAGTGGGAATCGAACCCACAACCAATCGTATTTACAGCTAGACGCTCTGTCTGTGTGGTTAATCGTAAAAAGTAATAATGGAAAACGTTTAACTCGACAAAAATATACCTATATAATATAAAAAGTCATTTTTCCCCCAAACATTAATTTAAAAAACATATATTATCACACCGTCGAAATCAGTGTGAAACAAACAAAACGAAGCAAATAAAATAACAGGCGCAATAACGTTACAAATATAAAATCTCAATACGTTTTGTAATATTTATGTGATACGCGATGTTTGGATTCCTTTCATTCGAATTGGCTTGTATTAAAACAATAGGCACTAAAGGGAAACGCGGTAATTTAGACATCATAGAACCGTTATTCGCGCCGGCGGAAATAAATTCTGGTGGGATAATTTACTTTTTATACGATTTTTCGGTCAAAATGAACGCATAAATTTAAGGATAAGGATCTCTGCATAAATATTTATGCTCTTCTTAAAATTAAATAATGACAGTGGAAATGAAAAGGCCGTTTTCGTCACGACTTTTGCTTTTTTTTATTTGACATCTCTTTATGTCATATTTTATCTTGGAATAGAGTAGGGGAGTTTATGGTAAACAAGAAATATTATGTATATTTTATGAATTATTGCTGTATCAAATATTCTCTTTGTTAATGCATTTTTTTTAATTTAATATATTTTATGCTTTTTTATTAAAGATATGATTAATAATGATGTTTGGACAGTGCTTTAATAGAGAATGATAGACAGTAATGTATCATTGTGAGTTATTTTGCACTTTTACTTACCTGAATTGTATAAAGCAAGTTGAGATAGTAAAATATACAATACATAAAATAACGCGAATCATCAAAATGTTAATAAAATATTAATTTTAATGTATTATTGCCTTTTATTGCAAATGGGTAACGCCTAATTAGAAAATTTGCACAAATAACACATTTCGTGTCTAGAACAACCGCAATAAATTAAAACCAGCATTTAACGAATAATATAGAAGCTATTATTTTTTGACAATTTTAGCATATTGCCAATTTTCCTGCATAACAGGGCAGAGAGCCTAGCGCCTAGATACTCCGTTTTCCACGTTTCATCTGCAATAGAGACATTGAGTTTTGAGTTGCGAAACTCAACGCCGCGCTTTATCTTAGTTACCAGAGGGAAAAATTGAAATAACCTCTTAAAAAGAAATCAGCTGGTTGTAGGTTCGATTCCCACTCGAGGAGTGGAAATTATATTTCCATTTTCTTCGCTCTGGTGTCGAGGTAAAGCGCGGCGTTAAGTTCCGCCACTTAACACGCAAGCCTCCGAATTCGGCGGAAAGTGGGGAACGGAGTGTCTTAACACTAGGTTCCCTCTGCCTACCCTGCTGTGTGCGGGATATAGCGTGAAGCTATTTATTTATTTTTTAAGAAATCGAACCCACACCCAATCACGTTAACAGTCACACCCTATCTCACTACACCAATATATCCTCAAATACGCCCCAGAAGCTATTATAAAAGATCTTTATCAATAAACACAAAGAATTTACAATTTCATCGCCATTCTTCGCGACGTTATTCTTTAAAATAGCTAACAATTTTCTTCAATTTATGTGCCGTCAGAAACACTCCAAACTCTATTTTATAGTACGTGTCGCTTAGGATGACTCTTTCAGTTTTGGCAAATATACTCGTACACCCACCCATATTCGATGCACTAGAAATACGTATATACGAACCATTAGTGCTGTCATTCACTGGCAATAGACTATCGTACTTTTACTATATTACAAATTTGGTTATGATATTATATTAAAGATTTGGTATGTAAACATATTATGCTTCTGTATATGTTAAATAATTAACTTTAAAGTTTTTTTTTTTAGCTTCACGCTGTATCGCGCACACAGCACGGTAGGCAAAGGTAACCTAGTGTTAAGGACACTCCATTCCCCATTTTCTTGCCGCGCTTTGCCTCGATACCAGAGCGAAGAAACTGGAAATATTAAATATTTACACTCCTCCAGTGGGAATCGAACCCACAACCAGTCGCTTTACAGTCACACTTTGTGCCTCTGCGCCACGACTGGCCCCGACTTTTTATATTAATAAAAGAATTTTTTGTTGTTTATTACATTTAGATATTTTTTTCGAAGCTTCGCGCTTTTTCCCGCATAGATGGATAGTCAGAGAGAACGTAGTATAAAGATATTTCGTACTTAAAAAGTGTCCCACTTGAATTGAAACATTTTGCTTTGCATGAGTGGTGGAACTTAACGCCACGTGTTATATTAGGTATAAGAGTGACGAAATGAAAATTTAAATATATTCCAGCTGGAATCGAATCCTCAACCATCGCTTTTACATTCAGACGCTAGCCAACTACAACGGCTTCTAATCTTTATAAACATAAAAATAATTTATGCATATTTATGATTTTATTTTTCCTTTTTAATAATATTTTAGTGTTATTTATTTACACACAATAACACGAACTACATTATTAACAAACCGACCGTGCCGACTAATGGAAAGTAAATCTAGATTTCGCAGAAATGATATCCATATATACTGCGAAATTGTGATTTAGATGGCTTTAGTTATATATAGCGAGCTATTGCTCGTTTTAGTTATATATAGCTTCACGCTGTATCCCGCAAACAGTAGGGTAGGCAGACGGAACCTAGTGTTAAGACACTCCGTTACCCACTTTCCGCCGATTTTTGGAGGCATTGCGTGTTAAGTGGCGAAATTTAACACCACGCTTTGCCTCTGATACCAGAGCGAAGGAAAATATTAAATATTTCCACTCCTCGAGTGGGAATCGAATCCACAACCAGTCGTTTAAACTCACACGTTTGTGTCACTGCGCCACGACTGGCCTTTAAGAGTATGTTTAAAAATGTACATGATTTGAAAACATAAAAAAAGTTAGTCAAGTTTTAATATTCTTCAGAAAACTTAAACAAAGTAATTTTTATAGCTCTTTAACTGTGTTTGATAGTTTGTAGCGTATGATTATTTTCTTCATGCACTGTTTAATTTGAAATAAACAATATATTTGGTAGTTTACTTTAAGGTAGTTTCACTTTGTATTTTCAACTCTACGCTGTTCCCACCTGAACAGTGGTAGTAAGGTAAAATTTAACGTCAAGAGTCTCTGTTCTCTACTTTTTGGTCTTCATTTTGGTCATAGGTACCAAAACGGAGAAATTTAAATAATTAAAAAAAAATATTCCTCAAGTGAGCATCGAACCCAAAACCAGTCGTGTTTCCAGTCAACCATTAGTACATACTATGATAGCCTCATATGCCATATTAATTATTTTGACGATATCGAAATTATTAGTTAGTCTGATTTTAATAATACACCAAACTCGATTCGAAATTTATTTCTAATCATCAATATTTTAAGCTTTGAGCTCCCCTCTTTTACGTCGCAGATGCTTCTTTCATGCTAGACGCCCTTCTGAATGTAATCTTAAATATTTTATTGAATCACCAAGGGGTAGCTCATATTTTGATGTCACATCTAATGACAATACCCAAATGTTTAAAAAAATATTTTTTTTCTGTTGTTAAAGGCTTTATTTTATATCTTAAAAAAACGACTAAAAAGATAGGACTAAAATGGATGAGGAATTTAGGAATACAATATGTGATAACTACATAAAACTAGAGAGATACTATTCCTCTTGCTGTAATCAAGAAAATGCAGTATTAATTATTTTATCAGCTTGAAAAATGTTATTACGGCCCTTATCACCTGACATAACAAGCTATTTGCATATTAAAATATGGATATTGCCTTATATTAATTGAAATTTTCCCAGATCTTGAACAACAGAAAAGCTTACAAGTTCGAATTTATTTTTCGATTGCAGAAGTAAGCCTCTGAAAGATGTCAATCTATGCTTTTATTACATAGTCAAAACATCTGGATAAACTGCTTTGTAATTGTTATATCCATCTTTATAATACATTTACTTCTTCCGTTTCCATGCAAAGTCAAGAAATTACATGTTAAGTGGACCTTAACGTCGCGCTTTGTCTTATATTATATATAATAATTCCTTCAATCATAATCATTCCTTCCGATCATACCCACAACTATCGCGTTTACACTCAAATCCATACTTATACTATAAATGCGAATGTCTATCTGTTTGTCTGTCACGCTTTCAGGGCTAATCCACTGCGCCGATTTCGATGAAATTTAGAATGAAAGTAATAAAAATGACTGGGTCAAACCTAGGCTACTTATATTTTCAAAAATTAACCTCTAAAGAGTTGAAATAGGGGTGAAAGTTAATGGATTGTAACGATTTTTGGCATAAATATAGTTGATAAGCCAAGGTTAAGCATAAGCTACTTTATTTTTTAAAAATCCACCCCTGAGGGTTGCAATATAACGAAACAGCCATATAGATCACGCGGTGAAACCGCGAGCGGTCCGCTAGTGATGTATAACTGCGTACCACGATGGCTTCAATTTCGAGTTGAAAGTGGAGAACAGAGTGTCTTCTCTATTATCTACAACTTTTTATGTATTTTGGTCAAATTTATTTTAAGAATAAAAAAGAAAACATTTTAGATCATTATAATACACTTGAAAGAAATCACTTCTTAACAGCTCTACAACATGGACACGGTCCTTTGTTCGTTTGCACAATGGAATAAATTGTATACAATAGACGCCGGAATAATACTTGAAGTTGAATATTATTTTGTATGATATGTACGATCAACTAATTATGAATTGGTGATTATAACATCGAGTACTTTGTCAGCGAGTTTAAATTTTAATAATATCAATATATGATCGTCAAATATTTGCCTTGTATTAATTGCAATTTAAATATTGTGAATAAGTGCCTTTTAATTGTTTTCGAAATTACTAATTATTTAAAATTATGAATATTAAAATGAGCATACTGTGTAATGTTGTTTTTAGAGGGAGTAAAAAGTGAAAGTCAGAGCATTTTAAGACTGGATTGTAATTGCGGATGATGCCATGGACATAAAAATTTCGTAAGTTTATATCGTGATATTCTGTGAAAGTTTATATAATGATTATCTGGAGCCAAATATATGTATATTCGGCTCCAGATAATTAAATTAGGTAAATAAAATTATATTTTTCATTCAAAATGAAAACATGATAAAACAGTTTTTAATAAATCAATATACTAATGGAGAACGGAGTGTCTTGGCACTTGGGTCTCTGACTATGCGGGAAAGAGCTCAAAACTGTGAAAAAACATCACTTAAAATACCATAACACAGCTAAAAATACCAATGAAATTTACAGTATCTATAATAAAAGAATATTCTACGTATTTTTACATAACTCTGAAGTGGTATTAGCATTTTTTTATTAACAATTTAGTTTTATTTCTATATATATGAAACTCAGTATCTCGCATGGATTTGTATTGCTTACGTGCTCACGATATGCAAGATATTTACCAGTTTTGCCGATATCTACACAATATTAACGTTTATGATTTAGGACTCGGATGCGGCATGAAACGCTTGCTTCGGGCAACGTGACTAGAATTGTAAGCAAAAGGCTTGAAACTCTAATCTAATGCGTGACGAGGTTTAAAAATTTCTAATCATTGTTATATCAAATTTCTACTGTATACTTTGAAATACAGATTTTATACTACAAAATGTATATAAAATAAGGTAGCTTTACACTTTTCCAGCATAGCAGGGTAAGCAGACGACACTTAGTGTCAAGACACTTCATTCTCTGTTTTCCGCCAGAAATGGAGACATTGCTTGTTGAATAGTGGAAGTTAACAACGCCTTGATACATAATCATTACCCCAAACGGGATTCGAACCCACAATCGTTGTATTAACTGTACCGGCGGCCTCTATATAAAATAAAGTGTATATAATTATAGAAAGAAAATTTCCTCTTATAAAAAGTCAACAATTAAAAAGAGATCCATAAAATGTGAAATATCAAAGTATGTTCAAATTTCCGAGTCCAAATTAAAAATTAAATATTAAATCACTAATCGTACTTTGTAACGTTTATAATTTTGGTAGTTATTATAAAATTTCCTTCTTCTCGATCACGAGGTAAGCATATTATGGATGAATGAAGTCATTGCCGTACTTTTCGGTAGCCCTAAGTTAGTGTTTAAAATACATGTTTATATTATTATATAAAACTTATTTTGTTACTTTGTTGTATTTATAAATAATTATGAAGAAAAATATTGGCTTTCTGTATTTATTCTACCTGAACTTTCCGAATCTATCTCTTCCGTCCGCATAATTTTAATAACGGTTCGTGAGAGTGGTTGGTTTGTGGTTCGTAGTAAAATATAAACTTTCGACAACCTAGCAGCAGATAAATGTTTAATTCTACTTTGCACGTGAAAAGTGAAGAGCGAAGTGTCTTGACACTAAGCTCTTACTATAAAAAATGTTTTAAAAACTTTTTAAGTTTTATTGTAAGTAAGAAAAAAATCGTTCATTTGAAATAAAAGCTAACCTAACAATATGCTCTAAGTTGTGAAAAATAGTGAACATATTAACATGAACACTCATAGACATTGTCAAATAAATCATTCACAAGGGCTTACTAAAACCTTAGTAAGCTAGTTACGCATATTATAACCGAATAGTATAAATATTTGTCGTTAGTACACAGCTAATCATTGTTTATGCAGGAATGTAATATGATTTTGTGTTTGCGATTACGGGTCGTCGACGCACGAGCGTCGGAGTACGTTTTATTGACACTATATCAATATCGAGTTGTAAAATGGTTCACGTTTATATTTTGAATAATTTTAATATGATAGATATGATATTAGATTGACATGTTTGTAGAATTTTATGAATATTTTAATGAAACTTTTGTATATTTAAAGTGTATTTTTGTATATTGTTATATAAATGGCAGGTATATATGAAATAATACGATAAACGTGCGTGATGAATGAACGTAAGGAAAAAAGAAAAATCACATTGGCAATATGACGCTTCGTATGAACATTGTTCTTAGTTAAAAATTTCAATAAATGGTTGTTGTTTCTCTTACTTGTCTTTATATGAAAACCCGGATTTTACATATAGGATAGGCTATCATTAATGGTTTTTTAGAGTTTTAGGCTCTTTTTCCGCATAACAAGGCAATCAGATAAAGCCTAGTGTTAAGACACTCCGTTCTCCACTTCACACCCGAAATTGACATTACGTGTGTGGCGGAACTCGACACTGTATTTTTTTCTTCTTACCAAAGCAGAGGAATAAAAATAAGTTGAATATCATCTCCCAATTGAAAATCAAGCCAGGGACTATTTTTATTAACTTTTTCGGTACAATTATAATTAAGAAAAAAAATATATAATTAAGTGAAGTTAATTATATATTTATTATTCTTTTTTTTTTAATTATAATTGTACCGAATCCATTCATGGAATTTTGATTTAAAAATTCTTATAAGCTTATTTTTTGCTTATTTATCACTAGAAACTAAAAAATAAGATAGATTTATAGGTTTATTTTGGCTTGTTGTAACTGACAATTTTTTATATTTTTAAGCGACTTCCAAAAGGAAGATCATATATTTTTATTGAGTGAATCAATTTTGATAATTATATTTTTTTATGAAGAGCCGTGTAGCTGCATTTAAAATTTTGCCCTGTGGGTTTATAATTACTATAACTACTATAGCTCAGATACAGAGCCATGGCACGATGTGACGGCAGTAGTAGTGGAAGCGAAGAACGGAAATGTGAGAGTTGGCCGGCACGGTGGCGAGACGTATATACAAAATATGTATGCCCCATGTGGCTGACACCAACTCCAAAATTGTCAATTTTTATTTAGGTTAACTGAATATGTGATCATTTTTTTAATTTTTAGTGCATTTTATTTGAAGTCGCTTTTCTGTTTTTTTTTGAAAAATTAATAATTGTAAGTATTATTCACACACTTGGGAAATTAAAACATTATTAGAAAACGTATAAATTATTCCCCTGGGTCCAGATCTTTATACTTTTCTATATAGCACATACATTCACATACTCGTATATATGGGCTTAAATTTAATTATTTTCTTCTAACAGAAACGTGATAGAATAGCCAATTAAGTTTTGCCTATAATTGTTTTGAATAAGCTGTATTAATATAATATATTATGTACGGTAAATATTAAGGACTATTTCCTGCCATTTTCAATTAATGACGATCGAGCGCCTACATTACTTAATCCGTGTGTATACAGTATATATTCCTCTATAATAATGCTAATTGGTGGTTTCTTTAACAAACTAATTAACATTAATATTATTATTTACTTATATTATAAAAATCGTAGAGGGAGATATATTTTAAACGCGACTAGTTTCTTTTTTTTTTTAGTTTTACGCTGTATCCCGCACACAGCAGGGCAGGCAGAGGGAACCTAGTGTTAAGACACTCCCTTCCCCACTTTCCGCCGAATTCGGAGGCATTGCGTGTTAAGTGGCGGAACTTAACGCCGCGCTTTACCTCGCCACCAGAGCGAAGAAATGGAAATATTAAATATTTCCACTCCTCGAGTGGGGATCGAACCCACAACCAGTCGTTTACAGTCACACGCTTGTGCCACTGGGCCACGTCTGGCCACCATTGCGACTATTGTAGGTCTAAAATTTTCTAAAATCAACTTTTATATTTTTATTTGGACTAGTATGCTCAACGAAGCACAATATAGTCAATTCTTTTGCAACGGATATATCATACTTCTAAATATACCTACTAATATAAAAAGATACGTAAACATGTGGGAGTGCAAGCAATATATATTTTTAATTTAAATATATTTGTAATGCATTATTTTAAAATTAATTAAAAAGTATATTTACTTTCCTCAGCCCACATGTTTTTATTAAATATAACTTCAAGTATTTTTTATAGCGTTTTAATATATTGGTTGTGATTCTAATGTTACGACATTAAGCACAAAAGTACTTATAATTATCAAAAAATAATGAATGAACAATGTAATCAATTATGCCGTAGCAAATGCCACAAAATAAAAACGAAGCAAAAATAAAGTTACCACTTATTTTTTACCAAAATATTACATTATTTTCTCAATTGATAACTATAAAAATATTTTTTTAAATTTTTATTTAAGTATAAGAAAAACTTATAGCTTTTTTAACAAAAAAAAACAAATATGAATAAAACAATAATATCAACGCCAATAAAGTTTCCACTAAAAAAAAAAGTACTCAAGACAAAAATCTACAATTTCAATTCTCAAAACTATATAAATACATGAATTAATACTATTAATGTGTAGTAATAAAAAGAAAATAGAATTAACTTTGACTTTTTAAAAAGTGAACAAATTTATTGAACTCGTTATTGAATAAATCTATGCTATAATATACCCTATTATTCTTCTTCTTCTTATTTTTTTTTTAGCTTCACGCTGTATCCCGCACACAGCAGGGCCTACCCTGCTAGAGGGAACCTTATGTTAAGACACTCCGTTCCCCACTTTCCGCCGAATTCGGAGGCATTGCGTGTTAAGTGGCGAAACTTAACGCCGCGCTTTACCTCGGCACCAGAGCGAAAAAAAGGGAAATATTAAATATTTCCACTCCTCGAGTGGGAATCCAACCCACAACCGTTTACAGTCACACGCTTGTGCCACTGGGCCACTATTTTTATATAAGTATTTTATTAGTATTATATAACCGAGTGTACTCACTCGCTAAAATAAATTCAAGAAAAAAATCACAAACAGAAAAAGGAAAAAAAAGCTGGAATGTACACGGACTTCGAGTCTGTGGCGTCTAAAAAAAACAAAGAGAAAAAAAAATGAAGTATTCCATAATAGCAAAATGAAATCAACTGTTTAATTACCTGTTAAGTAATTTTTAATCTATACCCATTCAATAAGGAGCCCGTATTAGCTCTATCAGGATGGAGACAGATTGTAGTGTGTTCTATTAATAGCAACAATCAATACTATGACACCATTGATTGAAGGGATTGTATGTACGACGCTAGTATACTAATTACCTATTGTGATTGTAAAATGGCTTTTATTCCTTAAGTGAGTGAATATAACTTTAAAATGTTAAATGTAATGATTACTCTCCCTATTCCCTCCATTCCCATCCTTCCTCCCTTCTTCTGTCCTACATCCCGAGGCTGGCAACGCATCCATAACTCTAATGTTGTGGATGTCTATGGGCGAAGGTAACTACTCAACACCAGGTGGACCTTCCACGGTGGACCAGGCTTGTTTGCCTCCTTTATTCAATAAAAAAACATACATAAATATGTCCCCGTGGCGAAGAGTAAAGTGTTGAGGATGGCGTTAAAAATATTGAAAATCTATGATTTTATGAAGAATCATTTACAAAAGGTAGGTCGGTCTGAATCATGTTTCCTCTTATTAACACACACTTATATGATATACAATATAGATACTTCACACTGGTATATACTAATAATAATATTAATGTTTCACCATTTTTTACCTATAGGGTAAGCATGAATAAAAATATTCAATACTGCGAACGCTAATTTGTGTCAAAACTTTATGTCCACTAGAAAGAGGAACCGAAAAAGCTTTAAATTTAAACACTCCTTGGAGTGAGGATTATATCTGCAACCAATGTGGTTACCGTCAGACGTCACTGTTAGGTATTATTTAAACTAAATAATCTTTTTGTAGAAAGAAAAGAAAAAAGAGAAATGATATATAAACTTGATTGTTCTCTTTTGATGTTGAAGGTATCACTGAATTGGGACGACTAACAAAATATTATGTTATATACAAGCTGTGCATGCGACTTTGTCAGCGTGTAATTTAAGAAAAAAGTTATAATTGTTAATATAAAGCAACCTAAGTTATTCCGTATTACATAAGTTATCTGCCCGTGAAAGTCCCGAAAATACCGGCATATCCGTTACAATGATTTCATTCCACGCTGGGACAAACAGACGGACAGACAGACAAAAATTGAAAAAATAGTTTAGTATATGTACCGTGTAGTAAAAAAAAGTTATTTAATATTACAAACAGACATCCTAATTTTATTAACAAAATTCGAATTTTGTTAATCAAATATAATTTTACACGTTACATGTTTTAAAATTTTAAATTTAATGAACTGCCGGAGAATATTATTTTAAATTAAAAAGCAATATTGTTTTATTTTATATTTGAAACATCGAAGGTGAGTCCCAAATAATTTTATATTACAAAATCTTTTGCCTCGTTATAATTTCACATATTCCCTCAACATATGTTGTTGTATATGAAGCAAATGAAAACTTAACAATGGAATATATCCATATTATATTTTTTATTGTGCCTTTGTGATAGTGCGTATGGGGTTTATTTTAGTAAATTAATTAATTTTACTTGGCTCTTTCACTTTTTTCAATATAAACTTAAGTATGCCGAACTTCATACTGCACAGTTCGAAAATTTAAAAAAAAAACCATCATTTTTTTCCTTTACAGTTTCGTTATATTTTTTTGCAGCTTTATGCTTTTTCTCGCCAAGTTGTAAATAACCTAGTGTTAAGATACTCTTTCCTCCTTTCACCATCTGAAATCAAGAACTCAAGATGGGGAGAACTCCACAACGCCCTTTTACCTTCGGTACCAGAGCGGAAAAATAAAAAAAATACATAATCATTCCTCGAAGTGGAAATCGAACCTACATCCATTGTGTATACAAATAAATGCCATAATGGCATCGTTTTTAATATATACATATAAATATAATAATAAACATTTCTTACCTAATACGTCAACACAGCCAATCTGTTTCTTCATAGTACTAGTATTAATTTGGCACATATAACACCCTCGGTCCTCTACTTTCAGTGGTCGGATGTGTAGTTGCCACGAACCAGGTGAATCGTTAGTGACTGCATAACGAGAGCTATGAGTCACTAAACGAGTGTGCAATGTTAAGATTGTTTGATCGTCAGCTCTGATCCACGCGACCTGTGAACAAGAAATATGTAAGATTAACTTTAATGACAATTTTTATTATATTTAGGGTTTTTTTTTTTATGTATGGCCTCGTGTATTTGTGTAAATAGTCAACTTCGTCATACACTTTCCGTCTGAATTGAAATTAACACGTCTGAATGTATAATAATACGTAGGGGAACTAAATGCCCTGCTTTGTTATAATATATTAACAAGGAAAGAAATAAAAATGATATGATTAGTTCCCTAAACCTGAAATGAACCTACAAGCAATGCGTCTGACTGCGTCGGATGCTGTCTCACTGCTCTTTTTTGGGCTATATATTATGAAGCTTATAGACTAAAAAATAAATAAAAAATCTTCCTTTAAATATATTGTGTGTATGTGTATTTATTATTGAACACATCTCATAGGTCAGACAAAGTGACTACTATACATATAACCGGAAACAGCCAAAAAAATGTCGAAAACTCATTAATTATATATAAAATATAATACTTAAACCAATTTTGTCGATTGTTCTTCACATTTTAATACAAAATAAAATTTTATAATGAAGTTTCCTTGCATTGTAAGAATTAAAGTATAGCCGTCCCATCCACTCATCCATACATGCTTTGTTGTAACTGAACTCGAACGAGAACAATAAAATAAAATCGAGTTAAGTTTAATTTATACCATGTAAAATAATATAATAAGTGTTTACAGATATGTAAGTATGTCGTATATAAATTATATTACTGATAAATATTTAAAATCCGACCGTCGTAGCCCAGTGGGACAACGTCTGACAGTAAACATGATTGGTTCTGGGTTTGGTTCCCGGGGGAATGATAATATATTATTTCTAGTTCTTTGCTCCGGTTTCTAAGAGAAAGAATGGGGTTGAATTCTGCTATTTAATATGCAGATGTTTTGGATTAAAATTGAAGAGCGAAGTGTAAACGCTTCGCTCTTGTAAAGTATTTTAGCTAGTGTTAGAACACTAGATTCTATCTATCTTATAGTACTTTTAATTCTAGACTATCCTATACTAGACTATCTTTTTGAAATGTCTGGTAAGGTTCCTAGGAACCTTACCAGTAATTCCACCTTAATTCCATTTCAAGAGGAAATAATTTAAACTAAAGTATCGCATATTATTTAGTATGTAGATACTAGTGTCCTACTACTAGTAGTGTACTAGTGTACCTAGTGTCAAGACACTCCGTTCTCCACTTGTCTCCCAACTGAGAGATATTGCAATGTTTATTGTTTGACTTCAACATTGCGCTTCGTCCAGGTCACCAGAGCGGTGAAGTGAAAATATTTATATTAAGATCATTCCACCAAGTGGTAAAAAAACCTGTAATCGATCGAGATTATAGTCAGCCGTCCCATAAAACCACGAACGAAGTATACAAATATAACGACAAAAGAGATATACGTAAATAAAAAAATACAATAGATAATTCGTATAATATATTTCCAGATTTTGTTACTAGGAGTGATGTGGCATTATATCTTACCCGCCTACGTCCCCATCCAGGAGATCTGTCAAGATAAAAAATACACTAAATTTTTCACACAAAATCCGTATTTCCAACGTTTCAGTAAATAAATCCGTTCAGTGTATTTGTGAAATATGATATAACGGTTATAGGATGAAAATTTTGTAAAAGAACATAAACCGATTGCTTCGTACCCGAGGTCAGAAATCAAGTGGAATCGTATTATTTTAAATTTCACGTGAAGGAATGCTTAGAAGGGAATAATACTTATTATATTAGGGTCCTTTTGTATTTTACTCGATACGATTTGATTTAATATAAAGGTTTTTTTACGCACGAGTTCACGATTCGTAAAATATGTAAACGTGTCAAAAGCAGTTGGCAACTAAATTATTACTCCTAGCTGAACATCTATTTATATTATTCACGTTGTTATCATTATGTGCCCTTTTTGCAGACTACATGTAAATAACCTTTTCAATAAAAACTAACTTAAGTAGTAACTAACTTAAGTAGTACTAACTGGGAATGTCCTTTCAAGTAGATTTAGTGCTAGTAATTGTCGCGAATAGTTTTTTTTTTATTTACTTTAGCTTCATGCCATATCCCGCACACAGCAGGGTAGGCAGAGGGAACCTAGTGTTAAAACACTTCGTTCGCCACTTTTCGCCAAATTCGGAGGTATTGCTTGTTAAGTGGCGGAACTTAACGCCGCGCTTTATCTCGACACCAGGGCGAAGGAAATGGAAATATTAAATATTTCCGAGTGGGAATCGAACCCACCACCAGTCGCGTTTACAGTCACACTTACGTGCCCCTGCGCCGCGATTGGCCACTTTTTTTAATTTATCGGCGCATAAATTAATATCTATAATAAGCACCGATCATATAAATAAATGGGATTTAAATTTCTTATTATTGGGAATTAAATTTCTAGTAGTTACTAGTAAATCTATGGAAAATACTCAGACATTGTGGAGATATTTTATAGCAAGACTGCTCAGAATAGGCCGATTTGTTTTTAGTTTACTCTAATTAATGGGCGGGTGATATTGGTATCACTGTTAGTATGTTACTGTCCTGTAATTAATCAGGCTACTAGCAAATTTATTTATATTGTGTTCAATAATCAAAAATAATTTTAATTCTCCAGTTATAGAACTAACTAACATAATGTAGTCTATTTTCGTTCCGTTCTCATTACGCTTTACTAACCTTTTTACACACAATTGTACACAATTACAATACATACTCGTACATAGATACAGTTAAACGAAGTTCATTAATATTCTATCGCAGAACAAAGGATTGCGGAGCTTGGCCCTACTTATAACAATAGATCTGCTTTAAGGCGTTTAGGTAATGTATACATACTGCCAGCTTGTATTTTAGCTTTGTAATATTGTTTCAGAGTATTTTAATTAATTAAATGTTGTTCTTAGGTTTAATTTTTGTATAAATTGACAGAGAGAATTAACAATAATCAGTTTTCCTTTTTGAGTTAATGAAGTAATATAAATTAAATAATATCTCTGAGTGAGGATTGAACCCGGTACCATCGCGTATATAGTTAGCTTCTTATAAATGCATACTTAGTGGTATAAATAATATTATTTTTTTTAGCTTCACGCTGTATCCCGCACACAGCAGAGTAGGCAGAGGGAACCTAGTATTAAGACACTCCGTTCCCCACTTTCCGCCGAATTCGGAGGCATTGCGTGTTAAGTGGCGGAACTTAACGCCGCGCTTTACCTCGACACCAGAGCGAAGAAAATGGAAATATTAAATATTTCCACTCCTTGAGTGGGAATCGAACCCACAACCAGTCGTTTACGCTTGTGCCACTGGGCCACGACTGGCCACAATATAAATAAATATTTATAAATAAATAAATATTATGTCTATTTATGAAAAACGTAAACAAAATAGAGATTTCTTCTCTATGGGCGTAGCGTTTTAGGCAATTAAGGAGCAATTCAGGGCATGCTTTCTCTCGGCATGTCGATAAATATACAACGAATAAAAAAGAATTCCGTCGAATTCTGGAGGCCTTGCGTGTTATGTGGCGGAACTTACCGCCGCGCTGCCACGAAACCACAGCAAAAAAAATGGAATTATTTAATATTTCCACTCCTCGAGTTGGAATCGACCCCACAACCAGTTACGTTTACAGACACAATTAGTGCCCTTGCGCTATAACCGGCCGCTTTTTTATTTAAAATCTAAAATCTTTAAAAATAGATATTCTCTCTATTAACAAATTGAAACTTAAATATTTCAAATAATCATTGTCTAGAAAGCTAGTCTAAGACCCGTCCGTAAGTCCTTTATGAGTTCCTGAGCTGGTTATATTTAATTCATGATAGGTCAACACACTTAGAGTTTCATTATTAGTTCAGATGGGATTGTCTGGACTTTCAAGTCATTTATAAAACTATCTATGTTTTCTTATCTTATCTTATGTACTACAGGTCATATAAATATAAGCACCATTTATATTGCGTAGCAGGTATTTAAAGAGAATCTAGTGTCAGGATATTCCATTCTCCATTTTCATAGCCTCATAGTCTTCATTCATAGCCCGAAATCGAGATATTGAATGATGGAATTCCAAGTAATGCTTTTTTGGCTGATCAGAGCGGTTAAATAAAAATAATTAAACTATGATCATTCCTCTGAGTGGAAGTTGGGATCTAACCTACAACCAATCGTATTTACAGTCAGAGGTCCCAATGCGCTATATGACTTCAAAGACAAAAATATGAGAATGTTATTTATACTTAAATGGAACTGAATCTATGAAGAATCTTATTTTGTATTTGTATTTAAGGTTAATAGTTTGTTGCCTTTGACGTTAAGTAGTAGACCAGTGCAAAGTTATTATTTATTTAACTTGGGAAATAGTTTACATAGATATTTATTTGATTTTCAACCTGGTTTAGTAGGGCGGCATGACTGTAAGTGCGATTGACTGCAGGTTTAAAGTACTCTGGATTTTTCCCATATACTAATCATTTTTATATCTCTGCTCTAATAAGATAAAATGCAGGGTTAAGTTGCGCCACTTAACGCACAATGTCTCGATTTTATTCTCGGGCAGAAATTGAAGAAGGGAGTGTACTGACATTAGGTTCCCTCTGGTTACCTTGCTATGTGGGTAAAAACGTAAAACTAACAAGAAAACAATAAATTTAATATTTATTTGTTAAATACGTGCTACAAGCTAAATATCATACTCTCACATAAAAATAAATTAACATACGAGTAATTTCGCATTCAGAATATAAAATGTTAAAATTATTTAATAAAATGCAGGTAATGAGTCTTAAACGAGTTAAAACGTAGAATAATATTAACGCAATTTTTATCATCTAAAAAGAATATGTAACTAGATTCAAATTGTCGCTATCCTATAGTACTTAGCATAATGGTCCCTTTTAATATGCAACGGTAAAACCATGTCAAGTGCGCTGACAGCAAGTAGAAAATTGCAAAGTACTTTAGAAATATAACTGCAAAACGAATTGAGTAGGTATATGATCAGTAGCTTTGTGTTCGTGTATTAACAGAAATCGTATATCTCAATACGGAAAATGATATTGTAATCTCTTTTTAATATGTAAATACGGGGTTTAATATTAAAAATGGTTCAGCTCTTTGGTAAAATTTTGCTTCGAATCTTTGTGCAAATTATACATGGCCGTGATTTAACGACGCGTCATTTGGTTTTAGTAGGCTAGAATAGAATATTTTAGAATATTTTGTGGAATATTATATTTTGAGAGGCCATCTTGGCGCAGTGGGATGTAGTCTGACTTGTGAGTTCGATGCTCACTCGGGATTGACTGTATTTACATTATTTTCATTTTCCCCTTAGATATTTAAGATGTACATTAAGTTCCACTAATTAACATGCAATGTCTCGTATTCAGGTAGGCAAACGGTGTGTCTTGACATTCGGTTCTCTCTGACTACCCAGGCAGGAATAAGTATGCATTTGCTTTTCTTTTTTCTTGTTGAAGTGCAGTTGGAATGAGCCTGTCTATATGTGATGATATATAAGCTTGCATTTTCTTTCGTAAATACGTTTATATTTAAAATGTGATGTGTAATTTATTAAAAATCATTTTTTAAGAAGACGTATAAAAAATTGAACACGGGATTCGAACCTGCGCGTTCGTAATCACGCTGCGTTCAATGTTTTATATCTGTTCTAAGACAATGTTTTTCAATTTCCTTAGAGTGTGAATAATAAATATTTCAAAAATATTAAAAATGTGTATTTTATCATCCGTAAGCTTGATTATTCGCCCTATGTAGTATATATCTTTCCGCCTGGCGTTGCCCAGCGTAGTGATTTCGCTAGAGGAATTATAAGGCGCAATATCTCCTTTTGTTTACCTACTGAGGTAAAAAAAGTATTTTTGAAAAATAATAATTATGTAACATTATTGTAAAACGTAACGTATTTTATTTTAATTTAGTTGTCATACACTCGTAACTACAATTGGATTATTTTTAATTACAATTTATGTCATATTATAACTATAAAGCTATATAATTTTGAAATCTTTTAAGCTTAACTGATAATAATGTCTATATAAACAATTTAAAAATTACCTTCACATCTTTTCCTTCATAGCGGGGTCAGATAGAATCTATTGTCAAAACACTTTGTGGTCATTTACCAAGACATCAAGACAATGTATGTTGAGTGGAAGATCTAAACGCCGCGCTTGGTCTGAATTTAGTATCTATCTAGCACTGCTTTAGTGAGCGAAGAAATGAAAATAATTGAAATAAAATTATTTCACCGAATGGGAATTGAAGCCCAATCCAGTCGTATTTACAGTCAGACGCTGTCACACTACGCTACGATGACCTAATTCGCAATACTTCCCTAACAATAGAAAACAACAAACGTAAAGATTGAATATATTTTAGAATATAATTTGGTGCTCTATAAATCTCGTTATCTTAATTTTATGTACATAGAATCACATTAAAGGAAAGAAAGCAAGGCATAATAAGGTAACGCCTCGAAATACAAATGAATTTTCCGCTCAGATGGTCACAGAGAGCGGACTGAAACTGAATTACACCGACGACTAAGTTTTCACGTCCAAATTTATGAATACTTTTTGATTTGAATATTTATAAATATTTATATTTTAATTTTTGGGGCCATTGTGTCGTAGCGGGGCAACGTCTAACTGCTATTCTGTTTGGTTGCGGGTTCGATCCCAGTCAGAAAAATTTTTATATTTAAATTATTTTAATTTCTTCGCTCTGGTATTAGACAAATTACGGCGTTTAGTTCCGAAACTCAACACGCAATGTTAGGAATTCGGGTGAGAAGTGGGAAATCTAGAATCTTGAGGCTAGATTCACTCTGACTAGCATAGCAGGCATGCTATGCAAGAAAAAGCGAAATGCTGAAAAACATGTAGTACTATATTGTTAAGAAATTCTTTGCTTTTCCAGAAAATGTCATTTAATTTAAAAATTAAAATTATGTTAATCAATGACGCTCGAGTAAATATTTTAAAATAATAGGATTTCGTGAACTTTTCAAGGCAAATGTAAAATGTTATTTTATTTTATCTGTAAATCATTATTGCTAAAGACAACCGTTGTGATATTAAAGAAATAAGTTGGCATGGTTTAGTTTTTATTCCGTATTTTTTATAAGTATACATTATTATTAATGAAAATGTCTTTTTTCACCGTTACCCGCAGAGTCAGATAATATCCAAAAGAGAGTTCAAATTCCAGATATTTTAAGTCGAGTTAACATCGCCCTTCATATTTAAAATAATTAAATTATGATCATTTCACAAAATTTGTAGTGCAGAGAAAATATATTTTTGTAATAGCATTTAAAAAAGTAAAGAAAAAAGACGCTCCGAATTTAGTGCCAAATACAAAACGTTCAGCTCACGATAGCGCTTCCTTGTCATGCTTTGGGCATCGTTTTTCGTATCATCGCTGTTTTATCATCTTAGATTTAATTTATAATTTACAATATAAACGTATTATTTGAAAATTTATAAAAATCTTATTATTAAAACAAATGCAAACTTTATAGTGAGAATTAGGGAGAGAAAGCCTAATGTCAAGACAGTAACGGACTGCCTCTCTTTACTTTCTGTAAGTGTTAAGTGGTAGAAGTTAATTCCCCATTAACTTTCAGCTTTCAGAGTGAAGAAGTGATTATAATATTAAATAATCATTCATTCAGTGAGAATCAAACAACTCGTGCTTACTGACTCTGCACTGCCCTACGATAGCTTCTTACAAACTTATTAATTAAAAAAATATGTTTATAGGTACAAAACAAAATACTTTATTATTTAATACTTTGTTTGCAATTATATATTTTTTATTAATATACACCAGTTGTGTTATTTAATAATATTCCAAGCAAACGATAGCAAAAGAAAGCGGGGTATAATCAGGTAACGCCTCGAAATGCAAATCAATTTGCCGCTCGGCTGGTCACAGCGGCTGGATTGAAAGTAAATTGAAGCTGACGGCTAAGTTTGCACGTCTCAGAAATATAGCGTCATTTTGATTTACAAAGCACTTTTCACTTGAAACTTACTTGGTCAGTACGTAATTCTTTAAAATTCATTGAATTTATAAGTTGTGTAAGGGAGAGAAAGTTCGTAACGGAGTGTCTGATGCTAGATTAGCTCTTGCAATTAGTGAGAAATGCATTTTGTGTAAGATATTGTTGTAAGCTTTACTTTTTTTTCGAATAACAGTGTAGTTACAAAAAAACTATTGAAAGACAGTCCATTCTCCACTACTTGAGCTTCTTATTCTTATCGAGCCACCCTTTATTTTTTTCTCTTACTGAAGCGGAGAAATGAATTTAATTTCAGTACAATCATTCTATAATAGGTATGTGAATTGTAATATTGATAATAGTGAGTTTAAAATGAGTAAGATCTTATATCGAAGTAACTTGTCACTACATTCTTTTTAAAGTCTAAAAGAATAATTTATGATATCTCCTGCAGTAAAATTGTAGGAGAAAAATAGTAAGTAGTAGTAGTAAGTAATATACGCTATCGATACGTTACACTATGACTGTTTTCAATTTTTTTTTATTACATAGTTATATTCGGTCATAGCGACAAGATAAATAACATAAGGTTGTATCAGGTTTCTCAGTTTCAGTTCTCAGATCAGGTGTTCGTAAAAATATAAAATTTAACTAAATTTTTATAGAGGATACCCAATTATTCGGACAGTATCTGCATATTATAAATGAGAGAAAGAGAGAAAAAAGCCTCTTGATCCCTTTTTACTCAGAAATGTGGATGAAAATGTTTTAACACTTTAAAAAAAGTTATCATAACTACACCTTGTACGGAGAAGATGCTAACAGTTCCTAAGGCAAGGCTATTTTACGCATCAAGGAGAACACTACTTAAAATATATACCATATATTCATCACTTGAATCTCGTAAGTATTTATAATACGAATAAAAATACTTACTTTTATATAAAGGGACGCTAAGACCGGACATTGCCTGGCGCTATGGAAGGCCGTACATATATTGCTTGCAAGATGTTCTACGCTACCAGCTCTAACTTTAGTTACTATTTAGTATCAAAGGAAAGCGATCTCAATAACGGTTACTGGGCTAAGGAAATTAAAGCTAGGGTATGGGATATCCTGCATTATTTTTTCTTGTTTAGGTATAGACCTAACATAAGAATGATTATTATCGAAACAAATATTGAAAAATAGTAAAGTTTTAAAAAATTGTTTTAAAACATTTAAAAGATAATTTCTTCGATTTGGTTTCATATTAAAATGAAATACAATTATGTTTGCATATCACTAATTCACGACATATTAGTGAGAATACATTTAGTGTAGTGTTCTTTCTATCTAATGTAGATAATGGAGATAGTTCTAATGGCAGTAGAATAGAACTGATTTAAAACTTGAAACACGACATATAAAAAGCATTACATAAAGGACATTTAGAAAGTGTATAAAAGTTTGAACACAGCGGGATTCGAACTCACGTCTCCTCGAAACAGTCCAGTCGCTCTGACAGCTAAGCTTTGCGGATTAAACGTATTAACAATGTTAATTTTTTTTATTTATTTTATACAACTTCAAGTAACATAAGACTCAAAAGTTTGTTAGTAACAATTTAAGACTTAAAAACTATGTTAGTATTAACATATGTACAAACTATTCTATTACATATCATATTTAAGATGCTGTTGGTGCTTTTGCTTTGTTTCACTGATAAGCCTTTTGGTATCAATATTCTTAGTAGTCTTACTAGTAAGTCTATACTACGGGTAAGACTACTGGGAATAACCCTTTTAATGATCCCTATTCTAATTTCAGTCTAAACTCAGATTTACTTATCTTATACTGGCTTTTATTTCTATTTACGATATAAGATATATGTTTTTCTAAAAAAAGATTAATGGTAATACTGTTTTGTGATAAACAGTTCTTAGCAGCTTTAAAGGGATATATTTCTTTTGCCTAAGGAATGGATTTTCGCTTTTATTAAACATTATGTTTTTCTATAATATATAGCATGTGTATTTTTGTTTCAAGTTTTATTTTTGTTTTTTATTTCTCAGGTGATTTTTAAGTTATAGCAAGGGAGGTAGAGAATCACTAGTGTCGGGATACTCCGCCCAAATAGAGAAATTGCGTGTTAAGAGACGGAACTCAGTACGTTGTAAGGTATATACAAATAGTTTGAATATAATTCCTCGGCGTAATGATTGAACTATCGTGTTAGCACGAAGACGCTATCCCAATGTGGCACGATGCCCACATTTTGTATTTTAACAAATAGATGTCATTATTGATATATATATATATATATATATATATATATATATATATATATATATATATATATATATATATATATATATATATATATATATATATATATATATATATATATATATATATATATATATCATACCCAAATATAAAAAAGACAAACCAGCTGCATTCAAATTCTAATATACTTTTTTATTACGAGCTATTTAATGGTAGGAGAAAGCATGGCTTTTAGTGTTCAGAGAGCTTGGACAAAAGGCGCGGGTTCGAATACCACTGTATTCAACATTTTATACACTGTCTAAAAATATTATTTTTTTATTTTTATCGTTAGCATCACTGCAGAGAGGTTTTCTCAAATTTCTGCTACCCAAAGATTATTCTACGAATAATCGTTTGGCAAGAGAGAATGCTGTTTACTAAATACTTAGGAAATCAAAAAAAGGCATTTTCAGGTGCAGGTTCGAGTCTCAATGCGTTCACATTATACATTTTCTTAAATTGTCTTTTTCAACATCTAATATTACTAATCAACTAATTGACAAATGGTTTCTAGGGAAGTGTAGGTGAACAGTTAAAAGACTTTCCAAAATTTTCTATGGAACAAAAAAGAAATTTTATATTTTACAGATTTCTAATAGAAAATAAAAATAGAATTATATGACATAAGTCACAACTAATATACAGTAATTTTTAATTTCATTTCAATTTTGAGATAAAAGCTACTGTACATTCGACTTTTTTAATTTCAATATAGAAAATTCTACTAACGTAGGCGCTGCCTACGCATTATTACTAATTATATTTGGTGCGTGGGACGATATCTTAAGATGTGGACTAAAGCGTGTCAAATAATTAATTTCGTATCAATGTTTTGATATACATAGAGATATACAACAAACAAATCAATTAAATTATTAAAATACTTTTTAGTTAGCTAGCTTAGATTGTCGCTTATCCCATAGCAGGGTAGTTAAATAGAACCTAGTGTCAAAACACTCCCTTTTTCACTCTTAAAATACCTTACCGCCTACTTTGACGTATATTAAAATACTTTTACTTTAAAGTATATTAAAATATTGTTCTTTTGTGTTTTTGTGGCTTAGTTAGCGTAAGTGTACCTAAAGTGATGTGAATAAATTTCTTTAGCCAAGAAAACATAGTCTTCTTTAGCCAAGAAAACATAGTCTTCTCGTTTTTTTATCTTCACGCTGTATCCCGCACATAGCAGGGATAGGCAGAGGGAACCTAGTGTTAAGACACTCCGTCCCTCACTTTCCAGCGAATTCGGAGGCATTGCATGTTAAGTGGAAGGACTTAACGCCGCGCTGTGTCTCGACATCAGAGCGAAGAAAATGGAAATATTAAATATTTCCACTCCTCGAGTGGGAATCGAACTCACAACCTGTCGCTTTACAGTCACACTTTGTGCCACTACGCCACGACTGGCCCCACTTACACATTCTCTATTTTTAAACTTCAAATCTCTATTTGCATAGAAATATATTATTTCATAAACACTTAAGGATAATAGTCTTAAATTATCAATATTATATAATAAGGCCATCGTAGCGTACTGGGACAGTAAACTCAATTAGTTGTATGTTCAATCCCCACTCCAAGCAATCATTGTATTATGATTAAATTATTATCATTCCGTCATACAAAGCACAGCACAAATGTCCCGATTTGAGGCAAAAAGTGAAGAACGGAGGGTTTTGACACTAGGTTCTGACTACGCTGATTTACGTGAAGAAGCTATTAACTAATATTATATTAAGTAATATCATATATGATACAATAATATCATATATAAAGGTTGCCTGTAAGGGATCACTTCCACTGTTAAGGCCCCCTTTGTACTGACTTATTATTAGTATAATTGTCAAACTTTTCTGTCATTTTTGTGCAATAAAGAGCTGTTATTATCACTATTATATGATTATCCATAACATAATGTTAATATAAACAAATTCATATTAACATTTTATGTATAGGACTGGAAGAATTAAAGAATAAACCAGACTTTCCCATTTAAGCACACGGCGCGTTTCTATTAACTGAACAGTGCAGAATGCATTTAATTCTTCGCAAACATTTGCGCTAAAAGATTGCGAGCTTGCTAATTTTCTGTAGTAAAAACAAACGTTCTGAATAGCTTTTATTTAGCGTTAATGAGAATTATGCGTACATCAGTAAAACCTTATTATTTTACACTTAGTAAATTAAACTTTTTCTTATTTATTTGTGTCTGTTAGTGGTTTTTATTTCTTTTTTTTATATTTTCGCCTGCATTATACTGGTAATATAGAGAAAAATTATGTTCAATCTAGCTATATTAAAATATACCAGAGGAGGCTTACCTGCCGCACTTGACCCTATATTGTATGTGTCGAAAAATAGAACTTGGATAAAGATTTACATAACTATACTATATAATTTGAAACAAAAAATATTAGGTATTATCTTTTTGCATGTCTTTTGATTATAGCTGACGAAAATTTTAGAATTGAATACAATATAGCAATATGCATAGCAGTGTATTAACAATGATCCGGACTCACAGGAAGCTTAGCCCTACATTATAATAACCATTGCTGTTAATTTAAATAACGTTTGCAATATTCTTTAAAGAAAGCAGGTATTTTTTATGCTAGCTTTAAAAAAAATTGTATGCTTATGCCACATTTCGGAGAAGATTTATTCATAATTTGAAAGCATTACGAGCATACAATTTTCTTTTACCCTTTTTTAACGTCTATCCTATTTTAATTGCCTATTGAGGTTATGAAGTATGGACTTCATAGTGGGAAAACGACGTTAGACTGTAAACATAATACTCGTAGTTGTGGGTTCATAACGTAATTTATTAAAATTATTTTACTTTATCCTCTCTATAAAGATAAAGTTACGAGTGTTAAATAAGATAAAGCACGGCGTTAAGTACTGCCAGTCAAAAGCAATACCTTTATTTCCGAAGGCGAAAATCAAATGGAGTAGGTTCTCTCTGACGACTACTCTCTGTGCAGGAAAAACGTGAAATCATTTTTTATTTTATTATTTAAATTCAAGAAAAATATTATAATACACAAGCCAAAAATCTGAGAATGCCATGTTTTTTATCAAAATACAAATTAAAATATTGGTTCATTTAAATTTTCCCAATATTTGTGGACGGCAATCTACTTTTATTTTGCATCTTTTGTTTGACGTGGAAAAATAATATACATGTATACTATCGGATTTCTTATACAAAAGTATTAAAAAGTGACTGTAAACAAAATGAGATTGTTGTTTTATTTTCAGAAATAAATACTTTCAATATAAAATTTAACTTGACGATATAATTTTTATACTGTCATGTATTTTTTGTATTATTTCATTCGACTTATATTATAATTCGACTTATAAGCAATAAGGACCTTCTTGCTTATAAGTGCAATGCTACTTATACCCATTTTTGATCTGCTTTGCCGGATAATTTACACACATGTTCAGATCCAATGAGAATAAGTAGGTCGACAATGAACAGTTTTTCGAAATAAAATATTTTTTAATTACTTAATTTTATATACCTTAGCTTTCGACTGCCCAGTACTTTCACCTGTACCATATTTTGTTAGTTACTCAGTAATTAAAAAGTTTTATTTATATACATTATTATATAGTTATTCAAAAATGCGCCTAAGTGTTGTACTGGAGTAAAGAAATAAAAATGAGTTAAACATAAATCACTTTCCCGAGTGGGAATCGAACCCCACAACCAATTATAATAATATACAGTCGAGCGCTGCCACAAAGCACACAATGGCTTATCCCAGCCAATATATCTTATTAATAAGATTATTATTTTAGTTCTATTGAACTAATTAATAGTTTGACCTTAATTCTGTAATATAGCGGTCAAATAATTGGAGGAACTAGTTTGACTAAGCCAAAACTAATTTATCTTCGAATCGGGTTTGAGCAGAGTATACCCATAATGTAATGATAAATTATTAAATAAAGTAATTTATTCTATGAATATTAATAATACTTGTTATATTATTATAATCGAAGTTACATATTTCGATTTATAACGGACTGTGGCTTTAGCAATATTGTTTTTTTTTAAGATATACGTACATAGAAACGTATTATATAAAAACTTTTTTATTATTTGTTTTAAAATTTGAACATGGCGTGACTCGAATCTGCACCTCTTGGAAACCGTCGAAATTTTCTAAGCTCTAAGCCATACGGTCTTTAACTGGCTAGATCGAGATTAACATACGTTTATTAATATTTCATTTTGTCGTTAACTAATAAGTACTTATTATACATCTTACACGTTTGTTTTTAAAACGACTATTTTTTATAACTTTTTTAAACAAGAATAAGGAGTGATGTTTAATTCAATTAGGCTATTAAAACTTTTCGTAACCGTTACTGAGTAAAACTTACATTATCATCTCGAAATATAGGCAACATATTTGAGAGTTATTTCAATAATAATCTTTATCTTTACAATAATAATTGCTTTGTTAAGTTCTTGTGACTTTTTTGCATTTTCAGTATTTCTTTTTTTTTTTTTATTTTTTTTTTTAGCTTCACGCTGTATCCCGCACACAGCAGGGTAGGCAGAGGGAACCTAGTGTGAAGACACTCCGTTCCCCAATTTCCGCCGAATTCGGAGGCATTGCGTGTTAAGTGGCGGAACTTAACGCTGCGCTTTACCTCGGCACCAGAGCGAAGAAAATGGAAATATGAAATATTTCCACTTCTCGAGTGGGAATCGAACCCAGTCGTTTACAGTCACACGCTTGTGCCACTGGGCCACGACTTGCCACCAGCCTTGCGCAGTAATTTATACTTAAAATATTTTTTTTTCTTTATATTAATTCATGAAAAGCTAAGTCGAAACTAATAAAAAACGTACTAATTCGAAAAGAAGAAGTATTTATTTATTAATAATTGATATTCACCTTTTAAGAGTAAAATAAATTAAATTGCTATTGTATTATGTTTGGAATGGACTAAAATTAGTAATTAAGGTGTGTCGCATCTACACCGAATGATTTGGTATTAATAACAATCCAATATTATTAATATAAGAATAAATTCCTCTTACACATAAAAATATAATATTATTTCATAGGCTTATTGTAACTACTCAGTTCAGCTTTTGTTACAAACATATATGTTTTAAGCGTGTACTTCGTAGCCATTGTAACATACAATGTGTGTATTATTTAAGCTTCATGTAATGCCTACAGTTACATGCTAGTTTTAATATATTTTATTATTTTTTAGTGGCCAGTCGTGGCCCAGTGGCACAAGAGTGTGACTGTAAACGACTGGTTGTGGGTTCGATTCCCACTCGAGGAGTGGAAATTATATTTCCATTTTCTTCGCTCTGGTGTCGAGGTAAAGCGCGGCGTTAAGTTCCGCCACTTAACACGCAAGCCTCCGAATTCGGCGGAAAGTGGGGAACGGAGTGTCTTAACACTAGGTTCCCTCTGCCTACCCTGCTGTGTGCGGGATATAGCGTGAAGCTATTTTTTAATTATTTTATTATTTTTATATTGAAATTGATATTTTTTTAAGCGAATATACTTAATCATATGGAATAATATTACTTTAACATGATTAAGTTCTTATAAAGAAAATGACTTAAAAAAGTATAAAAAAATCTTACTAAACTAATAAAACCAAAATCTTCACTTCCAAAGAAAATCATATCATAATATTAAAACAAAAATGAATCCCTAATAAACGATGACGTTATATTTCCCACGGAAACTTCGATTATGGGTTGAAAAGCAAGTCATCGGGATCATCTCTAAAACACTGTTTAAATGTCATTAGAGTGATCGATCGCCGTTCGACGGCAGCTCGTTTGTCATTGAACCACTAAATGGGTCCTATATAAGCGAGGTTATTTACGAACCACTCAGAAAAAAACACGTTAAAGAGTAAATCTAGCAGATAAAAGTGGGGAACATCATTAATTACGTTTTCTTCAACCATTTGCGGAGTTCTCTGCAGCTGTTTTGTATAAACCGAATAATAAATAGCTTGTGACTTCCGCTTTTATTGGTGCTACTTGTGGCTTGAGAATAGAATTTGTTTTATTATATGAAGCTTCTTACAGTGTCAAGGCTCTCTGTTCTCCACTTTTCAGCCAAAATCGAAAAAATGTATATTAAGTGTTGAAACTCGCTGGCGCGCTTTGTCTTAGTTAGCAGAGCAGAGATATAAAAATAATAAATTTAATAATTCCACCAGATGGAAATCGAACTCACAACTACCGCCTTTACAGTCAGATGCCGTACTACAGCACCACGATGGCCTCGATAAATATATTAAATGTAATGGAAAATAAATACTAAAAATTTTATTAAAAAATCTACTTTTCTAAGTCGCTTTGTCTTCGTTAAACCATTCCACAATAATATCTATAGATTGTGTACTTATTCTAAGTATTTAAGCTAAGCCAGCTTGGATGCAAGTTGCGCTTGGAAGCGTTATATATATATGCGATCTGGCTTTCTAATTTATGTTAATGAGGACACATTCCGTACATTACTTACTGTTAACAAGAAAATGAGAAACAAAAACGAACTACTCTTGAAAATTTAGCAATATTTTATCTGTTACACATTTTTTTTATGTGGGATTATTTTGCCGTAGTGGTGCAGTAGTATAGTATCTGATTGTCAACTTGATTAGTTGCGGCTTCGATCTCTGCTCGAGGTAATGTTAATTAATATTCAAATTATTTGCAAATAGCACCAGCATTAGCAAGACAAAGCATGGCGCCATGGCGTTGTAGACTTTCTATATTTTATTAATTTCATTATATTCAAAAAAATACTTGAAATATATTATCTATTGTATGGATAGCTTATTTTGCACCATTTAAATTGAAATGTCGGTAGTCTTTAATTTTTGGTATTTATAATTTCTATATTCTATATTTCTAAAAATCTAACGTGTATAGCTGCTATTGTTTATTTTTAATAATTTTTAATTATTATAAGCAATATTATAATTTGTTTAGTCACTTTTATGTTAAGAATGTAATAAGAACTTACCAACAAATACTTAACATATTTAACATGTATAAATCTGACCAATCACAGTATAACAATATTATTTCAATTTTAATAAATTTTCAATGTTAAATTTACTTATTAAAAATACACTTTCAGGTTTGTATTATTTTAAATTTAATATCACAAAATTTCCTTTGTCGTCGTTCTGTATGTTATTTCCAAGATCACATTCCAGCCAAACGACTTTCCTTTTTTTTTTTAATTTCATAAACTACTTATAATCTGTCAGAGACTCAATCAGCCAGAATAACATTTTTTTAAAAGTTTTATTTGTTAAAAAAATATTATTATAATAGTGTTTTAATTTACACCAAGTAAGTGAAATAAAGCGTAATGCTGAGAAAAAACAATACTTGAATTTCCCATCGATTAAAAGGCGCGGTAACAATTACCTCTATACAATACTAATGACAGGTGAACCCTTATTTCAGCATACTATGTTTCTAACGATGAAACATGTGTGAAGATACGTTGTGGGTTAATCGGCTTAATACGAGTAATGTGGTTACGCACTCGGCCTAAGCACATTCTACATCGATCGTCAGAAAGGAAACTCTAAACAATAAAAACAGAAACACATTTCTTTTTAATGGTGTTCTGCTTTACGATTTAAAAAAATAAGATTATTAAAGTATATAATATAATATAATACAATTATCAGGTTAGTCGTGGCGCAGGGGCACCTAAGTGTGACTGTACACGCGACTGGTCGTGAGTTCGATTGTCACTCGAGGAGAGGAAATATTTAATGTTTTCGTTTTCTTTGCTTTGGTGTCGAGGCAAAGCGCAGCGCAGCGTTGAGTTATACCACGTAACACGTAATGCTTCCAAAATGAGAATCAAAGTGTTTTAACACTAGGTTCCCTCTGCCCACCCTAAACATAGAAAAAATAATATTTTTTAACAGATTAATTGTCTATATTTTTGGTATTTGAATATAAAACTTTATGCAACCCGACGTTTCGAACATTGTACAAAATAAAAACTTTTTTGATCTTCAATCACGCTGTATCTTGCAGTGGTGACAAATGAGTTAGGAGACATTTATGGCACTATTATTAACTAAAACTTAACTCAAAAACTAAAAACTTTCATATTAAAACTGTCCTGTCTATACATTAACGACAAACATTGATCTGAATCAACAAGAATCACAAGAAAATAGTCATCTATTTAAACTAACTGCATCACGGCCTTGAACTTTAAATATAAAAAATATGTTTTTTGTTCAGCTTCACGTTTTATCCTGCATATCAGTGCAATCAGTGAAAAATCAGTAGTCAGAGAAAATATTGCGTTAGACACAACCCATTCTCTGCTTGCCGTCCGAATTCGAGACATTCCGATAAACTTCTCGGGTGCAAAAAAATATGCAGCGAAAGTAATGAAATATAATACAAGGGGCCTTTTTAACATATCTTAAAGTGTTATTCACACATTTAGAAATTGATTTTTCATACTTAAAAAATTAAACATTTCTTAAAAGATCTAATTCACAGGATTTTTCAAATACGTGAGTGCCTGCGTAGTACAGACTGATGGATGAACGGTCAGACGAGTATAGTAGTGTTTCGGCGGCGATGTTCCGTTCCCGGTATAGAAAAAGTAGAAAATGAATTGACTCCCTATAACTCCCTAGAGACAAAGCCATTTGGTTGGCTACTGGTCCCTCATGCCTACATGTTCAACAAGAGAAAGCCTATAGCGCTATTTATAGCTGAAGGGTATTAAATGTCTAGACAATCCACATCAAATTATTTTTACTTCGAATGTATTGTTATTTAGAATAAACAAATAGATATTAAATATTGTAACAACTCTGTGTTTTCTCTTGTAATTTATATCTTCAATTTTTTTTATTGAATCATCAGAAAATAATTACGTTTCCAAATTATAAAAAATATTTATGTTAATTATTCATAATAGGGGCTTATACAGTTATAGTCTAACGAGTTTACCTCCAAATAATGGAGCATACATAAATTTCGAACAGAATTTTTTCTAATCCACTTTGCTTCGAGTTAGATTCAGAATGGCGCTGTCGGATTCAATTTTCCTTGAACAAGATAATGTAAGTTGAGGAAAATTATGTAGATTGGGAAGGTATGACAGATTAAGGCGGTTCGTGAGATAGACCCGATTAGACTAACGATTGTAACAGTGAGCCAGTTCAAATCAATTATAATAATGGAGGAAAATATTGGAGTTTCCTCGTGAAATGTTCGAATTAAGATAAAAAGGAAGGCGTGATATCTGTTCTGGAACACTGCGCTGATGACATTGTATAATATTCGTGTTAAAGTTTTCTACAGTATAATAGACTGGGTATGGTGAGACGTATAGCTGGACTAGTTATATATTAGAACTTTGTGAAAGTCAAGATATATAAAAATGCTAACAACAAAAATAAATTCTAATAAAGCCGTATGTAGAACACAAGACTTAGCGGCCAAAAATTCAATTTATTTTTTATACGTGTTCTAAAAATGTTTTTCAACTTCCTATATATATGTGTGAATAATGCTTTAAAAATATTAAAGAAAACCTTTCATTTGTGTATGCTCTACAAAAAAAATTCTGAGTGAGTAAAAGAACTCTGAGTGAGTTCTTCCCCGAACTTTTTATTTATTTTTTTTCATATCAAATAAATAACATAAAAATATGAACAATATATTATTTTGTATTTTAATGTATATTTTAAGTAAATAAATTGCTTTAAGCTAATTTTGTATCCATTAAATGTTCACACATATAAAGTTCGTAATATGATGTAAAATTAAGTAAATCATACAAGAAAACAAAGGTAAATAGCAACAATCATAAAACTACTATTTCAAAACCTACCTTATAATCCCCAATGTCAGACACGGAGCATGTGAGCACGGCCTCCCTGCCCAAAGCAACTGTCACATTTTCAATGGGACCTACGAAGTTAGGTTCACTATCACGAAGTGACACCGTCGGGCCCACCCTGCTGAGTGGAGACGTTGTTTGATACCGCATACTGCTTTTGACCACTGAAATAAAAAAAATAGAGTTAGAAGTTAAAGATAATATGTAAATAAACTATTGTCTTATTAATCATTCAAAAGTTTTAACATAATAGCAATGAAGCTCTTATGAATTATCTCTTCGAATTATCTTATTTTTACAATTATCATATACTGCATATACATGGGGTATGTGAATTATTAAGAACAATATTAATGAATCCAATAACACACTTTCTATGTATTAATCTGAAAAAAAACGCTATACATTAAAGATTAGATATGTCTAACAAGAATCGAACTTGCTACAGTATCGTAACAGACTTTAGTATCAACGTAAACATATTTCTACGTTATTTTATTTAAAAATTAATTTAACTTAAAATATCCTTTCTATTAATTGAACCATAACTACACATATAAAAAACTTATCGATTAATCAATCAAAATTTACCTCAACGCAGAATTGTTTATGCAGCTATAACTTTATTCACGTGTTATCTCAGAATCTCAACGAAAATTTAGGACTGGTCGTAAAGCTATTCAAAGTTTCACTCACTTTATCTGTCTTTTTGCAGGGCCTAAATCCTTCGGTGACGATGTCATAACAAATTTAATGGAAGGAAAAAATGTTTAAGTAGACTCGAGACTGGTATTTTTTTTATAAATTGTTGACCCTTTTTATCGGTTAGAAGGGTTTTGGGCGTAGGGCGGCAATAAGGCGGTGTTTGGTCCAGCTCTAATATTACCTTTGATTGCGAAACGGTTCTCACAATTTTTACGAGGCCATTACTGTTCTCTACGAGCCAGTGTGTTAAATTGTGGACGAATAAAATCCCCAGCTATTTCATTATGCGGCTTCTAAAACTTGAGTGTTTCTTAGATAATTTTACGTTTATTTTGGTGAAATTAATTCTTATTTCATTGTAATAAACATTTGTTTCACAAAACAAAGTTAATGTTTATTTCTATTATTACCACATGTATGTACATAATTATAGAATACTTATATTATTAATATATTTAATATGTATTTTTGTGAATAAAACGCGGCGTTGAGTTCAGCTACTTAGTTTGCAATGTCACGATTTTGAGTGGATAGCGAAGGACGAAGTGTCTTGCCACTCTCTAACGTGGGAAGTAATACGAGGAAAACCCGTTAACTTAACATGTATTCAATATAAAACATTCAATACAATATATCTTTGCCATTTTGTTTTGACTTATCTAAGTTATTTAATAGTATGTGATAATTATTAGGCCAATATATGCATATGCACATAATACAATTCTCATACATTCACCTTATATTATGTTGTAGGCATAGATTAAAGCTGCAATATAATACTTGCGCTTAGTAAAATATATCTTTAATTAAATGTAATAGAGTTTATATTACAACGCATACTCTAGTTGCATTATATTTAGTAAACACTGTGCAGCAATTACTTACCTACAGTAAACATAACGACTGAAGGACTTAACTATATGTATATTATATACGCGTGTGTATGTGGGACATATGTATACGTATATGTAATCAGATTATTAAGTATTCGTGTATATAATTTTTAACTTTTTTTTTCTATACGGAAATGGCATAGATTTTCCAGTCCCACCAAAGAATCCGTCACGCTGAACAACGGCTGTTAAGGAGCCTTTCCTTACATGGAACGAAATTCTCCTCACATGTTATATTTTATTGCTGGTCTGTAATCATTAAGCATTTGGTGTTCGACTTTTCAAAATCAAAATCAAAGTTATATCGTAAAGCCTGTCTAGGCTTAAACACTATACAATAAAAGAATGTTTCACTCAAATCCGTCCAGTAGTTCTAAAGATATATAATTGAAAAGTGCCACGATATATAATTAACAAGGAAACTTTTTAATTTTATTCATAAGCACTTACAAACGTTTTGTTTTGTAGTTTTAATATATTATAAAAATATTTGAAATGTTCGTTAGATAGTGGTCCCAAAAACATCTTACGTAAATAATCAACTATAGTTATAAAGCAGCAAAAAAGATCGAACGAAGTCGGAGTTGTGAGTCCATTACTGTGTGACTTTGAAGAATCTCAGCAAATATTTCTTCTGAAAGATTTTGACCGTTCGATTTGAGTTCAAGGGACACGCGGTGACTGCCCTACCATAGTACCAGTGTATAAAAAAATACATTGAGTTACACCTTTTGCCATAAGCTAGAATTCATTTTTTTTGTGCTTCATGTATACTGTTCTCTTTTTTTTTATTGTCTTATGGCAATAAATATGTTTTTTTTATTATTTATATATTAAATGAAAGTTTTGGAACGCAATAGAAAAGTATTTTTATCTTATATAAACTATTCTAATTTTTACAATTTATTGATTAAACAACATTTAAATGGCCGTGTTAAATGAAAGTTTTAACCATATTATTTAAAAGTTTTAACCGTGGCCGGCTTAACTTATAGTGCTAGGTGTGCAATGCAATGCACGTCCCTGAGACAGTTAGAGCATCGACTTCGACCAACATGGTACAGAAATTCGATACATTTTGTTTTTATTTCGCTTTCCATAAAACTATGAACTAAGGGGCATCTGGTCAGGTTTAGGGGACGCCAGGGTTTTATTGCACACGGGCGCTACACGATCTAGAACCGCCCCTGTTTTTAGAAAAGAAACTACCGAATTTTACTTACAATTGTTCTCATACTTTATAAGTAATATGTTTGTTGAATATCTAATATACATACATTACTTGAGGAGAATTCAGATCTAAACAGTAACAAATAATAATTATCACGCATTAATCTAGTACAACATCCGATAAAACTTGATAAAATATTTGATATTTTATTAAGGTTATCTATTTACCTCTTATCGCTGCCGGTTGTCAAACAGTTCGAACGTGTTAAAAACGTATTAATTAATTGTAAAACAGTGTTATTAAATGATGAAGTGTTATTAACCGCTAAACAAGTGCTACAGAACATTATATTATGAGTATTGAAAACACATATAACAAATAAACAAAGTGTACAATTAAGAAAATCAACAATTGAATTTGCTAACAAAAAGTGAAGCAGGTACATTGAATTAACATAATTATCAATTTGTGGGCACACAAATTATCTGAACTGATAATAGCTGAAGTCTGACGTTCAACTTGGTGTTGCCACATATAAAATAGCAACTAGCATACTTGACAGATCCGTTCCGTTAAACGCATCAATGGAAACGCAAATAATGGAAAATGAATTTGAAAAATTCTTTGAGAAAATAAAAGTGGAGATGTATAAACAAACAAGTTTAATAACACAACAAATGCTTTACCAAATGTATGAAATACTAAAACCAATAAATGAAGAAAACATAAAATTAACAAATAAAATCGAAAATCTAGAAAAAAAGGTGGACAGTTTAGAAAAGGAGAAAAGGAAGAACAATATTGTGCTCTTCGGAATAGAAGAAAAGGAGAGATCCCCGTCAGAATTAATGGACTGTACTTTGAATATTCTTAAAGGGAACTTAAGCATACCAATACAAAATAACGACGTACAAGATATCTACCGCATCGGAAAACCGAGTGAAGAAAAAATTAGACCTGTTATGTTAAAGTTAGGAGCAAATTGGAAAAGGAATGAGATTTTACGAAATAAAAAAAAGTTTAATAATATTAGTATAGCCGAAGACTTTCCGAAAGAAGTATTAGAAAAGAGAAAGTTACTTCTGCCGAAACTCAAAGAAGAAAGAGAGAAAGGGAACTTCGCCTACATTAAATATGATACACTTGTCGTTAAAGGTGAAAATCAAAGTAAAGAAAAACTAAAAAGAGAACAATCCACTTCACCAAGTAGCTACAATCATCCTAAAAAAGAAATAAACTCAACGGCTCACACTAAAACCAGTAAAACTGATAAACTGACCTTCCAGTTGATGATGCAAAAATATGCTTCAAGTTCTCCTTTCTCCAAATTTGACAAAGAAAAATAGCAATTAGATGATAACCGGAAATGAAATAGCCCCAACGCAGCTGGTCACTGCGGGGCTGACAGACCATCACTAAGACAAACAAAATTCAAATTGAAAAATCAAAAACTTGAAATGACAGAATATACTTAGCGACATTGAATGTTAGAACTCTCACGAGTGGCTCCAGACTTTTAAAATTAGAAGAAGCTTTAACGGAAATCAAATGAGATATAATTGGACTCAGCGAAGTTGGGAGTATAGAAGAAAATTAAAGAATTCAATGAATTTATATTATATTATAAAGGTATTAAGCAAAGCATGTTTGGAATTGGCTTTCTGATAAAAAAAAAATATTTAAACTTAATATAATTAACTTTGTAGGAATTCCCATATATAAGAAAACTTGGTCAATAATACAAACATATGCCAGTCCAGTGCCAGTAGTATCCAGCCGAACAGGCTCAAAAAATAGAAAAAATCCCATTCTACAAAGATACTGATACAATGTTAAACTCCCCATCATCAGCCGAAATACATCTACTGCTGGACACAGGCCTCTCCCATAGATTGTCATTTAGAGCGATCGCTCGCCTCTCTCATCCAGCGGTTTCCCTAGACTTTGGACCGTGTGGTTCCGGTCTAAGAATAGAACCTCCCCATCTCGTCCCGTGGGTGCCGTAAGAGGCGGCTAAGGGAATATGTGAGAATGGGCAGCAGAATCTTTTTCGTAAGCTACACATAAACCTACTGCGATCACCAAGACGCCTGCCAAGCGTGATTTATTGCGGCAATATCCCCGCGAAAATTACATGATGAGTAAAAGTTAAACTCTTATAATACAAAAAAGTAATGGGAGACTTTAACGGCATAGTTTAGAACGGTCGATCGTATCCTGCCCTGCCTCACGTATGGCTGCCAAACCTGGCCACAACCATCGAAAACAGATCAAAAGCTTAAGGTTTGCCAACGAACTATCGAAAAAAGAATGTGAAACATCAAAAGAACAGATAGATGGAGAGCTACTTAAATCAGGAAAATGACAATATTTAAACATGTATTTTGCAAAATTCGCTCCTTAAAGGGAAAATGAAATAAGTTAATATAATTAAGTCAATAGATATAGTAGATTGGTATACCTATGTGTACTCGTAATATTTTTAAGTCTTATGTGTATATACATATACTTCTTTAGAAATTATTAATACGTTGTGTAGTGTGTAAAAGAACCAATAATAGTATAAAATAGGTTATGAAATAAGTTAATATAATTAAGTCAATGGGTATAGTAGATTGGTATACCTATGTGTACTCATAATATTTTTAAGTCTTATATGTATATACATATACTTCTTTGGAAATTATTAATAAGTTGTGTAGTGTGTAAAAGAATTGGTCAGAGAATAAACGTTATTATATTTATTTATTTTATTAATTTATTTACCTACTATTTGAATGATAAGTCGTCATATATGTATATCTCAAATATTGATATAATAATTAAAAAATGTTACCATCTAAACGTTTACTGAATTTCATCAAACGGTTTCTTTATGTCTTGAAATCATGAAAACATAGAAAATATATAGAAACCGTTCTTGTATGATATAAAGGATGAATCCTATTGAGCGATACCCTCTTGTTACTACATAATATGTATTTGTTTCCTTGTCATAAGAAAAATAATTTATCATTATTAAAATTCACTTCATGACGTAACAACAAATAGAAAGCTACCAAAGGAACCGTCATTAATATAAATTATTATACAATTTTCAATGGACATCAAAAGCTTTAAATTAATTAGTAAAATTAATGATCTACTAAAAACTTGTCATATTTTTTATAAAAAAGGATAAGATCAGACTTATTTTTTTTTAAGTAAAAGTCTTTTCTAACTAAAAAATTTCAACACTTTTATATTTGTGTTCGCTACATTTTTAATTTATAAAGACATTCGTTTCAATATAACCCAGTTTAAAAGTAAAATATAGACGCTTAAAGTGGCTTCCTGGTTTAAAATATTTTGACGATTGCTGCAACGTGTTAGGCGACATTATTAAATGAATGTAAATGTCACGCATCTTAGAATCTTATAAAACTATTTGTTAATATGTATCAATACTAATGTTATGAACGCGAAAATCTGTGTGTTTGCCTGTTATGCTTTCACGGTTAGCATACCGTAGAATTTGCATATATGTTTTTTTTTCAAGAATCATCCTCTAAAGTTTTAAAAGAGGGAATGAAAGTTGGCAAGAAAAATATAAACCAGTTTACTAATGCCGAAGGTTAATAATAATCGATCCTTATCCAAAAACTGCAACCTTAGATTGATCTAGAAATCAGTTGTATGAGGAAGTCATTTTTTTGGGTTTAAAGGTTTTATCTTCAAAGTCAAAGTGAAATAAAAGTAAAAGTTTCATTTTTTCAACTGGACTGACCAATGAAATTATTGCTAGATCAAGCTAAAGTTGCAGTTTTTGGATTAGGATCGATTAACAATATTCGATAGTACATTAGCTATTGTTGTGTAGTTAATGCAGGTAACGCCGCGAGCAGGTCGCTACAACCAAGCTTTTATTAACTTGACCTTGTATCTATCTATGTAAAAAAAAATCTAATGCTATCTTGACCTACTTCTTGGTGCTCGATCTGAAGACAATACAATATTTTTATAACAAGAACCTGATGTCCTTTTAAGGTTTTTAGTTAAATTATAATTTAAAGTACATATGTACACTTATGGGGCCACTCGTGGCGCAGTGGCAGAAACGTGTGACTGTAAACGACTGGTTGTGGGTTCGATTCCCACTTGAGGAGTGGAAATATTTAATATTTCGGTATCGAGGCAAAACGAGGCGTTAGGTTCCGCCACTTAGCACGCAATGCCCCCAAAATTCGGTAATTTTAAAAGATATTTTTTGAAAAACGTACAATAATTAGAACGCAGCGGGATTCGAACCCGCGCCACTTGGAAAACCGCCCAAGCGCTCTGACCGCTTAACCATACGTTACGCTACCAGCAGCGTCGCTATTCTTATACGCTTTTTTATTACGACTTATTATTATTGTTAGAATCTTTGTAAAGAGAAAACGTTTGAAAATTTCTGCTATTTAATAATTATTCTACAAAATATAAAGAAATATAAAGAAGTCGCTATTTATTTAATACTTTCAATATTTTAAAGTCTTATTCACATATTTAGGATATGTCTTATTCAATTCAATTTTTCCAAAAAATTTACACACATATATGCAATATCAATAGCAGCCGAATTATTTTGTCTTATAAGTAACCTAATTAACTAAATCTGCGAGGGCAGATAGGATGAGGAAAGTGGAAGTAGGAAAAAAAATAAAATATTCAATTATAAAATAACGATAAATTTAAAACAATAGTATATTCAATTGTATTTGTGGTTAACTTTTCGAACTGGGACAGTGTCCAAATAAAACGTTAATACTATTGGTCGTAAGTTAGATACCCACTTATAGCAATTATAATATTTAAAATTATTTTCAATCTCGCTTTAGCAAAACAAAGGATAGCGCTAAGTTCCGTTGTTCAACAATTAAACATATCACTAACAGCTTCTAGATAAATTATAAGTTAGTTATTATATTCCCGCGACATTGTCTCGTTAACGTATAAAAGCGGTTATTTTAGTATTACAAAAAAACTTTCCAATAGTATTTACTTACATTAATATATGGTCAGTATTCAATTACAATTGCATGGGAGCATACATTGTTGCATTTGCTATTATCCGGTCAATCTGTGACACTAAGATACGAGTACTAAGGTATATATTGATAACAGGGATCTGGCGCAATGCCCAGTATAAGTATCTAGGAACTCTGCCAAACCTAAATAAGGCTGTTTAGTGTTTACCTTCACAATTAGGTATCGTATAGCATTAAAACTTTTAAATTAAAAAAAAAACCTGTGCTGTTCTTGGCAACAACATATCTAAGTTGTTCAAACATACAGCTTCCCGCTTTTTTTGTGTATAGCAATGTAGTTAAAGATAACCTAGTAGACATTTAGTTCATTTGATTTTACTACCTCCTACAGTCAGGTGGTCATCAATCAGTACAGGGCTTTTAACATTTTGGTTCAATATTTTTGCCTTAATGAAAGCGTATTAATCATTTGTTGAGACGTTAAATGTCATTTTTATTACGCACCGTTATTTTTATTCGCCATTAAACGTAATAGAAGGCCGTCGTAGCGTAGTAGGAGAGCGTCTGATTGTAAACACGATGGGTATGGGTTCGATTTCTACTGGGAGAATGATTATATATTATTTTCATTTCTCCCCTGTTTTACCCAAAATATGTGCGACTACAAGTTCCGCCATTTAACATAGAATGCTTTAATTTTGTTCGGAATTCAAAATGAAGTGTCGCAAATACGTTATTTATTTAAACGAACAATGTATATATCTACATCACTTGGGTGAGCGGTTGCTTTTTTTATGATTACTTGTTACAGTTTGTCCATGGTTCGGTCCTTATATCCGGACAATTTCTTTTTTAATTTTTTTTCTTTTATTTTATATTTTTTATACTTTATTAATTTTTTTTATTTATTTTTTATTATAATTGTTATTTCAATATAACGATTTCTCAAAAGAAATACTGAGTGGAGCCCGGTTACCGGATATTATCTATTAGGAAACCATCGTGGCGCAGGGAGACAGCGTCTGGCTGTAAGCGCGATGATTGTGGGTTCAATTTCCACACGAATGAATGGTCACATTTAAAATATTATAATGTCTCCTGATACATAAGACAAAGTGCGGCGTTAAGTCCCATCACTTAGCTCATAATGTCTCAATTTCGCAGCAGGAAGCGTAGAACGGAGTGTGTTAAAGCTAGATTCCCTCTAACTACAAAAAACTACACCGCAACGCGAAAAAACTACAAAAAAATAAAACCTACTCGTTTTTGCGTAACTCATCTGATTTATAAAATGATTAATTGGAGTAATTTTAGATGTTCTTAGAATTAAATAGGAAGAATAATTATGTAAATGTATTTTGGGTCATATTTTTGTTTTTGTTCCTGTTGTCTTAAGTTATAAATACGTTTAATATTCTTTGTTGGATTTTATTAATGTACATTACATTTCACGCTTTAGTAGTTTTATAAAAATAAAATGTTTTCGCAATTCGCATCCAGTAGTTAGATCTAGTGTGAAGACACTCCGTCTACTTTCCACTTAAAATTTAGTCATTGCGATTGAGTGGCGAAACTCAAAGACGCGCTTTGTCTAAGCGCTTTGTACTAGAGCGAAGAAGTGAGAATAAATTAACCCATAACCATCATACATTACAGTCAGACGTTGTCCTAAAGAGCCACGATGACTTCATATTACATATGATATGGAAGAGATATAAGTTTTTTAAATAAATTGCTTAAAATGAAATTCGGGTTATGATTCTACCATTGATCGATAATAGGTCATTTTGTTCGTTTTCCAACTACAGAGAGGCTTTCATATTAGTGGAAACAATTTTTTTTTTCAAACTAGACCATGGGAACAGAAATAAATTAATATATGTATGTACAAAAACAATTCTGCTATTCTTTGACTAATAGACACCACAATGCCGAAACTACTAAACGTGGCTAAAAAGCAGAAGTAGATATATGTGTTGTGTACATACATATATAGGTATATAAAAAAACATATATATATAAGTCTGTAATAACAATAATCGACTCAGAGTCAGAAAATCGACATACAACTTAAAATATATTGTATATAACTCAAATAAGGATAAAATATCACATAAAAAACTGAATAAAATAATCACAGAAAAACAGAGACAGCTGTCCTAAGTCCGGAATCAAACATAATACAATTGAAACAGAAAATAAATTAATAAAAAAACTAGAAACTTAAGAAAACGAATTATAAATAATAAGTCAACAAATATTACTTAAAAAATAGTAAGAAGCCCCGACTACGACTTCAACTATATTTAGGCCAGTGGGGCCAAAATAGAAAAAAAAAAACTACTAAGTAATAATTTAGTGCATGGGTTTGACACTCTCTCTCACTAAGCGTCAATTTCAAACATCAATTAAATGACAACGAAAATCAACGAGTTTTTACGTTTTACACTCGATTCTATAAAATCCCGGGGCCCATAAGTTTTTAAAATATAAATTTAAGCGACTGTAATATACAATCATAAACTGCATTACATTTGTATTCCATATATCAACTGCATTATTCATCAATCAACTTAAGAATTCCAAACTAAGAACCTAAAGTCCTTCACACTGTACCAATATAAACTGCTTATAAACACACCCAAAGCCGTTATTGTAACTAAATATTACAAAATGTGCTACCACTAGACATTAATTAATCTAAAATTCTATTATATATAGTTAATAAACGTGAAATTATTAAGAATAGACCGAATAAGGCCGATACAAATAATAACAATACATGGTAAATTAAGCAAGACAAAGTATCTAAGACCTAGTACTAATGAACGAGCGAATAATTTCCAAAGTTGGTTGAATGGGCCATTATTCTTGATGAACAGGCGATCTATCACGTGAGCTTTCAGCGTTCTGTAATTAACGTGTGGCCACCCTCGCACTAACCCGACGTAACGCACTATTTTCTTTTTATATATACTCGTATATACATAGTAACTTTCGCTGTGTACGAAATAGGCAGAGAGAATGTAGTGCTTAGACACTCTGTTCTTAGCTATTGCTTAATTTTAGATATATTTCATATTATTTTGGCGGATCTTAACACCGCAGTTTGCCTTACAGTGCAAAGCAAATCCATACTTACTTATATATAAATGGGAATGTCTGTGTGTTTGTCTGTCATGCTTTCACGGCTAATCTACTAGTCCGATTTGGATGAAATTTATAATGAAAGTAGTAATAACAACTGGGTCTAATATAGGCTACTTTTTTAAAAAAAAATCAACCTCTAAAGGGTTGAAGTAGGGGATGAAAGTTTATATGAAAATCTACACCGCTTGACCAATTGCAATGAAATTTGGCATAAATATAATTAACAATCCAAGGACTACTTTATTTTTCAAAAATCCACCCCCTAGGGTTGCGATATACGGCAACAGCTACGTAGTTTACGTGGCGAAGCCGCGAGTGGGCCGCTAGTACTATATAAATCCATACTAATATTGTAAATGCTATAGTCCATCTGTCTGTTATGTTTTCACGGCTTATCTATTGCAAACAAATCGTGTATGAAATTCTGAATAAAATAGTTGAATACCCTTAATTTATTACTACTTATTTTAAAGTACTTAGACTACTTATTTTTCAAAATTCAACCCCAATAGAGTTGAAATATAAGGTGAAAGTTAGTATGAAAAATCTAAACCGCTTAATCGATTTTGGTGAATTTTCTGAGGAAGACAGTTCATGATGAAAGGTCAAATATAGGCTACCTATTTTTCCCTTCACATCTAAGGAGCTAAAAAAAGTCACGCAGACGTAGCCGTTAGCAAATCGCTAGTATAAACATATTCTCGAGCGATGTTAAACCTATTATTAAAGCTTGGACAGTCAGATATAACCTAAAAGGCTATGATAGCGTCAAAAAAATATATATTATATATAAATGGCCCGCATTGTTGCTCGTCTTATAATGAAAAGTCTAGTTGGGCATAGAATAGAATAGCTTTATTGTATTACAATAGAAGTCATATACGCATATTAGATATTAGCTCATTGTGGTGTAATGTTCTAGTTTTCCTCCGTGTATAGTAGATATTTTTAACTAAGCAATAGTGATGTGAAATTTTTAATATTTAAAAAAAAAGCATTTGGATACAAAAATATTTTTCATATCTTAAGTACTCGTATATGAATGACTCTTTAAAAATGTTACATTTTCTCTTGCCAAACTATTGCTCGTGGAAATAATCTTTGTGTAGTAGAATTTTGTAACTACAGAGATGCTCACAACAAAAATAAGTTGTACTAAGCGTTTAAGAATTTTAATACAAGCCGATATAGTACGTAGTACGTTTTCTAAACATATTTTTCATATCTTTTGAGTCTGAATAAACTTTTTTTTTTAAATATTCACCTTTATCTATATATTTGCCTATCTATCTATATATCTATCAATGCAATAGAATCTGAAACGATTTTGACCTACTTCTTGCTATCTGACTTACTAGAGGACGTGTCTGGTTACAACGACAATACTATATTTTTTTAGTTTGAAACCGATATCCTTTCCTGAATGACCAGAATAAAGAGAAAAAATTTTTAACGTGTTCCTATTGGTTTAATACTATTTTGTTGTATTAGTATGTATATTGAATTGGTCTGATTATTTTTAATATTGGATAATATCGGCTAATCTACCACCAAAATTTGGATGAATTTCTGTATAAAAATAGTTAAAGACCCATTTTTATACTTAGACTCCTTCTGTTTTTCAAAAATTAACCCTTATAAAGGAATGAAAGTTTTATGAAAAATCTATTGCGCTTGACCGATTTCGATGAGTTTTCTCAGGTAGACAGTTGACCCCTGAAGGGCTAATTAGCTAGTTAAGAATAAGCTACGTCATTCTACTTGTTTCTACTCTTTTTTTAAATATAGTTTACCGAAGAGAGGCATACACATTGCTATTTTTTGTATGGAGTGACCATATATATACGCCTCACTATGGATCCTCCTAGGGGCATAATTTTTTAGCGTGATAAAAAGTTGCCCATGTAACTCTACAGCCTCTGAACCATTTTTACTAAAAAATCGTAACATAACAGACAGACAAACATACTTTCTCATACTGATGAACAAACAAACAAACATACTTTTCTATTTGTAGTATTAGTATAGAAGTATGGATTGTGAATTATAAATGATTCACCATCTGTTTCATAACTAAAATTAATGGTTACGTATATTTTGTCCTTAATAACAATTTCTACCTAGATTATTACAAATTGCTAACATTCATGAATAGACTTAATTTATATCCTAAACCAAAATAATCAATTTAAGTAACCACCAACTCTTGCTCGAGACATTTGATACGAAGATTATGTTTACCATTTCAATTGTATTAAAGTGATTGATGACAGAGCATGGTTATTAAAATACAACATTTGTACCATTATAAATACAAATCCATACATATATTATAAATGTAAAAGTCTGTGTGTTTGTATGTGACGCTTTCACGGCTAATCTATCGGTCCAATTTGGATGAAATTTAGAATGAAAGTAGTAAATAACTATAGGTCTAACATAGGCTACTTATTGTTTCAAAAATTAACCACTAAAGAGTTGAAATAGAGGATGAAAGTTTATATGAAAAAACTAAACCTTCATGCTTGCTTGCAGCTTGACCGATTGTAATGAATTTTGGAATAAATATAGTTGATAATTGAAAGTCAAAGATGGGCTACTTTATTTTTCAAAAATCCACCCCCGAGGGTTGCAACATAACGAAACAATCAGGCAGTCCACGCGGCGAAGCCGCGAGCGGGCCGTTAGTTAACTATATTTAAGACACCCTCTCTCTCATGTCTAAATGACTTTGGTCAATAAATCTTATGTGGTAGTGATCAGTCACTAACTATTAGATACACTTGTAAATATTAAGTAACAATCTAACCTAGCTTCAGGTACGACAACACACAAAAAAAATACAAGAAGAACACATGTATCTTTTATTTGTGCGTTATTTTCAGTATAGTATAATCTTTTTAATGATATTTTGTAAGTCACAAAAGATTAGATAGTCTTCAGATAAGTACTAATACGTAATAAGAAAAAAAAATTGTCCCCACTTAGAAAGAAAAAGGGGGCCGTTGAGTTCTGTCACTTAACAATATCTTAAATACGGATATAAAATGATGAAGGAAGTAATACTCTATTCTCTGTGGCTATCCTGCTACACGGAAAAAGAAATTAAGTTACTTATTTTAAGAATATTAAATATTCTTAATACACATTACATAACATGATACACAGACGATGCGCGACATAGTTTAGAGGAAACGACAATTACAAGAAACACATTTTTGAATTAACTGCAAGACTTTTTATTTAAATGCTTAATATCAGTCAGAAATCAAAATATAATTTATATTTTTTTTGTTTAAATAGGCTATCACAAGCACTTTAGAATTGTCAAGTAACATAAAATGTCAGTATTGTCACTCCTACCGGAAGTGACCCGCTCGAAAGGCTGTCTGTGTCTGTCTGTCTGGAAGAGCTGGCGCGTAACTACATTCAATCCATACTTATATTATAAATGCGAAAGTCTGTGTGTTTGTCTGTCACGCTTTCACGGCTAATCCACCGGTTCGATTTGGATGAAATTTAAAATGAAAGTAGTAAAAGTGACTGAGTCTAACATAGGCTACTTATTTTTTCAAAATTCATCCTCTAAAGGGTTAAAATAGAGGATGAAAGTTTATATGAAAAATCTAAACCGCTTGACCAATTGTAATGAATTTTTGGCATAAATATAGTTGACAGTCTAAACTTTAACATAGGCTATTTTATTTTTTAAAAATGCGCCCCCGACGGTTGCAATATAACGAAATAGTTCACGCGGCGAAGCCGTGAGCGGGCCGCTAGTATAATATAGTTGCTTTTTTCAAATATATGTTTATATATTTTTTTAATTATAATATCGGTACTTCTGTACTTATACCAACTACATATTTACGCTTAGAGCTTCACGATTTTTCTTGCATAGCAGTGTAGGCACATAGAACCTAGTATCAAGACTTATATTCCAATTTCCACCCGAAATATAGACATTGCCTGTGCAGTGATTAAAATAATATAGAATCGTACCCCCAATCGTACCCAAGTGGAAATCGAACTCGCAACCATCACGATTACAATCAAAACCTGTCTCACTACATCACTATAACCACAAAACATACACCCCCTTTCATAGTAATATAATAAATAATATAAAAAAAATATTTAAATATATATAAAACACATTCACATTGTTCGGGGCCACAAAACCCATATTTCGTTTCGTCGGACTTTAATAAACAATATTTATGCACCACAATTTATTATTAAAATAGATTAGATTGTCTGTGATATTCGGGATCGAGTTAATCCTGTTCATCAATTAAATGGCGTATGTCCAAATTAGGATTATTACAAGCCTACGAATATCTAAATGTTAATACTGTACGAATAATTGAAACAGAATAATTAAGGCGATAAATTATTAACGTGACTACAATACAAAATATGCATTTCAATATATTGGTTGAAAGTTATAGGAAAATTTGACGTCTCTAAAGGAATGTCGAAAATTCGTAAATTGATTTAGTATGTAATAAAATTATAAGGTCCACGCAAAAGGAGCTTTGTCATTTAGAAGGTATACAATTAGTAGTTATTTGCTGCCATTATTTTGATGGAGTTGCAATTAGATTACAGCTCCGTTAGAAAACGAATTTTATTAAAGAATCGATTGGGAACTTAACCTATTGAGTGGTATTCGTCAGTGCACCGCTTTATATCACCAGAGTAGGGATATAAACATGACTTTATATATATTAAAGCTCATTTTGGGGCCAGTCGTGGCGCAGTGGCACAGACGTGTGACTTCAAACGACTGGTTGTGGGTTCGATTCCCACTCGAGGAAAGGAAATATTTAATATTTCCATTTTCTTCGCTCTGGTACCGAGGCAAAACGCGGCGTTAAGTTCCGCCACTGAACACGCAACGCCACCGAATTCGGCGGAAAGTGGGGAGCGGAGTGTCTTAACACTATTTTTTCTCTGCCTACCCTGCTGTGTACGGGATACAGCGTGAAGCTAAATAAATAACATAAATAATCATATATTAAATCAACCCTTATAACCTCATATAATACGTAAATTGAAATAAAATTAAGCCAAAAAAGTAAACATTATCATAAAGAGAAGTAACAGCGTACGTGGCATTTTTTCCTGACCAAGTTGTAAACAGATTTGGTTAAACCTTGTTACATTTGGCACAGAACTAATGTAATAACGTTTCTAGTGTTCGGAAGCTGGCGACAAAAGGAATGTAAAAATTTATCAACTACAACACAGTTTCAACTTTTGGCGACTTCATGTTACAGCTCAGGTGTAACTTTAAATTGACTTTTTCAAAAAATATATTCATTTTGTCATTAGTTTAATTATGGCGCGGTATTATATCATCTGACAGTAAATGGGATTGTCAGTTGAAATCAAAGCAATGACTATTTTTTAATTGTTTTCATGTCTTCTTTCTGATAAGAAAAAGTACGGAGTTGATTTTTGCCACTCGACAAATAATATCCCGAATTCAAGCGGAGACCATAACACGGAGTGTTTTGACACTACGCTACTTTGTGGAAAAAGCGTGAAGCTAAAAAATAAATACTTTTTTATAATTATATATAATTGACATACTATATAAAGCTGATGAACGAGTTTTATATGTAGACTATGTATAAAATAAGTTTTAGCTAATTAATTAAACATGAATAGTATATATTTTATATAACTTAATTAATGATTAATATTCAATTATTTATAGATAAAAATAATATCAATAACAATTAATTCCATCACCAACATTATGCACAATTGTCTTGTGACTGTAAACCCGATAGTCGTATTATATACGTATTTTTGTACTAAAAAAAATAACTGGTTGATCTGCTATTACTATGGTTTTATCAAACAGAATAATAAAGCTGAAAACAAAAAAAACTACTGGCTATTACTACTATTAATACTGACATATCATCCGATTCTTTCTACCCCGATGAATGTTTAAAATCCGTGAATTTTTAACATAAATAATAAGATTTCAAAGCACCCATTTTTGTATACAACTTCAAATTTGTATGCATTTAATTCTAATAACATCTCTTCAAATCCTTCAGTACCATTTCCACGAAGCATCAAGTAAACTACACTCGACATCGTTCAGACGTTGAAAACAGTGATCACGCCTACCGATCGTATTGGATTTCTTTTGTTCTTCCACCCACTTGCTATTAACCAAAATATACCGGGAATGCCACCATCACTTCTCCGAAACGTTGTAAGCTTAAGACAATTCTGTTTCCAATCTGAAAATAAATTGGTTGAATCCAATTTCAGCCTAAACTTTGCTTGACGGTGAATGTTTTTTGACGTGCACATTTTTTTCGTTTCACAACAAAAGCTATTAGTTGTTTGTTGGAATTTATACGGAATTTACGGAATGCATGTATGTGTGTATGGGATTTCGATTGTGCAATTTGAAATGGGTAACCAAAACATTTTTGCTCGCAGCTTATTTAAAACTTTTGTAGTAATTGTGAAGTGCTTGCTATTGTAGTAACCACTTTTTCAATTCATATAGCGGCTGTTTTCTCGTATGCTTTCTCTGTATAGAAATACCGGTGTTTTACTACAACATATACATTGCATGCTTTGAAATAAAAAATCTGTCTTTACCTTTATTTTATTCTCTAAACTTTTACATGAAAATTGTATTTAGTTAACATTTTTTTCCTAATAAAGAAATATATTAAAAACAAAATACAAGTCACTCAAAGTTCAAAGTAATGTGAATAATTAAAAAAAACAATATGCTACATAAATTAAAGCTTCATCTTTATAAGAATGATGAATGCTAAATTAATTTTTTCTACGACTATTCAAATCGTACAATTAATATATAAAGAATATAATTTATAAAATATTTTTAACATTATATACATACACATAATCCAATTATAAGCACAATTTCATATAAACATATACAAATAAAACAAAATTATACAATTTAGTAGGCTTTTAAGATACTATTGTTTCCCTCGCCGTTAGTCGTAAGATAGCATAGCGGACCGGAAGTACAGGGTCAGTACAGCGCGCTGTTAGCCAGAACGAACCGTTGTTAGTGGCGACAATGAGAGCTATATTTCAGTACAAGTGCTGTACGAAACGAAACGAGCCACAGATAATAGCCCCATGAGCATAATAGTTACGTTAGATGAAATATTATAGTGTCTTTTATGTACTTGTGGTCATCGTGACTTAGAGGGACAGCTTCTGACTGCGGACAACATAGTTGTGGGTTCCGCTAGAAGGATTTATATTATTTAAATAAAATTGCACAGTCTGTTTTTAAAATAACCCGTAGTAATTTAATTAATTAATTAATTATTAATAAAATTAATTTTAAAATAACCTGTTTTATACTAAACGATATTGATGTGGCCAGTCGTGACGCAGTGGCACAACCGTGTAACCGTAAACGATTGGTTGTGGGTTCGATTTCCACCCGAGGAATGGAAATGTTTATTATTTCTATTTTCTTCGCTCTGATGTCGAGGTAAATTGCGGCATTAAATTCTGCCACTTAACACACAATGCCTCCGAATTCGGCGGAAAGCGGGGCACGGAGTGTCTTAACACTAGGTTCCCTGTGCTGTCTGCGGGATACTGCGTGAAGCTAAAACAAAATGTATTGATCCACGATGCGTATTATAAAATCACGTTTTTTATCATTTTTATCTGTCTGTCTGTTTCTTCAAGCTAATCTTTGGAACAGGTGAACCTATTTTGATGGGTCTTTCACTGAGCGACAGCTAATGTAATAAGAACTAATTTAGGCAAATTTTATTTTAAAATTATATAATATAATAATGTCTAAGCACTCTCAAAGTCGCGGGCACAGCTAGTTTTATATATAATTTCATTTTTGCACTATGTACTTCCTTCCTACTCTGCGGGATAAATATAAAGTTACTTTTATGTAGCTTTTTACTTTATGCCTTGTTTCATCGGATAAAATCAGTTCGACATTTGAGCGGATTTCATTGAGTATTATAATAGAGGTTGATAATTTTGTTAATTAACGACCTGATATCGGTAAATGATATTATAAAATGATGTTCATATTTGATATTTACATATACGTTAATATTATATCAGTATACTTATATACATAGATGTATTTTGTGTAACCTTTTGCTTTTTAAATTCATAGAGAAGATGACAAAAAAGGCAAAAATAGGTGTTACATTTCATCGAAGTTTAAAAAAAAAATATTAAAAATTAGAAAGGCTATACCATTCTGTCGCAGTTGGACAGCATCTGACTGCAAACGTGATGGATGTGGGTTCGATACCCACTGAGGGAAGTTGAGGACGGAGTATACTGACACTAACTACTCAGCTATTCAAAGAGCACGACACTGATTTGAAACATTTTGATTGATGTCAAAAAATTACCTTTAAATAATTTAATTGTATTCTTCAATTTTTGTCACCTTGATTATAAAAATAATAATTACTTAATTGAATATAATATGTAACGTATACATATATTTATACTTATGCTAATACGTATTACATTATACTAAGTGCGTGTACTGAAATTTATTATGATTTCCCTTCATGACCTTTACATCCACTTCCAGTGATAGATGACTATGATTTACTTTAGTAGGCTTTTAGGGGCACTCTTGTATCGTAAAAACTAGAAGATAGCTAGACAACATAATTCACTAAAATGGTACTTTCAGCTTCCCTTCGTACTTTATTTTCTTTAGAAAAAAACATTTTTGCCTTATATTACGTACTTAAGTAGAGACATATAATTATAATATGGTATATAATTACCGTAAACAATATATTGTTTTAATTTTTTGTAAACGATGTTCATTAATTGTTTAAGACTAATTATAACATTTTGTCATCATTATGGAGAACTCGATATTAGTCGTTAAGGTTGATATGGGCGTTGGCAGAAAGATAATATTTTCTCATAATTAGAAATATTCATTAGAAATATATTATACTAGCGACCCGCTCGCGGCTTCGCCACGTGAACTACCACTTTCATCCTCTATTGCCTATTTGGGATTGCTTTTTTTATAAAAGGAGGGTAGTCTATATTTGACTATCGTCACTAATTATGTTCATGAGAAAATCATCGATACATTTAGTGCAATGTCTATATTATTTGATAACATATAGCGATAACTGTTCTAGTAAGAAAACGTACGAAATCTGCTATCATATAATAGTAGATTTCGTACATATATACCATCTGGTATATAGTATTATAAACCGGTCATAATATCTTAAATAAACTTTAAGCTTTTTATTTTACAATTGTGTTACTTATTGATATTAAAAAATAGCTTTACTTGCAAATAATCAATGCAATTTGACTTTGCCAGTTAACAGTTAACTTTGCCAGTTATACAAACTTTGCCAGTTTTACTTTTCTGCGGGAACTGTTTTGAATACCAGGGTAATTTTTAAAAAAAGAGAGATGGCCTATGTTTGACCTTGCCTCATTAACTATTTTCCTGAGAAAATTCATTCATTTCAGTCAAGGAGTTTAGATCTTTCATTCTCACTATACACTAAACATACATAAGTTTCATCCACTGTTTCAACCTCCTAGGGTTTGATTTTTTATAAAGTAGCCTATATGACACTGCATCTTCAACAATCTTCTTTACGAATTCCCGTCAAAACATAACAAATAGAAGAGATACAGATTTTTGCATTTTTATAATAATTATTTAAATGAGTGCGGATATGTCTAATACAATGTCAACTATATAATAACAAATGGCGCTACCCATTGCAGAAAACGTAGTGACATCTGTTGTCATATAGATTATATAAATATATAGATTATATAAAGTTTTATAGACCGGTCAAATGTATATTTAATAAATGTTATGCATATTTTATTTTATAATTATTTTAATTCGTGATATTGAAACAAATTTAGCTTCACTCGTGAATTATCGACATAATTTGAATGTTTTTTTTTTAATTTTATTTTTCTGCGGGAGTTATGTTGAATACCGGGATGAAAACTATCCCATATGTTGCTCTAACCTCTAAGCTAACTCCATACAAAAATTCATTAATTTCTACCCGGTAGATACCGATATACAAATGATTTACTTATATCGGTTTTTTATTTTTTCCAAAAAAACTAAATAGGATACCGGGATAAAAACTATCCTATATGTACCTTTGGACTATAAGCTATCACCATACTAAAATTCATTCATTTCTATCCAGTAGTTTCTGCGTGATTGACGAACAAATTAACAGACAGACAGACAGACAGACAGACAAAAATTCTACTGAGTGGATTTTTGGCCTCTGTTATCGATATATTAACGCACCCAATTAAAATTTTTCAGAAATTTTTCATGTACAGAATTGACTTTTCTACTCTTTTATTATATATAGAGATATATTTTTTTATCTATACGCTGTATCCCGCACACAGCAGGGTAGGCAGAGGGAACTTACTGTTAAGACACTACGTTTCCCATTACCCGCCAAACTCTGGAGGCATGGCGTGTCAAATGGCGGCACTTAACGCCGCGCTTTGCCTCGACACCAGAGCGAAGAAAATAGAAATAATAAATATTTCCACTCCTCGAGTGGGAATCGAACTCACAACCAGTCGCGTTAAAGTGTTGTGCCCAAAAGCCACTACTGGTCTCAACACATTAGAAATGTAATAAATTAATATAATAATTACTTCAGACTTTACTTTCGCATTTACTTTTGTATAAATTAACATATACGCTGCACGTGCTAAGGAAGCGTATGTTACATGTCAACAGGGCTATTACAGTAATTAATACAAAAATCTTATGCTTACTTGTATTTTTTGCGCTTTAATTCTAAAAGCCCCTTTAGTATTGACACATTGACAGACGTCGCTGTGACATACAGTGTTTTGGGAATTTAAATCTTACTCTAGGGAATGTTTCTCTTTAAAAAATATATTTTCGATTTTCTAGTCCCTAAAACGTAAATAAATTGAACCAAAAAAATGTAAAAAATAATTGTTAGTCGTAAGTAAGTTTTAAGTACTGAAATTGTAAAAAAAAATGTATTACATATCATAAAACAAGAATAATGTTAAAAAAGGTACAGACCTTATGTCCGTAGAGCGATGAATAGAATAATAAAAAAAAATTGTTAGTCGTATTACAATCATACATTACAACCATACACATTATAATCATATTATTACATAACAGAGTTGTATGGGTATACTTTAAGTTTATACGGAGAAGAGGTACAATAAGTCATTTTTTTTTATAAAGATGTATTAGATATTATACACACAAATAACATAAACTCACACAGTGCTAGGTAAAATATAATTGCAATTAACAATATTTATTTATCAGGAAATCACATAAAAATCACAATTAGCTTGAAAACGAATTAGTTCTTATGTTTATAATACAATTAACAACGAATTCATTTATTGTTGTAATTGCAAATAAATTTTGCCCAACACTAAACTCACACTACCATAATAAGTTTTAATTTTGACTTATACTTTTACACATTTTTTAAAAAGTAAATACTTTCTAAAGTAAGATAGCATCATTAACGTTTCAACGGGCCCACTAGCATTATTCAAGGGGCAGCCAAAATATAACCATTATATAGACTTAACAAATTAAACCTTCAGCAAGCAAAATAAATCACATAAAATCTAATTATAAAAGGGATGATATGTAATAATTTATACTTATAAAAAAATATATTTGCATATGACAGATTAAAATTTGTTCGCTTAGATAAAAGAATCTTTAAGTAGTGTTATGACTGCGACCATTAAAGTGAAAACGAGGTTGATAACAATAGCACTCCCTCGGGGTATAAGAGTAATGATATTATCAAATTGTCGCGCGCATCTGCGATAGTTTGGAGTATGTAATATATGTGTATATATTATATTATATGTATATATAAAAATTTGGGGAAATAGGTAAATTATGTAAAAAATAACTATATATAAATAAAATTGTGATGTTTAAAACTTTTGTTTTCGTGATTTTTACACATTTTCAAGTTTTATTTAACTGGATAAATCTAAATTTAAATGAATATAAGCGATTAAAATTAAAATAGAAGCTTACAGTTAAATACCGATAAAATATGTATTAAATATTATATCTTTTTTAATTAAATTCAAAGAAAGTAGGTAATTATAAAAAAATATATTAAAGTAAGGCCTACCTCTATAGATATGTAAATAATATTAGCAATCGTTCTCAATAATAAATTATAAGCAATTGTTCACATCATTGCAAATTCATTTAAAAATACATAGTTTTTTTATCATTTTTAACGTGTTAATTATGATTTTTTCTTAAATATAATCTAACATTGTGCACAGATTTTGTCCGAAAGACGCTGATTCGAATCCCGCAGCATTCAAATTTTTATACGTTTTCTAAAAATATAAATTTTGATACCATTTTTTATAAAGTACATATAATCACAAACACAAAAAAGCATATATGAATTATGACTTCACTCGCATTTATACACATGCCACTTCCATAATGCCTACAGTCTGAGGACAGTACGCACGAATACCCTCGATAATAGCACGTATACATGCAGGGACGAGGTGATTTATTGCACCTTAAACGGATTGCTGCAGATTCCCTATATCGATGTTTCGATAGTTTTACTCCCCTTGCAGTTGCTTTATTTCACCCCTATTTGTATATGTTGTTCAGTTTGTTTGTTTGTCATTTATATATTTTTTCGTTTAAAAGATTGTCTTTTAAATAATACGTGGTACTTTAGTCTAAATAAAATATTAATTCTTTCTAATTTCCTATCTATGTAGTAAACGATTAATTAAAATTAAAACTTCTAAAATATTGGTTATATTCGTAGTCAAATAGTCCAAGATCAGTCTCAACATAAATTGCTTTATTATTTAATTCAGTAGTCTCTTTTATTATTACTTTCATCTAAAGTTATCTTTAGACGATCAAAATAATATGTACTTTTGCAGTTTTACTTATTATATCTAGTAAAAACGAATATTACCATAACATTCAGTCAGTGTTCATCATCATTTAACGTAAAACCATAGTGCGTTAAATAAAAAAGTATACCTCTGCGCTACAATACTTACAATACTCAAATTTATATATAAATCAAGTATAAAGAGTAAAAATATTCTGCTTTCCCCTCTATACATATTTAGAAGCTGTCATCTCAAACGAATCTTTTGACCCCGAGGGCCATTTGCAATAATAATTTATTGTTAGGGCGGCATAAATAATTCATCATTCTGTCTGTCGATGCAATCAATCGCTTAATAAAAAAAAACAATATATATTTTCTTCAAAACCTATAGCTAGTTTCAATACTGTCTTATTCACTTTTATTTAATTATTGCTAATATTTTAATATATATTTCTTTCAGATACGAAGTTACTTAATAAGTTCGCGTAATTTCAGTCGCTTCGAAATTTTCCACCGGAAAGTTATGAACGAGGAAGGAAAACTGGAACGCGCAAACATTGCAACCGTGGTAAATGGAAGAAGAATAAATCAGAGCAAAATAACGAAATTGTAGACGAACCATGCCGGGGGAAACGGATAGCCATTTATAATTTAAGGAACGATGCAAGGGTGAGCCTCTTAAAAAGCAATTTCCTTGCTGCCAACTTAATCTCTAGAGAGTGAGGCATAAGGGTTCGTAAAAAATGAAACAACCTCTCTGGACAACAATGCGATTTACAAACACAATAGTGGGTGACGATGGGATGACAAGCACGTGTACACTGTACTGTAGTCTGCACATAGTTGTAGTGATGGTCAAACATCGAAAGTATCGACCTTATGTTTATCCATGTTATTAATAACCGTTTTAGAGTAAATATGTACACAGCTTTGCATACACTATTAATATTAATTCAACAAGAAGTACCCTAAAGCTAAATAAAATATAATGTCCACATATAAATACATTAAATTTGATAGCTCTATAAAAAGCTAACAACAGCGTCGTTTACTATCGATACGATAAAACAACACTTTTATCAACATGACCCCAACGATCAAAGCTCGAGGGAAATACAAGGGTGTACGAGACGTAAAATGTGCAAACAATTAGAATGAGCTCTTTTTGTGGTACCTACAATGGCACTTTATGGTGACGACAGCTCCCATTTAAAATATGGTTTTCAAATATGCGATACCATTAGTCGCGTGTTTTAACCATCTGTGCATTTCACACTGTTAATATTTCATACTTTAATATTCATGTCGTTGCGACAAAAATATGCAAATAACCCAAGTATTTTAAAGAAGACCTTAATGTTTTATTCACGTGTTTAATTGTTTCTTGTAACTTATGTCAAGTGTAAGAGTGATGTTAAATTATATTTTTTTGTTTGCGAATTATTTACTGCATTTAATAGTATGAAATATTTTTGAAATATTTAGTTAAAAAATTGCGCGTTGTTCTTATAAATATATTAAATCTTAAAAATATATTTCCCATAAATTAATAACGTTAAGAAGGTTATGTAAAGAAAGACACCTAATTATAAGCCATGCTAGTTTACTGCGATTACAGCATTTGTTTACAACGCTTTGCTTGTTTACATAGATTCACATAATGAATCTACATATGTCATGGGCATACCTATATTAAATATGTCATTTAAATCGTCTTAAGTATTCCATCCGTATTTAATAACCTATAATAGTCGCCATGGCGCACAGCTTAACACTGTAAACATAATGATTGTGGGTTTGAATCCAAATTAGTGGAATGATTATAAATATTATTTTTATTTCTCCGCTCTGGTGCCTAAGACTGGTGCCTAAGACAAAGTGCAGTGGTGAATTCCTATACTCTCTCAATTTAAGGCGGGAAATAGCAAAATAACGTATAGTTCTTATACTAGTGACAATCTGACTACCTGCTGTGGGAGAAAAAGCGTAAATCTGCGTTGTTTTTACTATCCAATCAAGTTCCGGATTACACAAATCTAACCAATTTATATAACTTACGTACGCTAGTTCTATTGTTGAGTTTGACATACTATCTTGAACACCATTTTTCTTTTAAATACATAAGCAATAGCAATCGGAAAACAGCGCGGATCCTCAGCGAGAACCCATTCGATCTCATGCATTTAAATTCGGAATTAGTGAAAGCTTTGCCGCATTCACTTTTTTCTAAGGTAAGCAAAAGGTTTCTTTTAAATTCATTCGAATACCAGTTTTATTGAAAACGTGATTGCTTTAATGGACTTTGTTACCAATCTTTTCATGGCAGATCGATATCGGAGTCAGATAATATTTTCTTCTCACAAGATTTTAGCATTAGAAAATGATCTGCAAGTTAAATTACTTTTTGGATACTTTTGTACTTAGCTTTATTCAAATCTATTACGTGAGTCCATTAAAAGCCGACAGCGAATGTTCGAATTGTTATTTTAACTTGGATTGTATAAACTGCGATCGGGTAATAATTTAGAAGGTTTTATGGCTCATGTCCTAGCTCCCTATTATGTGTAAAGCTAAATTGGAATTCGCTGGTTCGTTATATTGATTGAGTGCAATATATTGAAATCTCAAATTGTTTTTCATTTTTTATAGCTCCGCGCTTTGTCCGCATAGCAAGTTTGTTGAAAATAATCTAGCTTCAAGACACTACCTTCTCTCTCCATATTACCTCATAAACGAAATAATCTCAGTAAATATCCATAGAAATATACCAAAATCGCCTAATTTCACTTAGTAATAAGAAAGAATTCATTCACGAAAAGTACTATGTCTGCGTAAACATACCACAAAGAAAATATTAGCGTCTGCCGTAAGAAAACAGCAATATAGCGACATATCAACCTTGATAAATGAAGCAGACAAAGGAGTCGTCTACCATAATCATCTCTTTTCACTTTCTCCCCCAAATTTGAGCACAAAATATTACGTACAAAAAGGCCCTTACGTTACGACGTTGACAAAATTTTATTTTCTTAGATAAGGGACACGAGTAATATCCCATTCTGTATCACCCATATTTCGTTCATTGTAATTGCAATTTTTCCGCTTGACAGGGGTCTCCACTAGCAATCAGCATACCTTTCCGCGGTAAGAGAACGTAAATAATCTATTCGAAGTCCTTTTCCTGGCGTTGGGAAAAAATGTATCTACAACATAAAAAGAGGAGTGTGGTTCGTTACATTTTGTTGCCCTCTTGGGAACAACTCGGTGGGGCTCTGGAACATGAATGTTTTACGTTCGCGTCACTGTTCTGATTTGTAACCACTACTCGACAGGTTTTATAGACGCTGTTGGTTCGCATTTAGGATGGAAGATCTTATTGTTATCTAAAGGATTTATGAGATATAAAATTACAATTGTTAATAAAATAGAATGACAAATAATAACGATATTATTATAGTATATGTTGATGAATCATTTTTTTTCCATATAGGGGAGTAGTAATTTAGAACCTAGTGCCAAGTCCTTCTTCTACTTTCTTCCCGATTTTGAGACATTCTGTGTACAGTTGCGGAACTCAACTCTGCGTTTCGCCTGAGATACCAAGATATGAAAATAATTTAAAAGTAATCATTTCTCGAGTGGGAATCGAACCCATAACCATCGCGTTCACAGTCCCACCGCGCCACCACGTCCGCTTAAACAAAATATATCATATTCAGGTTAACGAAATGATGTCAGCAGCTACATTATCCCAGGTTACGTAATTAGTCGTAACAGAATATTAAGATGCAAGGAGAGGTGGCTGCAGGGCTTGAGCCGGCGTGTGCTCGTTGCGCAAACGTTATTGGATTTTGAGGTGTAATTAGTAAACTGCAGCTTTTTCTTTTACGTTAACATTAAAACCAGACTTAGTAAGAATATCGTTTTAAGATAGGAACAGCTATATGAGGATTATTTTATTCGAACTTCTAATATAATTGAGGATATAGTGACGCAGTGGGATAGAGTCTGACGATAAACACAATGGATGTGGGTTAGATTTCCATTCGGAGTAATGTTTATATTTAAATTTTCTTTCTCTGGTAACAAATACAAAGTGGAAGATTAAGTGTCTTGACACTAGTTCTTCTTTAACTACCCTGCTATATGAGAAGCTGACAAAATAAGACTTCTAATAAAACTTACGAATAGCATGTAAGAATGAAGCATATTTTCGACATCGTCAGTAATTTTGAACCGTTTTAGTGTGAAATATAAGACGTAAAATGTCATATTCTCTTTTGCGAGCCATATAATTGGTGATGGTTGAACTCTATTTGCCAAAATGTTTGTTTTCTATTTTACTTCCATTTTTATTGTAACTTTTATTCCTAGTACATAAGGCATGAAGTTTATTACCTTACGAATATTATTATCTAACAAAATAGTGATTTCCCTAAGGTATATCAGTTACAAATAATTTGTTACGTATTAAATGTTAAAAAGGCCATCGAGGCTCAGCAGGACAGTATTTAATTATAAAAGCGATGGTTATGGGTTTAATCAATACTCGATTGAATGTTTATATTTTTTTTCAGAGGGAACCTAGAGTTAAGACACTTCATTCTCCACATTCTGGCGAATTCGAAGGAATTGCGTGCTAGGTGGTGGAAATTAACGCCACGCTTTGCCTCGACACGAGAAATGAAGAAAACAGAAGTCAAAGTTGAATCGAACCCACAATCAGTAGCTTTACAGGCGCACCTTGTGCCTCTGCGCCACGACTGGCCCCAATGCTTAATTTTTTATTTCTATTTTCGTACTTCGATAAGACAAAGCAAGGCGTTGAGTTCCGCCATCTAAGACGCAAATATTCAATGTAGGCGGAAAGTGGAGAAGCAGAGACACTCCTGTCTCTGTTTCTCCACTTCCTCAATAAATCTCTTACATTTTAAAGCAGAGAGAATCTAGTTAATAATTATGTTTTACACACAAATTATATGTACATTGTACCTAAATATTAAGTGAATACGTAAAACTGTTGTCTTTTATGTCGTTAGTTCATAATGTACAAGGTAGAAATGTAATAAGATTCTACATGTTTTAACTAATTATAATGTTTTCAATTTTAAATTGAAAAATATATTACGTGTAAATATTTTTATATATTACGATATAATTGTTATTTCTTATATAATACAAAACTTTGTAAGTTTACTTAGTATTTTATAAACATATATGTATTTCTAAAATATAATGTAAAAAAAAAAAATAGCTTCACGCTATATCCCGCACACAGCAGGGTAGGCAGAGGGAACCTAGTGTTAAGACACTCCGTTCCCCACTTTCCGCCGAATTCGGAGGCTTGCGTGTTAAGTGGCGGAACTTAACGCCGCGCTTTACCTCGACACCAGAGCGAAGAAAATGGAAATATAATTTCCACTCCTCGAGTGGGAATCGAACCCACAACCAGTCGTTTACAGTCACACTCTTGTGCCACTGGGCCACGACTGGCCACTATACTACTATATTTCATGGGTATTTGTAAAATTTTATAACAAAAAAATTATATACTGAGAATAACTTAAAAAACTTCTATATAACAAATAAACTAAAAATAAATAACCGAACATAAATATGTAAATACATAGACTTACCTTTTGTACTCTCAACAACGCCGTCGAGTCTCCAGAGTAGCAAAGCACTGTAGACCGTCAGAAGCATCTTGTAGTCGCGGCACAATTCGACTTTACGGACCCACCTCATCTCTTCGCAATCTCTTGGCAATGCCCTTGACACTTGGCGGCAACATTACATTGTTCCCGTATAGAAAATTACAAATTTTATTCCTTTTTCAACGTTATATCGATATATTTAAAATGTCAACTGTCATTACTATTATTTATCAAGTAAAGGCAAGAAGTGTAATTCTATTATGAAAAGTGTTAAAGTTTGTGGTATTGTTCATTTGTTCTTATTGCAAGGAGATGAAGTATGATGATTTGATCTTCAAGGTTTAAATCTGAAACAAATAATTATTTATAAATAAATTTGCATTTAACAAAAACTATAGACAGATAACAAAAATAAAATCATTTTTTAGTAGATATATAATTTTTTTTAACGTAGAATGTAATTCCCACTTTTTGAAGTAATTCAAGTGTGTGGCCAATATTTGAAAAGTATTAAAATAAGGCATAAAATTATTTTGTAATTTGTACGTACGCCGTATTTTATCTCAAAAGTCTCTACGTGTCTTTAAAAAAATCAAGAGTCAATACGTCAGAAACTGGAAGGAAAGAAAAATGGACAGTGTATTGTCTTAATTCTAGATTATCTGTGTATCCTGACAGTCTACAGTAGATATACAAGTATGTTCATAAATGGATGCATGCATAGATACGTAAACCTAAAAAATATAATAAACAAGTTTTAAGTCGAACCGCGTTACAATAATTGGTACAAAATCAGAACATAACCGAACCAAAAAATAGACTTATAGCGATTAACACGCTGAGTGTATTTATAAATGAACATTCAATATCAATTTTCAAGTACTAGTGATGATACATATAAAATTAGTAAAATTGTATAATTTATGGCTATTGATTGACAAAATAATTAATATGAATATGAGATATTTTTGCCAGTCGTGGCGCAGTGGAATGAACGTGGGACTGTAAGCGACTGGTTGTGGGTTCGATTCCCACTCGAGGAGAGGAAATATTTAATTTCCTTTAAGAGTAAAAGAAATGGAAATATTAAAGCACGCTTTGCCTCGGATACCAGAGGGTATCCGAGGCAAAGCGCGGTTTCTAGTTCCATCAGTGCCTTCGAATTCGGTGGAAAATGTGGAACGGGGTGTTTTAACACTTGGTTCCCTCTGCCTATCTTGCTGCGTGCGGGATACAGCGTGAAGGTAAAAAAAAGAACATCAGAATGACATTTTATATATTTTTTTAATATAATAATTAGAATAATTTAGGACTCGACGCATCGCGTTTAATCTGGTAGTGTTTAAGTACTCTATATGTGTGTATTTACAATTTACTTCGATTTGGTAATAATTAAAAAAAAAAACAAATATTAATTAAAAAGATTTAATTATTCACAAAAATAGTAAAAACGACTTGTTTAAAGTGAAATTTTAACGATTTTCACTTAGAAGTAGTGCGGCTTGTTTACGATCGCTGTAACAGACTGCCCACTAACCCAAAAGGCCACCCAAATGTCCATTTGAGTGTTCATTTAGAAAGGACGTTTTATGACACTGATTGTGTATCTAGTCTTTATCTTTATAGTAAATAAAGCTTATTCTATATGGTAGATAAATTTTTAAAGTATGCATTCCAAAATATGACTTAAGAACCTAAATGACAATTTTATACTATTTTTGAAAAAATTAACAGGTTTAGGATTTTTTCCCCATAGCAGAGTAGTCAGGAAGGATCTAGTGTTAGCATAATACGTCCTCTACTCTCCACCGGAAATCGAGACATTGTGTGTTAAGAGACGGAACTTAACGCTGCGCTTTGTTACAGGTACCAGAGCGAGGAAATGAAAATTTAAATATATTCCCCGACTGGGAATTGAACCCACAACCATCGACTTACAGTCAAACACTGTCCCACTGTGCCATGATGACCTATTACTTATTAACATAAATATATTGGTACAAACGCGCAATCAGATTTACTAAATAATCTCGACTCAATAATTACTGATTAACGCGTTTATTATTTGACCTAAATGATCATAGTTGGGATAAGGTTATTAGATATTTTTTAGCTTCATGTATTGCATAGCATTGTAGGCAAAGAAATCCTAGTGGCCAGACATTCCGACGACGCGCGAAATGAAACTAAAGTTTTAATCATTCCCCCGAGTGAGCGGGCATTTTACGATTCCACTATTATTTTTATCGTGCCTTATCTGGGTAAACCACGAGATAGCTATCGCTGGCTTTGTAGATGGTTTTTTTTATTTCAACACACGACCAGATCACCTGTGTGTTTCATATTTAATTTTCTAGAAATAAGATTCATATTGTGAAAGGGAGGATAAATATAATTTAGAGGCATATAGAAATTTTGAACGTAGCGGGAGCTGAACTTGTGCCGCTTATAATGTTAACATCTAATTTATTATACTCATAACACAATTTATATTGGAAAGTAGATATGGCTAGAAAAAAAATTAGAAAACATACATAAATTGTACGCATGGCTGTGCGGTCAGAGCCCTTGATGGTTTCCCATAGGCGCAGGTTCGAATTTCACTGAGTTCCGAATTTTTAAACGTTTTCTGAAAATACATTTTTAGTCTTCTAAGTATGTGATTCATATTTTAAACTTTTAAAAGTAGTTCTTGCGATGTTAAACGTTGCAATATTTACTTGGTTCATATAAGCATTAATCAGTTTGAATTTGAAAATTACAAACAAAATGATGACAAAGATATTTAGAAAACGTATAAAAAATTGAACGCAGCGAGATTCGAAACCGTGCCTCTTGGAAATGGTCCAAGCGCTCTGTCCGCTAAGTCATGCGTTCTACTACCAGCTGTATCAAAAAAAGAAATGCTGACAATAAAATTTATTAATAGCAGTAATTTACAACTAAAACATTATTTAAATATAATTAAAGTATAAGTAGTGTGTGTGGCCAGTCGTGGCCCAGTGGCACAAGCGTGTGACTGTAAACGACTGGTTGTGGGTTCGAATCCCACTCGATTAGTGGAAATATTTAGTAGTTAAGCGCGGCGTTAAGTTCCGCCACTTAACACGCAATGCCTCCGAATTCGGCGGAAAAGTGGGGAACGGAGTGTCTTAACACTAGGTTCCGTCTACCTACCCTGCTGTGTGCGGGATACAGCGTGAAGCTAAAGTATAAGTATTATCTAATACATACACATATACATCTAAAATTATAAAAATCACGTTCTAGCAACACAATATGCTAGGGTAGGTACTAAAAATAAAATCAAGAGAACCGTCACACCTCGCCACCATCAATGTCTACAGGATAAAAGGATTTTGTATAAAGATTTTAAAGGGCCATTGTAACTGTGAAAACATTTCTTTTTACTCTCGCAGTCGTTACAGGAAGCTTGTTGACGTCATTCAGGGGGATTCCATTACGACAACGATGCTACTTGATACTTTTGTGAGTGGCTATTTCGTTTCAAAATATCGTAATTTAAATGGAAACACGCACTTTGCATTGGCTTTGTGATTTATTTTCTAAATATTTTTTTGATGAAACTGTGTTTTTTTTTGTTTTTTAGGCTGTTTTTTTTTTTGTTAATTGATGTTTTAGATGGTTGTATAGATTTTATTTATATTTTTATTAAAATTGATGGAAAAGTGAAAAAAGAGCCTAAATAATATTCGTTTTTGCTCATTCGAAGCCATTTGACTAATAGCCTATTATACCTAAGATCACTATTAACGAAATATCACAATTTAGGCCGGTAAGTGAAGAACGGAGTGTTTGACTCTAAGTTCTCTCTGACTATCCCATTCGGGCAAAAGCGTGAGACAAAAAGAAACTTCTAATAAAACTTACGAATAATATGTAAGAATGAAGCATATTCGACATCGTCAGTAATTTTGATCCGTTTTAGTATGAAATATAAGACGTAAAATCTTATATTCTCTTTTGCGAGCCATATAATTTGTGCTTAAAAAAATGTAACAAAACAACAAAAACAATAAAAAGAATAAATTTGCAATATTATTAAGAAAATAGTACCCTAAAATTCATCTTACATAGAATCAAACACCTAACTTGCAGTCTGAACATTCTTTATACATAAATATTACTTTTATAACCCTGAATAACAAAATAAATTCATAAAAATGTAACTGTCAGGTAAACGCTGCCTTATCAGAAATATATTGCTATTATATTCTTATAATCCATTTCCAGGAAAGTATTTTTTTCACCGAACGACCTACTGTTCCTTATCACATAAAAATGCCTAAACATTTACAAAATACCGCCGGTTAGTTGCAAAATAACGTCTAACAGGTTTTATTTAGTACTGTAATCTCGCCGGTAAAATGTATTACGGTACCTGCGCCTTAATCTATAGCCCCTTTGTGTAAGAAAATGTGAACGTTCAGCTTACGAATGTATAATGTATCTATGCATACGTACTTATATTTTTTATAAGATTTTTTAATTATTTAATATTTTTAATTATAATTTAACAAATAAAATATACACCTTTATATTTTTATGGGTGTTTTTTTTTAATTTACAACCTTTTAATAATATTTAAAAATATATATTTATATAGAAAATATAAGAAATAATGGCCCTACAAGAACGTTTTCGTATAAAGCATATATAAAATGATATAGCTCGTACAGTTTCGTTTGTTTCCCGAATATTATTGTAGGTTAAGAGAAATATCTTAAGACATTTCGTTCTCCACTTTTGACGTACTCGTAAGTTCGAATCTTTGCATTTTGATTTAGTTGTGTGTGTGTGTCAGTGAAATACGTAATATTTTATTTTGTATTACTATATATTAATATTATAAATTGTAATAGATTATTTTTAATACATATGAATAAAAAAAACGAATTAAAATTATAGATGCTTAAGTAAAATAACAAGCGAAAAGCTTATATTAAGTTAGTTAAAGCTTATATTAAGCGAAAAGCTTATATCAAGTATTTAATATTTATATCCGTTTTAAATGGTAAAAATCTTAGTTTTATTCATCTAAAGATTTTTATTTCATAGGTATTATAGAAACGAAAACATTTTTTTCTACATACGAGTACATACATATACCCCCAGGCATCACTATCAATCTGCAATGTCATTATAAATCACTTCATTCACCGTGTCCATATTTCATTTATTATTTTATTTAATGTTTTTTCCAGTTATTACTTAATTTTCAATATGAATCAAACACTTTGATTGTATTTATGCATATTGAGATGAATATTGGATCAACTAAATAAATTTAAATTTAACAAAGTTATTACTATTTCGTTTATTCAAACGTACATATAATAAATAAATAAAAACTCATACGTTTTTTTGATTTTTCAATATTTATCCGTCTATTTTCATTATACAAATATTATTTTGTGTTTTGTTATGTTATTATTTGAAATTAAATATACTTATACATACCAACTGAAGTAGTTTTATGTTAAAAAAGTAAGGCCCATCATGATCAATGAGTCCGCGTCTGACTGTTAACACATAGTGGGTTCGATTTACACTCGGAAAAAGGGATAATTTTTGTTTTAACTTCTCAGGTCAGACAAAGCGCGTTCCGGTACTCCGTTGAAAGTGCAAAATAAAATAATACATTTTATTAGCTCTCAGTTTTCTCCGCCTGCCATGTTATGCTGGAATATGTTTGTAGCAGGACGCACTGATCGAAAGTCTAGTTTTAGAATCGGGGTCATAGGCTTCAAATAATATTATAAAAACCATAAAGTCAAATTGAAGCAGAAGCACTGACGATTTCTAAATCTTATTTTTGTAAACAAAAAACTTATATTGTTTACGTAAAACATAAAGAGCGTGTATGCAGTGGTTGATAACAGTGGATATGGTGAAACAAATATACAGGAACAGCTTATAACATTTAAACTTATCAAATGCTTTAAAATCTCATATTTATTTAATTTAAGAAACGATAATAGGTAAATATTTCATTTTTATACATTCATTCACTCGATGAAGTCTTATATAAACCCCCTTGACCTGTATTACATTTAAATCTACTAAAATCCGTAATATACATATCAATAGTATGTAATATAACGAAACCTATATTAAAAATATAGCTCACCCGAATTCATGCCCCGTAAAAGGTGCAATTTACATGTGTATAAAACTTTTGATTCACGTTTTCCATACATAGGTAATCAGGCGGCCACTCCAAAAATATAGGGAATTCTGATTGATATAACCCGTTGTGGTTCAAATTTTAAATATAAGATAATGTTTTGCATATTTTACATATTATAAATTAAATATTTCAAATTTTCTTTGAAAATTAGGTAGTTACCAAATGTAGCTCAACTATAAAACCATTAAAAATAGATAATAATTTGTCTAGATTACTATTTTAGTTCATTTTAATACTTTTTTTCAACTGCATAGCAGGTTATTTAGGGAAAACCTAGTGTCAGTTGGTCAGACACTGCGTTCTTAGGCTTCAGACTGAAATCGAGATACTGTGTAATGATTGGTTGTACTAAACGCCGCGGTTGCTCTTAGGTATCAGAACAGTGAATTTAAAAGAAGAAGAAAATGGAAATATAATTGCCACTCCTCGAGTGGGAATCGAACCCACAACCAGTCGTTTACAGTCACACGCTTGTGGCACTGGGCCACGACAGGCCCACACTGGGCCACGGCCAATTTTAATTTTATATAAAAATTTTGATAGTAAAAAATGTATACATGAAAAAAGTTATGGTGTATTGTGAAGTCGATGTTATATTTTATTACAGAGTAGTTTACAGATTTTTCGTACAAAAACGCTAAAAATATTAGTTACAATATGACAAACGATTTGCATCAATTTGGCCCTTCCTGTTTATTCAACAACGACTAACTGGACAAAGCTTATCGTGTTTGTACTTCCTGCAAGCCTGAATGATCAAAAATACACACGAATGATTGGTTTATTATAAAAAAAGGTTACAAAATTTAACACGCTATATGAAAATAAAGTATATTTATTAAATTCAAAGAAATATATAATCACATGACTTAAAAATGATAATTTTACTACAAATATGGTATATTCGTTAAAAAGACAAGGAACAATATATCTAATACATATCAGTGTGTGCTGAAAACACAAGGTTATACCAATTGTAAAAGACATTTAGAAAGTGTATAAAAATTTTAACGCAGCGGGATTCAAACCCACGCCTCCTGAATACCGTCCAGGCGCTATCACAGCTGAGCCACGCGTTCTATTGCCAGCTGCGTCGAAATTCTTATACGCTTTATTACAATTTATTTTTGTTGTTAGCATATCTGTAGAGAGATTTTTTACAAACTGCTACTCAAAGATTATTCTACGAGCAATCGTTTGTCAAGAGGGAATGCTATTTCTAAATACTTTTAAACATTTTTAAAATGTTATTCTACACGTAGGATTTTCAATTTTCCTAAGCGTGGAATCACACTTTAAAAATGTTCACCATACCAATTGTAATTCAAAAGAGTAAAAAAAAGCTTATATTTTTCTAAATACAGTTTAATTTAAATACAGTTTAATTTAAACAAAAAACTCTTTTAAACCTCACTTAGGCTTAATTTTAACCATTTATAAAAATGTTAAATTTGATTAATAGCAAAAATAATCTGGAAAAGATAAAGGAAATTCATGCTGTGAAAATATTTTAGCCATTGGATACAGAAGCGTGTATAATTTTTCAAGCAAATTAAAGAGCAAAAAGGGGAATTGATAATTGTTTTAATTAACATTTTGCAAGGTAGTTACGAATCTAGAAATGTCATTTGTAGTCAAGCATACTACTCACTACAATGCCAGGATGTTTAAAAGTAACAAGCCTTTATCATTCCCACGAGTAGGAATCGAATTCCCAACCACCGTGAAAGTCGTCATGTAAATCATTGCGACATTAAAATATTGCTTACTCAACTACTTTGACGTCAATATTTTATTTCTTCACACCCGTATAATCGAAGAGATACTAGAGTATACATACTCCATTCTCTGCATTCCGTTCGAAATCGAAACTTTGTGTATGGAGTGACCGAATATTTCATTGAATACAATATAATAGTAATACTTTTTTTTATAAATCATCATTTTATACTAACTTTTTCTTTATTCAAACCAACCATTTAAACAGCATACAATAATTACAATATTTGAAACGATTTTCGCGCATCAATTCCAAAAGAGCAAATTATCATAATGTGGATATAAAAATTCAACTCTCTATTGTAACGATATAAAAGAAATGAAAGAGCAAACTTTCCCTAGGGAGCGATTCCCGGGTTTTATTATTAGATAATTAACTCTTTGATGCCCGAGGACATCTGTTTACACTGAAGCTAAATTTATAAGACGTTTAAAGAGAACACAGTTCCCTAATTAGATGGTTACCTACGAAATTATTTATGCGCCGTGAAATTTGAATCGATGTAGAATAAAATATTATTAATTTTGTTTGAAATATCACGTATGAGTTATTTGTATTTTGTTAAATGTTTGACGTATACTCGTATGTGTATGTTTTATTTGTAAAGCGTTTGGTTTCTTGTTTTATTTAATAAAACGTTTTGTATCATTTTAAATAGATTGCAGTAATATAATATTAAGGCAATTACAGTTGTTTAGATTGTCATTTTTTATAATTACATAGATATTTATCACAATTATCTGTATTATTAAAGTTTACATTTTCAAGCTGAGAGTACTGAGAGTAACTCTGACATTTTCAGCTTCAGTTTTTTCCGGGAGAATCAGGGAGAACCCAGTGTCAAAACACTCCGTTCTCTACTCAGGGATACTAACATTTAAAGTCGATTTAGTGTCGGGAGAATTAATTTACTTATTTTTATAATTTCATAAGCCATGGCAATACTCAATGTTTCGAATTCGGGACAAAAAAATAATATACTACACCGTTTACCAAAATATTTAATTTTAAAATCAACTTTATATTTCTTCTAAATTTTATAAAAAAAACATGCAAATAAAACACACGCTTTCAAAGCTAGCTAGAATAAAACATATAACATTCTGCGCCACCATGCACTATAAACCTACAAGATGACCTAACATATTTATCGTCGAGGGACCGAGCCTAATTTAAAATTCACTTTGTCTTTTGTACTGTAAACATAACATTAGTACATAAACTTATTTCGCCCGGCATTATACTTCCCCGCATATGAATAACTAATACAGTAGGGTTACATTTTGGAGCGAACAAAACTTCTATTGTTAATCAAAATTAAACCAAAAGTAATGTGGTTAAGAGGAGCCAGTAATAAAATATTATTATAGTAAAATTATATTCGCTTCATCTTAAGTTCTTAGAATTTTGATAATGTTGCTTACAGCTTCACGCTTTTTTCTGCATAGGATCAGAGAACACCTACATCCTGTACAAGATGGCTATATCTTTTTAACTAGGTTAGTGATGGGAAACAGAAAATATCTAGTAGTCCAAAAAAAAATAACGTATAATGTAGCCCAAAGAAAAAATGACATCTGTCAAAAAGATCAAGCTATCTTGTACAAAATATAGTGTGAAGACATTTCGTTCTCCGCTTACTACCCGTAATGTCTCGAACATTGCGTGTTATGTGGCGGAACTTAACGCCGCGCTTTTCGAAATGAAAATAATATATAATCATTCCCCAAGTTATTTTTTTTTAGCTTCACGCTGTATCCCGCATACAGCAGGGCGAAGAAAATGGAAATATAATTTCCACTCCTCGAGTGGGAATCGAACCCACAACCAGTCGTTTATAGTCACACGCTTGTGCCACTGGGCCACGACAGTGATATTTGTTATATTGATTTTTGTTATATTGTAGATTTATTGTATTCCAAGAAAACATTAGTTTTATATTCAAAATAGTTCAGGCAGATCATTTATTCGTAGATGTAGACTAAGACTGTAGACTAAATAATAAATTATTTAATATGGAAAATATAAATTATATTTTAATTAAATGGAATACTGAAAGTATATTATATTACAAGATTTTCTTTTTGTTGAAACAAGTCCTTTATTAACAACGTAAAAATTATTTACGTTCTTTTTTGTTCAGAACAAAGACAAGAAAAAAATAATTTAATTATCATTTAACTAGCTGCTTACTATACTGATTATACTTAGTAGATTTTTTTTCGCTCCAAGCTTTTCCCGCATAGTAGGGTCTTCGATAATCTAGAGCCAAGACTGCCCGAATTGAATGCAGAGTGGTGGAACCCAAGTAAGAAATAAAATTAATTAAATTATGATAATTTTATCAAGTGAGAATGGGAATCACGGTTATATTCAAACTTTATCCCATTGCGCGAATTCGTTTGCTACCTTCGCCCATGGACATCTACAACAGCAGAAGAGTTGTGGATGCGTTGCCGGCCTAGAGGATGGAGGTACCTGTACACGCGACCCTTAAATACCACTCAGAAAAATTCCGTATTCGTATTTTCGAATACTAAAAATATTCTCGATTAATCCGTTTAAAAAATAGTTTCATTTCAAAATGTGTAGTAATCGCAAAAACAAAAGATCATATTATTTAACATAAGTTTAAAAATTATTAACTACGAATTAACGTTAAAATTTCTAAATAAAAAAATGCTTCCGCCAGCATAATACTGAATTTATGATCAGTTCTTTAGACAATTTGTACATTATATATTACTAATAACACTGTCATATATTAGCAGCCATGTTTATTACTAATTACAGATTACACAACAACACTTACATAAATGTGTCAATAAGTAGATATGAAAAAAAAAATTGAAAATTCCGTTATTAATTAATAATTAGCTCAACCCTCTTAGCGCATAGTAAACAGGAATCAAGGTGGATTTTGTCATGACAATTATGAGACGTGTACTTGCAATCCGCTGGCGCTCTTAAGTAATTAGTTTAAATTTTATTTTGATTTAGTGAACGCTTGTGTCATAACAACGTTTATATAACTTCGGAATAATTAGTTGAAACGAACTAATAAATAACTCAAGCTGGATTCAGCCTGATAGATAGATCAAGTAAATAATAAATTAATTACATATTTAAAAAATGTTATTCAATTTAACTTTTTTCTTCTTTTTTCATCAATATTTCCTTTTCCTACGTTATATAGTAAATCTCAAAAAAGCTGTTTTTCACGAAGTACTTTAACAAATTGAGTCCTTCCCTCCCAAGCAGTTTCATTCAATAAAACACTTCAAGTCGAGAGACCGAAGTCTTTATAGCCGTGACCGCACGAGAACCAAACAAAAACCAATGAATTCACTTTGATGTTAAAACTAATGAGGCAAAAATAGACGCGGCAGTACGTACATAGGTTGTTATGAAATTTTTAATTACTAAGAATATGTTAGAAGTAAAACGACTAAGTTTATTAAAGTTAAACGCACAATAAGTGCCTATATCCTTATAACATTCAAATAAAAGCATGTTTCCTTGATTTAATTTATATATAATTAAAATGAAATATATGAATCTTTTGAACAAAAATTGCATAACGGAGGAATATGGAATTTGGCATATGTATTTTCGGAAAATTGTCCACTTTCTCGCCAAAATCGTTTCATATTAATAGAGCACAGAATTGAAAAAAAAAAACATACACATTTACCCGGTTAGGATTTAAACCAAAATCATGTTTACAGTCATTCTGCGCCCCGATGGCACTCAATGAGAAGATGAAGAGATTAATATGAAAAATAGTTTTCTGGTCTTCTACTTTATTAAAACTTTAATTAAACCAAATTTCATACATTTATATCAACAGAATTTTCGTTAAAAAGAACTCAAAATCTATTCTTAACGCACATAATCTTCTATAAATAAAACAGCCTGTATATAGATACGGATTCAATATGTTAGCTAACCAATAATTGAGAAAATAAATCTTTATTACTAACATAGAGTTAATATTAGTACCCGTATTGGAGATGAGCTGTCATTACCAACTCTATTTAGGCTATCCTAATGAGGTATATCGATTTATCAGAGAAATCTGTGTTCGATATTGCCTTCGTCTGTTACACGCCAATTGTGTGAATTGCTACTACCAAAATTACATTTAATGTTCATTATTAGAAAATTATGCTCTTATCTATTTTAGGCACGTTATAGGTAAAAAAGTGGTATTTGTGGTGTTGTAGGACAACGGTTCTGTAAACGCGATCGGTTATGGGTTCAAGTCTTAATCGAGGGATGTCTTTTTTCTTTTTTTTTTTAGCTTCACGTAGTATCCCGCACACAGCAGGGTAAGCAGAGAGACCCTATTGTTAAGACACTCCGTTTTCCACTTTCCCCACGCCGAATTTAGAGGCATTGCGTGTTAAGAGGGACTTAACGCCGCCCTTTACCTCTGATAGCAGAGCGAAAAAATGGAAATATTAAATATTTCCGCTCCTCGTGTGGGAATCGAACCTACAATCAGTCATTTATAGTCAGACGTTCCTGCCACTGCGCCACGACTGGCCCCTGATTACATTTATTATTTTCATTCCTTCGCTCTATCAAGACAATACGTGGCGAATTTGGCCACCTAAGAATCAATGTTTAGAATTCGTGCAGGAAGTGGAGGTGAAGTGTCTTGACTTTAGTTTATCCCTGCTTACTTTGCTATATAAAATAAGCGTGAAGCTGTAAAAAATATTTGAACTACATTTTGAATTCTGTTCTAAATATATACAGATAGGACTAAGATTATAAAAATGTAAATGCTTTTACCAAAGATATTAAGAACGTACTTTCTTTAGTGCAACATCGATTCAAAAATATTAATAAATTAAATAAAAAGCTTTTGCCTAAGCAATTGTTACAATATACTGCGAGGACAGTCTTATAGCTTCTTCCATATTTTATTAACGATTTCAATTATCATTGTTAATAAGATTGACAGTAGATATATAACAAGGCTTGCAAAATAATTTCGATACGAATCTCAAGAGAGAGTGTCAATAATGATAGGCGATTAAAATTGGTGAGCATTACTGAATTTCCCACAGGACGTATTTCCATAAAAAGTTATATTAAAATACCATTATTTCATTAATTGCCTGAATATTATTGGCTGCCGTTTGTAGGTTTCCAATTTTATATTTTCTGATGAAATATTAAATACACTGTATACTAGCGTCTGCTCGATACTTTGACTATGCAATTGAAAATATTGAAAATTAAAAAAAATACTTGTTTTGTTACAATTTAAATATATCCATTATTCATATAAGCTGTGTGTATGTATAAAATTATAAATCAAATGTTTAACTTGAGTTTTGCATTGGTAATTATATTTTTAAGCGACTTCCAAAAGGAGGAGGTTATCAGTTCGGCTGTATTTTAAGGAATTGTTAGCCATCTACTATAGTGCATTAATCAAACTAAATCTAATATATTCTGCTATCTATAGTCATATTGCAACTTCCACCATAGCACGTCACAATCTAACCAATAATTAACAATTGAAATTAATCCACAACAAAAATTGATGGAATTAAACTTTTAATTAATATCCTCGTTAATATACTTATATAGAAAAGTTGATTAAAAGATCCAATCAACAGAACAATGTCGTTGTTAATGAAATGTTCTCGCTATTTGTAAATTTATAATTACAGGAAAGCAAATTTTGGAGTCAATTCCGGGTAAACGAGATCACTAATTAGTACAGCTACCCATTTTGCTGTTGTGTCAATACTCCGATTGATAATCACAATAAGGCCCAGTTTGCTGTTCAGTTTAAAGTTAATGTCGTTGAAAGTAAATCTAATTAGTTTCATTATTGTTTGATTTGAACGAGGTGCGTTTTTTAAATTAAGCTTTTAATCAATTATTAGGTAATCATGTGTACGAAGCTAGAACTGAGTAACTAACAGACAAAGTACGGTCGGCACTACTAGCTAAGTATAACATATGCTGAGTTTTGTCATGTTAGTTCCTTGGGAAACGTAGAGTAGCATAAAGAACGGGCAAAAACCAAATTATAAGTTATATTATTGAAATACCACACATCTGCTTACGTGAAATTACAAAACAATTGTGAGACCGAAGCTATGCGTTCCAAGAGGCACAGTTTCTAAGTGTCGTAGGTTCGATCCTCGGTGTGGGTTTTCTTAAAAGATGTATAACAATTTACGTGTGTACAATATTTTTAGAAAACGTATAAAGTATAAATGTTCAAGTAATTGTAAGGAAGGCGTTTTAAGTAACAGTGTTGAAAAAAGCAGGAAATTTTCCCGTTTTATTCCAATTCCTTCGTTTTTATCAAAGGTATATTGGATAAATATAAAAAAAATGAATTATTTCGTGTTGTTTTATAAATAAAAGTAAAAAAAAAATATGAAAGAAAGGGTAAGTATTGATGTTTTTTTTTATAAAATATACTTATACCTAATGGTGGATTTTGCAGAATATGAATCCAGAAGTGGTTTTTGGTCTAATAACATAATTAGGCAATTTGTGAAAAGGATTATATTGTACTAAATAGTTGTCAGTTTGATTTATACCTTAAATGATATCTATAAAACAAACATTAGCACACGTGGGACTTCGCTACAGCAATTTCGTGCGAGGAAATACTAAAAAGTTAATATTTAGATAACATTTCGCCGGATTTCAAGACACGAGGAAAATGAAAATTATATTGTAATCATTCCACCAACTGGGAATCGAACCAGCAGCCAATTATGCTTGTTGTCAAATGCTGTCCCACGCCACGCCACGATGGCCTCTATAATAATGTTAATTAAATTAAATTAAAATTAAATAGCTTCACGCTATATCCCGCACACAGCAGAGTAGGCCGAAGGAACCTAGTGTTAAGACACTCCGTTTCCCACTTTCCGCCGAATTCGGAGGCTTTGCGTGTTAAGTGGCGGAACTTAACGCCGCGCTTTACCTCGACACCAGAGCGACGAAAAAGGGAGATATAATTTCCACTCCTCGAGTGGGAATCGAACCCACAACCAGTCGTTTACAGTCACACTCTTGTGCCACTGGGCCACGACTGGCCACATAATGTTAATACCCGTCAATATTCTAATTTTTGTATAAAAATATCTTACGATCTCATTACGCTCTCATATTTATTTTTAAAACTGAAGCTATTTCTGTCTTTTATCTCGCGTCGGCGTTAAAAGCTTTGTTTACAAAAAAAATATATGATCTTTCTTTCTTTGGTACATTTCAATAACTGTACACAGTAACTATTAGTCATTTTAAGTTAAGATTTATTTATAAAAGCAAACAAAAGAATCACTGATTTTATTCATGAATGTTAACTTGTATTGTGATTTTTATGAAATAAAAATACGTTTTTAAATATGCGATTCAGTATCATAAAGTATTTTTTATTTAACTCAAGAGACTATAGCATTGTGCCAACAGTATAGTCTTTTTCTATACACACGACGAAAATTGAAAAAAAACATTTAGAAAACGTATAAAAATTTGAACGCAGCGGGATTCGAACTCGCGCCTCCTGAATACTGCCCAGGCGCTCTCACCACTGAGCAATGCGTTCACGCTATTTTTATGCGTTTTTATTTATTTATTTTTATAATTAGGTCCCATTAAGGCTGGGGAGTGGCTGAGACCGTCGTGGGGCAATGAGTCAGCGTCCATCTATAAATGCAATAGTTTTTAGTTCGATTTCCAGTAGAGGCAATGATTATATATTATTTTTAAGTCCCCTGCATTAAAGCAGCCAAATCTCTGTGGTCTGGCTTAAAGGAAATCGTGGGGTTGAGTCCCGCCATTCAAAACATAATGATGATAATCTTGACTTAGGGCGGTAAATGCAGAACGGGGTGACACTTCGTGTTCGTGTAGAATCTATCGAAAAAAAAAAAAAAACAAACAGCAGTTATTGAAAAGCAGTAGTATACTACTAGTACGATAGTACTATTACTAGTTATATGTATTATACTTATGTACTAAAAGTTCCGAGTGCGCTCAATGAATGCCGGTGTACGGATAAACCCGACAGGGATTTTGTTACACCGTAAAAGAAATTGTATTGTATTATATAAATAATGAAATAATGAAATAAATAAATAAAAATACCCTGCTATACAGGAAAAGGCGTGAAAGCGAGAGACCATGGACTCAAGTTCTGAAGTAAAAACATTACATAAAATCTTTGCCTTAAAATACTACTTCTGATTAAAAAAAGTATAATAAATTCCATCCACATTTGCTTAAGATAAAGTACAACGTTCAGAATAGTCGTTCAACTCACTGAGTGATTGATAAGTTCCGTTAAGTAGGCATTAAGAAACGACCGTTGGGAGCGAAAAAATATGTAGGAAATTCAGGAGTAAAGTTTTGAAATTAAAATAAATTCTTTTTTATTACTCCTAGTCGAATTTAGAGTAACTTAACTTTTTTCTAAGTTTTTGAAGTATGCACTCTTATTTGACTTGTCTATTCAGCGAAGTAGGTACAGTACATATAACAAGTACTATTATATATATTTTTTATATATTTTACTAAATATATCTGATTATATAGTAAAGAAAAGAAAACCCAATAATAACTTAGATTATCAAAAATGAAAATATATGAAAAATGAAAACCATCAATTAGATATCAAAACTCTGCATACAAAGTGGTACAACCACTTTTTCAGTTTTGTTACGATAGTTTCGAATTACGCATGTTTCTCTTCAAAAAAAAAACGCTTTCACGGCTTTCTTATGTAGCAGTTTAGGTAGAGATAGACGAATGCTAAAAGGTTTCTTCTCTAACTTCTTATAGATTTCTAGAACGTAAACATGATTTCCACCATTGCCATCTATTGTCGTATCAGAACGTGAAAATTAATATAAAAAATATAGCCGGAGGTTAGAACCCATAACCACCACGTTTATAGATAGCACCCCACTTTGCCACGACAGCCTTACTTTTTTAATTATATTCGAAAAACAGTTTTCCTTACTACTTAATAAGATACAGTTTACCTTGAGTTTCCTCGGTAAATATATTAGATTTCTAAATAGGTGTCTGCTATCACGCTCCTTAATTGAAAAACTTCTGATAAGGGTTAACTCTCCACTTCACTATTATACCACAGAAAAGGTATAAAAACAGAAAGGTTAGAAGCTTTGCGATTTTTTCCTGTAGCGGGATATTTAGAGACAACCTAATGTCAAGATACTCTACTGTGAATATTACTAATACAATACTGCATAATAGAAGGTTACTTAAAAATAAATTAAAAGTAAAATAAATTGAATTGCCGTCAAAATCTTGTTCAAAATTAAAACGTAAAAAAGTAGTTCCTATTTACCTGATCTGTATTTAGAAACTAAAGTTTTATTTTGATAAACAACGCTTTCATGCTCCGGGGCAAACAAGAAAATCTATTCATCTCCCTTACAGACTTTGACTCTTGAATGGTGGAATCCAACGCTTTTCTTGGCTTTAATTTTAAAAAAAACAGGTTAAAAATATTATATTCGATTTAGTTTTAACTTTTATGATATAAGAAAAAAACTATCTACTACAAATAAATCATTTTTTTAGATTTTCCCCAGCCAGGCTAGAACCTAGTGTTAAGACACTCCATTTCCCATTTTACAATTTACAATTAAACCTATAAACCTACAAAAACTTTTACTGAATATTATTAAACAACATTCATCTTAAGCATTAATAATTTCTATATTACTACCATTTCTACAACATTCTGTGAGCCGAGTTATTTTCTCATAGGGTCTTATATGTTATTACGGTTAGTGCCAAAACTGACGTATTTATGGGTGCTTACTCCTTGATCTTAAAATCACGTCCCATATTTTGTAAGGTAAGGTTTCCCTTTGTGCTCTTCAAAGGTGTAACTTGAAGGTTTTCTATTGTGCTCATTTGTTTGTTATTAAACATACATTTTATTATATACCGGAAAATATATAAATGTATTACTTATTTTTTTTACGCTGTATCCCGCAAATAGAAAGGTAGGCAGAGTAAACCCATTGTTAAGACACTCCATTACCCATTTTGCCCTGAGTTCTGAAGGCATTGCTTGTTGAGTGGCGGAACTTAACGCCGCGCTTTGTCTCGACACCAAAGCGAATAAAATGGAAATATTAAAAATTTCCACTCCTCGAGTGGGAATAAAATCCAATACCAGTCGCGTTTACAGTCTTACTTTGTGCCCCTGTGCCACGACTAGCCTCCATACCCACACCCGCATGTAGAGCGCTTTATCAAAAAGAGTCTTGGGATCCCAACGTTCAAACTATTGCAGGTGCTGACGGGGCACGGTTGCTTTGGTAAATAATTGCACCAGAATAGGTATTTGCCAAAAAATATTGCGGTATCCCACGAGTGTAACGCGCCCTTCGAATCGATGGATCGATGTAAATGATTAGTGTGCAAATAATATTGCGTAAGAAAAAAATATTTTTGTACTTTATGTATAATATATCATGTTCTAAAAATAAAAATAAGTACAAAAAAGTAATAGATTAAGTAAAAATACTAATAGGTACATCATACATAGTATAGATACATACATACAAAGTCGCAGGAACTTTCATGACATAGTTTTTTTTTTCTCTTTATTTTTTAAACGCCACAGACTCGAGTTCCGAGTATTTTTCAGCTATTTTTCTTTTTTCTGTTTGTTATTTTTTTTTATTTATTTTAGCGAGTGAGTACACTCGGTCTTCATGACATAGTTGGAAAGCATCCGATTATATCCGTGATGGTGATGGATTCAATTAGAAAACCGTTCTTTATAGTGAACGGTTATAATACGACTTTCTGCCAATCAACACATAATTTCTTTATAACTGTAGAAAAATATGTAATGAAGTGCATTAACCCTAAGTCCCTTGCCACTGTTTAAAGTCAGACATACGTGATGTAAATATATATTTAGAATAAAAAAAACATATAAGTCTACAAGCGTTTAAGAATTTTGTTGTAAGTCAATAAGAACAAATAGCAATTTGTTAGAGTACTTGAATTTTTAAAGGACGCGGGTTTTAATACTGATACATTGAAATTTCTGTATTTTTTCTTAAAACTTTTCTTTTTAAAAAGTTAAAGAGTTTGAATAATTTCTTAAAAATATTAAAATGTGTAAAGATGATCAAACAAAACATACATAAGTGATAATACTGTTAGTGTTATTTTAGATATTGGGATATTTTTTTTGTAAATTATTACAACAATTTTGATAATAAAATATGTTTATATCAAAGCATGGTTTTACAGCAGAAAAAAACATCTTAATAGGATTTAGAAGGTATTGGCCCTTCTTTTTATAAATAGATTCTTTTTCATGACATGGAATTATCCACACACGAAGTTGCTACAATGAAAGAATTAATAGAGCACTCATGTATCCGCCTACTCTGACCATATGTACCTGTACTTGTACCTACACGCAATACGAAAGGTCAACGTGGGCGAAATATTTTAGTTGGTCATTTTACTCGCTGAAACATTTTATGCAATTCATAGGATGGATCGTAAAAAAGATGTATAATTCTTCAAGCGTTTAAAAATTTCGTAGTAAGTTGATAAGAACATAGAGTTCAATTGGCTAAATTACTTAAAGTACCAATGGAGATGGGTGTCAATACTGCTACGTTCAAAATTGTGTGTGTTCTTTTCAACAAGAGTGACAAATGATTCTTTAACAATATTAAAAGGCTTAAAAATGACCAAAACAAAATATACGTAAGTTATAATATTATTAGTTGTATTTTAGAAATCAGGATATTTTTTTTGTAATTTATTGTGACAATGTATAAAAATGGAAGTATGTTTTCCTAGCAGATTAAACATCTTAATAAGATTTACGAGCTATTAGCCCTTATAGATTGATTCTTTATATTTATAGATAGAATCTTTTAGATGACCTACACATGAAGTTGCTACAATGAAAGAATTAAGAGAGCACTTATGTATCCGCCTACTCTGGTCATATGTACCTGTATTAGTACTCTCAATATGAAAGGTCAACGTGGGCAAAACATTTTAGTTGATCATTTTACTGGCTGAAACATTTTATGCAATTTATAGGCGGGATAGTAAAGGAATTGTGATATATAATTATACTCCTTTATGTACTTAAAAAAACATCTATACTCTTTTTTTCGTAAAATAGGATAGTCAGAAATAACCTAGTATCAAGTTTTCCACTTTTTGCAAAAATAAAGACATGACCTGTTGCGTTTGTAATAATATACTTACATTTTTTTGCTTCACACCTTTTCCGCATATTAATGCAGTCAGAAGTACATTAGGTACTTCTGATGTCATGCTCCCCTTTACTTCCCTTTACGTCCTATTTCAGGTTATATCCTGGCCATTTAAAAGTGACGTTACTGAACACCGTGCCATACTTTAAATATAATTACCGACTGGAGGTGAGGATGGGACCCCCGACAATCGTATGAACACTAACACCATCTGTAAACAGTGAAACATCCACGCTACGACGGCCTGAATAATAATTCAGTTTATAAATCAGTTATATATATGTATATTAAGATTTCTTCAAAAAGTAACTCATTAGCAAAAAATACATATACCGTTCCCATACCAACAATTTTACTTAACATCTACAAAACAACCTTGATGTATAATTCTTCAAATAGCTTCACGCTATATCCCGCACACAGCAGGGTAGACAGAGGGAACCTAGTGTTAAGACACTCCGTTCCCCACTTTCCGCCGAATTCGGAGGCTTGCGTGTTAAGTGGCGGAACTTAACGCCGCGCTTTACCTCGACACCGGAGCGAAGAAAATGGAAATATAATTTCCACTCCTCGAGTGGGAATCGAACCCACAACCAGTCGTTTACAGTCACACGCTTGTGCCACTGGGCCACGACTGGCCACTGTGAACAGTGAAACATCCTCGCTACAACTCCTGAATAATAATTCAGTTTATAAATCAGTTATATATATGTATATTAAGATTTCTTCAAAAAGTAACTCATTAGCAAAAAATACATATACCGTTCCCATACCAACAATATTACGTAAAATCTACAAAACAACCTTGATTTTTACTTAAATTTTATTTGTAGCAATACTCATTAATGAATCTCTTGAGACAAATTGAGTGGCAAGTCGAGACGTCTAAGAGAGTATTGTTAAAGTCGTCAGTGAAGAGGGAATAATAATAAAATAATTGTCTTGAATACAACTTGATCTTATTGCTAATATTTCATTTATTGCCCACTTGCTGTTATCCAATATTAAAACATCCTCATTTGTATGATGTTATCATGACGTAATTAGGTCCTTCTTATATCATAAGATATAGGAAGTGATTGCGAGTACAGATTACAGGCGAAATACTGTTTTTATATTGAACGTATTATATGTTTTTCAATTTGCAGCATCTTTACCTATATTATAAATGCGAATGTCTGTCTGTTTGTTGGCTAATCTACTAGTCCGATTTGGATAAAAACATTTGTGACATTGTGTGTCTAGTGGCGGAACGACTGGTTGTGGGTTCGATTCCCACTCAAGGAGTGGAAATATTTAATATCTCCATTTTCCACGCTTTGTCTTTGGTACCTAAGCAGAGAAATTAATATGTATATATAATCATGCACTCAAGTGGGAATCGAACCCAAAAGTCTCTTAGTTACAGTCAAACACTACGTTCCATAACGTGATACAAAGGATAGGAACGTGACAGACGTGAATGGCGTGATAGTAAATACAAATCACACGATTCAATCAAGTAGTAACTAAATATAGTAATATTAAAACCTAACGTTTTCCCTGATTTGCAGCGTTGAACTTCTATCTTCACTTAATTTTTTTATCAATAAGTTTTTAATAATTTAAAGTAATTAATACTTATACGTATACTTTTTAATGAAGACATATGCCCTTAGGACCGTCCAAAACTTCTTGAATGGCAATAATATATTTAAAGAAATATTTATTACGTAGACGATGTAATACGCTTGCTTCTAAGAATTGAGATTGCCTCTTATCGTAACAGTTATAAGATTTTCGTCATTTAAAGGATTATAACATATACTCAACTACTAGAAATTGTGATCCATTTGAACCCCCGCAATACATAAACAAGGTAAACAACGTATTAGCATATATCAGACCACATTGTACGTTGCAACATCACAGGCCTGGCCTGGCTTTGTTAGCTAAATTTAGTTACAGCTTATTTACGATTACAACCCTATTATTAGATTATGTATTATGTAGAAACTAATTTAATCATTTGATAAACGTGAATTATTATAACTGTTTTAAATGATTTTTTTGTGGCTTCATGCTTTTTCTGTATAACATGTTAGTTGGAGAGAATATTTTTATTTTTAGCTTCACGCTGTATCCCGCACAAAGCAGGGTAGGCAGAGGAAACCTAGTGTTAAAACACTCCGTTTCCCACTTTGCATTTCCCAATGCCTATTGGCATTGCGTATTAAGTGGCGAAACTTATCGCCGGGCTTTGCCTCGACACCAGAGGGACGAAAATGGAAATATTAAACTTTGGAAATTTCCACTTCTCGAGTGGGAATCGAACCCACCACTGGTCTTACGCTTGTGCCACTGCGCCATGACTGGCCCCAAATGTCAACCCGGCTAAATTCGAAACATTCCTTAACTGGCGAAAATGGCAGAACTTAACACCAAGCTTTATTTTACTAGAGCGGAGTATTGATCATAATTTAATTATAAACATTCCCTCGAGTAGCAATCAAATCTACAACAATGTTTACTATTCCACTGCGCCACGATGGCCTTTTTTCAGTAAAATTAGTACTAATTAAAATAACAATTTTAAAATGCCTTATATTTAAATTTACGACACGTGCCTGGTATATGAAATTAAATATATTTTTCACTAAACGTAAAAAAACCGTTTCAATTCTTAATAAGAAGCTATGCTGATTTCTTTTCTTTCTTTATGCAATATCTACCTAGATTTTTTTTTATATTTTAACTCAATAGATTTACTCATGATACGCACAGTGCAGTTTTACGCTAATTCTCGCATTTTTGAATAGTCGGAATGTATATAATAGAGTGTCTTGATACTAGCTTCTCTCTAACTATTCTGAAATGCGAGAATAAAAATAAAGATCACTCTGAATTATAAACATTATCATTACTGTATGTACGGTTTAAAGTCATAACCTATTTACAGTCCGACGCTGTTCCACTACACCGTAATATATTTTTAATGAATATAATTATATTATCGATGTTTAATAAAAATCATAAAGATCAAGAATTTGAAACCAAAATGGAGAAACTGCATAGTCGATAGATCAAAAAAAAAAAAAAATTAAATAGCTTCACGCTATATCCCGCACACAGGAGGGTAGGCAGAGGGAACCTAGTGTTAAGACACTCCGTTCCCTACTTTCCGTCGAATTCGGAGGCTTGCGTGTTAAGTGGCGGAACTTAACGCCGCGCTTTACCTCGACACCAGAGCGAAGAAAATGGAAATATAATTTCCACTCCTCGAGTGGGAATCGAACCCACAACCAGTCGTTTACAGTCACACTCTTGTGCCACTGGGCCACGACTGGCCACGATCGATAGATCAAGCTGCTAAATTTTGAAACTAAAGTAAACATTAATATTCTCTTAAAAGACATTAACAGAAAACATATAAAAAAATGAACGCAGCGGGATTCGAACCCGCACTTCCTAAATACCATTCAGGCGCTCTCACCAATGCCATGCGTTCTACTATCCGTTGCTTCGATATTCTTATACGCTTTATTACAATTTATTTATGTTATTAGCATCTCTGTAAAGAGATTTTTACACATTTCTGCTACCCAAAGATTATTCTACGAACAATCGTTTGGCAAGAGAGAATGCTATTTATTAAATATTTTTTTAAACAGCGGGTTCGAATCTCGCTGCGTTCAAATGTTTATACGTTTTCTTTAAATGTCTTTTTCAATTTTCCTAAGTGTGGAATAACATTTTAAAAATGTTTAAAAAAGTATTCATATTCTCTTCTAACATATTCTTAACATTCTTCCATACTGTACACAGAACGTAGTGCAAAATCACTTTGCTCACTCTATATTTAGTAATATTGCATTTTAGTTGTCATAACTCAACCAAATAAATATTATAAACATAGCAATCCAGGCTTAAATATTACTAATGTAAATAGCATTTCGTTTAAAACAATCAAATATAAATCATATTCCGTAATAAATAGTAATCATTATGGCATTTATAGGGCTCATAATGCTGTAACATCTAAAAACGAGGCAAAGTAAATGGGCCATACTTAAAAAGCAAGGACCCTCTCGTAACGAATCTGAGGTGGCACTTCTGTTTTATAATTTCGAAAAGTCTTTTTGAAATGGGATGATCTCATGCATCAATGATTTTATAAGAACAAAATATAGTACTTATATTTTATCTATATTATACATTTTTGGATATCTGTTTTATTTTAACCGGAGTGTAAAGTTTTGCTATTAAATCGTTGTTTTTATAGTATCACGCTTTTTCCCAAAGAGCAGGTAAGGCCGAGAGCGTCTTATGTCAATAGACTGTTTTCCAATTTCTGTTCGACTCCGAAGCATTATATATTGAATGGAGTAAATCAATGCCGCGTTTTGTCTTGTTAGCAAAGCAAAGAAACGAACACTTGAACGTAATCATAAACAATTATTTCCGTGACTGGGAATCGAACCCAAAACCATCACGTATACAAACGCTGTCAAAATAAGTTTAATGATATATGAACAAAATGAAAAAAAGTAAAAATAGAGAAAAATAAGCCTAAGTTTCCCAAAATCGATATTTCGATGGATTCCTTAGTTTTTTAAGATACTAGTACAATGTATTCGTTTGTACTACAGTATACATATATCAGCCGACTGTATAAATGTTTCCCCAAAGATTTTAAACTATATATTAACAAATGATACGAATACCTCGTCTAGTTAAGCAGAACAGCGTTTCGCGATACTAAATGTTACAATCGAAATAGAAATCCTCCGTAATATCATTAGTGTGAACGAAAATATATATTTACTTACATAAAAACGTGTTTTGAAACATTATTAATATAATAAAATAATATAATAAAAACACCTTCATATTTGAACTTTCATTCTTCTTTTAAAATAATACCATGTTTACAAATTTCTCTTCTATACCACGTGCAACGACTATATTCAATATAATTTTATTATCTAAATTGTCAAAGTAAACATTTATTTTATACTTAGTGAACAAAATTACTTCTATACAAATAAATCAAATTCGAATGTATATTTGCAATATTAAAATAATATACAAATAAATCAAATTCGAATACGCTTTTTACTAAACGTCATATGTACATGGTATGTATACAAAAATAAAACTTTTTACAATTGTTGTCTGTCTGTATGTCCGTCTGTCTGGCGGTTTATTCTGGCGGTTTAATAAATTCGGACGGCTGGACCTGGATTTTAACAGGATTTTACTTCTACACTGCACTGGCAGATACATAGCATATATAATAAGGAGTAAATTAAGCTAGTTTTATATTGAGATAAGATTTTTTATTATATTCCACGCGAAAAAAGTCGCGAGCACAGCTAGTCACAAATAAAAAAAAATACCTAAAAAGTTCAAAGTTTTACACGTTACTCGTTCTACACTAGCATTTGTAAAGCAAAAGTAAATTTCAAACTGACTAATAGTACCGCTCAGTTTATAGATCGGTCCATTTGTCACATGCTTAGCTTCATCCCTTTCCCAGTTTTTAACACCTACAGTACATTTTACAAACATTGATAAATGACTGTTGATCGAACACTTTGATATTGATCGATTACAGTAACGTATATATCGACAGTTTTTGAGTAGTGCTGAGTTAATAAGTCATGCGTGGAAATGAAATTCAAGCCCGATTGACTTTTTGTTTGGATGCAGGATTTTTTTAAGTCTTTTGTTGGAGAATTATACTGTATATTTTTTTATTAAATTATATAATATTAAAATATAAAATGTGAATATGTTTATTTTATATATTGAAGAACCATTATGTACGTTAATTTTTTGTATTCCTTTTATTTGGTACTGTTAAAGTTCAGGTGGAGAAGGAGTATTAAAGTTTAAGCTTATAATAAACTTTAGTATTAATGTCTTATCTCTATATATTATATTTTAGAATGCCATTTTAATGCAAACATTACATACACTTAATTTTACATAATTAAAATATATTTATATTTATTTAGATTTCAAACAGAGGTACTTTAAAATTAAGAAACTTTATAACAAACTAACAGTACTACCCTTTTACTTATAATGAATAAATAAAAAGAGCTAAAATTCACGAACACGAAACTTCCATTGTCACTAAAGCAAAACAAGTATTGAAATATCGTAGGAAAATGCAAATACTTGCTAGAAATCAAAACAAAAGCTATTTATATAACTATAATCAGGGTATTTACAAATTTTATCTTTTTCGACATGTTAGGAAATTGTGAAAGCAATTTTTAGAAAAGGTACAATAATTATGATCACAGCGGGATTCGAACCCGCGCCTTTGGTCACCGTCCAAGGTGCAATCGTTCAAGATTTTAGCTTACTATTTGATAACGAAACATAATAATCATGAAATACACTATTTATTTTTTTCAAACGCACGTAAAAATGGATTTGGTCATTATATCATTTTTTCAATGAAAACATTACGCTTTGGGCTGAGCTTATAAAACATTATTGTTATTTTATTATTGTAATATAAACTTAAGTTCCGCCACTTAACACGCAAAGCCTCCGAATTCGGCGGAAAGTGGGGAACGGAGTGTCTTAACACTAGGTTTCCTCTGCCTACCCTGCTGAAAAGAAAGAAAAAGCCTACTATACGCCTTTGCACTTTAAGTCAAATTTGATATTTAAATTCAATTTAATTGGTTAATAGAGAGTATTTTCCATCTAAAATATAATAAGAAAAATATTATTAAATTCATTTTTTTGTTCGTTTATATTAATTGTATATTATTGTAAACTTAACAAAGCTCCTAAAAGATAATTGAAACTGTAAAAAGGTAATTAATTACGTCGTACGAATGTCATGTATTAGAGACTGAAGAAACGGTGACAAACTAAAAAAATCTATATGAAAGATTTTTTTCATACAGTTTTATATTAAAAAAAGCACTTGTAAATCACTACAAAATAAGATATTAATATGACTTTAAGGTTAACATAACATAAAACTGATAACAAATTAATTTAAAAAATAAACTACAGGTATAAATGCCTAAAATTACTTTAACATTATCCCACTCGTCATATGAAGGACATAAAGTTCTTGCTATAAACATATTTTATTACCACCGGAAACGGACATGTGTGCAAATGTTCAACGAATTCGGATTGTTAGAAGTGAGTCAAAATAACGTAGGAAAATATTTTCATACTGATGATATATGGTACAAGTTAAAGTCCTGGCTTGAATCATATTTTAAATCAATTCACAATAAGAAGTTTCTAAATTTACATTGCAGTGACGCATTGACTTGAACGATAGTTAAGCACTCAAATAACGTAGGAAGTACTAAGGTGTATATATTATCTACTAGCGACTCGCTGACCGTTTCCCGAAAAACAGGTAAGTCATGTTTGATCTTGCATTATAAACTATTTTCTGAAAAATTAATCGAAATCGGTCAAACGGTTTAGATTTTTCATACTAACTTTCAACCCTTTAAAGGAAGATCATGGAAAAATACCTATATTTTAAATATTTTTGAATATTGCAGGCATTTAAGACAATCAGGCCTGCAATTTGGTGAAAGCATAACAGCCAGATAGACAGACTTTCACATTTATAATATTAGTATGTATGTATATTTAAGTGAAACTTATTTCGAGCGAGAGCGATGCTAGGTTCCACTATACAATATCTCAAATTATTCAAAAACACAGCGTCACATGACGCTGACTCTTTTCCAGAGGGGAAAAAGAAAATCAAATCTTTTAAAATATATTAACATTATATATACCTCCATATATTATACCAAGATTATAATTTAGAAAAAAAAAAAATATAATTATACAATTATATAATTGTTATGACGCAAAATGAACTTTGATTGTAATAAATTTATAATAAACAAAGTTTATTTGTTCAATTATCATAACGAGAGATACCGTTAATACGTACAATGAAATGATTTAGCAACCTACTTAATTTTAATAGAGCAAATATAAAAATATTTTACTTAACCCATTTAATATAAATCAACTTATCGTATTACTATGAAATGACTTTCATAAGCCTTTCATTTTAAAATGTATTAATTCTAAAATACTTTGTATAATCTACAAATGTATTTTGTTATGTGGAATATATTTTATTTGTATATCTAAGGAGAATGAACGGGAAATCTTAATTTAAATGAAAAAAAAATAATTGTAAGAATTATTTGGTCTAGTAAATATATGAATGACACACTTAAGGAATTACTCTATTAATTAAATACTTATACCCCAAGATATAATACTTAATTAAAAATTAAATACTATTCAACTGAAATATACAAAAAAATGCCTTACCAAAAGAACTTACAATGTACTTATACCGATCATTATAAATAAACTTAAAAAAACTTACATTAGACACACGAAAAATCCCACAGTGTTTCTCAAACAACACAAAAGAACACCAATCCACAAACACACGCGGCAATTAAATTTACGTCAACTGTAAAACTAACGAGCAGTTTTTGTTCCGTCACGTAACAATTTACAAAGAGGCGAGAGCCAGCCAGCACGTCCCAGCCTCCACACGAACTGGCGACATCTAAAAAATCTGAATCCTGTAAGCTTATTGCTACGCCGCTTCATGCCAAAGCGCTAGAGATAAATATCAATTAAATTTCAACCTTATTTCTTTTAACTTAGAGTTTAATTATTATTTTATATAACACACCGCTTTTTGGTTCTATCGCTCAAAGATAGGGGAAGCACAGATGCTGGGCGCATGCGATTTCATCTACACACACAGACAAAGTAGAATCTGTTGAAGTGTGCATGAATGAAAGACAACACTATATTGTTTGTGCCCGTACTGGACACGATTGTTAGAAATAAGTGTTCGTTCGCCTCCCTAGAGGCAAATAGTTGTGTACTTATAGAAAACGGTTAGAATCGGTCCGGTTCGAAGTGATCGTTACTATAGTAATGTCACTGAGCTTTTTTTTAGCTTTTTTTTATATGATAAATTTAGTTTTAAGATATATTTTTTTATTTATTTTACGCATTGAATATTGTTTAGAAATATATTTTTAAAAAAGCAGCTTCACGCTTCTTTTCGCATCTAGTGTCAAGGCACTTCATCCAAATCGAAACATTGCGTGTTAAATGGCGGCACTAATGCGCCGAAATAATTATTATTTTATCAGAAATCTCCGAACTCATATTTATGCTACTGGAGGTCTAAATTAAAATCTGATCCACATTATTACCCAATAAGCAGCCTAGAAGCAAGGTTTCTAATAGTATTAGGACTTTTTAAGCAGCCGATAATGTTATGAAAAGTAGCTTCTCACTGTTCTTATTTACTTTTGAGGTAATTTTTTGTGAAACCATCCAATTTTTAATCTCTGCGTATACTTACCGTGGACTTTTTCTACCTAGCATATACTATTCGTATAAGTACTGGTTTGTGGTTTCAATTCCCACTCGGGGATATGAATATATTGAAGTGTTTTTTATTCTCCGCTGGTATAGGAATTCAGGTGCAAAGTGGATAACATTGTGCTTTTACGCTACGTTCTCTCTACTTACCTTGCTGTATAGCGTAAAGCGTAAAACTAATAATAATGTATGTACTGTACTGTATTTATCATAGTGCATTCATACTTTTAATCAATAAATAAACACCCTTCATTCACATATTTTTTCTCGAAAAATATAGCTAAACGTGTGAAGCATTTAGCTGATAATCATCCAAAGAGATGTTACAGCTAATTTAGGTTAACTATAATTAGTATTAGCGAATCGTGTAATTAAACTCAGTATCAATCATATGGGTGAGCGATTGTTTGTTAGTATAAGCATAATAGTTTTCTATAAGCATAAGCCATTAACAATATTTTTATTTTCATTTTTACGCATAGCAGGGTACTAGATGAAAGAGAAAACGTAATGTCAAGACACTCCCTCTTCCTCTTTCCGCCCAAATTCCAGACATTGTGTGTTGAGGAGTGGCGGAACTCAAAGCCGCACCTTGTTATTGTTTTGTCCCGAACGTAGAAATGAAAATTGTCATAATTACGTTTAATCATTCCTCCAACTGAGACTCGAACCCAGGATCTATCGTAATTAAAATCAGTCTGTCAAAATTGCGCTATAGTTAAAATATGGAATGTCTTATTATTTCTTGATTATCTTCAAAATCATCATAATCTAAAAATATATAAACGGCATCCATAATTTATCAATATGTAAACGAAATTCAACCTCTTTTTAGAGTTTGTAATTTAACACAGTTAAACTTTGATTGAGGCTATTACGGTTCAGTATAACTATGTACGCAATAGTTCAATCCTAATCTCGGGAATAAATTTAAATTATTTTAGTACAGTTTGGCAATAAAACAAAGTGCATCGTTAATTCCCGCTACTCAACAGGGAAAGATATTCAGGCGGCTAGTAGAGAACGGAGCGTCTTGACCCTTCTCTGCAATGCACGAGAAAGTAGGAAGCTGGAAAAGATACAAGTGGGGAATATGTGTAGATCCCGAATATTTTATATTAATGCAATAGAAGTACAGTAAATAAATAATATAAATATTAAACATAGTACTGACATGACATGTTGCTAGGCCAACGCATTGTTTTAGCCCAATGCATTCAGTATACCTATGCAGACTGAAAACCACGGTTTTATTTTCAAATATTACTCATACAATATACAATATATTAAATCAGTTCAGTTCAGCTTAATTCTTTGGTTATGGCGCTTGCTGAACACACGAAGGAGATACTTTTTTAAGTTTATCCTTACAAGATTTTGACATTTACATGAAATGATCGTTTGACAATTATAATAATTCCCACAAAAAATATTAAATCATTAAAATATTAGAGGTACGTCACAAAAATTTACTGTACTCAAGCCAGTAGCGCGGCGCTAAATAGGTTAAGTTGGTTTAAGTAACAGAACTTAAAAAAAACAGTGTGAACTAAGTTATACTATTCACAAAAAATATTAATTAAATATAAATACATTACTAAAGACAAACCATATAGAATTACCAACTAAAAAGAAACATCACACCAGTCACATTTCGTGCGATATCTCGACACTGTCATCTGTCATTTTCAGAAGCTGCATGAAATCGCCCCGCCGGGTTAACGAACGGTAAGGGTATCCTCTTACTCCATATATAGTATAGCACAAGATTATCCTTACTAATATTATAAATGAGCAAGTCTGTCTGTCCAAATTAGATGAAATTTTTAATGAAAAAGTAAATTATCCAGGATCAAACATAGGCTACTTATTTTTTTTTTGTAAATAAAGTTTATATGAAAAATCTGAACCGCTTGACGGATTGTATTGAATTTTGAAATAAATATAGTTGGTAATCCATAAGCTACTTTATTTTTCAAAAATCTATCCCCTAGGGTTGCAATATAACGAAACAGGTATGTAGTTCACGCGGCGAAGCCACGAGTGGGCCGCTGGTATTTTATAACTTTTTATTTAACTTTGTTTAAATACTAAGGCAACTTTTTGATCTAGTACTGCCAAAAAACAAAGAAAATATATTATCAAATCACTCTGCTTTCTACTATGTACTCATTTGAGTTACATGACGTACCAAATTAGTACTTGCACTAAATGTTGCTTATGAGGACTTTAAATTATTTGGCCCGAACATATCTCTTCTCTATATATAATAAAAGAGTAGAAAAGTCAATTCTGTACATGAAAAATTTCAGAAAAGTTTTAAATGGGTGCGCTAATATATCGATAACAGAGCCCAAAAATCCACTCAGTAGAATTTTTGTCTGTCTGTCTGTCTGTCTGTCTGTCTGTCTGTCTGTTAATTTGTTCGCCAATCACGCAAAAAGTACTGGATGGAAATGAATGAAATTTAGCATGGTGGTAGCTTATAGTCCAAAGGTACATATAGGATAGTTTTTATCCCGGTATTACATGTAGTTTTTTTGGAAAAAATAAAAAACCGATATAAGTATTTTCTTCATACACTGATATTTACTGAACAGAAATAAATTATTTTTTGCATAGAATTAGCTTAGAGGCTAGGACATTATATGGGATAGTTTTTATCCTGGTGTTCAATGCAGTTTCGCCAAAAAATAATAAAAACTGACATAGTCAAATTGTGTTAATTATTTTACAAGTGAAGATAAAATATTTCTAATTTCATTTACTAATATAATAATTATAAAACTAAAAAGTACAAAATAAATATGCAAATATTTCATATCCATAAAACTTTTTATTTTTTTATAATGGCAGCATTGTCATGTCACTATACGTCATTTTAACTTCTCCCGTAACGCTAAATTGAAATTAATATTTTTATATCGTTAAAAATTGTAATATTTGTGAAAGGAAAGTTTTCTTATTTAGACATTTTACTTTTAATATTATGCTCAGTACGTCATACTTCCTGAAGAACTTTAAAGTGTCGCTTTATAGGATTATCTGATGTCATTAGGTCGTGGTCTATCTTGCTTTGAATAAGTCATGAAAAATTATTTATTAATTAAAGGTTATTTATTGCCTTTAATGATTGCAATATTACAATACACCTCAAGCATGAAATTTTCTATTGAGTCTCTTCAAATGTGCCATTGAATAAATATTTTTTTGATATGTAAATTCATTAGAAAAGATGAGATTCTTCTTAGGCTCAAAAGTAAAGTTTGTTATTTAAACGTGAACACGGGTAGCTGTAGATACGTAATAGATATAGTAGTGTAGTTTATGCAGGCGAAGCCGCGGCTGGGTCGCTAGTATAATTATAAATATATCTTAAATAGTTTATTATATGATACCTATGTATATTTGAATTGTTATTAACAGTACAGAGTTTGACTATAAATGTGAAAGATTTGGGTTCAATCCCAACTGGGTGAATTTACTAATTTATTTTGGTTTTACTCTTTTTTATTTCTACACAAGAAACCGTAAATAATATTAAAACATGTGGCCAGTCGTGGCCCAGTGGCACAAGCGTTTGACTGTAAACGACTAGTTGTGGGTTCGATTCCCACTCGAGGAGTGGAAAAATTTAATATTTGTGTCGAGGTAAAGCGCGGCGTTAAGTTCCGCCACTTAACACGCAATGCCTCCGAATTCGGCGGAAAGTGGGGAACGGAGTGTCTTAACTCTAGGTTCTCTTTGCCTACCCTGCTGTGAGAGGAATACAGCGTGAAGCTAAAAAAAAAAAAAACATTTTAAACAACAGCTATACTACGCGATGCGTCGCTATATATTAAGTATACTATCAACTTTACTTTTAGGCAAGGTGTCAGCCGGTTTACGATCTCACATGTCTTATGATAAACAAAACATATTTAGACATTACCCTTCCAACATTAGCCCTAACAAATATGTATAATAATTTAACTTAATTATTATAACTCATTAGGCGCAGAATTTAACTTTTGAAAGGTAACAGCTTCATTTTACAAATTCATTATTTAGCGTTAAATAGAATATATATTTTAGTTTGCATCGTCATGCTTTTCTCGCATAGTAGAATAGACCGAGAAAAAGTATCAAAATACTTCGCTCTCCACTTTTTGCTCGAAATAGAGACATTGCTTGTTGCATGGCGGAACTCCAGACGGAATATGTAAAAGTATTTTTAATTGTAATTAATCGTAATACTTTCATGTATACACATATTTTTTATAGCTTCACGCTATATCCCGCAAACAACGGTACAAAAAAGGGAACCTGTCTTAACGACACTCCGTTCTCCACTTTCCGCTGAATTCGGAGGCATTGCGTGTTAAGTGGCGGAACTTAACGCCGCGCGTTCCCTCGATGCCAGACCGAAGAAAATGAAAATATTAAATATTTCCACTCCTCAAGTGGGAATCGAACCCACAACCAGTCGTTTTCAGTCACGAGCTTGTGCCACTGCGCCACGACTGGCCCCAAATTATTTAATGTGACATATCATAAAATAATATACGATATTTTACAAAATAGAATTCGAATTTATGGTATTAGTAAAGAAAATCTAACATTAACTTATTTTGTTTCTAACTTTAGCTTACAACTCTGTGAGTAATCGCAGATATCTTTTATACTTGCTGACAATATTTTCAACGCCGCGCCATCGCGTCGCAGTTGCAACGTTTTTCTCACTACCAATAAAGGCAGATTGTTTAGGTATTTCTAAAATAAATCTGTTTATTGAAAATAAAAGAAATGTGATATAGTTATTACGAATAACTTTTTTGCAAAAAGAAAATAATATTACAAATTAATTATTATGAAAAAAATTGGCTAATTATATTTTTGTCTGTATTTGAAGTTTAATAATCAAATAAGCCTAAAGAAAATTTCAATTGATATTTGAAAATATTCCAGTAAGATCATGGCGCAGTGAACTGACGACTGACTGTAGGCGCGTTGGTTGTGGGTTTGATTGCCACTCGACTTTTTAAATAACATTATTACGTTGAGCGACACTGCTCAATATGCATCGTCCGATTGGGGCTTTAGGGCAAAATCAGAGAACATAGTGTCAGGTAGGTAGGTTCTCTCTGTTTACTTTGAAATAGGGGTTAAAGTATGAAGCTGAAAAAATAGATAAAAATCCATCGATAATCGATTGAACAAGTGTTACTTTTAAACTACACCACAAGATAATAAACTAGCGGCCCGCTCGTGGTTTCAACGCGTGAATTACATAGTGTTTCGTTATGTCACAACCCGTGGGGATGTTTTTTTGCAAGGAACACAACCCTTGGGTACCCTATGTTTAAACTTAGATTGTCAACTATATTTATGCCAAAATTCATTACAATCGGTCAAGCAGTGTAGATTTTTCATACAAACTTTCATACCCTATTTCAACCCTTTAAAGGTTATTTTTTTTAAAAAGGAGCCTATGTTGGACCCAGTAATTTTTACTACTTTCATTCTAAATTTCATTAAAATCGGACCGGTAGATTAGTCGTGAAAGCATGACAGACGAACAGACGGACTTTCGCATTTATAATATAAGTATGGATGTTACTATTTATAAAGTATATTAAAATAACAAACTAATAACACTTCAATGCAAGTGACATAAAACCAAATATCACATAATACTGAAAAGCTCAAAGCTTTTTGAGTAGAAAAAGCTTTGAGCTTTTTGGTTCGCCATTCTAGTCCCATCGATTACAGTCTTCTCACTATATCCGCATTATCGAAGAAATCTACAAGTTCGGCGTTCTTATGATAATAGAACCTTTTTCCAGATGACAATTTTCTTTGGGTTTGGATGCTGTTGGAGATCACTACTATAAAAGTAATAGTAAACGTTAACTACAAGTAGTAAACTATTAGTAGTAAATTATAAGTAGTCAACTAAGTACTAAGGTAAATTCTAAGCTTTGTACGCTGTGTACAAATTAGAGAATGAAACTTATACAGTCTCACGAAATCGATACGTTGCGTGATAAGCGGTGTAGCTTAACGCCGCGTTTTGTCTTAAGTACTAGAGCGAAAAAATGAAAATAATACACAATCTTTTCCCCGAGTGGTCTTCGAACCCACAGCCGCGCACGTTAGTCACTGTCCCACTGCGCCACGACGGAGAGTAAAATTATATTAAAAAAAGGGCAAATTAGTAAATATATTTTTATTATTTTTAGTGTAATTCGTTTCAATGAATTGTAAATTAACTTTTAAAATAGTAATAGAGTTTTCCATTTATTTTAAATTAAAAAAAATATTTAAACGTTTCTAGAAGTCGTTATGTTTTTACAATATGAAATTCAATATAAATATTTGAATAGATTATATTGAAAAAACAACAAACTAAATGTTATTCAAAATGAATATTATATAAGTAAAGAAAGCTATATTATGTCTCTAAGTAAACATAAGACAACGAATTACGTAACTAACATAAACTATAGGCACTTATTAAATAAAGTATAATCTAACTCAGGATTTGTTTCTTATGTAAGACTGAGGGACTATTGTATTATTAATCTATCTTTTGTTTACTAGATTCACGCTTCATTTTTAAAAATGTTTTTATATAAAATAGCTTCACGCTATATCCCGCACACAGCAGGGTAGGCAGAGGGAACCTAGTGTTAAGACACTCCGTTCCCCACTTTCCGCCCAATTCGGAGGCATTGCGTGTTAAGTGGCGGAACTTAACGCCGCACTTTACCTCGACACCAGAGCGAAGAAAGTGAAAATATAAATCCACTTCTCGAGTGGGAATCGAACCCGCACCCAGTCGTTTACAATCACACGCTTGTGCCACTGGGCCACGACTGGCCACTGGTTTTTTTATATTAAAGTAACTAACTTTAGGCAATAGATTTAGTGTCAAGAATGCGAAAACTGAGCCCATGAAGATTGTTTTTATATAGACGGATGATTGGATGGTTGTTATAACTGACGTGTGCAAAGCCAAAAACCAGTTGGGCCATAATTTATTATTGTATCCGGGGCTACCCGCCACTTTTTGTGATGACAAAAAAAGTAGGCTAACTTGTTAGTAAACTAATACTTTATAGATTTTTTTATATATAATTGCATATATTTGATTAAAATGAGAGAGTCTAATCTTGCTTTAAATATGAAAACCTTTTATTTCTGTTATTTTCAAGTGCCAGACACTTGAAATGAAATGCTACCTGAATCTCCGCTATACTTGTTTTGATATATAAGTATATTTAAGTATATATAAGGGATTATATGTGCAGTATTATTTTTATTTAAAAAGAAAAACTCATATACACCACCTCATACCAATTTAATTACGATCATTTCATTAAAATAATATTTTAAAAAAAAAAGAAATACACACAGTAATTATTTACAGGAAAGCCAGAAGGTAGTTAGCATCAACAATCAGAGTCATGTTTAAATGCATAAATTCACTACGATATTCCATATCAATGTTTCAAATGACATTAACGAACGCACACAAACGCATACATTGATTGCGTATCTGTATCGATCGTTTGTTTGTATGAGGTATCGTGATTGGAGAATGGTTGAACAAACACCACACGCATACAATTTGCAAATATGAATATCAATTCGGTCCCGATTTTCGTATTCGGTTATCAGTATAGCTTAATACCACGTGGGTTGATAAGTAGTTTAAGAAAGAAATGGTAGATATTTTTTGATTGTCTTCTCTTTTTTAAAGTGTGGGTAATTAAAAAAAATGTGTACTAAATTTAGACACCAATGATCAATTAATGAAACTCTCATCGACATCATTAAATAGAATATTTTTAAGTTTGATTAAAGTTAGGAATCTTTTCTTCACAATATATTTCAGTTAACCGTTTCTAAAAAGCTTATTTTTATATTTTCATCATTTAAAAAAATAGGTAAAAAAACTTTTTAATTTAAACGGTTTTATGTTAAACATACATTGCAATGTTTAATATAAATGTACTAAAAACCAAAAAATAATAAAATAGATACAGTCGAAGGAATTATAAACATATGCATAGACTAGACTAAAATAAAACCGCGCGGCACGTCAATTGTCTACACATTATAGACTTAATGTGCGATAGAAGAATCGTTTAATTCATCGTTAGGCAGTTAGCCCGCAGACGGTGCGCAAATTACTTACTATTTCGCTGGCTAGCGAGGAATCGTTTCACTGCTCGTAGTTTGTCTTTAATCGACAAAACTTATGATAAAAGTACTACTCGCTCAACATTATGAAACCCTAAAACTCGCTTAATCGAGCTTGCTAACTTGTTTCCACATTCTAGCCCTACTTATCACACGTCCATCGTTGTCGGTTGAACAACTGCCTAATTATAGTGTAACATTACAAAACAAACATTTTAATCAACGATTGTAGACAATTGACGTGCCCCACGGTTTTATTTTAGTCTAGTCTATGCATATGTTTATAATTCCCACGACTGTATCTATTTTATTATTTTTTGGTTTTTAGTACATTTATATTAAACATTGCAATGTATGTTTAACATAAAACCGTTTAAATTAAAAAGTTTTTTTACCTATTTTTATTTTCTAGTTTTTAGTTTTTATTTCGCATTCTGTTTAATTCATTTAGTGCTTCATTATTGCAAGGTACCTAAATTACAGATTCAATTTCTAAATTTAAATCTCATTATTATACGCCATTTAGTGGCTGCGCCCATCCATACTAATATTATAAAGAGGAAAGACTTGTTTTTTGTTTTTGTAACGAATAAACTCAAAAAACTACTGGACCGATTTGAATGAAATTTGGCACAGGGATAGACTTAACCTTCAGGAGTAACATAGGCTACATTTTATCCCACTGCTGGGTATTGTTTGACGTCTAGTCTTAAATATTGAGGTTGTGTAGTGCACTGTATTCTTCTTGTCAAGCCCTTTTATTTGAAACCCATATTGGTGGGATTGATAAAATATTGTTATCAGCCAGCGGTAGCGGCGGCCATCTTAGATTTTAATTTTGAATAGTAAATTGTATTCTACTTGTTGAGACCTTTCATTTGATACCCATGTTGATGGGATTGATAAAACCTAAGTTATCCGCCATTTTGTAGAGGCCGCCATCTTGGATTTCAATTTTTTATAGTATATTGTATTCTGCTTGTTGAGCCCTTTCATTTGATACCCATATTGATGGGATTAATGAAACCTAAATTATCCGCCATTTTGTAACGGCGGCCATCTTGAATTTATAATGATAATGAATAAACATAATTATATTGTCACCAAAATCCAAAGTGTATACAAAATTTCAGATTAATCGGTTGACAGGAAGAGGGTGAAATTTGAATTACTAAATTTGACCCAAGAATAAAACAAACGGGGTGAGCTAAATAAAACCGTTTAAAAACTTAGACAAATATTAAAATAGTTAAGCCAACAATAAAACTCTTCATGTATTCAAAAACCCAAGACTAAAGTAACAAAATACATAATAAATTAAATAATAAATTCCATCCCTTGAACGGGATAGATTCAGATAACGTTTACGTTTCATTTGGGTGTCAGGTGATACAGCATCTTGTTAATCCTGACGTAGTATACAAAGGTATTTGCTCAAAGGTTTATCGGAGCTGTGTACGTTAGTATTAAATTACTAGTCGTTGTCGTCGGCTCTGCTTAGTCAGGGCGTCTAATCCTCACCCACTGGAATTTGCGTTCACCCCTCTAATAAACCTGTAGACAGATTTATATTATAATAAAAGTATTTGAAGCCGTCGTGGAGCAGTGGGAAAGCATCTGACTGTAAAAGTAGTGGTTATGAGTTCGATTTCCGCGATAATTATATGATATGATTATTTAAATCCTCAGTTCTTCGCTTTGCCTTTGGTTCCGAACAGAAAGTGAAGTATAGAGTGTCTTGACACTAGACCCTCTCTGAAGCCTAGATCCATGCATGCGACAAAAGCGCGAAATAATAGCTGCAAATTAAAAACAAACATATTATACAAATTTAAAATTGCAAATAAAATTGTCATTCATATAATACATTTAGAAAAGTTTAATGCATGTAGAATTCGTCGATCCCCGTACAAAGCTCGCGATTACTTATGCGAATCAGGCGTCCGGAACTTTTAAAGTCGATATTTTTATGAACTTCCCCGTGCACAGCTCTACTAAACTTCATAAAAATTCTATCGGGCGTTAAAGAGTTTAAGCAAGTTAAAGAAACTGCTTAGAGACGTCAGTATCAGGCCGTCGTCATCCCTTACCATTGTATGGGTGACAACTGTTTGGCGAATTCACTCAGGTGGGCTCAATAGCTTCGATTATCCGTACAGAAGTCTTGAGCTCGATTCCCCCCGAACTTGTTTAATTAAAGTTTTCGCACTCTTTTTTCCTTTAGGCGGGGAAATAATCTGTTGTTTGGAACAGAGAAAGCTGTGAAATATCTATTATTATTAAATTATTTGATGCGATATTTTTTGTCTTTTTTTATATTGAATAAAAATATTTGCATATATTACTAAGTATCAATTTGTTATAGATTTTGTTTTTTGAAGTTTAAATATCATCATAATGTAATTTTAAAATAAAACTTATTAGTACTACTACTAATTAATTATTCATTTTATTTAAATAAAAAATATTTTGCTATATTTTTTTTGTCTTAACTAAAAATATATATTCTACGACTTCACATCTTCCAAGAGCGTTCAACTTTTTTGTACTCAGTGTTTGCTCTCAGGATTCGAGTTTCTATATGGCGGAAAGTATTCTTGCATTCGCATATTCAGAACAACTGGTAATAAGTTCCTCCTATCAGATTGTAAAGTTCAACGCGGTGAGAAAACGTAGGTTGTAATTTTTATAAACAACTGCTGTAAAAATACCTTAAAGGGTTCTTCTACTACTTATGAACAGTTATTTTTTTTAAAGCTAATAGGACATAGTGATAAGACCCTCTCTGAGACATAGTGCGTCGAATGACGAAACTCAACGCCGCGCTCTGTCTATGGTATCAGAGCAATGAAATGAAAATTTAAATAATCATTCCCTCTAGTGGGAATCGAACTCACAATTAACACATTTACAGTCAGACGCTGAACATCGACACTACGTCACGACCGACCCTGTTCTGAACTGTTATTATTTAATATTTTGTTAAAGGGGATATTTTATTAAAATACGCTACAGGGCTAATTAAATATAAATATTATAAATGCGAAAGTCTGTGTGTTTTCCTGTCACGCTTTCACGGTTCGATTTGGATGAAATTTAGAATGAAAGTAATAAAAGTGACTAGGTCTAACATACGCTTCTTATTTTTTCAAAAATCAACATTTAAAGAGTTGAAATAGGGGATGAAAGTTTATATGAAAAATCTAAACCGCTTGGCCAATTGTAATGAATTTTGGCTTAAATATAGTTGATAATATAAGCTTAAACATAGGCTAATTTATTTCTTTAAAATGCGCCTCCGAGGGTTGCCATATAACTAAATAGTGTACGCGGCGAAGCCGCGAGCGGGCCGCTAGTTAAATATAAATTAACTTAGCAACATGTTTTTCGCTTTATATAAAAGTGTCAAGCAAATGGTAGTGTATTTCTTCGAATATCTGTTTGCACTCTTTTTTCATCATATAATTTAAAACTATTTCAAGCGTAATACTTTTTAATCTGCATTGCTTTCATAAAAAGGTGACATTCAATTTTATTTATGTGTATAATATATAAATTTGTTGAGTATACTTGAAGCTGGATAAGTTCTTTATTGATTATAAGCTTAGCAGTAGATTTCAAAAGGGAGATAGTTAATTTCATTAAGCAGCATTAAAAATTCCTAGTATTAAAAAAAATAATAACAAAATATAATATATTTCAAGACATTATAATTTATCAACATAAACAAGAACACAGACGAAAAGAACGAAATGAATGGTAATAAAAAAATTGGATAATATTTCTTTATATCATAAAGTCAGATGAACTTTTCATATTATTAACTTACAACAAGAGTAAATAATACGATATTCCACGAAAAATGAACCGTGAATGAAGCAAATTACAAAGCCAGTTGTTCCGAGACAATAGAGCTACAGCGTAGACGTCCATATCCATTGACATTCCTACAATTCATTTCGGTCACAATACAAACATTCCCACTATAGCGTATATAGGTACTATTTTTGTTTATACTTAATAGTATAATAAATTATGTTGCTACTTCTTTTTATTTTGACTGTGTTTTCTTTTTATTTTTCTTAAGACAATATTTAGAAATTTCTATTTTAAATAATTTTGACTTTAGCTTTTGTTGCTGAATTTAGATACATACATATAACAGAACTACATTATGTGATTCATTACATAATTTAAGAATTTTAAGTTTAAATAACGAATCTATGCTTAAATTTTAACAAGTTTTAAACCCTTATTACTACATTATTTTTGTTTTCACGAAAACAAATTTAAGTAATATTATACTATATAGTTCTTATTTCTAGAGGAAGGAGTGACTAGTTGTAGGCTTGATTCCCAAACAGGAAAATGACTGTACTTAAATTATTTACATTTCTCTGAACCGCTACCCAAAATAAAACGCGGCGTTTAGTCCTGCCACACAACATGTAATATATCGATTTTGAGGGGAAATGGGAAACGGAGTGTTTTGGACTATCCAACTATTATTATGCGGATTATGAAAAAAACGTTAAATACATTTTTCTTTAAATTTAAACTTTTTTTTATTTTTTTACTATTATTAAATGGGGCCAGTCGTGGCGCAGAGGCACAAAATGTGACTGTAAAGCGACTGGTAGTGGGTTCGATTACAGCTCTAGGAGTGGAAATATTTATTATTTTCTTTTTCTTCACTTTGGTGTCAAGGCAAAGCGCGGCGTTAAGTTCCGTCACTTAACACGTAATGCCTCCGAATTCGGTGGAAAGTGGGGAATGGTGTGTCATAACATTAGGTTCCCTCTGCCTACCCTGCTGTGTGCGGGATACAGCATGAAGCTAAAAAAACATTATTATTAAATCTAAAATGACATAACAATAAATATGTGTACATAAAATTCCAAATACCCAAAGACAATTTAAATTCTACAATGAGACATCAAATTTTGACATGTTACGAAGTGACAAAACTTGGCGTAGCTGTTACTCGAGCGGGGAGAAAATTATTCCATTTGCAAAACTTTAATAGCGTTGAATGTATTCGAGAATAAATATTTGTCATGTAAAGAACGTCTGTCAATCGAAATTTTATATAATTACAAATGTTTTGATGTTAAAAAATAATAGTGCCTAAATTATGCTTCGATTTAAGTTCCGCCACTTAACACGCAATGCTTCGATTTAAGACAAAAACTAAAGAACGGTGTGTCTTGATACTAGATTATGTCTGACGACCCTACTATGCGGGAAAAAAAGCGAGCTGTTTAGTTGCGGATTTATTATAAAAAAATAATTAATCTCAACAACCTGTCAAGCGCGGCGTTAAGTTCCGCCACTTAACACGCAAGCCTCCGAATTCGGCGGAAAGTGGGGAACGGAGTGTCTTAACACTAGGTTCGCTCTGCCTACCCTGCTGTGTGCGGGATACAGCGTGAAGCTAAAAAAAAAAAAAAAAAAACTCAAAGTTTAGCAGCAATATAAAGGATTTGGATGTGGCCTATGATACCATAGGATGTTTTAAAAGTAAAATTTTTGAATTTTTGCGAGACTCTTGAACAACTCTCTTGTTTTGACAATCATTATATAGTGTCCTGGTGTTTTTTTTTATGTTTATGTTTTGTTTTAGTTTTTTTTGTAGTTTTTGTATTTCACTTTCTTTTCATTTTTTTTGTTGTCAAACTTATTTTCTACTTTATTATTATAACATAAAAATATTTTCATTTTTATTCATAATTTATTTTTATCTATGTATGTGGAAAGTATATTGTTGGTGCATGTTGTGTCTGCCTGTAAGAGGGATAACACCTTGCAATGTTTGTATTAATATAATATGTTCATGTGATGATGAGGTGATTTTATTTATCCGACAACATGTCCTGTGCTTTGCTAAAAACAGTGACATACATACTATAGGAACAAGAAATAAAAATAAACTTGTAACGCCACGTTATCGTCTCCAAAAGGTAAATAATTCTTTTATGGGTCGGAGTATACGCATATATAATAAAATTCCACAGCTTGTTTTAGATTTACCACTAGAGAAATTCAAAATCTTTGTAAAAAATACTTTAACAAGTAAAGCTTATTACTCTGTAGAAGAGTATTTAAAGGATAAAAATGCGTGGAATTAATCTGAATAAGTCCAATGCCGGTTAGCTACCATTGTATCAAATAATAAAATTGTAATTTATATATTTGAAAAGAGCAACTGTTGAGTTTCTGGCCGGCTCTTCTCAGCAGAACTGCCTTCCGAGTCGGTGGTAGCTTTATGTACATTTGACGATTCAAAAGTGCTTTCAAAAGTCTATTTGTATTAATATAATGTTCATGTTCATGTGATGTTACGTGTACATTCTGTTGTTACGTGTATATCCTTATAAACAAATAAATAGTTAGAAATGTACATAAATACACTTCGTATTGACTCTAAATTATTTCTTTCTAACAAAAAAACATTTTAAAATAGGCAACGAAATTTAAACCCAGCTTGATTCGTGCCTTCACCTCTTTTTATCCAAACTCCAAGGGCTCTGACCGGTAAGCCCAATGCATTCTACTTCGGGATCCATTCGACATTGAAATTCTTAAGCGCTTGTTACAATTTATCTTGTTTTTTTATTTTATTCTTTCTATTTTCTGCTTTTATTGTTAGGCGGGAAAAAGAACAAACTATTTTTATAAACAACAAACGAAAATACTGTCTGTAATAATTAAACATCTCTAAAATTAGTTAAATGTTTTTTAAGATCGATTTTAGCTAATTACAAACGTCAACTTAAGCGTAACTTATTTTAACAAGTAAGGTATTAAAAATTATAAGTAACCCTATTACCAACCTGTCGCCCGCACGTCATCCCATTTTTATCTTCAAAGAATATTTTATACATTTATTCTCGTTATTACTATAACAAAGTAAAATCAGTTCAAAAGACTTATTATAGATATTTATAAGTATTTACGAATATAAGCTAGTCTTCTTATAAAATTTTAACTTATATAGCCTTTGTCCACATTGTTTATAACATTTATTTTGCAATTTTTGCCAATATACCATCGTAGATGGACAAAATTTAGTGTCAAGTATTTCCTCTTTCAAATTTCCCTTTGAAAGCGAAACATTCAATATACCCTTGTCTTATAAATCACAGTGAATATATAATAGATATAAAGAATTTTATTGTATTGTTTCAATAAAAACACAAAACAAATGACATTTTCTTCATTTTATTAGAAAAAAACATGAAATTAGGAATGGTACGTAATATAAAACGACCTAGGTGTACTTTACGACCTTTTTTATCTAAGGGAAAAAGTACAGTTAAGATAGTCAGAACTTTATGAGATAAACGAATTCTCGAGGCTTAGGGCGTTTTATGTCGCAGGACGGTCAAGGTTGGCATACCTAACAAGGATTATGCTTTTGTAAAAAGGACTTAGCTATTACAAGCGTCATTCGTACGTACTTACTTTTCACTAAGTTTATATTGAAAAAAAAAAATATTTTACCGTTCCACGTTTTTTTCCAAATATGGTCTAAGAGCTTGTGTCTTTCTGCCCGAAATTAAGACATAGGGTGTTAAGTGGCGGAACTCAACGCCTGACTTTGTTTTGGGTACCAGAGCGAAGGAATAAAAATAATTTAAACATAATCATTCCCTCCAGTCATCATCTTCATCATATCCATAATGTAAAAATAGTACCCATAAACATCCCGTTTACATCCAGACGTTGTCTCAGTACGCCACTACGGCTTGTAAAAAAAATGAAATTGTTATATGATAATGTTAAATTAATTTATATTAAGAGACAATAACTTATGTTTTTTATTTATTTAAGATAAAGCAGTAATTAATTTAATTTTTGAATTTTAATTATATAAAATTTGTATTACGAGCGATCATGAAAAGAATATTTCAGAAAACTGCCGGATACTACTACTACAAGTAAAGAGCTGAAATATGGCATTCAGATTTCTAAGAGAGTAATGAGAGCAATAAGAGAGGTTTTCCTGAAATTTCTACGGAAACGGAAAAGGAACGATTTTTTTCAATTTATTTTCGAAACTGGCGGAAGTAAAAATTGCAATAATATGTTATTGATCATAACAAGGATCATGTGTGTGGATCACCACACAGATGAAACTGACGACGACAACTTGTCTGATATATTTAAAGTTAAAAGAACAATTAAAGTTTTCATTTTCGCTAAAATTTAGTGGAATATTTTCAAAATAATTATGAAACGTGTTCAAATGTATAATTTGTTTTGCTAACTTTCTGAATTCTGTTCACGTTGTTGTTATAAGAAGTTACAATACAAACGCTTTTGTACGCCTTTATTAGTTTTGAAGTGGTTTTTAAAAATAATTACTGTTTTATTATTATTTGATTTTTTTCATTTCTTTCTTCGCTTTTTGCAAAGCAGACAGCAGGCAGGTGTAGGCAGAGGGAATCTAGTGTTAAGACACTCCACTTTCAGCCCTAAATCGACATTGTGTGTGGAGTGGCGCATATATGGTGCACATAATTGAGTATGCCACGTACATAACGATCGATTTATACGTACATGTATAGTTTAACGAATATACATATACCTTTTTTCCCCAGCAGCAGCAGGCAGCATAGCAGGGTAGTCAGAGAGAACCTACTGTCAGTGACACTCTGTTCTCCATTTTCCATCCGAAATCGAGACATTGTAAGATTTTTTAGCTTCACGCTGTATCCCGCACACAGCAGGCTAGGTAGAGGGAATCTAGTGATAAGACACTCCGTTCCCGACTTTCCACGGAATTCTGAGCTATTGAGTGTTAAGTGGCGGCACTTAACGCCGCGCTTTGCCTCGACAGCAGAGCGAAGAAAGTGGAAATATTAAATATTTCCACTCCTCGAGCGGGAATCGAACCCACAATCAGTTGTTTTATAGTCACAGTTTGTGCCAAGACTGCCCACTCCAGTCACCGCCACTGAACATTGCGTGTTAAGTGGAGGAATTTTACCATTTATTTGTATACATACATTATTATATTATAATTATAATATTATAAAAGAATAATATGTTTAGAATAATATTAATCATAATTTGGCTACCATTTCACTGTCGGTTGTTGTTTATGACAAAATGAAATATATGAAATTTAAAACTTTTTAATACCAACATGAACACCGATTGACATTGCGAATAGAAAAACAATTTTCTAATAATATATGAAACATTCAATATTTTATAAAATGAATTATGTTTTTATGTTTTATGAATTGAAATATGTATGTTATACAAATTTAGATTTATTGTTACCAGAAACTTAACATCTAAAACACTTTTTAAAGGTAACCACTATTTAATTCAAGATCTGATGATATTACCCTTCGATTATTATATGACATACATAAATAGTTTTTTTTTTTGTAATGGAAAACGGAGTGTCTTGGCACTAGGCTGTTTCTGGCTACCCTGCTGTGCGGAAAAAGAGTAAAGCTGCTTTTAATTACGATTATTTTATATAAGTTTCTTATATAAACTTCAATTTCCTAAGCGTGTCAATAATAATTTTAAACTATTTGAACATATTATCTAATCCCTGAACTTGGCTTCGACTTAACAAAAGTATTTTGGTTTAAAATTTATTATGATATACATATATTCTAAAATTGATAGCGATTTTGATAGAGTTATTATTCATATGGTAGTAACATGTTACAGTTTATATAGAAATTCTCTTACGCCTATACCGGTGGCTCGTAAACTATTACGCTATGCAGACTTAATGACTATTTATGGTATTCTATTTCATTCCTAACGGTGAGAAATACCGATGGCCGTGTAAGAGATAAATTTCCAAATCATTTACACGCTGGACTCACTATGTCAATAGTTTGTCATCATCCAAAATCATTTCTTTTTTAATTTGTGTATATTTGTAGTGGCCAATCGTGGCCCAGTGGCACAAGCGTGTGACTGTAAACGACTGGTTGTGGGTTCGATTCCCACTCGAGGAGTGGAAATATTTCATATTTCCATTTTCTTTGCTCTGGTGATGAGGTAAAGCGCGGCGTTAAGTTCCGCCACTTAACTCGCAAGCCTCCGAATTCGGCGGAAAGTAGAGAACGGAGTATCTTAATACTAGGTTCCCTCTGCCTACCCTGCTATGTGCGGGATACAGCGTAAAGCTAAAAAAAAAAAAATTGTAGTGTAGTACGTTTGCAGAACAAGTAATCAGCTTATACTTATAAGCTGATTAACACAGGATTTTATACTTGTTATTTAATTTAAAATAAAGGTCATAAAATGTTGTACTAAATACTTAATTATTTTGTTATTTATAACTTTTTTGATTTGGACTTTATGACTTTTGTCATATAAAGTATTTCGATTGCATAATATAAAAACTAGTTTTACCCTTTTCTGGAAAATGTTTGTTGAATCCAAGGAACCTGCATGCGTGCAACATGCGTAACAATTTTAGTTAACTACAATTAGTAATTTTGTTCGTTTTTTGTCATTCACTCAGCGAATAATATTTTTTGTAGTTTTAGTGAGTTTTATATAATAAAATGGATATTCACATTCGAATTCAAAATATTTTTATTCTAATAGACTTATGCATGCACTTTTGAATAGTCGAATGAACACAAAGCTACCACGTCTGAGAAGAGCCGGCAAGAGCAACAACAGTGGCTCTTTTCAAATATTAAATTTACAATTTTATTATTTGATACAATGGTAGCTAACCTGCAATGGCCTCAAATCAGATTAATTCCACGCATTTTTATACTTTAAATATTCTTCTACAGAATAACTATATATTTACGATACAAATGTTAGTTTAAATTTCAAACCGAGATTAGACCTAATAGGAATTTAATGCATTATCTCAGAATATTACCTTTAGAAAATGCATAGGGGTAGGAGTAGACCTAGGTTCACCTTCAAGAACACAGTGTAGATGATACTGTAGAAAGATCACGTAAAAAACACGAGGTTCGTGTATGAAGAGGTTGATGACAGTGGACGAGGCATTGGGCGCTACGTTTTCTCTGACTACCCTACTAAATATATATAAAAAATAAGCAAGCTCAACGTCACTCATTTATGAATTTTTATTTTATTTTGCATAACCATAATGTACTGCTAAAATATCATAATTTCAAAATAAATTTAAAAGCCAGTGGACACAACATATATTGGTACTCTTAACGGCTAAACTTTCCTTTTTGCTATTCTGCTCAAAGCGGACAAACTTTTTAAGCTGCCACTGCTCGTGACTGTACAACTCCGACTCGATGTGGAGAGTAAAAATAACAAACTTTTTGATTTCACCCATATACTATTTTGTAACTTTATTACATAGTAATTTCTTTATATTTTGCAATTTTTAACGTGTCAAGTAAAAAAGAAAACCAAATTAGGTTTAATTGTATGAATAGAAGCCGTCGTGCAGTGGAACAGCGTTTGACGTTTAACGTGATTGATTGTGGGTTCGATTCTCACTGAGGGGAACAGGTTATGTAAAGGTTAAAAGTTCCTTACTTAGTGTCTTACATTTAGTTTGATTTTGACCATTCTGTTATGTGAGAAAACAATATTAGCATTTCATATCAGTAGCTCAAAAAACAGAATTTAATAATTAATTAAGGATGATTTTTATTATTTGTACTAGTTGTAAATATTTTGAGACTAAAATTTTTAAAATAATAATAATACCTATAAATGTCGCATATATTAAAATGTTACATCAATCTCTATATACATACGTACACCAGCTCATTAACACTACTAGTCTTTCAAACATATATTGAAACAAAAGACATGCGTTACGAGGGCATGCATATTTGTAGAATGTATTAAGACCTCAGCTAAATGCTACTAACACCAACGATATTAATAATAAGTTACATCGTACAATAGAGCTTTCGATTTAATTTTATTTTGCATTGCTTGTAAATGCGTATTTAATTAAACATTTAAGTGAGTGAAAAAAAGAGTTAGTTAGAATGGAATATGCAGTGACTTGACATTTAGTTCTCTCCGATTGCCCTGCTATGCTGTGCCTGCGGGCAAAAGAGTGAAGCTACTTTTTGTGCCATGTGGATTTGGTTTATCATTCTCTTTTTATTTTAATCCAGCAAATGATTACTCTCATCCACTTCTAGGGTTGACTGGAAGAGATCTCTTCTAGGGATTAATCCACCTTTGTTGACTAACATATGTATGTCTTTGCTTTACTATGTTTATTTTCCTTATAGAACAAAGAATACACCGTAGCTTTTTATTTTTAGATTTTATCATATTCAACATTATAATTACATGTCGATACATAATGTAGGTATATATTTCAGGAGATACGTTTTATTTCTTAATATTTTGAAGTTTGACAGAAAGAACAAATCGTCGAAGTTGAAGCCCAAGTCGACACTCCGTTCCCCATTTTCCGCCGAATTTTGGAAGCATTACGTGTTAAGTGGCAAATCTCAACGCTGCGCTTTGGCTCGACTTCAGAGTGAAGAAAATGGAAATATTAAATATTTCCACTCCTCAATAGGGAATCGAATCCAAAATCAGTCGCGTTTATAATCACCCTTATGTGCCTCTGTTCCACGACTGACCTCACAAGTGTATATTTTATTTTTAAAATACAATATTATTTAATCGGCTATACCGTACAAAATATACAAACCGGCTCATCGATCCAATTTGCATAATACAAGCATGCCTGCAAATGCTTTTGATATTGCTGCGAGATTATCTTCAGTATCGCTGCTTCATTCAATAAGATTCTACACTACCTTATTTCTATCTAGTATCGGTTATTGTTACGTATAATTTGTACGCATTCAATATGCGGGATATCAAGAAAATCAAATAATTTATTCTAATAATAATTAAGCCAACGTGGCGCAGTAGAATAACAAAACAACTGACTGTAAGCGCATTTGGTTGTGGGTTCGATTCTTTTCAGAGGAATAGTAGTTACGCCACTCAGCACGTATACTCTGCTATGCGGAAACAAGCGCGAAGCTTTTTTATTTATATATCCCTTCGCTCTTACTTCTCCTTATTATTATATAGTTATTTTTAACTTTACGCTGTATCCCACACACAGCAGGCTAGGCAGAAGGAACTTAGTGTTAAGACACTCCGTTCACCACGCACCGCTGAATTCGGAGGCATTGCGTGTGAAGCGGTGGAACTTAACGCCGCGCTTTGCCTCGAAACCAGAGCGAAGAAAATGGAAACAGTAAATAATTCCACTCCTCGAATGGGGAATCGAATTCACAACCAGTCGCTTTATAGGCACATATTTATATTTTGGCCGGCTGGCCACGGCTGGCAACTTCTCCTTATTATTCGCTAGAAATATAAATAAACGTAGAAGGTGAGTCTATTTTTAATAAATAACGATAAAAATATATATTTTGATAATGACCAAACTTTCAGAATACCTAGAAATTCTAAGTATAAAATATTTCTTAGATGTTATAAGCCAATCGAATCTCTCAATATAAGGACTCGAATCCCACTACGTCCAAATATTTATACGTTTTCTAAATGTCTTTTTCAATTTTTTTAAGTCTGGAATAACACTTTAAAAATGTTTAAAAATTTATTTATTTATATACCTAATCAACCTTACGCTTTTTAGTAAGGTACAAAGAACTTATTTTTAAGATACTCCGTTCTGCCATTTACCTCAATTTGATGGCAAATGGAAAGCCAAAAGTAATTTAAATATTATAATTTTCTTAATAGAAATTGAACCCACAACCGTCGCATTCACAATGAGACATGATCCCATTGCGCCATGATGGCCTCTATTATTTCCTTACTATTACTAATATATTGATGGAAAATACAAAAAAAAATTAAAAGCAAATAGACATTAAGCGTTCGAATGTTGATTTTAAAATGGTATTAGTACAGTTAGCTATATTGTACAAATCAATAAAGTAAGTTTGAACATGTATTGTATTTACTTTACTTCAGTTGTATATGAAACGAAAAAAATGATAAACGTGGTCGAAGTAAAACTTAAATTCTTTTAAAAACATTTTTCCAAATAATTTAGTGAAATATTTAATTTAATGCTACGTGCTACGTAACCAATGTAATATGAATAATTAATATTGCCTTCCAATGTAAGTACGTACGTATATTAAAGTTACTTAATTTTATTAATTTATTATTCTATAATTAATTCTACGTTAAACGTCACTTATCCGTATATGCGTAATAAGTTGCCTTTTATTACACAGAACAAAATTTTTCATTTTTTTTATTTACATGTGTTTGTGATATATTCGCCATCTTGAAACAATTGGACAGCGTCTGCCTATAAACTTTACTGAGGAAGTTTAGGTTTAAAGATTTTTATTTACATTTAAATTATTTTCCTTTGTAAGGCAGGAGTGGCGTTACACATTTAATTCATACCAAGACGTCTAATTCATTCCACAATATTCCGAATTCAGGCGGAAAGTAGAGAACGTAATGTATATTAAGTACAAGGCTTCTTGTCTATCCTGCTGTATGGAAAAAGGACTATAAATAGTGTTTTTTAATATGATAAATTTTATTATAATAAACAAATAGATAGATAGATAAAAACACTACTGTACTGTAATAATAATACTGAGTAACATGTTATCTTATAGTATTCAAATAATTCATAGACCTATCATATTAATCATTGCCTCTAAGATAAATATGAAACATGGAACAGGTAAGTACGTCATTTTAGAAATTGCAACCAATAGAGTATTTGCAGCATGCATGCTTTTGATTTCACCAGCAGCTTAGCGCGGTATTAAAGGCGTATTTGCGACGCTCAATGAAACTCTAATTCCGGTACAGATAGTAGATATTAAGATCCGACAAGGATTATGACGAATTTAACACAATATATCTGAAGGTAGGATAGGAGTTAATATTTCAAATATGATTAAATATTTACAAATTATTATTTTCTTTTTTCTTTGCAGCTTCAGCCTTTTCGTGTAGTGGGGTTGTCAGAGATCGTGTGTCAAAGCACTTGGTTCTCAACTTTCCACCCGAAATCCAGACCATGCGTGTTGGGTGATACTGTTATTTAATTAAAATGATTATTTTACAACTCAGGTACTTTTTTTTTATTTTTTGTTTTTTTTAGCTTCACGCTTTACCCCTTGCGAACGGAATCGTATCCCTAACGCTACGGTCCCTGCGTAGGTACATACTCCTCATTTATTATATCGTTGAATTGGTGAAAATATTTTACAACTAACATGGTTCGGCCTAGTCATAAATTAGATTGTAATAAAAAAACATTTTTATAGAATATTTTATGTTTGTGTACATTCATATAAATAACGGATAAAAATGATACAATAATATGAATATACTATACTGGTAAGCAGCAAGTATATAAGTAATTGTTAAAGTATATTTCATCATAATAACACTCCGTGGCGTTGAGTTTCGCGAATAACACGCAATGCCTCTATTTCGGACAGAAAGGAGAGATTAAAGTCTCTTGAAACCAGATTCTCTCTGACTACACTAACTCGGAATACAAGAAAAAGAGTTCAGGAAACCTGTAAAAAACAAATTATTCATCAATGGATCAAACCAAGAATACGTAGCCACAAAATTGATACAGTGTTCGTAGCTAGGAGCAAAGTTTAATTAGTTATTCACCTAGTTCAACAATCTGCTCCTAACTATTAAATGGCTGATCATTACCGAAGATAATTATTCGCGAGCTTTATTTGAATTCGCTGAAACCTTAACTTTCTTTATAGTGAAACTATCGACATTGCTAATATAAGTTATAGTTTATAATGCATTGTACAGTTAAGATTAAAAAAAAAACGTTTTATACTATGTTTGTATATATAAAAAAATTGAAAAAGATAGTGAGTACTACATTATTTTGTTTTGCTTAGGAAATTCGCAAATATTTTTAGAAAACGAATAAAAATTAATAATAATAATAAATACTTTATTACACACAAAAGTTTACAGGGACAATATAAAAGAACAATCGTAAATTTTATGTGCAATGGCGGCCTTATCACTACAAGTGATCTCTTACAGACAACCATTTACTTATAGGACTAAAAGTAAGAAATCACAGAGAATTAAAAAATTGTTGCACAGTTGGATTGGAACCCGCACCTCTTTGAAATGGGCCGGCCATGTGCTCTGACAACAATGCGTTTAGCGTGGCGATGGCGTTCCGATTCCGCCAACTTCAATTTTTTATACATTTTCTAAAAAAAATATTAAATGTGTGTAATTTCTTTTTGATAAAGAGATCGAGTCTAGAATTATTAAATTTTATATAAAATTTTCTTCTATGTACAAGATCTAACAGATATGTATATCTGTTCAAAATACTTCCCAATATAGCTGAGCTCCACTATATTTAAAAAAAAGAGTGGTAGTACTATATGGTACAATAAAGCTACTCTACGCTAAATATATAAATATAAACTTTGCAAGTAAATTAAAACATAGTATTTTTTTTCTTACATTATTTCACTTCACACATTTAAACAGTTTTCAAACACAAAGTAAACATTTTCAAATATATATTAGTATTTTTATATAAAACTTGTTTGGGGTTCTTGTTGAGAGTTTTAAATGAGAATATACAAGTCTTGCGCGTATAATATATATTTTAACGTTACAAAAAATGTTTTTAAGTTTAACCGTCAGTAGCGTGAGGACGATAGGAGCGCGAGGCTTCTTTCAACGGCCTCTTTCAAGCCGCGTTCCGTTCTACGTCTTGACATGCCCCCGGCCTTGGAAGCTCCAACTTCCAAGAGTTTACGTTGTCCGCTGCATCCAGAGGTAGCGGGCAAATTTTAGAGAAGGCGCGTCGTGTAATTGCGCCGGATGCGACTCTAATAGCAGCAACTCTAGAAACTCCATCCTTCCCAGGGAACGTAGATACGATCCGGCCCATGCTCCACTTTAACGGAGGGCTGTTGTCATCTTTGATAAGGACAAGAGTCCCTTCTTTTAATGAATCTCCACTCTTCATCCACTTTGTCCTCACTTGTAGCTCCGAAACGTACTCTTTTGACCAGCGGATCCAAAAGTGCTGTCGGACTTGCTCAACTCGTTGGTACCGCGTGAGTCGCTGAAGTGGAGCTTGCTCATAGTCTTCACTAGCAGGCGACGTCAGTGGACGACCAACCAAGAAATGGGCAGGAGTGAGTGGGGAAAAATCATTCGGATCCGTTGACATAGGAGAAATAGGACGGGAGTTCAGGACTGCTTCTACCTGTGTTAAGACTGTACTAAACTCTTCAAATGTAAAATGAGCGTTGCCTAGCACCCTTTTAAGGTGATGCTTACATGACTTCACCCCCGCTTCCCATAGACCACCAAAATGAGGGGAATAGGGGGGAATGAAACTAAATTTAATATTATTGTTAATAGCATAATCTCTAATATTTTCTGCGCAATTTTTTAAAAATGTTGAAAATTCTGTCATTAAGCCAGTGAAGTTTCTTCCATTGTCCGAGAATACTTCTGCTGGTTTACCTCGACGTGAGATGAATCGCTTGAGCGCAAGTAAATATGCATCAGTAGACAAATCACCCACTAATTCGAGATGGATAGCTCTAGTCGTGAAACAAATAAATAAACTAACATACGCTTTTGTTAATTTTGCACCTCTGCCCTTTCGATTTAGTATGAGCACCGGCCCAAAATAATCAACACCACTGACTGCGAATGGAAAACTTATAGCTAGTCGCTTAGTTGGTAAGTTGCCCATCAGTGGACACAGAGTCTTGCCACGAAACCGCGTGCAAACAACACACTCGTGCACAACCCTCTTGGCAAGATTCCTGCCGCTGACTGGCCACCACGTTTCCCGAATGGTAAATAATAACAACTGTGGTGCTGCGTGTAACAGTTTTATGTGTTCCTGGCGAAATAACAGGTAAGTAAAATGATGTTTAGATGAAAGTAGAATAGGATATTTTTTATTATAATCGAATTGAGAAACGTTAGACAATCTTCCCCCTACTCTTAATAATTTATTTTCATCCATAAATATATTTAAATTTTTTAAATTACTTTTAGTTTTTGCAATAGCTTTATTTTTATACATTGTATCATACTCAGGAAACGATTCGCGCTGTGACAACAAAGCAAGCGTGCTAACAGCGTCTCGCAGCTCATCCACACTCAACGCACCCGTTCGTTTTGTGTTTGTCTTACGCGTGTTATATAAAAAACGTTTAACGTATGCCATGGTGCGTTGGATGCGGCTGAACCGCGAGAACCTGGAAAATGGAAATAAATCATTACAATCACCAGAGGTGTTACTTTGTATACTTAAACATTTAACTTCCGGTAGATTGTCTGCGTTTGTCATGGTCGTATGTACCTGAGCTGAACGTGACGTAAAATTAGGATCGTGAAGAAAACTTGGGCCTTCCCACCACAACCCCAGGTCTTTTAATGTCGATAAATCGGTACCTCGTGACACTAAATCAGCTGGATTATCATGTGTTGCGACGTGCCTCCATACAAAGTCACGCGTCAGCTCCTGTACTTCGACTACCCGGTTCTGTACATATGTTTTTAATTGATGAGGTGCCATACGTAACCACCCTAAAACGATAGTTGAATCGCTCCAGAGTATGACGTCATTGAATTGACAACGGAGTGATTCAATTATCTTCACAGCAAGCCTAGCTCCCGTCATAGCGCCGCACAGCTCAAGCCTAGGAACAGTTAAAGTTTTTAAGGGGGCTACTTTGCCCTTAGCGCATAACAACCTTATTGTAACACCTTCTTGCGTAAAAGTACGTACGTATGCACATGCCCCGTAAGCCACTTGAGAGGCATCGGTAAAAATGTGTAGTTCTGAACGAATGTGAGACCTAGCAAATGTATGGCGCGGTATACGTATGTTACAAAGTTCATTGAGACTATTTAAAAACTTATTAAATTCATTTGACACATCGTGAGGTAACTCTGTGTCCCAATCAATCTTTAACAACCATAATTTTTGTAATAGAATTTTAACAGATATTATAGTCGCGCTTAACAAACCTAAGGGATCAAAAATTTGAGATATAATCGATAATATAACACGTTTCGTTATCTTATTAGGGTGAACATCAATTTTAGTTTGATAATTAAGCTGATCAGAGTGACTAAGCCAACTCAATCCAAGTGTTTTTGACTGTGGTCGTTCACCTAATGAAAGATTTTTAAAAACTTGTGTTTCCGATTGTACATTATCCCGTTCAAAATTAAATAACCATTTACGAAGAGGAAAGCAACCCGAAGCTAAAACTTTAGTAATTTTTTCGCATAATTCTAATAATTCACGCTTATTATTGCTCCCCGTAATCATATCATCAACATAAAAGTCCTGTGTTATTATTCGTTGAACGTTAAGGTCATTGCACTCGATAGCTAATTGTCGCAAACATCTCACGCTTAGAAAAGGCGCCGACGCAGTCCCGTAGGTCACCGTATTCAATCTATAGATCTCGATGGGTGCATCTGGATTGCTTCGCCATAATATAAGCTGGAGATCGCGTTGATCTTCCACGACTAACACCTGCCTATACATCTTCTCGATGTCGGCACAGGCTATATAAGTATTTTCGCGAAATCTCAATAGAATAGAAAATAAATCGCCTTGAATGGCTGGCCCGACCATCTGCAAATCATTTAAAGATTTATTAGTCGATGATTGCGCACTCGCGTCGAACACAACCCGTAATTTTGTAGTTGTACTATTTTCATTAAATACACAAAAATGCGGCATGAAATAATGTATATTATTATAAGTGTAAACACGACTCATGTGACCTAATTTAATGTATTCATCTATAAATTCCTTATATAATTGTTTACAAGTCGGTAAAAGAGAAAGCCTTTTCTCGAGAGAAACAAAACGTTTATACGCTTGTGTGTATGATTCGCCTAACATAGCTGGCGAATCTTTAAAAGGAATCGAAACAATAAACCGACCTTCGTTATCGCGTTTAGTATTTTTTTATAAAATGATTCTCACAATTTAGTTCAATATCAGACAACTTGCGACATCTATCGGGAACTTCTTCAATCTCCCAAAACTTTCGTAATTGTGAATCTATATTTTGCGAAAAATTACAACAAACAGTGTTGTTAGAACATGCGAATGTACTTATCGGTCCCGACACTATCCAACCTAGTTTAGTATTTTGTAGGTAAGGGCCGCACTCGAGACGTATTCTTCCGTCACATAATAATTCCCAAAAGTGATCAGCACCTATCAAAATATCAATCGGATTACTTTCTAGGTACGAGGGATCCGCTAGCGTAATATTATTAGGAATTATTATTTTATTTATGTTTATAGGTATAGACGGCATACTAGCGACTATTTTTGGCAATACGTAACATTGTAAACAAGTTGTATATTCTCCGTCTAAGGAACGAATATTAATTTTACAGGATTGGAAACTTTGTGTGATAGAATTACCAATTCCTTGTATTTTTTGAATGGACTGTACTACTGGCGCGTTAATTTGATCACATAGTGATTTTCGAATAAAACAGCATTGGCTGCCACTATCTAGTAGAACGCGGCAAGTAATTGCATTCCCTAATTCATCAATAATATTGATTAACGCGGTTGAAAGCAAAACAGGGCTAGTAAGCGACGACTGCGCGGCTTGTACGTCTACATTACCTATAGTCACCTGCGATGAATAGGATTGCATTTGTGTGCGTTGAACTAATTGAGGATTATCACTACTACACTCGCCTTGCTCGTGCGCCGGCAGCAGCGACGTCCGTCCCTCAGTGGGGCTGCGGCTATGCTCGCGATGAATGATCGTGTTGTGCTTAGCGTTGCACTTCCTACACGGTCCAAACTTACAAGTATCTGCGCTATGTGCGGGACGCAAACAGTTTTTACATAATTTATTATTAGTTATGAAATTAATCTTATCATCTATAGTTAAATCTAGGAATTTTTGACACGAATATAAGTTGTGATCGACTTTACAATAAGGGCATTGTTTTTTATTAAATTTATCGTATTTTGACGTAGTTAAATTGCAGTGAATTTTAGAAATATTATGTGAAGTTTTAGTGTTAATTTTAGACTCGTAACTGTGTTTTGTATGTGAAGCTTGTAATGTTTCAAGCATATCCGCCCTTGATTTTAAAAATTGTAACAAATCATCTACTTCTATTCGTGTTTTAGACTTCTGAGCTTCTTTCTTTTTGTATTCTTGTAATAAAATATCACTCCTATACTGCTCCCATTCGCGTTCAGTGGAGCTGTCAAGTTTAGTAACAATTAAGTAAATAACTATGGAATTCCAATGCTCAGTGGGCTCGCCTAATAACTTTAATGATCTTAGATTTTTAAGTACAGTATCAATTAATTTACGCAATAATATAGGTGACTCATACGTTAGGTGCTTAAGATTAACCAAAGCTTTTATGTGATTATGAATAAGAAGCCTACTGTTGTTATACCTATTCATAAGCAATTCCCAGGCGGTATAGTAATTATCAGAGGTAAATTCAAGGGAGTCTATAACTAATGAAGCCGTACCTTTTAAAGATGACTTGAGATAGTGAAACTTTTGAATATTACTTATGTCTTTAGAAGTATGAACTAGTGAGATATACGTATTCTTAAATTCTATCCACTGATCATAGCTACCATCGAAAGTAGGCAAATTAATTGTAGGCAATTTAACTGACTGATGCACACTCAAACTGTCTTCACTGATTTGTATATTAGGTGAAGCACAATCTATGTCTAAAATGCAATTTGCTTGCGCTAATATACCATAGTACTTACTTTCAAACGATTCCCTCTCGTCAAGTTGCTCATCACTTTGAGACTCAGGAAGAACCTCATCTAGCTTATTTTGCACTTGATTAAAATCTGAAAATATATTAATTGCACCTTTAATTCTTAAATTTAATTCCATTCTTTTATTGCGGTCTAAAACCTGATCCTTATACGAATTAACATAGGCAGATAACTTGGTAAGGCGGCCTTTCAGGGATCCTCTTTGTTTGGTCAACTCCTTGATTAACTGCGTCGTTGGATCTCCAAGTGGTGATACCGGTATTGGTACCATAAGTTCTGGTTTCGACATTTTGAGATCCGGCTCGAAGGACCAATGTTTGGGGTTCTTGTTGAGAGTTTTAAATGAGAATATACAAGTCTTGCGCGTATAATATATATTTTAACGTTACAAAAAATGTTTTTAAGTTTAACCGTCAGTAGCGTGAGGACGATAGGAGCGCGAGGCTTCTTTCCACGGCCTCTTTCAAGCCGCGTTCCGTTCTACGTCTTGACAAACTAAAGTAGTAATAAATCACAGGTAAGCTCTAACTGCTCCGCGAGCGCCAACCGCACAATTCCTAGAAACTTGCCAACTCTTCAGGCAATTGCTATTTCCACAAGGAATGTATCTACCTATTTAACATAGTCTTTAGTCATTCACTATAGCTTTAGATTTAGTTATTTATTCATTCCTAATGCTGTCTATTCATTCAGTCATCATTTGTAAGGATTTTGCTGTTTTAAAACAACAAAATGTGGTACTTTAGGTGATATGCATAGTATTTTGAAATTTCAAAGTGTTATTTACACACTTATGAGATTTAAAAACATTAAAAAAATGTATAAAAATTTGAAGAATACGTGATTCGAACCCGCGACTCTTGAAAACTGTCCCAACGGTCTGTCGCTACGCCATGAGTTCTGCTGGTCGAAATTCTATCTTTTTTTTCTCTCAGTTCTAAAGTGACTGGTTGTGGGTTCGATACCCAATCGAGGAGTGGAAACATTTCATATTTCCATTTTCTTCGTTTTGGTGTCGAGGAAAAGCGCGGCGTTAAATTCCACCCCTAACACACAACGTTTCCGAATTCAGCAGAAAGTGGGGAACGGAGTGTCTTAACATTAGGTTCCCTCTGCCTACCCTGCTGTGTGCGGGATACAGCATGAAGCTAAAAAAATGATTTCATCTGTTACACACTTTGTGACTGACAGACAACTTAGAGTCTAGGCGGCCTCGGCAGTACCTAGTTAGAAACGTTTAGAAAACCAACATTTGGCAGAAAAAATCCTTAAGGTGTGTTACGTATCGCCAATATCTAAACGAGAACGGGGAGAAACTTTTACGTTTTATATCCGAAACGAAACTACGATAGATATAAATGAAATGAAAATAATATGGCAAGAATCATAAATTCCATGTAAGCGAAGTTACTGGCGAAAATATTTTAATATTTTAAACAGGCAAGATCTAGCCTTACCTACTGAAGTAGTAGCAGTTTTATTTTTACTAAAGAAAAGGCTTAAATTCTATATCTATATTTTTACATAACAACAAAACTACATATATATGTTATTTTTCATAACAAAGATCTTTATAATCCTCGCTGTATCAATATAGATTTTAAATATAATAATAAATATTCTTTCTACATTACTCTAACGCCCTAGTTTGTTAAGCTGTACGTTAGTATTCCGTCATGTTTATTAGTTATTAAGCAAAAGCTTCACATGAGTTATAAATGACTTCCAGATACAAATCCTTTTAGGTTAATAAGAATTATATGTAATTTCAATAAGTTATTGACCATCGAGGAAGCTGCTATGGTGCAGTGATTGGTTGTAGTTTCGATTCCGACTCGGGCAATCGTTATATTTAAATAATATTTAATGCTCTAGTCTGGTAAGAAGGCAAAATGCAGCGTTTTGTTCCGGTACTGTAACTGGTCTTCCCCCCCTTCATTGAACTCATCCCTTCATCGATCTGAAATGTTTGAAAATATATTAATCAAATCATGCCTTGGCTCATGATACGTCTTGTGGTTAGGACCTTTATTGTTATGTATGTGAGTAACTCAAGTTCTTTTTGAGATTCAGAGGTAACAGTATTAGGAAATTCTACGTGTAATATATTAAATACATATAATAAGCCATCAGAAGGTAATCTTTTTTAATTATAATTGCCATCAGAAAGGTATTGACTCTTTTATATATAAATTAGCCATCAGAAGGTTTTCCTTCTTTATTATTAGTTTGCCATCAGAAGGTATAGACTCATTTATATATTAATTAGCCATCAGAAGGGATCTAGACATGCAAGTATCTAACACAAACTATCCGTTGCAATCACCCAGAGCTCGTCCGAGGAAAAGCCCTAGGATCGTCTCATTTATCCCTCACTTACAACTATGCAAGATAGCTATATTAAGAGAAAAATGGCCGTGTGGCCCCGCCCCGCCACTTGCCGTGAGTTCCGTCCGATCGCAGACCTGACCGATCATATTGAACCCTCCGAGACACAACGAAACAGTTCACGTATATGATACTTACGATGCCTTAGCAAACGATCAATTATTAGTTAGCTGTCACGTCATGTTTGTTAAGTTTGTGTGTGATCTTTCTCAAAGGTACTTGTTACGCTTATTATATATGTTTAATTAGTTGTACATTGGTTTGTGAGGCCAATGTAATTCGTCGGGTTGTGAAGCCGATATACGTCACTGGTTTGTGAGACCAATGAATTCGTCGGGTTGTGAAGCCGATATACGTTACTGGTTTGTGAGACCAATATAATTCGTCGGGTTGTGAAGCCGATATACGCCACTGGTTTGTGAGGCCAATGGATTCGTCGGGTTGTTAAGCCGATATACGTCACTGGTTTGTGAGACCAATGAATTCGTCGGGTTGTTAAGCCGATATACATTAATGGTTTGTGAGACCAATGTCACTGGTTAAGCTATAAGCTATAAGCTACCTGAACCCACGACAGTCGCATGTCACACGTTATACCACAATCCGACTTTGTACAAGCATCGCTTACGCAACGCAAGACAGCATCAGAAAGGATACAACTAACCAACGTCGCTATAGCGGATCACTTTACCAAACATGTCAGCCTCGGTGCTGCAAAGCTACATTGATTGTGTCACCGACATCGCTTATCAGTAAGCTATAAGCTACCTGAACCCACGACAGTCGCATGTCACACGTTTTACCACAATCCGACTTTGTACAAGCATCGCTTACGCAACGCAAGACAGCATCAGAAAGGATACAACAAACCAACGTCGCTATAGCGGATCACTTTACCAAACATGTCGGCCTCGGTGCTGCAAAGCTACATTGATTGTGTCATTGACATCGCTTATCAGTAAGCTATAAGCTATAACCGAACCCTGACAGTCGAGAGACAGTACATGCATCGCCCCTGTACATGTAGTTTATATTTGTTTTTTTTTAAGATTTACACATTCGTATGAGATCGTGCCAATTATTGCCATAAAATATCCAGCTATCAAACGCATTATATATTAATATCTTTTTATTATTATTTGTACTACATGCATCGCCCCTATACATGTAGTACATATTTATATTATTTTAAATTTCATACATTCGTATGAGAATATTTGCCATAAAATATGTTATTATTCAATGCATCGTTTAATTTTATTTAATAAATATTATTTACACTCGCAACTTTCAATTAATTTATAAATTTATAATATTTAGGAAAATGTAAACTATATAGTGTTCATACAACACTATTTTAAGATGGCGCCGCCATACGCCAAATATTTTAATTAATTTGTACTGCAAATTATACGTGTTCTTTTATAGAACTAATATTTAAAATATTAATTGCCTTTAATACTAATATTTATACTTATATTTATATTATTTAGTTATTATTATTTTAATATTCATTTCAATATTCGCTTTTGTTATTTTTATATTATTAATGTAAAATAAGAACTCACCAAGAAATTCTTCATAATTAACAAATATGCATCTTACCAAACTTGATTATCATAAAATTATTATATTTCGATCACTTTGCATTTAATATGTTAAATTTATTTATTAAATATCCATTTCCTTGTATTCAATTTATAATATTTGCAATTTAATATCAATAATTTCCTAAGCGTCACTTTTCGACGCCACGCTCCCGCCATGCTCCCTTTCTCTTTCTATTCCATTTTTAAAAATCATAAACTATAATCGGCCAGCAACTCATACAGCCAACGTTGCTTTTTCTGAAAATATTAATTAAATATTTTTTTATTATTTGTTTAACCTATTCCATAAAATTGTATATATTTTTTTATTATTATTAAATTATATTATTTAATATTTTATATCCCTACGTTTATTTATACATAGTATGTTTTGTTCCGGTACGCACTGTCCCAATGTCTCCATTTCGTTTTATTCAGCTTCTGTGCTATTTAGCTTCTTCTACTTTAATATTCGGGAAGAAACCGGTAGAAAAAATCTATAAATTTAAAAAAGCTTATTATTTGTTTGCTAATAACATTAAACATATTTAGGGGCACTATTACATTTTAATACTGTAGAATCTCTCAAAAATAATACATGAAATTAAATATTTATTTTCTTATGAAATATTAACAAAGATTATTTTATGTATAACATAACACTAAAATTACCTATATTCATTTGAATATTTCAAACTGAAACAGAACTGCTTCTCGCGATATGCGATATTTTATGCATGAACCTTAAAAATTACATACAGTGCACTGTACAAATGTATGCTGAGGTAGAGAACGTGCATATTTATAAGGCTGTGGCTTCTGTTGTTTTTATATATATTCTTTATTCATAATTTATGCTTAATAAAATAAAAAATATATATTTAAGGCAAAAAAATATCAAGTTTTTCTTTTCGAGTACTCAGGAATATTTCCAAAATTGATTTTATTATCAACAACCTACCTACATTACAACCTTTATTTCAGATATTTTTATTGATAAGACAGTACAGTCCTAACATTCAACTTTCGATAATGTCTTGACTTTCGACAGAAAGCAAAGTACAGAGAGATTTTTTGTACCTATAGCCTACAAATAACACAAACATAATCATATTAAATGGTAGAACCATAACGAAAAATTAATTACTCGAATGATATTAAAAATCAGCAACAATCATTAAAATATATCTTAACCCATAAAATTTTAAATAATTGGCATCGAAACGAAACAATTTATCAAAATATTGATAAAATATTCAGGCACACCATGCGAAAAAGACGCCCATGCAAAGCTCATGAAGAGTTATGTCTCATATTTTATATGGGCCAGAACCTACATCTGTATGTTCGTTCAGACGATTAAATCCGTACCGTCATGTCTATTCGCTTGAATCTAGCAACCTTGCATATATGAAATTTTAGTTCGGCAAATCTATATTTAGAGACAAAGTAATAATCCTTTTATAACTTCGTCATTGTTTTTTGTTATTTGTTGAATATTTTGTTATTTTTATAAGAAAAGGACATATTTTTTCACAGTAAGAATTTAATTTTGTAAAAAATAAATAAATAGAAAAGTTTCAAAAAATATGAACACAATATACTTATAAAATAAAATATAAATATAATATACATTAAAACATATGAATTTTAAGTATTACTACTACTGCTTTATTCATTCATATCAAATCGTGAAAGTGGAGAACGCAGTGTTTTGACACTCTGACTATTCTGCTAAGCGGCACAAGCTATTTTTTCATTTTACATGTATTTAAATATATTTAAACACAAGTAAATCAAAACAGAAATCCCTAACTTAACATAACATAGCCTTTCAAATACGAACATACAAACTGCTTTACCAACGTAAAAGTCAGATCCATTACCAATGATTACAGTTTCTCATAAATTACATACGATATAAGATATATCATAATAAAATATTCAAAGAGAATGAGAATCTTTATTCAGAAATACGATGTTTGAAGCCTTAACTATGAGAAAGCGGGCGCCGTCATCTGCAGTATAAAGGAGTTCAAAGGATCTTAATGCACTTATAGCTGGATTTATTAAAGTAAAATAAATATGATTTTGCTCATTGTTGGTGAGTGGTTGTTATTAGAGGGACATAGATTCGATTATTTTAAAACTTTTTTTTAAGTTTTGAGGTTGTAAGTACTGTAATTTTATTACGTGAATGATATATTTTTCTTAATTTGTTAAAGATAGAACAGAAAATTTTATTTTATCTATCTTTTATTTAATGTGATTAGGGCTACTAAGAGGAAATAAGGAAAGCACATACATAGGTACCATGTATATTTCTCTGTAAGTTTAAACATCTGTATATTCGTTATATATCACGATTATGATTAAATATCATTTCTTACTTATTATATATTTTTATACTAATTAGATTTTTTTTTTCAGGTTCACATCTTTGCCCCCATATCAGGGTAGTCACAGAAGCCCTAATGTCAAGACACTCCGTCCTCCACTCACCGACTGAAATCGAGATTGCGTGCTGAGTTTACTATTAGAATCTGTCCCACTGCGCCACGACTGTCTCAAAATACACTATTATTATTTAATTATTTTATACAATAACAATTAAATCTCCCAGTACAAAGTAAGTATTAAACTAAGATTCATATTTTCTATCACATATCAGCTAAAATAAATAAGCAGTGCAAATGTAATATGTCAAAATTTTACCTTTATAGATGTTATTATTCAAGAGAAGATATACGCCAGCTGGGGTCCCCCGCGAAATCTTCCTACATTGCACTTGTACGAGCCACCTGCGGATACACGAACAGTTTAAATTTCTTCAAACGATTGGTTTATATTGTATCCGAGCCCTGCAAATTGAATTCTATCATAATATTGAATAAGACTTTGTATTGTTTACGATAAGAAAACTTTTATTAATTTTTTTTTTTAATCTGTTTTTATTTAGGGACTTTTTAAGTAAAATACAAAAATGTCAGCCCCATCGTTCAATAAACCAAAATTAAAACACACAAACATAACAATTTTAAATTAAATCTAATCTTAAAAAAATTGAAACTAAAAATCATTATAGTCAAAAACTTGTGTTTGGGGACACCTAATTTTTGCAAACGAAAACCCCTTATTAGGAATAATTATAAGAAATTTACAGCAATATGAAAGACCAAAAAATGATTGAGAATTAGCGTTAAGATATACAGGACTGTTGTAAATATTTTTCAGAATAATTTTGATTTTTATAACATAAAATCGAGGTGCGAGGGTGTTCTTGTTTGGTGAGGTGACCAGTATCTACAATATTCTTCTTTCTTTTTAAGAAAAAGTCCTTTTTCTGCATAGCAGAAAGAGTCAGAAGTCAGAGAGATCTATTGTAAGTCACTTCGTTCTCCACTCTCTGCCAGAATTCTATGCGTGTGGAGTAGCAAAACTCCAACCTTATCAGAGCTGGTAACCATTCCATTGTACACAACCACTGCGTTTACAGTCAGATGCCATATTTTTCCTAGACATTAGAAAATAAAATTTTACATTTTAACTAAAATACCATAAATAATAACTTAAAAATAATCGTTACTGTTATAGCTATTATATATTGCTAACAATATCAATTTAAAGCAATTAGCTAAGTAACCTCAGTGTAAAAACGAAAAACCTGTAATGCTTTAATTGGTTAATACCACTATTATATGTTATTACAGTTTTTACTCTAAAAAGTCTCTAAGCTATTTAACTTTAGAAATTGGAAACCTTTATTGAAATATAAGTAAATTTAAATTTTATAAATTCAGAATACTAACAAAAACTCTAATATTCTTATTGAATAATTTTCATTATACGAATTAACAATAGCAGGTACGTTTGTTCAAAATAAACTTTTGGCAATAATTATTACCTTATTTTTAAACAATGACGTATATTTGCTTCAAGTTTTCGACGACAAAGTTTAGCCAAACCATTTCCCGCAGAATTTTCTACAAAACGGTGGTTAGAAAATTCTTTTGAATTTTATAGAAGTAAATGCAACTTTGGCGAGCGCAGCTATCTATTCTTTCTGAAAGATAAAGAGATAAAGTTTTCTGCGATCCTTTTGCTTTAGAACCCATACGTTTTTAACGTCCTAATAATTATTATAACTGTAACTTTTGGGTACAATTTTTACTGCTATTAAAAGAAAATAACTCTTATTCAGTTATATAACAAGATATGTATTAATATAATGAATACGAATGTCTGCCTGTCCGATTTGGATGAAATTCGGATTGAAAATAGTTGTAATTCAGAGTCAAAATTTATTATTTAAATAAACTAACCCCAAAGGTGGTCAAAAAATAGGGAATTTGTAATAAACATCACACGAGCAAAGCCGCGAGCAAGTCGCTAGTTATAAATATGAACAAAGTATATAGATATATAGATGTATGTATTTCAAATGAATTAACAACTGCAAAATACATAAATTACCCTAGTCTATTCAGTCATAATCGATATTTACAATTCAAATTATTGAATACCAAGCCCATAGAACTTGTTATGATTTGACAAGCTTATAATGTAGCCAAATAACGGTTAGAGATCTACTGCACTAGCTTTTTTATATTTATGCTAATATATTTTCATATATCAAACACAAACAAACAAACAGTCATGTTAAAATATTTGTTGAAGAAGCACGAAACTTCTTTTTTTTTTTTTTAAATTAAGTATCCCCTTGAGTTTATCTTGTTGCAGTGGGACAACATCGGACTGTAAATGCAAATGCTTGTGGATTTGATTCACGCTCAGGAACTTTGGTGTGACACAGTGCAGAGGTTGATAGTAAGTAAGCGAAAAAGGGCAAACAGAGTGTCTTGACACTAGCAACTGACGAAAGTCGTATGCGGAAACAAGAATGAAGCATAAACTGACATTTTAACCGTCTCTATGATAACCTTGGTATATATTCATGTTCTATTAGCATATACTATAATTTAAGTCTTAAAATATGTTTAAATATCAGTCTAGTGCAATATCAAAAAGAATTTTCAATGAGTGTATCAACACCCCTTGATTTGTATTTTCATAGATGTCACGCTGACACTTCAAGATTTACAAAATTTATGTATCGTTTAATAAGGGTCGTCCAAAAATGTATTAGGTGTCGAGAATTTTATTTTATGAGAAAGAATAGCTAGAGAAAAATATGTATAACTAGCTGCGTCCGCGATGTTGTCCGTGTGGAATTTTAATAAAAAAGTTCTAGTCGTTACAGTAATTAACCGGACCAAACATATAGACAAAAAGTATAAAAACAATATGTTGGTATATTTACCGTATGTACCTACCTATATGTATGAGGATTATAAAGGAATGGAATGGCATTTAACGTGTGTATGTATAAAAGAAAAACCTCATTATATAACAAATTAAATATTTTATGAATGACATAGGCTCGTGGTCAGTCGTGGCCCAGTGGCACAAGCGTGTGACTGTAAACGACTGGTTGTGGGTTCGATTCCCACTCGAGGAGTGGAAATATTTAATATTTCCATTTTCTTCGCTCTGATGTCGAGGCGTTAAGTTCCGCCACTTAACACGCAATGCCTCCGAATTCGGCGGAAAGTGGGAACGGAGTATCTTAATACTAGGTTCCCTCTGCCTATCCTGCTGAGTGCGGGATACAGCGTGAAGCTAAAAAAAAAGACATTGGCTTAAACGAGTGTCGTCTGGATATTAGACTTGTAACTTTATAATCAACATACATCTTCAACGTTTTTAAACCTATTCAAAGTTGACTTCAGATTTGACATCATTAATTTACCACATTAAGCTAAACGTTTTTATAGCATTAGCAGCCCTTAAACACTCTTCTATATAAATAAAGCACTGATTGTAACGACTTCACACAGTTTAATTTTCGTCGTGGTGAGGAAAAGTAATTACTTGTAACGTAATACAATTTTGTATAATGGATATACCGAATTTCGAAGAAATATTCAAACAAATAAAAATTAATTTTTGGCTTGTCGGTCTGCCTTTCGACCAGCCCAATGTGAACGTAGCGTATTTTATATTACTTTTCAATATTGTAATAGTTTTAGTAGAAGAAACCGGTTTTTTTGTTTCAAAATTTTCAGTGGAAAATTTTCTGGAGCTTACTCAACTGGCACCGTGTACATGCATTGGCTTGCTTTCTCTTCTTAAAATCATATTTATTGCTATGAAGAAACAACAGATTTTCGACTTGACTCAACATCTTAGAGAATTATACAATAAAGCATTGAGTGACTCAACAAAAAAGGAACTCATTAAACAGGATTTCATATTTTTAAAGTACTTGGTTAAGTACTTTTTCATCCTGAACGCAATTCTAATATGTGTTTATAACTTTTCTTCACTCATTTTAATAGCATATCACTATTATACTAAAGGAACGATATTTTACATCTTGCCTTATGCCATGCTGATACCATTTTCTACAAATAACTGGTATTCTTGGCTGATCGTGTATCTTCATTCAATAACATGTGGTGAGCTTTAAAATTATTTTTTATCTAAATAATAAAAATATTTACAATTTAATTTATTTTTAAGAATTACCTAACTCCAACCAGACGCTTATGCCGACTGAAAAGCTTTTAATCACCGATAGAGTTAAAATGGTGAGGAGCTTCTGAATATGTTAAAAAAACTCGAGTTATAAATTTCTTTTCTTTCAGGTTTTGTATGCGTCATATACTTTACTACTGTCGATGCGTTGTGTTATATTATGACGTCACACATTTGTGCACAATTTGCCTTATTAAGTGAAGAAATAAGGGCATTGGACAAGGATACATCACATCTATTGAGTGATATTGTGAAAAGACATCAATATATACTAAAGTTAGTATTTTTAACAGTTAGTATATTTCTAATATTATTTTTATATAAAAAGAAACAATGCACATACTTTATTACACTAAATTTAACAGTAAAAGAGTAGAACAGTCTTGATCACCTTTCTAACTAAAGGAGAATGCTTTGAAATTAATAAAAATGAACTTAATGCAAACATTGCTTTTATTGTCCAAACATTATATAATGATAAAATTATTGCCTATCGGAAGTCGATTATATAAAGACCACTATGTCATAAGTCAGTCAACATGGCTTTCACTGTTCACATTAGTCATTTGTTTTGTATAATCATTACAACATTAAGGGTAGTTGGAAGACTGTGATTTACAGATAAACTAATTTAACTAGCTCAAAAAGATATTTAAAGAGACTAGCTGGGAAGTAAATAGGGGCCATATTTATAGAGGGGGAGTGGAATAGCATCTGATTGTAAACGATTGTGGTTCAATTTTCACTCGAGGAATTATATTTTAATTATTTTCATTTCTTCGGAGAACGGAGTGTCTTGACACTAGGTTTTCCTTAACTACACGGAAAGTAACTTCAAGCTAAAGCTACGAAAATATTAATAAAAAACTATATACAAAAATATACAATTTTTACTAGTCTGACACAAGGATTTTTGAAATCCAACCTATCTATCTCTCTATCTGACGGTCTTATCTAATCCCATTGCAGGTTGTCGCAAAACTTAGAGGAGATTTTTCGAGCACCTAATTTATTTAATGTTCTTGTCGGATCTCTTGAAATATGCGCTCTGGGTTTCAACTTAACGGTAAAACAGTTTGTATATATTAATAATGTTATAAAAATAATTATTATATTATATATTATCACATTATCCATACTTATATTATAAATGCGAATGTCTATGTGTTTGTCTGTCATGCTTTCACGGCTAATCTACTGATCCGATTTGGATGAAATTTAGAATGAAAGTAGTAAAAATGACTGGGTCTCTAACATAGACTACTTAGTTTTTTAAAAATCAACCTCTAAAGGGTTGAAATAGAGGATGAAAATTTGTATGAAAAATCTACATCACTTGACCGATTGCCATATATATAGTTGATAATACAAGGTTATATATAGGCTACTTTATTTGTCAAAAATCTACCACCGAGGGTTGCTATATACCGATACAGCCAGTTAGATAACGCGGCGAAGCCGCGAGCGGGCCGTTAATGATATAAATGTTTTCAACATTGATTTGCTATTGCCATTTATATAATTAATTAATTAATATATTTTCTTGTATTTGCCATAGGTACAAAATTAACTCACTTAAAATATTACGCGAAAATTTTCCTTACTTTTTTTTCCTTATTGAGGATAAGTATGGCTTAGAATTTCTTGACCTTACAGGTAGTGTCATCTTAGAACATGTTCGAAATTTAAAGCCAAGTTGAAAATAAAATATGTTACAAGTATCATTGTAGTTGTTTACAGGTAAATTCGAGGCCCCATGAAGTCGGGGGCCCTGAATACTGACACTGTCCCCCAGGCAAAGGCCTTAGGATTAAAAAGAAACTCCCTATAAATTTAATACTTTCTTAGCTTACGCTGCAAAAAGGGGTTGGTGGTATCACTAACATGTACTAAATTAAAATAAAAACTTTTAGGTCGCTTCAAAAACGTGCTTGATTTTTTGCGTCGCTTGTGAATTTGTATCCCACACTGGTTAAACAGACTGCAGCATGTACATATGTATATGTTCTTATACATATTTTTATATAACTGGATTAATATTATCTGTCGTACTAAGGAATTGCTACCTCACAATACTTGGAAAATCTGTTACAATTAACAAGGATAAACCAAAAAGCGACTTATACATTACAAATATATATTTTTAAATCCAACAGATGGGTGCGTGGACTCAAGTGCCTGGCGTTGTATTATTTTTGCTCTCTGTACTTGTTCAGATTTTAATGATCAGTGTGTTCGGAGAAAACTTAATTAGAGAGGTAATGACAGTTTTTTCTTCACGGCTTTTAATTGAAATTGTTTAAATATATGTATTTTGTTTAAATATGTATATTTTTTCTGTCTACAGAGTAGAAAAGTAGGAGAATCAGCGTTTTTGTGCAAATGGTATGATATGGATAAAAAATCAAAGAAAATCATTTTACTATTAATGTTAAGGTAACATTTATTGTTTGAATAAGAAATATTTATTTAGACTAGGTATTATGATTTTCATTTGTCATGAAATATAAAATAATAAAATTGTTTTTAGGTCAAACAAGCCGCAAAAGTTGACTGCTTACAAATTTTCTGTTATATCCTACGAAAGTTTTACAAAAGTAAGTATTTGATGTTTTAAAGACAAAGTAAGCTAACAAAAAATAAGATAAGTACAATAAAATGTTATATTAGTGAATGAATTTTATATTAGTGAGTGAATAGAAATGAATACAATATTTAGTTGTTAATTCAGTTTTTATTTTCAGATAATCAGCACGTCCTGGTCGTATTTTACCATTTTGAAAACAATGTACACTCCACCAGATAAAAGCAGTGCTTAAATACAAACTAAGATCTACATTTATATTTAAATATATTAATTAATTATTATTTATAATACGAAATTATGTAGCTAATATTCTCTTCAACTTCTTTATAATGCCACTAAATATCTTTTAAGTGTCACCTTTGATGTTATCATTTAAAACAAAGAAATCAATTTAGAAGAAGAGCAATATTTGTTGTATCTCTGTTTAAATATATTTGTTTAGTTTTCAAATGTTAAGCATTGTATAATAAAAAAAAACATATCCTAAACGCAAAATATGTTACTAGGTAATTATATATAAATTAAATATTTACTATCATGTAGAGCAGACAGTGAATCTCTGTTCTAGAAGGGTATGCGTGTAAATGGTAGATTTCTTTTAAAACCAAAAAGTTAAGTGGGCTGACCGTACACGTAAAACATACAATCAAGGTAGTCTTAGAGTCGGTGACATAGTAGACAAGTTCCAAAAACGTTGTCAAAATTAATATGGGCTTGTAGGGTGCCTACCTGGGAACTACCAACTATATTGGGTGGAAGCACCATGATATCCTTAGAGTTAAACTTTCCAAGCTCCAAAAGAGGAAGCGATATTGAAAATCCAGTTGACTAATTAATGAGGACCGCGCAAAGTAGAGAAGATTAAGTTGAAATGTAAACGTTGAGTACCTATATATATCATTCTATATTTGGAACTATTTAATATAATTTGTTTAAGTTTTATTAATGTTTTCTAAGAAATACTATTTAAAAATATAATATACCTAGAATTAAAAGGATTTCTTCAAACAGATTCTCAGGATTTCTAGTTATAATAAATGTGAACTCATTAAAACGAACAGTACTCTTTGTGAAGTATCTCTTTAAGGTGGCAGCACAATTTAAGATAAGAATGACATCCTACGCAAATGAACTAGAACAAAATTATAAAAATAAAATCAAATACTTAGACGGGAAAGTCTAGGGCCAGTCGTGGCGCAGAGGCACAAAGTGTGACTACAAAGCGACTGGTTCGATTCCCACTTAAAGAGTGGAAATATTTAAAATTTCCATTTTCTTTGCTCTGGTGTCGAGGCAAAGCACAGCGTTTGGTGCCGCTACTAAGCACGCCATGCCTCGGGAGTTCAGCGGAAAGTGGGGAACACTAGATTCTATCTTCCTACCCTCCTGTGTGCGAGATACAGCGTTAGGCTAAGAATAAAAATATATACTTACAAAGATATCTAAAATATGTAAATAGAGAGACGAAACACCTTTGCATTCTATAAATTCTCTATGGGACTGTCGGGGCAGCCTGTAGTGTTTGCTGGGAGAAAATCTCTAAGTACTTGAGGCTTGCGATCCAAGAGTTGGAATAAGGCCCCCTCTTAAAAATACATGTTAGTACTTATATATATACTGTACTTATGATATACTTACTATTTTTTAAAAGCAAAAGTTTTTAAAACAAAAAAAAATCAAACCTTTTATATGTCGCTCTTTGGCAGGATAGCAAAGACATAGAGCAAAAAATCTAAATGTTTTTTTTAAAGAAAGCATTAGATTTACCATACAGGTATAAGTATTAAATGAAAATAAAAATTTAAAAAAAAATAGCTTACAGTTAATTAGCATTTCGAATAGCATATTTAGCTGCCAGAGAAAATTGCAAACTATCATTCATAGGGAATATTATTTATACGCTTAAGTGTTATGACGCCTCAACTCGTTTGCTGGTCGTGGGTTTAATTCTCTCTCAGGGAAATGATTATATGTATATTATTTTTATTTCTTCGCTCTGATGCCTAAGATAAAACACGGCATTGAATTAGGCCACTTAACATGCAATGTGTCCATTTCGGGTGACTATCCTACTAATATTACGGGAAAAGCGGAAAGTTCATTAAACTAAACGTGTACTTAGTAAACCCTGTTTAGTTTTTAATTTTTATATCAAATTGTAAAAGAAAATGTATTTTATACAAAATAAGCAAGAAAAGTTTTAAAAAGGATACAGATCCTACGTCAGTAGAGTAATAAAATAGAATTAAAAAGAAAACAATTTATTTATAAATCAAATGATGAACATTTTTTTAATGAAATAGCGCCTCGATAATATCGTGTTCAGTGTTGTTGAAAGTAGTAATCATAAAATTCTAAAGTATATTAATAACATAAAATACATTAACAAATAACAAAAGCTTGAATAAAGAGGACTGTCCTAGATTTAAACACCTACTTTAGCACTATAGCATTATACCCGTGGGGGGGACGGATTACAATACAATTCCCCTCCGTCCCTAGGTAGCGTCCCGTAAAAGGCGGGTAACTCAGAAGCTTGGTGGTAGAAGATTCGTTCTCCGACTGGCTCGCGACCACTATCATGTCAAAGACGAACCAAATAATAACCAGAAAACATCATTAGAATGATGTGTTCCGGTTCGATGCCATGTAAGCCAGCTCGCCCTATTCCCACCATCCCCATCCTTCTTCTCGCCTTTCTTCCTCCAACCACCCTCCCCCTTAGGTAAGGGGGAGCATGGTTGGATAACCTATACTCCCTAGGTAACTACCATCATGTGGTCTACTTCTACTCGTTTGCCTACTTTCATAAATAAAAAAAGTCATAAAATTAAATAATAATAATAATCATCCATAATTTTGTTATTTATGTAAACTCTAACTGTAAATGCATATGGCTCCAGGTTCGATTACCGGGGGATATATTTCGGGGGAATGATAAAAATAAAATTATTTTTATTCCTCGTCTTTGGTAATAAAACAAAACGTGGGGTTGGATTTCGCCACTCAACACGCAATGTTTCGGATCGGAAGAAAAGTGGGGAATGTCTTGACACCAGGTTCTCCACTTTGCAAGCTGCAAGCATTTTAATTACTGAAGTGCAAAATGCTTTTAGCTGTTTTATGTTTAATTTGATATGAATTTATATTTTATAAAATTAAAATTTTACCTATTTTAGGTAAAATTTTGTTTTGTTACTCTATGCGAGATGCAAAATGAGATGAATAGATCCACCAGTCTGGAGCAAACATAAAAATTGAAAAAACAAATATTAGGTCAAGTACTTAGTTCAAAGAATAAAAGGAAAGGTTTTTCTGCCCATCCTCTGACTCAATAGATACCTACCTACGAGTATATACTAAACAGGAGCGTGCGGACGGACTTTAACCAACCTCAAAGCAAAGTAGTTTTTAGGTCAATCCACTTTTTAACTACGAAACGCCACCGTTACAGTATGAGCTGCAAATGCTTTGTAGAAGTGTGCGAGAAAAGGGCTAGAATTTATGCACGAAATGTAAAAGCGAGAGTAAAGACCGAGTATCATGAGTCCGTAGCATTTATCTGTAGCTAGAAATACCTTTGATGAAAACAATGAAAAGCCGCGCATGTAGACACAAAGAGGTCACATGAGACGAAGAAATACTCCTTTAGACATTGTAAAACCTATCCCGCGACACGCGATTATATCTTATATGTAACTTTTGTACATGTGTTGTATTCTACATTTATTCGGCTAAAGATTAATGTGTTATGATTATAACACCTTACCGGATAACGAATTACAATTTTTTAATTAAATCAGAATACTATAAAGATTATTGTATCACTATTAAAATTTGAAATTGCCATTCATTGTAAAGACCAAAGTATTTTTTTATTTCAATAAATAAACATAAATAATACTGAATCCTTACGTCTATCTATAACATTCAGTTCTATACTAGGTAATATTTTGACTTCATCGTCCACATGCAGCAAGAGTTATTTTGTTTACCACATTCAAAGGGCCAAGCAAATAAAGTAGAACGAAGCGAATGAGTGTGTTTTATAAAGAGAATTTAAAAATCTAAAAAATGGAATTAGGTCGAGTATACAAATGAATATAATATAAAGTCTTCACTGCCAAATAACGAACTTTGCAGAAAAAATACAAAGAATGTAGTTAGATCTTGTAACAAATTAGTTTACTTTATAATTATATTAAAGAAAATATTGTAATTGTAATGTTAACCTTTTATTTGCTTGAACTTTCTTTTTATATTACGTAGGTATATACACATTAAAGATAGGTTTTTGTCATCATTCAATACAAAATGCGAATTGAAACAAAAATGGTAAATCTAAAAAAAAAGAATTATAGTATCTTGCAAATGTTAGATGATATTTAATATATGTCCACTAAACCACAAATGACATAATTGTTGGCAATTGTAAAACTGAAATAATTATCTAACTTGACAAAGGAAAATTGTAATACACATTTATAAATGTTATAAGGGGCCAGTCGTGGCTCAGTGGCACGAACGTGTGAACGACTGGTTGTGGGTTCGATTCCCACTCGAGGAGTGGAAATATTTAGTATTTCCATTTTCTTCGCTCTGGTATCGAGGCAAAGCGCGGCGTTAAGTTCCGCCACTTAACACACGATGCCTCCGAATTCGGCGGAAAGTGGGGAACGGAGTCTTAACACTAGGTTCCCTCTGCCTACCCTGCTGTGTGCGGGATACAGCGTGAAGCTATATTATTATTATGTTATTATTAAGCGTTTTATTTAAGGAAACAATAAAACAATGAGCTTATATAAGCAATAAATAATTTAATTTACATTGAAAACTAAAAAGGATAGCTGCTTCCTGTATTGACTCGATATATACCATTGCTGTAAATAAAAAAAGTCAGTTGAATATAAATTTCATTCATCCACATAATGAAATGACAATATATTTATAAAATTCGTCAAGACGTAAAGTATTAAAATTATTTACTAACCCTCTTTTACTCAAATCGTCATTGCCCATAGACAAACTGTTTCCTTTGCAACTGTTTGAGCTAACTTCATTCATATTATTACACCGTCTTCCTATAAAGCGGTTATAAGTAACAGATGCAGCAAAAAGTTGCCACGAACGTCCATGCGAGCATGACACGTTTATACTACAACCAGGTTGTTTCCTACCGCCATTAACGAAGAAGTCAGCGTTAGCTATAGCGGTACGTATTCCAAGGTTTGGAAGAATACCACCATTCGTGTGGATAGCCTCAACATATACTCCGTCGTTAGGTCCAAGGCGATTTGAATTTGATTGCCAAATCGGTCCAGCAGGATCTAAGCCTGAAACACGTATTACGTATTTTTTTTATTTTTAAGCTAATGTTTATTTATATACTAGTAATATATTTTACATTCCTAACGTAATATATCGAAACTAATAACAGTATTTTAGGTTAGAAATATATAAAGACGACTAACATGCTATCAGCACATATGATATCAGTTTTTAAAAACTACTATCATAAATAAAATTAGCGGCAAATATATAGAAGAACAAACATGCAGTTAAACTCTCAATATAATAAGAATTTCAATTAAATTTAAACTAACCAGTCACTCGGGCTATTTTGCCACCAACTTCTCTACCAGCGTTTCCTACAACGTGAGCGCCCAAACTGAATCCAACGAGATGCATGTTACTATAGGCAGCTTTAGAAACTCTGTTTAAGAACGCAAGGAATTGTCCTAAGCCACGTCCAATTGCCGGAGATCCATTTGTTGCAGTAATATATCCAGATTTAGCCAATCCACTCCAATCCAATACAATGACATTTACGTTACTTTTTTTTAGGTATGCTACAAAGGAATGATGAAGTTAAGTTTTAAAAAGTTATGCATATAAAATAATTTAAGAAAGAATATTACTAAATCCTTAGAAACCAAGCTTATAGCGGTCATGGATTAATCAAACATGTAACCCTATATTTTATTTTTTTTTGCATTCGTATTAAAATTACATAATGTATTTCAATGATGTATTTTCTTAATATCAGTTGTTTTTGTTTGACCCCTTTTAAAATGCGCATTTATGTTTTTCTTTCCTCTTTCTATGTAAACAAATTATAAAATATCTACTAACTAAAGCGGCCTTCGTAACACATTCTAGATATGAGCTGATGATAATTTTAAACAGACCGAGATATATTAAAATATTATAAAGAAATTTCGCAATTATTATTTAGTGAACCATATATGTATTTAAAATAATTTACAAATAGTCTCTTGTTCGTCTCTCTTCTAGATTTTTGTATGAAATTACTTAAGAATGATAATAAAATACTATATACATTCTTCTTAACATAAGAGTATTGTTTCATTCTTTTAAAATTTAGTGTTGATTTAGTTCATCTTACCGTCCCTGATTCCAGAATTCACGTTGCTATTTCGACTACCGCGCCATCCGTGAACAATAACAACAGTTTGAAGTGTGGCATTAAAGTTGGATGAGGATATACTGTTTGCATTGTTTATTCGAAGAGTCTGAGGCGAAGACGGGTTTCGTCTGAAAAACAATTTAATATATTACGTATGTTTTCCATTGTAATTTAGTAAAATTATAATAAAAAGCAGCAGGGTAACGCGAGGGTACTTAGTGTCAAGAAACTCCGTTATCCACTCTTCGCCCCAAAATCGACACAAGAATCGAACCTATAACCATCACGTTTACAATCAGAGGCCACCTCATTGTGGCATGATGGCCAATTACTATTATAATAATACATACTTATTTTATAATTGCGAAAGTCTGTCTGTTTGTCTGTCCCGGCTCACGGCTAATTTACTGGTCCGATTTGGAAGAAATTTAGAACGAATCCAGTGTCAAATATAGGCTACTTATTTTTTCATAAATCTACCCCTAAAGGTTTGAAATATGGGATAAAAGTTTATATGAAAAATCTAAACCACTTGACCGATTGTAATGAATTTTGGTATAAATATGGTTGGTAATCCAAGGTTAAACAAAGGCTACTTTTTTTTCAAAATCCACCCTCGAGGGTTGCAACATAACGAAAGAGTTATAAAGTTCATGCGGCGAAGCCGCGAGCGGGCCGCTAGTTATCTATAAATACTGTTATTATGTTATCGTCAGAAGCATTAAACCTCCTTTTGTTTGAATGAGAAAATATTTCTTAATTAAACGCTTATCATAATAATAATTATTAAAGTTACAATTATTAAACTGTTCTATTGAAAATAATATAAAAACAATTAAAATTGACATTATTACCTAGTGTATAAGAGATATTGATTGTTGTTAGGATTCGTCGCGTAAGTTTCTATAGCACTCATGTCAGGCTGTTCTTCTAAATCTACCAGTTGCATCACACCATCATCGTCAGGAAATTTGACGAAGCGTGAATATTTTCTTTTGGCATTTCTCGCTGATACCGCAAGAGTGGCTAGCACATAAAAACATGCAGTATCAATATTTAATATTCATGTATTTGTAATTTTAATTTATTTTTTTGTGAATTTCAAGGTATTTCCCTTATAGTACGAAGGTTGCAGTTGGGGATCGAATTAAGAACAAGTTTTACTTATAAATTAATTTAATAGCGTCTCGCACACAGCAGAGTAGGCAGAGAGAACCTAACGTTAAAGCATTTTGTTTCCCATTTTTCACCTATTTTTTAAAGCATTGCATGTTAAATGGTGGAACTCAATGTCGCGCTTTTCCTCGCCACAAGCGAAGGAAATGAAATATTTAATAATTTAATTCCTCGAGTGGGAATCAAACCCACGCCAATCGTGGTTACAGTCACACTTTGTGTCCCGCCACACCACGAACGGCCGACTCCACCTTTGATATTATTTCAATAAAATTTTTTAAATACAAACAGTTTACTTTACAAAACTATTGCATTAATTTTATATTAGGCTAACGTTATCGATGTTAGTAACGAAAGTCTCAGGGAAAAATAACCTTCCTACTACGGTTATATCCCGATACTTTTAAAAGTCATAATTTTATTGAGTTTGGCCGCCTGTCTTACGGACGATTTTATATTTAAAATAGCTTGTTATTATATGTAGTTAACATTATTATAACACTATGTAACAACCAGATAAATATTCAAAATACTCATTATTCTTAATAAAAAGTAGACATATAAACATTGCTTTCATTGATCATTACGAACACATAGTCCATAGCATTTCCAATTCTATTAGTACTCCAACTCTACTTTAAATTAACCTTAAAAAATCTAAAATATCTTCGAACTATTCCTAATAATTATCAAAAGACACCCGATACATGTATCTATGATATATGTGCAAACAAAAAATACCCAGCTTACCTGCAAGGAGAATCAATAATGCTGTCTTCATCTTTTCAAATGTTGATGTTTCTCTACATAACTCTAATAACCTTCTAAGTTGCTTTTATACTAATATATGTAAGATATATTTGTAGATAATAATGGATGTTTTTGTATTATTTTAATACTACTAACGTTTTCGCGGTTTACGCTCTTTTATTAATCAAGTAATATGTAATTTCTGTGAATCCTAAGTGCAGTTTCTTACCATGTTATGCTATAAAATATATTTTTGTTAAATACTTTTATAATTACACAATTTGTGGCCCAGTGGCACAAGCGTGTAACTGTAAACGACTGGTTGTGGGTTCGATTTCCACTCGAGGAGTGGAAATATTTAATATTTCCATTTTCTTCGCTCTGGTGCCGAGGTAAAGCGCGGCGTTAAGTTCCGCCACTTAACACGCAATGCCTCCGAATTTGGCGGAAAGTGGGGAACGGAGTGTCTTAACACTAGGTTCCCTCTGCCGACCCTGCTGTGTGCGGGATACAGCGTGAAGCTAAAAAAAAAAATAATTACGCAAAATTAGATATTAAAACTAAAAAAAAATCTTTTTTGTAAAATTTAATACTGACTGAATGTCAGTTCATGAATGTCAGTTCATAGTTCATAAAATTTTAAAATGAAGAAAAAAGGAGACCGGGAGGAAACGTCATATCAAAAATTGTTGTTCGAAAACTGATTGATTTTAAATTTAAAATAATAAAAATTAAATACATTCAAGAGAATAAGTAAATTTTGCATTTTGAATTCGCGGGAAGTAAAATATTATTGTTCTAGTCGAATTCGCGGTTTTGCATTTGGTTCAATATGAAATAAATATTGGTAAATTCTTAATACATTATTAATATATAAGTTACTTAAAATTAATATAAATTATTAATAACTTATTATAATTAAATGTACTAAAATCGTAGAATGTTCTTTCTGCGAGATATGAAAAAATACCAAATCAAATAAATTAAATGTTTAAATTAAAGACATACAAGTCAAAGACACAAACGATTTCTAGGATAACTCATATACATATCCCGCACATAGCAGGGTAGGCAGAGAAACCTAGTGTTACGACACTCCGTTCCCTACTTTCCGCCGAATTCGGAGGCATGTTAAATGACGGAACTTAACGCCGCGCTTTGTCTCTGATACCAGAGGGAAGAATAATGAAAATATTTAACATTTCCACTGCTCAAGTGGGAATCGAACCCACAACCAGTTGTTTACAGTGACACGTTCGTGCCTATGCGCCACGACTGGCCACATTTAAAATTAGCTACTATACTATCAGAATTCAACCACTCAACAAACAGGACAATATAAAATATGTAGTATAAAAGACAAATTAGCAAAAAATTGTAATGTTCAGCTGATTTACTCCGGCAAAGTAAACAGCACAACTAATTCTAAATAAACATTCCATTAACTTAAATATTTTCATGCAATATTTCGAAATATTTTATTTATAACTGAAATTCTTATTTTAATTTTATTAAAAATTGAAAAGCTATTGTTATTTTTTTGTATTGTATCAAGTTACACTGATAAATTGCAAATGCATTTACAAGGAACATAGCAAGCTTCTTTAACAGGGTCAGAGAGAACCTAGTGACGGGACCCATGATTTTTTTTCTTTCCAAATAATACTTAGAGATCAAGTAAATGTTGCCCTTTTCTGTTTCAAGAATTAACTACAGTATTAAAATCCCTTATTTTACCCTTTCCCGCCTAACAGGGTTGATACAGAAAACCTGGTGTCAAGACACTCCGTTCTGCTTTTTCTACCCGAATCCGAAATATGACATTTTGAAGGACTGATTTGAACGTTGGTCTTTGTTTTGCCACCACGGCGGAAAAAATAATTTATAATTTAAATATTATTAATTATGTACATCACAAGTACTTAGATATTTTATGCAGTAAAAAGACTTGAATTAACAATTCGATTAATTCGGCCAAACCATTTTCTTTACGTTTTTTGTAGCTTCTCCCTGGATTCCGGACACAGTAGGGTAGGCAGAGGAAACCTAGTATTAAGACACTCCCTTCCCTACTTCCCGCTGAATTCAGAGGCACTGCACGCAGTGCCTCTGAATTCGGACTTGGCACGTCAAGTGACAAAACTTAACGCCATGCTTTACCTCGGCACCAGAGCGAAGAAAACGGAAATATTAAATACCAGCAGCCCGCTCGCGGCATCGCTGCTTGAATTTCGTTATATTGCAAACTTCGGGGGCTTACTTTTAAAAAATAAAGTAGCCTATATTTAAGCTTAGATTATCAACTATATTTATGCCAAAATTCATTACAATTGGTCAATCGGTTTGGATTTTTCATATAAACTTTCATCCCCTATTTCAACCCTTTAGAGAGTAAAAATTAGTAGCCTATGTTAGACCCAGTCACTTTTACTACTTGCATTCTAAATTTCATCCAAATCGGACCAGTAGATTAGCCGTGAAAGCGTGACAGACAAACACACAGACTTTCCCATTTATAATATAAGTATGGATTTCCACTTCTCGAGTGGGAATCGAACCCACAGTCTACCAGTCGCTTTACAGTCGCACTGTGTGCCACTGTTTTCACTCAAATTTCTTTACATGTACGTCGTAATGATACACTTAATGAAAGTATTTTAATACACCGCGAATGTATCAAGGTATTACATGCGATTATTTATTTGTCCAAAACAACAATTACTATTTTCTTAGTATTCATCAGTAAGCAGACCCAAAAGTAAGCAGTAAGCAGAGTCAAAATTATTCTAAAGCCTCTAAAAAGACTAACCAACCTTCCTCGTACATCTTTTAGCAGATAGTAGCTATATAAGCTCATTTCTTGATGAAAAAGTCATGATGTAGATTTTATGAAAAAATAAAATTTCTTCCCACAGACGAAACAAAATGATTTAAATATGCTACCATTAAGCTTTATTATCTCCTAGTGATTTTGCTAATCGTGTCAAAAATTCTGATCAAATAAGAAAGAGTATGTTTCGATTTCTGATCTTGTAATTTTAATATTAAAATTCTTCGGTAATTGCAAAAATATTCAAACGCATATAACCACCAGTTGTCCATAGTATGTGCGTGTTGCATAGTAAGATGTCGAAATTATATTATTAAGCAGATTTTAGTTAAAACAACCATAAGCTACTATGTCCACATACATGATACATATCAAGTCAAAGCAAAGCAGCTTCATGCCTTTCTCCCGCATTGCAGGATAATCAAAAAGATTAAATGAATCAAAAGATGGTTGTCAAGATAGCCGGTTTTTCCACCATAACGAAATACCTATTATATAGCAAATATCAACTTTTGACGAAACACTTTTGTCATGAAAACTAAATCACGTATATCCGAATTTAATTTTCTAATTGATTAGAAAAGCACGTGAGACTTTTAGTATAGATAAAATCGAAATTATACAAAATGTACATTTTGTTTGTACATCTCAGGTAAATAATTTAATAAATAATAAAATTGAAATGATTATAGATAAACAAATTAAGAAATGGGCGAGTCATGACTTTCTTAAGATTTTATATAATATACATTTTTTTTTACGCTTCACGCTGTATCCCGCACACAGCAGGGTAGGCAGAGGGAACCTAGTGTTAAGACACTCCGTTCCCCACTTTCCGCCGAATTTGGAGGTTTGCCTGTTAAGTGGCGGAACTTAACGCCGCGCTTTACCTCGACACCAGAGCGAAGAAAATGTAAATATAATTTCCACCTCCTCGAGTGGGAATCGAACCCACAACCAGTCGTTTACAGTCACACACTTGTGCCACTGGGCCACGACTGGCCACGAGAATAATATACATAAACAGTGTTACCAATGAACATTAAGTCATTTTACAACACTCACACATCACAAGCACTAGTTCTGAATACCATCCATCCATACCATCAATGTCGATGATTTTTAATGTAAATTGATTAGAATGAGCTCACCTTTCTAACGCGCGTCGATTCGATATGATCCGATCACTAGTTTTGGAGTTATAGATGTGAACATGAAGTATGGTATGGTTCCTTGGGCAAAGTTTCTCGGAATGATCCATAGAATACGGAATCATAGGTATTGATCGATTTTTTTTCCATATCGACCCGCCCCCCCAAATATAGCATATAGCTATATAGAGACTTAGAGAAGAGATAGAGAGAGAGAGACCGAGAGATAGATACGATATAGACTAATAGATAGATAGAGATAGAGATATATATAGTATGATATATAGATATATATATATATTATATATATATATATATATATAATATATATATATATATATATATATATATATATATATATATATACGTAATTTAACTGTAACTGTAAATAAAATAAATTGACATTGAATAAATTATTTTATTGACAAATTCTTTTCAAAATCCGTATCCATAATTTTGCTACTCTTTCTAGAAAGGGTATCGGCGATCAGTATTTACTCGGTATATCCCATTTCTGAAATTAAAATAATAATATTTATAATTATGTTATCACAGAAAAGGTATAAATTAATTTAGATAAAATATATCCCGTAGTCTATAACACATAGCTTCACTTTCGTGCTTTTTTGCATGGCAATTTAGACAATGACCATAGTGTCAGGTCATTCTATTTCATTTTAGAGAAGCAGAACAAAACATATATTTGAAATATTTATATATTAAGCAATAAAATAAATTTGTTGTTCAAGAAATAAATATTAAGTTGTGTTAAAGAAAATATATACTTGTATGATATTCAAAAGCCAGTGACGAAACTTTTTGCTTATTGTTGGAACACAAATTTCTTATTTAATTATATCAGTAATCAATAATACTTTAAACAATTGTAAAAAAGCTATCATTAATCGTACAATGTGAAAATACAAGCTAAAACAAAATGCAATTCATAATTACTCACCCACGCTTATTTAGATTGTCGTTTCCCATGTATAAACTAGATCCTCGGCAGGTATTTAAGGACACATCCAACGTAGTATAGCATCGTCTGCCTACAAGATGGTTATAGCTTACGGTTGCAGCAAAAAGCTCCCAAGCCCGATTATGATTGCATATGTTAGTGATACATCCTGGTTGAGTATTGCCACCGTTAGGGAAAAAGTCCGCATCGGCAATAGAATATCCTATGCCCAGTCCTATAGCGCTGCCGTCTGTGTGTATAGCTTCAACGTATACACCATCACTTGGGCGAAGACGATTTGAATTACCAACCCATAGTGGTCCAGCAGGATCCAAACCTATAGAAATAAGAAAGTTATTAATTAAATGTAAAATGTTAACTTATAATTCTGAAATGTTTTTAGAGAAAACGTCTCAAATATTTGTTATCTCATAATTAATTATTATTACATGATTGTAGTGACATACAGCAAAGATAATTCGAGACAAACAAGGACGTAATAATAACTTTAATATGCACAAATATGATATTAACATTTTACAAAACAATAAGTGTTGAAAAACAATATATGCTAACCTGTAACACGCGCAACTCTACCGCCAAGTTCCCTTCCTGCGTTTCCAACAACATGGGCTCCTAGACTGAATCCTACGAGATGCATACTAGTCAAAGGTGCTCCTGTTACTCTGTTAAGGAAAGCAAGAAACTGTCCCAAGCCACGTCCAACTGCTGGAACTCCAGAAACAGCTGTAGGATATGTAGAAAGAGCCAGTCTTCTCCAATCCATGACAATTACGTTCACATCACTTTTGCGAAGATAAGCTATAAAAAATAATAAATATACGATATATATGTACGTATGTGCGAATAAATAATACAATTTCATTCTAAAATTCTTAAAATATATAGAAATGTAACTATAGGTATTTTTATCTAAAATAAGGAAAATAGTAAATTTACCGTCTCTGATGACGGGATTGATATCAGTATTCTGGTTGCTGAGCCATCCGTGAACGACGACAACTGTAGGGACCCTTGCATTAAAATTTGACGATATAACACTGTTTACATTATTTATTACCAATGATTGAGACCTAGATGGGTTTCTCCTGTATAAAATGAACAAGTTTATTATAATTACGAAACATTTAAACAATAAACATTTCAAAATATCTCAAAAGTTAAAAAATGATTGTAAAAAATGGAATGATTAAAAAAAATGTAATGTTTATTGCATGGTTTCACTAGTACAAACTACAATGATTAATTAATATCTGTTAATTATCATTTCAATTATTTTACCTTGTGAAGAGTAAATATTGATTATTATTAGGATTTCTATTGACCTCTTCTAAAATATTAGCATCAGGTTGTTCTTCTAAGTCAACTCTATGCATAACACCATCACCATCAGGAAAATCAATGAACCGTGAATAATCTTTTCCTTCATTCTCCAATGGCAGTGCAAGTACTGCATGTACTAAAATTTTTAATTTAATTTATTATAATGTCCATTTTACTTTAACCCATTTTTGCACATAAAATATGATATTCAAAATTAATTTTACCTATGAAAAAAATGCACACAATTGACTTCATAATTGGCTACTGACTGTTGATTGTGAATTTTAATTATCTTAGCTTTATTATTTATACTATGGGTATCTCCATCTTTTTTATTGATAAATATGATATGTTATTAATTTTGAAAATCAATAAACAATTATTATCTTGATATATGATCAATTTTAATTGTTTTTACGGAAACATTTTTAATGACGCCAACAGAAGTTACTAAAAAGAGTCTATTATGTACAATTTTTCAGCTAATTACTTTTAAAGTATATTTTTAAATATGTAATCTCAGTAATTCTCTTTAATTACTGTTTGTCTACTATGTATGTATAATGCGGTACTGCGGTTCTTTTTTCATACTTTTTATTTTTTAGATAAACATTTTTACTGTTTTTCCTTATATTTTTATTTCAATATTAGGCAACAAGCAATGTAATTCAAATGTTGTTATATAATTCATATAAAAAATGTGAAATTGAGGGGTGTATTATCAGAAACTATTTTTAGCAATAGTCTATTTACTGTAACAGTGTACATAAGTTAACATATATAGGAATACAAAATACTTTTTTTTGGATAATTTAATCTTATTTAGTAATTCTATAAAATACTAATTTATTTAATATTTTAAATTTTTAAAAGAAATAAAAAATAGGTTTTTTTAATAATAAGTGTAATGTTCATTAAATGTCATACTGGTGGGTTATAGGTTACGAAATATAAAAAAAGGGAAAGAAAAAAAGAATGGTAGCTTGATGGTAGGATGACATATGAAACAGTGAGACTCGGAAAGTTATTGATATAAAATTAATATTTTTCTAGTTGTATTCGTGGTTAGTAAGATTTATAATTAAATATATATAAAATTTGTTGGTTAGTTTTATCGATTATTAATTTAAAAAATACATAGAATATTAATAACATTGAATGTTAAGAATGTTCTTCGTTTGAGATTTACAACATATATGTCTCAGCGTATACCACTATGCGCCGCCATCTTCAAGAAGTGATGTATGAACGTTTTAAGTTTACATTGTCCTAAATCTGAATGTAGGAATTTATAAAACAAAATATAAAACAAATGTATTCTTAACCCGTCCCCCCACGGGAAATAACAATTGTGCAATGATGTTATTAAATTATAGATTAAAAAAACTGTAAAATACTTGACTCTATTCTTTATATGTATTACTGAGCTCGAACATATTAATCTTGTTTCACTATGTTGTATTATATTACAAAAAGCCAGCTAATTTTATATGTCATATGGACATATATCTTTAATTTACAAAAAAAAATACTATAAAAATCTTTTCAGTTTTTTTCGTTATTCGATTCTTTATTATTTGTCTTACGACTGCTGATATATGTATGTATATACGAGTATAAAGATACGGTTAACGTTGTAGGACGCTTTCCTTTTTAATAGATTTTTTCGTTTACATAATGCCATTTACCGTCTTTAGAAAGGAATCAAACCAACTAACATATATAGCCAAGAGCCTAAAGTAAAGACGGATATTAGCAACGAACATATGTATTTAAGCCAATATTTCACTTTCCAATCGGGGGATGATGAATATTTTACTTATTTTCGTTCCATCACACACAAAACACGGCCTTGAGTTCCACAACTCAGCGCTTATTGTTTCTATTATAGGTTGAAAATGGAATATCTTAAATATTTTGACACGAAGTTTTCTCTGACTACCCTATTTTGCGGGAAAGCAAGGGCTTTAGCCTTCACGCTTTCGCTATATAAATATATAAGGTGATCTCTGCAACTAAGCATGTTTGAAAAGAATAGAAAGAATAAAGAATAGCTTTATGCTGTATCCCACAAACATCAGGGTAGAAAGAGGGATCCTAGTGTTAAGACACTCTGTTCCACACTTTCCGCCGAATTCTGGAGGCAGAACTTAACGCCACACTTTGCCTCAACTCTGGTGTTGTGTTCAAAGAAATGAAAATATTAAATATTTCCACTTTGTGCTCCTGCGCTACGACTGGCTATTTTGAAAAGATTATACTAATTCTATTTTTGAATACATACTGAATGAACTGATTTGAGATAGTTCGAGATGGATCTCTTAGTAGAATATAGAAAATTTCGTTGTTATACCTCTCGCTCTATAAATTATCTTCTAAGCTGGCGAATGTATATTAAACTTCAAAAAATTAAATTTAACAATATATATCACAATTACTTCAAAAAGATTGCTTATATAATCGTTAAGAATATTACATAAGCTGTTATATAAAAATACACTTCCACGTATGTTTTTCAGCTATAGGTATTTTTTGCCCGAGGATAATATCTCGGTGTAAATGTTATCGTTGAAAACACACATGTTTTTGTAGTATTTTTTTAATAACAAGACACTTCTATTGTATGTATGTGTTGGCTTGTTTGTCTTATATAATAATTTAGTTGCTACTAGAAAGTTGCAATAATTAAATAGTGTTATGATAAGTCTGTTTAGTGTCTATTGTGAACTAATCACTTATATTTATCAGGTACCTCAAGTGTAATTAAATTATTTCGAAACTGAATCGTAAAAGAGCCAATATTTGTGTAAAAAATTTAAGTACTAGTAATGCAAATGTTAACTTCTTCATACAACAATTTGTTATTTTTTTACAAATTAACGCTTAACACCTGTTTACTTTACTTTATATAGTAAAGTAATCAGGGAGAATTTTGATGTTGAGACACTCCGCTTTTGTCACTTTCAACAAGAATTCATTACAACAGGTTGAATGGCGTAACTCAACACCGTACTTTATCATAGAAACAAGGGGACAACAATTCAAATAAATTAAACATAATCATTCACTCCCCGTAGTAATAAAATAATGAAGTCGTAAGCTGGGACACTGCGCCACGACGACTTTTAAAAATTGTTAATCAAAAAAATTATTATAATGTATATATTTAAGGTGGTTCAAAAAATATTTATACAATATAAGATTTATAATTTATTATCAAATTAATACTAATATCAAGATCTTTCGTTTATTAAAATGGGTATCTTCTTTGTGTATTCATTCGGAACAGTCCATTTCTGCAAATAAAAAAAGAATGAAATTAGTAAATTTCTTTCCTAAAAAATGTAAATTAAATAATAAAATTCTGATAAAAAGAACGGGTTATTTGTCTGTAGTTACAAAAATAAAAATTGAAAAATATGTTCAATAAAAAATAAAGGTGCATGTAAAAAGAAAAGTACAAAGTAAATACAACTATAAGTTTAAAGGCGCAGTTTCAAACCCCGCTTCGTTTAAATTTACATTTTCTAATAATATATTTTTCAGTTTACTAGGTGTATGAACAAAACTATTAACATGTTAAGAATATACTTTATAAGAAATATAATATTATATTTCATTACCCTCTCTTATTTATGTTATCATTTCCCATTGGTAAATTCCCTCCACTGCAGTTGTCTCTGGAAACGTCGCGCATAGTCTCGCATCGTCTGCCAACTAAGTGGTTGTAAGTAATGGACGAAGCAAAAAGTTCCCAAGCCCGGTTATGGTCACATATGGGGGTTGCACAACCAGGTTGAGAATTGCCTCCATTTGGGAAGAAGTCTGCGTCAGCAACAGCAGATCCGATGCCCAAGCCGGCGACGCCACCGTTGGTGTGAATAGCTTCAACGTATACAGCATTATTAGAGCTAAGGCGGTTTGAATTTGAACTCCATAGAGGTCCAGCGGGGTCCAAGCCTGGAAAAATAAATAACTTATAGTATATAAGACTAAGGAGATAAGTAATGTATTAAGGTAGATCAAGTACGATAAAAACGTAACGTATTTGAGATGTCTTAAGATGAAACGGAATACTATTTTTTCGTAAGGTCACCTTTACTATGTTTTCATAAGGTTTTTAAATAGATTGATATTTAGCGTCTACATAACATATAATAATATGTGTATCTAGCAGAAATCAGACAATTTTTTTACAAGTGGACTTTTGTAGACGTGTTACATGATTTTTGGCATGACAATTGATTTGCGTTAGCAACATTGTAATATAGTTTTGAAAAAACCATTTGCCCGTAATTATACCTTAATTTAACAACTTAATGGCAAAATAATAAAATTTTAATATTACAATCAGATTGAACATATAAGATAAAGATTAGAGATATGACTGTCTCAGATTTTTTTAAAGTGATTTTTTAAAAATATATGCATATCATGCGTCTGTTTAATCACTTTACTTATATTTAATTCGTCGGTAAAACTTATAATTCATCGGTACGTCTTCACAGTAATAATCTAACTCAGCAATACCAATCATTTTTATTTATTTATAAATTAGCTCACCTGTAATACGCGCCACTCTACCACCAAGTTCTCTACCAGCGTTTCCAACCACATGTGCACCTAAACTAAATCCAACTAGATGCATGGTATTGTAAGGAGCTCCAGTAACTCTGTTAAGGAATGCCAGGAACTGTCCAAGTCCTCGCCCAATATCTGGAACTCCACGTACCGCAGTGTTGTAAGGAGCAACTGCAAGTCTTCTCCAATCCATAACAATGACGTTTACGTCACTTCTACGAAGGTAAGCTAAAATGATAAAATGTATTTTTTAAAATACCCTTTACATAAACATTGTCACAACTAATCTAATCAACTAACAAAATATTTTTGCTGCTTTTATTTTTGTACTATATGAATGCCTAGTATAAGACATTATACTTTTTATCAAATCTATCTGTCGTATCGAGGCTGCCCTGATGCAGTGGGACAGCGTCGTACTCTAAACGCAAAGGTCGTGTGTTTAATTAATCGATTATTTAAATATCAGTATCAAAAGAGAAAGCATTTTTTTTCTCTATCCTCTTAAAAATGTATAGGTGAACTGACTTTCGAGCAATTCTTAATAATGCTCCTTTTACTATGAATTTTATATGATTACTTTCGACCCGTTCACGAATTCACGGCATAATCTGTGGTTTTTAGCCTATATTTGAGACTTTTTAGGATTTACTGCACTTTCTGCATAATAATAATAAAATATTGCCTCGAAGCACTCCTGAATAGAGTAGCTTTCCAATTGTAAAATAATTTTCAATATTGGTCCAGTATTGCCGAAGATTAGCCCTTACAAACAAAGTTTCAAACTTCACCTCTTTATTATATTAGTATAGATAAGTTAACTCACCGTCTCTGATGATTGGGTTTATGTCAGTATTTTGGTTGCTGAGCCATCCGTGAACAATGACAACAGTAGGAACTCTTGCGTTAAAATTTGATGACGTTACACTGTTTGCGTTATTCATAATAAGAGCATGGGACAAAATAGGATTCCGCCTAAAAAAGAAATATTTTTCTTAACATAATGATAAGACTGCTTGTGTTGGTAAGTAAAATGTAATAAGCAAGAATAGGAACCATAAACTTTGATTTTGATAAAACAAATTTTTGACTTGACTACGAGTGAGTTTTTTGATTTTCTGTATATCGTAGGAATATTGAAAATGTAGTCAAAAAATTAATAAGAATTAATATTTTGAATATTTGGGCCAGTCGGTGGCCCAGTGGCACAATCGTGTGACTGTTTACGACTGGTTCTGTGTTCGATTCCCACTCGAGGAGTGGAAGTATTTAATATTTCCATTTTCTTCGCTCTGGTGCTGAGGTAAAGCGCGGCGTTAAGCTCTGCCAATTAACACGCAATTCCTCCGAATTCGGCGGAAAGTGGGGAACGGAGTGTCTTAACACTAGGTTCCCTCTGCCTACCCTGCTGTGGGCGGGATACAGCGTGAAGCTAATAAAATAAAAAAATTAAATAACATAACTCAATGCCGCAGTTTGTCTTACTAAACTCAGAAAATAACTTAATTAAAATAAAATCACGTGTACAATTAGATAGATATTTGTCAACTGCATTGCCACTTAGCATTAAATTATATATTAATTAAATTATATATAGTGCTCAACTATATGACGTTCAAAAAATGAAGAGTGTAACTTATTATTTTGAATAAAATTGACTTTGACTTACTTTGACTAAAACTTTGAATTTATATATATTTATATTATGACGTGTATATACGTATTATTTACCTGGTGAACAGAAAATATTGATTATTTGCAGGGTTTCTCACGACGTCATCTAAGATATCCATATCCAATTCTTGTTCCAAGTCGATCTTGTGCATAACGCCATTTTCATCGGAGTACTCTACGAATCTAGAATATTCATTTTCAACATTTTCTATGGGGACTGCTATAACGGCACACACTAAAACAATCGTTATTATTCGTAAGAAACCAAAAATAGCAATATGAAGCAAAATAATATTATTTATAAAGTGTCAAGTTTTTCTCACTAAATGCCACAAATTGGAAAGCCAAGTATTTTAATTTATTTTAATTAAGTAACTTAAGTAAAATAGATGTATCTCGTTTCCCTTAACTTAAATATCACTTAGATTTAGTTCTGAGTAATATATGAGTATATAATATATGAGTACTCTTAACATCTTAAGATGTTATTCATACAATCTCGAAATTGTAAAAAAAAACTTAGAAAAGTTATAAAATTTATAATTATATTGAACGCAGTGAGATTCGAATCCGCGCCTATTGGAAACCGTCCAAGCACTCTGACCGCTAAACCAATCCTTCTACTATGAAACGCGTTGAAACATTTAAAAAATTTTACTGTATACTGTAAAAGTTTACTCTTTATACTGTATGTGAAAGTAAATGGTTAAAAATCACATAATATCAATAAATAAAAGTGATTATAGAATACATATTCAGTTAAAAATAGGAAATTAAAATAATGATTTTTATTTCAAACTTATCTTAAGTCACTTTTTAAAGCAAGAGTGGGCAAAAATAAGGATTAAAAAGTCACCTACCGACAGCTAAGAGGCACAGGAGAGACTTCATGGCTAGGACTTCGTTGGGGGCTCTCTAAACGAGAATAATTAAAAACATCATTTATATGTTATTGCAAATACCTCGCTACTGATAATTTTGATTTATCCTTTTCTTTTGGTTTATCTGTTTCTAACGGATTAACACTTTTATCATAACTTTGTTATCTGGCTTAGTATTATTGAAAAAAAATTATAATGATAAAGATAAAGTATACAAATATATCTATCTAATGAATAGTAGATGTCCATTATTAAGGTAATTTCATAAAGTACATATTTTATTTAATACTTTTTTCATTAAACATAAATTCCTCTTAAATACATTAAAATTTAAATATTATGGAATACAATAGAGTTATATTAGCAATTTTTCTAATTTTATTTTATTTTTAATTTATATATTACATGTAATGGCATTTTGTAGATTAGTTGAATGTTTTAACCATTATTATGATATATTCAACTTTAGCTAGATATTGTTATTTATAGTAACTTCACGCTTTTTTTCACATAGCAGGGTAATCAGGGAGAATTTGTGTGTGAAGACACTCCGTTCTCCACTTTCCATATGAATCTGAAGATGAAAAATTGCGTGTTGAGTGGTGTAACTCATCCGTTATCTGTATAACGCGTGACGTTATCTTAGGTTTCATAGAATAATTTAAATATAATAATTTCCGAGTAGGATTGAACTCATAACCAATCATGTTGAAATCAGACGCTGTTCTACTGCGCTTCGATGGCCTTTGTCTCGTAATTTATGTACATCATCATCCAAAGCAAAGAAACTAAAATTGCCTCTATGAAATATATCTGAAGGGACTTAAGAATCGTCGTTAGTAGCCTCTGAAAATAGAGCATTAAGTTTGATTAAAAGCGGATCTACATCACCAAGGACTGTAATATAAAAACTATTACGGCGCGAGCATAAAAGTTATTCCCTCAAATTACGTAGACGGTCGTCTTAACCCGCTAAACTGGGATGTGTTGGGGAGTTTTTGTCGGATTTCAGTTCAGGGGAAGTCCGAAATCTGTTGTATTAGTGAAGCAATTTGTCCCGGGCCCGCTACCAACTTTTCTAATCTAAACTGTTGGCCGGTCGCGTTCAATCTTAGGAAGAACTCGTTCGCCCACTCACACTACGGGGACGATATCGATAAAACGATTTTTGGACTTTTGGAATTTCGTCCAAGCTTCTTGTGTATGAGCTTGATTTCTTTATATGTTTAAATTCTCAAAGGTTGTCTATTTTTGTATTTGTAAGCCTGTGCTAGAATACCCATTGTATACAAAGTTCTTAACATACATATACAATCTATATCTTCACTGAGACAAGACATTAGTTTTAAAAAGAAATTGAAAATATTATAAACCTCCAATGGTGCGACATTTAATGTGGTTTTAGAGATACATTTATAATAATTCCATTAAATTATAATTAGATTTTTCCTCACTGATATACCCAGGTACCAGTCGATCGGCCTTAAGTACGTCTCTCAATATGTAATGTCTCGATTTTAGGTGCAAAGTTGGAAACAGAATATTTATCCCAAATTTTCTTTGACTACATAGCTATACAGGAAATAAATTAAACTCTAGAACTTAAATAACACGCAAAAATTTAAAGCCGTCTAAAGAGTAATTGAACCTTCATGGCTTAAATTCAGTTAGAGTAAGTTTTACAACTCTTAAAAGTTACAATGTTACCAAGAATTAATAATCTAGATTAACAATTTATACAATAATTTAGTATACACTATTAATTCGTTAACACTGAGTTCTTCACTTTACAATAAACAATCACAATCATTCCCCCAAACAGAAATCGAACCCACAGCCATCGTGATTTAAGTTAAAAACCGTCCCACTGCGCCACAACGGTCTTATTGATTTTATTTTTGACTAAGAACATTATAATGATATAATAAAACGTTGAAACCAAACAAGTCTTAGAACAAACTAGGTATAAAATTAATTGTATTATTTCAGTAGGAATCCCTACAGTAGGTATAAAAGTTTGTTAATATAAAGTTGATGCTCTGTAACATCTTGAGTTACAATTTACAAGTATCTATAATTTGATTAAAATATTTAATAAAAGCTTTTCAATTATAGAGGTCCAATTGAGAAGTCAAATTTTAAATTATATTATACGAGAGTGGAGTCATCCTTTTGGCTTCAGTCGTTTTTCTTAAATATATGTTTTGACATAATTAGATTTTTTTTGTGAACTGTCTCCTTTTGCAATTAATATATACATATAATAAAAAAATAAGTAATCGCTGTATCAAAATGGAAAAATAATGATTGGGGGTATTTATTAATGTATTAGAACTCAAAACAATATGTTTTGATCTATTTATTTGGGCACAATAATCTTAGAAACGGCTAAGCCGATTTAATTACAAATTTAACTATTGTATTTTTGTAAAACTACCTTTAATTTTCATGTTTATTTTATTTTAATCGATTCATAAAATAAAATTTACAGTAAATTATAAATTTAAGTAAAGTTTTAAATTTAAGTAACAACTCCGGTCGGTGAAAGCATGTAATAGTTGTGTAATTTACGCAGGCAAAGCCGCAAGCGGGTCGCTAGTAAAACAATATATATCTACATAACCAAATAGTTTCTGAATAAATAAAATACTCTTGCAATTAGTAATTATACAGATACGATATGTGCTTGTATATGTACTTTCGCAGAAAATTCTTGTGAAAGCATAAAAGAAAAGCTATATTGTACATACCGTCCTTACTATTAAGTTTTATGTAATATAATATACCACAAATTGTAGTCGTCAAATTAAATTACACATTGTTTGGATAAAACACGCCATTACTCTGATATCTATGTAGTATCATCAAATATCACAGCGATCACATAATAAAAAGCAATAAAGAGAACGAGTACTGTAACAGATGCTCCAACAATAATGACGCGAAAAATATCCTTGTCGGTAACAATCCTTCAGATTGAGATCAAATATATATATGATATTTTGAAAATCGCTTATTTCCTTCCACTCGACTATCTTTTTAAGAGTTGAATAATGTATATGAGTTTGGTTAATGTTTAATATAAATATGTATAGAGAAATCGGCTGAATTTATTTATAAGGATTTTTTTATAGCTTTACGCTGTATCCCACACACAGCAGGGTAGGCAGAGGGAATCTAGAGTTAAGACACTCCATTCCCCACTTTCCGCCGAATTCGGAGGCATTGCGTGTTAAGTGTCGGAAATTAACGCCGACTTAACTTTATAAGAACTTAGTAGTATTTATTGAAAAGTTTTCGTAGGTTAATCATAGGATTACTATAACGATCAGAGAAAAATTGGAACTTTATGAAAATGTAAAATAGAATAATAAATTTAAACTAGTAAAAAAGTAGCACTATGTTTTTTCCTACAAGGCGGGGTAGTCAGACAACCTAGTTTCAAGACGCGTCGTCTTTCACTTCCTACCCTATTGAGACATTGCGTTTTGAGTGAGGAAGCTCAACACCACGCTTTGGCTCATATGCGACAGACAAAATAATTTAAATATAATCATGTTTCATTTAAGTGGCCAGTTGTGGCCCCGTGGCACAAGCATGTGACTGTAAACGACTGGTTGTGGGTTCCCCGCTCGAGGAGTGGAAATTATATTTCTATTTTCTTCGCACTTAATACGCAAACCTCCGCATTCGGCGGAAAGTGGGGAACGGAGTGTCTTAACACTAGGTTCCCTCTGCCTACCCTGCTGTGTGCGGGATACAGCGTGAAGCTAAAAAAAAATGTTTCCGAGTAAGAATCAAATCTACAGTTATTACGTTTACATTCAGATGCCTCACAGTAGCCTCAACTGTAGCCTTGATCTAATAAACGGCATGGCTTTATAAATTATAAAAATATTTTTAAAACGAAAGTTTTGGTAACGATTGTTTTTTGGTTAGGATGGTTTGAAAGTTCTTTGTCTCAAAATTGGCATTATCAAAAAATAATTAAAAAGTATTTTACTTAACACATGTATTATAAATACAAAAAACCTTATAATTTAAATCTTATTTAAACATTTTAATTGTTCTCTTCTACATAGTAATATTTAACCAAGATTTCCCAGTGCAGTTACCCGAAGACGTACACAGGTAACCTACAACATGCCACATAACATACTCGTTACAAGTTAACACTAGAACAAATACAACATCAAACGCAAACAATTTCCGGTATAACAAAACGTAATAATTAATCCTTCAACCCTACAAATAGTACAGAAAACAAGATCATTAATTTGAACACAGCGAGTTTCATATACGCTAATGTGTCACAGGTGTCATTCACATCCTATACGATTTCAACCTCTAATTGCTCCTTGTTTATGTGAACAAATTAATGTTTCGAAATTACCTCCATAGATAATTAAATACTGTTGAATGTTTTATATATAGATATGTGGGCTATAGTTTCTATTAGGTAGCAATTAAAAATGATTATAAAGATATGATGCTCTTTGAAAAAGATATTTAGAAAACGTATTTAAAATTTGAACGTAGCGGGATTCGAACCCGCGCCTCCTGAATATCGTTCAGGCGCTCTCACCGTGGCTCTGAGCCATACGTTCTTCTACCAGGTGAGTCGAAATTTTTATACGCTTTATTACAACTTATTTTTGTTGTTAGCATCTTTGTAGAGAGATATTTATACGTTTTCTTTTTTTTTTCTTTCTTTACTCCATTTTTTATACGTTTCTAAATGTCTTTTTCAATTTTCCTAATTGTGGAATAACACTTTAAAAATGTTTAAAAGTATGATGTTGTTGTTAATTAGTGTGTATTTTAACACGCAGAATAGGTGCAGTATTTAATTGCAACTAACAATTCATTATTTGCTTGTGAGGAAATCATAGAAAAGTCACAATTAGTTAAAAAATAAATAATTGTTAATTTTTACTCTACAATTAACAATAAATTAATAGTTAATTGTGGTTTTCGCACAAACTAAAAATCAATTATTAGTATTTAATTTAATCATTACAATAAAAAAAGATGAGGTTTTCCCTCACACCCTTTTTTTTTCTTTACACCCGAATCCATGAAATAATGGGATAAGAGGTTTTGTCTTGTAACGAGAAAGAAAAAAAATATTTTTATATATAATTAAATCGAACCCTCAACTATCATGTCACATGTGTATCAGTTTGACGCTCATCTGTCAAGATTTTTTTTGCGTATCCTGATGTTGCGTATCCTATGCGAGAAAAAGCATGTTATAACAAAAGAATATAACATAAAGTATCAGAATTATATTCTTTAAAAAAATATATCACTACATTTTTATATTAGTTCACAAAAACCTCAATTTTAACTTTACTCCCTTATTTAAATAAATGAAAAATAAAATACACCGCACATTCATTTATTTAAAAATTAATTCCTTTCTTGCTCGCTTTCGATAAATATTTCAACGTTTCTCTTTCTATTTTCGCCACTTATATTCTTTTGAAATTCATACGGCAATTCGTATTCATTCATAAGAAAAACTATTGACCTCTTAACCCAGATATAATCGCTTTTCATTTGCACAAAACAAAACGGGCGGCTTTCCAACGCAATTACCGAAACCATTACACCATTAATTCGATGCCTTTTAAAGATTCCGTAATGAACCTTGTGAATACTATCGCAGAGAAGGGCAGAACTCGTTAGAGACTCTTTACCGAAAACTTTTTCGGCAGAATGTGGGCAACCAAAACGCTGATAACGGAAAACTTGACGTTCTACGTGATCCTTTTGACACAACTTTTACATTGTACCCTCACTTTCTTAGCGTTTCATCCTTTTTCATTCGAACAGTATAGCGAACTAGATAAAGTGATGTAGCTATCTATCGTTTGAACGTTTATTGTAACTGTGTTAGATCAAAGAACGTGTGTAGTTGTTAATTAGAGTTATTTTAGATTTTATATAGTAGTAAATTAGGTTACGTTATAATCTGTTAAGTTTAGCAATCTTATAATTCAAAAATATTTTAAAATATATATCATTTAGAAAATAAGTGTCATATTTATATGATATTCTTTCAAAAATGGTTGAATTTTCTTAAAATTATTGAGCTTTTATTTATAAACCTAAGGCAACCGTTTATTGCTCGGAAAAGCTAAAATTTGTACATTAATATTTTAAAGATAATGTAAAGCGACTTTTAAATGGCTCCTTACCTTAACATTACCTATATATTTAATCGTGTTTCTTTTCAATAGATTAAACAAAAAATTAGTTAAATTCATGAAAAGATATATTAATAAAATATAAACTTCATTGCACAATAGATAACAATTGACATTCATTTACATAATATGATTATTGATATTTACATAACATTAAGAAATATGTAGGCAGGTGCATTAAGCATTTTTATTTATATTATTGAAATGCAAAATCCTATACCATAATATATTACATACAGAAAAAAAGATTATGCTTCCTGATATATATTTTTATACCATAAATTAAAATCTTATACTTTCTATTTTTAAATGGGCGACAAAATTCGCATTATGACACACGCCTTATTATTTCTCTACTGAATTTTATTTTCCAGAATGTAGTAAATCTTAGGAATCTATTCATTATCTTAATATATTTTTATAATAATATCATGGTATTAAACATTATTAATCACAATAATAATAACGTATCAATATTGATACGGTTGTCAATTATATCTTCTATTATATTTAGATAAGCCATATTGGAAAACATCCGTTTTTTTTTATATTAACATAAAAGTTACGAAAAAGATTAGGCGATAACGAACGTACGTTTAAAAATTATAATATTAAATGAAATTAAGCAAATTTCGTTGATGTGTTCGGTTCTTTTCTAAATTAATAAGTTTCATTTAGTTTTAGTTTTAGTTTTGTTTTGTTATGAAAATGTATATTATTTTTAAATATTTTATGACAGACATTTAGAAAACGTATAAAAATTTGTACGCAGGGAGATTCGAACCCGCGCATCCTGAATACCGGCCAGGCGCTCTCACCACTGAGCCATGTGTTATACTACCAGCTGCGTCGAAATTCGTTTACGCTTTATTACAACTTATTTTTGTCGTTAGCATCTCTGTAAATTTTTACAAATTTCTGCCACCCAAAGATTATTCTACGACCAATCGTTTGGCAAGAGAGACTGCTATTTATTAAATACTTTTAAACAAAGTATACTATTTATTTAAAAAATGTAAAATCTACATAGAATTTTTGTGAAATTATTAGTGTAGCGTCATTTGAATGTTTCAAGAAACGACAAGGAAAATGAAAAATTCTTTAAGACAGTATAGAAATTTTCATCTTAGGTATAATATTCATAGTATAGTTATGCACACATGTACATATTGAAGAAACGCTATGATAATGGAAAAGATTTTCTTTAAATGTTAGTAACAAAAATGTGGAAAAATTATGCTGACGTTATTACTTATTTACTTTGAACCTTTACTTTTTCAAGACAACAGGAAACCTCGTAAAGTAGATTTCTTTTGAATTTCAGTCAACAAACACGTAAATTGTGATGTAAACAATTTTGTATATGAAAATCTGTTTTTAACAAGTATAAATATCTGAAAAGTCAGTATTATATATGTAAAAAAAAATGTGAATTTAGCGAATGTTAAGTATGGTAATTAGAACTAAAGATGCTTTGATTTTCAATCGGCTTATTACCCGCGACGGAACGGCGACTGTATATGTGTTTGGGGTGAGAGGTTGTTTGTTTGTTTGTTTGTTTGTTTGTTTGTTTGTTTGTTTGTTTGTTTGTTTGTTTGTTTGTTTGTTTGTTTGTGTGTTTGTGCAAATTACTATGTCAATTATTTCCAAAACTATAAGTCCGATTTTGATACGGTTTTCTATGATAGGTTAAGGTTCAATTGGCGTATGTTCTTAGATATGTCTTATTGCCTTAACTCACCAGGGGGCGCTGCAGTAAGCATTTTACGTGAAAACGAATGTTTTCAATTATCTCAAAAAATAATAGTCTGATTTCAATAGATTTTCAGTGATAGATTCAGGTTTAATTGGTGGATGTTCTTGGATATGTTTTATCGTGTCAAACCACCAGGGGGCGCTGCAGTAAGCATTTGTTTGTACTTTTTTTGTATTTATTTGTCTAAAACCGAAACTACTGCTCCGATTGAAAAGAGTTTTCATAAAAAGATTCATCTTTGCTTGATGAATATTTTAAGATTTTTCTTTTTTTGTTACGGGGAGAACTCACCAGGGGGCGTAGCAGTAAACATTTGTTTATGCAAATCAAAAACTACTGGTCCGATTTACATGTAACTTTCAAGGATAGGTTCAGGCTTAATTGGTGCATCTTTTTATATATGTGCTACAGTGATCACTCATCAGGGGGCGCTGCAGTAAGCATTTGCTTGTACTTTTTTGTGTAAAACCAAAATTTTTCTTGTATTTGTTTGTCTAAAACCGAAATTACTCATCCGATTGGCTAGAGTTTTCAGAATTAGATTCAGCTTTGCTTGCTGCATATTTTAAGATTTTTGTTTTTTTGTTACGATGAAAATTCACCAGGGGGCGCTGCAGTAAACATTTGTTTATGCAGAGCAAAAACTACTAGTCCGATTTAGATGAAACTTTCAACGATAAATTGAAGTTTAATTGGTGCTTCTTACTAATTACTATGTCAATTATTTCCAAAACTATAAGTCCGATTTTGATACGGTTTTCTATGATAGGTTAAGGTTCAATTGGCGTATGTTCTTATGTATGTCTTATTGCCTTAACTCACCAGGGGGCGCTGCAGTAAGCATTTTACGTGAAAACGAATGTTTTCAATTATCTCAAAAAATAATAGTCTGATTTCAATAGATTTTCAGTGGTAGATTCAAGTTTAATTGGTGGATGTTCTTGGATATGTTTTATCGTGTCAAACCACCAGGGGGCGCTGCAGTAAGCATTTGTTTGTACTTTTTTTGTATTTATTTGTCTAAAACCGAAACTACTGCTCCGATTGAAAAGAGTTTTCATAAAAAGATTTATCTTTGCTTGGTGCATATTTTAAGATTTTTCTTTTTTTGTTACGGGGAAAACTCACCAGGGGGCGCTGCACTAAACATTTGTTTATGCAGAGCAAAAACTACTAGTCCAATTTAGATGAAACTTTCAAGGATAGGTTCAAGCTTAATTGGTGCGTCTTTTCATATATGTGTTATGGTGACCACTCATCAGGGGGCGCTGTAGTAAGCATTTGTTTGAGTTTTTTTGTGTAAAACCAAAATTTTTCTTATATTTATTTGTCTAAAACCGAAATTACTAATCCGATTGGATAGAATTTTCAGAAATAGATTCAGCTTTGTTTTTTGCATATTTTAAATTTTTGGTTTTTTTTACGGTGAAAATTCACCAGGGGGCGCTGCAGTAAACATTTGTTTATGTAGAGTAAAAACTACTAGTCCGATTTAGATGAAACTTTCAACGATAGGTTCAGGTTTAATTGGTGCATCTTTTCATATATGTGTTACGGTGATCACTCACCAGGGGGCGCTGCAGTAAGTACATTTGTTTGTGCAAAACTAAAACTACGAGTCCGATTTGAATGCAGTTTTCAATGATAGATTCAAGTTTACTTAGTGCATATTTTCATATATGTGTCATGTATGTTTACTTAGTGCATATTTTCAAGTATGTGTGAACTCTCTAGGGGGCGCTGCAGTAAGTAGCTGCTTCCATTTTTTGTGTATAACAAAAACGACTAGTACGATTGGAAAGAGTTTTCAGTATTAGATTCCGCTTTGTTTAGTACATGTTTTTAAATTTATATTACGGTGACAAGTCACCAGGGGGCGCTGCAGTAAAATATTGTTTGTGCAAAGCTAAAATGACGAATTCGAATTGGATGCAGTTTCAGTGATAAGCTCAAGTTTAATTAGTGCATGTTCTTGGATATGCTTTATCGTGTTAACTCACCAGGGGGCGCTGCAGTAAACATTTGTTTGTAATATTTAATGTAAAACCACAACTACTAGTCCGATTGGGCAGAGTTTTTAGTATTAGATTTACCTTTACTTGGTGTATGTTTTTAGTTTTTTTTTACGTTAAGAACTCACCAGGGGGCGCTTCATTAAACATTTGATGGTGCAAAGTTAAAACTACGAGTCTGAATTTGATGCAGTTTTCAACGATACAGACGCCTCACCAGGGGGCGCTGTAGTAAGCATTTGCTTGTATTTTTGTGTGAAACCTATTTAGATGCGGTTTTCTGTGATAGGTTCAGGTTTAATTGTTGCGTGTTTTTATATGCCATATCACAAACTACCACGGGGCGCCCCAGTATAAATTAATTTGTTCCAAATCAAAACTACTAGTGGGTTTTGTGATTTTCACTGATTTGGTTAAACTTAAGTTTCCTGAAAATGTTGCGGTGACAATCTGCCAGGCGCTGCAATAGGCATTTGATAACCAGAAAGCATTGGGCTTATAATTTTTTTTGGATTTGCATGAAGATTAATATAAAGTATTTCGAAATTATGTAATAATATATAATGTGTATCTATACACTTTAAAAAGTTTAAAATAAAAAACAAAATTAAAAATTTTGAAAATACCCACGACGGTTTAATTGTAATTGAAAAAGGATAAAATAACTAGAAATCCCCCGCCTAAAAGAATATATGTAACGAGATGATGGGGACAACTTCGTCGGGGGCTGCCAGTTGCAACTTCTATTTTAAATATAGTTGCTAACAGTATAGATTTCGTTCTTAAAGTTTTTAAAAGGAATACCAGTTATCAAAACTGTAAATTCATATTAATATTTTAATTTTTTCCTAAACCTGTTTTAACAGAATGAAAACCTAGGAGAAGTTAGCAAACTTAAAGTAATGGCAGCTCCGACGAAGTCGTCCCCATCATCTCGTTACATATATTCTTTTAGGCGGGGGATTTCTAGTTATTTTATCCTTTTTCAATTACAATTAAACCGTCGTGGGTATTTTCAAAATTTTTAATTTTGTTTTTTATTTTAACTTTTTAACTCTTTCTTTTACTATTTCAATTAGCGAGGCCATCCTGGCACATCCCGACATCGTCTGCATGTAAATGGGTTGGTTGTGGGTTCGATTTCCACTTGGACATTCCACACAGCCCGATATGTATTATTTTCATTTCATTGAGTTCCGCCACTTAACTAAATTTGTCTCGCTTTCGAGCTCAAGATGGCGAACGAAGTGTCTTGATAATATATTCTCTTTAACTACTCTAAATATGTTATGTTAATTTGTAAAAGTTTGACAAATTTTAGCTTATATGTTCTTTTAAAGTTAAGAAACACGAGTGCATAAGAAGACCTATCTCGTATCAAAACAACATTAGAACATATAATTCATATTTTATATGGACTATATTCCCCACAACAATATTAGATATGGAAATAAGTTAAAAACTTGTCATGCACATTGCCAGCAAATATATAACTGAGCGTAAAGTTGTTTGTACTTTTATCGGCTCGCTCGCGCTTCAACTGGAGTTGAAGGTAAGAATGATATTTATGTAAATCTAGTGAAATATCAATACTAAGTTTAAACGTTCAAATTTATTTTTTCATATAATTTTGTTTGTATAGGTACGTTTGCTTTACAAAATTGATAAATAGTGATTCATACGAGTATAATGAGTTAACTTAGTTTTTTGGACAAATATTCAACACTTAGTTTTTTAATAAGATTAATTTAAAAGGGTAATTGAAGAAAACATGCAACAAGAAAGCGTACACTGTTATATATGACTATTGAAAGCATGATTAGGCTATATTTTTGTTTTGTCCAATGTCCAATCTATTTCAAATGTCAAAAGAAAATCTTTATCAACATTGGAAAATGTATATAAAAATGCCTTATTAATACAGTGTAAGTAAATCATTGTAGATCCCTGTATAATTATACAATGTTCTAGGTTATCAGCTGTGCCTACTATGCAAAAAAGAAAAATGTACGACGAAATAAATTGATAATATCAAAGATTATAAATAAATATTTATTTTACTTAATAAAATATACTTGCATTGACATTAATTAATTCGCATACATAAAAATTAAAACATCAATACTATCACAGAGTTCCAAAAAAATAAATACTATAAAAGTAATAAAAATACTAATTATAATTCAATACATTTCTTCTATCGACGGCATTATTTGTTCGGGAACTTGAGAACTGTCGATTTGACGTTTCCTAAATGCCGGTGCAATTACTGTCGTTTTTGTATTGGACACATTCTTTTGTCTTTTGCTCCTTTTCTTTTTACTATTCTTGTTTATTTTCCTCTTTGAAGCTGTTAGAATTAAATCAGCATCCGGTGATTCGCAGGGAAAATGTTTTTGGATACTGTACACTTGACATGTAGTTATTGAATTATTTCGAGGTGAATTTGTCTGTGTTTCTTTTACTTTTAAAGCGTATATTTTACCGCTATTATTATATTTAATAATTGATACTGATTTATTCCTTTTGATTTTCTTCGATTTTTTATCTGAGTTACTCTGTTCTGTGTTTAGGGCAGTCTTTCTTTTAATTCGTTTTTTATTATCCTCTATTTCTAGTGGCTTTATATAGCTTTCTGGTTTATAGTGAGAAGATATCATATGCGACTGCATTGCTTGTTTTATGCAGCTGTTACAAGTCTTACACGTTGAGTCTACACTAAATACTAATTCGTCATTTATTTTTGAATGAAAGCCACTTTCACTAAAAACTGTGGTAACATTACTTTCAGCTAGTGGTTTATTTGTAATAACGATTGAATCGTCAGAAGCTGTATCATTAAATATTTTAGTGTTCAGACTTCCTGTAAAAAAGAATATTTCGTAAGAATTACATTTATAAGCAGCCATCCGTTCGTGATTTCGCCCCCGTACGACTATTTCATATTTTTGCCCGCCTACGATTGAAAATGCTGTTACTTTTATGTTTATGAATTGATAAAAATACAATAAATGTTAAGAAAAGTACAATATACAATAAATGGTAAGGAAGTTTACCAAAATAAGTCAAAACGGCATTTAAATCAGTTAAGAAACTAAAAAACTTGTATTACATGCCCCTAATAATATTTTTTCTCGAATAAGAATAGATATAGATTATTAATAACATAAATTTCAATAAGTTCAAATAAAATACAATTTGTGATATCATGATATAGCCGACAACCATATTGAAATAGTTTTTAAAAGAAATTTAAAAGGAATATTCACTTTGCAACACGTTAAAGTGTCAGAAATTTTTAATTAAGTACTTGGAAAAAATTTAAGGGTTGAGTGAATCAAGGTAAAGAATCTCACCTAACGCTTGCGGCATAAGCACAGCTAGGGTGTAGACTAAGAGAGAATTCATTAGTTCCATTTGCACGGCTCCGCTCGGAAGGTGTCTACAGTGCAGTTGACAATCTCCTTACAATACTACACTAACAAGCTTCGTTATAGCGGCGCAGTTTTACGAAACGCACTCTTGCTGGAACAACTTGCCGTCGCGTGCTCCTTCCGTTAAATGTATAAAGAGCTTTTCAGTTTATCTCTAAGCATTCTTGCGTTTTCAACAATTTTGACGTTGAAATATTATGTCAAATTTCTTAAAATGCTCAAATTTCTTAAAATACTGATTGAAATTTGATGAAATTCAAATTTAATTAAGTTACTGATTCAATAAGAGTAGTGTATCGAGACGTATACGGGCTTATATAGCCGACTGCAACTGATGAAGCACGTATTATGCGAAATGTTTACCAGAGCCAAGATGTTTACATGGGAACCACCATTCGACAATCGAATGTTTGACTTCCTCCAGTTTCGACTTGGAGCCATTGTGATCGTGTTTATATGTTTATGCTACGTGAGGGATAACAAGTTACCGCCGTTGCAATAACGTCTTGCACAAGCAGATAATGATTAAAAGCTAATTTTCAGAAATAAGTGCTGGCAAACTATATAATATAAAAAATAGGTACATATAATGGTGGTTATTGTGGTGCAGTAGGACTTCAAAGGTGATTGTTGTGGGTTCGATTCCCACGAAGGATGATATTTAAATTCAATTCTTCGCTGTGGTAGTAAAGAAAAAGCGCGGCGTGGAGTTCCGTCACTTAACAAGCAATATCTCGATTTTTGAGAATCGAATCTCCACTGTTCCAATAGTGAAGAATGAAGTGTCTTAACACTAGGTCCTCTCCGACTTCCTTACTATGCAGAAAAAGGTTAAAAGCTGCAAAAACGGTACATAAAATATAGAGTTCTAACAAAAACATACCAACTGAAATATCGTTTAGAAACGTACGAAGCGAAAAGCGAGCAACTTAACTTCTTTTTCTAAGTTATCTCGTTACTCACGAAGATTTGACTTTTATGACAGAATTGGACTTTTAGGTTATTTGTAGGAAGGTAAGAAGTTGTCGTGTTCGTTTTAACTTATGTATGAAAAAAATGCAAAAACTACGAACGTCTAAGGATTTGAAAAAGGCATTTAGAAAACGTATAAAAATTTAAATGCAGCGAGATTCGGACCTGCGCCTGCTGAATACTGTCCAGGCGCTCTCACCACTGAGCCATGCGTTCTACTACACGCTGCGCCGAAATTCTTATACGCTTTAATAAAACTTATTTTTGTTGTTAGCATATCTGTAGAGAGATTTTTACAAATTTCTGCTAACCAAATTTTCCTAAGGGCCTTTTTCAATTTTCCTAAGTGTGGAATAACACTTTAAAAATGTTTAAACGTCTAAGGATTTGTTTAAAATCCTAGTGTATTAGAATTTGATCTTGTGCCACTTTGAAAGTCTGTGTCCGATAAGCAAAAAGATAAAACAAATGAAAGCGCTGTATGCTAGAGCAAGCATTAACCCTTTGACGTCTAAAAGAAATATATTTAGCTTTCTATTTACTTCAGTTATTTGCAGAGAATAAAATAACATTAAAGTTAATCATCACCTCGAATCAATTTTATGTACACATCCATACGTATAATAGAAATGCGTCAAAGTCGTAGAAGTCTTTGTGTGTTTCTGTTAAGCTTTTGCGTTTAATCTACCGGTACGATTTGTAAGAAATTTAGAATGAAAGTAATAAAAAACCCAGTGTCAAGAATAGGTCACATATTTTTCCAAAAATCTACCTCTAATCTTCTAGGGTTAAAATCTATGCAAACCTATTTCAATTTTCATACCCTAGGATGAAATTTTATATATAAAATCTAAACCGCTTGACTGATTTTAATAAATTTTGCCATTGATATAGTTGATAATCCAAGATTAATCAAAGGCTACTTTAATTTTTAAAAATCTATCTTCGAGGTTTGCAATATAACGAAATAATTACGTAGTTAACGCGGCGAAGCCGCAAACGTGTCACTCGTTTGAATACTGTATGTTTTTAATATAACTCTTTAAGAATATAATTTATATTCTTATATAAATTACTGTAAACCTTTTGTGCGATACAAAAAAAAATGCTTACACATTAACTGCGATTCATTAAATGCGTGATGTTGAGTTCCGCTACTCTATACAATACACCATATCAAAGTCGGGCGGAAAGTGTAGAACGGAGTGTCCTGACACTGGGAACTCTCTGACCCTGCTATTCAGGACGAAGCGTGAAACTGCCGTCAATATTTTACATTTCCTGTCACTGAATACAATTTTCATAAGCAAACGTAAGTAACTGAAACTATAGCCCACTAAATTGTCATAAAGACCGCGACTATTATGTACCATCTTTTACCAACTAAGAGTGGAATAATAGAGTAAACTTTAACTACAGTTAGTTACCTACAGTTACACGTTGGTGAACCAAAATATTCTTTAATAGCTTGAACCTTTTTCCTTATAGCAAGGCCTAGTGTCAAGGCACTTCGTTCTCCACTTTCTATTTTATTTATTTTATCTACTTGTAAAATCGAGGCATTTTGTCTGTCAAGTGGCGGAATTTAACGCCGCGTTTTGTCTTAGGTACCAGTGCGGAAATATGAAAATAAAAAACACATTATAAAATCATAAATTTCTTTAAATTAATTTTATATGAACAACAAAAACAAATATATATACTTAATAATTACAAAGAAAACATCATTCATTTTCATCTCAAAGTCAACGAAAGGACTTTCCTCACCTAATTTCGCCTTGCTTCACCTTTTGTTATAAAAAACACAATATTTTCCTGGACACTAATGAATTGAATTATTAAATAGAAGGCATTCTTTGTAAAATTATACACCTTACGTTCCCAAGCTCCTCTAGACAAGTAATTTATTATTAAAATCTTCCCGCTGTACAAGCTCGCAGTATGTTTAAACTTAATTCTGGCATAATTCCCTTAGCACTACTCGAGTTATATTACTAAATTAGAAAACAGTTATAAAACAGTCACAGTGTAAGATGCTAGTGTTACGTTTTAACTAATGAGTTCCTTGTTCTTGCGAGCAGATTACCTGCTTTAATTTAAAGTGTACTTTTCATTTTACGCTTTTATTAAGCTTAGAGTTTAAAATGAGATTATGTTATGTTTTTATACGTATTACGTTGTATGTGGCGATGTATCAGACTTTTCTTGGATATGGTATTTTTTATTAACAATATCAACGTGTATCTAATGATAGAAATAGTGTTTTTTATGTTGTGTTTGAATTAAAAATATTACTTTTCAATTGAGAGAACTTAACGCCAAGAGTTGTTTTACCAGAGTAAGAAAATATAAATAATTTAAGTATTATCACTTCCATGACAAGAGATCGAACCCACAACAACCATATTTACAGTTAGTTTCAGTCCCAACGATAGTCTCAAACAATAATAAGCCTTTGGGCTTCAAATAACAAAAGAATAAATAAGAAAAACACAAACTAAGCAATAAATGTATTAGTTATATATATTATGAGTTATACACAGAACATTTCAAAAGAATAGTAAGAATTATTCTCGTATGTATGTAGATATAAGAACGTAGATATGCATGCATAATTATATTTTAAAATCAATATTTATGAATTAAAAACCTTTCTCCATACCAGGCTTGAGTTCCCTACGGCATAAATTCAATTCGCTTCGTTTATCAGCCGCTTTAAAAAGATGTGTGATTCAATAAGTTTTAATAGAGAGCTACTCTGTATAATTTTTATGTCAAAAGCACTTTCATATGATTTTATGTTAGATAAATCATATATTTATCTATTATGTGCTACTTTTAATATAGGATTATATTAAAATACAATTATTTTTTGTTTTTTTTTTAGTTTTTTTCCCGCACCCAGCCACCGATCAGAGAGAACGTAGTGTTTGAACTCTCAGTTCTTTGAATTCCGAGATATTGCATCGGAACTGGGATATGAAAATAAATTAAATAAAATCATTCTGCCTAGTGAGAATCGAACCCAAAACCATTCACGCTTACAATCAGACGCTGTCTCACTGTCCCACGATGGTCTATATTATTATTGTGTTAGTTATATTTTAAGGCTTCCAATAAATATCTACTTCTTTTATTTTTACACAGCTCCCAATATTTATACTGTAATAAAATATATATATAATAAAATATATATCATTACTTGGGTTTTAAAAAAATACTATACGCATATTTAATAACATATGAAGAAATTAGACAAAAAAAACAGCTTCATGCTTAAAAATAGACATTTTTAGAAAACGTATAAAAATGTTGAAAGAGTGAGTTTTGACTCAGCTTCATGTTTTTTATAGTCAGAGACTATTATAGCACTCCGTTCTCTGTTGTAATGAAAATGTATACATTAAATTATTAACGTTACTTATTTGAACATTTTTAAAGTGTTATTCACACGCCTCTTGAAAACGGTCCAAATAAATGCTTTAATACCAAAGCTAATTAAATTAGCATTTGAGATAACGTAAAAACTTGAACGATATATATTTTACAGGGACTGTGAAGAGAATGTAATGGTTAGTTAATGCTAATTCAATTGCCCATCAGAGAAGTTTAAACTTATCAATGCCATTTGAACAGATATATTGACGCTTAACTGTCGACGATTACATAAAAGATTAACTTATTGGAGCTAAATCAATCTTTTTATAGTTATAAAGTTTTTTATGACCTAAATACTATAAAAAGACTGGACAGCCCTAACATTGACTTTTTGCAAATGTTTGAACAAACTCGATGGTTATTTGTTCAAGTTACAGTCAGTTTTTCTATCAACATATACTTTTTCGATTGTAGAACACTGTGACCGAAACAATACGTTGACTTGCCACCTAGCTCTACCTGTAAATGGATGGAAAATTAAAGACCGATTGGCTTACAAGATACTCTTTATTCTTTTCTCTTTATTCATTCTATCTTTTTTTTTAGGTTCGAGCTATATCTCGTACACAGCAGGGTAGGCAGAGGGAATCTAGTGTTATGTCACTTCGTTCCCCACTTTCCGCCGATTTCGGAGGCATTGCGTGTTAAGTGGCGGAACTTATTAAATTTTAAACATCTCGAGTGGGAATCGAACCCACAATCAGTCGCTTTACAGTCGCATTTAGAGCACCTGCGCCACGACTATCCCCGTTCATTCTATCTTCGGTATCATTTTGCAAAAGTATACATAAACCCATAGCGGATCATGTGTTACTTTTTTCTTCTCGCCTTTCCCTGCATTGTTATGCAAGAGTAGGCAAGGAGAACCTAGCGTTAAGTAACTCCATTTTCTGCCCAAAACTGAGCCATTGCGAGTTGAGTGTCGGAACTCCACGCCACACATTGTCTTGTTATCAGAGGCAAGAAATGAAAATGATTTAAATATAACGGTTAAATGTTTTTCTATTGCGTCATTATCCTTTGCCCTTCTTAACTTCTTCTCCATGTAAACTAGCTATCTATTTTTTTTTCTACTCCTTCAGCATAATTATACTAAAATTAAATTTTTCTTCACATATGGACTATTGGTAACAATTCTTCTTTCAACAGCCCTTCAATTAAAGCATTAAATATTATTTTAAAAATGATTTCATTACGATAAGAACGTGTACACTTATATCGGTTCCAATAAATAAATACATTTCGCCATTTCTTAAAGTCCTTTAGAATGTTTTACATGTAGTTTCCTAGACACCTATAAATTCTTTTCTCATTTTATCGGACGTTGTAAGGTCATTTATTTGCCTTATATTGAAGAACGTGGCTCTTCGGCGCCATTTATTCGGGAGAGCAGTCTCGACGTGAAATCGAAGCGTTTCAATGCATTTTTAAAGTATCTGCAGTTTCAATAAATACGAAATATATATCTAATACTTGTGAAATTAAAATAAGTACCTGTTCGTACCTATTCAACTTTTTTTTTAACTTTTGGACTGTTTTTACTAAAATTATGCTGATAGACGAAAATGAAATTTGGTTTATATGTATTTATAAAGTTTATATGAACAGAATGGAACAGAATTATATGGAACAGAATGGCATCATTTTCAGCAAATTATTTTAATATTTATCATTAATATTAACTATATTAATAAAGTAAAAAGGTAAGTTAAGTTAAATATTTATTACATAGTGTAACAAGTGGGGAACGAAGTGTCTTAACACAAGGTAGGCTCGCCCTGCTTAGTCTACCGTGTGAGGGATACAGTGTAAAGATAAAAATTATTACATGAATGGCTAAGAGATATATGGAAAGTCTTTAACTAATATTTAAAATAATTTATTTAACTCCATATTTTAAAATAACACTTAAAATTTTCTCCAAAGTTTACAAGACCTTGTATATATCAATCGTTTATTTCCGTAAATATTAAAAATTTTGCTATTTTCATTGGCCGTCGCGCAATCAGCCGTTAAAGGAGCCGATATCGTGATGAATGGCTCTAATCCACGCTTTGAGCTCCGGATCTGCATCCATCATATTCCACCCCTTCACTTGTTTCATATTTCATTTTAGAAAAGAGCGTTATTCAAATACGTTAGTTCATATGCAAGGAGCTGTTTAAATTGATGTGCTTGAGACGAATATTTTATATGAATTTATAAAGAATTGTATTTGCTATAGTAGCGCAGTTATAAAATGATTTCAGGGTATCGGTTGATTGTAGGTTTGATTCTCGTTCAAGGGCTTATTTGTTTAGAAATAAATTTTTGTGTTAGTGGCTAAGATGGGCTAAGATGGATAATATCAAAAAAAATTATTGATGTTAAAAACACCCTAACATTTACACTTTTGACTTTTTTTGTTTTTTATGGAATAAAGGAGGCAAACGACCTGAAGGCCCACCTGATGTCAAGTGGTTACCTTCGCCCATAGACATCCACAACATTGTGGATGCGTTGCCAGCCTTAGGGATGTGGGACAGAAGGAGGGAGGAAGGATGGGAATGGTGGGAATAGGGAGTGCTGGCTTACATGCCATCGAACCGGAACACATCATAAGATATTTGGCGGTTCGTCTTTGACATGATAGTGGTCGCGAGCCAGTCGGAGAACGAATCTCCTACCACCAAACTACTGGGTTACCCGCCTTTTACGGGACGCTACCCAGCGGCGGGGGGGAATTGTATTCGTAACCCGTCCCCCCACGGGGGAAACTAGTCTGTGTCTGACTATATGCCTGAAATCGAGACAGTTGCGTGTTGAGTAGCGGAACTCAACGCCGCACTTTGTCTTTGTATCAGAGCAGATAAATGAAAATAAGAATACTACAGAGAAGAAATGAAAACTTAAAAATAATCATTTTCCCGATTTTTTATTTGTGCGTTTGTTTATTTTTAATATTTATCTTATCTTTAATACATTTTCTTCGCCTCATAGCATATTCATATCTCACACTTTTCCCGCTAGCTTACGGTAATCAGAGAGAACTTAGTATAAAAACACTCCATTCTCCAGCTCTTACTTGAATTCGAGACGTTAAGCTGACGTTTCTCCGTGCTTTTGCTAGTTCACCAAAGCGAAGAAATGAAAATAATTAAATTATAATAATTTTACTTAGTTGAAATCAAACCCTCAACCAATTACGATTACCGTAAAACGCAATCCCACTGCGCCACAATAGCCTCAAAAATATAATATTACAAACAGTAGCATAACATACTTAGATATGTAATTACATTTTCTCTGCAAACTAACATTCTTTTAATTGAAATAAATAAGATATGAAAACCGAGAACGAAGAAAGCGCAATAGTTTTTTAATTACATTTCCAACGAGACTTAACAACGTACGCTACTTTACTCGATAATAATTAATAACAGCTTTAAAATTTTCAACTTCAGTTTCACACTGTCGAATTACATATATTTTATTCTATGTTTTGATTCAATATATAATTTTAATGGGCCAGTCGTGGCTCTGAGGCATAGAGTGTGCCTGTAAAGCGATTGGTTGTGGGTTCGATTCCCACTCGAGGAGTAGAAATATTTAATTTTTAGATTTTCTTCGCCTGGTTCCGAGGCAAAGCGCGGCGTTAAGTTCCGCCAATTAACACGCAATGCCTACGAATTTGTCGGAAAGTGGGGTGTCTTAAAAGTAGGTTCGCTCTGCCTACCCTGCTGTGTGCGGGATACAGCGTGAAACTATGAAAAATATATATTTAAGTATATTATAACTTCGCGCATTTACCCACAACAGGGTAGGCAGAGAGAATATAGTGTCATGATACTCTAAGTTCTCTTCTTTTCGCTCAAAATTAACACAGCTCATTGAGTAGCTGAACTTAACGCCGTACGTTGTTTATGTATAGTACAATTGAACGAGAAATCTTTGGATTGAAGGAATATTGAATGAAAAAAATTAAACGATTATTTACTTAGTCATAAAAACCTTTAAAAACGTAATATCAATCAATATTCAAATCAAATATATCAATATTTAGATGTGTGCTTGAAATTAATTTACATTTTTATGTTAAGAGGTGTAGAATGATTTCTTGCTAGCTAATTTTAGAACGGTTTACTTCCGTTAGAACATTCCTATGCTATTATATTGTGTATTTCTTATGATCAAAAACCAAAGTGTCACTCTCTCAGAAAAAAAAAACATTTGAAAGCCTATTATCATTTATAGAAATTTGAACCTGCACATCTTTTAACGGAAGTTATTTTTAATATAATATACATTTTTTATATATACGATTTTAAAATTCAATTATATATTAAAATTTATAAATTAATATAATGCACCAAGCACTAAATCCTCACATACGGAAGAGCAGCTGAGAGAGTAAGTTAGTCCAAACAGCTATTAATTTCTCATCGGATGTAGTTGCAGTAGCGTAACTATGACGTGCTTCGAGATCTAGCTTCTAACTTTTGATATAGCGCCACCCCGTTATCGTATCGTATAGTACTCGTATGGACATTAGAAATACTATGTTTAACAAAATTCGGCATAATATTCTCTTATATTTTAAAAACACGTCGTTATTTTCTTCTAAGTGTTTCAAGGTCGATACGACATGGGTACCCTGAAAAGGCGCGCTTACCTCCACTTTAAAGGTCGGCGACTTCCCTGTAGCTCCTCAGGTAATACACGGGGCCGTGGGCGATGGTGTTCACCTAACACCAGGTGGCCCGAACGCTTGTTGGCTCTGTCCTTTTTATATAAAAACACACACACACACACTAGCGACCGCTCGCGACTTCGCCTGCAAGGATGGATGAAATTCGAAATGAGAATAGTTGAAGACTCAGGATTAAATATAGGCAACATTTTTGTAAATAGCCTTCATAAGGATGAAATAAAGAAGAAAGTTGCTTTAAAAAATTGCCATATTACTAACTTTGATGAATTTTCAGAGAAAGATGATAGTATATGACGCAAGGTTATACATATTATGCTACTTATTTTTTTCAAAAACTATAAGAGGCTGGAATTAATATCAAAACTATCAATATAAACCGCTACTTTAGCAAAAACGCGGACCATTGAGTATACGAAGCAGCTATAATTGTATAGTTCACGCAGGCAAAGCCGCGAACAGGTCGCTAGTAATTATATGAAGTAAACAGGCACAGTTACCTCACATTTTTATTAACATTCAGCACGCATTATTAAAACTCTAGCTCCTATATATAAAAGCAATCGTTAAAACGTTCCATATTAAATTAAAGGGACTCCGCGAGTGCCACAGTGATTACACATTCCATCAAATAGATGTCTTCGCATGAACAAGAACACGCTCTATTATTTTCTCAATATTATCGAAATATCAAAGGACGATCCGTGGAAGTATCTTTTACGTATTAAAAGAAACAATGAAATTTCGTTATTAATATCAAGGAATAAGGTGTATTTTCGTTCGCTCGTTTGATTTAGGCGTTTTCATTTGAAGCCAGTTAGGTAGTAAGTAAGGAGTTGCGAGAAACGAGTGTTTTTCACGGTCTCATTATGTGACGATTCGTATTCGAGGCCAAACGGGAGTTACCGACGCAGTGAAGGTTCAAGAGTATCATCGCCCTCTTTCAAATACACCCTATAGACAACCCCTACTGACCTATTTAATGGAGGATACAATTTTACAAAAGAAAAACTGTTATTTTTTGTGATATATTGTGTTTATCAAAGATGTGAGTGCCGAAGTTTAAAGCCGCTCTTTATATGACCAGACGATGTGAAGTATATTATAAATATAGATAAAGTAATAGTATCCTAGTATTAGCTTCAGCTATTTATTAATTTATGAATATAAGAAAATCTTACATCGCTATTTTGACCCATTTCTTGCCATCTGATTTGCTTGATAATTTATATACATTGCGAGGTTTCAATTTATGTTAAAATTAAGAAAAAAAAAAAACTTAATTTTTTTTTTTCTTTTTTTTTAGCTTCACGCTGTATCCCGCATACAGCAGAATAGGCAGAGGGGACCTAGCGTTAAGACACTCCGTTCCCCACTTTTGTTCCCCACTCCGCCGAATTTTGGAGGCATTAGGCGTTAAGTGGCGGAACTTATCGCCACGCTTTGGATTGGAAATGATTTGGAAAATGGAAATATTAAATATTTCCACTCTAGTGCGAATTGAACCCACAACCAGTCGTTTGAAGGCACCCGTCTGTGCCACTGCGCCACGACTGGCCTCAACTTTAGTTTAGAACGTCTTATAACCTTTATAATAAAATTAAATTTCAATATTATATAAGGAACTTAGCACAATGGCTCAGTTATATTGTGGGTGAAGTTGACAATCACAGGTATTCTGGATGTTGAACTTGGGCGTCATTTCTCATTTATATTTTCGATGGCATATCATTACTTTTTTAAGTATTTATATAATTTTTTTATTGTCTTGGACATTTTTTTATTATATCGTAAACTATGCAGTTTCCAGTTCCTTCCTTGAACTTGATTGGACACATGTATCTATTTATATTATAGTATGATTAAACTAAACAACAAATTCGAACTTCATTTAGTTTTTGTTCTAAAACAATAAAACTAAAAGTTAGAAGGCTTTACGTTTAAGCCTATCACGATCGACTTCCCATATGTTCAATTTTAAAATACAATATAGATTTTAAAAGGATTACAACATGGCACCAAAAATTTCAATTTAGTCCAGTGTTTTAGTTTGATACGAAAAATATCGAAAAAGTTATTATATTTTGACTGCTCAATCATAAAGTGTATTGTAGCTCAGTAATTTTGTCGTGATCATAAGTCGTGAACAATGAAAGCTTAAAAAAATGTATTAAAATCACTAATGAAGCCAGTCGTGACGTAGGGACACAAAGTATGAACGCGACTGGTCGTGGGTTCGATTTTCACTCGAAGGGTGGAAATGTTTATTAAAAGGTTATTAATTTTAATTCCTCGCCAACTAAGTTCTATTAATATAAGTCTTCTCTAACAAGAGGTCGCCTATATAGGATTATTAATGATAAGGCGTCTTAGCACCATTCTGTACAGCTATATTATTATATTTACTGCTATTTATTAATAATTTATTTCATGTTTTCGTGTTTTTTTTCAATAATAAAATTGTACATTATAGATAATAACTTGTTTTTATATATTAAATAGCACAGCATTGAGTTCCGTCAGTAAGCCGTCAATGTCTGAAATTCGGGTTTTGACGCTCCCTCTTCCTACTTACTAACTTATAAACATATCTTTGTTTTTAGCGATTGAAATAATATATACCTACATTGTAAAAGAATCATCGTGTTTTTAAAATGTATTTTCAAATGCTAAAATACCTGCCATTATTCCACTTAAAACACTTTCATTCCATTTTTTTTTTTGTTTTTCATGACCTCAAATCTGCAGGGTATGTAAAAAGAATGATGGTAAGTCATTTTATTCTTTATTCTCTAACAAAGTAAAAAAAAAAAAATATTTAATATTTTTTTTAGCTTCACGTTGTATATTACGCACACAGCAGGGTAGGCAGAGAAAACTTAGTGTTAAGACACACCGTTCCCTACTTTCCGCTGAATTCGGAGGCATTGCGTGTTAAGTGGCGAAAGTTAACGCCGCGCTTTACCTCTGATACCAGAGCGAAGAAAATGGAAATATTAAATATTCACTCCTCAAGTGGGAATCGAACCCACAACCAGTCATTTACAGTCACACGTTCGTGCCGCTACGCCACGACTGGCCCCAGTAATGATGTTGATTATTTTAAATAATTAAGATTTTTTAATTATAATTTTAGATTCCTATACGTAAATTTCGTAAACTATATTCTATAACAATATTGTTATTAAACTTTTGTAAAGTTTGTGCTATTTTACTAAGAAATCTTTTGACAGATGCGTGTCTTTGTTCCTACGCTAGTAAGATGTATGAAAGGGCCATTATGATTCTAACATACGTACTCTCCGAGATTGAAAAACCTCTTCCGTGGGTTGTATTTGCAAACAATATCTCTAATAGAAACATTTTAATAGTTTAACTTGTATGAATAATATGTATAAGTAGGATATTAAATTTAATTTTCATATATTATTTATTTAATATCGACTTTGTTTATTTTGGTTTTCAATGTCAATGAAACGATGAACGATGGAACCATGAACACCAGCAATGCCTTTCAACATTAATAAGAAAATAGTTAATAATACGAAATCATGATAACCTTTAGTAATTCCTGGATAATTGATTTTTATAGTATTCTCACTAAAAAATCACTTTACAACATTGTAACATTCCTTTGTAGCATAGATAAATAAGAAAATATGTAAAGAGACAGCTTTTGTTAAATATTTTTTAATAGGTACTATGTAGTCACGTGCTCATAGTATTCAAATCACAAGAAATCATTATAAATAATTATTATTTTGTATAAATAAGCACGTTTGCTTTACCTTGCAAAACAAAGTAGGAAGAGACTTACGTTCAAGACACTCCTTTCTACTATTATTACCGAGTGCCACAAAGTGTAAATGAAAAACATTTAATATTAGTAACGGTAAGTGGGAATCGAACCCGCTAACATCCGTTTCACAATCTGACATATCATACTGTACTCCATGATGGTCTACTTCTTTTAACATATTAAGCAGAAAAAAAATAATATATTATATTAAAAACATTTTACAACCTCTTAGTACACTAATGTTTGAAAAGAAACAATAAATTTCTGGTACAAATCCAATTTTTCAACTGTTAAAAGCAAGCCGAACTTTTGTGAATATTTTATTTAAATTACTATAACTCGACTCGACTCTAGCTGAAGACATTAAGTAACCGCATTTAAGAACGATTTCCTTGATTGAAAGCCAAGTTTAATTATTGTATTTTTAATTACTACTCGTAATAGGCATTTATGTGCTTATTTTCTTTAATAAATGGGATAGCGTCTGACTGTACGCGCGATTACTTGTGGGTTCATTTCCCACTAAAAGGAATACTTAAATTATTTTTACTTCTCGGCTCTAATGACAAAGTACGGCGTTAAATTCTGCCACTTAAGACGCAGCATCTCAAATTCGTGGGGAGAAGGGAATATCTGGACACAATGGTTGGAGCGTGGAGATAAATAAAAAAAATATGTGTTGAAAACGTACTTAATTTGATTTTAAGTGTAATATAAAATGTTTTCGTACTAATTATGAAACTAACCCTTGATCGGTAATGTAACTCCAAAATGAAATGCAATGTTCCAACCAGGCAACACTGACTTCATCTATTATTTTTTTTTATTGAATAAAGGAGGCAAACGACCAGAAGAACCTCCTGATGGTAAGTAGTTACCTTCGCCCATGGACATCTACAACTTTAGAGTAGTAGATGCGTTGCCGGCCTTCATAGTGATGAAGGAAGGAAAGGAAGGAAGTTATTATGTTAACAAAAAATAATAAAATAATTTTAAAATTTCCCCAAGCGGGAATCGAATTAACAGCCGATCATGTTTACAGTCAAATGCCACGCCTGTCCCACAGCGCCACGATGGCCTCAAACGTAAGTACGACTACGAGTATATGAAGCACCCAGCCCTAATAGTTATAAAGTCGATGTCAAAGAATGCCCATAGACTTTCTCGTCACGTCCGATCTATCGATCACACGGTAATGTAATCAAATCTTGTTTGTGAGGTAAATAGGTCTGCAGTCAATTTCAAATGTATTTACCAAGAAATATATTTAAAAAAAATTGAAATATTTTTTTTTAGCTTAATATTTTTACATTTTTTGTGACTATTGGATCAGACTGTAAACACGATAGTTTGTGAGTTATATTCCCACTTAAAGAATGATGTTTAATGATATTAAAATTATTTTCATTCCTCCACTCCACGTCAAAGTGCGGCGGTGAGTAATGAATCTCAACATGCAATGTCTCAATCTTAGAAAGTGGGGAATGGAGTGCAGGTCACAGGACAGGACATAAAGTCTTACTATCTATCCTGTTATAAAGGAAAAAAAGTGAAGGTGAAAAAAAACAGTGTTTAAGAAATAATATAAAATAATAGCATATTTGACGAACCGTTTTCTTCTAAACAGTGTTTCAGCTTGTAATCTGGAAACAGGTAATAAATGAAACATCCTTATAATATATTTGTTTTAATCAAATTGCAATAGTACATTGGTGCAAGTCAGAGAGAACTATACTAGTGATTAATCATTCTCCTTCCATTGCAGAAATGTTGCAAATTTAATGGTAAAAAAAACCCAATGCGACATATAATATGTAATTTTCACCAAGTTACATGTGAAGAAATGAACACTTCTTAACATTCCATAAATCACTGTACTACTCAACTATCCACCCAAGTGTAGGTTTAAAGAGCACTAAAGTTTAAAGTGCACATTAACCTTCTCTATCCAAGGTCTCCTCTGTCATCTTTCATTCACATGTAAACACATATATGGTAGTAATTTAAAAAAATCTATTCCTAATTTTTTCAAGCTTCACGCTGTATCCGGACTCAGTAGGGTAGGCTGAGGGAACCTAGTGTTAAGACACTTCGTTCCTTCCCTACTTTTCGCCGAATTTTGGAGGCATTGCGTGTTAAATGGCGGAAATATTAAATATTTCCACTCCTCAAGTGGGAATCGAACTCACAACTAGTCGTTTGCAGTCACACGTCTGTGCCCCAATTTTCTACCTTTTAAAACATATATTTTTAACTATATTTTAAAATAGTAGTTAGAAGATCAACCTGGTGCACGTCCCAACCTGCTTGCGACCGCTTGTCTGTAATGGTAATATGTTCATTGTATTTAAATACCCACGATAAATACAAATTATCAAAAGTAGTGGCTAGTCGTGGCCCAGTGGCACAAGAGTGTGACTGTAAACGACTGGTTGTGGGTTCGATTCCCACTCGAGGAGTGGAAATTATATTTCCATTTTCTTCGCTCTGGTGTCGAGGTAAAGCGCGGCGTTAAGTTCCGCCACTTAACACGCAAGCCTCCGAATTCGGCGGAAAGTGGGGAACGGAGTGTCTTAACACTAGGTTCCCTCTGCCTACCCTGCTGTGTGCGGGATATATTTTTAACTATATTTTAAAAAGTAGAAAGCTTTTCAAAACAAATGTTACACGCAGTCACAGTGTAGACTAAAGGCATTTCGACTGTAATTGACAAAATCCAGTCGAGCAGCATGGTCCAGGATTTGCATAACGCTAGTCGGACACCGTTTTGAAATCGGTTTGTGTCGTTTCTCATATTGCTACGCTATAATTCGATATGACACCGTCCATTAAACTAACGTTAGATGATAATCACAAACTAAATTTGATAAAGTAAGTCCTTTATTGAGCGAGCATTATATGTATTGTATATATTGTATTTATTTATATATAGATTGTATTTATTTATATATATATATATATATATATATATATATATATATATATATATATATATATATATATATATATATATATATATATATATATATATATATATATATATATATATATATATATATATATATATATATATATATATATTTATTGTAGGTACATTTTGTAGGTACTCAAATTTTAGCGAAGATTAGATGTTATGTTAACGGTAGACAAATTTTATTACATATTTTATAGAAAAAATCTAAAATACTTTAAATATATGAAACTCGCCTAAACAACTTCCTTGCGCTCTGAGGTCGCCAAAATTTGATATGTAGGTAGGTACTAGGAGAATTTTTAAAAAGATCCTAAAACTTTAAAAGTATCTTTTTTATTTTTTAAATAGGAATCCCGAAACCGCAGAAGGAAACAGTCAGCTAAGATCATAAAATCCATAATTAAACCAATTACCAGCCGACAAATTTTCATCAACGTAATCTGCTCATATAAAATAATATAGTAACTATTTGTAAACGTCAGACTGACATGAAAACTTGATATGAATATTAATTTCTGGATTATCAGTCGTATGTAAGCCCCAGATGTGAGTGATGTGGAGGGGTGATGAATGATTATAATTTGCAAGTCCCCTGTCCGTTATCCTTCACTAACTTTAAGAACTTGATGTGTTAGATCAAACAACAAACATACTTGTGAAGTAGGTAGCAAGCTAATATCTTAAATGTCGTAATAAATGTAATTAAAATTGATATATTTAATTAAAATTTGATTAGAAACTGTCCAGGCACAGTGGGACAGCATCTGAATGTGCGTAGTTGAATTGCGATGGTTGTGGGTTCGATTCCCAGTTTGAAGGAATGTTATACGAGTATATTATTTTTATTTCTCCGCCCTCATGTCAAAGACAAAGTCCACCTTGGAGTCCTGCCGCTTAACACACAATGTCTTAACTTTGGGCGGAGAGTGCGAAACAGAGTGTCTGGACCCTAGATTCTCCCTGACTACCTCTGCAATAAGTAAAAAGCATAAAGTTCTTATGAATTTCTTATAGTTGGGCGTTTGATTCACCACACGTTTTGGGGAATGCAAATGATTAGACTTGCTAACAGCGCGGGAAAACGAATATCATTTATTTAGACTTATTCTCCGATCGGGAATATGTGTTATATTTGAATCCAAAACTACCGTGATTAATCAAACGCTGCTACGTCACGATGGCGTATTGTTAACAAGGTTATTTGAACAAGATTTTATTTATTTTATGACCCATAAAATTATTTGTCATACGTAATTCAAGTATTTTACTATGCAGCTACAATGACGTTGTCATAAAATGTAAAATTAGTTCCAAATAACTAGAACATGGTAAAGTCAAATAAGCGAATTGCGTCGAGTGCTGTAACGAGTAACTCGTAAACCTTATAATTTAAATTTAAATGATAATTTTATTTCTTGCTTAGCAATATATATTTGCAATATATATTTTATAATTATTATTGTAACTTATTTAATTTTTTTAAATCAAATTTACGTAAACAAATTCGATATTTAGTTTATAGCACAATATTAATATTATAGTCAGTCGTGGCGCTGAGGTACAAAGTGTGACTGTTAAACGACTAGTTGTGGGTGACTCTGGTGTCGACGCAAAGCGTTAAGTTCCGCCACTTAAGATGTAAACCCTCCGGAATTTGGCGGAAAAGTTTCTTAAAACTAGGTTCCCTCTGCCTACCATGGTAAGTACGAGATACAGCGTGAAACGAAAAAATAAAAAATTTTTTTTTTTTCTTAAAGTTTAATAATTAGATCTTTTAAGCTTCAACCTAACAATTTCATTGTTTTAAAATAATCTGAGAATAATTTAATTTGAAACTTAAAAAGATAACCTCTCGGAGGAATGATCATATTTTAATTTTCATCTCCCTGGTACAAAAGTTAAGGCACTGCGTTAAAATCCGCCACTCGACACGCAATTGCAACTAGATCCTTTCTGACTATCCCACTAAGCGGGAAAGAGCGTGCCGCTGCAAAAAATATATATTAAAGTGCAAAGTTCGTAATTATCGGTTTATATAAAAAGATATTACATACCCCATTCATTTTCAAATACTACGCTTTGCGTAACCAGAAATATCTAAATTAGAAATATTATCGCAGACAAGATTTACAAATAAAATCAAACCCATTGAATTTCTTTATTTCAACTACTAAGGTCTATACAAACGTTTTCTACCAATTTTCATTATTCATTATTCTTTTCATTTAGTTAACTTTCTTTTTTGACTTGTAAAGTAATTAATATCTATGATGATTTTTAATATTAATTTCTAGAAAAGAAAGAATATATTCCTTGAGCCCTAGTCTTAAGATAAAGGATGTGTCAGGAGTCATTGCCCTAAATAACCCCTACAAATGGAGATTGGAGGATGTTTCATCATCCTTTCATTTTACCTTTAACAAGAATGGTGCAAGGATTAAAGTGCTACTTCAGATGTTTTCTTCCTTTAAAGAGTCATCGTCACTTTCTTACCTATATCAGTTGTAATATTTTTAACAGCTTTACATTTTTTGCAGAATAACAGAATAGGTAGTGATTTTCTAGTGTCTTGTCTTTCCTAAGTGTGGAATAACACTTTAAAAATGTTTATTAAAATTATCTACACATAAATACTTACAATAGTAACTATACATATACCAATGACTTCAATTACGAGAGTATTTTTTCGTTTGGTTTTGCTATATTCTAACATCAGAGTATCTTAACTTTTTTATCAACAATATGAGTAGTGAGTCCTCTTAAAAGATTTAGTTACACATTTTTTATCAATTTTAGAAATATTGGCATGACATATTGTTGGATGGCAATCCAACGAGCGCTATTTATTTAAAGAGACAGCAGAATAGAAAATCTACTGAAATCTTTTTATTAAAATTCTGAAACCTTTCTAAAATATAATCAAATACATTTGCTAGCTACATATGTCTATAGCTTCAAGCTATGTCAATCTTAACTCTAAAGCCATAAATACCAACCAAACAAGTCACATGTTAGCCAATAAAATAGATTAGGCTAAAATATTACCTTTTTGTGTCGGAAAAAGAATGGAATGGTTGGCAACAGTTGTTGAACTGGCTTAGTTTTGCACTGCAATTCAGCGGTTAGATAAACAAAATAATTAAACGCTTATGGTATTCGCGAATGGTGCCAAAACAAGTGTGCTCCGCTTAACGCGAGCTTATTGTTGTATGAAAACGTTTGTGAATGAAGATACTGTTGATGATTTAAGGCATTTGCATTTATGTATCTAGAATAAGTGGCAGTGGCACAAGCGTGTGACTGTAAACGACTGATTGTGGGTTCGATTACCACTCGAGGAGTGGAAATATTTAATATTTCCATTTTCTTCGCTCTGGTGTCGAGGTAAATCGCAACGTTAAGTTCCGCCACTTAAAATGGAAGGCCTCCGAATTCGGCGGAAAGTGGGGAACGGAGTGTCTTAATACTAGGTTTCCTCTGCCTACCCTGTTGAGTGCGGGATACAGCGTGAAGCTGTAAAAAAATATCTAGAATAAATGTTTTTTTTAGTTTTGTTTAGCGTTCCAAAAGATGTTTATTTTATCTCCCTATATTAGTATGATAGTCCTATAGTAGTCAGTGGGAAGTCAAAAACGATGTAATATCGATGTAATTAATTATTAAGAGTTTCAAGATCTTATATCGGAGAGCTTTTCCTGAATAGGAAACTTCCTTTTCGGATATTTACTAGAGTTTGGCAGCTGGTGCTGTGAAAAAATAAGGTAAAAAAAAATCTACCCAATATTCAATCTAAATCTAATTGCAGCGAGTTCTTAAAACATAAACTGAAACAGATTCACATTTTTCATGTTTTTTGATTAATAAGAATAAATAGTGACCAGTCGTGGCCCAGTGCCACAAGCGTGTGACTGTAAACGACTGGTTGTGGGTTCGATTCCCACTCGAGGAGTGGAAATATTTAATATTTCCATTTTCTTCGATCTGGTGTCGAGGTAAACGCGGCGTTAAGTTCCGCCACTTAACACGCAATGCCTCCGAATTCGGCGGAAAGTAGGGATCGGAGTGTCTTAACACTAGGTTCCTTCTGTCTACCTGTTGTGTGCGAGATACAGCGTGACGCTAAAAAAAAAAAGAATAAATAAGTGCCAAATCACTCTGTTCTCAACTTTCTGTTCAAATTGAGGATATCGAAGGTTATATAAAGAATTATAATTATATTACTATTTCGCATGTCTTCTGTTTCAAACCACTAATCAATAGTTAATTCGTACCGAACAGAGGGGTAAATGTCAAAGGAATGCCAGCTCTTGTTTATTTGTGTAGTTCCAACATCACATAGTAAGGATGCTGTGTAGGAGAAGCAATTAGAATGTAGATCATCGAATGAGTTTGTTAGTATTGTGTGACAATTTTGTAGAGTGTAGTTACTTATTGAAACTGGCAGTGTATGTGTGCCCATAGTTCTTAGTTGTAGACATGCTTGATTGAAAGTGATACATTGAACGCATGCGTATTATGAATATTTTTTTTTTTTACCTTTGCCATATCGAAGGTAATCGGAGAGGGACTTAATGTTAAGACAGCTCTTCCTCCACTTTCATCGAGTTCATTTAGAAGATCGATACGTTGCGTGTAATGTAAGTATTGAAATTCAACGCCGCGCTTTGTCTTAAGTCACAGAGCAAAGAAATAAATATAACTCGAATATAACCGCCGAATAAAAGCCGAATGGTAATGTAATTCACAACTATGGCGTTTACAATCAGACCTTATCACACTGCGCAACGACAGCCTCTTTTAAACTATTTTTTTAAATATTTAGATTTCTATAAGAAGTTAACAGTGTTTCGGCACAGTTGAAGTATTGTTCTTAGTTGAAGACATGTATTGTTGAAGGCGTCAAATACAGGCATAGTTATATATAAATACTAGCTACCACTCGCGCCTTCGCCTGTGTAACTACATGTTTTCACACAAACTTTCATCCCCTATTCCACCTTTTACGGATTGTGTTTTGAAAAAACGATTAACAACACTTAAAAATTCACATTTTTTACTGTTTTGTTTCAAAACTTTTTCTTATTTTTTTTTCAATACTCAAAATTGTTTTACCAAGCAAGAAGTAATTTTCACTCTTTTTTTAATGACCTACTAAATAAATTGTAACATTAAATGTTTGACGTAAAACTTTAAACACAATTTTCGCAAAATTTGCATTTGTATGCCAGTAGTTTGTATAACTAGAAAGTGTAGAAAATCCTAGTTCTTTTCTTTAATAAAACTTATATAGGTTTTAAGATGGCACAATATTAATAACCATATTTTAAAAAAATCAAGTCTACTTAATATTGTGTAACCTAATTATGAAATTCTCATTCAAATGCGTCATTATAATCAGTCTCTGATAGTATACGACTTATTGCGAACTAATAGAATTTAGAAATATTTTTATTTTAAAATCTAGTTCTGTCGCCACATAACATTTAAAAGTTGTAAAATAGAGAAAACGTTGAAAAAAGGCAAAGTCCTAAACGAATTGTAAATGAATATTTAAAAATTCCCAATAATTTAATTGTCAGATATATTTATGTACTTATTGCACATACATATATGTATATTTTAATTTATGTTGAAAAATGTATTGTATACTATACATTTTAATTAAATTACAAAATGAATATTCTCCTAGGTTTCTTTTTACATATAATTAATGACTAGTATTTTCTTTTTCTTCTTATTTTTTTTAAACGCCATAGACTTAAGTTCAGTGTACTTTTGTACATTTTGTTTTTTTTAGCTTCACGCTGTATCCCGCACACAGCAGAGTAGGCAGAGGGAACCTAGTGTTAAAACACTCCCTACTTTCATTTTTTTATTTTACTTTTTGTGATTTTTTTTTAATTATTTTAACAAGTACACTTAGTCATACATGTATTGTAACGACTAGTAATAGAATATATACACTTTAGTTACATTATCCAAACAGCTTATTAAACTACCATTACATTCAAATTTATTAAAATTAAGATATTTACAAACATAATAAATCCGAAAGGGCTTTTACGATTTCACGATGACCACTTCCGAAATTTCCAACGCTTATAGAACGCACTGTGGCGTAAAACTGAAATTTATCATTCAAGTGACTATTCCGCACATAATAATTGAGCAGTTATGCTAATGAGGAACAAGCTAAACCGACGCCAAAACGTAGTTCGTCCAGCTTATGCAAATCCGTGTAGAACTCAATACTATACCGTGTATATCGTTATCGCACCTGTAAAATTGCTAAGCTACGATTATTATGATTATCGTGAAACAAGAAAATTTAGAATGTATAATATTTTTATAAATGCGAAAGTCTGTGTGTTGGTCTGTCACGCTTTCACGGCTAATCTACCGGTCCGATTTGAATGAAATTTAGAATGAAAGTAGTAAATAACTGTGGGTCTAACATAGGCTACTTATTTTTTCAAAAATTAACCGCTAAAGGGTTGAAATAGGGGATGAAAGTTTATATGAAAAAAATCACTCTCAACTCTCAATCGAAGGTCAAAGATAAGCTACTTTATTTCTCATAATTCACCCTTGAGGGTTGCAACAAAACGAAACAATTAGGCACTTCACGCGGCAAAGCCGCGAGCGGGCCGCTAGTGTATAATATTTTTAACTGTATTGTATCAGTGTATGTCATGGTTGTGGTTTCCATGTTAGTGCAAACGAATGTTTTTAATTAAATTCTTTTCATTTCCCTGCTTTAACTAGCACAAAGTGCGGCGTTAAATTCCGCCTCATACTACGATTTTTTAAAATTTGGGAAAGCGGAAGGTAGATTTTTAAGACACTCACACACAACTTAGGTTCACTCTGCTTAGTCAGATTTAAAAATGTGTATAATTGTAAATGTTATTAGTTAAATATACAATTGATATAACACGACACTTGTACATTCGGATGAGTATAGTACATCTTAATAATAAAGAAAACTAAGCAATCAATTCGTTGTCAGTCGAGGCCAGTCGTGGCGCAGTTACACGAACGTGTGACTGTAAACGACTGGTGGTGAGTTCGATTCCCAGTCGAGGAATAGAAATATTTATTATTTCCATTTTCTTCGCACGGGTGTCGAGGTAAAGTGCGGCGTTAAGTTCCGCCATTTAACACGTAATGCCTCTGAATTTAGCGAAAAGTGGGAAACGGAGTGTCTTAACACTAGGTTCCCTCTGCCTACTCTCTGCGGTGTGCGAAATACAGCGTGAAGCTAAAAAAATATATAAAAAAATAAGCAATCAATTGATTTAATAAATGAATATGCACCACAATATTTCTATGAAACCCAACATTTAACACGGAAATGACTTCCAGTTACCCTTTCGCGTGTAACAAGGATCCTCCTAAGTGCCTATTGACCTTAGCAGAGCTTTGAAGTCCCTACGAGTTAATTAAATTTCTAATGCTTATATTACAAAGAAAATTAGCACAGAGAGCCGGTTTTAGTAGAATTAATTGTTAATTGAAAATAAAACATGTTTGAAGCGGGAATATATAGGCTGAATGTATTTTATACAAAAGGACAGGTATATTTTATACATTAGATAATTAATTAATTAGGCATTTCAAAGAGTATATTTTGAATACATATTATTATAATAAAAATTATGTTTATTTTATTTTTTAATTTGTAATACATGAGGAAATGAAGTAAATATACAAGAGGCCCTCGTAGCAGTAAGACAGATTTGCAATCGGAAATATTCAAAATATTTTCACATCTTCACGCTAGTATAATAGCGGCCCTAAGTTCGACTATTCTATTCAAAATATTTCGATTTCAAGCGGAAAGTAGAGTACCTATCTACAAACGAGGCAGTGAATTTTTAAATCGTGCGTTAGATAAACTTTAGATGTATACATCTAAATATATTCTAACACTGCATATTGTTGGTTTAATTTAAAAAAAATATTGCTGAAGTCCATCATTTGATAGACTATTATTTATAATAGAATGAAACGTAAATCTCACAGATATTTTTGGAAAATGTTTTTTTTTTTTCAGTAAATGTAATTTACTTTAATTTTTTTAATTTAATTTAATGTAATATACATTTTAAAAAACATAAATAATACATTTAATAGAATTAACAACTTATTTAAATTTATTTAATAAGCTGTACTTATTAAAAAAAACAGAGAAGATAAAACGCGGTGTTCCCCTTATTTCCACGTCATTTTCAGCCCATGAAATTCACAAACTAAGAATCGTTGCCAAGTTAACTTTTCTCAGCCAAATTTCAAGTTGTTTGTCATCGTATTTACAACAACAAGTTTTGATTACATTACCACGTGATCGATAGGTCGAACGTGACAGGAAAGTTATTCGGGGATCCCTTGCGACGTTTTACTAAGTTGCGGTGACCGACACGAATGACATTGAAGATAACACAATTCTACGTTCTATCAACAGATAGATAGCTTTTTAGGATTTAGGGATTGAGGAGCGAAATCGAAATGTTCAATTTAGAGTTATTTATTTAATTTATGGTTATGTTATGTTGATGGTAGTTTATAATTTTGACGTTTAACATTTTGACACGATAAGCTAATTGTTATGAAAGTTATTTTTTTTTGAGTTTTATGCTTCTTCTAGTAGGCAGAGACAACCTAATGCCAAGACACTCCGGTCTCCACTTTCCACCCGAAATAGAGTTAAGTGATTTAACTCAATGTCATGATTTATCTTAGTTACCAGAGCGAAATAATGAAAATATTTTGAATATAATTATTTCCCAGAGTGGAAATCGAATTCCTATCCTAACTAATCGTATTTACAATAGAACACCATCCTATTGCACCACGATAGCCGCGATAAATATGTTTAATAACCGAATTTTTATTTTAAATAAACATATCTTTAACATGGTTAACAAAAATCTCTTAGACTGCTAAGTCTGAATGAGATTACTAAATCTGGAATTGTATAAATTCATATTAGACATAAGACTAAAACATAACTATATATACCTAAATATACAAGTATTTGTGTATCTTGCCATTTGATACATGAGTTGCAATATAATATAAATCAGTATTTATATAAACTTGTCTATGTATTTAAAGTTAAATATCATAATCCTAATTACAAGACACTCCATTCTCCAGTTTATTGAAGACATTGCGTGTTGAGTTGCGGAACTCAATGTTACGCTTTGTCTGAGTTACCAAAAACTAGAAATGAAGTGGGAATGAAACACACAACCATCCTATTTAAAGCCAGACGCTGTCCTACTGCGTCACATTGGCCTCAAGCAAAACATTTTAAAACTAAAACATTGTTTTTTTTCCATAGATCTATAACACACGCTCGAATAAAGTCACAAGATTGTGGTGCAACTTTGTAGCTGGGTCAAAGTGCACGTCATAAGTTATACAACAGCTTCCTACACCCGATGAGAAATTAATAGTTGTTGCCTGTTACTTACTTCTTGGCATCAATATGTGAACGGTTACAGTTGGAAGCGCAGGGTTTTGTATGCAAGAAGAACAGAGATATGAGAAAGATTATCACAGAATATTATATCATTTGTGGAATCTAAAATGATTTTTTTATGTAAAATGGTGTAACTATAAAGTGACTGGTTGTGGGTTCGATTCCCACCCGAGGAGTGGAAATATTTAGTATTTCCATTTTCTTCACTCTGGTGTCCGAGGCAAAGCGCGGCGCTAAGTTCCGCCACTTAGCAAGTAATGCCTCTAAAATTCAGTGGAAAGCGGGGAACGCGTAGCGCGAAGCGTATTCATGTCCCAGATGTGGGCGGAAAGTGGAGAACGTAGTGTGATGTTGAATAAAAAGAAATAGCTATAAGCGTGTGGCCAGTCGTGGCCCAGTGGCATAAGAGTGTGACTGTAAACGACTGGTTGTGGGTTCGATTCCCACTCGAGGAGTGGAAATTATATTTCCATTTTCTTCGCTCTGGTGTCGAGGTAAAGCGCGGCGTTAAGTTCCGCCACTTAACACGCAAGCCTCCGAATTTGGCGGAAAGTAGGGAATGGAGTGTCTTAACACTAGGTTCCCTCTGCCTACCCTGCTGTGTGCGGGATATAGCGTGAAGCTATTTAATTTTTTAATTTTTTTAGCTATAAGCGTAATTCAGCGTTTGTCTCATATTAATAAGAAGTTTTATAAGATTTTAAATCCAAATACTATCTACTTTTGTTTACTCACCTCCATTACTTTTATGAATCACCATTGTAGCGCAGTGGACAATGTCAGACTATGAGCACGTTTGATTGCCGATTCGAACTTTTTTATTCTGGGAAATAAATATATGTTGAAGTTATCTTCATCTCTCCGCACTGATATACAAAACATGGCGTTGAGTTCCACCACTCAAGAGGATTCGGACAAAAAGTCTCCATATCAGGTAGAAAGTAGAGAACAGAGTAATTTGAACGCCTTGAAAATTGAAGTAGTTAATATGTTATATAATTTTTGCGTAACATTTTTTCAATATTTTTAGACCAAGATAATACCAGCTATGTTATACGTGTCGGAAATCCATTACGATATTAGAAAAAAACCATATCTATTTCGGAGATTGTGACGATTGTGTGTAGCAAATTTGTTGCCTGTTGATGTTAGCCTTTTTCGCAATATAACCGTAAGGTTATTTTTGATGTAAGTATAAAGATCTAAGAAAAATAAATCCATAAAGAAAATTAATTATATGCACAAATTATATAGTTATAATTATTAATATATTTATTTACTTTTTTTAGGTTCACGCTGTATCCCGCACGCAACAGGGTAGGGAGAGGAAACTAAGTGTTATGACACTCCGCTCCCCATGTTCTTCCAATTTCTGTTAAGTGGCGAAACTTAACGCCGCGCTTTACCTTAATTATAGTAATTAAAATTATGTGCACACCTATGCTGTACACAGGTTTATTATATCGCCTCTTTGCCATAACTCGTTAAAATCGTTTCTTCATTGCTGATATTCGTGGCTTCGATGTTGAATAGTATTTTATACACAAAGGGTAGCGTGTACTAATAAAGACGCGAAGGCACATCAGCAAGGTCCTTTTGTTTTATCTTTTAGTGCAAAGTTAAGCTGTATTCAAAAATACAGCAATTTTGTACAAAGTAAAACTCACCACCGATTTTGAATATCAAGTACTCATTACTAAACGATTTTGACGACATGTCACGTTGTCATCGCAAAGAAGCGATATATTCTTTATGTTTACATTTTTAAAAGCATTATAACTTCACAAATATTCATCGCTAGGTACCAAATAGCCCAAAAAATGTTGTATATTATAATTAATGTCTCGAGTGATGCATAAAATATGTGTGACGTTAGTCACTCCACTCGCATACTCCAGTGATTTCTTCATCGTAGTTCCTATCCTATTATATTCAAAAAATGTTAGTTAGAAGACGTAGTGCGTATTGATCGTTAAAAGTAAAATGTTAACATACAAAAATATAGATATTTGTTCGAATTATTACCAAATGCATAGTGCGCTTATAATATTAAAATAATTGCGTTTTACTAAATGCATATGTATACATGTATACATAGTACATTAACAAAATAACATTTTCTACAATTTTGGTCAGTTCGTCTGTTTGTTCTGGCAATCTCAAAAATAACTGGACCGATTTAATGCGATTTTCACTGGCAGATAGCTAATATAATAAGAAGTAATTTAAACTACTTTTATTTGCAAACGCAGAGAAAGTCGGAGGCACGGCTAGTTTAATAAAAAAAACGTTGTATAAAGACTCATCAATACGAAAACGAAAATGTATATTAATTACAGCGAAATCCTTAATCATACAACGCTGATTGCATCGGACGCGAATGTTTTCATGTAATTCGGGCAGGTTGGGCCATAGTCGTTTATTTTCGAAATTAAAATTCATATTAAAATGAAAATTACTTAAACTTCAATTGTAAACATTTAAAAATAATTTTGCACAAATTTAATATCATTTTCCGCTATAATACGAAATAAGAGTTGTTCTTTTGCCAGAAATGAGCAATTATATTAAAAGTTTTTTTTAAGAATATAAATGAATATATGACGACTCATATACAACTATCGATAAAAACGATAGAAAAATGTTTTTTTTTGTTATAAATTATATTTTGTACTCCATTCACTAGTTTTTTGAGATCATTTTATTCTTAAGATTGTTGTTTATTGCTGCATAGTAATTTAAAGTTCCAAAAATATAGGTACGTCATGGCGACCGTGTACATAAAATCATTTATTTTATTTTATTTGTTTGGCAGAACTTGGCACCACGCTTTGCCTTATTTAGAAAAGGAAATAAATGAAGACAATTAAATTATACCCATTCTGCCATCAACATTGGGGATCGAACCTACACGCAGCTAATAAATCTACAGTTAATAACTTCTTAACTAATTTTGATCCCATTGTTTGTATTTTAAGATATATTTTCAAAGCAAAATCATGAATAATATAGAATATAGAAATGAATTTATAATCTTATAAACTGGAGCGCAAAAATCTAGAGTGCAATATTACTGGGTCAAGCATAACATTAATTATCTTATACTCAGATGAAGAACGTAAGTTGTTTGTGAAAGAAATGTAGAACTCAGCTTAGGCGGTATGTAACTTGATGAGTAATTAAAGGGTTGCTACGAGGAGGGATTGCATTCGACTAGACAAGAGCTCTTATAATATATATGTAAGTATTTTATATTAAATCTTGGATTGTATATGGATGATTATAATTTTTCGCATAGTAGGATAGCCAGAGAGAACCTAGTGTCAAAACATTCCATTCTCCGCTTTCCTGAATTAATTATTATTTGAAAAACAGTCTGTAACTACTAGCTAAACTTTGACATATCAGGTTAAAGATGATTTCTTTGTGTAGTGTAGGAGAAGACAGAGACGATTACGTGAAATTCCTGCCGTAACAAAATATAACGAAAGTTTATATTGAAAGAATAAAGGCTAACTTAAAATTACGAACGCAGTATCACTATAAAAAATCATTTCTTAGTATAATTACTAATATTTATATAGACACTGGCAATGATAATAAGTAAAAGTAAAAATTAAATCGTTAAAAAGGAATTTTCAAGTCGCCTTGATGAAAAATTATCTTAGATTCGTTAGACATGGAGCCCACGTCCTAGGCTTTGGTCTAACTAATCGTTCGTTACCTTCTAACATTTAAGTCTCTCTCTATAATGGATATTTAAAAATTAAGACTTCAATTAATTAATTTTGTCAAATATTTGACTTTGAAATTAATATATGGCAGATGTTTTATGATCCAAAAACACGTTTACATTATTAAAGTCCTTACATACTTAAAGTCAAATGATCAAACACAAAAAAAATTAAGAAGTCCTGCAACACAAAGTATTCCGTCAAAACTCCCACAAAAAAAGTGTATTTTGGAATAAAAAACCAAAACGTTTAAAGTAACTTTAACCCACTTACTTTATTAATTGTGACATTTACGTGGCATGCAGTTGCAGCCTAAAATGAAAAGCATGTTTCGCTTTGACGTTTCATTTTCCAGCATCGCAATGGGCCCATGACAGATCACAGGTGCCTCATGTGCAGGCCATACGATCGCGTCAAACGATTTTACCGTTTCTATAAAATTGCTCTACGGCAAGAATAGCCCTTTTTGTACTTATAAAGTGATTTTATGTGTAAAATTATATAAAAAAAAATTATAAGCAACTTTTTAATATATTTTAGTCGTTGACAAAATAGGTAATTTTTTTATGACAACACAGAATTCGTTTTGATACTTACATTGTTAGATTTTCTCTCATATCTTCTATATCTGTAGAGTAAAAATTTTAAAACAGTAAGTAAAAATATAATTTATTATTATTTAAAATTATTTTTTCATCCTCATCATGGCAAGACTATAAGGTACATATCTTGAAAATATTGTAATCATAGAATCCTGATAAATATACAAATTAAAAAAAACTAGGACTGTTAGAAATGAGCTAAATTAATATTATATTAAGCTCAGATACAGATAAAGCATATTAGAAACCATTATCATTTATATCATTTCATACTATAAATATAGAATATTATGTCCCAAATTATACCTATGTATGTAAATTTTAAATACACCACTATTACTTTTTATATAAAACGCTGAAAAGATTCAGTTCAGCGCTATTTAACTTTAAACTTTCTTTAAAAATAATTCATCCGCTATAAAGCCTAAAATTAGGTCCAAAAAAACTAAAAAATTGCAAAGAGAGCGAAATTAAGTGGTCGGCGGTTGCGGATAAGCGAAATGGCTTTTGGGCGCTGTGGGCTCGTAAAAGTCAACGTACGCTTTAAATTTGAATTTAAAGTTTTAAAACCTGAGTCGGTTATGTGACATCGGCCAATGCGGTAATATAGAATATTGTTTACTTTATCTGTATTTCAATTTAATTATTTTTCTGTATGAAATATATATTTTTTTATTTTTACCTTTTTAAAGTGTTCACACAATTAGGATAAAGAAATACATTTTTAGAAAATGTGTAAAAATTTCAATGCAGTGGAATTCAAACCTTCGCCTTTTGAAGGCCACCCAAGAAGTCCATCTCCGACGATTTCAATAGCCAGGTTCGAACTCCTCTACGTTCACATTTATATACGTTTTCAGATAATATGTTACGTTATTTATTTTATTTTAAAACTTAATCAAATTTCAGATCTTTACAGAAATACGTTTTAATGCTTATTAAATATCTTTAGTAGCGTTAACGAAATTAAGTTATTACAGTGTTAAATTACGCCGCTTAGGAAGCTAATTATCTATAGCAAGGGAGGCCAACCTGCGACTCGCGAGCAGAATACATCTCTTTGAAGGATTATTTGTGGCTTTCGATAAAAGAACTGGGTTTTTTCTCATTTACGTATTATTGTTTTAAAATAAAAATAATATCTTCCTTGCATATCTGGCGTACTGAAAATATCAAATTTTGAAAAATGGCTAAAACTATTAAGAGTCTTGGCCACCGCTGACTTATAACATAACATTTTAATATTATTAACTAAGTAATTAATGTTATTTAGAAAAATTGTAATTTTTGTAAATAATATTAATGATCTAGAAAAATAAAGTTATTTTTGTCTAATCCTTGTTATCCTGTCTAGTTACAAATTTACACATGTGTCCGGATCTGATAACAATGCAAAATTTTCATACCGTGAATTCAATACCAAAACGACAAAGATAACGAGAAAAATAAAGAAAATATAATTTGAAGCTTTTAGTACTTATTTTTTCTAAAATTTAATTAAAAACAAGTCTATCTCAGATGTAATGGGTAGAATTAAAAATTTGAATATTTTATTGTTGGGGTCGAAATTTCAAAACTTATTGATGAGGAGAGATACAATATGTTTTCCACGTGACTCGCCTTTATTCTACATTCTGCCCGAAATTGAGATATTTAGCTAATGACTTGATGACGAATGAATAATGATGTATTTTTTGTTTTTTCCACTCTTTATGAAATTTTTTACATAAATGTAATAATGAGTGGGAGAAAGAAAATAATTTTAATATCATTAATCAATCTCCAGACAAAGCGCGGCGTTAAGTTCCGCCACTTAACACGCAATGCCTCCGAATTCGGCGAAAAGTGGAGAACGGTGTGTCTTAACACTAGGTTCCCTCTGCCTACCCTGCTGTGTGCGGGATACAGCGTGAAGCTACAAAAAAATCTTCAGACCATCAAACGCACAAAATTAATCAAAGGCACAAAATTATTAAAATTTGACGTCTTTCAAATACGATACAAAAGCCTTTATAAAAACAAAAAAAAATACAACAAAAACATAGAACATCATATTATATCGAAGTCAAGTCCTTTACCTGTATAATTAAGGGTGTTTCAGGAAGCAGGGATAATGAAACATTTATGGGTGTTATGCGAGGAAGTGCTATTAGAGGGCTAATTAGCCGTCTTCAGTAATTCTCGCATGTGTATTCCGTCCTTTGTGTTGGACATTAGATGACCCACGTCACGTTTCTTTGTTCTTATACCCGTATATATTGAATAGGGCACATTCTTTTATAAGTTGACAACTTCCTTCCGGTGGCTCTGGCCCCTTTTGTTATTTTTACAGTAATTGTATAATGTTATATAGACAATGGAAAGAGGATAATGCGCCTGTAATGGGAAAACTGGATATAAAATATTATAATAATAAAGTATTTTCTTATTGTTAACTGAAATGTATAGGTGCATTTTAATAAGTTAACTAGTAAATGATTAGGATCTGCTATCTAAATCATTATTGAACTAATTGTAACTGTTTGGTTAGATTGGATAGCTTTTTCTTTTGCATGTTAAGTAGCGTAACTTAACACATAACTTTGTCTTGGTACAACGAAAAAATCGTGTTTACAGGCAAAAGCTATCTATCATTCTGCGCCACTTTTTTGTTTAAAGAGAATATTGTTACTTTTATATAAAAAACTAGTATTTTTTTAAGAATAAAATAAACAGCTCCCCGTTATAATGTAATAGTACGAAAGCTCAATAGCACAATACAAAGCATATTTATTTATTCGTTCGCGCTTTCACCTTTGACACAAATACGGGATATACTACACAAAAGTATTTTTGCTGATTGAATTTTTGTATCAGATTCTGTAAAACAAAATGTAAAAGTGTAAATTTAATTAATATAACGTCCAATTAAAAATATTCAGTGTAGAAAAATAACAAATAAAGGTATATATTATTTCGATGAAAAAACGTGTGAGTAAAAACGTATAAAAAAATATGAATCAATACCTAAATATGTTAAAAATGTTCATGCTAAAAATCTACCTTGATTCAATAACGTCATTGAATAAACGTAATATGAATCGTTATCATCATTGGGGCCAGTCGGGGCGCAGTGGCACAAGCGTGTGACTGTAAACGACTGATTGTGGGTTTGATTCTCACTCGAGGCAAGGTGGGACGTTAAGTTCCGCCACTTAATACGCAATGCCTCCGAATTCGGTGGGAAATGGGGAATAGAGTGTCTTAACTCTAGGTACCCTCTGCCTACCCTGCAGGGTGCGGGATACATTGTAAAGCTAAAAACAAAAAAATAATCATTATTTATCAACTGATAATAAAATAAATAAATACCTTCACGCTGTATCCCGCACACAGCAGGGTAGGCAGAAGGAACCTAGTGTTAAGACACTCCGCTCCCCACCTTCCGCCGAATTCGGAGGCTTGCGTGTTAAGTGGCGGAACTTAACGCCGCGCTTTACCTCGACACCAGAGCGAAGAAAATGGAAATATAATTTCCACTCCTCGAGTGGGAATCGAACCCACAACCAGTCGTTTACAGTCACACTCTTGTGCCACTGGGCCACGACTGGCCACGATATATGAACTGCACACCTGTATATAGGTTAGCATGATAGGCAGTGAGAGTTATACGTCATAATACTCCATTCTCCGCTTATACATTCTATTGATTCGAAACTGTACGTTGAGTGCCGTAACTTAACGCCACACATAAAAAAACGTATAAGAAATGAAATACAATATTACCTTCAGTACATTGGTGTATCGTAATTCATAAAAATGTCAACTATAAACAAAGTCTTCTTTATGCAAAACAAATGAAATTCCCGATAAAACAAAGGAAGGATCGAAATTAATATATAATTGACTTTCATGCGAATGAGTTTTCATTTTGTTAAGCTACAGCCGCGGGTGTGTCGTGAAAATTGTGTTCAATATTAACACGTCCGTTCACCCTTAATGCTGAATGAATGCTGCTGAATGAATTATTAGCTTCAGTACATTTTTCCATATAGCAAGGTAGTCAGAGAGAAAGTAGTGTCTAGACACCCTATTCCGCCCAAATTCCGCCCAATAATTTCCGCCTAAATTCGTGACAATGTCAGTTGAGTAACAGATCTGAACGCTGCACTTTGTCTTATTTATCTTAGCAAAGAAATTAAAATAATTAAAATATAATCGTTCCACCCAGTGGGAATCGAACCCACAACCAATCAAGCTTACAGTTAGACGCTATCACACTGATAGCTTCTATGAATAATTATCAGGTAGATAAATTAATTTTCAATGTTCATTTTTTATAATTTTATTCGTAGTCTCTAATAACTGTTTATTAATGCAAAAATTGATTAAAATGTAAATGGTCTCCTTCCTATACTAATAATATAAAAAAGAGAAGAGTTTGTTTGTTTGAACGAGCTAATTTCAAGAACTACTAGCCCAAATTGAAAAATTCTTATTGAGTTGAATAGATCATTTATTAAGGAAGGCTATAAGCTATATAAAATCAAGCTATAACTAATAAAAGTGGAGCAACCATGAAAAATTATGTGAAAACGGGATAATTTATTGGAAATTATGGGCTACTTATTAAAAATAAATAACGCTCTAATTTCAATAACTTACGTGGGGCAAACATATGTACATTAAAGACAAAGGAAATAGGCTCCAAAATCATGTGTATATTTATGATTTTATAATTCAGTCTCATCGACCGCACGAGCGTAGCCGCGAGTAATCATAGCTACTCTTATAAAAATTAGACTATACTAGACGTTTAGTTGTTTTTAATATTTTAAAGTGTTACACAAACACTTAGAAAATTGGAAAAGATATCTTTAGAAAATGTATAAAAATTTGATGTCTCTACAGAGACGCTGAAAATAAATGTAAAGGTGTAAGTACTGTCTGTAATCGCTGGAATGGCTGGACTGAGTTTGACGGGACTTTTACTGGCAAATAGCTGCTGTAATAAAGAGTTACTTAGTATTGACTTTTATTTTAGAGTTATAATTTTATTTTTTAGATCTACGCAAAGCCACAGACGCAGCTACTACACAAATAAGAAACTAAAGTAAATGAAATTTTATTGTACTCCTTTTTTGGCCTAAGCTTTTCATATTTATCAAGTCTAAAATTGAATTATTTCAGATATTTTAGATATTTTGAAGAGCGTTTTACGACTAATTAGTGTTTTTCAGTAATTAACGTACGTGTATGCAGTCCTTTGAGGCGCACATTACAAGACGTCTGCCACGTTTATTTGGGGTTAACGTATACATCGCTCTATAGGAAATTGTTTTAATTACAATTTAAATATTGTCGTATTAATTATATAAAAAATACGATGAAATACTCATTGTGATTTTGATATAAAATTATAGACAAAATGCAGCTTTTTCCGGCATACGGCATAGTCAGTCAGATAACCTGTCAAGACAATCTGCTCTCAACCTTCCGTCGGACATTACGTGCTAAGTGGCGGAACTTAACATTGCACTTAATATTACCAGAACTTCACATAATGAATAAAACTTATAATATAGACAGAAAGGCTAATATAGATAACAATAAGATTTTTTATATAGATACTTGCGTTTTTATTATCAGTGGCAACCTAACATTAGTAACAACATTATTGAGTTTTTTGGATATTTTATGCGCAGCAATTTAACCACTATCTGTTGAAGCTAACACCGGTACATATATAAATATAAAAAGTATAAGTATAATAAGTTTGTGTGTACTTAGTTATTTAGTTATAAATTTAGTACAATTTTCAATCTATATTCCATAGCAATCTATATTCCACAGCCTTAGGTACTAGAGCGAAGAAATATTTTTTTTAATATAATAATACCCCCGGAGTGGGAATCAAACTTACAACTATCGCGTTTACAGTCAGACGCTGTCACACTGCGCCACGGACTCCTCATATCATAAGTCAATCAAGGCGTCATGTTGTCATGATCTCTAATACAACTGAATAAATATACTACATAACATTTCGCTTATCTTCGCTACGTGTTATTAAAACAATTCAGTTATATCTGTTATCACTAAACAAGGGACATAAGTATATATATATGAATAAAAAACAAAAAAAAACCTACATCTCGTTACTACACGCCTGCTAAGCTTTACTGACTTCACAAGTAAGCCGTTTCGTGGTCAGATAAACGAAATAGCCAGTGCTTATGGTAATTTTGCATGTAAACCATGCCAAGTACGGAAAAAACGGGCAAAAGGGAATTTTAATAGACTATTTTGGTTGTGACTATGGGAGCTATAAATAAAAAATATGCTTTGTTACACAAAATTTTGGAACATACCTTATCTATCTTGATACTTATTAAGTTTGTAAATTTTAAGACTAAAGTCTAGTTTCACGTTCTCACGATTAGGTGTATAGATATTTGACTGCAGGTGATTGTATACAAATCTTGTTTAGGATTTATAAGAATAGAGCTACTTTTGCAGTTTAACGGCTTTTCTTGCATAGTACGGTCGGTAGAACCTAGTGCCAAGACGCTCCGTTTTCCACTGACCTGCTTGGACTGAATGAATGGAGAAGGAAGAGAAACGAAATACTTACTTTTTCTTACATTAATAAAATTTTAACTACAAATGTTTGATTTCCAACTAATGATTAAAATAGATAATTAAATTTTGAATTTATACATTTTAGCAACTTCACGATCTAGTGCTAGAAAAATCCTAAGGTGTGACACTCCATTCTCCGCTTTACACCAGAAATCAAGACATTTGTGTGTGAGTGGTGGATCTCAACGCTGCACTTTGTCTTATGTACCAGAGCGGAAAAATAGAAATTATACATAATCATTCCCCCGGCATACATTTATTCATAATAATAAAAAATAATAAAACAATCTTCGAAAGCCCCTTGACAGCAAAATTAGATTAAGAGCTAGAAAATAATCTTATTGTACATTACAGCCTATCTCTACTTCCATCAGAAGTAGTCATATCTTTCATGCAAACCATTTATGAAGGTAAAGAGGCTGAATTAAGTGGCATGTGGTTACGGATAAGCGAAATGACTTTTCGGGCGCTGCGGCATCGTAAAAGTCTACGTGCGCTTTTAATTTGGGACATCGTATAAATAGGGATTTTTACCGAATAGTCGCGTTGTTATTAAATGTTTTTTATTAAAAATCATAGTTAGGTTTTATTTTTTTGTATATTTTTGTAACAAATGTTTTTTAAAAGTAATTGGAGTGTTGTTTGTTTCGTGTAATATAATTCGTTTTTTTTTATGGAATAAAGGAGGCAAACGAGCTGAAGGCCCACCTGGTGTTAAGTGGTTACATTCGCCCGTAGACATACACTACATTAAAGTTATGGATGCGTTGCCAGCCTTGGGAATGTAGGACAGAAGGAGGTAGGAAAGATGGGAATGGTGGGAATAGGGAGAGCTGGCTTACATGCCATCGAACCGGAACACATCATAAGATATTTGACGGTTCGTCTTTGACATGATAGTGGTCGCGAGCCAGTCGGAGAACGAATCTCCTACCACCAAACTATTCGTTCCAAAACAATTATTTAATCTACTAATATCAAATATAGCAGCTTTTCATTCTCTCTCTTTTAGACTCAATGCCACGGCTTGTGTAGGTACGAGAGCGGGGGAATGAAAGTAACATGTAATCATTGACTCAACTGGGAATCTAACCTACAATCATTACGTTTACATTCGGAGTGTTATCAAATAATGAAATAAAATATCGATGTATATTCTACCTTAAAAACGAGGTAATCGTAGCATAGTGCTGCATCTGACTTTAATTGCAATTGGTTTTGGGTTCCACTCCCATGCAGAGTTATAATCATAAAGTAATTATTTTAATGTATCTGGCCAACGCGTGAGTTTGTTGAGGTTCTATATTTAATACGTAATTAATTTAATATTAATTGTTACTTCGAAAAATAGTTACTTTATTTTTAAATATTTATGCTTATAATCATATGAACTGGAAATACTTAACACCTAGTTTTTCTTCGCTTCGCCAAGTGATTACGTGGGTTATACATGACGTCTACACATAATAAACCAGTCTAAAACACTCGAGGCGGTCTACGTTATGTTTAGCAGTTGAAAATATAGTGCTAAAACTTTCAACATTTTTAATCGTCTTATAAGCATGGTATTATATAAATAAGAGGCTCGCTCGTTTTTTTTTCAAATAGTCACAATTTCATTTAATAAAGTGGCTAGCACACTTTACTCTATTTCATATGGACACTAAAATATATAGTAATAATATATTTTTGTAAGTTCCACAAGTTGAATTTGCGAGACTTTTGAACCATTGAAAGTTTACATTATACTACCACCAGCTCGTAAAGCAGTTTACTCTTAAGTTGCATTTTTTAAAATATAAAAATCACGATTTCTTTACTTAATATTGTGTTAATTGTTAAAATCAACTATTGAAACCGCGCCTCTTGGAAACCGTCCACGCTGCCTTCAAAATTTTTATACGTTATCTATATAACTTTTTCAGTTTCCTAACTGTGAGAATAACACTTTAAAAAAATTAAAAAGTATCAACTATTATGTTAATTAGACCATTATTATAATCTTCTCCATTATTTAATTATTATACTTTATGCATTAGAATGACAACGATGGTCGATATATGCTGTCGATATACAATACATTTAATATTTTAATACTAAATTATATTATAAATAACTCGATAGAAATCAGGTTAACGACTCTGACACTGCTCAAAATATTAAAACAGTATCAAATAGAATCCTCAGCAGTTTAACCTAACAAAGACACCGTCCAATTCAATTTCGTACCATTTAATATCATGCCTGTAGACTGTAGAGAGGCTGTAGAATTTCAACGTCATAATCTGTGCTGAAATGTCCTATAAAATCCTGAAGTTGCCTCGCAAACAACTTCGAGTTATCCCTTTTTATACAAAGCGAATCCTTCGGAGTGCCTATTGACCCTTAGCTGGCTTTGAAGTACGAGTTAATTAAATTTCTGATGCTTACGTTACAAAGAAAATTAGTATTATAGACGGCTTAGTATAACGCCCATTGATAAATATGAAATAAAATGTTTATCATAATTTTAGTAAAATGTTTTTTTTATATTAATTTTGACCTTAAACGAAATTGGTGTTCGTTGAAAATAGATGAAAGATGGTTAGTTTGCATATATTTTTAATTTCTACAACGTTGAATATAGATCAAGCCTAGAGAAATTACTTATTTTATAAATATTTGAACGTACTAGTATATGAACCCACGCCACACCCACGCGTTGTTTTATATTGAAGGCTTGTGCCATCTTATTTTCATAATATGCATTATTATATTGCATTGCATATATTTTTAATTTCTACAACGTTGAATCATGTCATTACCGGCAGCCGTGAAGACCGTATCGGTATTAGTAATTTTGTGGGTTCAATCCTCGCTCGGAAAAATACATATATCTAAATTATTTTTATTCATTGGGTAAAAAATATATTAACACTATGTTATTTTTTTCTGCAGCTTCACGCTTTTTCATAGGCATAGAAGGGTAGTCGGAGAGGACCTAGTGTCAAGGCACTCCGTCTCCGTCCGTCATAAAATATACTATGTTTAAAAATGTAACACCCACGCTACTTGTCTTATATTGTTGGCTTGGCTTGTCTTATTTGGTAAGAATATTTTCATAGTATACTCGTACATTATATTTTTACAACGTTGCCATCTTGTAATCATTGGCGGCCATGTGGGTGATCGTATCAGTAAAAGTGACGGTTTTTTTTATTTAGTAAAGGAGGCAAACGAGCAGAAGGACCACCTGATGGTAACTTCACACATGGACATTTACAACATTAGAAGAGTTGTGGATGCGTAGCCCGCATTGGAGGTGAAAGAGAGAAGGAGGGACGAAGGATGGGAATGGAATAGGGAGACCTGGCTTACATGTCATCGAACCGGAACACATCATCAGATGTTGGTGGTACGGGACGCTACCCAGCTGCAGAAGGGAATTGTATTCTTAATCCGTCCCCTATGGAGAAAAATTTTGAGAGTTCGTTCTTCACTGTGACTATTTTTATATTATATTTAGTTCTAAAATTAGGTTTAAAATATCTAACACTAACTTCAGTCTAGAATAGGATTTAGAAGTCAATGAGTAAGGTAAGTCATTAAAGAGTGTAAGGTAATCATATTTACTTATATATCGGTTAAATTCTAACAATACCATTAATCAAAGAAGTGAAAGAGGTATGTAAATGAGACATTTGATAATTTTGATAAGGAAATGATATTGAAATCACTGTTTATTATTTCGTACCGTTTAATACAGAACGGAATACGCAAATAAACAAGTTGACCTATGATTCAGCGGACAAGCGTTCCATAGAGTTTGGCTGCTGAACCAAAATAATTTTGGAAAGAGAAAATTTAGATTACGATTTATTTTTAACCTTCCTTCCTACTAGTCCAGATTTTGTGTGCTTTGATATTTCGGATAAAAAATATATTATCTTCACTGAGCTAACACAATTTTTGTTCAATTGTACTTTACTAGGTAAGCCAATAAATTCACTATCATTGAACATTTTTTTTATCTTTAGGAAATCCGTTACAGGTAGCACCGGAAGCCCGATTGGCGACTAGGACGTGGTTATGTTGGACTCCGGACTGGGCCGTCCATATACACACTTAAACCACACGGTGCTTCTCTTCGACCGCCACTAACCGAAGCCACGGGAACCCCAATCATCCGTGATCATTGTATAAAATGATTTAATCATTTTAACTCTTTCAATTTCACCACATCGAAAGTATATCTTTTGTGCATAGTAAATAACATAAGTAAATAAATGAAAATACTACAATATAAAACAACTTTTATTAACAATAAACAAAAATATATTCATTTATACCACATATAAACTAATCTAGATTGATTTCGATAAAGTTACCAAATTTTGGCAGTTAGTAGCACAGTGGTTACAAAGTTTTAAGCGAGATATATGGTGAGTCATTTGACAGCCAGTAGCGACTATGCAATGCACACCTGCTGCCCGTAACACTGGGTTTCTGCAAAAGAAGAAAATAAAATAGAAAAAGCCTTTTTTTATTTCCATTTTCCTTCAAACTTTGCACTTATAAATTGAGTAATTTTGAAACTTTTATATTCGTATAGTTTTCAAACGATATTTTTTGCTATCTTTGAGCTATAGTTCCGTGGAAGCCTTATTCTCATAAAATAAATATTTTTATTAGTTTGCAAGCAGCCAGTGCCCCACTTTGTACAAAGTATAAAGTTGCTCATTTACTTCAAATTATATGAAGGCTACCTACAACTTTTTCTGAGTCGTCAAATAAAGTTATAAATATAATATCATTTTTTAAAATATTGTCAGGCTTCAGGAGTTGACCTGATAATATTAAAACTAACAAAATTTTAAAGAATGAGATAGTCATTATACAAACGGGCAGAATTTCTTGTTATGATGCGATTTCTTCAAGAATACTTTCCCAAATTGCGGTATGCAGTATCTTTTAAAAAGGAGTCAACTTCCAAGTGACGTGTCTTCTTTTTTTTAGTTTCACGCTGTATCCCGCACGCAGCAGGTTAGGCAGAGGGAATTTAGTGTTAACTTAGTGTTAAGACGTTCCCTACTTTCCGCCAAATTCGGAGGCATTGCGTGTTAAGGGGCGAAACCTAAAGCCGCGCTTTTTGTCTCTACACCAGATCAAAGAAAATGAAGATATTTAATATTTCCACTCCTCGAGTGGGAATCAAACCCACAACCAGTTTCTTTACAGTCATATTTAGTGCTACTGCGCCACGACTGGCCCCACGTGTCTTCTCACAGCTTTGATATTAGACTCTTTAAGAGTTGATCAACTCCTTTATAGCCGGCAACACATTGATGTTTCAGTAGAAATCACTTAATTTCATACGGGGATACGCTGACTCATTTGCCTGAACTCAATATTTACAAGATTTTAAACAATTGATCGTTCTTCTTTTCATCCCTTCATTCATCCGTTCATTGTTAGCACTTTAGTCTACTGACGTAACCTGTTTAAGTGACGATATATGTATAAAAACTGAAAAATAGCAATGAATCAGATTATTTTAGTATAAATAAACTATTTCCATATTTTACTACTACTGCACAATCCACAAAATGATACTTTTACATGTAATGAGGTAATAAATCAAGTAACTACAGTTCCCACGTAACCGTCATAAACCGCCTTTTGGCTCATTACAAACTGTTTATAGCATCTATTACAACTATTTGTTTGGTCCTATTTACTCCTAATTAAATAGTTTTTAAAGGTCATATTTGATATGTATAGAAGTATTAGTAGAAGTAGAAATAGGTTTTCTGCATAACAGCGTAGTCACAGGGAACCTAGCGTTAATATATTTTCCACTTTCCGGTTGAAATCGAGACATTGGTTGTTAAATGGCGGATGTCAACGCCGCGCATTTTCTCACATACCAGAGCGGAGAAATATGATCATAATTTATGTATACGTTCTTCTTTTCTGACTATCTTGAGCGGGAAACAGCGTAAAGCTGTAAAAAAGGATATTATGTATAGACGATTTGATAATTTATCTTCGCACAGCAAGAAAATAAAATTCATATATTTGATTTTTAAATAAATTACTTTTAAAATCCATTTAATTAAGGAAACAATAAAATAAGAAACAACCTATTCAGATATTAGTTAGAAGAAGATATTATTCCTAGTACAATTTACCATAGATTTATAAAAACCGAATTTAAACTAGTATATACCAAACACTCGTAATGTAGGCGTTATTTTTCACGTGCTCGTACACCAAAGTAATGGGTGACAAGTACTTCCTGTTCGCACTCCGCGTCGCGCCCGCAATTACCTCTGATGTTTATTCGATTAAGCTGCAACTTGATCACTGCTTTACATGCGGTAAATAAAGTTTGAATTTAAATTCCATTTGTGACTTTATTTTAGCTTGGCTTTTAACAGATGCTATTTATGGTTAAATTAGTTAAAAAGAAAGTATTTTCTTACGTAATGACTTGAATCTATATAAAGACCTTGCATCACCTATATTGGTTAGAAAACGTCCACACGTTTTCGTCAGCCCAATCGGTTTAGAGCGTGACGCTTCAATTTACTCCGATAATCCTCTTATATAATGACCAGACAAAAATGCAGTTGTGTTGTAGGACAGAAAAAGTGTCTTTTAATATGGAATTCATAATGGTGTTACGAAATATTCTCTTTGCTAAGCGTACTATGCGAGGAGAAGGGTGACGGTATTTAAAATATCAATTTACCTATGCACCTTACAAAATGTATTTCACGTAATGTCAGAATCTGGCGGAAAGTAAAGAACAGAGTATCTCTCTGATTATTCTGCTATGAAGGAATAAGCGCGAAGATGAAAAAATAACTTATTTACTATTTCATTTCCTAAAAGAAAAGAAATACATATATAATATCAATTAACAGAAAACAATTTTATAAAATCCCATGACAGCTAATTTGTCGTTACACAAAATAATACATTTTCGCACCATATTCGCTTGTTTCATTGTCAGACTCTTATAATAAATTGTGCCTTAGCTGTAATTTAAGGCAAAAAAGATTAATGCGGCAAACACTAATGTGGCAAGTTTCGCAGGTCACTTGTCTTACGAAAACGAGACGCAAATTACAACAATTTATCATAGGGAGTGACAGAGCAGAAATATATTACAATAAATGTTATATCGTGATATATAATTAATAAGGAGCTTGATTCGAGATTAATTATTGCTTTTATAGAAAATTATTTTTATATGTTTGTCGCTTTTTCCCATCTAGCGAGTTAGTCAGGGATTGCCTAGTGTCAATAAGCTTCGTTACGTTCCGCTCCGAAATGGAGACATTGTCTTTGGAATCAGAGCAAAGAAATGAAAATTTCAATATCATTTCACCAAGTGGGAATCGAACTCATAACCATCGAGGTAATGTAAGACACTGTCTTACTATGCCATAAAAGTATGGTATTTAATATTTTATATACGTACTCGTACACGTCAAAAATGAAGAGCAGAACGAGGTTTGGGATAAGTCAAAGTTTATGTGAAGAATGTTAAATGAATGTAATAATTTCCAATTACCATTTTTGCATAAAGTGACATGTTTATGTAAATGCGGTTAATTTACGCGTTAATGAAGGCTTTTACCTCATTATTATTGCATTTGGTTGTATGGCGGTTTTGTATCTCCTGCATCGAGGGCGGAGTAGGCAATGAGTACTTAGTGATAGTTTCATCCGTGCTCGCATTACGCTTATATGAGAAAATTTTTATAAAAGAACGAGAAGTAGATCGTTATTTTTTATATTAGACTTTCTCAAACTAATCATGATGTAATGACAATGGCCGAACGCAATGAACATCAGATGAATTCATTTTTTGTCTGATAATTCTGTCACGCGAAATATTAATTGGAATATTAATTGATTTTAGTTGATCAATTGACAGGTAAATTATTAATGTTAGAATATCACAGGCAAAAAATAATCTTTTTTAAAAATAGTGTAATTATTTTTAAAATACGATTTTTTACCTTTTATTTATTTTTTTAATGGTTGCCAGTTTTATTTATTATTATGGTGTTATATTTTGTTACCATATCTCTATAGTGCTCTTGTTTTTTTGCTAAAATATATAATTATAGATTAAAATCAGAAGAAGACTAAGGATCGGAAGTTTTATTTATCCCTAACCTCCTACAATGCATAACATTAGACATTGATTTCAAAAAATCAGTTAGTAGGTACAGCCAAAAGCATATAAAGCAAAACATATGTATAATAGAAAAATATATTTATAAAAGTCGCGTTTGAATCTATAATTCTATATTTCAATATACTTCAATAACAATAATATCTTCAACAAAATAAAATATATAACGTAACTTATAATAGTAAGGATTTGGATTAAAGCGTTGAAATATTTTTTTTTGAAGAACTGAGTGCTGTAATATATTATGTATATGTATAGTATATAATAATATAAAAATGCAAAATTGTCGCAGTCAGAAAGGTGTTAAGCTGAAGCGTGGCGTTAAATCCCGCCATTTAACATGCAATATCTTCAAAATTCGACGGAAAATAGGGAACGGAGTGTCTTAACACTAGGTTTTTCCTGCCTACACTGCTGTGTGCACGATACAGCGTAAAGCTAAAAAAAAAGAAAAAAGTAACGATGTACAAAGTCACAGATGACAGCTAAAACAGGCTGAATTAATTATTTTCTACAAGGCATTTTTGACGCGGCAAGACACATTGATAGAAGTGTCAAATTACACAAACAAAAGGGAGATGCCGAAACCTTAAACATGATTTGCAATTTTTTTTATTAAATTCTTTGTTTTCCTTAACTTAGCGTAATTAATCACTCGAGGACCCACTCCTATTTACTTATTTACAAAAAATAAATATAATATTTTAAATTTTAACTCTGAGAGAGTCATGTCATTATTACCGTGAAGTTTGTATATATACGTTTTTATACAGAAATTAGAATAATAAGAATCCTAAAAGAAGACTATTAAACGGAACTGGTTGTAGGTTCGATTCTCACTCGAGAAACAATGGAGGAAATATGTAATATTTACATTTTCTTCGTTTTGGTGTCGAGACAAATGGCGGCGTTAAGTTTTACCACTTAATGTATCCAGAATTTGGGATCGAAGTGTCTTACTACTAAGTTCCAGGGGGAACTTCGTAGTAAGACATTTCGATCCAAAACAGGGGTCCACTTTACTGTGTGTGGATTACCTTAAAACTTGGTTTCCTCTACCTTTTCTGTGAATGACACAAAGAAATACATAAGGAAAAAGAGTATGATAAACCTACTCACACGAAATGGTCGAATGATTACATATAGGTACTTACTTGATAATTATTAGGCATTAGTGGGATCTTTTCAAATTTAGTTTGGTAGAGAAAGAAGCTTAGATAGTGGAGGCGAGCCATAATGTATTCTGACAAATTAATTTTTGTCTGTAATTGTATTCTAATCATTTGTTACCAAAGTTCCACATACATATATGATGTATCCTCATATGACTCTCACGGGGTTCTATACGACGGGGTGTAAATATTTTTATATACGCGTTGAGCGGCGTTCTGTCATTGGTTTTGGACACACATTATGCGCCCTTTCGAATTGGCTGTAAAAATGTAGAAAGCTCGATGCTGGATACTGGTATCGAATTTAATAAACTAAAACTATAACTTTTAATTTAATAAATAAACTAAAATAAGAAGAAATTTCAGTTGAAACATAATTTTTAATAATTCTCATTATTGTCAGATTCCTTCCAACTAAAGCACGTCACTAAAGGCTAAAATTACACGAAAATCAAAATTGGGTGCAGATAAGCGAAACAATTTTCCATTTTACAAACTCGTAAAATGTATGCTAAAAGCATGCATTTGGTACTATCGTGTGTAGCGAACATTTTCATGGTACGTAACGCTGGGTTGTTACGACTTCATTTTTGCTATATGTTTATTTACTTTGACAAAATATAAATAAATTGTGTTAATTAAAATCATTAAAAATAAAAAAATACTCAATGTTAGCCAATCAACGTTTAAGAAAGTGTAAGTCACAGACAAAGCTTTGAGTAATCAGTTGCTCGAAACACACAAAAGAGATTTTTTAATAATATTTCTAAGAATATGTACAACTACATACAAAATATTGTAGTAATATTTAAACTTATAGAATTTTGTTTCAACTATTAATATATTGAAACACACATTGCCACTACTTCACTTGTTTGTAAAACGAGGACAAATGCATTGCATCGTTGAACCCGTGACTCTTGGCAACCGTCTAATCGTTTTGCCGCTATCCCATGCGTTGGATATCAGGCGCAGCCGAAATTCTCATACGCTTATTACAATTTATTTTTGTTTCACACAGATTTCTCAGAAGTTCACTACAGTAGCGTACAGATAGTCCGTTCAAAAAGCCTAATTTACATAAATATAAATAACAATACATCTACCATCATAACAAGAGCAGCATCACATAAGAATCAAGCGCAGCAATCAAAATTATGAATCCGGAATTTGCAAAACGGCTTCCCCGAAAAGTCTATATGAGACTACGGTTGAGAGGCTACATTATGAAAATTGCCTTTTCGACGTAAACTGTTATTGTGTGCGAAGTAGGTGTTTTCTCAGCAAACACATTTGCTAGCACAATGTTTCAATTTACGCGAGACTATCTTGTGTGTGCGGATTAATTCTATCTAACAATGCCTTATGGCATCTTACAATGTTATAAGTTTAAGCGTTTTCAATTAATTTTAAATGTTAGTTAAATATACATACATATGTGATTGGGGCCAGTCGTGGCGCAGTGGCACAGACGTGTGACTTCAAACGACTGGTTGTGGGCTCGATTCCCACTCGAGGGGTAGACATATTTAATATTTCCATTTTCTTCGCTCTGGTACCGAGGCAAAGCGCGGCGTTAAATTCCGCCACTCAACTTGCCATGCCTCCAAAATTCGGCCTTAAGTGAGGGACGGAATGTCTTAACACTAAGTACTCTCTGCCTATACTGCTGTGTGCAGCGGCAGCATGAAGCTAAGAAAAACATATTGCTTGAAACCGTCGTGGCGTAGTGGAACATCATCGGAGTTCGAATCCATCGGATGCCTCGTTGCACTTTGTCTTGTTCACCATAGGGAACAAGACGAAGCGGATATTTCGAATTCAGGTGGAAAGTGGAGAATGGAGCGACATTAGGTTCTCTCTGACTACCGTGACTCCCGTCAGCGTGGAATTTTATAAAAAGTTATAATTATGAAATAAAAGTAGCCTATGTTACTACTCATTATCGCATAAGCTGTATGCCAGCGAAAGTTTCGTCAAAATCGGTCGAGCCATTTAAAATATTATATAGTTCCAGAACAAACCTGAGGAAGACAGATAAAAATTGTAAAAACATCATTTTGTTACCGTGTACTAATTAATAAGCGGTTATTTCAACATTGCAAACATACACTTTAATTTTATTTATTTGTATAGATTTTATATACATTTCAGTATAATATTAATTTTAGTATTGAATATTTAATTGTATTCACATGCACATTAAGAACTATGGCCAGTGTGGCCAGTCGTGGCCCAGTGGCACAAGAGTGTGACTGTAAACGACTGGTTGTGGGTTCGATTCCCACTCGAGGAGTGGAAATTATATTTCCATTTTGTTCGCTCTGGTGTCGAGGTAAAGCGCGGCGTTAAGTTCCGCCACTTAACACGCAAGCCTCCGAATTCGGCGGAAAGTGGGGAACGGAGTGTCTTAACACTAGGTTCCCTCTGCCTACCCTGCTGTGAGCGGGATATAGCGTGAAGCTATTTAATTTAATTTTAATTCAGAACTATTATTTTTCTACGTACGTGATTAAGCAAAACTTTATGCATTGCTTTACATATATAATATAGCTTACAGATAGCGGTTGTTTCTAATTTAAAATTATGACATTAAACAAACTAGGATTTCAACCATTCCTAACTTAATATTACAAAGTGCTAACATTAACGCGTATTTTGTAAATATTCTCATTCAAACCATTTTGCTTTATTAACTTTTATTTTGATAGAATTGTTTGTATCGTGATAGTCAAAGCGAAAGCTGTAACTAATGGATCTGCTGTAAACCAACAGTTTTTATAACAGTTAACTGATTGAACAGTAAACAAAAACTGACTCCAAAGAGAATTTAGCACTAAATCTATTTTGCTCTTTGTAAACTGGACTGAACTTAAATTGTATAAACGTGACCGCTGTAGAGGGGCGAGGGAAAAAGTGTTATTAAATTTTACTAGTAACGTGTGGGACAAGACAAAGTGTGGTGTTGGGGTCCGCCACTCAACAAGCAACCTCTCGGGGGATAATAGACTGTTTTGACAATAGATCCTCTCTGACTGTAGAGGAAAAAGCCTAAAGCTGTAAAAAATATGTAAAGTTTATTTGATTTTTTCAGTTAACTAAGTGTTATAAAAAATATTTAATCTTTAATAACACCCACACACAGTGGCCAGTCGTGGCCCAGTGGCACAAGAGTGTGACTGTAAACGACTGGTTGTGGGTTCGATTCCCACTCGAGGAGTGGAAATTATATTTCCATTTTCTTCGCTCTGGTGTCGAGGTAAAGCGCGGCGTTAAGTTCCGCCACTTAACACGCAAGCCTCCGAATTCGGCGGAAAGTGGGGAACGGAGTGTCTTAACACTAGGTTCCCTCTGCCTACCCTGCTGTGTGCGGGATATAGCGTGAAGCTATTTAATTTAATTTAATTTTAATTTTAATATCACAATCCATATATTATTTTAATAATATTTAAGAATCTACACATTAAATTTAATCAGACTTTGCGAACAAATTTCCGAAGAGAAAACTATTACAGACTCGAAAAGCAATTATGAGGAGAGTTGGCAACAATCTTAACAGTTTTCCTATACAAAAACCTTGTTACAGCGTTGTTTTTGCGAATATTAAAATCGTAATACGCTGTTTAATGTAAGAAACGCAAAATTGACATTTCCCAAACTGTTATGGCAGTTTGGCTTTATAGCAAAGTTCAAAATTGGCTATTTGACCCAAAAACTAAAACACTGAGGTGAAACATAAGTATTGTCTGCGTTCTACAGACGAGCAAAGTCAAAGTATTAGTGGGCAGATAAGCGAAATGAGCGAAATAATTAAGCGCTTATGGTAATCCGGCGCGGAGACGCCGCGAGCACGGAACGTTATGTAAATGCTCGCGGTGTCGACGGCTCTAGGCGTCGCTACGTTTCAACAGTTTAATGCAATTTTAATACCAGCCTGCTCCCGATTTATAAATCTCGTACTAAATAGAGGCTATCGTGCTAAATGTCTTGGGTATTCTGTAAGTGAATAAATATATTAATTTTTAATTATTACAATTGTCTTGTTTGGATAAAATTTAAGTTTTATTTAACTTTACGCGTCGTGCCTGGCAGGGCATTGAGAACCCGCTATGTTACATTGCAGGCTTATCCTAGAGGATAGATTCTAACAGTTTATATTCGTTTTAAAACTAGTACGTAAGTCATATTAATATGAAATTGTGATATAGCGTTAATAATGGTCGTTTTACATATGATATATAGAAATCTTTCTTACCTTCGACGAAATATTTATTTAAATTTCAAGTTAAAGGAAAATACGCTATAGTATCACACAATGTGAAGCAAGTAAAGAGAACATATAAAACGATTACATTAGGTATCTGTGTATTCTAAGATGAACGAAAAGTAAATTATAATATCATAATGTTTGAAACATATACTTTTGTTGCATTAAGAAACGCAAAAATTATTGCCGTTTTTTTTCTGTTAATTCGTTATTATTTGTAGCAAGTCTTATGATGCTTCATATTAAGATCTTTATTCTATCATATAGGTACCTCTATCTTAATATACTGCTATCATAAATAATATCTAGTTCTATCTTATTTTCTATACTTATTTCTATCTAAATATTATACTATTACTCACCTTGATATTCTTAAAGTACACAAATCGATAAGAAAATGTCATTAAAAAATCATATTCTATTACAATCGTAAGGGGCATACAGAAACAACAAACGTATTCATTCATATATAATATAATATATGGATATGTTTTACTATGAGACAAGATAAACCGACGCTAAAACGATGCCCACAGGATTTTATGCAAATCCAGACAAACTCTACAGTGTGTGACGACTTCATCCAACAAACAACAGTTTACTCTTTGCCAACAAAACTGACAACGTATACCGTCTTGTAACTGTCGATAAGTCTGTGATATATTTGTGTAAATCTGTGAGTCAGGCACGGAAACAACTAAATTTATTTAAAAAAAAATTATGATCGTTCAATTGATGATAATAACTATCAAGTATCTGAACAATAATATATTTACAGGCTGATATTTTTGACCGTAGACACTTAAAGCAAATATGCTGGACTCTTTTATGATGTATCTTATAAGCCTATATATACTTTTAGTACTGATATTGTAAGAAAAATGAAATTAAAAAATAAACAAGAATATTAAAAAATAGGTAAAGACCACGTTCGTAGTGTAGAAAATAAAATTGAAAATAATAGAAATATTTCGTCATGGGGATCGAATCCACAATGAAGTACTTACCCGTAGTATCCTTAGTAGCCAGGTGCAGCTTACAGTGTCTATAGTTACCAATGGGTTGCTTTTAATCTTGTTCAGTGGTTAAAATGAAAAAGACCACAAGATGTTCTATTATTAATGAAATCTAACCCTTTAGCATATCTTATGGTGCAAAAAATTTTTAATATGAAAAAAAAACTTTCCCTCTAGTTCGTCGCCAATAGATCATTTATAGTTTATATTTATTTCAGAATACCGTAAAATAATAAAACCTCAGAAGTATCTCTTCGCTAGTAGTTTTTGCCTTCATTAAGCACCTGGTGAATGACTAATGTTCGTAGCTGTGATCGTTAGGGACGATCAACCAAGAAATTTCCGTAGTCGTCGCTGAACAATAGGTCTTTAGCTTAAAGGTAGAGGAAATAAAATTTCGTATTTTAATAGCTTTTAGAATTATACAAGCAGCTTCATGCTTTTCTCGCCGTTCTCCATTTTCCGCCTGAAATCGAGACATTGTGTATTAAACTACGGAATTTAAAATAATATTACATATATTTTGACAAAGAGGTATTATTTTGTAAAAGATGGTCAATAAAATCGGTATTTACCTATGGCTGCAATATAAAATAATATAAAACACTTGATTTTTGTGAATATCTCATAGTCTTCCGTAAGATTTTTAAGTTTGATAGACGTTTATAAAATCTAGGTTCACTGCTGATTTAAAAAAAATTAAGTATTTTTCTTAGCTTGCAAATCTTGAGTACGAAAAACGAGTGCTAAATATATTTGCTTTATATAAATGTTTATTCTCATTTGCTTTTTCTAGAATCAATTGCGATTAAAATATTTTCTTAATGTATACAATACAAAGGAATAGAAGAGGAATTAAGGTGTCTGCTTGTAATACTAAAATAACCACTTTTTACGCAATGCACACATGTGCTACATAGGTACATACCTATCCACGGTAAATATACATATATATCTTTACAGTTTTTGACGGTATAACATTTCCGGCTAATCTGTAGAACGGCTAGACCGATGTTGAAGAGACTTTCGCTTACGGATAGCTGATATTATAATGAGCTACGTAGATTACTTTATTTCACAGTTAGAACTGTATTGTTAAATTTCTCGCGACCACAACTAGTCTAAAAATATAAATCTGCTTATAAAAGTGGTTCCTTAAGTATAATAGCATCCCACTTTCAATATTAGAACGAAACTAAAACAAGCTCAATAGGCATATTAATTGTCCTGTAGACTGTCCTAATAGAGATATTAATTTTATTAAGAGTATCTATCTAAGTTAGGTCTTAATAAAAACCCGAGGAGAGACATAAGTTTATTGGTCCTGGCGCGTGGTAATTGATAGGGAAAAAGAATAAAATGGTGAGGGTTAAATAAGAAGACGAGCTTAGTGACTTAAGTAACTGCTTGGAGTTTGCGATAGAGTTTGAAAGTACCCGCGGCCTCGAGTAACGTAGTTTGGTGGGCTACCGTGGGGTTTTAGTGAATAGGATGCAGAAGCATGAGTCTCACATAATCCGTATGGCGTTACATACATGTAGCGTTCGGACACCCGCAACAGGGACTCCCCACGAGAGAAAAAAAAGGTTTTAATAAAATATTTTATAGTAGAAACGTTTAATAGTATAATACAAGCAAAAATATGTGCAAGTAAAACAATTGACTCGCTAACTATTTTTTAGTTACTTGATTCAATTTTTAATTAATTAAAGAATAATTAATTTTTAAACTGAAAATGAGAATTTTGAGTCCAATGCAAAATTGCTAAATTAAAGGCATGCATTGATTTTAACGAGTCTGTAAAGCAGGAAGTCTCTCTCAGGATTTTTCATGAAAAAATTGATGAAATCGTTTTTAGTTATTTGAGCTTGGCTGATTCAATGCTAAAAGTTTACTGCGTTAATATAAAAATAGTAGTTTTTAAAGAGGTTTTTACGTATTTTCAATAGCTACCAGTAGATTTCATCACGGTAAGAAACATCTGAATTAGTTAGAAATTCACTGAACACGAAGTCTTTTCACTTTACCAAATTAATTATTAATCTTATGAACACTAAGTTTTTCATTATACCAAATGAATCATTTTTAAATAGTTCTGCTTTAGTATGACATTTCATTAAAATATAGTCGGCTCTGAATGTAATTGTGTTGGGTTCAATCCTGATTCGTAATTTAAATTACCCTCGTTTGTTTGCCTTAATAAGTCAAAGAGTAGTGTTGCGTTCCTTCCTCAATACTGAACGTCTTGAATTCAGGCAGAAATGTGAAAACGAGGAGTGTTATCACTAGGTACTCTCCTACTATTCTAGTTAGCGAAAAAAAAACGTGAATCTGCCTTCTTATAACTAATGAATGATGAAATGGTATAGTTAGAATTTATCACGTAAATAAAATCTCATAATTGGAGTGCAAAATAATATTTTCACAGAAATTTTGATATAAATACGGTAATTTATTGAGTATAATGATATAATACTATTGAAGCGAATATTAATGCACAATAATATTGATCACTCTTCTGTCATAATCAGTTTCAAAAGCAAACCGACACTGCAAAATTAGAAAATTTGTTTACGTTTTCATTTGATATTCTGCTGACAGTAGCATTTCGTTACCACATTATTGTTAGCTATACATAGATAATATATAACATAAGTTTGCTTTTCTTTAAGCTTTAATCTTGTATAGTATTACGTGCCAGCTGGAGGAACTCAATGTTACGTTACTTATCACAACAGGACAATGAAAATTTGTTAAGTAAAAAAAAACTCTGAATGGGGATCGAACCCACAACCATCTTATTTACAGCCAGACGCTAACCCAAACTTTTAGAATGGCGTCATCGTATTGTTAATAATTTTTTAAGTAAAATTTTTTTTTTAATTTTTCCGCTGTGGTACAGCGCGTAATTAAGTTCTGCCATTCAACCTACAATGTTTCGATGTTGGATGGAAAGAGTGAGAGAACGTGTATCTTAACACTAAACTTTCTCTAATTACCCTACTATGTAGTTTCCCAAAAAATCATGAACCTAGAAAATGAAAAAAATATTAAACATATAAAATTTAGGCTTAAAATATATAATTCCACAAAATTCCAGTCACGCAACAACCAGGAACCAGGAACTGCAAACAAAATTTAAATGTCAACTTTATTTAGCGCTTTGTAAACTAGCGGCCAGACTACCCCTAAACGAATAAACGTCAGATGCGGTGAGCGCGGTGCGACGCGAGTGCGGGGACACTTGCAAAACAAAATTTCATCCGTTATTTGTTCCGCGACCAGTGACAAGTGAGTTATAAACGACGGCCGCCTGAAGTATTATTATGCGTACATTTTGTTTTCTATACTATGTTTATAATTTTTTTTATATAGCTTCACGCTGTATCCCGCACACAGCAGGGTAGGCAGAGGGAACCTAGTGTTAAGACACTCCGTTCCCCACTTTCCGCCGCATTCGGAGGCTTGCGTGTTAAGTGGGGGAACTTAACGCCGCGCTTTACCTCGACACCAAAGCGAAGAAAATGGAAATATTAAATATTTCCACTCCTCGAGTGGGAATCGAACCCACAACCAGTCGTTTACAGTCACACGCTTGTGCCACTGGGCCACGACCCGGCCATGTGATTATGATGATTTTCAAATTATGATTTTAGTTGCTCACGCTACTCAAATAATCATTGGATTCGGACACTTGCGCAATTTTGTAATTTACTTGACAAGAAATGGATCAAAATTACTATTCAAGACTTTCTCATTACATTTATAAATACATAAGTAGTCATAGGTGAAGTTTTTAAGACAAATTTCGTAAGATTACACGAACATAGTACAATAATAATAATTCCTCCACAAAGAAGGAGAATAGAGATGCAGAATATAAAAGTTATAAAAAGTATAAAACTAAAACGAAAATACTAAAACGAAAATTTTAATGTACATTTTTAACATAGTATTCTTTAAAGTAAAATATAAGCAGTGGGTATAAGAATAGGTCAAAGCTTTGTGTTGAAAACTCAGATCTGGCCTAAATTTTTAAAGTCATATATTTCGTTGACAGCATTATTTGAGTACATATATAAGATGTAATTATTGCTCAGATAAGGAGTTTTACTCTAAACGTCATCGATGTGGGTTCCATTCCCATGCTTGTAAAATTTAAACAGTTTTTTTATTTTTTTAATTAATTTTTTGTTTAAAAAAGAACGACATAGTGCAATACCACCACGCAGGTAAAACAAATACAGTAAATCAAAATAAGAGAAGTAAGTATAGCTTCAGTTGTCAATTTTTTGTAAACTTTTTATCTCATTTTTGAAGTGAAAACTTGTTTAGGCACGTTGAGCGTTTTGGTAGAGCGTAAAATCCTCGGTTCGCGTCACCGACATGCTAATTATACGATATTTAGATAAATTTCAATCAAACATTTTTATTTCTTATTTCAGTTACCATAAACCTATTGTATCTTTTTTAGAATACAATGAAATGATTGAACAAACAGATAATCTAAGTATTTTCGAAATTAATGATGACAATGATGTAAATAATGAAAATACAGTTCAAACTTGAATTCATTGAAATTCGTGTAAATATAAATAGTATGTATAATTAAGATAATTGTATATTAATTATTTTTTCAACCACTTTGTATTTATATTTTGTTCATGATTTGTTTAACCCATCATATGTAACTAATAAATAAAACATAAAAAATTTCATATAATTTTTGCATATAGTTTTAATTACACTTAACTTAATAGTTCCGTTTTCACTTCTATGGGCAGTCCCACGACTGCTATTACATTTTTTTTATCTCATTCGTTCTGAATTTGAATAATGTAATTCTAATTAACAATACTGTATATAACTGAGGTAGCCAAGTTCCCTAAAAATTGAGCCATTTTTCAATATTTGAAATTTTTCGCGAGCTGCAATTTTTTTTTTTTTATATTGATGAAAGGAAGGCAAACGAGCAGAAGGACCACCACATGGTAAGTAGTACCTTCACCCAAGGACATCCACAACATTAGAAAAGTTGTGGATGCGTTACCGACCTTAAGAGGGGAAGGGAAAAGGAGGGAAGAAGGATGGAGATGGTGGGAATAAGGAGGGAGCTGGCTTACATGTCATCGAACCGGAACACATCATTAGATGTTTGGCGGTTCGTCTTTGACACGACAGTGGTCGTACCAAGCTACTGGGTTACCCGCCTTTTACGGGACGCTGCCCAGCGACGGAGGAGAATTGTATTCTAACCCTTCCCCCCACGGGTAAAATGGGGCAATTAAATAATGTTTTTAAAAAGTGTGCAAAAAAGGTGTAACATTTTTAATTAAAATATAATAATACAAAAATGAAAAGGGAACATTTATCGGAATCCACAAATAATCCTTTAAAAAGGCTCGTGAGCCGTTGGTTGCCCTGCTCTGGAATATGATATGTATTAATAAGGACTTTCATTTTTGCCATTTTAACACATTTTCACCGGGTTAACCACGTATATTTTTGATTTTGAGGTTTCAATTTACGGTATGTATATTATTTATGGTATTCAGAATAAAAATAGTTCTTTAACTATTTTCAGACTGAATAGACTGAATATGTTATTTTTTTCTAAAATCCCCTGATGGATTTAATATTTAATAAACAACTTTACTATATACATAATATTCCTTAATTTAAATCAACGTTGTATAATTCAATCAAACGATATATTACCATGGTTTGGGTAAATTAGCATTTGAATGAGCGACGCAGCATTCATTTTGATTATAATGAATTTTACATGCGTAGCTTAAACCATGACAACTGTCATTATATAGCTAATGTGTATCAATAGGTAATAGTAAAGCATAGAACTATAGCCAGATATTATTTGGTTAGTGTTAAATATCGCTTCAAAACTCTTTTGACATCGAAGGTGACATGTGATGTTAATGTTGAGTTTAAGATTCCTATAACGGTTTAGATGTCCTAGTAATCTATAAAATATGGTCATATAAAAGATTTGAATTGATGAATCGATATAATATTCATGTGGAGATAGAGAAAACGTAGCTTAAATTAGTAACGATTATCACTATAACGACTTTTAACATTTATAAAGTTCAGTAAAGATCCAAGCGCTATGAACGCATGACCTAACGCCTTTTGTTGACAGAGATTTGTACATTACAGTACTGAATACTAAGAATAGTTTCAAGCTAAAATACTGAGCTAATTCAAGCGAAAACAATGAAATTTTAAATAGTGTATAAAATATACTTCGGAAACACGAGTTACGAGTAAAATTTAATGACACTTTTTCCCTCGCCCCTCTACAGCGGTCACGTTTATACAATTTAAGTTCAGTCCAGTTTACAAAGAGCAAAATAGATTTAGTGCTAAATTCTCTTTGGGGTCAGTTTTTGTTTACTGTTCAATCAGTTAACTGTTATAAAAACTGTTGGTTTACAGCGGATCCATTAGTTACAGCTTTCGCTTTGACTATCGCGATACAAACAATTCTATCAAAATAAAAGTCAATAAGGTAAAATGGTTTGAATGAGAATATTTGCAAAAAAAATGTTTATGTTTGCACTTTGTTATATTAAGTTAGCAATGGTTAAAATCCTTGTTTATGAATGTCTTAATTTTTAATTTGGAACAAAAGCTAACTGTAATCTATATTATGTATGTAAAGCAATGTATATAGTTTTGTTTAATCAAGTACGTTGTAAAAATAATCCTATGTAAAAATAAATAGAGGTTTATAAAACCTAGGTTCTCTGCTGATTTAAAATTTCTTTAGTTTATTTCTTAGCCTGCAAATGAACGAGTTCTAAATATATTCGCTTTATATAAATTTTACTCTTATTTGCTTTTTCTGGAATCAAATTCGATTTAAATATTTTATCAATAAAGGATTAATTTGAAGTGCCTGCTTGTGACAATAAGATAACTACTTTGTACCTACTCAATGCATATGTTGTACCTATCCACGGTACGTATACCAAAATATATTTTTTTTACAGTTTTTTTTCTGTCTGTCTGTATAATTTTTCCGGCTAATCTTTGGAACAGCTGGACTGATGTCGAAGGGACTTTCACTTGCAGATAGCTGATATTATAAGGAGCTACCTAAGTTACTCTTTTTCGCCGTGGCCACTGCTAGTCTAAAAATATAAATCTCCTTTATAATGAGATAGTAAGACAGTGGTTCTTGATAATCTTAGTATTTTACTTACAAAATTATTACGAAACTAAAATAAGCTCAAAAGTTTGATAACTTAAATTTGCATGCACTGATAGAGACAATAATTTTTAAGAGGTAAATTATACCTCTAAATCTAACAAAGTTAGAACTCAGTAAGATATTTTCTAGTACCAACATTTAATAAAAATTACAATAATAAAAAAAATATGAAAACAAAAAAATAAACATAAATGCATACGGTAATAACATTTAAACTATTATTAAAATAAATATATCTCATTTTTTATACAGACAGACATTCACTAGTTGACTTGCTAACTATTTCATAGTTAGTTAATTCAATTTTAAACTGAAAATGGGAATTTTGAGTCAAAAGCAAAATTGCCAAATTAAAGGCATGCATTGATTTTAACGAGTCTGTAAAGCAGGAAGTCTCTCTCAGGATTTTTCATGAAAAAATTGATGAAATCGTTTTCACTTATTTGAGCTTGGCTGATTCAATGCTAAAAGTTTACTGCGTTAATTTAAAAAGTAGTTTGTAAAGAGGTTTTTATGTATTTTCAATAGCTACCGGTAGACTTCATCTCGGTAAGAAGCATTTGAATTAGTTATAAATTCACTGAACATTAAGTTTTGTCTTCAGTTTAACAAAGTGTTATTGCATATGATTGCTTAGTATAAATATCGTGATAAAGGGAATGCTCTGCTTTTACTTGTGTCGGTTGTGGGTTCCATTCCCTATTTAAATTTCGCTTATTTTTTTGTCTTAATAAGAGTGAAGCTATGCGTTTCGCCACTTAATACTCAATGTATTAAATTCAAAGGGAGATAGTTGTCTCTCTGCCTGCACTAATTAGTGGGTAAAACGTGAAACTGTTTTTTTTTTTATAATTAATGAATGATAAAATCATTTATTACGTAAACTCATACATAATTGAAGTGCAAAATGACATTTTCATAGAAATTTTGATACAAACACAGTAATTTATTGAGTATAATAATTATAATACTATTGCAGCGAATATTAATTCACAGTAATATTGATCACTCTTTTGTCATAATCAGTTTCAAAAGCAAACCGACACTGCAAAATATGAAATTTGTTTATGTTTTCGTTTGATATTCTGCTAACAGTAATATTTCGTTACCACATTATTATTAGTTATTACAGATATATGTACATAATTTTCAAATATACAGCCTAACTAGTTTTTTCAACTTTCTCTTACACACACTGTCTACCTCAGACTTAGTCCCACTGCATCAAAATGGTGTTATCAGTCATAAAAAAAACGATATTTTATAATAATGTATTTTAAGCCTAATTTTTATATGTTTAATATATATTTTTTAATTTATTACAGGAATACGATTTTTATGATCGATACGATTTTTATAATCACAGAAAACCTAGGATATAGACAGTCCAATCTCTTTTTTTCGGCTGACATCGAGACATTGTGTGTCGAACTTAAACTCCATACGGCGCTTTACCATAGCGGAAAATAATTGAGATATAGCCATATTAATATGACTGACAGCGCCATTCTGACGCTGTCGGACAGTGACTGGCGAATACGGTGGGTCCTCACCCACCGTCGGCCTACTAACCGGTCGGTTACCACTCAAAGGAATTTTTATCTTTAACTAATTTTCATTGTCCTGATGTGGTAAGACAAAATGTGACATTGAGGTCCGCCACCTAACACGCAATACTATGCAAGATAAAGAGTAAGGCTGAAAAAAAACACAATTATTTTATATATTCGAAAATTATGTATTTATAATACCTATCAATAACGTGGTAACGAAATGCTACTGTCAGCAGAAAATTAAATGATAACATAAACAAAATTTCTAATTTTGCAGTGTCGGTTTGCTTTTGAAACTGATTATGACAGAAGAGTGATCAATATTACTGTGCATTAATATTCGCTGCAATAGTATTATATTATTATACTCAATAAATTACTGTGTTTGTATCAAAATTTCCGCGAAAATGTAATTTTGCACTCCAATTATGGTAGTTTATTTACGTGATAAATTCTAACTATACGATTTTCACCATTCATTAATTATACAAAAGCAGCTTCACGTTTTTTTCACTAACTAGAGTAGTAAGAGAGTACCTAGTGACAACACTCTCCGTTCTCATATTTCTGTCTGAATTCAAGACTTGAGATCAGTATTGAGGAAGGAACGTAACGCTACACTGACTTATTAAGGCAAACAAACGAGGAAAATTTAAATTACGAATCAGGATTGAACACCCAACACAATTACATTCAGAGCCGACTATATTTTAATGAAATGTCATACTAAAGCAGAACTATTTAAAAATGATTCATTTGGTATAATGAAAAAACTTAGTGTGCATAAGATTAATAATTAATTGGTAAAATGAAAAAAACTTAATGTTCAGTGAATTTCTAACTAATTTAGATGATTCTATCCGTGATGAAATCTACTGGTAGCTATTGAAAATACATAAAAACCTCTTTACAAACTACTTTTTAAATTAACGCAGTAAACTTTTAGCATTGAATCAGCCAAGCTCAAATAACTAAAAACGATTTCATCAATTTTTTCATGAAAAATCCGGAGAGAGACTTCCTGCTTTACAGACTCGTTAAAATCAATGCATGCCTTTAATTTGGCAATTTTACTTTGGACTCAAATTCCCTTTTTCAGTTTAAAAAATTGAATTAACTAACTATAAACTAGTTAGCAAGTCAATTGCTAAAAATTTCAAACTGCATAGAAACTGAAATGTATTTATTTCATATGTATGTAATATATATTTTTCTTGAATTCATAAAATTTTTATATTTAGTTATTATCAAACCATTTTACTAAGAAATAAATAAAATATTTTTGTTCTAAGCTTGGTGTTAACTAAGTCAGATATTTATAGGTACATCATTTATTGGACACCAAATTTAGGTCATAAAGCTTTTGAACTTATTTTGGTTTCGTACTAATATTGAAAGTGGGATGCTGCTTTTCTAAAAAAGCGCTGTTATAAGCAGATTTATACTTTTATACTAGATGTGTTCGCATGTAATTTAACAAAAAAGTTCGCACTCTAAGATAAAGTAACCTAAGTAGCTCCTTATACTATCAGCTATTTGCCAGTGAAAGTCAAATCAAAATCGGTCCAGACGTCGCTACTAGAAAAACTATACAAACACACATAGAAGAAATGTAAAAATTATTTTGGTAGATGTAACGCTGCTATCCACGGTACATATACAAAAAAAAATACATACACAAAAAGTAAAAAATGGTTATTTTAGTATTACAAGCAGATATGTACTTCAAATTTATTCCTATGTATGCATTAATAAAATATTTCAATCGCATTTGATTCTAAAAAAAGCAAATGAGAATCGTTCGTCGTTTTTCGTACTCACGATTTGAGTTGAAATCAGCATTGAACTTAGATTTTATAAGCGTCTAGTAAATTTAAAAATCTTAAACAAGACATGTATTTCATGCAAAAAATCGAATAATTTGTATTATTTGTTATTTCATGCAAAAAATAAGGTTTTAAAATATTTTTATTGTTTAAGTTCCGTTATTCAACACAGAGTGTCTCGGCACTAGATTCTCTCTTACTACCATATTATGCAGGAAAAATGACATGAAGACTTTTATCACTCTAAAAGCTATTAAAATACGAAATTTTATTTCCTCTAGCTTTAAGCTAAAGACCTATTGTTCAGCGACGACTACGGAAATTTCTTGGTTGATCGTTCCTAACGATCACAGCTACGAACATTAGTCATTCACCAGGTGCTTAATGAAGGCAAAAACTACTAGCAAAGAGATACTTCTGAGGTTTTATTATTATTTTACGGTATTCTAAAATAAATATAAGCTGTAAAAATAAGGACAAAATGATAGATTGGCGACAAACTAGGGGGAAAGTTTTTTTTAATATTTTAAGATTTTCAGCAAGATAAGATATGCTAAATTACCCTGAAAAAAGGGGGCCGTGCTACCTTTCTCTAGGTTCTTATTTTGTTTACTCCACAAGATTGAAAACCATAGACAACTAAAGAGACGCCATCAGAATGTACGCAAGTTATTGTGGGTTCAATCCCCACTCGGTGAAATATCATTTTTTTTTTTAATTTCATTTACTAGGCTACGGTCTATACTACTTTTTTAAACATGGTAGGAATAAGGAGAGCTGGCTTACATGCCATCGAACCGGAACACATCATAAGATGTTTGGCGGTTCGTCTTTGACATGATAGTGGTCGCAAGCAAGTCGGAGAACAAGTCTCCTACCACCAAGCTACTGGGTTACCCGCCTTTTACGGGGCGCTACCCAGCTGCGCAGGGGAATTATATTCTTAACCCGTCCTCTCGCGGGTGATTTTTGTTTACATAAATTGCATTTTGTAACAATGTCAGTACCTCAAACAAAGGATTATAAGGATTATATCCTAAGACAGTCCAGTTTTTCTAAATATAAATTGTCAATCTACATATAAATACATAATAATAAGTTTATTATTATTATATATTTATGAATAATACTACGGCTTAAATCTATTACATTATTTACATAAGCTCTGGTAAAGTATAGGTTAGCTAGGTCCTAACTATACAATGTTTCAAAGTTTTTCGGAATGTTCTACAGAACATACTATCCTTTCTGTCTCGTATAAAAATTTAAATTAAATACAGCATATTTGCTCTTCGTATCTACGACCAAAAGAATTAGCCATCAGCTAAAAATATTTCAATTAAACTAAAAGTTATTTGTTTCCGTATCTGATAAGCAGAAATACTGACTTATTGACAGATACAAGACGGTGTACGTTGTCAGTTTTGTTGGCAAAGAGTAAACTGTTGTTTGATGGATGAAGTCGTCACACGCTGTAGAGTTTGTCTGGATTTGCATAAAATCCTGTGGGCATCGTTTCAGCGTCGGTTTATCTTGTCTCGTAGTAAAACATATCCATATATTATATTATATATGAATGAATACGTTTGTTGTTTCTGTATGCCCCTTACGATTGTAATAGAATATGAATTTTTAATTACATTTTTCCCACCGATTTGTGTACTTTAAGAATATCAAGGTGAGTAACAGTATAATATTTAGATAAAAATAAGTATAGAAAATAAGATAGAACTAGATATTATTTATGACAGCGGTATATTAAGATAGAGGTATCTAATAGAGATCTTAATATAAAGCGTTATAAGACTTGCCACAAATAATAACGAATTAACAGAAAAAAAACGAAAATAATTTTTGCGTTTCTTAATGCAACAAAAGTAGTTGTTTCAAACATTATGATATTATAATTTACTTTTCGTTCATCTTAAAATACACAGATACCTAATGTAATCGTTTTATATGTTCTCTTAACTTGAAATTTAAATAAATATTTCGTCGAAGGTAACAAAGATTTCTATATATCATATGTAATACGACCATTACTAACGCTATATCACAAGTTTATATTAAAATGACTTACGTACAAGTTTTAAAACGAAAATAAATTGTTAGGATCTATCCTCTAGGATAAGCCTGGAATGTAACATAGCGGGTTCTCAATGCCCTGTCAGGCACGACGCGTAAAGTTAAATAATATTTAAATTTAATCTAAACAAGACAAATACAATAATTAAAAATTAATATATTTATTCACTTACAGAATACCCAAGACATTTAGCACGATAGCCTCTATTTAGTGCGAGATTTATAAATCGGGAGCACGCTGGTATTAAAATTGCATTAAACTGTTGAAACGTACCGACGCCTAGAGCCGTCGACACCGCGAGAATTTACATAACGCTCCGTGCTCGCGGCGTCTCCGCGCGGGATTACCATAAGCGCTTAATTATTTCGCTCATTTCGCTTATCTGCCCACTAATACTTTGACTTTGCTCCTCTGTAGAACGCAGACAATACTTATGTTTCACCTCAGTGTTTTAGTTTTTGGGTCAAATGGCCAATTTTGAACTTTGCTATAAAGCCAAACTGCCATAACAGTTTGGGAAATGTCAATTTTGCGTTTCTTACATTAAACAGCGTATTACGATTTTAATATTCGCAAAAACAACGCTGTAACAAGGTTTTTGTATAGGAAAACTGTTAAGATTCTAGCCAACTCTCCTCATAATTGCTTTTCGAGTCTGTAATAGTTTTCTCTTCGAAAATTTGTTCGCAAAGTCTGATTAAATTTAATGTGTAGATTCTTAAATATTATTGTAAATAATATATGGATTATGTTATTAAAGATTAAATATTGTTTTTATAACACTTAGTTAACTGAAAAAATCAAATAAACTTTACATATTTTTTACAGCTTTAGGCTTTTTCCTCTACAGTCAGAGAGAATCTATTATCAAAACAGTCTATTAACCACCGAGAGGTTCCTTGTTCAATGGCGGACCTCAGCACCACACTTTGTCTTGTCCCCAGGATAGAGTGGAATAATTTAATTACAATCATTCCCCAAGAGAGATTCGAACTCATAACCGTCAGCTGTTACACTGCGGCCACAAAGGCCATACAAATATAATATTTACAAATAGGTATATGAAATATATTTCCACCACCCAATTTCTATATATCCTACTTCATATCTCTAATACACTATATTTCTTTCAATCTTATATAGTACAGATTCCGTTAAGATAAATTAAAGAAATTTACCCCAAACGACTGACCCTTTGCTCAGAAATATTGAATCCATTAGAAAACAGACGAAGGTCCATATACCAGGCAAATTTAAACTTGCTAAAGTACTAGCCTCTGCATGTGGCTTCACGAAAGCGTAAATTTCAATTTACTCTAAAACCACATACAGAAACTGCCATGTAAGATACCACGTTGTGAGAGAAGCTTACATCGTCTTGGAAGTCCTTAAGGCATGTACTCAATGGCCGGAAGTGAAACGTAGCAAGTCGATAAGAATTGATAGAAAGATACTATTACTACAAAGAATTGATGTTTAGTATATGAGGTATAGTAGAAATATTAGTATCCGTGACTGATATATGAATATGATCAGTACGAATTGGTCCACTTTCACTTTGCACAAAAGTGTATTATAACCACATAGTCTTGCATATAATATTTTTTCTTATTAACTGCAGGTATTTCTATCGAATTATGTTGTAAAATGTTAATTTTGTGCACTTCTTTACGAACTTTAAGTATTCTAAACTTCGTGCCCCTCATTCTTTTTTTAGAAGAGGTATTTTTTTATAATAAAAAAAAAGAATTGAATTACTCAGATTAAATTTACATTAATATTTTTTTTTCAGTATTGCGCATATGTATTTTTATAACTATTCACACATAGGAATTTCGCATTAAAATACTTGTTTATGAAAATTCCAAGTTTTATAACTTTTGTGTTTATGAGAGTAGTTTCTTTAGAAAGCGAAAAAAACCTACTGAAATTAAGATTATTATTAGAAGATAGAACTATTAAAATAATTTGTAATAGAAGTTACTTGTGTTAATTATCTTCGCCTCTTTGTAGAATTATGTCTGTCACTCGATAAGTATTCCCTTTTTGATAATATTTTAAATATTAAAAAAAAATCCATTTTTGCATACGTCCCAAATACTTAGTATTTATGAAAAATGTCTAATTTTCAAAATTTACTTTTAAAAGCTTGGCTGCCTAAAGATGCCTTCCTTACAAAGACTGTATTAACAAGATTGTAATAACTTGTAAAAACTTTATCTTCACATATGATCGTAAAAAGTAACACGAAAACGTCCATATTGTCAAGGTTAATATAAGTTTAAAAGAAACTACATAATTTCGTACTTTTTTCATATCCTAGCCGTACTCGACGGCAAGGGTCAAAGTAAAGCGATTAGTACAAGAGAGCCATCACATAAGTTAACCTAATGGCTCATTCGAGATGATTTACACACGGCCTACGAGCACCTAACAAGCCAACATTGCATTACGTTTATATTTTTACCTTTCACAGTGGATTTAGGCCAAAATTTGACGTAAGTAAAATATTTATTTTTTCTTAACTCTTTTTATGAAAAAAAAACTCCAAACAATAACATATGTGTATGCAAGCAAGTATGTGAAGAAATCTAATATAAATCTTTATATAGTATTAAGCAAAGTCGCTTCCGTGTTTGTATGTGTGTATGTTAAAAACTACGCAACTCATTTTGATGTGGTTTCTTTTAATAGAAAGAATGATTCAAAAGGAAGGTTTTTATGTATAATACATGCATAAAATAATAGAGAAATATTGATAATTTTAGAGATTTCTAAAGTGATATCGGCGCGGCGGCGCTTGCCTAAAGTGAATTAGTTGTGTAGTTCATGCAGGCGAAGCCGCGAGCGGGGCACTAGTATTATAAATATTTACACTCATATCAATACTTTTTGCACCTTTTTGCGCTATTTTATAACAAAATTCTTGGTCATTATTGATCGTATAATGCACATATCTTTTAAATTTCAAAAATATTATTATAAGCTACATTATATGATATTTATTTATTAAATTATATAAACAGCTATAAATGACAATCAAGAGAACAATTTTTGTCAAAAATATAACTTCAGTATGTTTATAGACGTAACTTAGTTTGGATTGCAAAACAAAATTTTTCGGATGATAAAAGTTTACATTATTAAAATTAAACAAAGGCAGTTTAACCACAACTTTTTAGATAACGTAACAAATATACATAGGAACGTAATAATACCGTTTGTGAGAATTTTCATATTATAAACAGAGATTTTATAAATCAGTTTCGACTTATTCTACAAAATAAATTTTCCTTATTTTTTCAGTTTCACTCCTTGTCACGCATAGTATAAAGACAAAGAAAACTTTACGTCACAACAGCCCATGCCACTTCCGGTTAGAAATCGAGATAATGTGTGTTAAGAAACAATGCACTTCAATGTACTCGTTTGACAAGAGAGAATGCTATTTATTAAATACTTTATAATATTTTAAAATGTTATTCACAAACTAAGGAAATTAAAAAAGATTTTAATAAAACGTGTAAAAAATATAAATAATAAACGATCTATACCGTTAAACGATCACTTTGTGCCACAATAGGCTTACTAAGTTTTATTTAGCTTTAAGGAAACAATCAACAGAAATATAGACACATCTACATCATCGGCTCCATCGAAATTAAGTAGAACAAACATAGCTACAGAACTAAGTAATATATGTTTTTCAATAAAGTTCAACACTACACATGTACGCTGTAAGCTGTATGTAGATTCGACTTCCTGCATTTCAACGCCAGTACAAAGCCAATACCTAATAAGACTTCGAACAATAGTTTCGCAAAACACACTCCTCCTCCTTCAGAGTAATAACAAGACCTAGTGTGGATTTGTTTGTGTAGTCTAAACACGAGAGCTTGTAATTAAAATGCTATGTTTACATAAAATGTTTCTTTCTTGTAATGAAAAGTGTTTATTATGTGAAGTTATAACAGTTTTATGATGTTTTTGGCATAGCAGTTAGAGAGAATCTTAGGTCAAGATACTATGTTCTCTACTTTAGGCTCGAAATAAGACATTCCAAGTTGAGAGATGGAGCTCAATAACATTGACTGAATACTAAAAGGCATACATGAAAATAAATTAATTATAATTGTTACCTCGAAAAAGGATCAAAATACTGACCCACTGCACCACGATGTTTCCAAATGACCTTAATTAAAAAAATACGTTCATATAAACCAACATTTTTCTTACTTCTCATAAAAAGTGTTTATCATATGAAGTTATACAATAATGTATACAATTACAATGTAAACACAAAATTTTATTTTAAGACCTCTTCCTCCTCAAAAGTCGAGAAAACCTATTCAATCCCACTAGGATTTCCCACTATGATGACTTATGGTCACTACGATCTTCGCTTACAACACACAAGGTACAAATACACATCTTTTTAACTTTTAGTGATTTTAAAGTTGCTTTCTTATATTTTAAGCTTGTCACATATAATATGCACCATTTAAAAAGACTTCACTATGTCTTTTGAATAATTGAATTATAAAGGCGGCTTTGACAGTCTATATAGGGCCCGTCAATTTATAAAGTGACACATGCTGTCGTGCACTACGAGGTAAGAGTCAAATCCAATTTTGCATTTTGTCTTCGAATAAGATTCGAACAATATAACAAGCATTGTTTAATTATAAATACATAACATTAACATAAATACTAATAATATTCCAAATGCATTATAATTTTCGTATCGACAATATTTTGAACATAATTTGTATTTATAAGTTTGTTTATTAGTTATAGCTGCCGGTAATGTAATCAAAAACTTCATCAGCCACCTAAGTTAAATCCGACAGATTAATCAGTGTGTAAACGTTGTTTACGATGTATGTAGCCTGGCAGGTGTCGGCTATTACGATGTTTATGAGCGTGCCGCTGGCTGAGAGCCGCGGGCAGTGCGATGATTACTGCAAAATTTGTAGCAATGCAACATGTTACGTTTTTAATATGAGTATACGTCAAAGAAGTCATGGAAAACTTTTGATTAGATTTTTTTTGGAGAGCCATTGAAGATAATATTTTGGGAAGAAGTTATGGTTACACTAGCAATCAACTCTCAGTTTTGTCCGCGTGAACTACAGAACTACATAGGTATTTTGATTTTTGATAGTCCGCGTTCTCGGTTAAGTTAAGCAGTATACATTTTTTGAAAAAAAAACATGCCCTAATTTAGCTCCTTAGGGGTTGGTGTTTAAAAAGGTAAGTAGTCTATGTTTGATCCTGTGTCAAGAACTATCATCTTCCTGAGATTTATTTCGAATTAATCGTAATCGGTCAAGCGGCTTAAATTTTTCTTAGAAACTTTCGTAATCTATTTCGACTATTTAGGGGTAATTTGTTAAAAGTAACTTTGGTTTGACTTTGGGTCGGTCAACTGTTTCCAGTCTGACGCCTTTTTTTTAATTTATTATATTTCAGTTATTTTCCAATAAGGCTCAAGAAAATCCATAATCCATTCCAAATAAAATCTGCTATTCAAAAAGGAAGCATCTCAATAACACATTTCCAAAATGTTTTAAAAAAATAGAAAGCACAAACCAATTATGTTTAGGATCATTAGACCTAACGACGTCTGCTAAAGTACTTTAACTACATAATCAGTGCTGTAACATCTCCATAAAAACCCTAAAGTTGGCTTGGAAACGACTCTGGAGACCCTTTTTGCACAAAGCGACTTCAGCGTATTGACCTTTAACAAAGCTTTGTAACTGAAGCTAATTAAATGTTTAATGTATACGGTATAAATATTATAAACATGTGAACATTGTAAGGGCAACTTAAATTTGGGAGTTTATTTTAAAGCGATATTCGTATATTTAATGTGATGAGGGTCGTCGTGGCGCAATCGATCAGTGTTTAACTGTAACTGCGATGTTTGTCAGTTCAATTTCGTTTGGGGGAAAGTTTATATATTATTTCATCCCGTGAGAGGACGGGTTAGAATACAATTCCCCTCTGTCGCTGGGCAGCGTCCCGTAAAAGGCGGGTAACCCAGTAGCTTGGTGGTAGGAGATTCGTTCTCCGACTGGCTCGCGACCACTATCATGTCAAAGATGAACCGCCAAACATCTGATGATGTGTTCCGGTTCGATGGCATGTAAGCCAGCTCTCTCCCTGTTCCCACCTTCCCTATCCTTCCTCCCTCCTTCTCTCCTCCTCCTTAAGGTCGGCAACGCATCCACAACTTTTCTAATGTTGTGGATGTCTATGGGCGAAGGTAACTACTTACCATCAGGTGGTACTTCTGCCCGTTTGCTATCCTTTCATCAATAAAAAAAAGTCTTTTTCTTTGCTATGCCATAGCTACGGTTTGACTTAGATACCATCTAAGACAAAACACAGCGTTAAATTTTGCACTTTAATACTTTCCGAGTGGAAACTAGAAAGCGAAGTATCTCAATACTAGGTTCTTTCAGCCTAAAGCTGAACCTTTATTTGATTTTCTTATTAAACCTATATAAAATCATCAACAAATCGAAGCTGTGATAATCTCAATACTGTCACTGCCAAAAACTCGCTCTACTTACATGAATTTACGAAAGTCATTACAGGTGTAGTATAAGCGCTTGTAAGTGCCACGCGAGTTGTCACCTGCGGTTTCGGCGTCACACCGGCATCACAACTGCGGCTGACTTTTAATTAAACTTTATAAGAGAATGCTTTTAATGATCCGAGTTCCAGTTACGTTACACGGAAATTTCTGAAAAATTGTGATAGCGTAAATATAATGACGTTTATTAATATTTTTTACGTTAAAAATATAATATAAATGATACTTATTATGAAAGTAAGTTAACAATAATTTGGAAGAGAGATTGAAACTGTAAATTATATTTTTCGTAGCTTCCTGATGTTATTGACCTTTACTTGACTATAAAAAAATTAAAGGACTTTTAATTTCATGACATAGTGAATGACTAATAAGTGTCTGCTATCCTTTAATTCTATCAAATTTATAGTTGTCACTTCTTTTATATCTTCTATATCCACAGGTAGCACTTAAAAAGTATTTGATACCTGACCACCAGTTTGGGTTTGGAAGTAATCATCCTATCATTACATCGACATCCCTGTAGGCGAAACCGTACTACGTCTAGATATAGCACTCCGTACTACATTCATCCAGTCACAATAAACAAAACCAGCAGCAAAATTGTAATAATTAATAATCAAACCTGTCAAAGTGCAGGATGTGATTAAACGTGTAATAGAGTATGAAAACACTTTCATCACTTTCAACCTTTTACAACATCCAACGTTCATTGTATATCCCAAAAGAGAAATAACTTTTTTTCATGGCTGTTTTTTACATAAAATAATTTTGATAATTTATCATTATTATCATCATTACCTCGAGCGCGAATCAAATCAGCGACCATTGTGTCAATGTCAATGTACAGTCAACATTGTCACAATGCCCTACGATGGCCTCTTTTTAATAGCGGTTCTGTTTATCTCAAAGAGTTTTTCCTTTTGTTTATTTAAAAAAACAGTATTTGGATATATTATTGTATTACACTTCAAAGGCTAAGTTAATAAACTTATGACGACAAACGACTATAAAATTAGCACCAATTTAAAAATTGTATGTATACTAGATTACATTTTAAATACATACAACTGCAACCACCAGCAAATTACACCAATGTCAACTGATCAAATGCAATTAACTGTTAGTATTTATTTACTGTGCCGGTATCGAATTTTAATTGATTAATTAATTGATTAATTAACACTTAATGCGTCATAATTATGTGTTATTTCAATAAAAACAATTATTTACTGGGAAGTAGTAAGAGTACAGTAAATATTTGTAATTTTTAATAATTTGACAATTGCTTGAATATTTAAGGCCATCATGGCGCAGTGCATAAAGTGAAGTGTGTGGCTGTTAACGCAATTATTCCCGGGTTTGATTTCCACTCAGAATATAATTTAGTTTTGTTGATTTCTTCAGTGTGGTGAACAAGAGAATGTGCAGCGTTGACTTTCAACATCGAACACATCTTGATTTTTGGCGTAAAGTGGGGGACGGAATTTCTTGATACTAAGTTCTTTCTGGCTACGCTGCTATAAGAGGATAAAATGAATCTAAAAAAAAAGAAAAAAATATCTTATATAACATAAACATTTTGTTTACTTCCACAATATAGGTGAGGTGCAGTTTTCTAATTGAGGGTAAAATGTATGCCTGCTCATATTATAGACGTTTCGCTGTCAATCAACAGACTGATTGATATTCCAATTATAATTAAAAGTTATTACTTCTACTTTATTCGATATTCTATGTATTATTCATATCTAAGTTATATTTGGTTGCGTAATTTCTTTATCAGTATGTGATGCTATATATCTAGAGATAGGACATTTCACGGAAGATTATCCTCCAGCAGCAAATTGACAAGTCCTGGTCGCATTCAATACGAGGGGAAACGTTTTTATTTGCTTTTTCCTGAACGCGCCGATACCTTTGTCACAAATACGGAAAAATATACAAAAGTGTTTTTGTTGATTGAGAGTCCATATTGATGTACCCTTCACAAACACCTTTATAGAAGATATATAAATCATGAGGGGAAAATAATTTGATACATTAAGAAAAATAGCAACGTTCTGTGTAGGCGTCACGCTGGTAGCCCTCTAATGTCAGCTTCACGCTTATTCCCGCAAAGCAGGGTAGTTAGAAATAAACCTAGTGTCAAGACACTGAGATCTCTGCTTTGTATCTGAAATCGAGACATTTTGCGTTGAGTGACTGAACTCTACGCCGCTCTTGGTTTTAGTTATGAGAGCGAAGCGATCAAATATTAAATATTTCCACTCCTCGAGTGAACACTTTCGGAGAATTTATACCAATACACACTAATGGTCAGGAAACAAAATATTGAATATTCTATCACTTATATTTGGCTACAACGCAAACAATCTTACTTTAACTAGACTATTGTTTTGCTCTACGTGCATTATTGATGCGAGTTCACGTGCATTTGCCATTTTGAAATTCGTAATAATTTAATTTCAAATTGACTATAACAATCACAAATTAACGAACTTTGTTTATAAATTTACATTATGTTAATAAAATATTGTTCTTATTTTTATAGCTGCAAGCCTGCCCTTTTTTTCCGCATAGCGGAGTAGTCAGAGAGAACTTAGTGTCACAATACTCCGTTCTCCACTGACAAGAATGTTTTTTTTATATTACTTAATTATTATTACTTTTTTTAGCTTCACGCTGTATGCCGCACACAGCAGGGTAGGCAGAGGGAACCTAGTGTTAAGACATTCCGTTCTCCACTTTCCGCCGAATTCGGAGGCATTGTGTGTTAAGAGGCGGAAATCAATGTCGCGGTTTCCTCTGATACCAGAGCGAAAAAATAGAAATATTAAATATTTCTACTCCTCGAGTGGGAATCGAACCCAAGTCGTTTACAGTCACACGTTCGTACCACTGCGCCACGACTGGCCCCGATTCGATTACTTTATAATGATTACAAACATAAAATAAATCATTTATGTACACATATGGGTAGTATGTTTTCATAAACCAGCTATCGACTATTGTCTTGTACAAAAGCAACAGCATTACGGAACATTGGATATATCGTCATAATACTTATTTTAAATTGGTTTCACTTTGCCGAGAAAGAATCCCATTCTGACATACGGTTGTTTTATTTTAAAAGTAATGTATACTCCTTTGACAATACGAGTACTTATCTTCGGATGCGGTCTTTTGTGTCGATTTACGTTATAACTAAACATAACAAATTGAAAAATTACTAATCTGGCAATCTAAAAAATGTTAGTCAGAACAACTAAAGACAAAAAAAGTAGAATTGATGTTCAATTTGAAGAAAAAGTTTTTACTTGATTTTATGGCGTGTTACTGATTAGAAACGGAGACCTCAGTTTGACTTCAAAAAACAATATCCGTGATAACGGAATGCTTGATATAAGTGAAAATTCCTCGGAAGACCAAAACAAAGAGGTAGATTGCATTGATGACACATGGACGGTACGTACATATATGTTATACTATAATTTTGCAATCTACGCAATTGTAAAATTGATCTAAAAAAACGTTGAAATCTGAAAAATATATTCAATTAAAAAAATATAAAATAGGCAAATCAAAATGTATTTTAGGCAGAGATTATTTTTTCAAATTATTAGAACTGAATTCTATGAGATGTTAATAAACATTAGATATAACATACAACTTATTAAAACCGTCAGATTGGTGTTAATTTAAAATCGTGTGGGCCAAGTTACGTGGAAAACGGAGTGTATTGACACTCAATTCTCTTTGACTATCCTGCTAAGCGGAAAAAAAGCAAAGCTGCCCACACATTTAAAAAGCGAAACTCCAAAACATCAACAATTTAGAGGACTTGCTTTACACAAATTCCGTTTATAGATAGAATAAATCTGGCGCTTATCCTCATGACAATAGGATACGGGGACAAACACAGGTGTGAACTTGACACGTTTTCATAATACTCAGAAAAATGGAATGGATTATCCGTCGGGAACACAACGTAGTTGAGTAGAAGGTATTATTCGAAGAGATTATGAACGGGGCAGCAATTCGTCAGCCGTTTGTCGGATTCACCTATGGAGGTTCGTACGTTTTTGTTTACTTTGTCCCCCAAAATACGAAAGCTTTGTTATAAGTGCGCAAAATGTACACGTGTTTTTGTTGATTGAAAGGTCGTTCCTTTGTATTCCTTTAAATAAATGTTATTTTTTCTGTAAATATACAGTACAGTATTTTATTTTATATATGTACGTATTCTTTGATCGGGGACGTTTTGTGTTGTTTATTTTTGTAAAGTCATTTTAGTAACTTCTGTATATAAATAGTGAAACCTTATGCATCCGTATTAATATAGTATACTAGCGGCCGGCTGGCGGCTTCGCCGCGTGGACTGCCTAATTGTTCCGTTATGTTTAACCCTCAGGGGTGGATTTTTGAAAAATAAAGTAGCCTATCTTTGACCTTCGATTATCAACTATATTTATTATAAAATTCATTACAATCGGTCAAGCGGTTTAGTTTTTTCATATAAACTTCCATCCCTCATATCAACCCCTTAGCGGTTAATTTTTAAAAAAATAAGGAGGTTTGTTAGACCCATAGTTATTCTACTTTCATTCTAAATTTCATCCAAATCGGACCGGTAGATTAGCCGTGAAAGCGTGACAGACAAATACACAGACTTTCGCATTTATAATAAAAGTATGGATATTATATCACTGTCACTGTGTGTCTGTTACGTTTTCGCGGCTAAAACACAGATCTGATTTGAATGAAATTTGAAATGACAAGAATTAAAGATCCCGAGTCAAATACAGGCTTGATTTTTAAAAAGGAAAGTTGAAATACGGGATGACAGTTTATATGAAAAATCTAACTATATTTCTTAATCGGCATAGTGATGCAGTTAGTGAACTATTTTCTAGTGAATATATTTAGTAACGCAAAGTCAAATATAAGCTACTTTTTTTTCAAGAAACAACCGCTAAGGGTCAGAAATAGGGGATGAAAGTTCGTATGAAAAATATAAAGCGCTTAACTTAAGCAAGAATGTGGGCTGTCGTAAAGTGTGCACTGAATCTGAAAAATATAATTCAAATAGCATATTAAATAGCAAATGTTGATACGGAAATTGTAGTTTCAGCTGTATGAAACAGTAACTATATAGCAGTTTTGTAAAATATAAATAAATTGCTGAACATTCTTTTACTTATGAAACTGATTTCAATAAAATGAAATCTCAATACTTATAAAAAGTTACAAAAATATATTAGTCAAAATTGCATATTTACATTGTTTGCACCGTTTCTGAAATAAACTTGCACAAACGCAAGTACAAGTACAAAAAAAATATTTTGGGTTTCATTACAGTGTTAAATACCTCCAATATAACATTTTTTTAATAATCTGTCACGTACAAACAGTAACAAAAACATAATTAACAATAACAAAAACAATAGAATAGAATAGAATGGAATAATTTAGCATCAAAAACATAATGCACTCACAATCAGTGAACACAAACGATTCGTTATTAGGGTATCGGAATATGTGACACTCGCGTCACGCGTCCCATTTCAAAGGGTCATAATTGCCACAGTGGCAGTCGCATACAAAGGCTATTCAATGTGAACGCATTCATAAAATATGTGTGTCAAAGTTTGATGGACTATCTGGCTTTGGCTCGCTACTAAAAGTTATTACTCATATTGAAATATAGGTGATGACGGGCGTCATGTACATGTATGGAATCTAGAATGTAGATTTGTTTTTTAAAGTTGTAGTTGTAGTTGCAATGAGGATTGGATTTTGTTTTCGTTGGTCGATTATGTAATAAATTTATTTAATTTTACATTTAGCAATGTATATTACATAAAATAAATAATAGGGGCCAGTCGTGGCGCAGTGGCACAAAGTGTGACTGTAAACGACTGCTTGTGGGTTCGATTCCCACTCGAGGAGTGGAAATTAATATTTTCATTTTCTTCGCTCTGGTGTCGAGGCAAAGCGCGGCGTTAACTTCCGCCACTTAACACGCAATGCCTCCAAATTTGGTGGAAAGTGGGGAACGGAGTGTCTTAGCGCTAGGTTCCCTCTGCCTACTCTGCTGTGTGCGGGATACAGCGTGAAGCTAAATAAATAAATAATTATTTACTGACTGAAAACACTGTTCTATAAGAAAATAAATATTTAATTCAACTTTTCTTAAAAGTAAACTAAATTGCTATAAGTGGTATTTTTTCCTAATTAATGATACTACTTATAGTTGAAGTTTACTTAAATAAACGCTGACCTTTTAATAGAAATTGTGACATAGCATTATACCTATATAGCCTTTTTTAAATAGCGAACGTATTCTTTAAATAGTCTGAATGGGGAGAACAACATATTTATGAATAGTAGCTACCTGCAACGGCGTTTACGTAGACTTACGAACCTTCACCCAACATACCCAACATGCTGAAAAACTATTGTTAATTTTTGTATATTTTAAGAATAATTTTTAATGGTTCTTTAAATCAATTATAACCTCTAAATCCTATCTTATCTTCATATATATGAAAAAAAAGTTTTATTCAAATCCATCCAGTATTTAAAAAGACAACCGATTACCACATAGTCATTAAAATCCTAAACCAGTAAAAACGGAAAGGATCACAAACATCACCAAAACAACTTAATCGACATACAAAAGCCGTACTTAATGAGACCGAACAAGACTGTGTAAATATTGCTACGATGTGATATCACTTCCTCGCATCTACAACCGCCTAATAAAAGTAGACGAGCCAATAAGCCCCTGGAACAATCCTCTCAGTACAAACATTCGTTTTGAACGTACAAGTGACTGTAATGAGACAAGTGTGAACTTGTTAATGTCAACAGAGGGGGAGCGTAATTAAAATATACCATTTGCGTAACATGCTACTGTTGTAAATATTTTGTTTATTGTTTAATGACGGCTATATGTTATGTCTTGTGAAGTAATTCTGCTTATTTTGGATTATTTTTTAAAATAAGTAGATTTATTCGTGTTCTAGGATATTTTATATTGTGTAAAGCCCTCGTTGGGATAGATAAGACAGCGCCGGACTGCAAGTGGTATGACAATTATTAAGTTATTATTTATATTTTTACGCTCTGGTGACTAAGGGGCAGAGTCGAGATCCACCATTTAATAACGACGCGCAATATCTCGATTTCAGATAGAAAGCGAAGAATAAAGTGTCTTGATCCTAAGTTCTCTCTTATTACCTTTCTATGGGGGAAATGAAAATGCAAAAAAATAAAATAAAATAAACGTGTGTCCCCTTAAATAATTTATAAAAACACAGTAATAAAACATATAGTGTAGTAGCATACTTTCCTTTTTTATCTTCACGCTGTATCCCGCACACAGCAGAGCAGGCAGAAGAAACCTAGTGCTAAGTTATATTCTGTTCTGAATGGGGAACATAACTCGATAGAAATATTAAATTGATTGGAACCAATGTACAGACCAAATACAAGTCATCAGTAACCTTCGCTTATGATATCAAACGGTACGCGAAAGCTATTTGCACTTTACAGCTCATTTGAGTAGGGTAATATATAACGTGGTGCTTATGACAACCTTCCTAGCTGTTACATTACCTTCTTCAGCGATATTTGAGACTTTTGAGAAATATATTTTTTAAGCAAACTGGTAGATCAGTACTAGTAGTTGCCAGATAACGGATTTATCACTATATAAAAAAAGTGTAAGTCAAACGGGAATATGCTTACATTTGATTTTATTGGCTTATTATATTTCAAAGGGGTATTTATAAAAAATTAAATATTTCTGGACTGTTTCTTTTTGTGTTGTGTTTAACTATACTTAAATTTGTATTCTTCTAATGCAAAATTTTCTTTAAAAATCAGAGCTCCCCTTCTAACACTAGCTTCACTTTACAATGATAAAATAAGCTTTAAGCAAACGCTACCTACTTGGCACGAGGAATAAAGGATACATAAATAATGTGTGACTGTTGTATAGGTATTTTACGAGACAAATTTTATCACATTATACACAAAATTTCAATAAATATGAGAAGCGAAGTGAATATATATTTTACGATTCGTTTACCCACAATGCAAAAACTGACAACCACAAGTCTACAACAAAATTTTCTTTATAGAGTCAATTGAGTAATGATTGTGGCAATGTCCATTAGAATTCATACTGTAAGATATTTTTTAATTAAGTCAGTCTCTTCTTCAAACGCGATGCCCTGGAATGTTATATTTTATAGTATTAGTTTTATTAATTCCATAGTATAAGTATACACAAAAAATTATAGCATGTTTTAACTTGTTTTGCAGACGAACGAAAGCAACTTCTCACTTTCTCCCAATAGATGAACTTAGTGTCAAAACACTATCACAAGCGTTATCATGTACGCACATAAAGAAAGGAAAAAAACATTGTTTTAGATTTTATAACAATAAGAAATACCCCCATAAATAAAACGTTCATGTACAAACAGTGATCAGTTACAATTTTATTGTATACTAGCGGCCTTCTCGCGACTTCGCCGCGTGAACAACATAACTGTTTCGTTATATTGCAACGCTCGGGCGTGGATTTTTGAAAAATAAAGTAGCCTATGTTTAACGTTGGGTTATCAACTACATTTATGCCAAAATTCATTACAATCGGTCTAGCGGTGTAGATTTTTCATATAGACTTTCATCGTCTATTTCAACCCTTTAGAGGTTGATTTTAAAAAAATAAGTAACTTATGCTTGACCTAGTATATACTTTCATTCTAAATTTCATCCAAATCGGACCGGTAGATTAGCCGTGAAAGCGTGACAGACAAACACACAGACATTCGCAGTTACAATTTTATTGTATATGTAGGATACAATAATTCCACGTAATATTTTTAAAAACAATACTATATTTTAAGCAATCAACTTTAATCAAAATACCCACGAACATAGTAGTCTAAAACTATTTTACTTTACTTCTAACATGTTAAAACGCATAGATGTTGGTATTTGAAGTAGACTATGAGGTAGAAAGTTCGTTGCATATTTCCCGTGGGTACTTCTACACTACAGATTGATTAAAACCGATGAACCAACTATAGCAAGTTATCTGACCTAAACGCTACCAACATTTTACACACAAAGTGTAAATGTTTAACATTTTACAACACTTCAATAGCTTGATGACCATCAGAGAGTAAACAGTGTTGCACATGTTTGAATAGCCTGAGTTGGAATTTATCAATTTCGCTTAGAAAACTCTGTACATGTAGAATGCAGTGCCTATTCTTCAACAATAACAATTTAGGTACGGTAATTCTTCTTTAACGTTACCTTTATTTCCGCAAAGCAAGGTAAGCAGAGAGAACGTAATATCAAGACACTCTGTTTTCTAATTAGCGGAACTCGTCGCTATACAATGCATACCAGAGTGGAGAAATTAAAATATTTTGAAATATGATAATTCCCCCACGTGGAAATCTACTTCACTACTATGGCATACAAAGTCAGCATTGTCAAACTGCGCCACAATGGCAAAAGGCAGGTTAATGATGATTTTTACCCTATCTTCCAGTCTGGATTTTATAAAGAATTACATTACGTATGTGCACTAAATAATATGAGTTATTTATGACCAAAAAAAATCAACATGTACCATATTAATAATACAGAATAATACAATAAAAAGTTACAAACACTTTTCTGTGCTGATGGAATGAAAAAAAAACAGTTTAAATATAAATTTAACAATTTTTAATTTTTTAAAGTTTTTAATAAGTATTACTTGTTGTTGTAGTACGTGTTTAATAATACATATACTACGAAAATTCTTGCACAATTTGCGACAATTTCAAATGAGTGGAACCGTGTCCGCCTCGCTTTAAATATCTGACCGGACAATTCTGGGCCAGTTGAGAATTTAGTATTTGTATATTTCTTCTTACATACAAAGCATGGCAAGGGAAATATAAACTATTCAGTTCAGTTCTTTAATAATGGCTTTCGAACGTGCCGGTTGAGCACAAATCACTTGACCAAATATAAAATATTGTTTAAGAATACTTCTTGCTCAGTAATTTTTTTCACAATATCAAAATACAAGTCACAATTTTTTTTATTAAATAAATCATTTAATCTTGCGTGTTGTACTCGGAGAAATAATTATAAAACATTATAGTATCTATAACGCTTTTGCGTAGAACACATATAGGTGCACACTGCACACACTCTAGACAAAATTCCTGCCTTTCGTAAATATATTAAAAATTAGTCATTGCGTGAAGGTGGAAAAAGATCTTTTTTCAGCTTCACATGTTTTTCTATATAGCAGGGTAATCATGGAGAACCTAGTCAAGATACTCCGTTCTCGTTTTAACCACCCAAATCGAAAATTTGTTAAAATAAAGATAGCTTCATATAAACATTAAGTCTATATATATATATATACATAGTTAGTTATCTCAACATATGCGCTTGTGATTAATTTATGTAGGTACCATATATAGCTCCTCGCTATATTCCGCACACAGCGGGGGAGGCAGAAGGAATCTGGAACTTCACGCCGCGATTTGCCGCGACACCAAAGCAATGGAAATATTAAATATTTCCATTCCTCGAGTAGGAATCGAACCCACAACTAATCTTGTTTCAGTCACACTTTGTGCCCCTGCGTCACGACTGGTCTCGACTAGTAACCATTAATCGTATAAGCAAATTTCAAACAAAACAAAAAATATTCTTTTTCTTCTATCGAGGCCGTTGATATTAATATTTTCCTACATACACACATATATTTACTACCCTAATATTTATTGGCAATAGAATATTGATATCTAATCTTTGAAAAAGCGTAGCCAGTCTACGGCTAGAGGCACCGAGGCGCGAGACGCAATCATTCCGTGCCGCTTGGTCTGCCGCTTGTCTCGTACGCGTCCGACCGTGTGATCCAGCGCTGTCACTTTCAACACCAAGCTAGCTGCATTTGCGAGCTGCTTAATTGAATCATATTTAATGGAATCATATTTTTTGCAGCTTCAGGATTTTCTGTATAGCAGGATAGTAAAAGAGGAACTAGTGTTAGGAAACTCCGTTCTTCATGTTCCACCTGAATTGAGACATTTCGTGTTATTTGGTGGTGTAACTAAACGCCGCGCTTTGTCATTGATCCCAGATCGGAGATATTAAAATAATTTACATATAATTACTATTACCCGGGTGGGAATCGAACCCACAACCTGTTTTGGACAACACACGGACGCTGTCCCATTGCGCCACAATCTATTTAAAATCAAATATTTTAAATATGTTTTTTTTAAGAAATTATGTAAAAAGAATATGATATTTACGTGAATAAAGTTTATATTAAAAAGAAGTGCAGGGTAATAATGCAGAAATATTTTACGTTTTTGCGTTCTCTGTTAAACGAAAGCCACCCTACTAAACCATTCTGAGTTTGGGCAGTCATCTGTCCATCATGCTACAGGGCATCTTATACTACGCTTGCCTAAGAGCGGTCACATGTCGGCTTCATCGACTGTGGTTACTTCTGGAGACACGGGCGGTCCATCTCTACTGTAATGTTGATTTTACGCACAATGTCGGAATTATATTTACATTTAATATATGAATTTGCTATTATTAGTTATGTATGATTAATAAGTTAACAAAGTTAATATTACAAACGCTATTATGTGTTAGGTTGTTAAATCGTTGGCAACGTGTTGTATGCTTATATGCTACGAGGCTACTAACTAGATTTTAAGTTTAGTATAGTAGGAAAATTGAAAAATACATTTAAAGAAAACGTATAAAAATGTCTTTAAATGTCTTTTTCATATTTTATGTGTTGAACTATTAAGAAAATAATAATTAGGATAACATTTTTTGCTATTTTTATACTATACGTTCTAAGAGGGTGGTTAATAAAACTTCATAAAAAAGGACTATTATTTATTTTTTTTCGAGAAATTGAAACAAAGTATATTTTAAATTTATTATTATCATTTATTTGAACTTGGAACACACTATAAAAGCAATAATGCGACTCTCAATGCCACTTGTGAAAAGCTTGTATGGATATTGTTTATGATTTAATAAATAAAGTTCTAAATCTGTATCTGATATAGTTTACATATATCAGTAATACATTCAATAACTTGTATTCTTATATCTTAACATTTGTTGAGAGTCTCATTTATAATAGATCTATATATCTAGGTATTGCATTTAATATTCATCGGAAAATTGAGAAATATGATATATGCATTCATAGATATTACATATAGATATTTTTATTTTTAATATTCTTAATGCATTTGCTGGGCCTGTACATATTTATATATCTGGTTATTTTCATATATGCTCGCAATTTTTCCATCTTCTATGTTGGGATTAATTCATAACAACGAAAATTTTTCACTAAGGTTTTAAGAAATAATTCATTAGGATTAAAATATATATAATTTAAAATCTTGTTAAATCAGCTAGTACTTCGTTTCTTTTAACTAAATAATTTATTAAATATTTAATTGAATAAAATAATAATTACATTTCTACTTTACATGACATTCAAATTTAAAAGATTATAATACCTTTTTACGGACAGTCGTTGCGCAGCGGCACGGACGTGTGACTGTAAGCGGTTGTGGGTTCGATTCCCACTCGAGGAGTGGAAATATTTAATATTTTCATTTCTTCGCTCTGGTAAGAGCTTCAGAGGTAAAGTGCGGTGTTAAGTTCCGCTATTTACACGCAACGCCTCCGAATTCGGCGGAAAGTGGGTAACGGAGTGTCTTAACACTAGGTTCCCTCAACCTACCCTGTTGTGTGCGGTATATAGCGTGAAGCTAAAAAAAATGTACTTGTCAAAATAGTTGTAAAAAAGAAATGTGTATTAGTTTTTATATATTATTTTCAGAAATAAATAAATATATCTTATATTTTAGTAAAGGATGAGAATATGCAACAGACATGAAGGCTGTCCAAACTTCTTCGTTTTACGAGTATGAGAAAGTAATCGTAGTAGAATAACGCAAGATGGAAAACTAAAGTTGCTGTTTAAATATATTTATTTTAAGTTATTCTTTCCATAAATATTAATAATTTATTTTTAATAGTCATTTTGTATTATTACAAATGTGCTTTACTTAATGTATAAAGTATATTATAATGTTCCGGTTCGATTCCTAGTCAGGGAAACGTAATGCGTCTTAATAAAACAACGCCGCACCTAGTTTCCCAATAGTAGATTCTCGCTGTTGATCCGGCTATGCAGGAAAAAGAGTGTAGCTTAAAGACAAGGTATCTAGAAAGGATGGGCAAAATACATTTCTCCAGCGTTAATATTAAGTTCCTGATCTATCTATATCTACATATATATTTATCCTAAGTACTTTTAAACATTTTTAAAGTGTTATTCCACACTTAGGAAAATTGAAAAAGACATTTAAAGAAAACGTATAAAAATTTGAACGCAGCGGGATTCGAACCCGCGCCTCCTGAATACCGTTCAGGCGCTCTCACCACTGAGCCATGCGTTCTACTACACGCTGCGTCGAAATTCTTATACGCTTTATTACAACTTACAGAGATGCTAACAACATAAATAAGTTTTAATAAAGCGTATAAGAATTTCGACGCAGCGTGTAGTAGAACGCATGGCTCAGTGGTGAGAGCGCCTGAACGGTATTCAGGAGGCGCGGGTTCGAATCCCGCTGCGTTCAAATTTTTATACGTTTTCTTTAAATGTCTTTTTCATATCTCCTAAGTTCCTGTCTCATATTCTCATAATTTCTTAAATAAGTTTTAAAGAATATAGAATTAAACTAAAACAAATCTTATATAATTTAGTTCGGTAACGGTTTAAAACTTACTTACTATGAAGTCAAATAATTGCTTATATTGGAAACAACTGGTACAATATTTTAAGAATAATCTCAACAAGACTTTTAATTTAAAATTAACCACATTTAAATCGGCATACCCATTTGAGTTATGATGCAACACATGAACACACAACGTATTATACTGATCGTCTAGATTCCGCGGTTATATTAGATATTTAGAGAATGATATGGAGCATAATTTGTGCTTTCTAATAATTAATTATTTTACTAACATAATAATATGAATTAATAAATTAATACTGACTGGAGTCAGTCACGATGGATCGTAGTGTATTTGGACAGAGTTTGAACGCGACCATTGTGGGTTCGATTACCACTAAGGGGGAAGATTGTATATTATTTTGTATTTCCGCTCTGGTACCTAAGACAAAGTGCATGAGTTCCACTTACAGCGCAATGTCTCAATTTTGGTCGGTAAGTAGAGACGAAGTGTTTTAACACTAGGTTCTCTATGCAGGAAAAATCGTGAAGCTGCAAAAATAATAGTAAAAAAAACTCATATTAATAAAATAAAAAGAAAATTGACAAATAAAAACTCTCCATTTTTAAATACTTCCATTTTTTTAAGTATTGTGGCCAGTCGTGGCCCAGCGGCACAAGCGTGTGACTGTAAACGATTGGTTGTGGGTTCGATTCCCACTCGAACAGTAGAAATATTTAACATTTCCATTTTATTCGCTCTGGTATCGAGGCAAAGCGCGGCGTTAAGTTCCGCCACTCAACACGCAATGCCTCCAAAAATAGGCGGAAAGTGGGGAACGGGGTGTCATAAGACTAGGTTCCCTCTGCTTATCCTGCTGTGTAAGGGATACAGCGTGAAGCTATAAAGCAGAGAACGAAGTGTTATTAGGTTCTCTTTGACTACCCTGCTATACAAAAAAAATCGTGAACCTGCAAAAATAATTGTAAAAAGTTTATATTAATAAAATAAATAAAATTTTGACAAATAAACACTCTTCATTTTGAAATACTTCCATTTTTTTTAAGTATAATATTGAATTGCGAAAGACAACAGACGTACACAATTCAAACGTCAAGCAATCGTAACATTTCAATACACAATATCCACGTTGAGGCATAAAAGACATCCGTCGAATAATTATTGGAAATAAATCACGTTTAATATATTTTAAAATTTCCACTGACCGCAATAATCAGATAGCCATTGTTCAGATCGCTGAAAATTCCAATAACATACACTGTATGAAATATGTATGTAGGTATATGTCAAATGAATTTTGCAGTCAACTGTTGTATAGTTCTTATTCAATTGTTGTAATAATTTAGATTGTCGTGAATTGATAGCAAATTTATATAAGGGGTCAGTCGTGGCGCAGTGGCACAAAGTGTGACTGTAAATCGACTGGTTGTAGGTTCGATTCCCACACGAAGAGTTGAAATATTTCGAGGAGTGGAGGATTTAATATTTCCATTTTCATCACTCTGGTGCCACTTAACACGCAATGCATTCGAATTCGGCGGAAAATGGATCTAAAATGCTATGGCAAATTTCATGCAACTATAATGCAACAATAACAAAGCGCAATTCTATTCCAGTGGCTATTCGTGGCCCAGTGGCACAAGAGTGTGACTGTAAACGACTGGTTGTGGGTTCGATTCCCACTCGAGGAGTGGAAATTATATTTCCATTTTCTTCGCTCTGGTGTCGAGGTAAAGCGCGGCGTTAAGTTCCGCCACTTAACACGCAACGCCTCCGAATTCGGCGGAAAGTGGGGAACGGAGTGTCTTAACACTAGGTTCACTTTGCCTACCCTGCTGTGTGCGGGATATAGCGTGAAGCTATTATTATTATTATATTATTATTATTAATTCTATTCAAGTTACTTTAGATAAAAATAAGTGTAATTAAGTTAATTATAATTTGTAAGTTTTTCTTCAAAAATAACTAAAGATCCGCTTGCGTGTGTGTTTTTTATACAAGATGTATTCATCTCCTATATATACATCTTTTCATCTCCTATTTATAGAGCCTTAGAGACTTGGTTTTTGGAGAAAGTAGGAAACCCATGACCGGTATCATCTACTACCTTCTTGAAAAAATTGTCAAAATCGATCAAGTGGCTTATATTTTTCATCTAAACTTACATTTCCTTTTACGATAAAAACGTCCAGAAATCCGTTACGGATACCAGCCCGAGTGGGGACTCGGGACGTGGCTATGTGGGACTCCGGTGAGGCAAGATGGTATCGCCGCCGTTACCCCCTAAAATCTAACGGTGCTCCTTCTCGGCCGCCACTAGCCGGGCCCCGGGGACCAAATCTATCGTCCGAGGACACTGGCGGCGGGAGCCTGCAAGGCACGTCGCGAAGTCAAGGGTGGTGTAGGTCACCCTCGACGGCCTGCTGGGAGTAGCGCGCGGGAGAGACCGCGCGCGCCTACTTGTGCCAGGTGAGTAGGCGATCAGCTAGCCCCACGCTGACCGCCCTCTGGCCGGTTAGGGCAGAAGGCGACGATCAAAACTTACATCTCCTATTTCAGCCTTTTAAAGGTTAATTTAAAAAAAACCGTAGCTTGCAAAATACTCAAATATAAATTATTTTCATTCTGGATTCCATTCCAACCGGGCCGGTAGATCAACTGTGAAAGCGTAACAAACAAACAGACAAATTTCCACTTTCATAATATCAGTATGGATACTAATTATTTGCATTCATTTAAATTAAGTTCAGCCGGATTAAATTCAATAAAACATCAAACATCGTGAACTTCGTTACAAATCGAATAAACAATCAGAACCATAATGGCCGAGCGGGCGCATTCTCTATACTCGTACATCGTATACATTTGCGATGTCATATTTTAATTAGTTTTATTTTCAACTTTCGTGGTTTTAATTATTCGTCTGCGAACGAGAGGACTATTTCTGTGGCTGCGTCGGAATGAATTTTAATCTCACTTATTTGTTGTTTCCCAAAATTCTATTCATTTTTCATGAGCATTCATTAGTTACGCATAAATTGTAAAGTTGATGATGTGACAATTAAAATGTAAGATTGAAATAAAAATTCTTGTTTCAACTTTTGATTGTAAATGTTTGTAGTATGAATGTTATTAGAATGGGACAACCGAATAAAAAAATATAGAGTTAAGTCACTTTGTTCTTTACTTTATGACTATTAAGAATTAATACTTACAAAGACTTCGTCTGTCCTCTGAAATGTAAAAAAGAATTTGTTGCTGCTTATTATAGTAAAATTAAATGAAAAAGTCTTATATAAATTTTAAGTTAGATATACTTAACCCAAAACTATTTTATATAACTATTTAAACACTATATTATATTGAGGCTATTGTAGTACAGTGGAATAACGTCTAACTGGTAAATACAGTTGATTGTGGGTTCGATTTCCACGCAGGAGAATTATTATGTTTATATTATTTAACTTTCTACATTTTGGTAAACAAAATAAAGCATAATGTTGTTCCGTTACAGGCAAGTGCTAAGCCGAGAAGTTCTCCGACTACCCTGCTATGCATATAAAAGCATCAATGTAATAAAACTAATGTGAATGTGTATTTATTTTAACCATACCTCAGTTATTTTGTTAAAATGATCAATTTACAAGAAATTCGTTTCGAAATATAAGGAAGAAAATATATAAGTTTTTCCATTTTCCACCAAATCTGCTATAAGTTGTAGAAACTCAGCAGCACGTAGTGGAGCCGAGACGTACGACTCTCCGTGGGGCCGTGCTACATCGAATTATAGCTATTTGCGCACTGCTAATGTCGTATCGTTCTATTCTGACTTCTGATAATGGTGTCTTTTATGGCCATATAGTTTATATTTACTGTGTATAATAAAATAGATAACTGGTGCAATTATTGTTAAGGCGAAATGACCTAAGGAGTTTTAAGACACTTTATTTGTTATTTAAACTAAATGGATAAGTAATTTTAAGTTTAAGTTTTTATATATTTTTTAGAAACTTAAATATTTGAAAGATTTAATCCCGTGGCTCGTGGACTCCGTTTATGGAATAAAGCTACACCTATGTTTTCTACGTGCTACGTAGAAGTTCATATACACTTCTTAATGTTTTTTTAGAATGATATATGAAGCAAAGGTGAGTGGGTGGTAAGAGAGGCAGGGGGAGACCTCGGTTGACCTTCGGAAACATAGTATCGACGATACTGGAGGAAGGTCACGTAAAAAAAATGAGGGCCCCCCGGAAGGCGTGTGTGAAGAGGTTGATGACAGTGAACGAGGCAAAAGAAGTATGCAGGGAAGTAGCGTTTGGCGCTCCGTTCTCTCTGACTACGTCGCAAGGAATGCAGCGTGAAGCTAAAAAAAATTATTTTTTTTGTTAAAGTTGTTTAGGGTTTTCTTATAAAAATCTATGAAGAACACACAAAAGAATCACATGTTTTCGTATCTTCTCGATTTCTTGTGGTGATGTTCACTCTTTACTAGCATTCTCAATCTAATCTAATACATAGAATAATTTTACCTCTTCAATAAACGTCTATTAACTAGGTAATCAAAGAAATTTAAAAAAAATGCATTAGATTGGATATGGGAATTGAAGAGTTAAATAAATAAATAAAACCTGGTGGTGTTAATAACTGTAAATTGTAAATATAATTTGTAAATGGTAGAAAAACTAAATAAGTTTGGAGAAAAGTGAAAAAGTACATTTTTTTTAGCTTCACGGTATATCGCGCATACAGTAGGGTAGACAGAGGGAACTTAGTGCTATGACACTCCGTTCCCCATTTTCGGCCGATCTTTGGAGGCATTGCGTGTTATGTGGCGAAAGTTAACGCCACGCTTTGCCTCGATACGAAAGCAAAGAAAATGGAAATATAAAAAAATGGGAATCGAACCTACAACCAGTCATTTACAGTTACAGTTACACACTTGTGCCACTGCGCCACGACTGGTCCCAAATTAAAGTATATACAAAAGATACTTATACAAAATACATATACAAAAGATACTTCCATTATGCGGTAAACTTTATTGACTCTTTCGAAAATTTCATCCAAGACGTACACTCATTCTGTGTACTCGTATATATTTGCGTATTTCAAACATGCTTTAAAACAGTATGTAAATAAATGCGATGTTTATATTTGTTTGGTACGAGTCTCGCACATTTAATTAAATTATTAATTAAAACTTCAACATACATACATCTAAGTTCACTTAACAACTTTCCAATCTTAACTTAAGTCTTATTTTAATTAATTTGTACTCTATAGGTTTATAAATATATATCTTTATAAAATATGTTTTACAAGATTTTTAATGTTTATTTTGTAAGAATAGATCTTTACTTGCTGTTTCATCAACACAACTAATAAATAGCTTGAAAACACTTTTAATTATGTTAATAATGGTTTATATAGTTGCTACTTTATGTTTTTACTAGTATAAGGGGAAGTCAAAGAAAGCCTAGTGTCAAGACACTCCGATCTCCACTTTCGGCCCGAATGAGACATTGCGTGTTAAGTGGCGGAACTCAACACTAAGAGTGGAGAAATTAAAATAATATTAGTATTATCATTCTCCTATAAATATAATCTCTATTATCACATATGCTTAAAATGATTATAAGTGTGTGAATAAAATCATATTTTATCTGAAAATTTCATTTTACTTTTATTGACGTCTTATTTCTAAACCATTCTATCTCATGACACGCGTAGTGTCTCAAAGTCATGATATGATAGAAACTAAATATTTGGCCTTTATTATAGTAACATTGAAAAAAATCTAAGTACTGAAAAAACAATTACATGTACAAAAAAAAAAAAATGCATGTTATTGCAATTTAATATTTAAGTATATTCATAGTAATAATATTCAACAATGTAATTTCTAATGTAACCTCTGTACTAATTTCTATAAGATGACACACAGATGAATTTAAAAAATCTTTTTAAAATTTATGTAACAATATAACATACAGGGTTATTCCTATATTCATAAATTCCTTTTAAACATCATATAATATCTAATAGGTATTAGTATTAACAAAAGCCTCAACACACTGTATTCCTAAGAAAAATACCGTTAAAATATTTCAAAAGCTCCTCATGTTTCAATCTCGTTTATTTAAAATATATTTAGGCACTTATCAGCCTGAAGAAGCTTTGACAAAGCGTTTTGTGGAACAATATTATTCAAAACAAACAAGATGATGTTTAAAGAGCATTATCTATATATACATTATTATATATATATATATATATATATATATATATATATATATATATATATATATATATATATATATATATATATATATATATATATATATATATATATATATATATATATATATATATATATATATATATATATATATATATATATATATATATATATATAGAATAATGTATATATATAATGTGGCCAGTCGTGGCCCAGTGGCACAAGCGTGTGACTGTAAACGACTGGTTGTGGGTTCGATTCCCACTCGAGGAGTGGAAATATTTAATATTTCCATTTTCTTCGCTCTGGTGTCGAGGTAAAGCGCGGCGTTAAGTTCCGCCACTTAACACGCAATTCCTCCGAATTCGGCGGAAAGTGGGGAATGGAGTGTCTTAACACTAGGTTCCCTCTGCCTACCCTGCTGTGTGCGGGATATAGCGTGAAGCTATTTAATTTATTTAATTTTTATTATATATATATATATATATATAGGTAGGCAGGGGCACGTCGAAGCTGGGAGGCACAAATGTGTGACTGTAAATGACTGGTTGTGGATTTGATTCCCACTCGAGGAGTGAAATATTTAATATTTCCATTTTCTGCGCTTTGGTATCGAGGCAAAGCGCGACGTTAAGTTCCACCACCTAACACGTAATGCCTGCAAAATTCGGCGGAAAATGGGGAATGCTGTGTCGTAACACTAGGTTCCCTCTGCCTACACTAGCGTGAGCGGAATACAGCATGAAGCTAAAAAAAAAAGTAAAAATAGCACAAAAAATATATAATAAAAAAATTATTGATCGTCAAATAATGTGCATACGTCAGATATATGAGGAATAACTTTCCTCACTTATTGTGTGCACCAATGTAATAGAAGCCACCACCAAATTAATGTTTTTTTTTTCCGTTTGTCGGTTTGTCTGTATGTCTGTGGGTTCAGGGGCCAGTCGAAGCTGGGAGGCACAAATGTGTGACTGTAAATGACTGGTTGTGGATTTGATTCCCACTCGAGGAGTGAAAATATTTAAATTTCCACTTTCTGCGCTTTGGTATCGAGGCAAAGCGCGACGTTAAGTTCCACCACCTAACACGTAATGCCTCGAAAATTCGGCGGAAACTGGGGTACAGTGTCATAACCCTAGGTTCCCTCTGCCTACACTGCCGTCTGCGGGATACAGCATGAAGCTAAAAAAAATAAACATAAAACAAAAAAATATATATAATAAAAAAATCGTTGATCGTAAATAATGTGCATTCTTAAGATATATGAGGAATAACTTTCCTCACTTATTGTATACACCAATGTAATAGAAGCCACCACCAAATTAATGTTTTTATTTCCGTTTGTCGGTTTGTCTGTATGTCTGTGGGTTTGTACACTGCTAATCATAGAAACTGCATTTTTTGTTCTTTTGTAAATTTTCCTCAATATTTAGTATTTAAGAACTCAGATGAGCGAACCAACAAAATAAATATAGCCATATAGTTCACGCAGGCGAAGCCGCGATTGGTTCGCTAGTTTTTTATAAGTGTAGGAAATAAATTAAACATACAATTTCAATATACATGAAATGGACAAGCTGTTTGCTCTTGTGCATAATTGAAGCGACCCCTCCGGACTCCGATACGCTTCGCCTTCGGATACGGTTCTCTTTTCAATCTACGTCTGTGTAATTGTGTTAAAAGACACGCTATTCAAATAAACCTTCAAATAATGTTAAGAAATATGTAAAAGATAGTCATATTAATACTTTGTAATAGATATAAGTTACATTTAATAACTAAGAAAACTGGACTCTCTTATGGTATATTTAATAAACTTAGTTTTAAGCTCTGATATTGTAATCAAATAAGGAGTTTATATATAAAAAGAAAAAGATTATTTTAAAAAAAGGTACAGACCTTATGTCCGTAGTGGTGTTAATTAAATTGTTAAAAAAAAAAAAAAAAAAACCTTCAAATAATTAAAGTTTGTAATTTTATTACTTTAAAATGTTGTTTTCTTGTCTAAATTAGGTTAGGGCGAGAAGGAAAACGTTTGTCGACTGTAAATGCCGTGTCGTCCCTTAATAATTGTAGTAAGGTCACAACTATTAAATTAATATTATTTTTTTTTATATTTGTGTGTTGATGTTGACATAGATTTTATAAGAGGTTTATTTTGTGATTATTTTGTACCACATTTTGCTTAACTTGAAAGTTTGTTAGAAAACAAAACCACAATCATCAAGGCCACAGTGAGCTTTTATTATCATCCCCTTTGATATTTCTTTCATCTTTACACCCGATCCGAAATATTGCATATTGATAACGCCTCATCTTGTCAACAGTATTTAAAAAATGGAAAAAACGTAATAATCATTCCATCCGCGTGGGGTTCGAGCACAACCATCACGTTTATAGCCAGACACTGGTACACTGCACTATAATGGCTTCTTTGTTATTTTTACTATGTGAACATTTTATAAGGTTTTTAAATTCAAGAATTTTCTTCATTTTGTAGGTTAGAAAACTCCTTGTGGATATCTACGTTATTTGTACCAATCAATAGGAGCATATCAACTTAACCATAGCACCATTCGCCTTAACTAATTCGCGACGATGTCAATTCACGCTGTATCCCGCACACAGCAGGGTAGGCAGAGGGAACCTAATTTCAGTGGCGGAACTTAACTCCGCGCTTTGCCTCGATACCAGAGCGAAGAAAATGGGAATATGAAATATTTCCACTCTTCGAGTGGGATTCGAACCCACAACCAGTCGTTTTCAGTCACACGCTTGTGCCACTGCGCCACGACTGGCCCCAATAATAATTCAATTACTAACAAATAATATTAGAGACATAAAAATAAAACTGCTACCAAAATGCAAATTCGAAGCAGTTACAAATTCGAAGAAAGATACCCACTTCAACAATAAGTATCCATAAAGCCAAAGTAAGACAAAACAATGATCTTTACTCCAACTTAATACTTGAAAAGTCAAAAGAGATAAGTTTATACTGTCGCTAAAGTATTCTAGAGATCTGAGACGGATCTGCAATGCAAATATTTTCTATTTTATTAATACTGTGCAGCTGAAGGGTGCTTCTTTGGTTTGTTTTATTGTTATAGCTATATAATAAAAAGATACTCGACGCTTTATTTTGAAACAATTTTTGAATTTATTATAGTTATTATTTTAGAATTTTATTCAAAATATTACAAAATATAGTGCAGTGGGACATCGTTTAGAGTAGTAAACGTGAGGATCGTCGGTTTGATACGCATTAGAGAAAATGATAATGTTTACATAAATCATTTTAAGTTTTAAAACTAAAAATATACATCTTCATTCTTTTCCCCATATAGCAGAGTAGTTAAAGAGAATCTAGTATCTTCACCCTCGTTATCCACTTTTCGCCCAAAATTGAGACTTTGATATAGAACTCAACGCCGCGCTTTGTCTTAGGTACCAATACAAAGAAACGAAAATCTAATATAATCGTTCCCCAGAGTGGGATCGAACCCACAACCATCGCGTATACAATCAGTCGCTGCCTAACTTGACCACAATGGCCATCAAAATACTTTTTTAACTGTAAAAAACTTCAAAAACTTCAAAACTTAATCAAAATCAAAATACACTAAGACCGTATTAATATAATATATAACATATTAGCAACATATCAAGGCAATGGGCTTGTTTAATTTTAAATGACAGTAATTCGTCTAGGGTGTTCGTAAGGTGCATAATATATAGAGATCCGACCGTACTTAAAGTGTTAAGCCGCGATGTGATAGCTCCCATTAATAACTTACTACACTTAAACAGACCTTCTTACTTATTCAGTGAGACTGCGTGTAAAATATGTGTATTGAAACGTATATTTTTAAATGAAACTGTAATATAGCAAAGAAGATATGTCTACACGCAAGATACTTTTGCCGCATAGAAACATAGTAAGGAGGAATCTAGTGTTAAGACTACATTCTTCACTTTCCGTCTGAAATTGCTAAAGCTCAGCTTAGAAATTCCTCAGCTCAATTATTTTTATTCATAATTTTAACTATTTTTATTAAAAGAGCTCTTACTGGTCAAAAGTTTGTTTCGTTGTGTTTTAACTCTTCCTGGGCTATTTGTAGTAGACCTCTGAAAGTTAGCGGGGATATCGAGCACAGTGTCTTGTGTGCTGTAAAGTTTTTTAGTGACAATAGTAATTAAATTGTCAAAAAGTTCCCATAGACTTAGGCTGTGGAACGTTAAGTGTTAGTGTTTGCTTTTCAAACTTAACATGTAATAACATTAAATATGTACTTCGCTCAGCTCTTCCCGCCATGCAGAGCAAAGAGGTGGTCCCTAGTATTATTTATACTCATTCTTCCGAATAAGAATCGAACCCACCACCATATCATTCTCATCTTGGACTATTCCAACACACAGTGTTGGACTGCGCCACGACGGCCTCACTGAACCTGTATTTAGGAAATATATCGGATCTATTTATAGGATCGTCGATATGCCTTTAACGAAATGAGTTTTACAGTACTGTCCATTTTATTTGAGTTTTTTCGATCTTAGGTTCACGTTTACTATGGGATGGGTCTAGGTAAGTAGGGCCTTACTGATATTTCGCCTTCGCTTTACCATTCATACAACTTTTATCAATATAAATAATTCTAGACAGTTTCAGATACTAGATGCTTTTAAATATATATTCAGGAATGTAACTCAAAATGTGAACACTCGACTCGACTACATTTCTCGTCGATTTTTTTAAATGAATATATAATATAGTAATGAACATTTAATATTTATATTAATTTTGCCAAAATATGTGTTCTTTTAATTTGTAATTCTACATTTTCTTTGTGATAAAATCAATTATAAATTAAAATTCTTACATCACAAATACAGAACCATTAAAATAACATGTAATTAATATGTTACAATTAGTTTATATAAAATTAACTAAAATACGCATATAAAATACAAAAGCTTACTTCAAATAGAATTAACAAAATAAATTGGGGCAAGTCGTGAAGCAGAGGCACACAACGTGGCTGTAAAGCGACTGGTTGTGGGTTCGATTCCCACTCAAGGGGAATGATATTTATGAGGGGATGGAATTCAATATTTTCATTTTCTTCGCTCTGGTGTCGACGTAAAGCGTTAAGTTCCGCCACTTAACACGCAATGCCTCCGAATTCGGCAGAAAGTGGGAAACGGGGTGTCTTGACACTAGGTTCCCTCTACCTACCCTGTTGTGTGTGGGATATAGCGTGAAAAAAAATCTTTTCTAAAATCAGAAATAAAATTTGGGACATTGTGTTGAATGCTGAAACTTAAAATTAATATTTAATCCTAAATTTCACCATACCACACAGAATTAATAATCTTATTAATACATTACAATTATGCAAAAAAAACTGGTCCTTCATCATGCATTTTAGTAAAAATATGGATATAAAAATATAAAAATAATAAAAACTGAGAATATTATACTATTGTAATAACAAAAAATACATCTAAAACGTTCATTGTAGATGATTTAGTTATATTGGAACGTAAAATTGTATAAAAATGAGAGCGGCAAATGAAATTCGTCTTAATAGCCATTCTTGTCATATTTCGTTTTATTTATGGCCTACAATACATTTATATTAAAATTTAGAAATACGTACATTCGCGAAGACAACTTAGTAACAGCGTGTTCGATACATTCGTTTGTGAGAAAACCTTAATGTTTCCAAATTTTATGGATTCTCTATTAATATTGTGTTTCAAAGGCATATCTCATTACGGTTTGATATTAAATTTTTGTTACTAAGAGTAATGCTTTTTTTGTAATAAAAATGTAATTAGATAAATTAAAATTGTCATGGGTATCAAAGCGGGGAAATGAAAATAGTTTATATATTCCTACATCATCTTTGGGTTTGATTCCAAATAGGAGGGACTTGGAATCGCGCCTAAAGTCATCCCATTTTTTATTTAAATGTTTTATATATAGTACTATATATTTATTGATATAAATGAATAAATAGGCATAATACTAAGAGTAAAATGTTGTTAATAACATTAGAAGATCGTCGTGGCACAATGGGACAGCGTCTGAATGCCAACAGGACTGATTGTAAGTTTGATTCCCCCCATTCTTTGTGGCTGCCGTGGCCCAGTGGAACTGTTCTGACTGTAAAGCCCATTCAAGGACATTATTATATTTAATTTAATTTCTTTGCTCTGGTACCTATGACTAAGCGCGCGGCGTTAGGTTTCGCCACTCAACAGACAATCTCGATTTCGGCCGAAAAGTAGAGAATGAATTCTTTCAATACTAGTGTAAAACCTAAGTTTTATCATTTTAACCTATTATGCGAGGAAAACTTAAAGCTAAAAAAGTATTTAAAACGAATAATTGAATTCCTGTCCATAAAAAACCACAAATAAAACATAAAAATCCAAACTAAATTACAGTTAGGCAAATTTATTCGTCACTTTGCATTTTTAGGCGACACACCTCACGTGACCAATATGAATGTCATACAATTTGTCAGCCTTACGTGGTTATTTGCAGAGCGCAGGTGTGACCCGCCATGAGATAATGACAGATTCTACTTGCGAAGTTGGCGGACTGAGTCTTCACCCTCGTCATCTGCTAACTTATATAACTTCAGGTTGACTTGAGCGTATTTAATTAGCCAATTAATTATAAAATTCACTAACTCTCCAATCTTTAGTAAATTGATTATAATTTAGGTGAAAAAACAGGATCTCGGCTTGTCAGTACAGTCGGATACTTAAACAGAATTTAGTGGAAAGACACTACATTCTCCGCCAATATGGAACAATTTAATGAAAAATACAATTTTTTTATTAATATTTTATGTATTGTCATGTATGAATGTATACGTATATAGACTATTATAGCATCTTTTTGAAATATCCAATTTTATTTAATGTTACTAAAAAGAAAACTTGCTTGTTTTGTAAGTTTTCGTTCCAGCCTCCCTAATCTTGTAAAGAAAAATTTTGATTGGCATTATGAGAATATTATAATCACGCCTTTAGACTCAATTACTTTTATGAAATTACTAATTACTTCTATTTCAATTAATACTCTACTATACAAAGGCCATCGTAGCGTAGTCGGACAGCATTTGATACTACGCAATAGGTTGTGTGTTCGATTACCTCGTGGTAGAACGATAACATTTAAATTACATTCATTCCCCCGCATTGGTAAAACAAAGTGCCACTCGAAACGCAAACGTATGGGAAAATACAAAAAGCGTGTATTAAGTTAAGAAATGTTATTTACATATTGAAATCTTATTAAAATTGGCTTATATGTCAGTAATAATAATACGTCTTTATTACAAAAAGAAACTGATAGTCGAAATATTTAAATAGCATTGGACATTACAATGATAATATTGGAATCACAATTTTAGGACGAGCCTGCAGCACCTTTATATTCAGATCCCGATTTCCAAACGTAGCTACTTCGCATATGGAAAATTTAATAAAACTCTTCGTATGCAGGACGTATAACCTTTGACTATTGTTTTATTATGGATCCTTAAATTTAAATTTCTTTAAATTAAATATCCTTAATATTATCTGGAAATATATTAAATCCTTGTATTATTTTTATGCAGTATATATATTTTTATAAATCAATAACTTGTTAAAACATAACATTTTAACTATACTTTTGAAATAAACAATATATAAAGCGTATAAGAATTTCGACGCAGCGGATAGTAGAACGCATGGCTCAGTGGTGAGAGCGCCTGAACGGTATTCAGGAGGCGCGGGTTCGAATCCCGCTGCGTTCAAATTTTTATACGTTTTCTTCAAAATGTCTTTTTTAATCAATATAAGTTAAAAACCTGCATTTCATATTTTTTCAATGTTCTAAGTAGTAAGCAGGGTAGGCAGATGGAACCTAGTATTAAGATTCTCCGTTCCCCACACTAATATACCTAATATACCTCTCGCACGTACTTCTACCTCGTATAAATAAAGTCTATATTTGTGCTTCAAGTGTTTCGAACTTATGAACGAACGGATATTACTAGTCTATTCCTTTACTAACTAGGAAATACTTGTGAATGTGTTTTTTTTAGTTCCTCACTGATAATCCTAACTTCGATTAAGTAATGGGTTATTTATCCATTATTTTGGTAACTCATACAAATATAAAACCCGCCATGTTACATTGTAATATAATTTGAAGGTTACTGCGACTGCAAGTGATGTTAGACATTTAAATATAAAGAGAAAATGTATTTCACTTTGAAGATTTATCGGTACGTTCAAATAATTTTATCATATTTACTTCCTAAAGACCTTAAGTTACCTTTTTTTATTATTATGCCGTCTACTTAAATAAATCGGAACGAATTAAGTACTTATAGTTTAAAATCTAGTTATTGTAGTTTGTAGAAGTAAATAAACATCAACATTACTATGAGTAGTCTTGTTTTTAAAACAATTTTAATTGCAACGTAGTTGAGAACACTATTTTACTGTAAACAAAAAGTTCTTTATTTTGAGCTTTTCATTTTGTTTTAACAAAACGATCACTTTTAGTTTATTTATCGTGGTAATAGTTTGATATAATAAAATCATTCATAGACACAGAAAAAAAAATATATTGGACTGTGTAGTCATTATTCACATTATCTACCCACATTTTTTTATTATTTTTATATATAAATAAAATAACTTCACGATTTTTCCTGCATAGCAGGACATCTAGTGTCTTATATATCCATTCTTTGTTTCCTTTCTGAAATCTAAACATTGAGTGTTAAGTGGTGGAACTCGTAATCGCACTTTGTCTTAGGTACCAGACTGGAGACATGAAAACAATTTAATTAATTTCCACGAGTAGGAACTAAACTCATATTCATCAATTTTTTCAGTCAGATCTTTGATTATATGCTTATTGTGCTGCTGAAAGCTAAACAAATACAATTAAGCTAAGAAATATTTTCACATAAAGATTCCGAATTTATAAACTATTTTAAAGTTATATTTTTATTGCTATTTTTATAAGGAGGACAAACAGAGCCTCCGTTCCTCACATGCCAAAATTTCAATATATTCTATCATACACACATATATTTACCATCTATCCACATATAATATATCACTATGAACATTGACACATAGACTATAATCACATTGTGCACTCATCTGTATACCTATAAATCCTAGGCGTTGAATCCAGCAGTGAGAATACAATAAAGCACGTGTCACGGCCGTTGTCACCCGCTCTCACGCCGCCTGAATTTAAACCACTAGCCTATTTTCTGCGACTACCAAAGCCGAAAGAAATGTACTTAGCGAAGTACAATTTTATTTGTTTGCCATTGAATTGTATTTAGACCGGAAATAGTTGAAAATCTGTTGAAAATATATGTTTTTTGTTATTATTTACAAGAGACGCAAATTCCAGTCTGGGTGAATTCTAAGTTTTTGCACGTTTTCTGAAAATGTTATTTCTTATAACAAATGTGTGAAACTTTAAAAATATTAGAATACTAACGACCCGCTCACGGCTTTCCTCGCGTGATCTACACAACTGTAGCTGTTTCGTATTTTCGATGGCCCGGGCTCTTGATTAAGTTAAGCAATTTATATTTTTCATACAATTTTCATTCAATCTTATTAATTACGATTGTTATGATGATTATGTTAAATATTGGCAACTTATAAAAGTTGCCAATGTTTGACCTTGCGTCATAACTAACTTTCTAAGAATATTCAAAATCGGCCAACTGGTTTGATACCAGATAAATTTTATTCAAGGAAACAAATTTTCATTCTCTATTTCATCCCTTTCGAGATTTGTTTCTAAACAAAGAGCCTATGTCTTACCTTGGGTTTTCAACTACTTTCAAGCCAAAATTCATTTAAGTCGGGCTGGTGGTTTACAATAAAACGTAACAGACAGACAAACAGACTTTCACATTTACACATTACTCTGTATATATTTATTTTATTTGCAATAAAATCATCTGCAAAATAAACTAACAAAACTAACTGAGAGCTTTATGATCTCCATATTCCATAAGTCCTAGTATTGAGTCGCTGGAAATACAATAAAGCACATGTCATGCGTGTTGTCACCAGCTCGCACGCCGGCCGACTTTTAACAGTTTCAGCTATTTTCATTTCATATATATTTTATTTTAGATTTTATATTTAAAATATTGGTTTTAGGTTCTTTTTTTGTTTTAGGCTATGTTAAAAACTGCTGCTTTTACAGAATTTTCTGTATAAGAGTATGTCTATAAAAAGTAAAATTTATTTAAAATTTATACTTCATATAATGAAGATACTACTCAATCATATAATGAAGAGGAACGAAAGTACATAACAACTACATATAAATATTAAAATAGAACACCATATTTTTTTTAACATAACAGGTAAGTTAAATATTCTTATATGTAGGTATATCAAAAATAAATACACTGTATACATCAATTTCTGCTATGAAAAAATACCTTATTAATACTATTTCAGAAGTACGAGATGCTCATCAACAAATAATGGGGCGGCTACAATTTAATTGGCAATTATAACGCAAACTCTTAGTACATAAGCCTACGTTTGGCAACAGCCTATCTAGTGACACAGACAGTCTAAAACCTGTTTAATTAATCGAGAGCCAAGATTATTAATTAATTCATCAAGAAATTCCTTTCCTTTGGCGACGTTTGCGGGTAGAGGCTAGCCCTATTAACCTTTGGAGTATCTAAGCTGAATGGGCTTTAATCAATGCTAACAGGAATTTATCTTGGTATTATCTAACATTTGTTATGGAATTGAAATTTATTTGTACTATTAACTGAATTTTGTTATTATTAATAGCAGTAAATGCATTTTCCTGCATAAGAGGGTAGTCACAAAGAGCTTAGTGGTAAGACACTCCGTTTTCGACTTTCCGCTCTTAATGGAGACACTGCGTGTTACTGCGAAACTTAACGCCGCCTTTCGCCTTCGGCATTAGAGTAGAAATGAAAAATGGTTTCATGTTTAAAATGCATGATGGCTTCATGTATAAAATATATAACCAATTTTTGGTATATATATTTTTTTTTATAAAAAAAAATGTATTTTAATATTTAATAAAATTGTAAATGGTTCCATAATATGATATTAAACGAAAAAAATAGAACAATATCAACTTTAACCAAAAAGCTACCACGAACGTGGAGCTATTCTAACCAGTTACACAATAGTTAGACAAAAAAATACTGGCCGCGGCACACTAAATACTGGCCACGTTAAAATATATGTAAAGTAAAGTTAAAATAACTATAACAAGGCAAAATAGTGAAAACTCCCGTAGTGACTTTTAGGATCGCTATACAAGTTGCAAACACAAATGAAAACGTACACATTCGTGAGGGCGTTTTTGAACTCGATAACATCAACGCCAGAAGTGGTGATCGGACACTTTCAATTTAATGATCATTAAAAAATTACTGCAAATGTAAATTGATTCATTATTAATGTTAAAAAAATATATATTAAATCATCATTAATCATTGAAATCATAATTATATACAACAATCAGTGTTGAGTTTCACCAATATATAAGGAATATCTCTATTTTTGGACGGAAAATGGAAAACAATCTGTCTAGACACTAGGATTTAGGACTATCCTGTTATGCGGAAAAAATTAACTTTGAAGTTACAAAAAAATGGAAAATAATTAACATAAGCGTGTCATAATCATGTATCACTATATATATTCGTAACCCCCTGACTTCATATGGTAAAAAATACCAACTTTTTGATTATGTACATACATATTACAACATATATTATTAAAAGTACAATGTGTATATTGAATTAAAAACTGTTCTCTAAAAAAAAATATAACATTACAAAAATGCACCGACAAAAAATAATTGGAAATGAGATAGATTCATTATTCACGCTATTTACATATGTATATTTTTAATTTCAATATTTTTATTCAATTTCTAAACGCAGTCGCCATGCATTTGACATACGAGTACAGACGTAAACGTATAATAACTATTTGAAATAACTGTGGTGAATCCACATATTCAAATCAGGACAATATTTATGTTGCAATATTATTAATTATCTATATCTTCGATCAAATTAAACTGTAATTCACGAATCTAACTCACAATTCGTATTTTTTCTAAGTTTCTAATAATTTATCCCTCATACAGCAGGGTAGGCAGAGAGAAGCTAGTGTTAAGACACTCCTGTCCCCTCTTTCCGCCGAATTTGGAGGCATTGCCTGATAAGTGGCGAAACTTAACGCTCCGCTTTGTCTCGACACCAGAGTAAAGAAAATGGAAAAATTAAATATTTCCACTTCTCGAGTGGAAATCGAACCCACAACCAGTCATTTACAGTCACCCTTGTGCCACAGCGCCAAGATTGGGCTGAAATTTTCTACAATAATTATATTCAAAAAAATATAAAATAATTTAATAAACAATTTATTAAAAAATATAAAAGCTATTTAAAAATTACCTTTTAAAACAATATTTCTAATTGAAAGAACTCATTTCATAACTTAAAATAAATTTGAACTAATTGTTTACTTATAACACTTTTGATTCCCAATGTACCGACACTAACATATACCGTGGTACTCTTGTATAAAGGAGTAGTGTAATTTATGAGCAGGCGAGGCTTTGTGGCCGCTGAAATAAACGCTTTTGTTCCCGACCCAAATGTTTCTAAATCACTCCCAGATACAATCGGTAATTCTGCACTTTTTATTTTTAGCACTAAAACAGTGGTGTTATATTAAAATGTTTGATTGTTGAAACGAAAATAAAAGAATTATTTTGTCGATCGGTTGTAATTTATTTGTATTTTACGTAATAAATAATGTTTTCAAATTGATTATATGTAAATTAATAATTTAAGCTTTAAGTTATTTAGATCTTTTATTAAATAGGGGGCATTTATCAATATAATAGAACCCTAATCATTGATTTATATTTTTTCTGTTTGTCTGTACGTTTGTACATGCCAATCTGAGAAACTTAACCGATTTAAATAGTTTTGACTGTTGTATTTTGGTAAAGTTCCCTTAACAATTTGTAGTTATTATCTTTGAATAGGCTCGTAAATAAAAAAGTTACAACAATTTATATTATGTTATCGTAGCAATCGAAATGTTCAATTATTGTGGCAAATAACAACGCAGTCGGAGTTATTACAACAACTAGTTAGATTATAAATACACAAAATAATTTTAAACTGAATAGTTTAAAAAATAAGTATTGCATTCTATATAGAAATCAATAATTACTTATTTTAATAAAATAAAAAAATATTTTATTTTATGCTAGTTAACATTTAAAAAATTCATAAATAAAAAATACATAATAAAGAATTTAAATCCTATAATGGTTATTTAAATTATTTGTCAACTCTCTGGCAAAGCAAAACGTGGCGTTTGATTCCGCTGCTTAATCCAATATTTATAAATTTGAGGGAAAGGAAGGGAATTAAGACAGTTGAAGTCCAGTGATAAGAAGGGAAGAAGCAGGGTCTGAAGCAGGATCTCTACTGAAAACTAGATTCATGAAACTTTCACATTTTGCGATATTATCATAGCCTCTGTGACCGCTCCTCTATAGTCGCTATTTCGTCCTTTCAAAGATGTTATTTGGACACTAATATATCCAAATATCATACAATGTGGACTAGAAGACATCTGCTCTAAAAATACAATTTTCTTCTAAATTGAATCAAAAGCACCAACTATCGTATTAACTAAATTCCTCTACCCACCAACTACGCCAGAAGCATAAAGTAATTTCCACTTGTTATATAACCTTAATGTTAACTGAACAAATAAGAAATGATACTTGAATTTGTAAGACGCCTTTACACTCCATTCTGAGGAAATTTTATCCGAGAAACTCGATTCAAGCGGAGTCCACAGTTCTTTGTATGCAGTCCTTGTGAAATGCATAAAGTTGCAACACCAAACTTTGTGCATAAAAATCGTAACTGAGTTTCACCTGCAATTTTCAAAACAAATATCCCTGGAACGTTTGCGAAAAGTGCTCGCAGAAACTTATTTTATTTCAATGTTATTTTTTCCTGTCTGCGAGCGGTAATCGTTGTAGCATCATTTATATATTTGGCTGCTCTGAAATTTTTATCTTCATTTCAATTCCCTATTTCACGGTGCTCCGAGGGCTCAACTTTTACACAAATTGCCTCATTCTCTTGCGTTCCATCCTAAACTTAAGCTAGCTTTCATTTAATCGACGAGTGCAAAAAGTTTCTTAGCTGTAGATAAGTGACTTTGTTTGCAGATTAAATATATAGATATCACTCTTCTTGACCATTTGCATTTTGAAAATGAAGCAAAGTATAATCAGAATTGTTTTGAATTATATAAGTATAGAAAACGCCTTTAAATATAATTATTCTTATAAATTCTAATAACAATAAATATTGTTTCAATGGATATCTACCACTGACATTTCACCTAAGCAACAAAAGCATTAAATATACATATTAGTTTAAAAAAGTGTTTAACTTTATCCTTTTTAGCATAGTAATGAGAGAAAACCTAGTAACAAAACACTCTGCCCTTCACTTTTCATCGAAAAGCAGCAAATTGAGCTGATTGGTGAAACCCAAAACCAGTTGTTGGTAGGGTGTTACTATCAAAACAGTTACTACTTTAAATGTAATCATTACACTGAGTAGAAATCAAATCCACAACCAATTGATTTTACAATATATGTGGCTGTTATGATGTTCTATACAATACATATAAAAATAACATAAAAATAATACGATTTTCATAATACGGTTGAATTCACCCAAGCATGGTTGAGGTGCATTGTTATCGTGTAAAAAGGAAACAAACATAGTATTATATACATTGTCAGAAATGTTGATCACGTCCAACTTATTTGAAAACTACTTCGCGATTACTCCAATAACAAGTGTCTGAAAGCCACTCCTAACTTTTTACCCGCGGCAGTTTTGTGCGCAAAACTTTTTGTTATTTTTAACGCACCATGATACGATTAAACCTCCATGGTGTTTCTATTTATAGAAGATACCTATATTTTTACAATTTGAAGTTGTCTAAGCGAGAAGTCTACGACTACGCCTGAACATTCATTTACACTAAAGATGTACTTATTAACAGGGAATCTCAGTGAAACATATGGTTACTTGTATATTTTATTAATTTTATTAACTAAATGTACCGCAACTTATAAAATATTGGCTTTCTGCACAATATCTCCATATAAACTTTCACTATATCAAATTAATTTTGTATCCGCATATTTTTTATGAGAAGGGATTCCAAAGATTTCCTTCGTGTATTAATATAAACATTCAAGGTGCTAACAGTCCTACAGTCTAGTTAAATAAAGTGACTTAATTGCACCTTTCACTACATAATTTTTAAATCTATAAAAAGTGTACAAGTGAGTGCTGAATCACTAATCATTTATATTTTTAGAAAAAAATCGAACCCAGAAAAAATTCGAACATACTCTTCTTGGGAACCGTCCAACTGACCACTAAGCCATGCGATCTCGCTCTGTTCACCAGAAGCAGTCTAAGCAGCTTGGCCGGATTCCAAGAGGCATTCAGGGTTCAAATCCCTTCATTGTATAAATTCAAAATTTAAAAATGTTAAGAATGACATCATGATCTATTATAATATAAAATAAATTTATATACACAATATCGGGCCCAAAATGAATAAACCTGAACATGCTAAACGGTGAATGAGACTGTATAACGTTTCAATACACAGGAGTCAATTGACCGACCGCATCCACTTTGCCCCGATATGTTATTGGAAGCATTTTCCTAAATCTATAACAATATACGATGGAAGCAGTTATAACGCTCTCCTAAAAAGTATTCTAATTTTCATTCCATGTTCAGGTCATAAATTATTTTTCAATACTTATCTAATTATTTAAACCGTCTTTGGTTCTACTAAATTTTATCAATTATAATCTGTTTTTTACGTTAGGTCAAATAATATTTAGAATACAAAAATAACCAGCCACTAGTACATATATTTTAATATTTATTTATTTGCCTTTTCTCTCTTCTCTTTCTCTATGTCACTGTATGTGGGGTACACTAGTAAACCTAAACACACTAAGTAAGAGAGAACCAAGTGTCAAGACACTCAATTCTCCACTTTCCGACCGAAATTAAAACATTACGTGACACTTAATGTCAAAACTTAACGCCGCGCTCATTCTTAGGCACCATTACTGAGAAATCAAAATATTTTCTTTTAGCTTCACGCTGTAACCCGCCCACAGCAGGGTAAGCAGAGGGAACCTAGTGCTAAGACACTCCGTTTCCTAGTTTCCACCTAATTCTGGAGGCATTGTATGTTAAGTTGCGGAACTTAACACCGCACTTTGCCTCGACACCAGAGCAAAGAAAATAGAAATATTTTATATTTCCACTCCTCGAGTGAGAATCGACCCCACAACCAGCCGTTTTAAAGTCACACTTTGTGCCCCTGCGCCACCGACTGGGCCCTAAAATAATTTTAATATAGTATTTTCCTCCAGAGAGAAAATCAAACCCACAACCATCACGTCCTGTGTCACACACTGTCCCACAGCGTAACGACAGCTTTTATTTTAATTTTAAAAGTCAATTTCTATTTATAAAGGCATTAAGCTATCTTTGTTTAAGTGCCATTTCGACTGGCATGTATGGCAATTCTGATCATCTGTATTGAGATTAGTCCTCTCCGTTTAACAAATTCGAAACGTGAATGGGATCAATGCAACTCAATCGGTATCGTGTTTCGGCGTGAACGAATCAATTTAACCGCCGCATTCTCATTGAATTACAACACTTGGTAGTTGATACTTACAAATGAAATGAAATAAAAGATTAATTAGATTATTGGTTGTTTATTTAAATTATGTATTTAATAAAATTTACAGTTTTCATAAATAATTTGTAAAAAAAATACTACTTTATGCTTTTTCCCGCAGAGGGAACCTAGTGTTGAGGTACTCCGTCCGTGAGACATGTGTTGAGTGGCGAAACTTAACGCCGCGCTTTGCCTTACGTACCAGAGTAGAAATTTGTAAATAATTAAAATATAATCACTCGCTCTAGTATGTAACGAATCTACTACCAATCACGTTTACTGTCAAACGAAATGATGTAGGAAATACATAACTGACGAAAATTTTAAATTCTTTTTGAAAATCTAAAAACTTTTCAAATAAACTATAAAAATTTTAAAGTAAAGAGGAAAGAAAATAGTATGACATTTAAGGTAAAAACATAATCTCTGGAAGCGCTTCAATATGCAGTTTCCGGTACTTGATTTTTAACAGAATTTTGTAATAACGTTTACGACAAAATTCCTTTCACTACCAAACGAACTTTAGTTCTTTATAAATGGCCAAGCATATTAGTTTGCTGAAATTTTGAAAGACTTCCTCCTAGCTAAAGTATGAGGTGAGTGATATTTTGAACTGTAAAATATTATGAGAATGCCATGGAAATAGTATTACCCCAATAAACATATGTTCAGTGGCCGTGTCAGTTGTTGAGTGGCCAGTCGTGGCCCAGTGGCACAAGCGTGTGACTGTAAACGACTGGTTGTGGGTTCGATTCCCACTCGAGGAGTGGAAATTAATATTTCCATTTTCTTCGCTCTGGTGTCGAGGCAAAGCGCGGCGTTAATTTCCGCCACTTAACACGCAATGCCACTGAATTTGGCGGAAAGTGGGGAACGGAGAGTCTTAACGCTAGGTTCCCTCTGCCTACCCTGCTGTGTGCGGGATACAGCGTGAAGCTAAAAAAAAAAAAACATATGTTGATAGTCTGAAAGCCATAGCACTTAATCAAATCCTACTCAGTACTTTCTCAATATATATTTATCTCTTTGCCAGAGCAGTTTCATCAACCTGTTAGACAAAGCACAGCGTTAGATTCCACCATACACCAATTAAACTGAATCTCTAAAGAGACCTAAAAAGATAAACTAAAACTGAAATAATACTGTATGAATGCCGTATTCAATTCATTTACAAAAGCAACGCTTTGTGTTTTAGTTTACATGCAAAAACGTAACTGACTCTACATTCAAAGCAACGGGAGCTTGAATAAACGTCTACAGAGTTTCGTAGCAGCCGTAGCCCGTAGGCAATGTTCATATTGAGATTTCAAGCTAATATAATAAAATGTGTGATTATATTTATACATCCTGCTTTGTCATGCAGCGTCAGATAGTAATCACGATGGTTTTGGGTTCGATTTCCACTTAGGAGAACGATTATATTAAAAATATTTTGATTTTGATTTATTTGGAAATTTGAGTGATCACTCCGACGTTGAGTTACTTAATACGGAATATCTGGTATTTGGCTGGAAAGTGGAGAATGTATTGACAGGAGGATCTCTCTGGGTACCCTGCTAATGAAACGTGGGGAGAAAATATTTATATTATAATGGTAAAATATAATTATATGTAAGTTTACTTTAATTGTACTGTTATGTCGCTATGCAGGGTTCTGAAGTCACAACTACAAACTAGCGAGTAGCTTTAAACTCTATTTAAAAGAATACACCTAGAAACAGCAAAACCACATTGAAAGAAGTTTTGGTAATTATGCACTGTCGTGTATAACGTTAATCATCATTCATAATCAGAACTTTAAATTCATTAGGGTTAGCTTGGAAACCAGCGCAGCTAAATTTCTTTGCACGTTCGGGACTCGGAAAGTCGTTTCACAAAGTAATTGCTTATGAGTGGAAGCGGATAAACGAAACGAGTTCCACTCTAGCGGGGCTCGTAAAATGGACTCAGGGGCTTGCATTTAATTAATACGACCGCCACTACGTGAGAGCCACATCGTCTGAAATGAAATCATTCCTTTTGACCGCAAAACTGACTTTTCATGCCGAAAAACTCGGTACTCTACCATTGGAGTTTCACGGCCTGAAATAAAATCGCAAAATAAATTCTCTGCTTTCGCTTTGACATGGACTCGTAAGGTAATTCTCGCGTTATCTTTTTATTTTTATGGACAAGGTGTGTATGGTGTGTTTATAAAAATAAAATTTTATTTTGATACTGTGTTGTGCCATATTTTTTTGTTCTTTTTTTGTTGAATATATTTCCAATAAACGTTTTAAAGAGACTGTTCAAAATTATTCGAATGATATTGTTATTTTGTAAAATCATTTTTTATAATACTGTGACTTTAAAGTACCCAAACAGTGTTAGTGTTATTGGAGTATTTAATAAACGAATAAACGCCTGACCTTTCCCCAGTATCATTGACACTTCATTAAAGGTCAACTGAGGTCTTCCCCGGTCTATTTTAACACTTGCATCCTGTATCTTTTTTATTATTTTTTAATTACTTTTAGAATATAATATTAAAAATTGTTCTTGACTATTGATAAAGCCATTTTTACATTTTATTTTCTTTAACTTCATTCTTTATTCCTAGTCGCGTAGTCTGAGCAAATGGAGTGCCAAATACTGTAGTCACTGCTTACTTTTTTCTCCTCGTCTGCTATCATATGTCACCTCGTCATAAGTATGAAGTCCGAGGAGTCTTCATGCTTTTTAGATGACCTACCTCCAGCATAGTCGATACTGGATTACACACTACTACCCAGTACATTGCGTTGCGCATCTGGATTCAAAGCAAAACAAATTTTGTATGTAACCAAAGTTCAACAAAAAAATGCAATGAAAAGGAAGCGTTCGTAGCAATTACATGAAGAAACTTCTATAGTAACTAATAGTGTAGCCAGTGTACAATAGAAAAAGTTGAGGCCAATAGTCTTTAATTTAAGGTAGAACAAAGGACACCAGTAATGGGAGACGAGAGCGCGATTACACAATGACTTTTGTGTCGCCTCTTTGTATTAACAAGAGTTGCTAAAAATGTAATTATTTTAATTCTAATTTGACTGTTTTTGAATTCTCAGCGTCGTTTTTACTCGACTTCGTAGTTGAATATACGTCAAATATAATTATTTTTATGGTGTTGAGTTACGCCACTCAACAAGTAATGTCTATCGGACAGTGGAGAAGAGGGGGTGGAGAAGGGTGTGTGTTGACACTAGATTCTGTTTCTCTACCATGTTATGCATGACTTAAGCGTTAACTTTAGTAATTAAACGTCAAGCTGTATTTCTTTTCAATATTAGCCCGACTGGACTACATACTCATTTCTTAGGTGACTATAGAAAAAAAGCGCGGGGTGCTTGGTATTAATTAGTATAATATTTAAGTAATATTATCTAAAAAGAAAGCTCACTTCAAATATATTATACAAACCCCACTTTTTAACATTAATTATTAACACTAAGTTTCGTCGATCGTATTTTTTTTCATTTTTTTCGTTTTTTCCTTTTAGCTTATTTTTTTTTGGTTTAAGTATTTTATATGTACGGCATGCTCCCTACACAAAGTGGCTAACTTTAAAATTTGGAATAAAATTAATTGTCTTGACATTATTTTTACAAAAAAATAATATAATTCACAGCTCTAAACAAATCCTCCTTTTTTATTATAGCTGTCTTCGGTATGCAAATTGTGAATTCATTAAATAATTGTACGTCCGTTGTGAGCTTTTCTTTTTCCCTTGTTAAGAGTCTCTTGTACCAAGCACAAAGACGTTTAGACATACTAATAAAACTGTCTAGCTCGTATTTATATTATTCGTGTCTAAATAATCAAATAGTCTATTCTCATTTAATAAATTAGCTTTTGTGAGATATACTCCAATAATACTTCACTCTTATTAATGTTCTCAAAAAGGCTGTGAAAATAGATTTAATACAATATTATTTGCTAATAAAGTTGTTATTAAATTAAATCTTGAACGTGTCTTTGACACAATTTACTTATTTTGCTATTACGTGTATATTTGAGAATCCATACTAATATTATAAATGGAAAAATGTGTTGGTCTGTTTTTCCTTTTTTCACGTCGAAATGGAGCAATGTTATGATTTTTTAAATAAAGATGTAGACTGTTTATAGTCAAAAAGTAACAATTTATTAGTGTATCTTCGATAACATTTTTAATATCATAATTGGGAGGGTATAATAATGTCGGGGCCAGTCGGGGCGCAGTGGCACAAGCGTGTGACTGTAAACGACTGGTTGTGGGTTCGATTCCCACTCGAGGAATGGAAATATTTAATATTTCCATTTCCTTCGCTCTGGTGTCGAGGGAAAAGCGCGGCGTTAAGTTCCTCCACCTTAACACGCAATGCCTCCGATTTCAGCGGAAAGTGGGGGACGTGTCTTAATACTAGGTTCCCTCTGCCGACCCTGCTGTGCGCGGGATACAGCGTAAAACTATAAAAAAATATGTAATGATGTAAGTTGTTCTTAATTTCAGTTGACTAAGCAAGCGAAGCCACGAGTAACAGCTATTTTATTTATAGAGGTGAAGGCCGCAATGTCTGGGGCGCTAAATTATAAACTTTGTTTATTTGTCCAATATCTGTACCAATAAATCCGTTGGGATACGACAACGTGGACATGATACGTCAGACATTATTAATTATATATAAAATCTGTTGTTAAATACATGGTGTAATTAGATCGATGGCTCAACGTCAGCCCACATTATCACAATTGGGGGTAGGATCACTACCTATTCATTTAACTAGCATGTCAGTATGCCCATCAATTTTCACTGTTGCAGTATTTTTGTCCAGAAACATCTGGAAAATATAGTCGTGTGCGTAATGTTTTTTATCAAAGTAAGCCTTTAGTATCTCACATCCACTGTTATCGCTTTATAAAAATCTAATCATAAGCTCACTAACGGTTATTAATATAAGAAACGCAAAAAATGTAATGTATTGTTAAATTAATGTAATGTATTGTTAAAATAATTGTTAAAAGTTTTAAATTATCAGCACAATATATTCAAAATGAAAAAAATAAAAAACAGTAATAGTAGTTAAATTTTGATAAGCTGAATTATTATTAACATGGTTTTTATTTATTATAGTTGACTTTAATGTGAAAATATTATAAAACCAAAAATACAGTGGCACATTTTCGCTTTCGTCATAATATATCCCGTGACGGCCTGCATTTATCGTCCCGCAGGTGCCTTCCATCGCTATACATCAACACTGCATTGGCTTAGTTTTGCGTTTCATTTGTCATACCCTTAAAATTATAAGTCATGTACGCAAATTGCCACATGGTAACCATATTATATTAGATTGTTAGTACAAGATTTGTCCATAAGCCAGCTTTTGGTACTGTAACACGATGATTACAGATTCGATTCCGACTCAGTTACCTAAAGCGTAAAGCCTTAAGTTCAGGCGCTAAGTACCTAAACGTAACACGCGATGTCTCGCTTTCGAGAAGAAAGTGAAGAACGAAGTGTTTAACATTAGGTTATTTCTGACTACCCTGTGTGTTAAAGGTTATTACCTAATTAAAGATTTTATAAATGATACATGACACGCCTTGAAAATGAAATGCTCGCTACAGGCTATTTAAAAAGTATCACTGTCAGCAGGTTCTTCACAGGTCTGAGGCATTAGTTTTGGTGAACCAGTGATAAACTATTTGACGTTAAAAAAATGAAGTTTGTAACTTCTTATTTTGAATAAAATTATTCGACTTTGACTTTGACCTGCTGTGTAGAAAAAAGCTTTAAGCAAATTATAATTTTGTAAAACTTTGCAACCTTCTTTAAAATAGAATTCCTCTTAAAAAAATAAAAGTAATGTGGAACAATATTCTTTATTTGATTAGGTCTTTACAATTAGGCCTTTAAGTTATCAAATAAAGTAAAAAGGTCAGTATTGTCAATTTGTCTGCGAGGCAGCTGTTATAAGAAGAGCAGGGAAAATTCAACGTTTGCTATTTTAAAACATTATCCTTACAATACCCCTACTACTGTGTACATAATCAAAATGAATATTTGAAGAGTATTCGTTCGTGTAATATATTAAAAGTTGTGTGAATATTTTTTTTATTTTGTATTTTTATACGTTCTTACAGTACGGTCTTATAAAAAATATATCTTTGCGGCATGTAGCAGTATGGCAGTATTCACTACTTATTAGCAAGTAGTCGACCCAATGAATTTTGGGTTAAACTTGCTGTCAAATTAAGGAAATAGAATATTTTTATTAAATTCAAGTTTAACTTGGATGCAGTCTTTTTAAAGCTAGGTATGCATATGTATTAATTTCAATAATTCATTTTTATTAATAATCTCATAGCAGGGTAATGAGACAGAACCTAGTAACAAAACACTCCGTTCTCCACTTTCCTCAACTCAACGCTATGTATTTTTTAATATCTATTGTTTTAATATGTACATACGTATATATTAAAACAATAGATATTAAAAAATATTTCATACAATGCTATATTTCTTTAACTCTAGAGACGACAAGCTACAGCAAAGTAATAAGCAAGTTTTCAATAAAACTAGACGGTAGATGCACTCGTTTGCTTCACGCCCGCACACACACACACCTACACGCATACACACAGACACACACACTCGCAACAATGTCACATCTTAAAGAACAATATGACATATAAGTTTACAGGAATTTCTGCGAGCTGGGAGAAATACATTTTCACGACTACTTGACAGTTTTGATACTGCACTTTGTTTAAATGCTACTATTTCTAGCAATGCTGTACATACGAATATTACTTTATTAATAAAAATAAATCCCTCGTAGCACAATGGGACAGCGTTTGACTGTAAATGCGATAGATGTTGGTTCGATTCCTATTTGCGGGAATGATTTTAATTTCTCCGCTCTGATACCTAAGGCAAAACGCTGCGTCAAGTTCTACTACTTAATATGCAATATCTTCAATTCGGTCAGAATGTGGGGAAGGGAAGTGTCTTGACACTAGGTTCTCTTAAGTTATTAAATATGCGAAAAAAACGTAAAATTGAATAACAAGGAACTATCAAGACGTAGTTACTCTATATTTGAACCTGATGGATTGATGGATTATTCCACTGTAAGAAATATTAATATTTAAATTGGTGTTTGCTAGCTAATTAAACATAGCAGCACTAAATGAGTAACTATCTCAAGATGAAACATTAATAGCTTTACGCTATATCTCGCACACAGCAGGGTAGGCAGAGGGAACCTTGTGTTAAGATACTCCGTTCCCCACTTTCCACCGAATTCGGAGGCATTGCGTGTTAAGTGGCGAAACTTAACGCAGCGCTTTTACCTCGAACCCAGAGCGAAGAAAATGGAAATCCATACACTTATATTATAAATGGGAAAGTCTGTGTGTCTGTCACGCTTTCACGGCTAATCTACCGGTCCGATTTGGATGAAATTTAGAATGAAAGTAGTAAAAGTGACTGGGTCTAACATAGGCTACTTATTTTTTGAAAAATCAAGCTCTAAAGGGTTGAAATAGGGGATGAAAGTTTATATGAAAAACCACTTCACCAATTGTAATGAATTTTGACATCAATATAGTTGATAATCTAAGCTTAAACATAGGCTACTTTATTTTTAAAAATGAGCCCCCAAGGGTTGTAACATAATGAAATAGTTAACGCGGCGGAGCCGCGAGCGAGCCGCTGGTATTAAATACTCCTCGAGTGGGAATTGAACCCACAACTCGTCGCATGTCTAGACTTTGTGCCTCTGCGCCACGACTGACCGCAAACACTAATAGATTAGAATGAAAGTGTACTTACAGCAGCTTCATAAAAAAATAATAATCAACCGATTTTCCTTAAAATATTTTTTTTACATTCATTTTGAGGTTAATTTTAAAGTTACTATAATGTTGTGTATTTTACTAATATTATTTAAAAAAATAAGGTAAAATTTTGCAACATTTTTCGTTAGGGAAAATAAACTATCTCATATAAATAAGAACTATAATCGATCTCATTATCTATAGCAAGTGATCTTCTTCTATAATATGATAGCTTCGCTTATAATAAATAAGCTCATTGGTATCCCGCTGAATCATCATACTTTTGTAACTACAATCAACTGGTATAGTCAGAGTATGTAATAACAAATATACATACTTAATAATACTATATACATACTTAATAATATGAATGTCTTGAGAATCTGGCAACGTCAACATTTTATTATACTACTGATAAAAACCAGTCGGCTAGTCGTGGGGCTGTGGCGCGAACGTGTGACTGTAAACGACTGGTTATGGGTTCGATTCCCACTCGAGGAGTGCAAATATTTAATATTTACATTTCCTTCCCTCTGGTATCAGAGGCAAAGCGCGGCGTTAAGTTCCGCCCCTTAACATTGCCTCTGAATTCGGTGGAAAGTGGGGAACGGAGTGTCTTACGACTAGGTTCACTCTGCCCCCTGCTGTGTGAGAAAAAAAACCTGATAAAAACCAAGTAGGTCCAGCTTGCATGAAGCTTATTTTCCACACAGTAGGGTAGACATAGAGAATACACTCCGTTCTTCACTTTCTGTATTGAGCGGCAGAACTCAATGCCATCGTGAAATCACCAAGTATATAACATGTAAATAAATACATGACAAACATTTCAAAAATCCACAAAACAAAAAAGAAACGAAATAAAGAAATTATAAAAAATAAAGAAATTATAAAAAAATATTTATTTTTTGATTAGCTCTTTTGCCAAGTACTTCACTTAAAAAATGCTTATTAAAACAAAATTCACTTACGAATATGATATATTAAATTATGAAGGACTTGTTCACCCCGATCATAGAACCCAAACTTAAAATGAATCCTAAATGGGTTGGTAAAATGAAATATATCGAGAGGAAAATTGGGAGTGGAACTCATATATCTTGCGTCTTGCGAGGGATCCGCCTCCGGACACTTACTAGGACAAATAAAACCCTTGAACTTGAAACTATGGCATCGTACATTGTTATAATTAATACGAAAATTCAGGTCAAACTCAAAATATAGGCATGTATTTATTGAATCGATAAGTAAGTTTATAATCGATTTCTGAACTTGGATTTGATATGTAATTATTGTAAATGTACGTAATAATACAACAAAAAAAAATATTGGAGCCAGTCGTGGCGCAGTGGCACAAACTGTGACTGTAAAGCGACTGGTTGTGGGTTCGATTTCCACTCGAGGAGTGGAAATATTTAATATTTCCATTTTCTTCGCTCTGGTATCGAGGTAAAGCGCGACGTTAAGCTTCGCCACTTAACACGCAATGCCTCCGAATTCGGCGGAAAGTGGGGAACGGAGTGTCGAAATACTAGGTTCCCTCTGCCTACCCTGCTGTACGTGGGATACAGCGTGAAGCTAAAAAAAAAAAAAAAAATGCCATGATACAAGAAAAATTGAGAAATTAATTCGTAATCTATGCATATATTATAAATGTGAATCTACCGGTCGGATATTGATGAAATGTAGAATGAAAGTAGTAAAAAATCCAGATTAGAACTAGGCAGCTACTTTATTTTTCAAAAATCCACCCCCGCCCCCTGTTGCTATGTAACGAAACAGTTATGTAGCGGCGAAGCTACGAGCGGGCTGCTATTTTGTGATATTTTTTTTTAATTTTAGAATTTCGGTAATTATTTATTATACCAATATACCTTCAAACATATGTTATTGTTTGTAATATTTTATTAATTTTAAATATTTTTAATTTCATGACTTTTAAATTTTTAGACCCGCAGGGGGATTCGAATCCACGTCACTTAAAATCGTACAACCGCTAAGCCATTCTTGAACGCATCCGTCTAATTTCCATATACCATGCCAATATCACTATTATAAAAGTTTACAAAAAAATAAACAATTCTTAGAAACTTTAAACGCAAAAAATCTCTTTTGCTACATTAGCGGTGTTTTGCTTAATAAATAATGTAAGCAAAAAAAAGTTTCCCTAAGAATTTAAGTGCTTCATATTTTATTTATGTATTTAGCGGTAAGGCGCGTCTGAACTTATTAAGCACAGCGTAATATACAACAAGTGAGAATTCAAAGAACTTAATAATGAAAAGCCGTATTTCTTCCAATTCCATTTTCTTAACTTAATGAAATTATCACGACGAAGAAAAAATATTTAATAAACACGTAAAATTACTAAGAAAATGTTCAAAATAAATTAGTTTCTAACGATTATTTTAATAAATGAGGTATTTTTATATTTAATTTCACAAGTATATTTTTTTACAAATTTATTTCGCCTTGTTAAGTAATAGGATTTTACACTTTTTTAGCCTATTCAGATATTATTTTTAAGTGAACACTGCCCACCTGATCTCGGTTTCTTGGAAAAGGTAACGCGTTCGAGGAAAGTAAATACAAGCTTAGGAAATAATATTGTTTACACAAAATATACATTTTATTTTCTTAAAAAGTACCAGACATCACAAAGTATTTTAAATATATCTTCTGTTATGCTACGAGTTACGAAGTACGCTAGTAGTTAACTAATTATCAATAGTAAATTTTCGTTTACAAATCTTGTCTCAAGTCTTATTTTCAAATTAAGAATGCAAAAAATGCATATTAATTCAGAATTTTTTTTTTTATTTACAGCATTTTTATTTTTAGCTTTACGCTGTATCACACAACACAGCAGAGGGAACCTAATGGTAAGACACTTCGTTCCCCATTTTCCATCGACTTTTGAAGGTTTTCCGTGTTAAGTGGCGGCACTTAACGCCGCGCTTTGCCTCGATACCAGAGCAAAGAAATGGCAATATTAATCGAACTTACAACCAGTTGCCTTTATTGTCACACTTCGTGTGTGTGGTTCGGACGGGTAACAACACATTTATAAAACCAATCGTGTTATATTGAGAGGCGCAGTAGCGACGCTATAAATTAGAATAAAATACAGGTAAAGCTTAGTTTTATTTGATGAATGAGTACATGTAGCATTGTTATATTGTACATAAGTATATAGGGAAATAAACAAATATTATTTTAAATTTATTAGTATATATTACTGAAGGCTGCAAAAACAGCACACATAACCCCGCGGCGTACATCATCACCCGTGTAATATCAGAATCAGCACTATAGCAAAAATAAATATAACTTTTGCAAGATGCTTTTGACAATTTGAACATGCGCTCTGCATGTGCAGTATAACAATAAATAAATACATTATTGTAACACAGAGCACTACGATCTATTATTAGCGATTCTCATTGACTACAGCATTTTGAAAAATATCCATACTTTTATTATAAATGCGAAAGTGTGCTGTGTGTTTTTTGTCACGCTTTCACGGCTAATCTACCAATCCAATTTGGATGAAATTTAGAATGAAAGTAGTAAATAACTATGGGTATAAGTAGTAAATAACACAGGCTACTTATTTTTTCAAAAATCAACCGCTAAATGGTTGCAATAGGGGACGAAAGTTTATATGAAACAATTAAACCGCTTGACCGATTGTAATGAATCTTGGAATAAATATAGTTGATAATCGAAGGTCAAAGATAGGCTACTTTATTTTTCAAAAATCCACCCCCGAGGGTTACAACATAACGAAACAATTAGGCAGTCCACTGACAGGCCGCTGGTGTAACAAAATTACTTAATTCGGCCAAACAATAAGTTTAATTATTCTGATTTATTTTTCTTAACTTAATTATCTTAATTTTAATTCTACTCTCGCTATTAAATATCAGCGCACTCTTATTATCTTACATTTCTTAGAACTTGCATTTTTTGTTTTTATTCGTAACTCGTAAATGAGCAATTTGTTAGTTTATCAAACCACTTGTTAATTAGCTTGAAAATAACTAAACGATTTAAAGGATTTAATAAAAAACCATGAAGAGTATTTTTTACATAGTATAAGCTAAAGTATATCTAAGTATTTAGTATAAAGTAATTTGTGTAATGCAATAAAGTACAGTTTTGCTGTGTGTACATACAGTGTGCCACTTTGAAAGCAACAAACTTCAGTGATAACATAAACTTTGTGCTACTAAGTTAAAGAGGACAGGTAGATATTGAATTCATTTTAATAATTTTTATATTGCATTGATATAAATAGTAAAAAATTATATAATTGTGGCACTCGTAGCGTAGAGGTAAAACGCCTGACTGTAACGCGATTTTTTTGTAGGCCCGATTCCCTCCCAGAGAGATAATTATATTTATGTATATTTGATGTTTCTCTCTTTCCCTTAATAGGGTATTAAAGGTGGGTAAAAGCATAATTATAAAAAAAACTAGAGACAGGCTAGCAGCTTCGCCCACGAACAACACAAATATAACTGCTTCGTATTTTCGACTGCCTGCCCTCTCGCTTGAGTTAGGGGGCTTATGTTCTTCGTACAAATTTTCATCTTCTATTTCAGTCCTTTCAGAATTAGTTTTTGAAAAATAGGTAGCCTATGTTTGACCTTACAACATAAACTATCGTCGTAGGAAAATTCATGGTAATCGGTTAAGCGATTTAGATTTTTCGTACAAACTTTGATCCCCTATTTTCACCTTTTGGGGGTTGATTTTTGAAGTGCTATGTTATAGCTATGTTTGTTCCTGGGTGTACAATTATTTTCATTTCCAATTTCAGCCTAATCTGTCCAGTAGATAGCCGTTAAAGCGTAACAGGCAAACATACATTCGGATTTATAATATTAGTATGCCGCAATCTTATTTCATAGATAAAAGCGTAGTTAGTATCATATACATACCTATCCGATATCAATATTCTCAGTAAGTTGTATTTGGAGCAACATCTAACAGTACAAAATATATATTTCAGCTTCCTTATGTTATTTTCTAGGCCACGTCAACAATATGATCAGAGCAAGATACCTGCTCGGTAAATTCTTCGGTTGGCATACTTCCTGTATTGATGTATACGGAAAATGAATAGCAATAATTTTTATTATTATTCTATACATTTCTTATCCTGATTATGTGTATCGTAAATACTTTTTTATTTTAGCTTCACGCTGTATCTCGCACACAGCACGGTAGGCATAGGGAACCTAGTATTAAGACACTCCGTTCCCCACGCACCGCTGAGTTCGGAAGCTTTGCGTGTCAAGTAGCGAAACTTAACGCCGCCCTCTGCCTCGACACCTGAACGAAGAAAATGAAAATATTAAATATTTCAACTCCTGGAGTGGGAACTGAACCCACAACCGGTCGTTTACAGTCACACGTTCGTGCAACTGCGCCACGACTGGCCCCAAAATAATACTTAAATATAATAATTTAATTTTACTACTTCCTTTCATCCATTAATTTATAATTAGTAGATAACCTGTGCAAGTGTGAAATACTCCGTTGATGTATAAAACACTCGATGCCTTAGCAACGTGTTATACGACTTTATACAAAAGAGCATGTCAAGTAAGTGATAATAAACAGACACCCTTATTAATTTTATTAATTTAATGTATTTCTAGTACAAAATTAAAAATATATTATCGTTCCGCAGTACTTTACCACATTAACCTTAAATGTGCCAAATTTAGTACATTCCCATTCTCATATTTTTCATAAAAAGCTTAACTATAAACTTTTTCATTTCTGTACCTCTATACTCAATTTCAGGCGGAAAGTGGAGAACGGAGGATTTTGACTTTAGGTTCGCTCTGATTACCCTGATATGTGAGAAAAAGCGTGAAGCAGTAAAAAAAGTAGTTTGTTCGTCAATAAAATTGATTCAACTATTTTACCTTTACCATTTTTAATTTATATTAATTGGAGAAATAAAGGAAATTCCTATGCTTTTTTCAATTATAGTCACTAAATAATAATTTAAAATAAATATTTCAAACTATGATATACAATTACAACTAAATAAACAATACTTAAGCAACGAAAATGGCGCTAATAATTTATAATGTCTTATATATCATTTTAGTACAACAGAACATCCACGACGAGTCGTAAATTTGGATTTGCCATGCGAGTGTGATTAATGACCAATGAATAACCTTCTAGATAACATTCTTCCGCCATCCTTCTATATTAGGATAAGGAAACTATACGTTATTTATGTCATGTTGCCATATTTAAGTCTTGGATGATTATATTTTTTTATACTTTAGACTTGACAACCTATTGAAAAGACACTACGTTCTCTGCTTTGAGACATTGCGTGTCGAGTCATGGAACTTTACGCTACGCTTTATCATACGATAGTAGCAGTAGTAAATAAAAATAATTTGAATAAAATTGTTCCTCTGGATAGTGATTGTATGCATAACCGCTATGGTTACAGTCAGTCACTATCCCACTACACCACAATGGCTATGGCTAAAGATAACAATATAAGCGGAAAAAACAAATGTGTAATGTATTATTAATGACCCGAAAGAGAAAATTGAAAGTCTTGAGCCACTCACCAAACATGAGATGAATTTGAACTAAAATATTTGAAAACCCAACACTCAAACCGCCATTTGAAAATGAAAAATTCCGAACAGGGATGTTGGAGAGCGTTCAAAACGTCTCATCACTCGTGAAATTGCATGTGCCGCCTAATTTGTATTCAAGAACACTTCAAGGCATATTTGTTCATAGTGGGCTGTGGCAGATCTCGCACCGACTCGCCATTCATCCCGAATGCTCATAATATTGAATAATATTAGGCAATTTGTTAGAATTACTACGGTTTCAGTTCTTAAAGGAAACCATATGAAGAATTCTCATCGAATTTTGTATTCTAAATGTATAGGCAGAATTTCCAGATAATTTCATTAACATAAAAAGCGTAAAGTATGATAATCTCAGGCAGCTAATATTACAGATGTTACAGCGCTTCGACGCCCCGAGCAATGATGAATTCGTTTGGAATGTATATATTAATACACAAAGTAGGACATCTATGTTCAAATTAATGCTTTTATGAAATAAAATTAAAGTACATTTAGTTCGAAACTGAGCAGAAAGCTTCGTAGCGCAGTTGGACAGCCACAGGACAGTTGTGGGTTCGATTACCTCTCGGGGTATGGATATGTATTATTTTAATTTCTTCGCTCTGGTAATTAGACAAATCGCGGTGAAAACAAGAATATAATCTAGAGAAATCGTTCTCTACCTAGCGGATAAACCATGAAGAACACAAGTACTTAAGTTAAGTATTTTAGGGAAATATACTGAGATTTTTGTGTAAAATTTAAACAATTAACATAAGTTTAATAAAATTCACACCAAAAATTTTATACAGTAAAGTATCACTATTTTTTGTGGTTGAGGCTCTACTGATATATTTATATTATAGTTATTCATCTCCAAGCAAAGAGGATTTTAATATCCTTTGAATATTTCCGCAAGAACTAACACGTTTCCGCGACATCACTTGTCAGACGTCACTCCTAGTCTTTATAAAGCTCAAGTGCGACGAGTAAGAAGCTTACGACTTCCGAAAACAGACAATTCTAATATAAGTACAAAAAGAATCTTTGAAGCTGCGACACTTAAAATATTTTATGTAAAACTCGATATCGATGCATACTTGAAATGTAGGTCCTGTGCTACGGTACGGTGCTTCGTAGCGAAAGAGGATCACTTTATTCTTAACCGATCTATGCTAAATGCTTTGGAAGTTTTTGAATAATATTTTTTATTATATTAAAAATAGAAAATTTATAAGATTGTCACAAATGTACTCAGTTAATGAAAATAAATTTTTCCTTCGTTTCAAAAGACTAGTATGTATTCTTTAAATATCTGTGGTTATTTTAGCGCTTATTGTTTATTTTTTATGTGGTTAATATACTTTTAAAAATAACAATAAATTAGAGCCCATATGTATATTTTTTGAGAAATAAAGTGACATCTTCTACTCTCTCTCATAACATGAATTCTAAGTCACATTATGTTTAATTCATAACTACGTTTGAATTTATTTTAGCATTGGATTATTGAACGAATAAAATTGAAGTGCAAGAGTAAAAAATACTGACTACTAAATAAATTATTATTTAGTAATGAAGTATATAGCTTGTGATTTTTCATATGAATGATTAAAAACTTGACAAAGTCACAACACATTTCTTCTATTTATTATGTACGCTCAACATAAAGTTATCATATAGCATATGCTAGGTTTTTTTTTTACCTTCACGCTGTATCCCGCACCCAGCAGGGTAGGCAGAGGGAACCTAGTGTTAAGACACTCCGTTCCCCACTTTCCGCCAAATTCGGAGGCATTGCGTGTTAAGTGGCGGAACATAACGCCGCGCTTTGCCTCGACACCAGAGCGAAGAAAATGGAAATATTAAATATTTCCACTCCTCGAGTAGGAATCGAACCCACAACCAGTCGTTTAAAGTCACTCGATTGTGCCACTACATCACGACTCAAATAAAGCCTCAAATAAAGTTAAGACCATAATTACTTATAGTCTTAGCTTTATTTATCACAAGATTAGATAAAAAAAGATAAACAATATTCAGAATATAAATTCTCTATATAAAATTCCTTTGACGTTTGCAGCCTGTTATTTATTACGTAGCACTTTATCTAGTGAATTCTTACAGAGCTAAATACGAGCCTGTAGATAAAGGTACTTGTGTGCAGACACTATAATAATTCTTTGAGATAGGATGTGACGTAAACGAAATAAATATGATAGTAGATATTTAATAAATTAGATACATACTTCCAAAAACTAATGAAATTATGTTTGTATGTATAAGCATATAAAATGAAGGGACAGTTATGTCACACCTGACTAAATGGTTGATTGAATACTTAAATTCACTACAAGAATTAAATTCTATAAAGGTCTTATAAGAAAAAGTTATTTTTTAAGTTTAAGTGATGATAATATTGACTTCTGACATTCAGCACATATTACATTATCCTATCTAAAATAGACAAGATAATTTGACAAAGACACTTCAAGTAACTACAAAATTACTATAAATACTCGTTTGTTAACTTTACCCTTTTTTCTTGCATGGCGGTGTAGTCAAAGAAGACCTAGTGTTATGGGCACTCCGTCCCCCACTTTCTGACCAAAAATTTGCGACGAAAATTTAAATAATTATTCCCTCGAGTGGGAATAGAACCCAAAACCATCGCGTTTACAATCCGACGCCATTCCTCTGCGCCACCACGATCCCTATACCCAATTTACTTTTTATAATTTTCAAATTATTATACAAATATATATTTTGAACTTTCACTTTCCAGTAAGATTAGGTTTCTAAATGTAGTTCAAAATTTATACTTTATACTACTACTACTACTATGTATATAGATAATCTGTAGTAGATATAGTTTGCGAACTCGTCTTGTTTAAACTTGGTAGATGATTGGATCTATTCAGTTGGAAAACGAGTCGAATACAGCGGGAGACACGCAAACGACTCCATTTGTCTGAAAGCAGTCGTTTGTCGAAATAAATTATCTTCAGGGGAGTTGTTAGTCGAAAGTGCTATCTGCGGCAGCTAATAGTACTTTGAGCGACTTGTAACTATCATACTATTGAGCGAATTTGAATACAATCTGATAGATTTGGCTTGTTTCATTTGTGTACCGTATTTGTGATAGTAAAATTACAAAATTTTTAATTTTTTTTCCTCTCTTCAATTTTCACAATGGCCACCAATTTTGACCAATAATTCATCTAACAAAAATCATATACGGTCAAATTTCGTTCAATGAATTTGCAAACTTTAGTGACACACAAAATTCTATCCAAGTTTGCCATGGAAGTCCTTAAAATTTCAAATTGAAATTATGTTTAGTATCTATCTATGATGGGCTAAGTTTTGGAGTACTGTATGCACTTAGTTATTAGCAAATGTGCCTTGAAGTGTTCTTGAATACAAATTAAGCGAATGCAATATCGCGAAGAGATGTGACGCTTAAGCATTCCAACATTCGAAACGCTGAGAATTTTTCATTTTGAAATGATCATTCGAGTGTTGCGCTTCCAATATTCAGGAGGGACTTCAATTTCGTTCGTCTGGCGCAGTTTTAAAATATAATTCAATTTCCTGTTTTCAGCGTCTACACGGTATTAATAAGAAATACGCTTTCAATGTCCTTCCATTTAAATAAACATGTTTTATATAACTCTAATGATGTGATAATATTGAATTTTTAAAAGCTTATGAAGATCACGTCTTTAAACAATCGTTTTTACAGGTTGAATTTTTAAAACATTTCATGAATACTTTAAATTTGATAAACTTGGACTAATGGAATATATATTCCTTAAGAAATTTTAGGAAATTACGATACCTTTCTTACTTTCGCTGTCCAGTTGTCCATCTTTATATTCATATCTAATTAATATGTAATATCAGTTTGGTAAATAATATAATAGAAGGAGTGATCTAATTTTATTTTAATACGAAATATTGTGGTCAGTCGTGGCCCAGTGGCACAAGCGTGTGTGTCACCGTAAACTGGATGTGGGTTCGATTCCCACTCGAGGAGTGGAAATTATATTTCCATTTTCTTCGCTCTTGTGCCAAGGTAAAGAGCGGCGTTAAGTTCTGCCACTTAACACGCAAGCCTCTGAATTCAGCGGAAAGTGGGGAACGGAGTGTCTTAACACTAGGTTCCTGCCTGCCACAGCAGGATGCTGTGTGCGGGATACAGCGTGAAGCTAAAAAAAATAAGATAAAAAAAAAATAGAAGTATTGTATGTAGAACCTTAGTTAACTATAATCAGTCAGTTTCTTAATTTATAATACTACTTTGCCAATGGCATAGACTGCCAATAGCAGCGATTTCAATTGCTCCCGAGTCAACATTTCTCTACTCATTATATCCTGTTCGAGGAAATGACGGAATAAATGTTAAAATAACTATTAAATTCTTTATTTGAGATCAATCTTAAATGTTGTCTGAAGTCTTATTTGTCATATCCAATATGTTATACAATAGATTAATATAATATGTTATTCTAGTTTATTTTATTACTTTATTTAAGCTATATAATTTTAGTTATTCTTACTCCAATTATACTATACGTTTTGCAGGTATATGTACACAGTGTGTGTACCACACCGTGTAATACAATTGACCCAAAATAAAGAACAAAGTTCAGAAAAAAATAATTAAAACAACCTCGAACACGGCTTATCCCGCTTTTTGACCGAATATTCAGCATAATATGTATGTAGATTACTATCCTGGGCGCCCTATGCAAGCGCTGTACCCGGCGTTACAACGAAAGCGGATTGGAAGCAATTTGGCAGAGAATGAAAGCCGAATATGGTAATATTTGGAATAATACAAATACGCCAATGTTTTGCAGTAATTACTGGCAGGGCATATGTTTTTTATAGTTCTCGTTGAATTGTGTTTGTCTTATTTAAAATTCGTGAATGGAATATCGTACATGCGTTATTTACAACCGAAACCATTGATCAAATGCATTGTTGGTGGCTTTGTACCACAGTTGGAACACGACTGACTGATCATTTTTATTACAGGTCCAAATTCTACTTCGGGGAGTTTATTTTTATTATAATATTAATAAATATGTGCGAAAGGGAGCATACCTTTCTTTTATTTTCTTTTTCTGCAAAATAAAATACAGCTTTGATAAGAAATACAAAAAAACAGGACTCCCAATTACTATATGTATATATATTCATCAGTCATTACTTTTCTTGTGTTACGTAGTTTAAACAAACAAAAAGCTTAGTAGTAATAGTAATTCTTGTCGTTGTTCTGTCCAAATAAATACTAAAAATCTAGTGATATTTAAACAAAATCATTCCCAAATGTAGGTAATATTTCGTGTAGATCAAATTCCTTATGTCATGCTTGTGTACCTACATTAAGAAATATTATTTCAAATTTTATATTTAAAATGTTTTAATTTAACAAAAAAAAATACAAAATACATTCCATACACAAATTAAGCCGTTAACAATTTCATTGGGTGAACAAAAATAATTTGTGTCAAATACGTACTCGTTCCCAAATTACAGCTCTCACCCGTCGGACGACCTCAAACAAGATATTAGCGCAATAAACTGCTGCGTATCGGTATATCGAAACATCGTCCAATATTCAACCTCATACAAATATTATCGGGCTCGTTATTAGAGGGAGGGAACAAATCATATCGTACGTGCCCACAAGCCCGAAGAGCAAGGAAATAGACATGATTATAACGATAAATATCCCTCCATGTAATAATTTAGCTATTTTCATATTTCGCTGTATAGAATTCAAGATGTGTTACGGTAATAAAATTAGTGTACATAATAGAATGGTAGCAATCTTATGACAATTTATAGGCTTTTATTTTTGTTTTTTGTTATTTTTTTTATTTCGAGTCTCACGCGTTAGGCGGAATGGGTGGAGAGAAGTTGTAATAAATCAATTTGTTAACGGAAGTCGACATAATATAGTAGATATATTGTAATACATAAACACATAATATATTATAGTACGTCATTAGTATAAATATATCAAAAATGATAACTGGTAGAGTGTATATTTACTTTATTGAGTTAATTTATTTCTAAATAGTTATGAAGTATTGTCATTACTATTATAAATGTGAAAGTCACTCTATCCGTCTGTATGTCACTCAATCACGCCTAATCCAATGAACTTATTTAAATGAAACTTGGTACAGGGACGAAAAACCGACGGTAAGGGGTTGTAATAAGGGATGAAAGTTTTTTGGAAATTATATAATTATTAATGGCGGGAAGTTTAAAATTTATTTTGTACATTTTTGTATACATAACTAAACACAATACATACATAAATAGGACGTTAAAAAATAGGCAAAATTTATTCTAAAGGGGCAAGAATTGATGTTAAAGTTTTTATGTGATGATGTCGGCTCAGAAAATAAAAATATAGAAAAAATACACAGAATAACGAAGTCATTACGAAATGTGAAACTGAAATTAACGCAAGTAAGAAACCGAAACCGAGTTATAGACCGAAGCACGGAGGCGAACGTTACTGCACATGTGAAAGAGGCGCCGTAAGCCAGCAACCCAAGTGTAGAGGGATCGGCACTGTGAACTCATGAAATGTTAGTTTCTTCTGTCATAACAATATTTAATGATTAAAGAAATAAAAAATAATATAAGTGTAAAAAAACTATTATTGGCACAATATAGTCACATATTTATTCAAAACGACTCTCCACTGCAATGGTGTATCAAACTATAAAGCAACAACTTATGTCGTAAAATGTAACATAATGCGTGTAAAGATGAAAATAATACCCTCGTATACATATCTCCGTTACTGTCCCCTTGTGTGCGAGATCGGGACACTTGGATAAATTCTCTGAAAACTTGCAACATGATATTACTATGTTACCGAAAATAATATTAAGTTTGAGACCATCTTGGCGCAGTGGTACTTCTGACTAGTTAAAATAAGCGCAACTGGTTGTGGGTTCGATTCCCATACGGTAAATATATTTTGTAGTTGAAGTCACAACTCAACAAGTGTTGTCTCGATTTCAGGCGGAAAGTGGAGAACGGAATGTCTTGAAACTAGATTCTTTCTGTTTAATATGCAATTCGGGAAAATTAGCGAATGTAAAAAAGGTTAAGCATATTAAAAAAGTAATGTTTATTGATTTTTTTTATTTATTAGGCAGTATTTTTAGCGAATTAGATTACAATTTCCCAATGACACTAGTTTCGTACGTAAATTTAAATTTATTGTTAAGTTTCAATCGTAAAATACAGCAGCAGTAGGTCTGTTTATACAACAGAGTTCATACTTACGAAAAGTTTATTCAAAATAAATATTATTAGTTCATATTCAACGACGCGCGGAAGGTTTCGCAACTAACAAATTAGCGCAGGCAAACGTGGTGGCAAGAATGATGTCTGTAATCTTTTTGGTCAGGATCCTTCAAATCGTTAAATGCGGTAAATGAGTCAATATTAAAATGTGCGTTTTTTATACATTTAATAGAAACATCATTTTTACAGAATTTAATTTGTAAGTAAAATTTACTTATTTATAGGGAAAATAAAGAAAAATATTCTTTAAAATAAATTATTAAAATTCTTAGTTTAAATAGAAAATACTTTCCTTTAAATAAGATTCTTCAAAATGAAGCTAATTTTAAAATAGTATCTGACGTAAGTTAATATATAAAAAAACACTATAAAAAAAGAAAACCAGCCAGCAAACAAGCTTCACGCTTTTTCCCGCAGTCAGAGAGAACATATTGCCATGACACTTCGTTCTCCAATGTATGGCCAAATCGAATTAAGAGCTGGAAGTCAACACCACGACAGAGCGAAAAAACGAACATTTAAATACACCTAAACATTTCCCCGAATAGAAATCGAATCCACAACTACACTACACTTAGACGCTGCCCTACTGCGCCACGACGCCTCATTATGATATCCATATATCATAAATTATTTTTACTTATCATAAATAATTTGTATTATTCGATAGTTACACAATTAAATACTAGATAAGAACTATAGCTATTTTATCACCAAAGTGTTTTAGTCCAATTCTCAAAGGTGCACGTCAGTCTGCAGGTGAAACATATATCACGTGGGCAACAGTAATATTCTTCTGTTCCGCAGATTCCCCGTATAAATCTTCGAGACACAAACGACCGGTGGCTGCGACGTACTTATCTTTTACTCTTATTTTATTCTGCTAACTTATTTGTACGTTATATTAAAAGTACAAAAGCAAGCGACGATTGTTAAGTAAATCAGATTTATAAAGAACACGTTGATATTATGAAATTAGAATCAAATGAAATTTGTATTCACACACGCTTCTACAAAACGTTCGGAGTTTTTGGAATGTACATTTTTGTTAGTGTGTATATACCTAATTCCTATTTACTAGAGCATTAAATAGTAGGTACTTGTATTAGCTTCACGCTGTATCCCGAACACAACGGGGTAAGTAGAGAGAACCTAGTGTTAAGACACTCCGTTTCCCATTTTTAAAACAATTACATACATTAAATAAATTGAAATTCTTTTTTTAATATATGAAAATACGAATGAAAATTATATTCTCGGAAAACTATATTAACCACATTACAAATTCATGTTGGACTAAATTTTTACTTTTTAAATTAAGCTAAGTGGCCAGTCGTGGCCCAGTGGCACAAGAGTGTGACTGTAAACGGCTGGTTGTGGGTTCGATTCCCACTCGAGGAGAGGAAATTATATTTCCATTTTCTTCGCTCTGGTGTCGAGGTAAAGCGCGGCGTTAAGTTCCGCCACTTAACACGCAAGCCTCCGAATTCGGCGGAAAGTGGGGAACGGAGTGTCTTAACACTAGGTTCCCTCTGCCTACCCTGCTGTGTGCGGGATATAGCGTGAAGCTATTTATACTTTCTAAGTAAAATTCGATTTAGAGGTAAATGAAATACTTAATGAAAACAATAAAATCAATTATTCTACATTTGTAATTTCTGCGCAGCTGTGGACTGGGAAGTAGGATTAAGTTCGGATCCCCGTCACAGAAAGATATATTGTGGGCCTTCCGAAGGTATCATTAACGTTGTCTTCAGAAATGGCAGTTTATAAGTCAAAAAGGTGACCAATAAGCCCCACTAAATTGCTGTTGCTGCTTATATTTGAAATTCAACATTAAATTATAACCTGACTTGGTGAGAATATAATTTATTTGCTTTATTATTACCTATAATTTATAGAATATATTCGGTACATTAAACTTTGCACTGTAACTCAAAAATAGAATACGTAAAAATAATTTATGACATTGTTGCAATTCCTATTCAGAAGGTTTTGGCGTCATATAAAAATTGTGAGTTCTTACCGCTCCATCCGTTATCGGGGGATATATTTACCGTAAAAATATTTCCGTGGAACTATAAATAGATAGCACGTGTACAAAAATCCGTGAAGCATTACGTTGTATCAAAACCTCCATCTGTCATTTTTAACAGTTTAATTTTTAATAGCATAATAGGTAAGCACATAATATCGTCTAACTTATATAATTTATTTTTAAAAAGTCTGAACTCACAATGGAATTGAAGTAGCGAGCAATTGAAAAATCAATTCAACATAGATGATTAACAGCGAGACGCCTCGCATTCGTCTACAAACATGTAATTGCGTCCTAAGCATTCAGCCTTTGAGATCTTTGCTTTGTTCAAACAGCAATGGCTTCCCTCTTTATTATTATTTCAGTCGAAAACATTCCAACGTCTCGATCCCCAGCGCTCGCAGTAACACAATACATATTATTTTTGGCTCTCCCTATTTTTATTTCAATTTCAATATTAACTAAATTTGTTTTTTACGCCGGCTCTTTATACGTAGCTATATGGCGCAAATTAGTATTTACTTTGTTCTAAAAAGCTTGAGAAGTCTAATTATTTTTCTGTTGCCTAAGGCTGTTTGTTGGAGCTAATTTTCGTCTAGGTTTTAATTTTCGACAGGCTTTTTCTTCTCATCGCAAAAAATAAAGAAATATTGAGGTCGAGTCGTGAATGAAATCTTTTTTATAAACCTGGTTTAGAATTTTTAGGAAGAACGAATTAGCCATTTTAAATATTCTAGCCTATTTGCTGGCGTGCGCTTATTTACCTACGTTAAAAAACTAGACCCGAGTAAATATTTTTTTTAATATCCTGAAAAAGTTATTTTTTATATGTCTTTTTTATATACTGAATACAGGGCCATATACAAAAAAATAGAATTGTTTTATTTTAAGAATGAGTTTAAATAATTATATAATTTGTTAATAGTAGGTAGATATAGTAAAATTTTAGATTTAATGAGGAGTAGGTATATGCTAGCCATGAGATGCAATTTTATATATATTAAATAGGTACCTACATGTATGTTAATTTTTGCATTCTACATTCGGATTGCATGCATTGTTAGCTTCACTTTATCTCACATATCAAGGTAAGTAAGAGCGAATCTATTGTCAAAACAATATATTGTTAGTGTTATATAACAAAATGTATGGTAAAAGTTAAATGTGTTTAAATATTAGTAAAACCATTGAACAAGTGGCTAAGCGCTATCGCAGGTTCGAATTCCTCTGCGTTCAAATTTTAAATGTTTTCTAAAAATGTTTTTCAATTCCTGAGTGTGCTGGCCGGCCAGTCGGCCGGCCCAGTGTGGCCGGTAGTGGCCCAGTGGCACAAGCGTGTGACTGTAAGCGACTGGTTGTGGGTTTGATTCCCACTCGAGGAGTGGAAATATTTAATATTTTCATTTTCTTCGCTCTGGTATCGAGGTAAAGCGCGGCGTTAAGCTCCGCCACTTAACACGCAAAGCCTCCGAATTCGGCGGAAAGTGGGGAACGGAGTGTCTTAACACTAGGTTCCCTCTGTCTCACACAGCTGTCTGTCACAGCAGGGTGCTGTGTGCGGGGTACCGTGTGAAGCAAAAAAATAAATAAATAAATAACACTTCAAAAATGTCAGAAATATTCAGTATTCTCTAATAATATTCAAAGTGAAATGAGTTATTAACTAAAGTTCGGAAATTAGCACCTACAATAGTATTATAATTAACTACCAGTAAAGTAATAGTCATAACTAACAATGCAAGAATTCAAATTTAAGCCTTATTTAAATATATACATAGGAAAACATATCAAAGATTTACTAAACATGATTATTAGCTTAAGCTTTTTCATTCACATAGGACATGTTAATATTGGGTAATTATTGTGCAATAAGTTTTTATTGTGTTATATGTTTTTCAATTTAATACATTATAATATCAAACTATAGAGACAAAATGAAAAACCATGTTTAATGTATATTATATTTTATTACATCTACACCATAAAACTATTTAGTCTAAATATTACTTAGGTTTGGCTTGTATTTTTGTTACTTTCGTAGGATCATACTTGTATGTTTTTTGCAACGGTCCCTGTCCTGCTCTTGTGAAAATCATTTCATCTACTCTCTGCCTATCTGCTAAGTCTCTTGATAATTTTAAATTTGTCCATGATTCCTTTGCACCTTCCACAAATCCTTTTTTCTTAATGGGCAAGTTTTCTGGATTATGTTTTAACAACATAGGAATTTTAAAATATTCTCTTACAGCAGGTATCTTCAAAAAAGATACTTGGACAAGAGAAATAAAATTTGTTGAACACCAATACATCAGAATAGCTCCAGGGAAATTGATTGTAAATGGTATCATAACTAGAGGTATGGCTCTAAGAAAATATCTCATTAGTTGCATATTTTGAGCTTCAAGGCGTCCCCCATCTACTCCAAGTTCTATAGTAGCCCACAAAGTGGCACTTGTTATAAGAGGTAAAATAAAAAACTGATCAGGTACAGTCAAATCAACAAACCACCATAGACCACCATGCATCATACTCTCTACAGGACAGTTAGCCATACTTCTTAACCCCATAAAAAATGAAATGAACAATGGTGCTTGAGCTAACGGCACAAGTACATTTTTTAAGGGATTTAAACCCTTTTCTTTCATAAACATCATCATTTCTTGTGCGTACCGCGCAGCTTCTAATTGATTTCCTGTTTGTCTTGCTTGTGTCATTTTTGTTTGAAGTAATTGAATTTCGGGTAAGTTATTATTCATTACCGCAGTATTTCGTTGTGATATTATAACTAAGGGGAACATTAGTAGCCTAACAACTGCAGTACCAATCATTATAGCTCCCCACCAGGGGACATCAAGTGATACATGTAAATATTCTAAACAATTTTGCACTATGCCAACAGGACCCCATCCTCCCAGTCCAAGACTTGCAAATGTGGGTTCACCATTAGCAGCCAGCGACTGAACAGCTTCTGTTATGTCACCAACTGATATAGAATCTGTACTAGGCACTGGAGGTGGTTCTGGTATATTATCTACAAGTGGTAGTGATTTTCCAACATCACTTGTCGACGCAAATCGTACTGATCCAGCAGAAGAATAGAAGTAGTAAACTTTAGCTTTCCTAACCTCAATGTTTTTTTCGCAGAATAAACTGATAATGCCGCTGCGACGACCATGTCGACTGAGTAATTTAAACATAATGATTCGTCCCAACTTCAACTTTGAAATTATATTAATTACCTTTTAATTATATAAAACAACCAGAAAACACAAGTTATTTAAAAATACATTTTGACAGTGACATTGACATCAAATTTCAGATTAGAGTTTTACTACAGATTATAAACTTAGATCTCTAGGCACGCTTTACAAATTGAATCTCCATATTGACAAGCAATACAACGCTTACTGCAGTGATGCTACTGTATGTAGGTCATTATTAATTGTACAGTGTATAATCTAATGTCTAAAAATTAATTAACCTTAATGTCAAATTCTCTTTATGGTTGCTTCACAATTTTACATACACAAAGATTATAGTATAAATACTGATCACATTATACAAATCTCAGTGGAAATATTAATCATTATGTCAATAAAAATATCCAATAATATAAAAATACTAAACTCTTTGAGTTCCGACATTCAACACAGATCATTATGAAATATGAAATCTTTCGGTAAATAAAGAAACAAGGAATGTTTGGAGAATGATAATGCCAATTTACTTTACAACAAAATTTACATTATTTAAAATTATTATATACGATCCTTTTATTGTAAAACACTTTTATGGTATAAATCACAATTATTATATTAAACCAGCAAAAAGATTCGAGATCTTTTGTATCACTTTTGGCCAAAATGCTAATTGATTTCGCAACAATATGAATTTAGTTATCTGTGTGTAATTATTCACATTTCAGTTTCACAAATGTCACTGTCATATTAAACAACAATGTGTTTAAGACAGCTAACATCTTTTTAAAGATTGATTAAAGAATTTATAATAATTTATGTTACTTCATAATGGCGCATGTGTCTTATCCATTTAAGAAAACTAATAAAGCTGTTTTTCAAAAACCGGCGTCCATATCAACACAAGATGCAATTTACTGGAAGAAATTAGGGGTAAACAATATTCTGAATATGTAGAATTATTTCCAGTAAATACTATGCTATTGCGCGTTGTGTTCATTATTCAATTTTAAATAAAAAATTTCAGCTTCCTGTTCTTGTGAAAGAGTTTGGTGCTATAGATTATCTAGACTTCAGCCCAGTGGAACCTTACTATTTTGCAGCCACATGTTCTGTTAGAATACAGGTAGTTATGTTTACTATAATATATTTAGACTAAGCAGTAACATTATGTATATAATATTTTCATGTTCTAACCTATTATTTAAAACATTGTTTTCAGATATATGATCCAATAACAAAAGTAGTGTCTAAGAATATATCAAAATTTGTAGAAGCTGCCTACGGAGGGTGCTTTAGAAGGGATGGTAGGCTGTTAGTAGCTGGTAGTGAAGAAGCAGCAGTGAAATTATTTGATGTTCAATCCAAAAATGTACTTAGAGTATTTACTGGCCACACTGGACCTGTAAGTTTTTTTTTCATATCAGTATATTTTAATATGAATATAATAAATGCATACTAATTAATATTTCATTAGATATTCTAAAACATTTTTATATAATGATAATTATATTTTTGATATCCTAAAAGTCTAAGAAAACAGACAAAAATCAACAATTTTTATTTAACATTTATAATTTTAGGTCCACAGAACATTTTTCTCAAAAGATCAAGTTAAAGTACTCAGTTTTTCTGATGATAAATCAGTGTCCTTATGGGATATTGCAACAGAAGAAAGAATAGCAAATTTCTCAGACCATACAGATTATGTAAGAGCAGGTGCTCCAAGTCCAATATCTCCAGACATTATTTTATCTGGCAGTTATGATAATACTGTCAAATTATATGACTGTAGATCGAATGAAACTGTGTTAACAGTCAATCATGGAAGTCCAGTTGAATCTACTGTGTTCCTTCCATCTGGTGGTATATTCATCAGTGCAGGTGGGACAGAAATTAAAGTTTGGGATATATTCAATGGCGGAAAATTATTAGCAAACATTTCCCAGCATCATAAAACAGTTACAACCCTGAAATTAGCTTCCAACAACAGTAGACTTATGTCAGCGTCATTAGACAGGCATGTTAAAATATATGACTTATCCACTTTTAAAGTGGTACACAACATTGATTTTCCAAATGCAGTGCTAAGTATGGCAATATCTGAAAATGATGATGTTTTAGCTGTGGGTATGATAGATGGAGTTATTTCAATACGAAAAAGGGAACAGCGGTCTGAACAAGCAGAGGAAAAACGAGGGCTATTTAAATTTGCACCTGATCACATAGAGACTACTACTGTTGATAAAGTTGTACCTCATGAAAAGTCACATAAAACACCTGAATTCGAAAATTTCTTAAGAAAAATGGAATTTAGTAAAGCTTTATCAGCAGTATTGAAAAAATTTATAACTGGAAAACATCCAGAAAAAACAATTGCCTTGATGCAAGAATTATTAAGGAGAAAGACATTACATATAGCAGTTAGTGATTTGAATGAAAAAGATATAGGGGCTATATTAAAGTTTTTTAAGAAAAATCTTGGTGAAACAAGATTTACACGAACAATAATAGATGCAGCCAATGTGTTTGTTGATGTTTTTGAAAATCAAATAAAACTATTTTCTGAACAAAATTTATGGCTTTACACATCATTGCTGGAAGAAATAAAAGATGAAATAGAAGTATGTAAGCAAGTCAGTGAACTTGAAGGTGCAATTGGATTACTTTTTGCTGGTGCCCAAGTTGGTACAAATTTAGAATCCATGGAGTTAACAGATGTTTTAGTACCTTCATCGAAAGCGCAAAAAGACATTGTAATCGATGTTTAAATAAAAAGTCTTTTTACATTTGCTATCTTTTATTTCCTTGTAATGTCAAGTTATAAAAAAAATGTTTAAGGAATGTATTTGTATTAAGATTCAATACAAATACATCCCTTAAACATTTTTTTTATATTAAAATTCATATGAAGAATTATGTATTAAAATTCATATGAAATTCTAAAGTTTAATTAAAATTAAACTATGCAGTTACAACATTCATTTAAAAAAAAAACATTCATTTTAAAATGCTATTATTGCTTTATCCTTTAATTTGAGTAATTAGACAAGCAGTAATAAAATAATATTTGTGGTAGTTACCATCGCTTTTTCACACGAAATATTTCTTTGTCATACGAAATATTTTAAATGAATGAAATTGAAATGAAAAAAGCGTGAAGCTTCAAAAAACAAATAATGTACATAGTGTAGGTATTTGCTTTAAAAAATGTCTTTTAACTTGATATGCAACTGAAACAAGTGCAAATTAGTTATAATAATTTAAATTAAATAAACTTCAAATGGAACGGATATAATAGATAAATAAAAAAACCTGTACCATTAACCAAAGACAATTAATAACATAATATGTTATCTGTGAATAAATGGCGTTTCTTTTTTGACAGACGTCATTTTAGTCTCGAATCTGTGGCCAAATAATGTGATTTGTGATTGTGGATGTGAAGTACATAACTTGCATAAGATATAAGTGCTTTTTGTGCAATAAAATGACTCTTTAGCCATTAAACACCTTATTAAAATGGAAAATATGTTACTGAACAACGCATTATTTACTGATAATGTTTAATTTTTTGAAAATATAATTCGTTATCTGTAGCAATAATTGTAAGTTCACTTTAAGGGTTTCATGTTTTTCACTTATTTTTTCTTTATTCCATTTTTTTGTATTATTCACAATGTTATCTTACACATATAAGAACGTTAATAAAACAAACATGTCAAATGTAAATTGAAATTGGAGTACTATTTATTTGTATATTTATCTTCTCTACATTCATATTTTGCTAATATTACAGAAAAAAGAACTATGGATGAAAGAAGAGTAGCAGATTATTTTGTTGTGGCTGGTTTGCCCGAGCAGCCTGAAATACTTGATGACTCTGACTCTGGGCACTTAAAAGGGTATACTTCAAAAGCTCCAATAACTGACATTGGTAAGTATTTTTAAGCTGATAAGTATTTCAAGCTTTTTCCCTTTTAGTAATTATTTTATTATTTCCGTAAACATATTCAATACAAATTTAAACAATATTATTGAAAAATTAAAATATTACTTATTTTATTATAAATAATATAAATATCACTTTAAAAAATAAAAGCAATATAGAGTATCAGTATACTCAATTAGTAAAATGAATAAGGATGTGATTAATTAGTTAAATGTGACATGCATAATTTGATCTCTAGGTCGCAATTGGTTAATACATACCTTGCCTGTTTAGTGATTCTATTCATGACATTTTATTGTTGTGCGTAATAATGTTTTTATAAATTTTATTAAAGATAGCTACAACTAGTTGAGTGCTAATTATTGCATCTCATTATTTGTAATTTGTAAACAATAAATCCTATTAGGTTCTATTAACAATATTTTAATATTCTATATAAAAGCTATGTTTTACTTTAACTCATATAATAAGTACCAACTATTGTCATTCGAAAATATTGTTTATTGAAATGACCAGACCATATTACTTATATTTAGTAAAACATTACTTTTTCTCAAGTCACAAATTCACATTTCTAAATTAAACTATGCAGTTATGATTAATGCAGTGAAATCATATTAATAATATTAATTAACTAATAAATAACTATTTCATTAAAATATAGCATAAGGCTCAGTAATTTGTAAGACTTGTTAACAATTTTAAAATGCATTATTTTATAGTTACTTTAATGCAACAATGTCTTAATATAACTTTCATATGCAGTTCTTTTCAAATCTTAGTTATATTTAAAATAATATACTAAAGGACAACAAACCCTTTACCATTCCATGGATCCACTATGTCATGTCAGTGCTGGGCTAATCTCATTACAAAGCATGGTGATAAAGATTGTGCCCAGGATTTGGGATACAAAACTAGGCTAAATTTGGGCTTCACTATCAGAATTCCTTTGTACCTAATGAAATTAAAGATAAAAAACAATTTTCTTTTAAAAGATCCTATAAAAATATTTTTAATAACATTCCTTTCAAATATTTGGTTGTTTAGTATAACAAAATTATTATTTCTACTTGAATTTTTTTATTCAGATTTTATATTCTGTTGCTCTTGCTTAATGGACAATGGATGTGCCATGTTTATTGTTATTTCTTTGATATAATTTGCAATGTGCGCTTGTTGCTATTAAATTCTATATAATATGTTATTTAGGTAAAACATTTTCACTTACTAAGAAAATGTTTTCAGTCTTAGTCTTTACATGGATAAGACACAAACTTACATTTAAATTAAATATTTCAAAATTTTATACTATAATTTACAAAACAGGTAAAATATTACTAAAAAATTACTAACATTATTCAACACTTAACATTCATACCCAATTACCTTCTGATCTCTTTGAAAATGTGCTTATATAATGACATACTTATATAATTATATGTTTAGTTTTTTTTAATGAAATTACGTTAAGCAGACCACACTGTCACAATAAGGTTGTATCATTTGTACTAGTCGATGTTATTTTTCGTATGTTATTATGTCGTTGAAAAGTAGCTTTACGTTTTTTTGCTGCATCCCAATAGTTAGGCTGAAAGAAACCAATGATAAGGGACTAATCCTGTTTCTACTTGATTTCGAGACATGAGTGGCGGAATTCAACGAATCGCTTTCCCTTACACTGATTCACCCCATTTACGGTTTATTACAGCGTTTAAAGCCAAAAAAAATATTTTGGAAAAAGTGTAAATAGTAATATTTGATAATACAAAGTTTGCTTATATACAGGCACAACCCCTACATTTAAAAATATAATTTCATATATGTAATTCAGAAACACAAGTACGTAAAGTACTACTAATATTACTTCAAAAAATCTGAAACTCGATTTAAATATTATATAGATATCGACTGGTAAATGTTCCTTTAATCAGATGTCTAGGACGCTAAGGGACCTTGGTCCGCGGATGAACCAGACTTAAAAGGAAATAAAAAAGTTGTGCGTCCAGTTTACAGTTGCAAGTAGCTTACGAGATCGCCACATGTACTGTAAAACTTATCGGCTATAACGATGTTAAAGTCGTCGCTCTCGAGATATATTTTTTTTGCAACGTTTTTTGCTACTCTGCCATACTATTACATATTATTATCATTATTTCGTAACTTGTTATGATTAATCATTTCCTTTTTTTTGTTGAAACTCGTCGTGTTTAGTGTGTTTGCTGAAAATGAGTAATAAACAACTTTTTATTTTGATAAATCAAATCATTTAATTTATTCTTTAATAAACCTAAAGGACCTTCATTGGTCCTGTTGATCAAGAAGTGCATTAAAATAACAATTTTTAATTTTTGCAAATATTCTTGGTATAATTTTGTTATATTTTTTACTAAGCTTTGGAGTATTAGTATTCTGTAGGTACTCCACAATTTAACGTCGTAATAGGTTGCCCACACAGACTTCTATTTACATCAGATAATCCTATCAACAATGTGGAACCATTACGTAATCCATGTAACTAACTGCATTATTTTAAATGCTCTGGCAATAACACTGTAAAAGAATTGTACAATTGTAACAAATATGTAGAGCACGGCAAAAATTTTTCATTTACGCATAACAGAATCAGTATTAATTGCAATATTTACTAAAAGTACAATATAAAACACCATCACGCTTCTTAGTCAGAGTGAACATATTGTCAAGACAGTCTGTTCTCCCCTTTCCAAATGAAATCGAGACATTACGTGTTATACGGCGGAATTTAACGCCGCACTTGCTATAGGTGCCAGAGCTAAAAAAAAAATATAATCATTGCCCCCCCAGTGGGAATCGAACCAACAACCTTCGTGTTTACAGTCAGACCATGTCCAACTGCGCCACGGCGGCTCAATATTTAATTTGTTATCAAATGCAAACTACAATATAGTTAATTATTAGATGCACTCGGAAAAAAAATAATTACGTTTAGCTGGCATTAATCAATGCAAATGAATTATTTATACCGGCTCGATGTCACTTAAACGGTAATCTAAAGGTTAAAGCCTTTGAATAGCTATTAGTAGTTAGTTAAAAATACTCAGTAACTTTCTTCTTTATCTTAGTTTAAAATTAAAGTTATGTATAAGTATTTGTGTATTTTTTTTTCTACATGAAGAAAAAATATGAAGGCTATACAGTAAACGTTTGTAGACTTTGTTAGTATTAAATATTAAAAACATAGTGTCATTTACTCTGTCGCGTGACGCCGTCGTGGCTCAGTTGTCAGCGATTGACTGAAAATTATATGGTTGTGAGTTCGATTATCACTCAATTGATTACATACTATTTTTATTTCACCGCTGTGATTCCTAGCGTTCCGGCGTTGAGTTCCGCAATGTCGCAATTTTGAGCGGGAAATGAAGAACGGAGTGTCATGGTCTCTCTAACTATGCTGCCTTGCGGAAAAAACATGAAACTCTTAAAGTCATAATAACTGCATAGTACATTATGTTTATTATATTCTAAATATAGCCATAATATGTCTTCACATTGGCGATAAAGTTCAACGAAGGTTCACTATCGATTGACCCTCACTTTGATTCATATTTGTTATCATTGATCATTAATGCCTCTCTTGAATGAATCTTGATGACATTGGATTTCTATAGACGTGTAATGTTATTAAACTTGTATCGTATCTCCATATCTCTATATGTACATTGATGCGGGAGGTCGAAGAGATATCGAAATCCCTTTGACGTACAGGGATGAAATTTGGCCGGGAGATACTTAATAATTAGCACTGTAGATGTTAGCTCAAAACGAATTTTCCCACAGGGCCAAATTAACGTGTAAGGGTTCTCGTAAGTTTGTTTGTGACCATTTCTTTATTTTTCCTAAAAAACTTGAAGTTTGGCGAAGAGATTTCCCTTCCTACCTAGGCGAAGTCGCGGATAATAACTAGTTTTAATATAAATTCTTACCTAAATTGTTGTTTCACATATCTGTACATATTATAAATTAAACTCCCTTGGCACGTTGATGTTGTTTGTTTGCGTTGCGTAAATAAAGTTACACGAAAATAATGTATGGTGGGATGGTTTCCTTCAAAAAGTAGCTATCGTGTATCTATGTATTATACTTGAGTCTTTTTTTTTTTTAATTTATCAAAAAGTAAATATAAACACTTAATAATATTTCTAACTATATAGTTATCCGGATCAGATTGTGAGTCAAAATAATGGTAATTATTAAAATCTAGATATCTAAAATATTAATATTAATAATAAACACGTTAACTTCCGTCACTTAACACAGAAATTAGATAATTTCTCGACGTGGAGAATGGAGTGTCATAACACTACGTACTAACTATCCTGCTATTCGGGAAAAAGTATATATAATGTTATAGAACTAATATCAGTAAATACAATTTATAATTAATAGCGTTTTCGAAGAGCTCAGTTCTATTCGCCTATTTTACTACACCACCCGCATGTGTTACACAATACCTACATAGTTAATTATGTGTCACATACAAACATTTTGAACCCGTATAAATTCTTTTAAGCTATTTATATAAACAGGAATCCCTCGACGTGACGTTTTGTTCGATTATAATTATTTATAAGTCATTGACCTAGTGAGAGAAACTGATGTTAATAAACTAAGTTGCTATTCGACCGACCACTGATATGTATTTTGTACTATTTATAGAAATCTTATTTTTTAAATATTTTTACGCCTCTTTTGTCCTCTATCTCTTCACGTCTACTCCAAACGTCGGCAAGAGCATATTTTATAGGTACACAATATAATATTTATTTCTGAGGCCATTGTAGCGTAGTGTTTGTCACAATATCTGGCTGTAATTGTGTTGTAAGTTGCTTTGGTTGTGGGTTCGATTCCCACTTAGTGTAATGGTCATAATTTATTTATTTTCATTTTTTCACTGTGATGAATGGGACAAAGCGTCGCGTTAAGGTCCGCCACTCAAAACGAAATGTTTCGGAATGTAGAGATTCGACTTGTCTTGATATTAAGACTGTGAAAATAGAACACAATAATCCTAAGATTTACATAACATCTTAAAACTAATTGTATTATCTATTAACTGTGGCATTTGCTTTGCGATCAATTCGGCAAGAAAAATAAAAAAAATCACCATAATATATCAAAATGTTTTTTCCAGGTGTTATATTTCCTACTTTAGGGGAAAAAGTGCCAAATGGGTATGAAATGTTAGAGCTGACTCCGACAGGACTGCCGGCGGACTTGAATCATGGATCTATGCGGTCTCCAGAATGTTTCCTGTGTATACGGAGAGGAAGGGATAAACCTCCGCTTGTTGATATTGGTAAATATGTTTTTTTTAATAATTTTTGAAAGTATCTTGTATGTATTATACACCTTCGATGAATAGAAAATACATGTTACATTTTTAATTAGCCGTGCCCGCTACGTCGTTCGCGAGGATTTAACAAAAAAGAAAATAAAAGTAGCCTAAGTTACATCCTATTCTACATCAATTATCTGACAATAAAAGTTTCGTCAAAATATGTCCATTTGTCCCAGAAATTAGCCAGAACAAACAGACAGACAGAAATTGTAAAAAATATTATTTTGGTATTTGTGCCGTCTATTCACACATATGCATATAGTGTAAAGCGGTTATTTTAATATTACAAACATACTCCAACTCTATTTATTTCTATAGATAGTATGCCCATTGCCCACTGGTTGACTCGTTAATTATACGCTTTGCCCTACAACGTGTACATTAGGTACTTAAAAAAGTGTACGTCAAGCACATGTATTGTGTTTAATGTGTTTCTAATATATAATTACATTACATTGGTATGCACGTATTTCTAATGCGTCAATGCTTTATATTAACTTACTTTTAACATTTTAAAGTGTTATTAATATACTTAGGAAACTGAAAAAGACATTTTTTGAAAACGTATAAAAAATGTTGATTGCATGGCCTAACGGTGAGAGCGGTTGGACGTGCCAAATCCTAATGTTTAAATTTTTACACGTTTTCTAAAAATTTTTACTTGTTAAGTTATAATAATAACTTTCTGCAAGTTTCGCCCTATAAACTTTAATTTACTAAATTTAGCTGGATTTCCTAAAAAAATTTTTTTTTTTATATATATTTATATATATATATATATATATATATATATATATATATATATATATATATATATATATATATATATATATATATATATATATATATATATATATATACATATATATATATATATACTACAAACAATCTCGAAAAGTTTATTATTATTATTAATCTGTGGCTGTGCCGCTGCTATTGATAAATCTTAATGTATTTGTTATTTGAATTGAATTGAATAATCAAATACTTATTTTACGATCAGTCCCACAAACTAATTTATATCTAATACGTTTATTTTACCTTCGTAAAAGAAAATATACGCATAAGCTGGCTTATCACAGATCAATGTCGTCCTTTAAACCGCAAAGTAGTCTTACTTTTGACATAAACACGTCGATGTTGTTATAAGGATTCCGACTCCTTATTTTGTTACTTTTCAAATGTCAAAGCAATATCTATTTTTAACATCACTAAATAATAAACAAATAGTAAAAAAATACATGTAAACATAAATAATGCAACGTATGTATAATATAAATGTATTAGATTGTTGTCTGTAAATGAAAGACAGTAGAGAGAAAGAATTATTCTGGGCTTTTATCAATGTAATAGAAACTCAATGATATTTATTCCATTTGTGCATTTAGACAATTTGATCTTAGGAACGATGTAAACGATTTAAATGGAGTTTTGACTATTGTATTTAGGTAAATTTCTCTTACCATTTGGTGATTATTTTATTTTAATCGGTTCATAAATTTAAAAAATACAGCATGTATATTATATTGCGGGCGGGCGAAAAATAGTTATAGTCGTTAGTCGTATAGTTTACGTAGGCGAAGCTGTGAACGGGTCCCTAGTAATAAGTGTATTCTTTGTAATTTTTCTTATATCTAATTAATATTTTTAGTTTCCATGTTGCTTATTAAAATATTCCGTAAAAGTATGTAGAACTAAATGAAACTCCTAATTAACTCTCTAGCGTGGCAAATCCCTTGTGCTGTTGCATAAAAGGAAACGCAACTTGATCCAGTGAAACACGAGCGTGTTATTAATGCAATCTAGATATGATTTTCTACTCAAAGAGATAAATATATTTTATATGCATTGTTATTTTTTGTATGCATTTTTATATCCTTCGTGGCACAGTGGGACGGCGTCTGGCTGTAAACAGAAATGATACAATGATTGTGAGTTCGATTCCCGGAAAATGATTATATTTAAATTATTTACTCGGAATGATTATATTTTTAAATATTTTCATTTCTCTCTGGTGACAAGAGTTGAGCTCTAATGTCGATGTCAATGTAAAGTCGATTTCATTTAATATTTTCGGGCAGAAAATGGAGACTACCCAGATATGTAGAAAAAAGGGTAAAGCTGTGAAAAAAAAATATTCTCTTACATAATTATTATTTAAACAATTCTTCTTCGATTTCTGCTGATATGCGTAAGGATAATGCGCCAGTTAAATATTTCATTAAATTAACTATATAAATGTACTATAACCAAATAATACTTTTAAAGCTAAATAAATATTGATATTTATATGACGTTATCATTTTTTACAGACCTTTATTAATACCTAAGATTTTTTATTGGAAAAGTTAATAAAATTCGTAATACCAACTAATTGTATACTTTAATTATAAAGTAATACCAGCTGTAATTACTTGTAGTTTTAATTTTATGCAGTCATTATGACCATGATTGACACTGAGATATCTTTTCTTGCTTTATTTTATTAATTTTTATCGGAAAACTGAATAAAATTTTCAAATTATTATAATTTTATAGATTCTTTTTACTGGTTTTTAATTTTTCCTTGGTAGGTACCTTCTCTCGTTACAATTTACACTCATTCAATTATACGCATGATTGACGACAAGTTGTCGAGTACTTTACGAGTAGCGCTGATTTCTTATGGCATCCAGGAAGAGGCCTTTATATGACCTCACTGAGATTAAAATAGAACATGCCAAGTGGACAAAATCACGACAGCTTTTATTTGTAAACTTGAATACGATGTTACGTTAATAATGTTAATATCTGCATCGAAATGTATCTAATTTACGTATTTTATAAATGAATATATATTTTAATCCGTTGTCTATTTATAACACCTAATGGGTTGTTATATTTATATATAAATTATAAGTAGTCTTGTAGATAAGTAAAATAAGCGTGGCGTTAACAACGTATTTGTCACTTTGTACAAAAGTTCGTATACGTTTGTACAAACATATGATTATATATGATTTTTTTATATAAAAATGTTTGCTTACTGCACTTCTTTCCCATATAAACTTTAATTTGGTATACCAAATTATACGTACATACTCCTTTCCTTCGCAACAATTTCGTAAAGAAGGGTCGAAAGTTTTACTTTCGCTATAAATATAGAACATAATTGTTTTTACTTAAAATTATATATTATTAAGCTAACTAACGTCTAAAGCTTCACAGCTTCTTTTTAGCATTTTCTCAGCGTCTATAACTAAGACATTTCATTATGAGACTACGGCTTTATCTACAAATTTTCTAAATGCAAACTTTTTTCAAGTATGAGTTGAACTCACAACCAAAATGAAGTCAAACTTAAGTTTGACATTATAGTATAGATTTACTGAGTTTCCTAATTCTTTTCAATTAATTTTTACATAAATTTATCTTCTTCACCAGGTGTAATGTACGACGGCAAGGAAAGACTAATGGCGGATGCAGAAGTCGTCCTTAAGTCCGTGGACGGTCGTTGTGCGAATGTTAACAATTCCACCGCAAAAACTTTCATAACGTACCGAAGGGCGCACAAGACGGTGCCCTGCAACGCCTTGGTCGTAGTCGATGTATGCGTCATAGTGGCAAGTAAAGGGGAGACGCCGCCGCACGCGTTCTGTATGATAGCCAAGAATTTGAATAAGGGTAAGTTGGGAATTAAAATTTTACAGGTCTGATTCTGCTGTGTGAGGTAGTGAGAATTTGGTGTTGAGACACTAAGTTGTTTAATTTTGGTTTGAATTGATATTGCGTGTTGAATGGCGGAAGCTAATGCTCTGTTTTGACCTAAGTAATCGAAGGGAGAGATGAACCTTATTTTAAATATATTAATTTTCACGAGTATTAATCGAATTCCCAACCAATCACGTTTTCCTATTTCTTATTTTCTAATATAAAATAATTTTCGTAGCCTAATTATACATAAGGTGATGCCATCGCTACATATACCATGTATTTATGTGAGGAATTCGTCGCTAGGCTTATCTTAATCTATCTATCTCTCATCTTAAAATTTAATGTAATCAGTAAACGAGATTTTTTATGTAGAATCTATTATTAACCAGCTGTTAGTATTAGAATCTTCTAATACTTACTTTTAAGCGATAGTTCTTATTATTTACATATTAATTTTATTTTATTAAATCAGATTAAGAAACAACGGCATAAATACTAATTACACAAATAAAATGAGCGTGCCTTTACAAAATTCTACACGTTAAGTAGCCGAAAGTTAGTAATCAATATTAGTTGTTATATAAAATAAGACCCATTTATTATAAATAAACAAAAGGACAAAATGCGACGTTGAGTTTTGCCACTCAACACGCAATGTCTTGGATTCGGGGAAATTGGAAAGTGGAAATCAGAGTGTCATGACACTTGTTTTTCTCTGCCTATCCTGTTGGGTGGAAGGAAGTGTTTGTAATCTGTCCTAAATTTTTTTTTATTTCAGCTTCACGCCGTATCCCACACACAGCATGGTAGGCAGAGGGAACTTAGTATTAAGATACTCCGTTCCCCACTTTCCGCCGAATTCGGAGGCATTGCGTGTTAAGTGGCGGAACTTTACCTCGACACCAGAGCGAAGAAAATGGAAATATTAAATATTTCCACTCCTCGAGTGGGAATCGAACCCACAACCAGCCGTTTACAGTCACACGCTTGTGCCACTGGGCCACGACTGTCCTAAAAATAAAGAAAAAATATTTATAGGAATACAGTAACGCCAGACACAATGCCCCCGAATTTGGTGGAAAGTGGGGAACGGAGCGTGGTTAACACTAGGTTCCGTCTGCCTACCCTGCGCGAAGCTAAAAAAAAATACTATATTGTTTTTCTTTAAATCAGCTAATATTTCATCATAAGGATGATGAAATATTGGTTCAAAATTTGTATGAAAAGTTATGTAGTTACGCAGGTGATGCCACGAACGGTCACTAGTAATAAAAATCGTTTTTTCTATAGGACAAATTATTATGTTACTTTATAATTTCTTATACTGCGCCTTAATATTTATTATTTCATATATCGCTCTTGTGGTTTGCGGCCGGCGACATTGTTCTGTTGCGATCTAAGGTTGCGGGACCGATTTCTTTACAAGGATGATAGTGGCCGTACATGTTAATAATGTAGTACAAACAGTCCGTTTTAAAAGCGAAAGAGAATGGATAAAATGCTTATAATTTTATCATACGTGTAATATAGAATTTTGTTTAAAGATTTTATTATATTTCCGAAAATGCTATACTATTTTACATACGTTAAATGCTATATTATTTTACTATTATTACGGAATAAATAATCTACTTTTAGTTTTTCTGTAATAAAACATTAAAAATACATAGTATACTTCCACTCCTATTGTTATAATATAAACCTTTAATGTCAATGATTTCAACATTTGAAATTTTGCTACATATTATCGCCCAAATCCACCCATATCTTTCATACAATACTAATAACATAAAGTAAAGCATTGTTTATTAAACAAACTGATAAGATGATTTCACAGTAAACCTCGTAATAATATTTCCATGAATCTTCTCCCTTCGCCCTTAAAGATAACTATAAAGTGCTGTGTGCGACGTAATGCGCGTTAACTATTCATTATTGAATTATTTTTCACTTTACATGTTTTGTGTTATATAAAAATTAAAGATTTATTATTACGTAGGCATGTTAAGTGGCTTACAAGGATTCTGCTGTGTTTAAATTTTCATATGATCATAATTTTTTAAATAATAAAGATTTTGTTACTGGCTAAAACTTAGTTAAGTTCCGCCACTTAACACGCAAGCCTCTGAATTCGGCGGAAAGTGGGGAACGGAGAGTCTTAACACTAGGTTCCCTCTGCCCACCATGCTGTGTGCGGGATTGCATGAAGCTGCGTGAAGCTAAAACTTACTTGCATGCTCAGTGGTGAGAGCGCCTGAACGGTATTCAGGAGGCGCGGGTTCGAATCCCGCTGCGTTCAAATTTTTATACGTTTTCTTTAAATGTCTTTTTCAATTTTCCTAAGTGTGGAATAACACTTTAAAAATGTTTAAAAGTAAAACTTACTTATTAAGTTTGATCTATGTTTATTTTATATTAGCATATAAACTATGAATTGCCACTAACGGCATTTGAACATTTAATTAACTATGGCATGCGCTCGGACGCTTCCTAATTGTACCCCAAAATATTTATTATTTTACCAATCTAAATTTTATAGTAGTTTAGTGTATATTATATTAAATAAATAAAGTTCTTAACTTAAAATAATTAATTGAAAACATGGTATCTTTGCGGTGTCCTCCAATAAAATATAAATCATGTACTCTTGGAAGGAATGTATTGACGGATGTCTTATTTTATATTTATGTTTTTATTATTATGAGTAATCAAATTATCACATTAACATGAAAAATAACTTTAATGAAACGTTACATTTAGAATACTACTCTCTTTAGATATGTTGTCTACTTCCAATTTTTTTTTTTTTATCTTCTCGCTATATCCCGCATACAACAGGGTAGGCAGAGGGAGCCTAGTGTTAAGACACTCCGTTTCCCACTTTCCGCTGAATTCAGAGGCATTGCGTGTTAAGTGGCGGAACACAACGCCGCGCTTTGCCTCGACACCAGAGCGAAGAAAATGGAAATATTAATTTCCACTCCTCGAGTGGGAATCGAACCCACAACCAGTCGTTTACAGTCACACGCTTGTGCCACTGCGCCACGACTGGCCCCAACTTCCAATTTACACATATTAACGGTGCAGCAGTCTCCAAAAGTTTAAATATTTCATAATTTTAAGTTGCTAATTTTAAAGTTTATTAAATCATGTTTACTAAAACGTTTCCCACTCAGGGGAATGATTATATTTAAATTTTCATTTGTTCGCTCTGCTGCCATAGATAAAGCGCAGCGTTGAGTTCCGCCACTCAACACGCAAAAATGTCTCGATTTCGAGCGGAAAGTGCAGGAGTATCTCGATACTAGGTCTTGTCTAATTACCCCGCTATGCATTCCTGCAAAGCAAAACGTGAAGCTTGTTAATTTTTTTAATTTTGATGGGTTAACCAAAAAAAAATTGAAATTGTCTAATTGTCAGGTGTGTCTCTATGTATAAGAGTATAAGAATACATAGAGGTACCCGATATATTTATCTATATTCTTCTTTAATTTATATTTACACATGTCCAATAGCTAGTTATACAGATTTTTTGATGTCTCTTTCGGATAGACATAAAATTTTTAGATATGCGTGCTTTATAATGAGCTCGTCTATGGTAAGTATTAAATAAGTTGTTTTAAATTGCAGGGTTAATGGGCAGCGATGTGTTCCTCTGCTACAAGAAGTCAATGAACCGTCCTCCGTTAATAGCTTACAAGCCAGAAGTATTATTTAGGTGAGTTTTTAATTTTAATTTTGTAGTTTAGATTGTTAAAAAAAATAACTAATGTAATAGAATTGTTAGTGGTTTTCGTTGGTTAGATAGGGCTCTCAAGTTATACCTATAAGGCAAAAAGGCATTAATGTAAATCTTAACACATTTATCTTAAGTAACCATTACAACACAAAAATTTACTAAAGAAAAATTATATATTTTGTTAAAAAGTTGATTAGAACTTTAAGAACTGCAAACTTTTTTTAACTGCAAACAAATTTGCTACTTTTGTTATTGTTTGTTGAAGTTGCATGCAACTATTTTGCGTCAATTAAAACAGATAAAATCCCGTAATTTCTCGTTTCCGTAAATATTTCGGGAAAATTTCTCTTAATACTTCCCTGAAATCTTCAAGAAACTTGTACATGCCTATATTAAGCCTTATACGTCGGTAGTTAAACTTTATATGTAGTTTCGGTTGTGCGGTCTGTAAGTCCGTAACGAAAGAATTTTAGATATACAGATATTTAACATCAATGATAATTGATAACACTAAAATATATAGGCCAGTCGTGACGCAGAGGCACAAAGTGTGACTGTAACGCGACTGGTTGTGGGTTGGAGTCGCGCTCGAGGAGTAGAAATATTTAATATTTCTATTTTCTTTGCTCTGGTGTCCACTTAACACGCAATACCTCCAAAATACGGCAGAAAGTGAAGAACGTAATGTGTGAAGACTAGATTCCCTTTGCTTACCCTGCTGCGTGCGGGATACAGCGTGAAGCTAAAAAGAAAACATATATTTTGTTGTAACTTTAAACAATAAGCATTTGATTTCAGAAAGTCAAAAATGTATTGTACCATTAATAGGAACGTTAAATGAAATAACTTTCACAAAGTGCGTCAGTAATTATCGCCCCGCGGCGCTAAAAGGCTGTGTTTAATGAACTTCAGCCAACACTAGAGGCATACTGTTTTAACTGCATTAAAATGCATATTTCTATTACTAAGAGCTCTTTTAGCTATTATACTCTAGTAAATTTACACTGAACGAAAGTTTGAATATTTTATTATTATACAAATGATTATTTTAATATTAAATACTTTTGTATTATTACAAAGATTAATAAATTCTCGCTTTAAAGCGAAAATTTATTTCGAATCTTTTAATTTGTTTAGTTAAACATTAAAATTATGAATACTTAATTTGTTATTGTTACTTGACATTATCGTGAAGCAGAGGGACAAGGTCTAACAGTAATCATGTTTCGATATGGGTTCGATTCCCACTCGGTTAATAAATGCGAAATATTTTCGTTTCTCTGCTACGGAGAATTCACAAATCTACAATCAAGAAGAAGATAGAGCACCAAGTTGCTGCGCGTCCGCCACTCTACACCTAATACCTAGAATTCGAGGATGAAGTAGAAAATGGAGGGTTTTGGCAGTAGGTTCTCTCAAAGTACTCTCTTAATGTCCTGTGTGGAAAAAAACATGAAACTGTTATAGCTTACTGATATAGCAACTGCTAACTGATATAGCAACCACTACATTTTACTATATGTAGTGGTTGCATCTGAATATCCTTCGTGGCTTAGCCCAGAGAAAAGTTAGTCACTAAATTCTTCCTTTTCTCTTCATTTTTATTCAATCTTCTTAAGCTAAGTATTAGGTTTTGCCATGAGATTAGTATAGCGTATGTATAAATAAATAAAAAGCGGCAATAATATATTGTTGCGAATACATGAGAATGATTAGTAAAGTATATATGTAATACCAAAATATATCGTTAATTGCTAGCTAGCGAATACAGCTACACAAAAATCTTTGATATTATACCAATTAGGAATTCCTAGAATATTCTGCGTGTTTCGTTATATTTGTTGACGTTTAAATATTTACTATATAAATTATAAGTCTTTATAAAACTGTTCCTTTACTAATTGATTGACTCACAGACAGCATACAGCCGAAACTTTTTGAAATTCTTTCGAGAAGAAAAAATATAATATTCAGCGTTTTTTATATACTAAGGACGGTACAAGTGTAAGAAAGATATAAGCCATCCATTTTAAAAATTAACTTGATTTTGAAGGCGATTTTTAATACTTATTATTATATCATTATATTATTTTATATATAATTTTATTTTTTGGTGGTTTAGTGAGTAACCAACGACAAGCTTGTGTATCATTCTGTCATCTAAACACCGAATATGCTTGTAGGACAATGGAGGGACGTTCAGTTTTAGAGTAGACGATTATATACCTGCCAGAGTCGTAATATCCACGCATACGTATTACGTAGCCTGTGACAACTTATATTCTATTATATTATATAATATACCTAGCGGCCCGCTCGCGGCTTCGCTGCGTGAACTACGCAACTGTTTCGTTATATTGTATCCCTCGGGGGTAGATTTTTAAGAATTAAAGTAGCTTATGTTTAAGCTTGGTTTATCAACTATATATGTATATTCCAAAATTCATTACAATCGTTCAAGCGGTTTAGATTTTTCATATAAACTTTCATCCCCAATTTCAACCCCTTAGAGGTTGATTTTTTAAAAAAATAAGTAGCTTATATTTGGCCCTGGATTATTTACTATTTTAATGCCAAATTTCATCCAAATCGGACCGGTACTTCGCATTTATAATATAAGTATGAATACTATTTATTTAACAAAATATAGATTAGCTTATCGGTTTATTTATAGTTTTATTTATTTATTTACAGGTATCCGTCAATAGATCGTCGTAGCTTAGCATTTCCTACTTCAGTACCCCTGTTTTGTTTACCAATGGGGGCGACCCTTGAAGTATGGCCGAATAACGCTGCGTCGCCTAAACCTGTGTTTTCTACGTTCGTTCTCACTGTTGCAGATGCCACTGATAAGGTCAGCTAGTTAATTATTAAAATTGTATTTTGTTGTTAATTTTTATTGCTTTTTTAATGTAAATTAATACAAAAAAATATAAGGATTTTTCCTTAATGTTTATTTCTATTCGACCTAGATTCTAAATAAATATAGAAGGCTTCCTTGAATAACTTTATTAACTATTACAATGTCCAGTTTTGTAGTATTTTCAATTAAAATATGTCATAATAATATTTGTATTTCTTTGAGAATGTTACTTTGCTTAAGAAAGTAGTTTATAAATTAAAAAAAAACATTTTTATTTATAAATTATTTTCAAATTCCGCTCATTTTTCTATTGTATTTAAACATGAGATAAATGACATTTTAAGTTTATTAAGGTTCAAATTGAATATTCATTACTAAAATATAACATCTGTCAAAACAGCTATTTTTTACTGACTAAGTATTTGATAAACATTTTTAGAAAACGCTTAAAAGTTTCGACGCACCTGGATATATAAGGCATGGCTTAGCGGTTCAAATTTTCATAAATAAAAAAAATAAATTAATCAATTCCCTAAGTTTTTTTATCAAATCTTTTAACCCATTCAGGTATACGGTTCAGCAGTAACGTTCTACGAGTCGTACCCCCATACTGATGTAAGCGAGGCTCAAGGGGAGCAACTGGGATGGCGGTCGGGCATATCTCATACTACGCATTCGTTACATGCGAATAAATGTATATGTTTGCTGTCGAGATGGCCGTTCAGTGATACGTTTGAACGGTGGCTGTTGTATATATTGGTATGTATTATGTTGTGTGAAGAAGGTAGTGTTAAGACACTGTTTTTTACTTTGAGTGGCATAACATTAATGCGTGTACTTAAGTAGAGTTGAGTTGGGATCGAATTCACAACCATCGTCTTTACAGATAGTTATAGTTATCAATTTGCCATAATGGCGTCATATAATAAATTGTTGGTTTGTTTTTCGAAGTTCCGCGCTTCCCGTCTTCATTAGAAATGTTACATATTGGGTTGCGGAACTTAACGCCGCACGTTGTCTTACCAGAACGAAGAAATGAAAATAGTTTCACTATAAAATTAATATCATTATTAGTTTACGTTCAGACAATGTGCCAATGCATAACGATTGTCTTTTAATTTATTGTAATAATTAATAAATAAATATTTAAAATGAGGTAAAAGTAATGTTATTTTTTTTACAGGAAATGTCATGGAGTAAAGAACCGTTAAATATACCTATAGAACGATACATTACTCATTTATTAGAAGAGGTGCCATTTCCAGAGCCACGGATATTGTTACAGGTAACGTAGTATTATTATTTATTTACTTAACTAAATTGTTAATTTTATTTAAATTGTATATATAAATGTTGACAAGACAAATGTCTTTATTAAAATACGTTATAAATAGTTGTTAGAAATGGATAAGTTGTATTGGTTATGTATAACTTTTTCTGATGATGTAAAATTTTTGTAAAAAACATACATTTTTTTTACAAAAATTCCAGGCTTAGTCTTGTCAGAGCAAAGAAATGAAAATAATATTATTAATACGAAAATCTGTCTGTTACGCTTTCACGGCTAATTCACTGAACCGATTTAAAGGAAATTCGAATTCGTAATGAAAATATTTGAAGACACACGGTCAAACATAGCCTATTTTTTTTTAAAGATCTACCCCTAAAGGGTGAAAATATAATAAACCAATTTCCATGATACTTGGAAAAGACTTTTAAAGAAAACGTATAAAAATTTAATGATACTTCTTAGTAAAATAGTTTATGACGCATGGCCAAACATAGGCTACTGAAACAAGGGATAACAAATTGTACGAAAAACATAAACTGCCTAACCCAAGCGAGACCAAGAATTTATATTAGTGTTGTTCGCTTACCGTAGCAGTTTGCTAGTAAGTAATATAATACTATGAAATGTTTATTTCCAGTTATCACCAACAAACGCCCACGATAGGGTAATAGTGACGCGACGGGACGACCAGCCGCTAGTGCGTAGCGGTGCGGGCTTCAGACAACTGTTGTTGAACCTGGGACCTGATAACTGCTTGCTGTTACTGGCTTTGGCTATTACTGAACAAAAGATTCTTATACATTCGCTGAGGTACGAGAATGTTTGCTTTTATTTGTTTATTGAAAGATGAGTGCCTAAATACTGCCAGAAACTTCATTTGCGTGGATTTAATGACCTTTCCCACCAAAATAGTTGTCACGGTGAAAATTTCTTTTCATAATTTCCTTAGCGTTTATTTTTACAATTTAGCCTTAGTATATAGTTATAGTTGGTCTATTGTGATTAAATAAACGTTCCACTCCTCACAATCAATAATAAAAAGGCCTGCTTAGCCTTAATACTAAAACTATAAAACCAAAAAAGTTTAATTTAAAATAAGCCCACTATTTGCTAAAATGTGCGCGTATAAACATTGTTTTTTTAAATTTTATGTGACGTTGTGCTATGCGAATGAAATTTGATTTCGAGTAATAAAAGATATTTGAACATATTCGTAGCAGTAAGTTTATTATTATTTATTCTGCTCATTATAAATGTCTACATATATTTGATATATTTTATTTCAGGCCAGATACATTAACGGCGGTGTCGGAAGCAGTATCTAGTTTACTATTTCCGTTTAAGTGGCAATGTCCTTACATACCTTTATGTCCGTTAGGTAAGATATTCTTAATTGATTATTTAGAAAATAATAATGTGAAATTATTTCGTATTGATATAAAATCTTATAATTTCAATTTTAAAATTGTTGATATCTTCCACGTGTATCGTGGTAAATAGAGAAAACCTAGTATCTCAACACTTAATAGTCTAGTTTTACCCATTATAGAGACACTGCATATTTAATGGCGGATCACAACGCCGCACATTGCCAAACTAGAATAATGAATACATTAAGTACAATCATTGTCATAAATCTACGATTATATATTATTTTAACTTCTTCGCTCTTATATCTAGGCAAAGCACGGCGTTGAATTCCGTTTTCACTCGTAATGTGTTGATTTTGGGCGGAAACGGAGTGTTTTGACACTAGGTTCTCTTTGCCCAATAGTAGGGTACTATGCCGGAAAGAGCGTTATGCATTCTCCTGAAGGGAAAAGCACGTATACGGTCAAACAGTCACAATTGCGTCCCACGACTTATTTTTTTTCATGTGTTTGATGTAGTTTTTAATATATATTTTTACAGGTTTAGCAGAAGTATTACACGCGCCTTTGCCATACCTTATAGGCGTAGACTCTAGGTTTTTCGATTTATATGAACCCCCGCCGGATGTGACGTGTGTCGATTTAGATACTAATAATATTACTGTAAGTATATACCTACCTATATATTAGTATAATATTGGGGCCAGTCGTGGCGCAGTGGCACAAGTGTGTGACTGTAAACGACTGGTTGTGGGTTCGATTCCTCACTTGAGGAGTGGAAATTAATATTTCCATTTTCTTTCCTCTGGTGTCGAGGCAAAGCGCGGCGTTAAGTTCCGCCACTTAACACGCAATGTCTCCGAATTTGACGGAAAGTGGAGAACGAAGTGTCCTTACACTAGGTTCCGTCTGCCCACCCTACTGTGTACGGGATACAGCGTGAAGCTAAAAAAAAGTAGTATAATAATATGTTTTTATTTAACTTAGTCTTGATTTAATTTAAAATTTTAACGTTATACAGAAAATTATTTTCATATTAAAATTCAAATGCTTAAACGATATTTTTTACTGCTATAATATCTATGTCTGTATTAGTTTGTAATTCATTTTCCGACCTTCATAAATCGATGCCGATAACATAACAACGATTATGGACTTAAATATATTACACACAATCTATATTATGTAGTCACATAAAACGGGGAATTTAAATTAATTTATATATTATAACTTCCCTGAGTGGGAATCGAACCTCCGACGATCACTTATACTATCAGACTCTGTCACATTACGCCAGAAAATTCTGCAATTCCGACGGAAAGTGGAGAAAGGAGTATCTTGATAGTAGATTCTTTCTAACTACTCTGCTATGCGGAAAAAGGCATGAACCCGAATATTATTAAGTATTTCTAGAAATAATTAAACAACAGCTTTAATAAGTAGTCTAAATTAACAGAATGATTTAATAAAATTTTATATAATTTTCAGATATGTGAATCACAGAAACATATCTCATTGAAATTGTTACCGAAACGTCAAGCGAGAACATTACGACAAACGCTCGAACAACTCTTCACAAATATACGTCCAGGTATTATGACTTTAAGTTTATAATTTATCAGTTCTATCTATCTATTAGTAATGCATTGTTATTAAAAATATTGGCCTATTGCATTTTAATTGTTGAAAATTGTATACTCTTTTTTTGGCATATTTTTTGTTAAACGGAGCCAAAGCCTCCTCACTTTTATTAATAAATTGATGCTTCAGTTAGAAATTAATAGTCGTTAATAAACACTTATTTAAAAGTGGTATAAAAAAATATAAGCTTAAATTTAAAAGTTCGAACAATTGAGAATCAAATTACTATTAAATTATTAATTTTGGTATACTTGATGTTAGTTAATATTATTATATCAACAGCATCTCCGATCCATATGTCAAATGGTAACAAATACAACGGTGAACCTACAACGAGTTTAGATCGAGATTTTCAGAAAAGAAAAAAGGAGGTATGGTATAAATCATTAAAATGTATAGCTATACTCTATGAATCAACAGCTTTTCTTAAATATATATACATTTTTATTATATATGGTAGTTGTTAACTATATTGCAAATGCTATTGTTGTGGAAAGTATTAGTTCTTGTAGAACACTGGTTCCCAACCAGTGGTCCGCGCAATACATAAACTGGTCCGCGGGCAATTTTAAATTTAGCTCTACGCAAAGTTATACAACTCAACGAACTACAAAATGAGAGAAACTGCAAGGGTAGTCCTTGCACATATATAGTGGTCCCTGCTACCAAGAGTCATGTAAAAGTGGTCCCTGGTCAAAAAAAGGTTGGGAACCCCTGTTGTAGAAGATACAGTTTCAAGCTTTTTCCCGCATCACGAGAGTAGTCAGAGAGAACCTAGTGTCTAGACACTCCATTCTCTACTTTCGGCCCGAAATCGAGACATTGCGTGTTAAATGACGGAACTCAACGCCGTGCTTTGGTTTAAGTACTAAAGAGAAGACATAAAATATTTAAAATTTAATTAATCCTCTAATGGAGATCGAACACGCAACCATTGCGCTTATAGTCAGATGCCGTCACATTGCGACACGATAGCCTCTTACCTAACATAGCATATTATATTGAATTTAAAAAGTACATTTTATGTGCGAGTCTTTGCTTCTAATAAATTAATATTGAATTGTAACTACAGTTACTTACTTCAAAAACACTATTTGTAATAAATGACATTTGACATCTACAAATAAAAATATTTTAAATAAATGTATATTTAATATCAACAGCAAGCCCTAGAACTTAAAATCCAAGAGGCGTTTCTACGTTTCATGGCGGTTACTCTGCAAGGATATCGAGGCTATCTAATACCTATAACGAAAGCGCCTACTGTGGGCACGACGGATCCTCACGCTTTGTTCCATGTTGATGCCTTCCTCAGGTCTAGAGATAAGGTGGGTAGTTTTATATAGTATTTATATGAAGATAGATATGGATGAAGTATGTCGATATTTTAAATATTATTTTCGGTATTTTATAACAAATAAGGTTATCTTTATTTTTTTAAAATTTAAGTTCCCTTTTTATGATGTTGATAACGGAAATGTAAATGTTCTGATGTTGATAACGAAAATAATGTTAATTGTAAATATGTGCACGTACGCACGTTGTACGCACGTGCGTACAACTGCTGAAATCCAAAAGTGTAACATCACCTCCATCCATTTGCATCTCTATGTGTATCCATTTGTATCTACATATATTTTACATATATCACCTTTCAATATTTCTTTAAGAAATTTCATTAAGACTTTCGTTACCTTTCTTTCGACGTTGACTTTCGTTAAGAAGATTACTTTGGTTATAATATTAAGATGTATATAAACTGCATTTATCTTTAGTAATAAAAAGTGATGGTTGTCAAACAACGGATATTTTTATGAAGTAGACTCAAAAGTAGACGTTTTTTTATTATTTTCTTTTTAATATAAGGATACTAAAAAAGGAATTATAATTAAACAGACGCAACAACGCTTCTTCTTCCTAATAATGCGAACGCAAATGTTCACGCGTTTCATCGAGGAGCGTTCGTTTGTATGCGACGCGGATCAAGGGCTGACTTTCTTCGACGAGTGCATAGAACGCGTAGCGGCCGGTGATGAGCCTCTGCTGGGAATCGATACTGCTAATACCTCGGAAAGAACTGTGTTTGTACTGCCGCCTGATCCGCCTGATCCAGGTGAGTTGTTTGGTTATAATTTTTTTAATATAGTTATTATATATAGTGGGAAACGGAGTGTCTTAACACTAGGTTCCCTCTGTCTATGCTGCTGTGCGCGAAAACAACGTGAAAACTAAAACATAAAAAAATATATAGTTCTTTGCTAGGGGACTGTTGTTGTTATATATGGATAAGTAAATGGATAGATTTTAGAACAGATATGAACGTACATAATAGACTGTACAAAATATAGTGCTGGTATATTAGAGCAAATTGTAAGTGTCAGAATGTAATATTGTTTGTTGAATTTGTAATGAAGAGATATACAGAATTATAGACGTAAGAGATATTCTTGACAACAGTGGTTTAGGTGAAAGAAGGGATTATAGCGTTTGGTGTTTCCTTCTCCCTGACTACCTTTCTAACGTCAAATTAAAACGTGAAGTTAAAAAATAGATGTCAAGTTTTGCTTCACATAAAATTTGATCTCCCAACCTTTATGTTTCACTGCAGACCAAAGTTACTATGATTTTCCAAACTGAATTCTATTTCCGAATAATAATAATATTAATATAATAAATAATTGCAAACCCACAGAAGAGCAATACACGTACACGAAGCTGATCCTGTCTCCGGAGCTGGCGGGGCGCTGCCGCCAGAGCTCCCGCGGCGCCGGCCTGCACGCGCTGCCGGCCGCCGCGCGCGCCTCCGCAGAGTCGCTGGCGGACGCGGGCGCGTCGCCCATGGCGCGCCGCACCAAGCACGAGATCGTGGCTGCTCAGCGGTTTGTTTGCTTGTTTGTAGTTTTATGCTGTATCCCGCATACAGTGGGGTAGGCAGAAGACACCTAGCGTTAAGACACCCCGTTCCCCGCTGAATTCGGAGGCATTGCGTGTTAAGTAGCGGAACTTAAGACCGCGCTTTACCTCGATATTAGAACGAAGAAAATTCAATATTTCCACTCCTCGAGTGGAATCGAACGCACAACCAGTCGCTCTACAGTCACACTTTGTGCTACTGCGCCACGACTGGCCTGTTATTAGTTATTATTAATTTGTACATTTAGATCGGAAAAGTAAACAAGCAGCTTTATATAATAATAAGCGTCTGTAGTAATAGTCGTCGCTAAAATCTTAGAAAGCGTTAAAATTGTTTTAAATTTCTCAAATATATTAAGTTACTTTTCTTAACCTAACAGTATACAATAAAAATATATTCATTTTTTTCCTTTCAGATTAGCACGCAAAGCCAGTTTGTCCCCCGAAGCGTGGGCCAAGTGTCTCCTCGGCGCGTGCTACTCGCTGTACTTCCTGACGCTGGCGTGTCGCCTCACGCTGGCGCGCTCTCGCGAGCACGCCATGCTGCGCCACGCCTACGAGCTGCTCGAGCGAGCTGCTAAACTGCGTGTGCCTTGTGATGAGGTGGGTGTTGGGGATTTATGTATCAAAATAACATATTTAAATATCAAATAATAGGATGAAATGAAAAAATATTGACGGGACTTTCACTAGCGTATAGCTAACACGCTTAAAGGAGTTTAACTTATTCTTTATTGTATTAACCGGTGTCAATTATTAGCCATATATTAGGCTCCATAGCGACACGCGTACGAGTTACTCGAGCGAGCTAATAACTTGTACGTGCCTTGTGATGAAGTGAGTTGGACGTTTGGAGTTTATATTGGGATATAAAGAGATGCCTTAGTTATGTTTTGTTATATTAGCTCTTTGCCGAGAGTGAAAGTTCCGTCAAAATCGACTTACCTTTTTTATAGATTACCGGAACAGATAGACCGACATAAATCGTTATATTGTATGTACCGTGTAAGAAAATGTGTTTTTTCTTTAATTTTTATAAATGGACACTCTTATTTTATTTATTTGTATAGATATATAATAAATAATAAATAACTACTTACTACATATTTTGAAATATAAAAAAAATTCTGTTAACAAAATAAGAAGTTTATAATTTTTTTATTACAATTAGAATAATAATTATATAGATTACGGCTTTTTAAACTTTACTCTGTCTACTCCAACAAATAGAGAAAAATAAATATACAATATATTATGATAGGATCCAGACGTGTGTCTAAATTTTCAACCAAATGGCAATGTGGATTAAATGATCTTATAGTGATAGACAGACACAAGTAGTAATAAATGAATGTTAGAAATTAATTAAATAGCTTCACGCTATATCCCGCACACAGCAGGGTAGGCAGAGGGAACCTAGTGTTAAGACACTCCGTTCCTCACTTTCCGCCGAATTCGGAGGCTTGCGTGTTAAGTGGCGGAACTGAACGCCGCGCTTTACCTCGACACCAGAGCGATGAAAATGGAAATATAATTTCCACTCCTCGAGTGGGAATCGAACCCACAACCAGTCGTTTACAGTCACACCCTTGTGCCACTGGGCCACGACTGGCCACAAATTAATTATCAAAGAAATTAATAATTACTATATTATCGACAGGTTTGCTACAGAGTAATGATGCAGCTTTGCGGTATTCACTCGCTGCCAGTACTAGCGGTGCAACTTCTGTTTCTTATGAAGAGAGCTGGATTACAACCTAACGCTCTAACCTATGGATATTATAACAGATGTGTATTGGAAGCCACCTGGCCTAAGGATATGGCAAGGTAAACAAATACATATACTTGATTATCGAAAATGAATGTCATTTTTTTTTCTTCATTTGAACGTTACCTAACTTTTCTTACGGCAATACAGTAAGTACTGTGGGAATCTTTACGTATAATACTGACTTTTAAAACATGTCTTATATATTTTGTAATTCTCTCGGTGAACTTCTAGAATAATCTGATTTATATAACTACTCTGTATATATTATATTTTACGTACATGTTGTGTATTCTTAAGATAACTAATGATTTTCTTGTATTTTGGATATATATTTTTTAAAAATTCCTAATATTATTTCTACAAAAGTAATGTAATTATATTTTACAAGCTTATATAATAAAATAATTTCAGTGGATCACAATTGCTATGGAACAAATTACGTATAGCGGTAATGGGTGCCGCGTTGTTTAGAAAAGCGGGCGCCCAGAGAGCAAGCCGCGCCGCTGGCGCTACTGGAAGTATGTTATAAACACTTACTTAATAATATTTTTTTTTTAGCTTCACGCTGTATCCCGCACACAGCAGGGTAGGCAGAGGGAACCTAGTGTTAAGACACTCCGTTCCCCACTTTCCGCCGAATTCGGAGGCTTGTCTGTTAAGTGGCGGAACTTAACGCCGCGCTTTACCTCGACACCAGAGCGAAGAAAATGGAAATACTAAATATCTCTCCTCCTCGAGTGGGAATCGAACCCACAACCAGTCGTTTACAGTCACAGGCTTGTGCCACTGGCCACGACTGGCCCAGTGGCTAATGATTAATAATAAAATAATAAAACATTTAACAATTAATTAATAATGTTTTTTAGTTTCAAGTTGTATAGCACATAGTGAAGTAGGCTGTGCAAATCCACACTGGGCTGTAAAAGCGTGTGCCTTGACGTGGGTTGCCTTAAAGTGTTGAGAAAAAGTTGGATTTAAATATAATTATCCCCTCGATTTGAAACTGAACCCAAACAACTACTGCGTTTACAGGCATGCTACATTTGCTTCAGAATTTTTCAAATTTGTTTAGCAATTTTAATAAATGATTACATTTACTTGAATGCTATATAATTCCATATGCTTATTTAACTAATTTATTCTTTGCATATAATATATTACCTATTTATTGGCCAGTCGTGGCCCAGTGGCATAAGTGTGTGACTGTAAACGACTGGTTGTGGGTTCGATTCCCACTCGAGGAGTGGAAATATTTAATATTTCCATTTTCTTGGCTCTGGTGTCGAGGTAAAGCGCGGCGTTAAGTTCCGCCACTTAACACGCAATGCCTCTGAATTCGGCGGAAAGTAGGGAACGGAGTGTCTTAACACTAGGTTCCCTCTGCCTACCCTGCTGGATACAGCGTGAAGCTAAAAAAAGAAAAAAAATGTTACCTATCTTAGTAATAACCTTAAGTTTTATAAATAAGTTCTTATATTCATAAGTATATAAAATATTGATTTTTCAGGCACAGGAACGTTACCTAGAGTGCGTACTGTAGGCGGTGAGGGCGCTGACCTTTCAGCTCTTGCACTTGCTGAACCCACTACCCGTAGTAGATCTAGCTTGGATTCTGGTATGTATATTTTTGGCTTTGGTATTAAAGAGAATTAATTCATATATTATAAGTATCGAGAATAAGAGCAAGAGAATGAAATACTAGAAGAAATAAATGTTTGCATTTTAGATATTTTATTTATTTGCTACCTTGCATTAAGGTAAGTTGTGCTACTAAGGAAAATAATTAAGTGACAATATTGATTTTGGTTTAACTCTACTTATAATCGTACCAAATCTTTTTGTTGGTGCTTTTAACGTATACGATTAAAATTAACGAAAGTTTTTTCTTGATTCTCATCAACATTAGAATAAATAATAGGATGTTCATTACTCATCGATTATCACATGACTTATATGCTTTGAGTGAATTAATAGTTTTATAGTATTTTCCGCTATAAATTGTTCCATTAATGTTTAAATGAGTAATGCTTATTATTTAGTTAGTTTGAAGGTTCCTGCTCAATAATTTTAGCGAAAAATGGAAAATTTAGTGTCTTAAAACTACGTTCTCCTTAATATATTTTTTAAATAATTTGAAAAAAATAGGCATTTATGTAAAAGTACAATTAAAAGTCTATTGTTATGTTAAATAAATATAATAATTGTAACGTTTCAGCGTGCGACGGCGCCAGCACGAGCGCGTTCGAGGCGCTGGTGCGTCGCGGCAACATCGTGCGCGCCGCCGCGCACCCGCGACACCACCAGCTGTCCGCGCACGCCGGCATACTTATATCTGGTTAGTATTATGTTGTTTTTTTATTTAGTTATATTAATATTTTGGTTAATTAAATTATTTATACGTTTGTATGAAATTATGTGAAATTTATTGTTATTATCATTGTTATAGTTGAGGCGTTAAGTTCCGTCACTTAACAGGCAATGCCTCCAGAATTCGGCGGTACGTGGGGAAAGGAGTGTTTTAACACTAGGTTCCCTCTGCCTACACTGCTTTGTGCGGGATACAGCGTGAAGCTGAAAAACATAAATAATCGTACAACTCCAATATTTTGTATATCCATGCCCACGCACATGCACAATATATATTTATACATTGTTTATCTGGTTTGGGGTTATAATATTTATATTTATTAACTTATTAAATACAAATATTGTTTTTAATTAGCATTAATATTCATTTAAGTAAATCAAAGATTTGAATAAATAATCTCTATATGGCCAAGAAAACCGTTATTTATTATAATAATAGATGTTTTTCAGTTTACGTTAAAAAGTCATTAAAAATTTAAAAAAGATAATACTGTTTTTGTAATTTAGGTTTACCATCGGATCCAGATTTGACAGGAACGACGCGTCCCAGAAGTAACTCACTAGGCAGTGAGGAACCCCAACCACCGGCTATGACTATAGTTGATAAACGACAGGTAAGGAAAAAAAACGTAAAGGCATATCCAATATCAGCTAATCTTCATAAAAAAAAATATAATTTTATAAAGAACAGTAATGCATAAAAATTTATGAATTACAAATACAGTTAGAGAATATTAAAAAAATAATATAAATATAGTTGGAGCCATTGTGGCGCAGTGGGACAGCGCCTGACGGTAATCACGACGGGGAGTGAGTTCGACTTCTTCTTAGAATTATCATTATTTAATCCGCCACTCAACATGTCATATCTCGAATTATGACGAAAAGAGTGTCTTAATACTAGGTTATCTGTGACACCCTGGAATGCTGAGAAAAGCGTGAGACTTAAAACAAAAAGGGTAAAAAAGTAATTCTAACATATCTGTACTACTAAAATTTTTGATTTTTTGATAGTGTGCTTACTACATTAATAATTTCTGAAGTATTTCACTCTAACCCGTTACAGACAATACACGTGAGTCCGGACAGTCCATCAGACCTCCGCATTCTCACGCGGTCGGAGAGCTTCGCTGGGGATGCGCAGATTATACAAAATCTACAACGACTGTCCTTTTCTAGTGGTAATTATATTTATATTTATAAATTGAGAAAAGACATCGTTTTTATTTATCGAACTATTTGACTATGTCAGCGTTGGTAGTGGGTTCGTTTCTTAGTCGTGGGGTAATTTGGTTTACTGAAAAAAAGGATTCAGTGTTGCTTTCAAAACATATTTATACTATATGTTTTATATATAATTATAGTGTAAAATATATTAATTATCTTATGTAGGTACATCAAATCCAAAGTCGAGATGTTCAAGAACACTTAGTTTTCCTGAAGAGCCTGAGAAGGAAGCCGCGGCTACAGAAACCCTTGACAAACTGAAATCATCATCACCATTAAAGTAAATATTTAGTTTTCAAAGTATTCTATACTTGATGTTTATCTTTTTAAAGTGTTTTTAAACAAACTTAAAAAAGATATAAAAATATATGTTCAATATTTACTTTTAATTGTTTATTTGAACTATCGATACAAATAAATAAAATTGGAGTATTTGTTTGTAATACTAATATATAAATAAATACAATTTCAACCTATTCAAATTTTGACTCTCAATACTACAATTAATTAAAAAAAACACTAATTTAATACTCTTTATTGTTCCCAGACTATCCCCCCGCACACCAGTCCTGGCGGACGACCCGCTGGGCGCGCTCTGCCCCCCTCCCGCCGGCCCCGTCCCGGCCGCGCCCCCCTCGCCCCCCACCGCGCCCAAACACGAGCTGTCCGTCAGCCCCAAGCTGTTCCACAGACGGAGTAACTCGTTCCAGGACGAGCCGCAAGAGATTGCTGGGTAAATGATTTCCTTTATTATTTTGTTGTTACGTAAGAGGCAAAAGTGTTATGTTGTGTTAATTTATTATTAGCGGCCCGTCGTGGCGCAGGGGCACAAAGTGTGACTGTAAAGCTACTGGTTGTGGGTTCAATTCCCACTCGAGGAGTGGAAATATTTATTATTTCCATTTTCTTCGCTGCCTGCTGTGAGCGGGATACAGCGTGAAGCTAAAACCCTTTGATAGTTTTGAAATATATGTATCTTATAAGAAATTTTCTCCCTCACCACTGTCCCTCCTTGTGTAGCTTAGATTAATTGCAATAAAAATGAAAATAAAATATAACTACATGATGCTTCGTAGATTTCAATTAATGCTATTATTAACGGAAACTGCATTTGCTATTTAAGCTCTTGCACGTTTAAGAATAAATATTGTTTGTAAACAAAGACCTCATTTATTATTATAGCCTATTTATATTAAATTTTAATACTAGTCACATCAAAATATTTATTGATTATACGAACCATGGTTTTAAACTAATATTTAGAAAAATAATATTAACAATAGTTAAAGAAAGTATTTGTTGACTGCCATGAATATTATGATGAAACTGCGGGTCTTGTTTTCTATACGAGCAGAGCATACTCGTATAGAAATACGAGTATGTTCTGCTTAGGGTGTAAATTTGCTTACGGTATATTAAAAAAAAAAAATGGCGTTTTGATAAGAAAAAGTGAAGTATTGAAGTTATATTTTATTTGCTCTACTTGATTGTTGTTGTTAATTTTACATTTCCGGTATAGTATAGAAAAAGGCATAAAAATAAAAAAAATAACTTATTTATAAACGATGTATAAGATGTATCTATATTTTTCAAAAAAAAAACATTGAGACTAAAAAAAGGTAAAAATTATAACAGTGGCCCCTACTAACAATACAGTAGCGCTAGTTAACGCAACTACGATAGAGCGGAGTGAGCTCGATAGTTTCCTCTTTACAGGAAACTACACAGAAGCGAAACGGCGCCTGCTACAGTTTCAGCTAGCTTGGCGAGCATTGGTAACACGTTGAAGATTAGTTTTGGGTGAGTTGTTCACAGAAGTATATATATTTTTTTCTTTATTTTGTAATATGTATGTAGTGGTAGAAATATTTTTTTATATATTAATAGGTTAAGCAATTTTTTTTGGTGATTTTTATTAATAACTAAAATTCGGTCCGGTCGTAGGAGTATATAATTAAACTAAACTTACTTGACGTTTATGTGAATAATTACAAAAAGTTGATATTTTTCACGATAATAAAATGCGTTATTATGAAAATTCATACCATTTCTTTTTATTATGAAAATTTACAACATTATTTATTATATTATTCGTTCGTCTTTGGAACGGGTATTTTACCCGTGTATTAGTAAAAATGTTAAAAAAATAACCAAGTTTAAATATTGCTTTGCTTGAGTTGTCTACAAAGAACTATGCTCTTGGTGTAAAGCCAAGTTTTTTATATTATCTATTAATTATCCTCAAAACACTACACGCAGATGTAAGTTTCGTATATAAATGTGAAAACACACCGTTTCAGGTAATTAATTACTTATATAGTATAAGAAATAGAAAATTTTAGTTTTTTGATAACAAATAAGTAGGCCAGAAAAATGCTTATCGCTGCATGTCTCGAGCATTTACAAAGAATACTTATTATTTATATAAATACTTACATATTTTTTGCATGCTTAAAATTAAACGGTTTTAAATTCATATATAGCATTTTTTTTATTATTTTACAATTTTTTTTTATTTAAAAGGTTGTCCATTTGTATTGAATTAAAAGCATGCTAGTTTAAATTTTTCATACATAGAACATAGAATGTATAGAACATTACATGTTTTAGAAATCAATTATGCTTAATTTATTTGTACTATTTTCACCATTTAAATTATAAAAAAGTTTTTATAATATTAATATAATCAAATATATGATTATTAATCAAATATTTATTATCTGTTATGATCATTTAGTTTACGTGATGAGAGTCAAATTATTACGTAGTAGAGTCAAATTATTACGTAATTAATGTCTATCTGGTTTAATAGGAAGGGAATATTATGTATTTAAAATAAATATTAGTTAGAGATAGTTTGTATCGAGGTGGCATTAAATTAATATTCAACTAATTCTCACTAAATTTGCTTTTTCACCACCTTTTCCTTATTTCGAAGGTAAAACAGTAACTATTGAAAAAATGAATATTTGGTGAAAATAGTACATATAAACATTTACTTCACATTATTTGTTCGCACCGTATGCTAGCGTTTTGTTTGTTTAGACGCTATTCGCCCGCCCGACTATCGTTGCGCAAGGAAAATATGAAAATAGGCAAGGCAATGATCGAGAGTTACTTCAGGTGAGATTAATGATTTCATTTGCCGGAAGAGGTTTAATTTTTTGGGTAACGGTTGTGGGTCTGCGGCATTTATTGTAAATATTTGGTAATAGTGATAATTAGGTAATATGTGTTTGTGTGGAACGTATTATTTTTTTAGTTTAAATGTTTTAACGGGAATATTTGTATTTGAAATTGGAAATATACAGGTTTGGTTGTAGCAGAATTTGAGCCCATTTCTTTATATAATATGGTATATGGATTTATGTATATGGATTTCTTTATATAATATGGTATATGGTATATTTCTTTATATAATATGGATAATATGGTCAAGGTCTAGTTAACTGGACGGTATATCGAAGGTGTGAGAATCCTTTTTTTAGCAACGGCAATTTTTCGAGGGGCCCTAATCACACTTAATAGAATTTTAATAATAGCAGAAGTATTATTAGTTCATAATCGTTTGGCGAGATTGCTCACCCCTCACTCAGATGATAGGTTTTCATATAATATGACATCATATACTTAAAATTTAAAAGAATTTCGGTACGTAAAAAATGTTATGTTATATTTTGTTATTACATTTTTTACAAATATTTATAAATTTACAATTATAAATCTACAATTTACTTTATGACAAACAAAGTAAAATAAAAATATATTTGACTTTTACTTCCTGTATTAACTATTTTGTTAATAGTGGTTGTTTATTATGAACATTTAATTTATATAATCATATGAAACTAAAAAAGATACGTTCCATAATTTATATCATTATTCATAGTTCATATAATAATTCCGCATAATATATTATAGCTGCAACTAAAAATTCACTTATATTAACACGCTTAAGCTTTTTTATATATTCTTTTTTTCATTTAATATTCATTCCACAATCAAATGTATATGAGATAACATTTTTTTCAGCTTCATGTTCATTCTCGCATTGCAGGATAGACAGAAAGAACACAGAAAGAACCTAATATGAAGACACTCCACTTTTCTCCCTAATTCATTGCCTTTCGAGTGACGAAATTCAACGCTGTACTCTTGTCTTACTAGACACATTCATGAAAATAATTTAAACTAATTATATCCCAAGTTGGAATCGAATTCAGTACCAATCGCGTTTACAAACAGAAACTATTCCACTGCGCCTATAGATATTTTATTCAAAATAATGTAAGATACATTTAATTTTAACAGTCCAACAAGTATAGCGGGAAAGAAATCGAATGAATTACTACAAAGCGGTCTCAGCAGTCTCAAGTCAGCCGCAACAAGTATGGCCAAGAAGTTTGATGAAATGAAAGAAGTTATATCGGCTAATTCCACACCAGTAAAAGGAGCTATTGGGAATGCGACCAGTGCTCTTGCTAATTTTATATCGGAAGAGGATTCTGGTGATGGCTCGTCTGAGATGAATCCTGATGGTGAGTTGTATTGTTTTTTTTTTTCATATTAAGTTAAGTATTTTTATAGGATTATGTAAAAAACCCGTTGGTTCTCTTAAAGCAAAACAAGTGCGTCTAAGGAAAGCGCGACTTAAGCGTAGCACTGAGCTAGCTAGTTTGTGTAAATGTTGCGTTTTCAATTGTAGAATCTATTGGACACTATTTGCGATTTTTAAATTATAAAACGCATCATGTTCTTTTTTAAATTTTATTGTTTAAGAGAATAATTTTTTTTTATACCAACTTGCATGCTAAGGACATGCATTATGAGCTATCATTATGAGTAACAGAAAATCTATTATATATGTGATATGTTTCTATGTGTATAAACTATTTATGGCAGTATTAATTTAAAAATATATAGTATAATTTCCTTCATAATACAAGTGATACCTATAGCATTAGAGATATTTATAACATTTTTAGTGGGTTTTTTATGTTTTCTTAGAATGGTCCACGGGAATGGGATTCAGGCGTGCCTCCAGCGATGCTGAGCTCGCGTGTTCTATGGAGCGCGGGTCGTTGGCGACTCTGTTATCACATCTACCTGATAATTTGTATCCTACTACTAATGTAAGTTAATGTTATCTGAAGATATGCTTAAATAAATTTAAGTATTTTTTTAGAAAATTATAATATCTACTAAAAATTCTTAATAGCACAATAAACAAAATAAGTAAATTTTAATGTCTATATAATAATTTAGACATTAAATCACGTCCAACGGCTATTGTGGCACAGTGGGACAAGGTCTGAAACACGATTGGTTGTTTGTTCGATTCCCATTCGGAGCAATTTATATTTTCGCTGTGGTAGCTAAGACGTGGCGTTTAGTTCTGCCACTTAGTATGGAATATTATCAAGCGGAAAGTAGAGAAAGTGGAATATCTTGAGACTAGGTTCTCTACTTATCCGGCGATACGGAAAAAAGCGTGAAGCTGAAACCATGTATCCTAATAGTATGAATGGTATATATATTTTTGTTGAGGTGTACTAAAATATTTATTTTTTTAGTTCTCTATCAAAATGCATACACTGTCCATTTATCATTACGGTTCAACAATTTGGTATAATATATTTTGTATTGTAAGAGACCAGTCATGGCACCAGCAACACAAAGTGTAACTGTAAACGCAATAGATGGAGGGCTGTTTTCCTGAAGAATTGAAATATTTAATATTCCATTTTTGTCGCTCTGATCTCGAGGGAAAAGCAAGACTTTAAGTTCCACCATTTATCATGCAATGCATATAGAATTCGGCCGAAAATGTAGAACGGAGTGTCTTAACACTAGGTCCCCTCTGTTTAGTCTGCTGTGTGCGGGATAGCTTGAAGCTATTTATTTATTTAAAATTAATTAACGTAGTAAGTAGGACTACTTTAACAATAAATTTTCCCCACAGGACGCAAAACACACGAATTGCACCACACAAGTGCACATAACATCGTGTTCGCAATGCCACCAGTGCCTCGCGTACCTCTACGATGAAGACATAATGGCGGGGTGGGCGGCCGACGACTCCAACTTGAACACGCGGTGTATCGCCTGCGGGAGGCATACTGTGCCTTTGCTGTCTGTTCATGTGGGTTTTAATTGTTTGTTTGTAATATTTTTATATTTATAATTCTTCTGTGTGTGCGTGTGTGCGTCTGCGTGTGTGTTTGTATGTATGTTTTGTTTATTTTTGTATATTTTTTGTAATTGCTTTTTATTTATTTTCGTGTCCAAAAATACTTATCAATCCACTCAATCAATTGATAAGTTGATTGTTCATTTATACTTGTTCTGTAGCCGCATTTTGTTTCTATATTATTTATTATATATTTTTAAATTAATATAATGATAATTTCTCGTTATAATAAACTGTAATAAATGTTGTAAAAGTAAAGAATAGGATGATTTAATAATGAGTCTTTGCCTCTCTATAATTGCAAAACATGCTTGATTCATACTGGAAAGTTAAGTTTGTAATAGACTATTGAGTTAAGGATATTTTGATCTTTTATTTTGTTTACTTTAAGTAACTTTGTCTTTTATGACAGCTTTTTATAATGAATTATGACACTATAAAAGCTAAACGTAAAGTTTTATATTTCAGATAATACGAGAGGAACAGAGTCAACCGGAAACATTAAGTGTACCTTATTTAAATCCACTTGTCTTAAGAAAAGAGTTCGAATCTATATTGGGTAAGTTATTTATTTATATTGGATAAGTTATTGTTAAATTGATTTTTATAGAAATAACAAATAAAATTTCTAAAATATGACTGAAAAAGTGAATAAAATATGAAATAAGAGGTATTTCTCCTCCTTTTTTGAACTTTAGTGTGCTTGGTTTCAAAAAACGTGGGTTTAAGTCTCGTTGTTTCAATTTTTTAAATTAGCAAATATTTTGCATTTATACTGTTTGTTTTAATATATATTTAGTTTAATTTATTTTAGTGTTTCTTTTATTTTACGAATTTAAATTTGAAGCTAGCTTAATAGTTTGATAAGTTAGATTTTTTTCATTTCCAGGCAGAGAAGGAGATGCGTGTCTCGCAGAGCCGGAGTTTGTCGAATCACATCCAATAGTGTATTGGAATCTAGTATGGTTTCTAGAACGCGCTAACATTGACAACCATTTGCCCGACTTATTGAGTCCCAACTTCTCAGCTAAGTACCAGAGTACTGATCCGTTGCCAGATGTTGATAAATTAGGTAAATGTTATTTAACTTTTTTTTGCTCTATGTGTATTTGTTTTGTTAATTAATAAGAAAATTATATTTAGCCTTTATTAAGTAAGTAATCCGTAGGCTAATAAAGGCTAACTATAATTAAATTGTGTAATTGGAAGTATTTGTAGTCTCATTCAATCTTGTATACAATGAAATGCTATTATACTGGCCATCAAGGTCATATTATATACAATAATATTATTAATAATATATAATGCCAAACGCTCTCCGCGTTTGGCTGTAAACACTTCCGATTCGATTTCCACTCGATAGAATACAAAATATTTTCATTTCTCCGTTCTGTAATCTAAGAGAAATCTGCCACTCAACGCGAAATTTCGACTTTGGACAAACAGTAAACAAGAAATCTCTTCTCCATTGTCTTGACTCAACTTTCTCTTTGATCACCTTTCTATGTTGGAATAAACTCAAGAGACTTAATATTACCTATATTATGTTGGTGATTGTATAAGTTTTTCTTTACATTATGTTATTGGTTCCACAAACCCCTAAAAAATGCACAGCTGATTATATATTGACTTCTATTGTAATGTCATAATAGAATGCATTGTAATACTTTTTTTTATCTCAAATAAACTAAAAAAAAGAAATACATTTAAATGATCTTTACTGCTACAGGTGTGGCGGTGCACTGCGAGTGGGAGCGGTGGGAGGTGTCGCTGGCGGAGGGCGAGGCGCAGGCGCTGTACGCGGCGTGGAGCGGCCGCCACGCGCCGCGCTCGCGCCAGCTGCGCGCGCTGCTGCTGACCGACCACGACTGCGCTAAGAACAACTCGTGCGTTGTCTTTTATACGTGTTTGGGGTTTTGTTTTAGTAGATGCTTCTTGCAAGTTCGTTTTTATTCATCCTTTCTTTTAAATAATATAAAAGATTTTTTTTTAATTTGTAACATATCTATCTCTTGCAGTGTTGTTCTTGCGGTTCTGGATGGTCTTTTAAGCAATGATCTGTCAGATGCGATAAGAAAACTGGCGGCGTGGCGGGAGTCCACTTGCAGTAACAAACGGTACTACTCGTATTACAGGTTAGTAAATAACTTCCTTTCTTCTCAACTGAGTCTTATTCAGCACCCCAATGCTCAGTGTTATATATGTTGTAAAAGCAACTCTGAAAATCGAGCATAGTTAGACCATATTAATTACTAGCTGCGCTTGCGATTTCGTTCGTATGGAATTTAAAAGAAATATATGATACTAAAATAAAAATAGCTGAACGTGTTCCTTATGAAAATTCCATTATTGGAGACATTGTATGTTAAATGGCGCAATGCTGCAACGCTACGCTTTGTCTCCACGCCAAAGCAAAGGAAATGGAAATATTAAAAAGTTTCATTCCATTCCTCGAATGAGAATGGAATCTAAAACCAGTCACGTTTACAGTCACACTTTATGCTCCTACGCCACGATTGACAACAACTATTAATTAGTCACTTATAAATTATATTTATTATAATACTTCATATTTTATTATAATATTTCACTCGTGGGGGGACGGGTGAAGAATACAATTACCCAGGCAACTCATCCATAACTCTAATGTTGTGGATATCTATGGGCGAAGGTAACCACTTAACACCAGGTGGGCCTTCTGCTCGTTTGCCTTCTTTATTCCATAAAAAAAAGGAAAAAAATACTTTGACCCCACAACCAGTCGTATTTACAGTCACACTTTACACCACTGTGTCACAACTAGCAACAAATATTTGTTATTATATAAATATGTTTAATATAAAATTTGCAGAGACATCCTGTTCCTAGCGATGGCAGCTCTAGGCGAGCAGAACATCGACCTGACGGCCCTCCAGCGCGAGTACACGCGCGCGCTCGCGCAGCTGGGCCCGGACGCGCGCGCGCAGGACTCCCCGCCCGCGCCCGCCGCGCTCTGCTGCCGCCACTACTTCAAGCGCCTGCGCCTGCCCGCGCCCAGGGCGCAGTGATACTGCCACTGAGGGACGACTGATGTGTGATCAAACAATAATAGTGTTCAAGCTTCGTGTATCACATGTTTCATCTCGTATCTAATATTGTATGTATTAATACACCTCGAGAATGCAACCCTATTCGAACAGAACATCGACCTGACAGCCCTGCATCTTATATTAAATAAATGCACACACCTCGTGATAGCAACCCTAGGGGAACATAACATCGACCTGACAGCTCTGCAGCGCTCTGATGCAAGCTCTACTTCAAGAGGCTACAGCTGCCCACACCGAGAGCGCAGTGACGTTGTGGCTGATGGTGGTACTGAGGGAGGACTGATGTGTGTATATTGAGTGTCCAGCATGATCAAAACGTGTCCAACTGTCTAAGCTTGGTGTATCATATGTTACACCTCGTATCTTATCTCGTGATGGCAACCCTAGGGGAACGGAATATCGACCTGACAGCCCTGCATCTTATATTGAATGCATGAATGTCTCCTGATGACTCGGTGACCACTCGTAGGAGGATTATTACCACCACGGACCACCACTACCGTGGTTACGATTGCTGGATTGTGTGATGAGGCGATTTGTATTTAGTGTATATGTGATCATATCTTGGTATTGAGTGTATATTGAGTGTCCAGCAATCGTAGTGACCACGATTGATCCCTCTACTCGAAGTATCGTGACCACGTCAGTTGTGACCAGCAATCATGTTAAAATGACCACACTTGGTATATTACATATTGTGCTTCATCTTGTTTATTTATATACATATACAATATAAGATCGTGACCATGTACCACCATTATGCGTAGCGCAGTACCGCAGTGACCACACCGCCTAAATGACAGGACTCATCTCATAGTAAATGCCGCCGTGACATGTGTCCAAATATATTTTGACCATGCCCTATATGTGTTTCTAGCGATCATTGTAAAGATCACGCTTGATAATATCACATGCTCCGTTTCGTTTATATATACAGACGTCAAAATGATTTTTTTTTTGTATAAAATATATTTACCGTATATAAAATGTTTGAATTCTCCTATATCTAATTTAATTATACATACAAGATACAATAACAGGTAGAAACAAAAAATGAAAATATGTTGTAAACACCTCCCGCCATTTTGTGTATATGTGTCACCAGTAACCACGCCCACTATATAGCACGTTTCGTATCTTAGTATATACCGATTTAAAATATATAAAAGTATGTTGTGACCACATCTTCACGTACATGACCAGCATTCATAATGAAGTGACCACCCTTGGTAATATATACCTATCTAGTTAATATATACCGGACATCGTAACCACGTCCCGCCATTATATGTATATTGAGATGGCAATATCGTACCTATTCACTCACGTATATATGTACGTTTGTCGAGCGATTACAGTGACCACGTCACCACGACCACTATGTCACATGCTTTGTCTCATTTTAGATGACGTGTATACGTTTTACCCACAGTTGCAGTGACCACGCCCACTAAATCCCACGCATTGTCTTATTAATATTTAAAATAGTATTGTCAAAGTATGCCGATCCCGCCCCTTCATATATGTGTTTATACGCCCACAAAACATATGGAAAGCGTAAATATTAAATTATATATTGCTAATGTATATATTGCTAATGTATATCAGCTGTAAAAGCTTTGTTTTATTTATACTACTGTTAATTGCAAACAACATTAAATATGTAAATTTACTAACAAAATATTTATCTCTTGTAAATACATATTGTAAAGAAGATTTCAACGTAATAAGCAATTAAATGTAATTAACGTTTGTTTGATTTCTTTTTTATTTAAAGAACAAGTACGTGCGTTAGCCGTCCAGTATGTTCTAAGTCATTATTTCTGTGTAGTATAATAAAAATAAATTTTAAACGTCATTTGAGCGTCTAATAATAAATCATTAAATTATCATTTTTATATTTAAATATTAACATCATTAATCAGTTCTAGTAAATGTGTTTAATCATTCTATTTTTTTGACATTATTCAGAATTGTATCATTGTATAAAGCATTTTAAAATTTCTTATGATTTCTGTATCTATGTCTAGAAACATAATTAAAACAATGTCTTTTATATTGATACTGTCGTAAATTAATTGACATGTAACAGACTACAGGTTGTAGATTCAAGTATTACTTAAGAAATCTTCATGTATATGTACGTGTGTAGGCAAATTGCGTTGTTTAAGATCAAATAGGTGCCTCTAAATAGGTAGAAAGATTAAAACAATGAATTATATTATATTTTACACATGCAAAATAAAAAAAAGTTTTAAATCATATAACATTAAGTACAGAATATTAGATTTTTTGTGCAAATTAAAAGAAATGGTTGTTTGCTTTTATCGTTGTATCGCTTCGTATTAATATTTAGCATATTTGCTTAAGTGATGCAATAAATAACTAGACATGACTTAACTTGAAAGTAATTACGGCCTAGTTTTTACTACTACAATTATTACTACTTAGTACTAGTTTATACTAGTATTAAGAAGAAGTTTTGCCCCAATATTTTTTTCATTTGTGGTTTATTTACATCATATTTTTTTTTCGTGGTTTTTCTTGGTTTATGTGTTAAATACTTCTGTTATATGTATAAAAGTTTTGAAATCGTCTGGACAATATTTAGTCCTTGTTTATAGTAATATTGTTAATATTAATAATATTTAAATGAATGATTATACTAATAATATATTTAATTATTATCAATTCAATAAATGACACTGCTTTTTTACAAGCATCATTTAAATATTAACATTTTCATACATTTAATTACTATTAAAAAAAAAATGGGAACTTCAACTTATAATTGTTTAGGTATGCAATGTATTGAATAAAAATGACATGTAAATACTGTATTGTCTAAGCCAGGAGTGAGCAAACTTTTAGTAGCGGTCCTATCAAAATTTTGAAACTTAGACTGTTGGAAATCATTGTTTTAAAAATATTTAAAAAGTAGGGGAAAATATTTGTATCTGTAATATAAATTGATGTCTAGTGGGTCATTTAAAATTATTAAGCAAGCCAAAGGTTGCTTACACCTGGTTTAAATCAAGTTTTTCTTTTGGCATTAGTATAGGATTGCGGGTGCTAAAGCAGAATATTTAAACTATATAAATTCGATTGTATATACTTGTAAAATTAGTATATAAAATTTAATTAGATGGTATGGTAGACATTATTGGTTCACATTTAATTCAGATTTGGTTTATTTTCATTACATATTTGTTCATTCCAAAATGCACTTTAGCTCGCTTGTATCATTGAGTAAAAATAAATTTGAAGTAGTTAGTCAATGTGACTGCCAAAACGAAAGTATTTTAACGCGTGTCAATGTAAAACGGAAAATGTTTGTATTAAATAAATAGTAATAATTTAAAAATTAATATAAAAACTGTTTGTATTGTTTATTTTTTTTATTTGATTTATTCAAAATGGTGTAAATTGTATTGTATGCTTAAATACATATTGACCATCACAATGTTCCCCAATAAATGGCCTAACTTATTATGTAGTAAGTCAAGAAACAGTTTGTTCATAAATAAATACTCAGTTTCTGCATTGCCATTGCTCTTTGTAATATATATCATAATTTATTTGTCAATATATTCCTCAAAATTTTGTATCCATTATAACGTTGTAAAGTATTAACTAAATAATATTTAAAATGAACATGATATATTCAAATAGTCAAATATTTTTACAAACTGTTCTTTAGTTATGTTTTATGTAATCATATAATTAATTTTATTTATATTCAGAATTGAATGTCTACGGACAAACTTTAGTTTCATATTAATTATTAACATTATAGGCATTGTATTGCCTAAGTGATGATAAAGCCATATTTTAAGTTCCATATTATTATGTACAATGGTGTTAGTCACAGATGTATTTTTATAATATTCAATTAATTAATGATTTAATTATAATGTCTAAACAAGGTAATCGAAAAGACATGCAATAAAGTGTAATTGATTCTCCCTTCTTGTTGATTTCAAATTTATTTTATGTAATGGACAATTATAATGAGATGAATATAATTTTTTATAAAAAATATAAGGCTTCTTTAAAATTTTTATTGTTTTATTTTGACCTTAACTAATACACATTTTTTGTAAAAATAATATACAACTATTATTTTACAGCTTATAAAACTAAATAACTATATACAAAGTATTAATACACTTTGTTTATACTTGTATTGAAAATTTATTGACTTGCTTTTTCAGTCATTCCTAAAACTCGATACAAGAATCTGCCATCATGATCATAAAAGCAGTCATTCATTTTATATGTAGCTCCCTTTTTGTAAGCCTGCTTGGGAATTCTAATTCTTTCCGGATAAGCAATTACTTTAAGCTCTACATTTTCACTTTGTTTAAAAGCTGTTAATTCACTATTTTCTTTATTTTCAGAAATAAGATCTATTTCACTATTTGGTATAGGTATTACCTCATCACTTCTATTTGTTCCTACTGAATCTGAAATGATTTTGTCAGGCAAATTCACATTTTGCCCGTGATCTAATCGTGTTCTAATTTTACTTGCTAGTTCATCAAGGGTTACTTTTTTGTAATCAATTTTTTGTTTAGACTTTATTGGCTGAGATGAAGTATTTTGACTATAGTCGTTGTTATTGCTTGGTTCACTTTTTCTATCACTTTCATTTGCACATCTACGTACAATTTCTTCGAATTCTCCAATTTTTTGTTGTGATACATCAATTTTAATAGATTTTTTATTTAAAGGTGGTACAATTCTATCTGAAAATTTAAGAAAATGTTCCCTTAAATCATCAGATATGCCTAAATTGCCTTCTTTTAATTCTTTCCAATTTCTCATCGCTGATGCATCATGACGAGCTATTCTTTCTTCTGTAGCTGGTTTCCATGGGTATTTGAGTAACTTCTAAAATAGGAGTTAAAAAGTTTATAGCAGCATAAAAAATATAAAAAGTAACATACACAATATTAGAAAATATATATATGTACCTTTACCACTTCCTCTGTGACAGGGAAGCTCTCGGCAATTCTTTCAGGTGTCCACTCATCAGGTTGGGTTGAGGCTAAGTGTCGAATCTGTTCTTTTTCACTCCAGGTCAACAAATTTGGCATATTTTCTTTAAAATACCGTTCTTTGATAATGTGATGTTTCAACTTGTGTTTCCCAATAAAAGATTCATTTAGATATTGATTATATGATTCTCCTACCTTAAATTAGACATAAATTTATATCAACATAAACGACAGTATCTTAAAATAATCTTAATATAATAAAATGAATTGTGGAAATGTTAGGAAATTTGTGTTAGGTTTATTCGATCTTGACGAAAAGTGCGCCACTTACATCATAAAAGGAGCTTTCTGATTGCTCAATGAACTCCTCAGCATCATTATCTTGTATTTTAATACCATCTTCCTGAAATGCCTTTAACCTATTTTCCAAACCAGGGTTCGCTGCTGCTGGTTTCTTTCCGCGTAAATTTCGTGTAATAATTTTATTGCTAGCATAGAATAAACGTTTTACATTTACTGCAAACATAATGTATTTTTATATTTAGTCATCAGAACCCAAAAGAAATATATTGAAAATATGAAAAGAACAACACAATTGAAGTCTTAAGGTTAGTTATGACAGCGACGAGCGGACTTCAGTTTCAATTTGACAGTAACTTAGACAGTCGATGTTAAATGAGATTGAAGTAACGATTTTTTTAAATAAATAAATAAAAACACATTTATTGCCATAAGAGAATGAAAAAAAACAATATACATGAAACACAGAAAAAAAAAGAAATGAATTCTAGCTTATGACAAAAGGTGTAACTCAGCTCTTGATGCTTGAGGTGAGTACCTCTGACATCGCTGGTTTTCAGTTACACCTTAGCAACCTGCTCCCTGCGATGATAGGCGGGAGCTGACAGTGGAATATGCTCCTAATTATATTTATCCTTAGCAAGCGAGTAATTTTCCATTAGCAATCAAAGGAATAAAAAACAATAATTTTAAAAAAAGTTAAAAAATGTCACTATCCGTAAGTTATACGTCCCTCTTATTTCGTTGACTGACACCTTTTTTGTTTTTTGTTATTATTTTTTTGTATGTATCTGTATGTGTGTGTGTGTGTGTGTGTGTGTGTGTGCGTGTGCGTGTGTGCTTAGTGCATACATAGTATCTACTGAGACAAAAAAAAAAGTACAATCATTATGATTAGTAATAATAATCAAACAATAATTCATTTAACAATCAAGCAATTAATCGAACGACATCAAAAGTAATATTTTAAGCTTTTTTTTTGAAGGGTAGCTTTAAGTTTTCTGTGTCAAGTTGTCGCTTTTGAAGAGCGTGTTTATACTTGTTTTTAAAGTTAATTAGGCTAACTTTTAGCCGTAACGGTGGAGGGAGATCATTCCAAATCTTTGCTGCAGAATTTTTTTTTATTTCGCTTGTACAAAATAATATGGAGAAGTCTTTTAGTAATCCAATGTGATAGCGATATATTTATTATTTTATATAGCCGTTTCATAAAGTTGTTGGCTGTGCCCATGATTTTATCTGCGTATAATTTAAGTAGTTATAATTTTACAATAAAAGTAGCCTATGTTCCAGTGTAAGTTCCGTCAAAATCGGTCCAGCCGTTTCTGAGATTAGCCGGAACATCAGACAGACAAGCAAAAATTGTAAAAAATGTCATTTTTGTATATATATATATATATATATATATATATATATATATATTTAATCATAAAAACAAATATATATATATGTAAGATGTGAAAGATAAAAATGATAATAATAATATATCTCACTTCTGATGTAGAATATCTAAAGATGATGGTATAGCTCACTTATGATATAAGTAACACATAACGAATACGTATGTAGATTGATAAACGTCAGGAATGGTTCTTGGGCGTAGGCAACGGGCCAGGAGCGTATTATAACATTACACACTACACGATATTAATTACGATACGTAATAGAGACTACGGGGCACCGAACTCCTCGCGATTACAGGGAGAGGAACTCTAAAGCAGTGCCTGGGGCTTGTGACCCAAGTGCAGGCTTAAGGGATCCCTTTATAATGCATAAACACTCACCTCCACTGCCCGAGTTCCTCTCACCACCGAACTTACACTTAATCACGTTATATTATAAGCACACAGGGACAGGGCGTCCCGCCTAGTAACTAACACTACCGCGGCTCAACGTCAACTATCCAACAGCCAGGCCGACGACTGCTTTTATAACCTTTTCTTACTAACAAGTTTCTGCCACTACGCATTAGTCATAGGCCATCTGACACCTGACAAGTCGAGTCATAGACACGACTATACAACTATAACAGATGGCGCTACGCCTTGCGCCGACATATATATATATACATATATATATATATATATATATATATATATATATATATATATATATATATATATATATATATATATATATATATATATATATATATATATATATATATATATATATCGTATATCGTATATCGCAATATTTTAATATTACAAACAGACAATGCAATTTTATTTATTTGTATAGATTGGATAAATTCGAAGTACAGGTAACCATAATATAACTTAATCAAAGAGCATGACTTGTAAAGAAAAGTATTACTACGGTATTTTAAAAGATGATTTATAAATATTTCAATTCAATTTTGTTTGAACAAATTTTATAATCAGTAGTGTCCGACCGAAACTGAATTTTCAGCCGAAACCGAAACCGAAACCGAACCTTCGGTTCTGACTTCAGTTTCGGCCGAAACCGAAACCGAAACCGAAACTGCTGATGACGTCATAAAATTTGAATAATATGTAAAAAAAATACATTTTTTACGCTTTCAAAATTACACGTGCATTTGAATTATTGTGATTGCGTTGATTTGATTATATATACTAGCGGAAATAATAAAAAAATCATAAAAAAAAAACTATTTTTTTGAGGTTTTCCAAGTGGCAGTGAGAGGTTTTCTCAAAAATAGTCGCATTGAAATAAAAAAAACCATTCTAAAGCTTAAAGTGTCTAGTTTTGAGATCTTAAGATGAAAAATGTCTTCAAACGACGTGTTCCTATCTATCCTGACAAATATTGAAAGAGAAAAAAAAAAACAATTTTTTTTCAGTTCATTTTTTTTTCTAAAAAGTTGAAACATTTTTTCAACTTGACCAATATATGGATCGGATCACTTGTTAGTCTAGACCTACGCCAGTTCTCTTTACCCAAGGCTCCTAGGGATTTACATAGAGGTTTTTTGAGCCGTTGCGCAGGGACCTGTGGGTTATCAAGGCCCTCGGTCGCCACTTAAGATTGGCAACACTTGTGTTAATAGGTATTTCTTTACAAAAAGGTTTTCACCTTTAACGTACCTGTGCATTTCTTGCAGAGAAATTTATGTGCTAATTTATGATAAGATTTACATTAGATATATATTTATATTAACTTGTTGACTATATACTGTGTAACATTTATATAGAAAACGGTTATGTTTAAATAATATTAAGGCAAGCCTCCAATATAGTAACTAGCCCAGGGCTCGCAAAATATCAATCAATCATAGGTATTCGACCCCTGAAAGGAGCCACATTTATGCGAACAGACACATAGTTTCGTTACAGACTAACAGGTATAGTTCATTTAATCTGTCGTCAGCAGTTCATAGTATTCTCATCATTAATTTAAATATATTAAAATTTACTACATCTTAAGATTAGGTTGACAAGCTATAAAAGCACTCAAAAGTATCTAAGCTACGTGAAAATTCTTGAGTACGTCATGAGTTTCGGCATTGCCGAAGGTTCGGCAGCTTTTTTGCCGAAACCGAAACTACGGCCGAAACTACAATTTTTTGCCGAAACTTGCCGAAACCGAAACCGAAACCGAACCTTCGGTCGGACACTAATAATCAGGTCACAGTGAAACGGATCTTCTATATAAAACTTGTTCTTTGTTTTTTAATATACTGTGTAATTCCACCTTACTGTTTACCAGTTTCATAAAGTATGGAAAGCTTTCAATAAACCAAAGAGAAGAGTAAAATCTCAAAACTGTAATAAAAAACAAACCTGAAGATCTGATTAAGCTTCAAATATTATTGAAATCAGACCACGTTCAGATGACAAGCGCTCAACGCGCGTACAAGCATTTTGTTCAGGACGTACACTTTCTAACGCGCGTTTGTATAAAGCGCGCGTTGAACGTTTTGCGAACATTGGTTTTCTCTGTATCCGTTCAGATGAGCGCGCGCTTTTCACAAGGATAGTTATGGTATTTTAGGGTTCATTGCCGAAATATAGGCAGAAGCTGAATTCGGAATTATTTATTGATGATATATAGAAAACGTATAATATTACGTATAATAATATAATAATATTATGTTGTTAAAGCCAATAAGTCATCAAATGTCTCGTTGAACATTCTGAAGTAGTTAAATATTTTTTATCCAATTGAACCCAACATCTCCGTCTTCTGTCACGGCATCCGTTGGTATAAAATCGCCGTAAAAACTATTTCTACGTCCATCTTCCTTTGACTAATGAAAAAACTCTACTGAACCTTGACGGCCGCGGCAATTCGCGTTCAACGCCTAACATGCGCATGTCATGAGAACACTATACACAAAAATATAGAGCACGTTCAGCGCGCGTAGAACGCTTATCATGTAAACTAGCTCTTAATCCGCCTACTACAAAAAGACTTGAAATATATCCGAACGATCTCTAAACAGGATTATCACTGGCCATTCATAAGCATTACTATTCATATCGACTTTGGAGATAAATAAATTATGAGCAATAGAAAAAATAACAAGAAATCTAATATAGTTTTAAATAATAAAACTTAAATAAATACAAGGCTATAAAAATAAGCGGAAATTGTTTGGATATAAAAAGTTCCTGAATATTGAATTTATGTGCAATTTATGAGTGCAATTATATAAATCAATGTTTTTATTTACAACGCTGTTTATTTGGCTTAAGCATTTTTAGTAATTAATAATTAATGTTAATAAATTAATCTATTTTTGACACTAATAACTAAATATATAATATTATTTATTACGACTTATAATAAATTAATTTATAAGTTTTTGATGATTATAAGAATTTTCTAGAATTTGTTATTAAATAATATTAATATACATAATGAGTAGGTATTTACAATATTAACTAAGTAAGTATATTAATGAGTTACTAAAGAGACGGAATACATTGAAGTTCTATTTTAATAAAAAAATAAAAAATATTTTACCTAAACCTATTTCACAGAATGCGGGCCATTCATTAAGAATTTATGATAGGAGGTACATTCTGGTTTAGTTTTACCCAGTGGGTACGGGTAACCCAGTGACTTGGTGGTAGGAGATTTATTTTGCGCATGACTTGCGACCACTATCACATCATAGACGAATCACCAAACATCTAAGGACGTGTTCCGATGTTCATGCTCGATGACATGTAAGCCCGCTCTCCCTGTTCCCACTACCACCATAACCACATATCATCATGTGGCCCTTCTGTACGTTATTCTCAATTGTGTAATTAAAAAAACATAAGGACGCATAATGTGTATGCACAGGAAACTTGTCCATGGATACTTACAATAATTTTGTAATAGTTGTGAATTTTTCAAATATCCCCGGAAAATTATGTTTTAATTAACCAAATCTCAAAAAGAATCTTCTTATTTCTCATTTTCTATATTATTTGCCCTGATTAACGAGAGTAGGTTTAAAAATTATTTTGTTCGCAGTAGAAGTAGAAGCGAGAGTCCTAACCGCAAAAGATCTTCAGATTTCTCTAGATTTAATCTAATTTACAAGACTTCGCACTTACGCACTGTCTACAATAACATTATAATAATTAAAATCAACATTAGGTTCGTAGATGCAGAGGAACTCTGATTGTGGAGCCTTACTTTTGGGTCACAAGTACCAGGAGTAGTTGGGTAACAAGTTTTAATTTGTTTTAATTCACGTGAGTTTAGCAGGTATACATTCTACGATTACTATTTTGTATTTTTACTACTGCTATTTTGTGTGGAATTTATATAATTCAATTAAATTTAATTCAATTTAAGAAGGTGAAATATGAGGCACTGAATACAATTGGTAAAGTACAATTGGTTAAAAAAAAAGAAGCACCGCTGAGTTTCTTGCGCCGATTCTTCTCAGATCTAAAGTGTTAACTTTAATAAACAGGTGGTAAATTATTTGACGTTCAAAAAATGAAGCAAATAATATATACATCTTATTTTGAATAAAATTATTTGCTTTCGACGTTGACTTCTGCGGCTATAATAGAGGAGCTACTGCCGGAGGGTCGTGGTAATCTTTCTGCAAGTCGTCGAGGCTGTGGTTCAATCTGGAATAACCCTGAACATCCTGTAGGCAATAGTGGCCCGCAATAGGCGTTGCCGTCTTTGTTAGTAGAGAGGATTACCGCTGGGTTTTAGAAAGCAGCATCGCGTTCACTGATGAGTCCCACAGTATCATCGATCCGTATGACGTGCTTGGGTGGTCTCTGTGAATTGTATTGCCCAGCGACACAAAAAAAGTCTTAATGAAAATCCTTTATCTTTGAGGAAGATGGAAATTATAGGCTACTTATTAAACATTAGTAAAGGGGCTGTCTACTCACTAAACTTCAGGGATCTCATCTCGTCAATAACTTACGGGGTGTAAATATTAAAATTAGCAGAAGTAGTTACCAAACTTATGTGTATATTTATGAATTTATTGTTCATTATCACAGAACGCGCGAGCGAAGCCGCGGGTAATCACATCTAATATAATATAAAAGTGAGTAAGTTTTATAATAAAACAAGTGGTTCGTAAATTATTACATAATTCCGACTGAATTATAGAGCCATTAAAGATCAAATTTATAAAATATAATATACCACATTGGAAAGTTCAGAGAGCCCTTTCAATAATGACTTTCCAAGTTACTGCAAAATTCAACCGATGCATTAAACTGTTTTTGCTTAAAATTATTATTATCGAATGTACTGTAAACGAGTCTACCACTTATTCACTTCAGGCAAATATTATATCTTGAGTTTCACAATGTAAATAAATTCAAACACAATTTTCTTTTAATTCACATCGATTTTTCAAATCAAGTATGGACCATTAGAGAAACATAAAAATACCACAGGGTCAGGGTCAGAAGGCAGTCCTGCAGAGCCAACAGAAACTCTACATAAGTAGGTATAATATTCGATTATAGATAGTTTTTTAAACTTACCTATATAGCGTTTCAAGTGATTAGTGATACTTAAAACTGGTAATATGCAATTTACTTAATTGATTTATTTTATAATACATTTTTGTAAGGAGTCACAAAAGTAGTTAAGAACATATGGATATAAAAATAAAAAAAAATACTGATTTAGAACATAAATAAAAAAAGTTTGCATTGCGTCTCTTCCCTCCCTGTATACACGACTTAAAAGAGTGTGTATTCTAAGAAAAAAAATTAAGCCTCAAATTGGATGTTGTAGGTATAATATTTTAAAGTTGTAAACATTATAATATTTTAAAGTAACACTCACAAAAGAGAAGTTAGACAACATTATATACATGTTAATTAATGGATGAGCGGCTTTATCGTGAAAGCAAGAGTTACAACTTACAATTCCAGTATACGTTTAGTTCGGTTCGACTGGCTACACGCGCGCGTTGCCTACTGTGTCCATCTGTACAAGTGTATGCCCACGAGTGATTATTAATTGTTATACAACTTAACTACGGATTTATTTTTTAAGTAAGTTTATTTTTTACTATTAATTTTGTTTTTTTTTAATTCTACTCTAGTTGATCTATATTAATTTATTAATTATTTGTAGTTTTGGTTACATGTATTAATTACATGTTATTATTTTATCAAGGTATATTTCATAGTCTTATCATATATTTTTTTGTTTGTGTCGTTGTCCTTTGATTTCTTGTGACTTCTATAAGTTAGATTAGATAATTCAGTACATATTTAGTTATACATTATGTATCTTTTCGAGTCTTTTCACAATAGCTTCGTAATAAAATAAAGTGCACTGAAGCTTATAAATATTATAGTGTTTCAAAAGAGGTTCGTATATCTTGCAAATGTTTATTTACATTCACATCTTTTAATATTTAAAAATCGTGCCAGTTTTGGAATTTTTTTAAATGGATATTCTTTTAAGATTTCTACAGCTAATTTTATATTTTAAATAAACACCATTTTAAATAAAAAAATTACCATTAATGAACATTTTGAACATCTTAAAAAATCACAAAAACCGGCATCCGAGCTATATTCCAATTGAGCGAATTGATGCTGTTCCTATAAGATATTAGGTTATGGTTATACACAATTTTAGGTACTGTAAAGTGTTTTTAATTAAAATGTATTTTCCAATATCAAAAATACGCGATAATTTCGATTAAAACCAATCAAAATTCGTATAAATCTCGAAAACAAAAGATATCGTCATATAAGTACACGATTGATTTCATTTACTGTATTAGTCCAAAAAAGAGGACTGAAGGCAACTTTATTTTCAAACAACACATCCTATAGGTTACCTAATGCACTGTATATGTATAACTAGGTAACAAACAAACGAAACATCCTTGTTTCACGTGGCTTGCATACCATACATAAATGTATGAAGAATTAAGAATTGGAAACTTACTAGAATACTAATACACGAAATGAATGATTGTGTACGTAAGAAGACCAAATTATACAGTTGGGCTTTGGACTTTCTCTTATGTTTTTATTTACATATTATTAAGTTCAATTTCGTCCTTTGTTTCTCAGTTTCTCTACGTCAAATCTCTCTACATTTTTCTATTTATGTGTACTACCTTTGTATCACATAAATTATTCTAAATTATTAAAAGAGCGAGCGAACCTAAGAAAACTACAAACACATTCTTAAGTTCTTTAATATTTCTTTAAGTTTTATTAAAAATGCATTCACGTATGTATTTTAGCATTTTATAACACCTACCTATTAATTATTAATAACATAAGTAATTAATAACAGTATTTCTGATACGTATTTAATTGTATTTGAAATTCCCTTGACCGCTGACTAGGAATTGTACGCATGGAGGTACAGTTAATAACATATAACACGAGATACAAAAGTATGTTTATTTAGCTCTTTAACTTGAGCCTAACAGTAATTCAATATTAGCATTTCACGATATGTCACTGTAATGTAAATCAAAATATTGATTTTTCTTCAGCTATGCACACGTTAACTAGAATTTCTACAATAACATAAGTGAATATGCAAATGCAGACTATGAGATGTGTATCAAAAATAGGATGTATTCTTATTATGGTCTCCCAATAATCAAGGGGCCAGTCGTGGCCCAGTGGCACAAGCGTGTGACTGTAAAAGACTGGTTGTGGGTTCGATTCCACTCGAGGGGTGGAAATATTTAATATTTCCATTTTCTTCGCTCTGGTGTCGAGGCAAAGCGCGGCGTTAAGTTCCGCTACTTAACAAGCAATGCCTCCGAATTTGGTTTACATATATTTAGAATAAAGTGTTAATATGTAAATTTCATTGTGATCTATTTGTAGATGTTAGAATGACACTTTCTCATATTTTAACTGTGTATTTGACTCTTCTAGTTAAAGTGGAAGTGCTACCGGAAATCGGAGGTGGAAAAACATATTGAATAAATTAATAATATTTTTTTTTATATTATAGGTGTATTTGCTTTTTAAACAGATAGTATAAAGACGGGATAGCTCCTCCCGATACAAAATGTTAATTTTCATAACAATATATCTGTGATGTTTTCATAATTTTAACAATCGTTTTATGATTCACTCTTTGCTTAGTTACTTCAACATCTGTATAATTTAACGAATTAACTAACATTAAGCTGTTAATATATTTTTATAATTAAAAAAAAACTAGTAAAAACCATTTAACTTTAATAAATTTATTTCTCGTGTAAATAGTAGATTTTATATCTAAACTTATCTAAAGTTACTTTGCTTATAAATTACCTAACGTTTTACTCGTTAGGAATAGTAATGTTCTCAACAGATCTTATATTATAGCTACATCTTGTAATTGTAAATTCGTGTCGTGCCTTTTAACCTTGAAAATGTCACACATACCTATCTATACCTACTAAAATGTATATAATTTTTGTATTAATATTACTACAGCATCAATATTTTTCCACCATTACAGATTAGTCAAAAAAACTTAATTTCAAGACACTCTCTTCTTTCCAACGGCAATCGATACTTACCGTGGAACTTGAATGTCTCTGATATAAAAATAAATTTAATATAGTAATAATTACTTCAAGGAATTCTTACTTCTTAATAATTTACGGTCAGAAGATGTCCCACTGCCTCGATGCAAAGACCTCAAAAGCTCGGTCTCCCTTATATAAATGTTGCCGTAAATTTATTTATTTTAGATAATTAACAAAAAAAAACCATAAATAATGTAAACGCTTAGTCATATGTTTTTATACTAATTACAGTTTCAACATAGAGAAAGTGAGAGTATTCTTTACTATTTAAATGAAATGTATAATATATAAGTGAAAAAAAAGTCTGAAGCCAACGTGGCTCAGTGGGACATCATCAGTCTGTAAAAGGCAGTGGTCGAGGGATACCAACTCAGAGGAATGTTTATATCAGTTATTGTTTTTTTTTTGCTTCACGCTGTATCCCGCACACAGCAGGGTAGGCAGAGAAACCTAGTGTTAAGACACTCCGTCCCTTACTTTCCGCCGAATTCGGAGGCATTGCGTGTTAAGTGGCAGAACTTAACGCCGCGCTTTACCTCAACACCAGAGCGAAGAAAATGGAAATATTTCCACTCCTCGAGTGGGAATCAAACCCACAATCAGTCATTTATAGTCACACGCTTGTGCCACTGGGCCACGACTGGCCACACATATTGTTTTTATGCCCTCTAATAAAACAAAGCTTTTCGTTGTTTTTCACCAATCAATACGCAATGTCTTAATTTCGCAAAGTGGAGAACTAAACACTGTATGTTTACACCAGGCTCTCTCTAAATATCCTGCCAAGCGGTGAAAAGTTGAAGTGCAATCAAGAAAAAAGAAAAAAGGGGGAAAATTTTCGTATTTGCTTACAATTCTTATCATTGAATCATTCATTTGAAAATCGTTGAATTTTATCCTAATTGACTAGTCGATTAAAATCCAATTTAAGTATATAGTAGTATAAACACATGTTTATAATTATTCTAATGTACTAAGGGTAATATTTAGATATTCTAATGATTAAAAAAAATAGTGGATACCATAGGCAAGAAATTAAAATAACCATTACCCCAAGTGCACAGCAAACCCATAACCATGACGCTTAAATTCTGACGCTTTCCAATATACGTAAATAAAAATAACCTAAAAACATAGAATAGACGTCTGATTGAAATCAATATGACTTCGTCTAGCTGAAATTCTTGCAAGCATATTGAGAAAGTAAAATGTCGATTTCATTCGATATACTCAGTTTATCTATTGCAATATTTCCTTCGATACGTTTCAAAACTCTTTGGACGTTGGTCAAAGATACTCGCGCTAAATGGGTCGAGTTGCGTAATCGTTGAAACCTGTATTGAACTACCGAGCTTAAAGCAGTTAACGATCACTTTTTTTATAAATTACAAATGGCTATAAATTATCTGTATTTTTAAGAATTATAAGGAAAACCTCTTATTATTTAGTAATAACAAGTTCTTATGTTATAAAAGTATAAGAATTAACATTTAAGGGAACATCGAAGAAGTTATGTCTATAATTAAATAAATAATAAAAAAAAATTAAATAAAATAGCTTCACGCTATATCCCGCACACAGCAGGGTAGTCAGAGGGAACCTAGTGTTAAGACACTTCGTTCCCCACTTTCCGCCGAATTCGGAGGCTTGCGTGTTAAGTGGCGGAACTTAACGCCGCGCTTTACCTCGACACCAGAGCGAAGAAAATAGAAATTTCCACTCCTCGAGTGGGAATCGAACCCACAACCAGTCATTTACAGTCACACTCTTGTGCCACTGGGCCACGACTGGCCACTAAATAAATAATATTTACATGATAATGTTTCATAATACTTAGAGAGTCGATAGTGGCATAGTATATTATAGCGTGTGACTATATACACACTGGTTGAGGACTCGATGCCTAATCGGGGGAATAGCGAATTCAGCGAAGCGGGGGCTCTGTAATTGAATTATTAACCCGTCCCCCCACAGGGCAAATTTTATCTGTTTTGTTTTTATCTATTTTGTCTTTATCTATATTGTTACACAGAAAAGAGCGTGCTGTTGAGTGGAATTTTAGTTCTGGTAATTTAGTAGTAATTATAAAAATTCAAATTGGTAATAAAACAAAAAAAATATGCTAATAACTAAAACCAAAGTTTATATACCAAAGTTGACAACCTGTTTTTATGCATTTATTTATTTATTTATTTATTTATTTACTCACACACACATAGAAACAACTTAAATACTATAATTACAATTTATAACTTACAAGCTAATAAAATAATCTAAAAATCCGTTGGAAAGGAGACTGACGCCTGAACTAGGATACCCTGTATTTCAGGTCACCAGGTCCTTCTCCCTTGAGATATAATAATGTAAACACTTCCTTACAACTAAAAATTAGATTAGAATTATAAACAATTGTAATATATACATGAATGGCAATTTTATATGTGTGTGCGTGTGTGGGTGTGTGTGTGTGTATGTGTGTGTATGTGTCTTATGAGATAGGTCATTAGGGGTAGGTTATATTATAACATTCTTTAGATATCTGTATGGAGTAGCTTTTCAGTTTGGTCATAATTATAATTCACCAACCAGTCATGTACTATTTTTTTAACGCGATACTTATTTAAATGGTATATGTTTTGATTTTCGTTGCATTTATTATATAAAAATGGACCAAGATAACAGGGGAACCTCATACTAAATTTTGTATTAAAAAAGTTATTACTGCAAACTGCATAGTTTCGCCTTTTATTAATAGATTTAGAGGGAATATACTCCAGAGAAATATGCTGCTTTAGAATTATATATAAGATAAACAGCTGCATCATTGTTAACAGTCCGCATGATTTGAATAGTTTATCTGTAGGGAAAAGGTATGGTCGGAAGGTTGCCACCTTGAGAATAGCACGTTGGGCTACTTCTAGCTTAATTAGGTGTGATTTAGCAGCTCCACCCCAACATGTAATGCAGTATATAAATAAAGACTGACAGAGAGCGTAGTACACAGTTTTTATTATGTCAAAATCAGCAATATTACGGAGGGTTTTAAATATGTAAATTAGTTTTCTAGTTCTAGAAGTTAATAATCGGATATGCTCTTGGAAGGTTAAATTTCTGTCAATAGTAACGCCCAGGTATTTTATATAAGGAACTGATTCTAGACATGGACAGATACAGGTATTATATTCAGGACTCCGGCAATGATGGATAAAAATATTGCATCTCTCGGGGAGTATATGCGTGTTATGGATGGAGAAAGTAACAAATTTTGTTTTAGAGCAATTAACCGTCAAAAGGTTAGAGTTAAGCCAATTGGTGACATTATTTATTCCTATTTGTGCAATATGAAAAGTTTGTTCCCAGTTTTCACCTTTTATCAATAAAACAGTGTCATCAGCAAAAGACAAAATCCTACCCGAGCTTATAGATAAGTTACAAAGGTCGTTTATAAATACTAAAAATAGCGTTGGTCCCAGTATACTTCCTTGTGGTATGCCAAATTTAATAGGAAGATTTTTACTGGTGTATTCCCCAATCTTAGTACACTGCATTCTGTCTGTGAGGTTACTTTCATATAAATTAAGTGGTTTTCCCCTAACACCAATTTTCTCCAATTTCTTTAATAACAACGGAACCGCCACAGTATCAAAGGCTTTCGCTAGGTCCAGAAATACTCCAAGGCACTTATTGCCACCATCTAGAGATTTGACTACGAAATCTGTTAAGTCGTTGACAGCGTCAGAGGTGGATTTTTTGGCACGAAAGCCATATTGGTGTTGAGATATCAAGTTATTATTTTCCAAATATTTTATGAGTCGCGAGTTAATGATACGCTCTAATATTTTGGACAGAGCTGGTAGTATTGCAATTGGTCTATAATTGGTCAGTTGGTCCTTTTCACCACTTTTATAAATAGGATGAATGATAGATTTTTTAAAGGTGTTTGGAAAAATTGACTCGGAGATACTCAAGTTACAGATATAGGTAATTGGGGAGATAAGTGAATTAGCAAAACGCTTAATGAAGGCCGTGGAAATATTTTCATAACCAGCTGCACAGTCTGTTTTCAATGAGTTGATAATTGAAGCTACTTCACTTTCATCCGTTTCGAGTAATACAAAAGAAGATTGGGTATTACTTATTAGAGGTGAACCGTGGTTATTAGATGAGCTCCTTATCTTTTCGGCAAGATTCTGACCTATACCAACGAAATATTCATTAACTAAGTCGATTGATTCATGAGGGGACTTTCTTATTAGATTGGAAGCGTTAGTTTTATTATCAGAAATATTTAGAGTCCTTTTTAATACTTTCCACAATTTTTTATTACTAGTTTTCGCTTTCATAATCTCTGATTTATCATACTCTCTCTTAACTTTTTTTAAAATATTATTACAGAAATTCCTGTACCGACGATACGTGATATTTAAGATTACGTTATTAGGTTGTTTTCTAATATATAAATGAAAATTGTCACGGTTACGAATACATCGTAACAATCCAGTAGTAATCCATGGTTTTATTGGTCTAGACCTATTAGAAAAGCGCAATATTTTACTATTAGAAGTTAAGGCTTGCGATAACATATTAGTGAGCAGAGTACTGGCTCGGTTAGGGTCGTTACATTTTAAGATGATAGTAAAGTCTAAGGCTTTCATAGATCTGTCAAGACCCTCAGAATCGACTTTCATTACACTACGACTGATGTGCCTTTTTCGATCATTTAAAGTTAAGGAAATCATTACTGCATTATGATCAGTTACTGATGAATTTATTACGTAAGATGTTCCGGACATTGAGGATTTTAGCATAATGTGATCCAGACAGGCACTGCCTCTCGTAGGTAGATTATGTGAAGGTAGTAGTGAATGTGAAGCCATTAAATTTAAGTAGTCTTGAGATTGTTGATCGTTAGTACAGTCAGTAATGTTAATGTTAATATCGCCAATTATTAATATATTTTTGAAAGATCTTAAGGATGTAAGGATTGAATTAAGAGAGATTAAGAAATTTTTCGCGTTGTTTTTAAAACAGTGAGGACGATATATGCCAACAATAACTGTGTAGATGTTAAGTTTAATTACTAAACAATTCGCTTCAAGAAATTCTGGCTCACTAACATCACAGACGACACTATTTTTGACGTAGACTACTACACCATCACTTTGGTTATAAAAGTCGTTTGTTGAGTGGCAGTGATAGCCATCTAGGATAGGTATTACGGGGGCACAGGAAAGCCAACATTCTGTGAGTATTATCAGATCAATATCGACTGCCATTTGAGTGAGAAGTACATTAAAGTTATCAAAATTACATGTAATGCTACGTATATTTTGTGACAAAATATTCAAAGATTTATTCATTATTTGAGATCGTATATCATCGGGATTGCAATATTTACATTCAGACATCGTGATGTCATCCAAATTATTTATTTTATCATTTATATCAGCCATAGAAAAACATACGCGTAATACCACAATAATAAGGCAAGTCGAACAATACTAGATATAATAGATTATATAATAAGATTTGAAAAATCGACCATGAAATAAAATTATTATTAATTATTTTTAAAGAAAATATGTTATGTAACATCCCCAAAATATATACCCGTGTAAAAAACGTATAAGTTATGATTAGTATGAAATGTAGTACGATATTAGTATGAGAAATAAATATACAATATAATATGTAGCAAAAAATAATAACAAAAAAATGGAATAATATAAGTAACAATGATTCGATAGTGTTTTTTATAATTTTCATATGCGGCGGCACAGTGCTATAACACGCCATAAATAGAATATTTACATTAGTTTTAAGCTTAGCATCTAAAAGCAAGAATAAAGAAATCAATTGTACATTTAAACAGATATAGTAATAGACACAAAAGTAGTTGAACAGTATTGCATAGAAAAATATCACTAAAATTTCTCAAAGTAAAATATTAAATTTATTTACATTTTTCAAATAGATGAATTCCCAAAAAACTTATTTATATCTTCTAATGAGCGGATACGGCGAATTTCCGATAAATGCGTTTGTCTAACATATATACGCCCGTATTTAGTCCACGCATATTTCCACCCGACGCGACGGCACTCTTCCCGCGTCTTATAAAACAAATGACGGTTTGCTTGTGTCAGCCGCTCGTTTACGTAGACGCGTCTAGGCTCCGTGGTAGTGATGCCGGCCGAGTCGGTGCCGCGCCGCACGCGCGCCGCCCGCAGCAGGTTGTCGCGCACCGCGCGCCGCGCCAGACGCACCGCGACGGGGCGCGAGCGCGGCTGAGCGCCGGTGTCCGCTATGATGCGTCGCGGTCCCGATCGCTCGGCGCTGACAATATCTTGTTCTGCCAATTCAGTGCCGAGTTTCTTTGCCAATAATATGACCATATGAGTGACGTTTTCTCCGCTTTTTTCATTTAGTCCAGAGATTTCTATATCATTTAGTAAGCTCTCCTGGTCGCGATCGTTAAGCTCAGAACGTAACTGTGTAATAATAACAACAGGGTCGTCTTTTTCCGTCAATGCGGGTTGACGTTCTGTACTCAATAATTCCAAGCTAGCTAAGCGTTCCTCAAAATTGTCAACTCTTTTGTGTACCTCTGCAACAACCGAATTTAAGCGAGATAGTTCCTGTCGAAAACAGGCCATCTCTTTACTGACGGATGCAAGTTCGATTCGCAACAATCTCATCTCTTGAACCAGAGTCTTATTCTCACTAGCATCTTCAAATGCTTCCTCCGTATTATCGGGGCTACTTGGAGGATTATTTGTGGTTCCCTTGTCCGAAGCAGGGGTTGATTTACAACCCCGACACAGCCATTTGTGTGGCGGGCGGCTTGCTGGGCTTATATTAGCGCATGTCTTATGATAAAGTATAGCACATTTAGTACACTTCACGCCCTCTGTTGTTGCCAGGAACTTACCACAATAGTTGCATTTATTTGCCATGGTAATTGAGAATCAATAAATTACTCGTAGCGGCGTATAGATGGCACCTCGTCAGCAAAATTTAAACTATATTTATACTGACACTGTTTTTTTTTATTTAAAAAGAGGCTCAATTACACTTTACTAACATCGTAGTATTTATCTATTTAATTTTGCGAAAATAATGTAATAAATAACAATATTCACATTTTTTATTTCGATGTCGGTAGTCAGATGTTCCGGGTTTCGCGCACTGTTGTGATTTTGGCGATATTTTGAACTTGAAACCTCGTTTTAAAGTACAATAACACTATATGTCCACTAGCACAGGAAGCACTACGAATCACGGCACTTTATGTAGACTTATACGCAATATACATATTTATTTAAACCATAAAACGTAAGACTTATGCATGTCGTCCGGAGGCAGCGACCTCTCCCCAAATTTTATGCATTTAATCTCTATATTTATTAAATTATTTTAATAAATTATTTATATTCATTACGTGATTAAAAAAATACCAAAATCAGTTATTTATCTTGTAAAATCATTTATTTTAAAATGTAAAAAATAAGCAGTCACGTTTCGACAATTTACAGACACGTTTTTTCACCTAAATTAATGACTCTATAGTCTAGAGTGCAGTGCAATATATGCAAAATAATTTAAATTTTAAATGTAATTTATTGAATACAATATCTACTTCCTATTTATATTTTTTTAAAACTAACAAGAATATATGTTATCTAGGTCTTTAGCTAACTTATTTTTTTTTTTTTTTTTTTTTTTTTTTTTTAGCTTTACGCTAAATCCCTTGCGGAGTAGTCAGAGAGAACGGATCGCCAAACGCTACGGTCTCTACATACTTTTTTCGCCTCGTCCACTGTCATCAACCTCTTCTTACACGCCCTCCGGGGGGTTCTGATGCTTTTTACGTGACCTTCTTCCAGTATCGTCGACACTGTGTTTTCGAAGGTCAACCGAGGTCTGTCCCTGCCTCTCTTACCACTCACCTATAAAACCTATAAAAACTTTATTATTGTGTAAATAATAAATATACCTGACAGTGTTAAGGATTAAACAACTAAAACAATAGTGCGGCTACCCACAATTAAATTAATTGCTTCTAATGGCAGAGCATAACACGGATTTTCCTAGTAACATATCTTTATAAAGTCTTTTTATTCGATTAACCATTATGAAGATCAATTAAGCGCTTATGGCTTTAATTCAACAACATTTTAAATAAAATTTTATAATATTTATAAATAAAATTGATTGAAGCACATTATTGCATTCGTCTGTACCTACCTATGTTAATACCGAACAACGTCAAGGGCATGACATAGCACATTTAAACTTTATATGGGGAAGAAGCACAGAAAGACAATATTTTTAACATTTCTAATAGTTATGTTCTCTTAAGAAATTGAAAAACAGTTTTAGAAAACGTATAATGCTATGTATATGTTCTACACTCAGCTGCGTTGAAACTCGTATATACGTACGCTTTATAATAAGTTATTTTTTAACTTTTTTTACAACCTTTTTCTTTATAATACATAAGAAATACGTTGGTATAGTGGGACAGCGTCTGACTAAACGCGATTGGCTAGATGATGAATTTGATTCCCACTCGAAGGAATGATTCCATTACTTTAGAACGAAATCTCAAGGTTTTCTCTGAATACCCTACGGAAAGACTTCTTTCCGTAGGGTAGTCAGAAAACCTGCCAATTAAATAGACACACACACACACTACCAAGTGGGAATAGTAGTCAGATGCTGTCACGCTGCTCCAGGATGGCCTAAATAAGTTAATGAATAATACAAGATTGCGCTGAGCGATATCGCCACAATGAGACTTCGAGAATGATGTCTAACATTCAAATTTATCTTATAATAGACTTATCTAATAAAATAAATAAACATATTTGTTAATTATCTAATAATAAAAAAGTTTTATATAATATTTTTATGATAGTTCACGATTTTCGATATTTATCTTCAGCGATAGCGATCCGTTCATAGCTTTGCCCTAACTACAGGGCTATTTTAGAACTATTTCATATTTTCGGTGATTTTTTTTCTCCCTTAATTCCCGCATTACTTCTAATAATATTGCTATAGCTCTGGAATTTTTTAAATCGGTTTGGTAGTTTCGGATAAAATCTGCCTTATTCATACAAATTCATAAGCTTACCTCTGGTATCAAATAAGTTTGAAAAAGTAGACGGAAAACAAACTTAAAAGTTGTTCTTCATCATCTTGGTTACGCTTGTAGGGATGTACATATTTATATTGTATTGTCGATTCCACAGTAAGAGATTGGTTTAGATAACTTAGAAAGATTTTTGTAAATACATAGATAGAAACATATGCAGCTACAAATATATGCAGAAACATACATGTGCAGCTAATTAAAGTATACTAAATAAAAAACCAGGTAGTAGAATTAATGTAAAAAACATATCCATATTTACGGCCTACGTCCTGTTTATTTATTTATTTTTTTCATTTATTTCAGCTTCAGCAGGGTAGGCAGAGGGAACCTAGTGTTAAGACACTCCGTTCCCCACTTTCCGCCGAATTTGGAGGCATTGCGTGTTAAGTGGGGGAACTTGACGCCGCGCTTTACCTCCGATACCAAAGCGAAGAAAATGAAAATTTATGTTGCATGTAAAATACCGAATTCACAAAGTTATAATTACAGAATTTAAGTTAAGTACACGTCTTGTTAAGTATGTAATTGTTGTTTTGTCTCTTTTACTTAATAACTGTCAAATGATTTGATATCTTAATAACAACACATATTAATCGTATCAATAACAATAAATAATATAATAAATAATTAATATAATAATCAATCATATAATTATGATCCTATAAATAATATGATATTGTAATTCTAATAACAAGATAGGCCAGCCGTGGCGCAGTAGCTCGAATGTGTGGCTGTAAAGGACTGGTTGTGGGTTTGATTCCCACTCGAGGAGTGAAAATATTTAATATATCCATTTCCTTCGCTTTAATATCAGAGGCAAAGCGCGGCGTTAAGTCCCGCCACTTAATATGCAATGCCTTCGAATTCAGCAGAATGAGGGGAATGGTGTGTCGTAACACTAGGTTCCCTCTATCTACTCTGCTATGTGCGGGATACAGCGTGAAGCTGAAAAAAACAAAAGATAGGTCCTGTGAGGTAAAGACTTAGAAGCTGACTGTAAGCGCATAGTTTAGGGTTCAATTCCTCCTCAGAGCAGAAATTATATCTAAACTATTTTCGTTTCCTGCACTGGTCAAAGACAAAGCGTTACGTGAGCTCTGACAATACCTCTCACAATATCTCAAATTTTAAACAAAAATAATAATTTTGTAGTCTTGACCAAGCGCGGATCTACCTTAGTAGGCACTATGGGCATGCCAGCAAACTAAATTGCTTTTGACATCATTTTTTTGGTCTTAACACAAGCTCACTGACTTACGTCACATTTCAGTATCACCGTATAAACTTAAAAAAATGAAAAGAAAACATCTCAGTGAGTTACGAATTGTGTCTCGGTATTCATACTCCGCACTTGGCTTATTTTAAGATGACTGTGACCACAAACTTTTTTGAAGGCTGGATTCGCCCCTGGTCTTGTCACTAAGTTCTCTTTGCCTACCATGCTGTACGAGCAAACCAGTGAAGCAGGAAAATTAACATAAAATACATAAATATATACAATACACACATAAATATTTCATCTTATTAAATTTGAATACATTATATTATTTTGTGACAAGTTTGACCATGGACGTTGTACAAGAGTGTTTTATTATTAACTTATGGTTTTCCCTATCATAGATTAATTACATGATTTCAAGGACAATATTTTTATTATTTTATTTCCTATGTTTTATAATATCTCATTGATATTGATTGGCTTGAGAGACATCTCAATATTGTGATGTAACAACAAATACATTTTTTAATAAATTAAATATTGGATAATATATTAAATCTCAAATATACCTATATATTTATAATTCTTTATTAAGTATCTCTGATTGTTGCTACGAATGTTTTGATTTTATTATATTTTTTATTTTTATTCTTTTACTACATAAAATGAAAGGCAAAGAGAATCTACAGTCAAGATACTCCATTTTTCACTTTCCGCCTAAATTGAGTAGAGAGCGGGGTATCTTGACACTAGGTTCCCTCTGACAATCTCGTTATACAGAAAAAAATGAATCTTTAATATAACAATGTAATAAATACATATTTTTGCTTGCAGCCATGCCAGACCAAGAAATAGAATCGGCCGAGGCGGTAGTCGCTATACGGGATTGGCTCAACAAGCAGCCGCACCTGCCCCACGATGTTGGTATGTCTATAATATAAGCTAGGAGCACCATCAGACTGTTTGCACATTGAGCGAAACGAGTACATCTTAATTAATGTCTACGGGAAACCACATTTTAAACGATTATCCCTCATCGTCATTGGAATACTCAAAAACTTTTGTTAACAAACCATCGGATTATTAGCTTGAATAAGCTCATAAAATTTCATAACGATCGGTTCAGCTGTTTTTAGTTGATGTGGGCACAAAGAATGCAAAAGTCTCTAGTAGAGCGCTACGCTCGCTTCGCTCGCTTCGCTCAAAAAATCAAACATTCTAATTTTATTATCACCTATGATAATAAAATTCCTATACTAATAGGATTATGAAGTTTTTAACTTTAGTTAAAATTACTACAAACAATGTTTAAACGCACTATGTTTATTTACTAATCGACTATCAATTGACCTGAGGGAGGTCTACGTCCAGCTGTAGATATAAAAAAGCGGATTTGATTGATTGATTGATTGATATCGTATCTCGAACGTAATTAAATACAATATACATTTATAAACAATATAACAAACAGATAACAATATCGGCAACAAAACAACAGATTACATATAAATAAAAACAAGATAAGCTGAATGGAGATAATATGAAATCTCGAATGCCATCATTAAAAAACACTTTGCTATCATATTGTGGGTCGCAGATCACGAATGAGCATTTAAGTGTTGCGATATAATATTTTCGAAAGAGTAAAAGTGGCGTACTATTGGGTCAGTGATGGCGGGTCAGCTAACATTCGACAGTAACTTATTGAACATCATTGTATGCAGCATAATATAAGAAGAATTTTATGACTATAGCTTAAATTTCATTGCATACGAAGATCTTATATCTGTACTTTCTAATAATACACGTTAAAGTATAGTTTTATGGGTACATTACCCTTTATGGGTAAATGCGTTGTGGTAAAATTAAGTAAAATAATTTGTAAAATGTACATAACTAACATAAGCTAACAAAGAAAAGTATAGTTACATTTGTAAAATAAGTTATAAAGTATATATATAGTTATAGAGTATACTAAATTGTACTCTTGTAAAGTTTATTTTATATATATCATAAAATTATATAAGTAACACGTCATAAAATTATATAAGTTTTTATCAACTTGACGACGACGGCTGACCTTTACATCGTAAAATAAAGTTAGAGTTCATCTTACCAGATTTAAAATATTTATTTCTAACACTTCACGTCTTTTATTGAACAAACGGGTTGTCAGAGAGAACTCTGTTTCCTACTTTTCATCCGAAACTGTGACAATAAATATAAAATACTATTATTCCCCCATAGGAGAACTCACAACCGTCAGATTGTTCTATCTAGTTTCTTAATAATAATTCATTTATAAAAAAAAACATTTTTTTTTGTATATTATTTCAATGGTGAAAAATTGTGATAAATATAATTTATTGAATATCCAGCTTTACTATCGTTGATATCGAAAGTATGAAAACTGTGGCAGAAATAATATAACTGTTATCCCCATTGACGCAATATATACTCGTTACCTTAGGAACGTTTATATAACTTTTAACAAAAAAGTATACATTAAATATGTGGTAGTATTAAATTAGTGTTATCAATTTAATGTGTATATGTATTATAATCATAATATTAAAAATATTATGATTATGCACTTCTTCTCTATATAAACCAACTTTGCCAAATTTCATACTGCTCTACCTGCATTATTTTCGTAGAAAGAGATACATAGCTTTTCTTTTATATACAAATCTGTAAATCAAATTTAATATTTGTTACTCTAGAAACATGACCTAAAGAAACTAAAATTTATCGTATTTAAGGTAAATAATGGGAGTAAATAAAATTAAAAAACTTTTAAATTATGGTCAATAGGTTATATCAAATATAATAATTTTTGAGTTATATCCATGACAAGATAGATAGAGCTCACATGGAGCACCATACTTATAGAGAAATTTACAACAGAGAAAGTTGTTTTTCAAATATACACGATAATAGCTAATGTTCACCTTTCATTTTGAGGATGTTATGCATTTCACTTTATTTAATTGAGTACTAAAATTGTATATTTATTAGAAACGCATGGTTTGTGATAGAGACAGAGCGCTTGGACAGTATCGGTGAGGCGCGGGTTCGAATTCTGCTGCGTTCAATTTTTTACACTTCTTCTAAATAAATGTCTGTTTCTATTTCCTAAGTGTGTGAATAAAACTTTAAAAATTTTAAAATTCTTTATTTGTTACTGTTTTTTGTTCAAGTTTCATTCACTAACTATTAAAAGATAAATAAAAAAATGTATTATTACGTAAAAAAATTGTAATTATAAGATAATTGGCGGATAGGGTCTGATTGTTACCGCGATAGTTATGGGTTCGTTTCCCACTAGGAAATTATTTTCATTTTTTCGCTCTATATATATAGAAGATCGCGGCGTCAAATTCTGTAATAAAATAATTAAACATAATAAATACCAACTAGGGTGTGATGGATTTGTTAATAATATAATAACTTGACTGCTTACAAAACATATAGTTAAATAAATTGCTATGTTATTGACAAATTCATGAAGTTACCGTAACTAATATATTCAACTAATGCGTGAACAGTTCTATGAAGTAATACTGGCATTGCATGTAGTAACACTAATTATGCTTTTGTTAAGGTGTTGGCGTCCCAAAACTTTGTAAAGAAAATAAATATTAACTATAAATTAATGTTCATTTTCTATAATCTCTTCTTCAATAATCCCTTATCTATGTTTCGACTTATGAATATGCATGTAAACAATTTAACATATTTTTGTTTTAAGTCATTTAATATTTTTAACATTTTAACGTGTTATTCATACTTATTAAATTGGAAAACATTATTAGAAAACGTATAATAATTTTAACGCAGTGGGATTCGAAACCGCGCCTGTTGGAAATTGTCCAAGCATTCCTAGCTGATCAGACTCACTCAGACCATGCGTTCTACTACCAACTGCGGTGAAATTCTTATACACTTATTATATCTTATTTTTGTTTTATTTTTGATTTTTGCAAAACAAAACCTAATGTCAAGACATTACATTCTCTACTTTTCACAATAAATCAATTGCTATTTGCAATATATAAAAATTGGTACAACTTACCAAATATTCTAATAGTTAAAAGTAACAACGATCAAACTACATGCTAACTGGTAGTAGTTAAATATATTAGAAACCGAAACAAATTTGTTGCGAAGCTATTACTCGTGCTCATGAATAATTATGACACACGTTAAGTAAGACGCCTGTTGAGTTGCATTTTTATTGTCCATACTTATGTATGTACTAGCTATACCCGCAACTTCACCCGCCTGGATTTAACAAAAAAGTTATAATTCTAAAAAAAAATATAGTCTAAGTTAATCCTTATTACATGACTGCTAGTGAAAGTCCCATCAAAATCAGTCCGGCCGTTATAGAGGTTCGCCAGGATATACACACAGAAATTGTAAATATTATTATTATGGTATATGTACTAAGTAGGTAATAAAAAGTGTTTATTTTAATATAACAAACAGATACTCCAATGTTATTTATTTACTTCAATATTTTTAAGAAGTACAGATAACGTACATAATATATGTAATTGTAATTTTACCGTAATTACAACTTAATTTATACTTTTTCTTATAAGGAAGTTGTGAGTGTCGATTAATAAATACTTTAAAATAATTATTATAATAACCTCTTAATAAGGAAATTTTAATAAACACGTCGTAATATAAAAATTATAATGTAATTAATAAGTATAATAAGACCATTGTGGCACAGTGTCAGAGCGTCTGACTGCAAACTCAATGTTATGGGTTCGATTCCCACTCGAACAACATGATGATGATGATATTTAAGGGTCTCAAATCGGACCGAAGAGTATATTACAGAGTGTCTTTCCTGTTGCCTACCTTATTAAGCAAGAAAATACGTAAAGCTGGAATAAAGGAATTTTGGATATGAATACAAGTTGCTGTTATTTTTACTTTCCTTATAAATTACTACTGCAGATAAAAAAAAGTTAAACTTAAAATGAGCAAGAGCATTGCCAATAAATATAATACGGGAATGCGACTAGGGACATGTTGACAGTCACGTAGACTTAGTTCATATAGTTAAAGCATGTACAAAGAATAGTAAAGACATATAAATAATATACTAACTACGTAATAATGGCAGCTTCTAGCTTTTTTTCGCATAGCAACGTAGGCAGAGATGATATCAAAACTATCTGTTCCCCAGTTTTCTACCAGAAATGAACAATTCCGTATTTATTAATTGCATAAAAGCTTTAACTTTACTTTACTTTTTAAATGGATTATAGGGAACTTAGTGGTGGTATGTATGTATGTAATATCTCTCTTCCTACATCGCATATTTTTATATACACGCGTAAGGATAATATCCATACCAGATGTAAATGAGTTAAAATTTCAACGCAGACATTCTAAGTTTAACTTTTCGGAAATTCTGTTTTATATTTGCATGAATTTTTGATTCAGTCATTTATTCCCCATTTAAATAAAATAATTACTAATGTTTATTAATGTCTATTAGGGGCCAGTCGTAGCGCAGTGGCACGAACGTGTGACTGTAAACGACTGGTTGTGGGTTCAATTCCCACTCGAGGAGTAGAAATATTTAGTATTTCCATTGTCTTCGCTCTGGTATCGAGGCAAAGCGCGGCGTTAAGTTCCGCCACTTAACACGCAATGGTCACCAGAGAATTCGGCGGAAAGTGGGGAACGGAGTGTCTTAACACTAGGTTCCCTCTGCCTATCCTGCTGTGTGTGGGATACAATGTGAAATTATTGTCTATTAAAATTTCAAATTGCATATGGAATTCGACTTATCAACAAGATTCATTAAAATAATAAACAAAGGTATTTATAATATTCGATACACCTGCCAGCGTTTGAAGTCGTTAAGTACATATAATATAACCTGTATTGATAAGTTAAATAAGATACAAAATATATAAATATAAATGTCGTATGAAAACACTTCAACATTAATAACCGCTTAATGTGAGATCATCAATTAGCAGTCGAGCAAAAAATGCGGTATTTATTATAATATCGATGATTTTGTAAATATTACATCAATTGGCAAAAATAATATTATAAGAAATAAATAGGTACTCGCCGTAAAAAGGATCTGGCAATACTAAGCATTAATAACATACTTAAAAATGTATATTGAAAAATGACATATTGAAAAAAGAGTACTTAAAATTTAAAAAAGTTTTCGTCTATTTTTCCCCACTTCCTTTCCTTCACTCGACAGATGAATCTGTCGGGAATCGGAAATCTTCCTTGATTGACCTAGTGGGGTATTACCTGAAAATGTCAATCTCTTATAGAGATACAGAAACCATCAAAAACTAACAAGGAATTATACTCTGGCGCTATCTGCACTGCTTGACAGGAGGATAGCGACCCACCAACCACCGGACCTGACTCCTAGAGGGAATGCTACAGTCTCTCTATTACATAAACAAATGAAATAAGAAACGTGTGACCGAGTGTACTCACTCGCTAAAACAAATTAAAAAAAAAATTACAAACAGAAAAAAGAAAAAAAGCTGGAAAGTACACGAACCTCGGGTCTGTGGCGTTTAAAAAACAAAGAGCAAGAGTGTTACTGTAAACGCGACTTTAATACTTCATTTTCTTCGTTTTGATGACGAGAAGGACGGCGATGAGTTCCTAAAAAAATTAAAAAATAGTAGCTTTAACTAATGTCTCTAATTTTCTCATAACAGAGGATATCCTGCTTCGTCGGTTCTACCTAAGTTGCCGCCAAAGCATGGAGCGGGTAAAGCGCACCATAGACTTGTTCTTCACTATCCGCTCGACGGCGCCCGAGCTGTTCCTCAACAGAGACCCGTGGTCACCGGAAATAAGACGTGTATTTGAAATTACGTAAGTTCATAAGATATTATTTACAATTTACAGATATATTATATATAGATAGAGACACCAGTCGTGGCGCAGTGGCACAAAGTGCGACTCTTACCGCGACTGATTGTGGGTTCGATTCCCACTCAAGCAACAGAGATATTTAATATTTCCAGTTTCTTTGCTCTGGTATCGAGTAGTCTCCACTTAACACGTCTCCAAAATTCAGCTCGATCGATTTAAACTCGATTCCTGGCGGTATATGGAGAACGGAGTGATTTACAGTCGGAAGTTTTATATATATTATATATATACTACTACTTATTACTACTTTGTACTTTTTAGCCACTCTATTATGTTTCTATTCATATATTTGAAATGCAAACAATGTAATGTTTAACAAACATAATAGAGAATAACTTTAACATAAAGTTTGAACAAAGGACTAGAGCTACAGGCATATACATATACAATAAAAAAACTTATCTGCATAACTAGTTGAGAAAAGAAGCTTGTCTAGTCATTTAGTAAGATCTAGTTCATCAACAAATCATGCTTGATTTGTTGGTGAATCTATAAATAATTATAATAGTAATGTATTACCAAATATAAAATATATATTCTTAAATTTAGCATATAATAAACTCGAGTCAAAGATGTCGGGTTAGAAAAGGTCGAATGATGTTTGTTAGAACGAATGAAAAAAAATAATGACGCAAATTGTGCAATGTTACTAAACTTTTTAAAACTAATAAATAAATAATTTTATGAACAAAGGGATCAAAGCTTGATATAGAGAGTTATGAGAGATATAATTATTTTCTTATATTTATGAATTTCACGGGATTTGCAAAGGAAAACGTACCACGTGGCCATATTTTTCGACCTAGTAACGTTCTAGTAAAAACTAAACTAGCCTAGACTAAAAATCTATTTTTTTTTTTGTGTTTTCCTTTATTGCAGCTTCACGTTTTCTCTGGTATAGTAAGATAGTCATAGACAACCTAGTGTCAAAACATCTCGTTTTCCATCTTTCTCGACAATCTGAGATATGGCGTGTTAAATAACGAAGCTCTACGCCTCGCTTTATCTTGTTCATAAGAAAGTAAACATGAAAATAATTATGTTATATTTCCACCAAGAGGGAATCGAACCTACAGCCGATAACGATTGCAGGAAGACGCACTGCGCCACGATAGCCTGGATTGCTTATCGCTTAGACTAAATTTATCAAAAGCAGAAATTATTACACCTTATATAAAAGCTAGATATTTATATCTATTAAATATTTTAATACTAAACAGGAAATACTAGTTGGTATTCACCTATGACACATACGTCACACTAATATATAACTTAATTGTATTATGAATTTTGTTTTGTATAATTGACGTCACCGAGACGATAATTTACATATTTATATTATGTAAAAAATTAAAGCTCCGGCTTTTACTTTCGAAAAATAAAATTTATAACAGAGTATGGCATAGCAAAAAACCTTATGATTGAATGAGCATGATGACTGTTAAAAATATTCACGAGGTATAAAAAATATACCTACTTGAGGTCTTATATATATAGTTTCCCCATACAGCAAGGTAGGTAGAGAGAACCTACTGTTAGAGTTCTAACTCTCTCTCTGTTCTCTTCTACTTGTTGCTAGAATACGATAATATATTACATGTTAAGTTGTGGAATTCTACGCCGCGCTTTCTACAATTAGAATGGCTAAACGGAAGTATATTAAATGTGATTTCTCACAGTGCTATGAATGACTATAAAGTCTTATAGTCTTAAATAATATAAATTATTATTTAATAGTAGGATAGAGTCTGGCTGTACAGCGATGGTTGTGGGTTTGAAACCCACTCGGCGATTAATTTTCATATTCATCAATATTTAAATATTCGTTTCATCGCTCTGGTACCTAAGACAAAGCGTGACGTTAAGTTCCGCCACTCAACACAACAATGTCTTAACAATGTCTCGATTTCTGGCGGAAAGTGGAGGATGGAGTGTCTTGACACTAGGCCTATTACATATTTTTAAAATATTTTTGAGTGTTTATTTACATATTTTCTCATTACATTTACAGTGACATGTTGCCGCTTCCGAACAAGACAAAGGAGAACTACAAAGTATTTATCTACCGTCTGAACAATCCTGACTACGACTTGTTCAACTTCGTGGACGCTGTCAAGACATTTTTCATGCTCGCTGACACCAGACTTACTGAAGAGGATGATATTCCTTCTGGAGAAATACCAATATTCGATTCCGCGAATATTACATTGAAATTTATTGGAAAAGTCAATTTGTCAGTGTTAAGAAAATATATGACTTATACACAGGTAATGTATTAGTAATGTATTAGGAATATATAATATTTTATGTAATGTAAAAAAAAACTTGGTATAAAAGGACATCGAGGCGCAATGTGCCACTGTCCGACTGTACTGTATTGGTTATGGGTTCAATTCCCACTTCAAACTTCTTCAATTCGATTCAAGAAATGAAAATAATTTAAACGTAATAATTCACGTGAATGATTATATTTAAATTATTTTGATTTGTTCGCTCTATAGCCAGACAAATTGCGGCGTTAAGTTTTGCGACTCAAAACATTTCTCTGATGCGGGCGGAAAGTGAAGAGTAGATTTTTGAGACATTAGATTCTCTTTGCTTGCCCTGTTATTTGAGAAAAAGCAAGCAAGCTCGTATTAAAAATATTTACCACATTGTGGTGCATTTGGAATATATTTATCTAGAAATTAATTAAAAATTAAATGAATGAATGAATTTGCAGAAAGTTCAGTATAAAACATTTGTACACTACATAATAAGTTAATATAAAAAAAACTATTGAAATAATCATCTTGTTGATATACATTTTTTTTTAAATATTGAGCTCGAACTCTCCTGTAACGTGTTTAAGGCTTCATTTATATAATCAGAGTTATATTGACGTTTACACAGTTTCAAGGTAAATTTTGGGACAATTGTTATAATTTTGTCACAAATAGTTTTTGTTTACATTTTTAATTTGAATATTCTTGTAAGAAATCTATTGTCAGTTCAAAAATAAACAAATTATCCTGCATAATAATTTACAACTCTAATAGGTAATTTAAATATATGTAGAACATTTTTTTTTATTAGTATAGTTTATGAAAGGGGGCATCGTGGCGCAGCGTCTGACTTTAAATACGCTTGTTTGGGGGTTCGTTTTCCATTCGGCAGAATGGTAGAATATATATTTAATTATTTTCATTTTACTGTCCCGATATGTAAAAGTTAAAAAAAATAAATAAAAATAGCTTCACGCTATATCCCGCACACAGCAGGGTAGGCAGAGGGAACCTAGTGTTAAGACACTCCGTTCCCCACTTTCCGCCAAATTCGGAGGCTTGCGTGTTAAATGGCGGAACTTAACGCCGCGCTTTACCTCGACACCAGAGCAAAGAAAATGGAAATATAATTTCCACTCCTCGAGTGGGAATCGAACCCACAACCAGTCGTTTACAGTCACACTACAGATAAAGAAGTGTAAAACCGTAAAAAAGCCTAAAAAATACTTTAAGTAATTAAACATCTAGATCAGAAAATAAATTGTTTTATTCTTTTTATAATATGTTAGTAATAGTATAAAGTTTTTATAATATAGTCTACATATAATAATAGAACAATTTATTGAAAAAAATTGTCAACAATGGCAAACAAATATTCATTCACAAGATATTTCCACGTCTCGAGTGGGAATCGAACCCACAACCAGTCGTTTGCAGTCACACGCTTGTGCCACTAGGCCACGACTGGCCACGAAAATAATCCACACATGAATTATCTCTTCGAGTGGGAACCACAGCCAATGACGTTTACTGTCAGACGCTACACCACTTTGTCAAGGCGGCCTCAATCGGAAAATTAGAAAATAATACGTAGATTTCACCAATTATTTTATAATATTAATTAAAGTGTTATAATATTAATTAATATTTTTTACTGCCTATATAACGTTTCTGACTACGAACTAAGTTTATTAATCTCCAATATTTAACGAAAAAAAACAAACAGCTATAAATACATACTGACGTATCGTTTATATGTAATTTTTATCACGTTCATTTTAAAGCAATGCGGTTGTAATAGTAATCACTCGTTGCACGCTATGCGCATATGTAGTGTAGTTATTAGGTTTTTTGTTAACTTATACCTGTTGGGGCACATATTTACTCTATAATACTCTGTACAATACTCTAGCTATATGACTGGGTGATACGCGATTTTTTCTTAGCTTTCTGATACTAAATGTAGCTTTTCCAATTATTTTGCCCTCAATTTAATTTGCGTGGACTATAAATCCCTGATCCCTGAACTCTCCAAGGAACTAGTGTGTCGAATATTACCAAATATCCTATTAGTATTGTACGAACATAGACACGTTTATAAATACACCTAACTAAATAATTATGTAATTGTTAACCATGATCTGTATCTTAATGGTATTTTACAATGCAATTAAACTAATACAACGCAAGCAACTTGGTCTCACGAACTCGAGGAATGGTTTCTCGTGAGTGACCTCCAACCTCTTCTATAGCCGTCCTGAATCTTGTACAATCTAATATTGGTGTGACATCAAACTACATATGTATATAACTCATATTTACACTTTTATGAGTTACTTCTGATTTATTTTTACCATTAATTAGGGTATTGATGTACTTAGTCTTAGTCGCTAAGTCTCGTAGCTTGCAATCTATTCATATATGTTCACATAACATTACATATAATACATTTTACATTATTTAGTGGTAAGTATGATTCCACTTACTTGACAATACCAGCTCCTGAGTCTATGACCACCATTGTTTTTAACACTATAACAACCACTATGACCATCACTTTGACCACCGCTGTGACCGCCACAGTATCTGTTACACACTGTTCGGTCACTGACATTAAATCAGTGTTAATTCCTTTTACATTTTACTACCCTCATTATATGACATAAAACGATATCCGATTTTATAAATTGTATGTACTCGGGATGTTTTTATTTTCTACGCTTAGTAATTTTGCAAGAGTTTTATAATTAGAATATACATATGTATATGTAATTAAAAAATCTTTATTGGAATTTAGGGAAATAATACACAAAATACAGTACGACATTAGTTGAAAACTGTGTTTTTTTTGAAAATGGGTATTTTTAAACATTTTAATTGTTTTACTTCCATTATTATGGCACGTAGCTTGCTGCATCCATACTTATATTATAAATGCGAAAGTCTGTGTGTTTGTCTGTCATGCTTTCACGGCTAATCTACCGGTCCGATTTGGATGAAATTTAGAATGAAAATAGAAAAAATTACTGGGACTAACATAAGCTACTTATTTTTTGAAAAATCAACCGCTAAAGGGTTGAAATAGGGGATGAAAGTTTATATGAAAAATCTAAACCGCTTGACCGATTGTAATGAATTTTGGCATAAATACAGTTGATAATCTAAGCTTAAACATAGGCTACTTTATTTTTCAAAAACCCACCCCCGAGGGTTGCAATATAATGAAGCATTCATGTAGTTCACGCGGCGGAGCCGCGAGCGGGCCGCTAGTAGGAAATAACCTACGAGATCAACGACGTTTTAACCAACTTTACATTTAGTTAGAATTTACATATATTCCTCACTTAATTATGAAATTTTTACTACTTACAAAGTTAAAAAGCTGTGAACATGCTGCAAATATAATAAGTAGTCATCTAGAAACAAATTTAATAATCACAAGTTCATAACAAGTTTTGCAAATTAAATATTGGATTAATTTCTTATTGTTCATCTTCCAGGAGTCAATACCAGTTCGGCTAAAACAGGTGCACGTCATCAACGCACCGTCATACATCAGCAAAATTTATGCAATCTGTAAACCATTGCTTAAAGCAGAAGTAGCTAAAATGGTAAGTCAAAAAAAAACTTACTTAGAAACTAACATCTTATTTATTATCTACATCTTATCTATTTAAAAATTACTTACATATTTAAAATCCGATTATTACCATACTATTGTAACTTTTTCGAAGAGCTTTTTCTATTGGGTTGCGGTTGGGTCGCGATGGTTATGGGTTCGCTTACATATTCCTATAAAGAATATGTTTTAATTCTATTATTTATTAACCACGTCCTTTTGAAAACCAAGCGCTTTGACTGCTAAGTCAAGCGTTTTACTATTAGCTGCGTCGAAATTCTTATATATTTTTTTGTTACTTTTTATATTTTCTAAAAATATATTTTTCAATTTCCTAAGATTTTGAACAACACCTTAAAGTGTTAAAAGTACTGAATAATAGCATTCTCTCTTGCCAAACGACTGTTCGTAGAATTAATTATCTTTGGGTATCAGAAATTTATGAAAATCTCTCTATAGAGATGCTTTTCATACATTTCTCATAGATGATAAAAAATCTCTTTAAAATGTGGTGGTCGTGCGTGCGACTCAAGTAAGCTTATGGGGTCCTTTTAAAATACGCTATAGGTATAGCTCGTCTCCTCAATCCGAACCCCACGTTCTACCTTATCAAATTTGCAAAGATCCTTCTAATGCAAATGCAATTCCAGACTGGCCGAGATCTTTCAGTAGATTATAAAAGAATTCACTTTCCATTCACGAGAAGCATTACTAAACATTTTTAATATTGCCATGTTATTATTTTTAATATAGATAAAGTTCCACGAGCCGAATTCAGACACTCTCTACAAGGACGTGCCTCGAGAATTACTGCCTATTGAGTATGGGGGCAACTCCGGTTCCATCGACCAGATCAAGAGATACTGGATAAAACGCATGGAAGCGAAAAGGTACATTTAAATAAATATATATAAATTAACTATTTAGTGCAAATTGTTTGGTTCTACAAAAAAACCAAATGTCAAATTAAAAACGCTACATAGTACAGTGCGACAGGGTCTGAGTGTATTCATATTGGTTATGGGTTCGGTTCCCGTTCAGCGAATTATTGTATATAAATGATTTTTACTTATGTATTTGCTCTGGTACCTAAGGCAACACGCGCATTTTAAATTCTGCGCTCAAAACGCCTTATTAAATTATTCCTAAATGTTAATTTGAACACTTTTTCTAGTGTGCTGTGCTATTTATTTCAGAGGAAGAATCTTATCTTTTAAAGTGTTTTTTTTTTATGTGAAGATTATTCGTGCTAGTTACAATACTAAATTATTTTAAATATTTAATATAAAATTATTTAATAATACAATTTAAATTAATTTAAAATCTTCACTTTTTGCTTAGGTTTGTACATATCTATTTTTTTCTAATAAATATATAACTTCTTTCCAGGGATTGGTTCCTTGCAAACGACAAGAACTGGGCTTTGGATGAATCTCTGAGGCCCGACAACGTTAACAGTCACGTTAAAGAATTACCAGGATCTTTCAGATCACTCGCTTTTGACTGATATATTATTATACCTATTGTTATATTAGAATGTTTAAAACAGATGAGCTACTTTAAGTCTAAATTAATTCTTCTTTTATATTTTTATAAAGAAAATGAAAAATATTAAAATTAATTAATGTAGAAGGAAAATAAATTGTTTAAGTGAACATGCATATCAGTGGCGAGGGGTGGATTCTTAGAGAAGGGAAGCCGTAACAAAAAAAAAATATGTTCGTGGGAAATCAAGTTGGCCTTTTCCCGCCGCCTTGAGATGTAACGTTTACACAAAGGTCGCGGGTTCGATTCGATCACCGTAATTTTTGCAGTGCTTTTCTTTAGCTTCATGTGTATGTAAGTTTGTATGTATGTTTGTAACCGACTTCTTCCAACTACAACACAAAAAATATAATTTGATAATTAAAAAAATAACTCACCAAATAGCCTGCGTGCGATAAATGCATGCAGATGGCATGCATTTATCTTTCATGATTGAAGACGAAAGGCCCCACCTCTACCATATATGAAAGCACTGATGTGTTCTTAAACAGTGTCTTTCAAATATGATAAAAGTTTTCCTAACAAAACAACGGTGTCAATAAACCTTTTCATTAATTCGCGATTGCGGTCGACTTTCCGGTTGTGAACTTCAAACGAATTTGAAAAAAAGTTTTCGATGCGACTATTACCGAAATCATGAACAACTACGTAACAAGCAACTACGAATATGTTTTTCGGTTTGAACGTGCTTTTTAGCAGAGCTAGCTAAGTTATTAATATCTGTGAAACCCGTTTGACTCCAAACAGAACTCGAATTTGAAAATAGCAGACAAGGAAAGCAAAAATAAAATAAATAAATAAAAATATAAATAGCCTTTATTTCTCTGATCAATTTCCTTAAAACACATACATTAAAAAAGTTAGGTAAAATTTTACAACTAAACAAACAAACAGCTTTAATTTATTTATAATATTTAAAAAACTGTATTTAACCTACATTAAGCTATTTAACCTTGCATTAATTATGCTTATATTAGTTTATTTCATTTTATTTATTTATTTATTTTTTTTGGTTTTTGTTGATTTTATACATTTTTTTTTATTAAGAAAACTTTTAATATCAATATAAACTTCCAAAAATTACAAAACAATTCGCTTTTAAAAATTAGGTTAAATTTCACAATTAAACAAACTAAACATACAAACAGCTACAACCTATTTATAATCCTTAATTAAAAAACTTAATTTAACCTATTCTATCATATTATATTACAATTAATTATGTTTATATTAGCTTATTTAATTTTTCTTTTTATTTAATAATTTTTGTATTTTTTTGTTTTTAATGTTAAGAATTCACTGAACTTTTATTATCAATATAAACTTATAAAATTACAGAAAAGTGCGTTAAAAAAGTTAGGTAAAATTTTACAATTAAACAAAAAAAAAATTGCTACAATCTGTTTATAATTCTAAAAATACTCAATTTTACCTATTTATATTAATATATATTAATTTTGTTATATTATAGCTTATTTAGTTTTTTTTTGTAAGTTTTTAGTTGGTTTTTGTGTTTATTTTTTTATTAAGAATACACTGAATGTTTATTCTCAATATAAACTTACAAAAATTGCTAAAAATACATTTTAAAAGTTAGGTGCTTTCCAACTAAACAAAATATATATTAAGTATGTTATATTATAGCTTATTTCATTTTTATTTATTTTTTAGTTGATTTTTGTATTTATTTATTTTTTATTCACAATATGGTCAGGTTGTCTTGCGACATAGGCCTCCTCCAACTATATCCCATCTTATTTTCTTTAAATCCTCTTCAAATTCTAAACAGTCTGGGATCGCTCATTACAATTTTAGTATTTAAAGATTATGATGTTTTTTTTTTTTTGTTTTTACTGTTTTTTATTTTGTCATTTAGGATTATGTTGGAGGGTGGTGGTCTATCAACCCCGCAGTGACCAACTGTATTGGGGTTGTTCGCTGCCATTCGATTACTTTTAATTGCTATTTTACTTGCTTCTTGTAATGTTATAATACGCTCCTGGCCCGTTGCCTACGCCCAAGAACCATTCCTGACGTTTATCAATCTACATACATAGCCGTTTACGTATTTGAGACATGATATGTGATTCCTATATGTGTTACTTATGATATAATTGAGTTATATCATCGTCTTTAGATATTCTACATCAGAAGTGGGATATATTATTATCATTTTTATATATTTATTAGTTACATGTAATTGAATTTGTTTTGTAAAGAATTAGCAAAACCTTATTTTTATAAACACAAACTTATGTTTTTTTTGTTTCAACAACTTTATAACTTAAAGTAAATGTATTTTATGTTACAAATATTTTACAAAAGTTTTTAATCTTTTTTTTTTAAATAAAAATCTTGCTCGACAACGCGGGATTGAACTCGGGTTGACTCGATTTTGCTGTCCTTCATACACCACTAGTCCAACGTAAACTTTATGGCAACGGTCTAATATCGTTATATGGTTGAAGACTTATTTAACCGAACGTTGTGACAAAGGAAGTTACAACTTGCAATTAAGTTAATATTGTCACTATTTATTATTATTATACGGCACTTTTGTCACTAAACAAGTTCGTCACTTAGTACACTTCTTATTAGAATCGCTTTTTAACGTATACCACTCCCCAAGCACAGTTCACTCGATAGAAGTTTTTTTGTAATAGTTCGTGGTTAAAACAAGGAGATAACGTTTACACTTGATTTTTGGTGTATATAATTATTATTGATGCAATATTAGGGCTGAAAGTATGTTATTTATGCTTTTTTGAGCATTTATATACACGGAGCTTATTAATAGTACGTTTCACTTCTACCCGCCTTTTTTGTCCTGTTAATTTACAACTGCCAGTCATCCACATATATTTGTCATAAAACGATTTGTGGAAATGTTTGAAAAACCCATCATGTCTCTCGTAATCGATAGTCATATCTGGAAGAGCCCGACCTAGGCTTACGACATGCTTTTTGTTTTCGAAACTCAATTTGCAAAATGAAGTTTCTTCGGTTAGTAAATAATCAGTTAAACAGCATTCTATGTGTAAGAGTGCCATCATACCTCTGAGCAATCCGATTCACAAATAATCACAAGCTGAAAATTAACTTGGAAACACTAAACACTTAAATAAACTATTTAAAAACTCTTTTTTTCATTCACACACGCACGGATTAAGCAAACACGTCAGCCATTATGCTTTTTTGTTTTGAGTTACCAAAACCATTCAAAATTAACCAATAGACGTTCAATAAACTTTAAAACTTTGTTTTCGTATTATTTGACATGAGTTTAGCGAATCACGCGCCACTTGCTACGCTCTCGCTCGCACGCACAGATTTGATCATTCTCCCTCTCGCCGACACAGTAGCGCCGAAACACGTCAACTGCAAAAAGCCGCAAACAGTCCCGGCATATTTGAGGTAAAATTCGGTAAGTTAGAACGAAATAGATATAGGTCTATTTTGCAAGGAAATAAAGGGACAACTGCGCACTATGGAGATTTTAGTATGGAGATATAATGACGAAGTAGGCCGGTCTCGCGTCGGCTTGTTTTCCTACAAAAGTACTTAGGCGTTTCGATAAATTAGAGTTGGCTAAATACATTTTCAAGTTTGGTTCTTTATACGGTCTAAAAGTGGTAATTGAAAGAAATTAGCCCTAGTATAGTGATGTAATTATAAAAGGGAAGCCGGTCAGAATCGGCTTGTATGGGCCCTTCGCCACTGATGCATATAGCAACATCAGAGTCACCGTTGCTATTTATAAAAGTGGGTATAATTTTAAGCGATAATATCTTAAATGGAAATATCTATGAATTACTAGAGTATGTTCTTTAATTACAAAACATGCTTAATTTTAAACAACTTAATTTTAATGCATTTTCAAGTATTTTGCACTCAAACCTTACTCATTTGGTTAGTATAGTTCGAAACATCAGATGTTCTTTTAAATATATATATAGCAGAGGTCATCGTGACACAGTGGGACAGTGTCTGACTGTAGTCATGGATTTTTTGTAGGTTCAATTCCTACTTGATGAAATGATTATAATATAGGTACTATTTTCATTTTCCGCTTTAGTGAACAAAATAAAAAGATTGGGTTTCACTTAATACGCAATGTCTAAAATTTGATATATTATTTTAACAAACTATATAAATATGAATACCAAATTAGTTTTACAAAAAATAAAAGACAGTCTTAAAATTATTCTTTCAGGTACATGAAAATATAGTATTGTCATATAATTCAGTAAAACGTCCAAATTTTCAAACAACGTGAACGACAAAAAGTATTTTTAAAATATCTAATGTTCAACGCTAATGATACATACCTCTATGTATCATGAAGCTAATAAAAGTGTGTAAAAATAGGTCATTTAACAAGTAGCAACGTTATTTTTGGATATACAGAGATAATCTAGCATCTTCTACTGACCTAGATAGAAAATTGTTTGCTAAGACACTATCTTGAATGGTGATTTACCTAACAATAATTTTTAAGATGCGACACTCGTGTTTTAAAAATGTATTTTATATCAAATTACAGGATATTAGAATTATCGATCTTACTCATATCATTATAAAGGGAAATGGTGAGGTATAACTATATTTCTTTAATTTTACCTTTAGTAAATAAGTCGTTCTGTATAGAACTCAATAGATAAATTTTGACTTAAAACCTAAAATGTACATAATTTTAGGTTTTAAGTCAAAATTTGTTACATTTTTTTACATACGACAATTTCATATGTTATTGAAATTATTAATATTGAAAATTGTTACATTTTTACAATTTTATATAATTAGTTTAAAAATAAATATTTATGTTGAATTTTTGTGTTTTTTTTTTACATTTACATAAAATAATTACAGACAGTAAGAAAAACGAAATGATAATTATATATGAGTCCAAAAATCATTTTCAATTGAAACAAGTAACATATTGGTAAATATACTTGTATATCTTTTTTCAAAAACATTATAATTTTCCAAAAATTTTTAAAAAAGCGTTGCTATTTTTTTATATTTATAAATACATTCATAGGTTTCCGGTACATTTATATTTAAAGTCCTATCTAAATCCAAGAACGCTAAAATCACACTTTTTAATAGTTTTTAAAAAGTAGCGAGAAAATATCTATATTATAACTTAACGACTTAACGCTTGGCGTAACAACATAAAGCTGATTGTATGCGTCCCAATGCCCACGGTTAGTCACCTCTGTTAAAAAAAATGATTAAAAATTTACCGAAGTACTTAAAAGTTATGGACAACAGATGTCTTTTGGAATAAACTTTCTTTTTGAGTATGACTCAACACATCAGTTGAGTGTTAGTGGGTCGACTTGCGACACGCATCTATTATGGAGAAACTTGTTTAGTTCCAAAGAAGGGCGTCTTAAAAAAGTAATATTTTGCATTTTGCTTATAATTATTAAGTAATTTTAATGTTTTGACCTGGATTTCATTTTGAAAAATAAACTCATCGAATTCGATTAAGCTACTTTTAAACTGCCAAAGTTATAAAAAAAGTTGCAAAACTCAAAATGGACTTAATAATATTTACTGTACTGCTTGAGCGCGCTATTTAATGTCCTGATATCAAACGGAAAATGGAGACGGGAGTGTCTTGACTCTAAGCACTCTCCGACTGCTTCAGCATTACCAAGGCATTTTATAGCTAAGATTAAAACTAAATAAATATGACAAAATAAATATTATGCTTAAAATGGGAAACAGAGTGTCTATACAGTAGGTTCCCTTTGCGTATTATGCTGGGTGCGGGATACAGCGTGGAGCTAATAAATATATTCTAGTCTTTTTACTCTTGTTAATACCTCTTTTTCAGTTTTTTTCCCACGTAGCAGAGAGGCTAGGGGTAAACTGATGTCAAGATACTTCATTTTCCTCTTTCTGACCATATCGGAAATATTGCTTGTTGAAAAAAGGAGCTCAGTGCCGCATGGAGATAATGTAGCTACACATATTCGTACACATATTATAAACGTAATAATACAACGATACACATCACATACACTGAGTCAAACAATTATAGTTATAATTTTTATTTTAGCTTCACGCTGTATCCTTCACACAGCAGGGTAGGCAGAGGGAACCTAGTGTTAACACATCCCATTCCCCACTTTCCGCCGAATTCGGAGGCATTGCGTATTAAGTGGCGGAACTTAACGCGCTTTACCTCGACACCAGAGCGAAGAAAATGGAAAAATTAGATATTTCCACTTCTCGAGGGGGAATCGCACTCACAACCAGTGGCTTTACAGGCACACTTTGTGCCACTGCGCCACGAGTGGCTGGCAGTACAAAATTGTAGCTTATAACCCGTTCTTAAAACAACACTTCTTTATACTACCCCCGAGGGTTGCGGCACCGTTTTTCTTTATTACAAGGTATTTTCTAACGTATCTAAGACTGTCCTCTTCTTGTAATAACCGTTGTAGTACACTGTTTGTCTGTTTCGTTCTATATCTAACGTAACGAAACCGTCTACGAAATAAAAAAATATATTTATTATTATTTGCTAATTTAATAAATTATATTAAATACTAGCGACCCGCTCGCGGCTTCGCCACGTGAACTACCACTTTCATCCTCTATTGCCTATTTGGGATTGCTTTTTTTTATAAAAGGAGGGTAGTCTATATTTGACTATCGTCACTAATTATGTTCATGAGAAAATCATCGATACATTTAGTGCAATGTCTATATTATTTAATAACATATAGCGATAACTGTTCTAGTAAGAAAACGTACGAAATCTGCTATCATATGATAGTAGATTTCGTACATATATACCATCTGGTATATAGTATTATAAACCGGTCATAATATCTTAAATAAACTTTAAGCTTTTTATTTTACAATTGTGTTACTTATTGATATTAAAAAATAGCTTTACTTGCAAATAATCAATGCAATTTGACTTTGCCAGTTTTTTACTTTTCTGCGGGAACAGTTTTGAATACCAGGGTAATTTTAAAAAAAAGAGAGATAGCCTATGTTTGACCTTGCCTCATTAACTATTTTCCTGAGAAAATTCATTCATTTCAGTCAAGGAGTTTAGATCTTTCATTGTCACTATATACTAAACATACATAAGTTTCATCCATTGTTTCAACCTCCTAGGGTTTGATTTTTTATAAAGTAGCCTATATGACCCTGGGTCTTCAACAATCTTCTTTACGAATTCCCGTCAAAACATAACAAATAGAAGAGATACAGATTTTTGCATTTTTATAATAATAATTTTAATGAGTGCCGATATGTCTAATACAGTGCGGAAATGTCAACTATATAATAACAAATGGCGCTACCCGTTGCAGAAAACGTAGTGACATCTGTTGACATATAGATTATATAAATATATAGATTATATAAAGTTTAATAGACCGGTCAAATGTATATTTAATAAATGTTATGCTTATTTTATTTTATAATTATTTTAATTAGTGATATCGAAACAAATTTAGATTCACTCGTGAACTATGGACATAATTTGAATGTTTTTTTTAAATTTTATTTTTCTGCTGGAGTTATGTTGAATACAGGGATGAAAACTATTCCATATGTTGCTCTAACCTCTAAGCTAACTCCATACAAAAATTCATTAGTTTCTACCCGGTAGATACCGATATACAAATGATTTACTTATATTGGTTTTTTTATTTTTTCCAAAAAAACTACATAGGATACCGGGATAAAAACTATCCTATATGTACCTTTGGACTATAAGCTATCACCATACTAAAATTCATTCATTTCTATCCAGTAGTTTTTGCGTGATTGACGAACAAATTAACAGACAGACAGACAGACAGACAGACAGACAGACAGACAGACAGACAAAAATTCTACTGAGTGGATTTTTGGCCTCTGTTATCGATATATTAACGCACCCAATTAAATTTTTTCTGTTATTTTTCATGTACAGAATTGACTTTTCTACTCTTTTATTATATATAGAGATAAGGGGGGAACGGAGTGTCTTAACACTAGGTTCCCTCTGCCTACCCTGCTGTGTGCGGGATACAGCGTGAAGCTAAAAAAAAAAATATTAAATATCTCTTTATAAGTGTATTTGTGTTTAAACTTAGATAAATATGTGATATTATATTTAAAAATAAAATATATAGACTTGTTTATAAAATATACATGTAATTCTACTAAAATTAGGTAACAAAAATAGCAAGGTTGATTTTAATCTATTGACAGAGTCCTGAAGGAGCCGTTCATAGAATTGTCGAAAGTGTTATAGTTGATTTTTTTTGTCATATCTGCCTTCCAGGCATCATTATTTAGGAAAAATTTTCTGAAACAACAAACACAAAAAAAACGTTATAAACGTTATTTAAAAAAATAGTACATTACAGTTTGACGATTTTTCCCACATTTTAGTGTAGTCAGAGAGAACCTTAGTGACAAGACACTCTGTCTTCCACTTTCATGCCAATTGTGTGTTGAGTGGCGAAACTTAACGCCATATTTGGTCTTATCATTGAAAAATGAAAATTGGACAGATTGGGAATCGAACCCATAACCAATCGCGGTAAGTTAGGCCAGTAGGTATGGAATTTATTATTCATATCAATTTACCGATCATTCTATTTAATAAAGTTGTATAATTTAAAATTAAACGTAACCACGTTGCCAAATACATACGTACCTGTTATTATCTATTTTTTCGCGCCATTCCTGGTTTTGATCGTAAAAGCTTCTGGCTTCGCCGCCGAATTCTACCGGCATACATTTTTTATCTACGTGCTGATACATGCTGTCAATGTCTGTGTAAATATGGATCTAAAACAATGAATGATTTAAGAGTTTTAAAAACGTCAAATGTCACGTATAAAAAAGTTAAAGAGTAGAGTCAAGCAAGAGTAGACGCAAGCAACTTTTTTTACTTGTACTTCATGATACTGTTTTATATTCCGTAGCTCTTACAACGGATGTTGTGGGTGTAATATATTGGTTCTAAGTAACACAAAAGGATATAGAAATAATACAATATCGGTGAGGACACCGATATTGTGAAGGTGACTTCAGTTACGAATATACCAAATGAGGATAATGAGGAGTAGGTAATAATTATTTAGCATTAAATTTTAACTTCGGTTACGAATTTAATTTCATTTTTGAGGAATTTAATTTCGGCAACCAATTTATCAATTTATTATTTGCCACTTTTTTAAAGAATCTATTATTATCTTTCATAAGAAATGTGAGGGACATTTCTATATCCGAAATTTTAAATTATGTACTAATTTTTTATTTCGGATATCCGACGATTTTGATTAGTGTTACTATAAAATATAAAACTTCGTCTTGGCCGGCGTCGACCTTACAGAAACGGTTCTGTAGGAAGATAGAAAAATCTCTGCCAATTTTCTACTTTCTGAGCCATTTAGTTTTACCTGTGCGTCGACTGTCAGTCACAAAGCGACAAGTTATGTCAAAAATTATATTGGTTTGAAAAAAAAAAGAATTGGTCGAAAAATATCCATACCACACTAACACGGTAAGGTATACATACGTAACTAACATTAAGTTTTTACTTCTATGCTTATATTATTATAACACAAATTTGTTAAATATTTTTTGTAAAAAATATTTCCAAAGTATCATATATAAGTAGGCTTAAATGCATAAATGTATTTTTTGTTTAGCAAAATTTGAATAATTCCAGGATAGCATGTTATTAAAGTTGGCACCTGCATATAAAAATATCAGCAACTTATTAAATCAGCACTTATTATTTTTATATTAAATAACGTTTTAAATATAATCAATGAATTATTACTATCTTTTATAATTTGATTTGTTGTTCGTAGGAGATAATAAAAATATAACCTTCGCAGATGAGGCGTGGCGCAGTGGGACAGCCTCTGACCGTACATGATGGCTTTGAGTCATATTCCTCAGTACTCGGGGAAATGATTATATTTCAATTATTTGTTCTCTAGTAAGATAATGCGCAGCGTTAAGCTCCGTTAATCTGCATGCTACGATTCTTTTTCTCTACCTTGCAAGACGGCAAAAATTGTAAAGCTGTAATAAGAAAACATCTAGAAGTAGGTAATAGAAATTACAAAAAATACATGTTTTTAGTATAATGCTTTAGTATAACCCCGCTCCAATCTACAATGCTTAACATCGTCCTTCCATCCTCAAAATGAAAACGAAAATATAATACAATAATTCGAACCCACAACCATTGCGTTCATAGTCAGATACTCTCTCACTGCGCTATGATATCCTTTTATTGTATAACATACCGATTTTAAAGTAATTAGAAATTTAATTATAAATACTTACCATCTTAACGACGTCTGCAGGTAGGAGTGGTCTGATAAGTGCATAGATTTTATCATAAAACGTGGGAGCATTTATTCCGATTATTTTCTTTACACGTATTGGTATTGACTCCTGTAAAGTATTTTATTGACTGTTGCGCATTAATAATACATAGTAATATTATAAAAATAATCAGCTTCGTGCTTTTCCCCACATATTATAGCACACACAGAGACCCATATTATGGTGGTCACAGAGACCCTAGTGTCAAGACACTCTACTCCAATGTATGTCAAAATAATTTGTTATTATATAAATATTCATATTTAAACTTAGAGTTACTTATATACATAGAAAACATTAAATTTAAGTAAGTTCACCCAAGTTCATTTCATTCACCAAAGTCAAAGTAGGAATTGAACCCACTATCATCGAACTTCTAATCGGCTTTGACCCACTAAGCTCCCATCGCTTCTACCTTTTTCAAACATCATACTACTTTCCGCATAGCAGGGCTTTCGAGTTTTTGCCCGAATTCGAGATATCGTTTATCTTGTTTATAAAAGCAAAAAATTATAAATATTTAAATTATAATTATTTCTCCAAGTGGGAATCGAACTCACAACCAATTTCGACCACATTCAAATACAATCCCACTACACCACGTAGGCCTCTACCTCTATTTCGGGTTTTAACACTCTTAATATATGTTTTTTTTTCAGCTTCACGCTGTATCCCGCACACAGCAGGGTAGGCAGAGGGAACCTAGTATTAAGATACTCCGTTCCCCACTTTCCGCCGAATTCGGAGGCATTGCGTGTTAAGTGGCGGAACTTAACGCCGCGCTTTACCTCGACACCAGAGCGAAGAAAATGGAAATATTAAATATTTCCACTCGTCGAGTGGGAATCGAACCCACAACCAGTCGTTTACAGTCACACGCTTGTGCCACTGGGCCACGACTGGCCACTTAATATATGTATATTTTTTCGCTTCACGCTGTGTCTCACACACAGCAGGCAGAGGAACCTATGATATTAAATACTTCCACTCCTCGAGTGGAAATCGAACCCACAACCAGTCGTTTACAGTCACACGCTTGTACCACTGCGCCACGACTATCCCCAATAAATAAAGTTATAAAATATAATTAATATTAATAGATGTATTTAAAAAAACTTACCAAGACAAACATAACAAAGTCCCTTAAATAAACAATATTTAATCTAGGAATTAACTTCAAAGAAATCCATGACAGATCGATTACTATGTAATGTTCATCTGCAAAATGTGGGTGAAAATCGATCCAAACATCTATTTGTATTGAAATAGTTTTCAAAAAATCATAAAATAAGAAGTTTTCAGGCGTGGGCTCGTCGAATTTAAATAGTATTAACTCTTTGCTATCGAATGGGTATGTTCCTAAATACCTAAAATTAATAAAATATGTTTTTGAGGATAAATTATTCTAATGTTATAGTGTAAAAAGCCTACAATTCACAAAAAAATATAAAGAATTGAATACTTAATCAACTAGGAACCGCCTCTTTGCTCTGCATGGCGGGAAGAGCTGAGCAAAGTACATATTTAATGTCATTGTGTGTAATAGATTAAAAGTAGCATTCCACAGCCTAAGTCTATGGGCATTTTTTGACCATTTAATTACCGTTTATTCAAAAACTACAATTACAATTGTCACCAAAAAACTTCACAGCACACAAGATATCCCTCACAGTGCCAAATTTCAGAGGTCTAATACAAATAGCCCAGGAAGAGTAAAACCACAACGAAACACACTGTTGACAAGTAAGAGCTTCGCTACGCTCAGTTCAATAAATATGTAGGTAATGGTTGTGAAATTGAATCGCACTCGAGAGAATTGGAGAATTGTTTAAATTTAAATTATTTTCATTTTTGCACCTTGGTGACAAGACAAAGCGTGTTGTAAGTTCAGCCACTCCACAGTCAATGTCTCATATTCAGGCAGAAATCGAAAAATAGACACTCTATACTCCACTTTCTGCATGACGCTGAGTTTTTTTTGACTACTCAATTATGCATGAAGACAGCTTGACGCTGAAAACCAAACATGTATGTGCAAACGTATTTAGTAAGTATTCATAATATTTATACAAAAAGATGTAAGAGATATGTGTAAAAATATTATTAACTAGCGGGCCCGGCGAACTTCGTTTCGCCGTATTTTTACTATCAATACTAAAGTCTAAGATTTTTAAAATAATTTTAATGCATAATATTTTTTTTCATTCCGGATAGAAAATAAATAATGCTAATGATATCCCTTTTCTCTTCTACCCAATGCTATTCTAAATCATCATTAAAACGATGTGTTTGACATGTCCATATTCTTTACTTAAGGAATTTCATTTCACATTGTCTCTCATGTTCTCCTGTAGCGCTTTGCCTGCTGTTATCTATGATCATTACTTTATGATTGTTCGATGACGGTACTATTTCTAAGGCTAGTTTAAACAACTTCTAAAATAAATCGACTGAATAAATTGTTTAAAGTAACCTTTTTTATACATAAAAAAATCAACTGATTACGTTCATGCAAATGTTATTGTAGGTATAATTTTCTCTCTCTTAGCTGTATGATGGACAGCATGATAGCACAGCTTTGATTAAATACAGCTACAGATATCCTTAAGAAAAATGTAATCGAATCTTAAGTCTGAAGAAATTTGTTTTTACCATTGACAGAAGTAATATTGCTCCTGCATGTGATGAATTTGTCCTTGAATCTTGTACAATATTAAAGAAAAGAAAATTGAAAAAAAAAAAAATCTTTTTAACATTTTCATTAGAATTTTGCTGTATATTTGTATATTTATTGCAATATGATATATGTAGGTTTATATTATATTACGGAGAATGAAATATAGTAAAGATGGATTGGATGTCTGTTGTTCAATTATATTTGGGCCAAATTATGTTACTTAGAACACACTGTTGTAAGTTTTGTAAGAAATGCTTTGATAGTGGTCCTTGTCCTAAAACTTCAATAAGGGTTTTGATAATTTTACCTTCACACTTACACAACATAATCCAATCAGTATGAGTCCAACTCGCAGATAAAGAAATGCTCATTGTTCTAATATATACTGATTTATTTCACGTTATTGGGAAAAGCATTAACCAAAATAGTTTATTTTGATAAAAACTGATTGAGTGTGATAATGGCTTGGAAGATAATGTAATAAATAGTGAGAGTGTAAGATTTAGATGGGCTGGCAATAAATTTCTACTACCTTATTAGACTCAATTTCAGGAATTGTCTTTGCACGTTATTTGGTGAATTGTTGTTTTTTTTCTATAATCATTTAAAAACTATGATCACTTTATACAAATACTTTCTTTGCCTACGCCTTATGCATGCAATATAAGGAAACAGAATATAAATGAAAAGTAGCTGATAAAGTTTGAGTAGTTTTTATTGATTAATTTGAATTCAAGTATATGAATACATTTCAATAAATATAACCTACATAACAACACTGTATATTATAAGTTCAAGCCAAAATTATTAGTTTACTTCTTAAAACTTAAGCTCCGAACTAAAAACCGGAAATATTTTATACTTTTGACTGACACACGTCCATTCTCTATAAATAGCCCAACTATTTATTATATTACTGAAGGAATTAGGTATATTTATAATTTCAATTTAAAGTTCTGTAGAAACGATTTAAGTTTTTCTTTGGACCAAAATTTTATTTTAATTAACTATATACTCATAAACATTAAAAAATTGCTTTTGTATTAGGAATGCTGAGTAATGTACAAAAAACATACCAAGATGCGATTTGGACTCCGAGTGTGTTGAAAATTTGACATTAGCCTGATTTTTTTCAATATGATGGAAAATACCCACCACGTTAAACAATTTTAGATAAGGCGACATTGTCTTTTTTCCTAAAGTCAAGCAGGACTTATTTGGTTCTTCACCAGATATTTCAGATCTATAATTTTTAAAAGTCAAGCAATGTTCATCACGCTGAACAACTTTTGTTATGGTTTCTTTGCTTTATTTCTTATAATTCATATAAGTATTTCATTTTGAAGTTAAGTATACAACAAAAAACGTTGTTCGAATCTTTTAATCGTTCGAATTCAGTAGATCAAAAGATGTGCGCGTGCAAATATATAATAACATAGAAAAAAATTTAAAACTTCCTATATTCATTGTTTAAATGTTATTTTCACGTTCCTGTCAATATTTGTCTACAGACTCAATTGTTAACTGTTTACTATAATAGAGTAGTTTTTTCCTTTTTCTTTTAGAAATGAAAATATAGAAATAATTATTCCCCCGAGAGGGAATCGAATCCAAAACCGTCGCGTTAGCGTGAGACGCCGTCTCACTGCGCTACGGCAGTTTCAAGTACTTAGTAGAGTAGTTTAGATTTCTATTCAGCAACCAGAGAATAAATTTTTATATTTCTAACGCAGAAAATGATTATTTTTTTTTACAATTTCTCAATCGGTAGAATCGTCATAATTGCTGAAATAAGTACTTACTATTTTTAATAATACACTTATAAACAGAGTTTCACATTTTAACATTGCAACTTTCAACCTTTATTTCACCAACTTAGGGGTCGTGATTTCACAATCGATGAAATAGAAATTTAATATTTTTTTATTAAATATACAGAAATTAGATTTCATGGCTTTAATTTCAAAACTGATGGAATTTCATACACTCTGTTAACCAACTGTTAACCACTATTTCCCCCTCTTAAGAGATGAATTTTTAAAAATCCTTTCTGATTGAGCGCCTACGCTACAAAAAGTTACAATAAAGCTCCGCTCAGTCTTTCTTTCGGGGAATCGTTTTTTTGAAATAATGCTTACAATAAAAATATTATAAAATAAACAAAAATTATAATTAAAAGTCCAATAAACTTGTATAAAAAATTAAAATAAAAATAAAATAAAAAATTGAAACAAAAAAGAATAAAAAAAGAATAGACATCCATGTGAGGATCGAACTATGGACCCTAATAAAAAATAACCATAAAAAGCAAGCGCTCTTTCAACTGAGCTATCACAACTTTGTCAATAATCGCGAAATTGACATTCGTATACTATGTATAAAGTGATATTTTAGTAGCTTTTTATCAATTGTTTTGCCGTCTCGAAACCTCTCCAGTAACATTTAAACTTTATGGTATGGTATTAAAGTTCAAATTGACTTTTAATAATTATAACGAATATTTTGTATGGGAGGATAGAAAAGTGTTGTTTTAAGACCTTTTCAGATTTTTTTTTAATTTTTTTTTCTCCGTAACAACAATCCTCGTACTTCAAGGAATATTCTAAAAAAAGAATTAGCGAAATCGGTCCAACCGTTCACCGAGTTTTGCGCTTACCAACATATTCGGCGATTCATTTTTATATATAAGATAAAGTATTTTCACGTATTTTCCGCATAACAAGGTAGAGAGAACCCAATGTTTTCTTCCCAAGTAACTTTTAGCTTTTAGCGTATTGAGTGTCAGAAATCACGTTACAGTCGGACGTTAACCCACTGCGCTAGAATAACCTCTAATATTATATATATGTAAATTGTTTTAAGTACTTTTAATACTACCAGGAAAATCTTCATTGAGGCCAGTCATAGCACAGGGGCACGTAAATGTGACTGTAAAAGCGACTGGTTGTGGGTTCGATTCCCACTCGAGGGGTAAAAATATTTCTCTGGTGTCGAGGCAAAAGCGCGGCGTTAAGTCCCGCCACTTATAACACGCAACGCCTTCGAATTCAGCGGTGCGTGGGGAACGGAGCGTTATAACACTAGGTTCCCTCTGCCTACCCTGCTGTGTGTGGGATACAGCGTGAAGCTAAAAAAAATCTGAAATTGAAATTTACTATTAAGTAAATATTTTGTTGTCATTGTTTGTTGATTGATAATAAACTGACATAAGAAATACTTTGTTGCTATATATAAAACGGTTGTCAATAGGTAAAATTTAAATAATTACATAGTATCTACTGTGACATTTTATATTATGTATTTATAATTATACATGATTAAAAATAATAGCTGTTTTGAGTAAATACAATCAGATCATGTTCTTTTGCCCCCGGTGTTAACACATTAAAAGACCCTATATATAATATGTTTTTTTTTAGCTTCACGCTATATCCCGCACGCAGCAGGGTAGGCAGAGGGAACCAAGTGTTAAGACACTCCGTTACCCACTATCCGTCGAACTCGGAGGCTTTGGGTACTAAGTGGCGGAACTTAACGCCGCGCTTTACCTCTGTTACCAGAGCGAAGGAGATGGATGTATATATATGTCCACTCCTCAAGTGGAAATCGAACCCACAACCTATCGTTTACAGTCACGTGTTCGTGCCACTGCGCCACGACGTAAAAAAACCACTCCAGTCAATGTCCATTTATAGCTTTCATAACGATAAAATATATAATAGAGTACAGTGGCAAAGTGAAATTATTATAGAGATAAGCCAGCGTTAAAAAACTATTAAATATCTAAGATCTCCGGCCAATTAATTTATAAAAGGCAAGCCAGTAGGTATCGTGATATATGGACCTAAACGCCCATTAACGGATAGAAAAACTTTGGCAGTCTTAATATATGAATAAAATAGAATACAATAATATCGTCATATCTACATTCTTTAATAATATAATATTTTATAATTACTAATTTCTTCCTGTATCTCTGAAAGATTCACTTTTATGATATAAGAACTGCGCAAAAGATATATTTTTAATTAAAGTTATACTATACTTACGCGCGGTCTAGTACGCCCTTGACATCGGGTAGCAGTGGATCTCTTGTGGTATAGACTTCGGGCATTTGCGCACGTGTTATGCAAAACTCATTAATTTGCTTTTTAGTCCTTTCTAAACTGAAGTAGGACGTATGTAAGAACCTGTAGAGCAAGTGGTCATCTGAAACTATGAAAATGTTTATGTATTATACATAACGCTATAATAATGCGAGAAGGAAACCTTGAGATAGAGGAATATGAATTTTGGCATATTTAAAGACGCTGATTGGCGAAAAAGTAAGGAAAAATGGAGTGCCGTAACATTCAGTTCTTTCTTGCTAACGTAATATGTGGGTAAAAACATGTAGCTAATGCATATTTAAAGTTTATATGTGAATAATTATATTTATCTATAGTAAATGTTTTCAAAACAACGTTTAGACATATGTACCCATATCGAATTAATCAAATAAATATTTTTATTTCCGGTGTAACGTGACAGCGTCTGCCTGTATACACGATGGTTTTGTTTTCGATTGTCACTCGAGGGATTGAATTATATTTAAATCGTTTTAATTGTGCTTTGTTAACACAAGAACTTTGAACATATGATGCCTCGAATTCAAATGGAAAGTGGAGAACAGAGTGTCCTGGCACTAGGTTCTTCCTCTCTAAACTGCTACAAAGAAAATGCGTGAAGCTGAAAAAAAATTTCATACACTACCATACATTTGTCTTACAATTTCATATATAGTGGACTTCGGTACATTTTTCTAGGCAGCCCGTATTTTCCACGTGAACGGAGTAATAAGTACAATGTTTCAAATATGGTAATGGATACATAATGGTTATTACAAAGTGCATTTTCAATTGATATTTATTACAAACAAAAGCTAAACTAGGAACTGTACCTGTATTTTAATATGACCATTTACTATGCATTTTTTTATAAAAATGCAAATACAAAGATACCAAGTACATATAAATACATATTAATAAACGTCTTATCATAAATTAGTATTGGCGGATTTTGAAGCATTTTTTGCATTTAAAAAAAACGTATAAACATTTGAACGCAGCGGGATTCGAACCCGTGCTCCAGGCGCTCTCACTACTGAGCCATGCGTTCTACTACCCGCTGCGTCGAAATTCTTATACGCTTTATTACAACTTATTTTTGTTGTTAGCATCTCTGTAGAGAGGAATTACTTTAAATGTCTTTTTCAATTTTCGTAAGTGTGGAATAACACTTTAAAAATGTTTAAAAATATTTAATTATAATTGTAGCTATGTATATACATATGTATATGAACTTTACATATTTCATATTAAAGTCACGGTCTCCGGTCGTGTTGCAATTAACTTCATTATATTAAATACCGTCGAGTTCTAGTTGAGATACTTTTAGGTGGTTACATTATGCTTTGCTTATTTTAAACACAGAACTCCAGAACAATAAAACGCTAATTTTAATGTAAATTATGGAACAGTTTTGTACTTCAAGGTATATCTGAAATTAATTGTCTAAGCCAGCCTACTTTCCTCAACTTCTTACCTATGCTTCATTATAACTTAAGAAAATACTGTTCCCTCTAATAATATTTTTCGAATAGATGTACTATTTTGAAGATATTTTAAATTTTGTATTTAAAAAACTTTATTTTAAACTTTAGAATACTTACTTAAATCTTGAGGTAAATGTGGTTCCTTTGACATCCATTCCTTAATAGCAATTAAGTCTTGCTTGGCATCGTGAGGCATCTTTAAATAAATAAAAAATATTGAAACAAATTATTATTATTTGTGGCCAGTCGTGGCCCAGTGGCACAAGCGTGTGACTATAAACGACTGGTTGTGGGTTTGATTCCCACTCGGGGTGGAAATTATATTTCGGTGTCGAGGCAAAGCGCGGCGTTAAGTTCCGCCACTTAACACGCAATGCCTCCGAAAGCGGAAAGTGGGGTACGGAGTGTCTTAACACTAGGTTCCCTCTGCCAACCCTGCTGTGTGCAAAATACAGCTAACAGTAAAGCTACAGAAAAAACTTACTTAATATAGAGTTAAACTTACATTCAGTAAACCTTTATTTTAGAATAACTAATTTTAGGTATAGTTTCTATATTTTCTAGTATAAACTTTTAAATGTAATTAAATACATTTTACATACACTTTAAAGTAACTTTACAATATAGACTGCTAAAGGTTTATTATTAGAACTTCAAGAAAACCTTTCTCAGTGCCACACTCCTAAAACTACCTACATGCCAAATATTATTTTCTGCGTCCTGTACTTGTGGCTATATTGCATTTCGAATGTAAATATCAAATTTAGACATAAAATCATTTCTTCCGGTGAACTGAGCCCACAACTACCGCGTCTGCTACAGTCAGACGGTGTCCCACTGCGCCATGTCGGTCCCAAGTAACGTAAGAGGTTAACATAAATTTAACCTTATGTTAACCTTAATTTACGTTTAATATCAATTTAGCGACTTTTTACCCGCGACGGAACGGCGACTGTATATGTGTTTGGGGTGAGAGGTTGTTTGTTTGTTTGTTTGTTTGTTTGTTTGTTTGTGTGTTTGTGCAAATTACTATGTCAATTATTTCCAAAACTATAAGTCCGATTTTGATACGGTTTTCTATGATAGGTTAAGGTTCAATTGGCGTATGTTCTTATGTATGTCTTATTGCCTTAACTCACCAGGGGGCGCTGCAGTAAGCATTTTACGTGAAAACGAATGTTTTCAATTATCTCAAAAAAAATAGTCTGATTTCAATAGATTTTCAGTGGTAGATTCAGGTTTAATTGGTGGATGTTCTTGGATATGTTTTATCGTGTCAAACCACCAGGGGGCGCTGCAGTAAGCATTTGTTTGTACTTTTTTTGTATTTATTTGTCTAAAACCGAAACTACTGCTCCGATTAAAAAGAGTTTTCATAAAAAGATTTATCTTTGCTTGGTGCATATTTTAAGATTTTTCTTTTTTTGTTACGGGGAAACCTCACCAGGGGGCGCTGCACTAAACATTTGTTTATGCAGAGCAAAAACTACTAGTCCAATTTAGATGAAACTTTCAAGGATGGGTTCAGGCTTAATTGGTGCGTCTTTCCATATATGTGTTATGGTGACCACTCATCAGGGGGCGCTGTAGTAAGCATTTGTTTGAGTTTTTTTGTGTAAAACTAAAATTTTTCTTGTATTTATTTGTCTCAAACCGAAATTACTTATCCGATTGGCTAGAGTTTTCAGAACTAGATTAAGCTTTACTTTGTACATATTTTAAAATTTTTGTTTTTACGTTACGGTGAAAATTCACCAGGGGGCGCTGCAGTAAACATTTGTTTATGTAGAGTAAAAACTACTAGTCCGATTTAGATGAAACTTTCAACGATAGGTTCAAGTTTAATTGGTGCATCTTTTCATATATGTGTTACGGTGATCACTCACCAGGGGGCGCTGCAGTAAGTACATTTGTTTGTGCAAAACTAAAACTACGAGTCCGATTTGAATGCAGTTTTCAATGATAGATTCAAGTTTACTTAGTGCATATTTTCATATATGTGTCATGTATGTTTACTTAGTGCATATTTTCAAGTATGTGTCAACTCTCTAGGGGGCGCTGCAGTAAGCTGCTTCCATTTTTTGTGTATAACAAAAACGACTAGTACGATTGGAAAGAGTTTTCAGTATTAGATTCCGCTTTGTTTAGTACATGTTTTTAAATTTATATTACGGTGACAAGTCACCAGGGGGCGCTGCAGTAAAATATTGTTTGTGCAAAGCTAAAATGACGAATTCGATTTGGATGCAGTTTCAGTGATAAGCTCAAGTTTAATTAGTGCATGTTCTTGGATATGCTTTATCGTGTTAACTCACCAGGGGGGCTGCAGTAAACATTTGTTTGTAATATTTAATGTAAAACCACAACTACTAGTCCGATTGGACAGAGTTTTCAGTATTAGATTTACCTTTACTTGGTGTATGTTTTAGTTTTTTTTTACGTTAAGAACTCACCAGGGGGCGCTTCATTAAACATTTGATGGTGCAAAGTTAAAACTACGAGTCTGAATTTGATGCAGTTTTCAACGATAGGATCAGGCTCAATTAGCGCGTGTTCTCGTATATGTGTCGTGGTGACACCTCACCAGGGGGGCGCTGTAGTAAGCATTTGCTTGTATTTTTGTGTGAAACCTATTTAGATGCGGTTTTCTGTGATAGGTTCAGGTTTAATTGTTGCGTGTTTTTATATGCCATATCACAAACTACCACGGGGCGCTCCAGTATAAATTAATTTGTTCCAAATCAAAACTACTAGTGGGTTTTGTGATTTTCACTGATTTGGTTAAACTTAAGTTTCCTAAAAATGTTGCGGTGACAATCTGCCAGGCGCTGCAATAGGCATTTGATAACCAGAAAGCATTGGGCTTATAATTTTTTTTGGATTTGCATGAAGATTAATATAAAGTATTTCGAAATTATGTAATAATATATAATGTATATCTATTCACTTTAAAAAGTTTAAAATAAAAAACAAAATTAAAAATTTTGAAAAAACCCACGACGGTTTAATTGTAATTGAAAAAGGATAAAATAACTAGAAATCCCCCGCCTAAATGAATATATGTAACGAGATGATGGGGACAACTTCGTCGGGGGCTGCCAGTTGCAACCTCTATTTTAAATATAGTAGCTAACAGTATAGATTTCGTTCTTAAAGTTTTTAAAAGGAATACCAGTTATCAAAACTGTAAATTCATATTAATATTTTAATTTTTTCCTAAACCTGTTTTAACAGCATGAAAACCTAGGAGAAGTTAGCAAACTTAAAGTAATGGCAGCTCCGACGAAGTCGTCCCGATCATCTCGTTACATATATTCTTTTAGGCGGGGGATTTCTAGTTATTTTATCCTTTTTCAATTACAATTAAACCGTCGTGGGTATTTTCAAAATTTTTTAATTTTGTTTTTTATAGTTTTAAGAACACGTTTTCAAAATCTTTTAAGTTTAGATACGCAATACCCACAAAATAACATCATTTGAATACTTAAATAAGTATTTAATACAAAATATAAAATAATTAAATAAATAGTAATTTTTAACTAACTTTTAAATAAACATAAAATATATTATTGTATGTCATATCCTCATACTTATCTACTAGAATGGCAAGTTTTTTAATTCATTCAGTTAATTCAACCTAGATTTACATTTTTTCCGCACTAATTTAGAAAAAAATGAATAGCATTTAGTACTAAGATCTGCTTACCTTAACTAATTAGATTTTTGTCGTTTTTACACTGATTTCGCTCCTTTTGCGCCAGTGGCTGGCGACGACGATAACTTATCGCAGACTAAACACTGCGTTCGCGTTTTTCTTGACGGCAAGGACTCTATCATTTTGTATTTTTTAATAATAAATATATAGGAAGTGGTTTATGTCATCAAATGCACTAAATCTGCAATTTATTAAGGTTATTTTTTATGGGTTTATTTATTTACTTATTGAAAATCATACGAATAAATAAATACATAAGGTGGTTGTGTACATACAAAATATTTGAAATACCATATTTATTACAAATTACTTCGCTAGTGTGGACTTTACGACCCTTGTTCACTATTTCTTACCACGATGGAAAATACCTTTTTTTATGTTTTCGTAAGATTTTGGAAACTCATTTCATCATCATCATCATCATTATAATCATTATCAGTAGCCACAGAATTAAAAGTACACTCCTCAAAAAATTTACACATCCAAATTCCAGCATTAGAAATAAGTGAAGTAGACTTCATGTAGTTTTGACGGTGCGCTGTCTTTACCTTACTGCGAAGTCATTCAGTATGTAACAGAACAAACTAGTTTATTTAGTGGTCATTTTGCAGAATTGACGATGTCATGAAATAACTTATGAACATACATGCCCGATTATTTCATGAAAAAGTCAATTCTACGATATAACCACGATATACGACCTATTTGTAAATAACTATTTCATTAACTTTTATGAGACCAGATAAAATTATATTGAAAATGTTTACATACGTGACAGTACCAATTGTGGCTTAAATTGCTTAAGTTTTATGAGTTAAAATAAAAAAAATACGGAGGAACATTTACTTTTTGCGCAGGACATTTTATTTATTATACATTTATTTATAACCAAAATGAGTATATGTTCATAACGATGAATCTTTTTTTAACCAGCTAACATTTATCCACTTAGGAGATGTTATATTTGAACTTACATTTCTTTGCTCTAGGCTTTGGCTTCCGGATTCGCTAAGACAAAGAGCGGTGTTGAAAAAGCTTGGAGCTGTGATGTATAAGCATATCCTTAGTGTGTACCTACAAATAAGTGCCTTACAAATACGGCTAACAGTTAAAAAGAGCCAAGTTCTTGTATTTCTTCTTAGTATTTATTTTTGGTTCAAAAATTGTCTTGTTTAAATTATTAATTAATTGTCTTATTTAAATTTTTTTTATGGAATAAAGGAGGCAAACGAGCAGAAGGCCCACCTAGTGTTAAGTGGCTATCTTCGCCCATAGACATCCACAACATTATAGTTATGGATGCGTTGCCCGCCTCGGGGATGTAGGACAGAAGAGGGAGGAAGGATGGGAATGGTGGGAATAGGGAGAACTGGCTTACGTGCCAACGAACCAGAACACATCATCAGATGTTTGGCGGTTCGTCTTTGACATGATAGTGGTCGCGAGCCAGTCGGAGAGCGAGTCTCCTACCACCAAGCTACTGGGTTACCCGCCTTTTACGGGACGCTACCCAGCGGCGGGGGGGAATTGTATTCTTAACCCGTCCCCCCACGGGTATTTAAATTACGTAATTCAATTATATACTAAAATTATATAATTATTTATTTCCTTACAACTTACAATGGCAGTTGAAGATGACCTCATGATAAAATGTACACATGTCAAGTCAGTAACGAAGCATATCACTCGTGTAATCTATGGCACGAATGTAATATAATAATTTTAAAATCTAAAAGAACATTTTCTTACATTTTTTTCCAGTTTTACGCTTTTTCCGTAACGCAGAGTAGCCAAAGTGAACCTAGTGTTGAGACACTCCATTTCTACTTTTCGTCTGAATTAGAAGAATGTTAGCCAAAACCGTTTTATATGGGCTATGTTTAAATGTAGATTTTAAATCCCTATTAAATAACTCGCAATCCTATACTCGCAATTACTAGCTTAAGACATTGTGAGTATTTAAGTGGCTCCTAACGCAATAAATCTAGTTCTGCTTTCATTTTAAGTCACTTTTATTAAAATAAGATTTGTATGTTCTTTTGCTCTTATCAATAATTTACTACATGTTTATCGTTACACATAGATTTAGCAGAACAAATATCGTAATGAGGTAGGACACAAGTGATTTACGAAATTATAGAAAGAAACTTATGCGAACTTGCCGTTGCTGACTTACCGTTATATTTTAGTCTAAAACATTGTTGGATTTTGAAACTTCTATATGAAACTTGTCGTTGTCGATAGTTATAAGGTCTGTATCTACTCATGGAATGTTTATTTACAAAATGTTTTCTTATGCCCTGTTTGTTATGTTTTCTTAGCTTCACTCTATATCCCGCACACAGCAGGGTAGCCAGAGGGAACCAAGTGTTAAGACACTCCTTTCTCGATTTTCCGCCAAATTCGGGAGGCATTGAGTGTTGGTGCATCGACACCAAAGTAAAAAAAATATAAATATTACATATATTTTCCATTTCCATATACCAATCACGTTTACAGTCACACTTTGTGTCCTTGCGTCATGACTGACCTCATGGAATCATAGAATGTTCACCTGCTCAAGGAATCTTTATATAGAAAAAGCTTTTTGGCTCAGTTTGGTTATGTTTAAAAACTAGATTTTCCCTACCTACCCCGGCCCGGGGCCCATGACTGCGAATGCTGCGTAAATATACAAAAACCAACTTATCATACATGAACGTTTATGGATGAAGAGGAATATAATATATATTTACATAAAATTTGGTGTTAAAAATATACATTCTAGGTAGAATGGTAATAATGGTGTATAGGTATACATTACATTACATTCATCTTATTTTAACAAAGTTGAACCTATTGGTTCCTAACCATTTTAATACCTGAATTTTCTTTGATTTAAGTTAGCATCCCTTTAAAATGACGAGCATTGCATCATTTTACTAAGTTATAATTGTATTGAATTTTTTAATGGCACACAATATTTGTTAACCTAAATACAATTCGAGATTGTTTTATGTTTTGCGTAAAGATTTTCTTAGATAATTTTATATACGAAGAATTTTTAGATACGAAGGATATATGAGTATGGAAGACTAAAGTTTTCTAAAATAAAGTTATTATTATTATTAACGTGATTCTGTATATTTATTACGTATTGTCAGACTAAATGATTGTTCGTTTATCCCACATGACAGCTTGTCATTTGCAGGTAATAACTATGCAATAAATGTACGTATGAGGCCACCGTGGCGTAGTGGGACGGCTTCTGATTTTAAACGTCATTGTTTGTGGGTTCGATTCTCACTCGAGGCAACGGTTACATTTAAATTATCTTCGTTTCTCCACTATGCTACCTAAGATAAATGGCAGCAATGATTTCCGTCACTCAACACCTAATGTTTCGATTTCTGGCGGAAAGTGGAAAACAGAGGTAATAGCAGGTTCACTATAGTTACTTAAAAAAGGATGCAACACTAACGTGAAACTAACACGTGGTGAGAAGGAATGAATAAACAGGAAAACGTTTAAACTCAAGTTAAGTAATATATATTTATTAAAAAACGCAATCTTACAAAAACACGTTTTATCTAGTCTTTTTTAAACATATACATAGGCAAAGTTTAAAAAAACTAAAAAGAAAAACAAAACATTGTAATAAAAAGAACTGCTTCAGCCATATCAAATATGCTGAAATCTTAAAAATGATTGAAATTCTTAATTTAAAGATTGTATATTAAAAAAAAATATTACTCCTTCGATTCGAACATTTTTATTATTTCTTCTACTAAATTAATTATATATGTAGGTACATATAAGACAAATTATGCACGAGCATGAATGCAATTACACGTAAAAAGGATATTACATAAATGGGTTCTTTTTATTGATGTTAAAAATACGTTATTACATAACAATAAAATATAGTAAGACAAAGTTCAAATGATTAATTTTCTTATAATTATTTACCTTAAAAATAAATAATATTACATTATTTAAGGTCTTTTCTATGTTTTTTTTTATTTTCTTACACAGTACAATATATTTAAAATATTGTACTAAATCTTGTACAATTTCGAGTATTTAATAAAATATTGTACAATATTACTTACCCTTAAACATAATGATAGCTTCTGATAAGTAGTAATTAGTGTAATTATCATTATTAAAATAAACAAATTAAATTCAAAAGTTATTACAAAAACACACAACTGCATTCAATGTTTCAAATATAATATAAGCCCATGGATAAAGTACCTACATATTTAGATATTTTTCAGTTTCTTTTTTTATTTTCGACACTATCGATACGCTTAAAATAAATTAAAAATTATATGATTAAGTGAATATATTTTTTATGACAAAGAATATATTAAATGGAGAGTTTAATCAATTGATAAAGTTCTGAATGAGCCTTTCATGGAGTTATCGGCGTTTTTGTATTTAGGTTTTTTCATTAAATCTGCCTTCCATGAAATATCGTTTACGTAAAATTTTCTGAAACATATTACAAATTACGTTATTATATTATAAAAAATAATTATAATTCTTCTTTTTTTTAGCTTCAAGCTGTATCCCGCACACAGTAGGGTAACGCCGCGCTTTACCCCGACACCAGAGCGAAGAAAATGGAAATATTAAATATTTCCACTCCTCGAGTGGGAATCGAACCCACAGCCAGTCGTTTACAGTCACATGCTTGTGGCACTGGGCCACGACTGGCCATAATTGTACATACGTCCTCAAAATACAAAAAATATATGTGCAATGCAAGACATAAGCAATAGTTCTTTAAAAATAAAAAGCAATTTCCGTCCTAAATCAAACCATTAGACTAGAATGGCATAACACAAAGGTAGAACCTGCTTTGTCTTTGTTACCAGAGCAAAGAAATGAAGATAATCATTCCCTCTCAGTGGGAATCGAACCCACAAATATCGCGTTTATTCTTAAAAATTATTTCGTATAATAAGTTATTTTATTTTCGCGATTATTACAAATTTTGAAATGCAAGGATTTTTAACCGGATTAATCGCGTATATTATTGGGATTCGAAAATACATTTTTAGAAAACCCGACGTTTCGAACACTTTACACAGTCACAAGGATACTGCGGTTAAAAATAGTTTAATTTCAAAATGTTTCATATTTAAGTGACTTACTGACATAGTCGATTATCGTTCGAAACTCTTTGGTATCCAGAGTCTTGATCGTAAATCGAAATCTAATTTTAAGTTAAAATCTAATTTTTAGTGTTAACTGGCATACCTAAATTCAACTATTTGTTGGCGGGTTTTCTTGTCTTGTTCAACCAAACTCTCGGCTTCGCCGGCATACTCTAGCGGCAAATATTTCTTATCTATGTGCTGATACAAGCCTTCATAGTTCGTATAAATGTGGATCTGAAACGAAAATTATGAATTATAACTTTAAATTTATAAGGAAGTGGCCCAGTGGCACAAGCGTGTGACTGTAAACGACTGGTTGTGGGTTCGATTCCCACTCGAGGAGTGGAAATATTTAATATTTCCATTTTCTTCGCTCTGGTGTCGAGGTAAAGCGCGGCGTTAAGTTCCGCCACTTAACACGCAATGCCTCCGAATTCGGCGGAAAGTGGGGAACGGAGTATCTTAATATTAGGTTCCCTCTGCCTACCCTGCTGTGTGCGGGATACAGCGTGAAGCTAAAAAAAAAAAAAAGGAAATTTAAATTATATTGGCTTTCATTACTACGCATATTAGAAACTGACTTCAGGACTCTTACAAACGACGATTATATTATGTACTGTCGACTTTGCATACTTTTTTAATTTTTAACGCACTGCCAATATGCATTTATAATGATGTGTAATGAATGATTAATATTGAAATCAATTTGAAATTGACTAGAACAAATAACAAAGAATAAACGGCCCTTCAAATATTACGTAAACAGATTTATTACAATTATTTACCTCCCTTACCCCCCATGACATCAAAAATAAGCAAAGCAAAGACCCTAAACATTTGAACTCATAAAAACTTATATTTAAAGTTAATTATACATTTTTCTTTATTTTATTCGTTTTATCAAATATTTGTTAATGTATCACTTTAAATAAATATTTTTGGTATTTTAAGATCAAATCCAAAATAAAATCTAATAAAGGAAGGACAACTAGTTTTTTTTTACTTATAACATGTTGCATACGCCCGTAACAGGTAAAAACCATAATTTATTTTTGACAAAATTTAGTTTGATAACTTCAAAAATATATACGATTTATAAATAAAATTTATTTCAAGAATTTTCGTCGATATACCTAATTGTTTTACGAATTTTTATTTAATTAAATACTGGAAGATATGAAGGAAAATTATTATTTGAAGAATTTATAAATGTGTTACATTTGTACAACCAAAACAATGACTTTTATATTGTTTGTCTATTGCGATTGTACAAGGCATACAATCTCAGAGGTGGCTTAACCGATTGTATTGTATTTTGGAAAATTTCCCATAATATTTAGTTTTCTTTTTTTTTTGTATCTTCCCTGTGTATCCCGCACACAGCAAGGTAGGCAGAGGGAACCTAATGTTAAGACACCCCGTTCCCACTTTCCGCCGAATTCGTAGGCTTGCTTGTTAAGTGGAATTTAACGCCGCGCTTTACCTCGACACCAGAGCGAAGAAAATGGAAATATAGTTTCCACTCCTCGAGTGGGAATCGAACCCACAACCAGTCGTTTACAGTCACATGTTTGTGCCACTGCGCCATGACGGGCCCCAAATATTAGTGTTGTCAGTTAAATATGTTGTGATTATTTTATAAAAAATAATACAGCAAAATACATTTCAAATATAAGCTTAGTTTATGAGTGGGACGAAAAAATGAAATAGTTATAGTTGTGTAGTTTACGCAGGCAAAGCAAACGACGGCGTTACCATGTTGCCTCACCGGAGTCCCACATAACCACGTCAAGAGTCCCCACTCGGGCTGGTATCCGTAACGGATTTCCTGACGTTAAAAAAAAGGCAAAGCCAAGTGCAAGTTATTTAATATGTTTAATAACTACCGCAAACGTAATAATTATTATTTGCGACAAAAAATATAGGCAACCGCAAAATTATATGAATATTCATTTTTTTTTATTTTATTCACACACTTAAGATAAGAAAAATGTTTAGAATCATAATACTTTTTAAAAATGTAGCAGAATTCCATTCAACGTCTTTTTTTAACTCTATTGAAACACTGGAGCCTTTTAAGATGTATAAATATGATTTTTTTTAGTAATTGGTTACTTTGGATTATAATAAATATTTGTGTAACATATTTCTTAAAAATATATTTTTTTTTTTTGCTTCACGCTGTATCCCGCACACAGCAGGGTAGGCAGAGGGAACTTAGTGTTAAGACACTCCGTTCCACACTTTCCGCCGAAATCGGAGGCATTGCGTGTTAAGTGGCGGAACTTAACACGGCGCTTTACCTCGACACCAGAGCGAAGAAAATGGAAATATTAAATATTTCCATTCCTCGAGTGGGAATCGAACCCACAACCAGTCGCTTACAGTTGTGCCACACACGCTTGTGCCACTGGGCCACGACTGGCCACTTTCTTAAATATAATATTTTGATTTCATTTTACTTGTAACAATATTTATGAATATAAAAACATCTATGAATTAAATAATTGTAAGCATTTGTGGAACTAAAATAAATAAGTATTTAATGTAAAGCAGCAGGTATATATTATTCTATGTTGTAAAATGTGTAAAGCTATTGTGACTTTTAAATGTGATAAGAGCAACTGTTAACATTCTCGCAGGCTTCTCTCAGCATAACTGCCTTCTGAGTCGGTGGTAGCTTTATGTTCATTCGACGATTCAAAAGTGCTTGAATAAGTCTATTTGAATCAAGAATATTTTTTATATTTAAGTACTTACTATTTCAATAATTTCAGCAGGTAAAACTGGTTTGATAAGTCCGTACAGCTTTTCATAAAACGAGGGAGCGTTTACGCCTATTACTTTCTTCACACGCACAGGTATACATTCCTGTTAAGCATTCAAATTAACTTGAAACAACTGTTTTTGCCTTAAAATTAAAAACATTATATATAATGAAAAACACTTACCAATAAATATAGGATAAAATCTTTTAGATATGAAATATTGAGTTTTGGTATTATTTTCAACGATACCCATGTCATGTCAATTATAACATAATGCTCGTCTGCCAGGTGAGGGTGATGTTTGATCCAGACATCATTATGAATTGATATACTTTTTAAGAAATCATAAAAATTGTAGTTTTCTGCTCCAGATTCACTAAATTTGTGTATTATAACTTCCTTATTTTGAAATGGATATGTTCCAACAAGCCTGAAAAAAACAGCATTAGTCAGTGAATTGTTACCTAAAATCAAGCAGTTGCTTGTTGAGTGGCAACACTCGACCCGCGCTTTATCTTAGGCACCAGAGGGGAGTAATTAATTTATTTTAAGTATAGTCATGCCCCCAAGTGGAAATCGAACTCTCAACTAATAGCCGGTTATAGGCAGTTGCACTACCGTGCCAAGATGTTCTCAAATATTTCTTATGGCAACTTCAAGCTTTTTCCCGCATAGCAGGGTAGTCAGACAGAGATTAGCGTCATAAAGCTTCGTTATTCACTTTCTGCCTGAAATCCAGACATTACGTCTTAGGTGGCGAAACTGAACGCCGAATTTGGCACAGGTACTAGGGCGACGAAATTAAAATAATACATTTGTCATACCCCGCGTGGGACAGGAACCCACAACTAATACGGCACGGCAATACAACACCAAATTAATCTTTTGCATAATTTGCGCAAATCCTAAGGAAGATAATCTTATTAGGCAAATATAAACAAAGAAGAGCACATGAAGATATTTTTATGTTTCATAGCTATTATTATAAAATAACGAGTATGTGAAAACTAAGCGATTTAATGTATTAACTAATTCAATTTAATCCATAAAGGGTATCCGTTAATATAAAGGTTTATACAAAAACTGATTTCCTTTTTTTGGCTTCACACTGTATCCCACACACATCAGGGTAGGCAGAGGGAAACTAATGTTAAGACACTCCTGCCTAATTCGACGGAAACGTCGAATTCTGGGTCTCGAGTAGGAATCGAACCCACAACCAGTCGTTTTCAGTTACACGCTTGTGCCGCTGTACCACGCTTCTGCGGATAGTGGGGAACGGAGTGTCTTAACACTAGGTTCTCTCTGCCTACCCTGCTGTGTGCGGGATACAGCGTGAAGCTAAGAAAAAAATAATGAATTATAATGAAATACATTGGTTATTAAATTTAATATTAATAATAGTAAATGCGTGTGATTCTATATTAATAATAGTAAATATCGTGTGTTGAAGCTAAAGGCGTTGTATCTAACAAAAGTAATGATAAACTAAAATTACATTAAGTGATCTAAGTTATAATAGACCATAAAATAATAGTACAGTATGTTACATTGTGTTAAATTACCTATATGTAACTATTTAATTGAGGTTTTTAGTGATAGAAGTGGAAGGTCAAAGTCGATATCGGACAGTAGGTACGTATACGAATTTTAAAATAATTGACATAATTAAATAAAATAGACCTTCCTGATGCCTATTATTCGTGATGCTATGGGGCAGCGTCTGATTATAAACCTGATGGTCGCGAATTCGAGAAATAATTATATTAAAATTATTCCCTGGGCCAGTCGTGGCGCAGCGGCACAAGCGTGTGACTGTAAGCGACTGGTTGTGGGTTTGATTCCCACTCGAGGACTGAAAATATTGAATATTTTTATTTTCTTCGCTCTGGTGTCAAGGCTAAGCGCGGCGTTAAGTTCCGCCACTTAATACACAATGCCTCCGAATTTGGCGGAAAGTGGGGAACTGAGTGTCTTAACACTAGACTCCCTCTGTCTGCCCTATTGTGTGGGGGGATACGGCGTGAAGTTAAAAAAAAATCCCGTCGTCTGATAAAAATGACATTATGTTTCATAATTGAGTTATGATGTCTTAAATTGAAGCAGTGACTTTAGAAAACGAAATATCTTGACACTAAGTTCTAATCTATTATAATACCTAATAATTTAGTGCAAACGTATGAATATAACTTATATATGAGTTGGTACATTGTACAGAATAATTTTTGTGTAATTTTTTATGTCTAAGTACTTAAAATATCAAATACGAGTATCTATGTTTCTTTGCAGTTTTATTATTATGTACCTACTAAGTAATTGCAACTGCTTCTAAATTACTCTTAACATTGTATTTTTTTAATTCTCTTATTATATCTATTATTACTTGTATATGCACGATTTATTATATAGAGTTCCATGTACCCATGTACTTATAATACATAAAGCCAGTCCCTCTCTAACGTAGCATGACCAATTAGTAATTATCTCTGTCGCCAATTGAGGCATGAATTAAATATAGGTAGGTACTGAATGTATATGTAAATATATACCAAGTTCAATCCAAATAAAAGAAATTTTTAACTACACAAGTTACGTATACTATGTTTTTTTAATTTTAATTTTTTTTTTCAGTTTCACGATTTTCGCATAGCAGGTCAAACAGAAGGAGCTTAGAGTCATGACATCATAAACCGCCCTTGAAAAGTGCTTGAAGGAAAATCAAGGGGAAGATATGAATATCGAAAAATAACTAATATAACAAGCTTTATTAATGAAACTCTGTTAAGTACTTGTGTACGTATAATGTGTCATCATATAAAGCTTACAAGCTGTTGCCTGCGACTCCGCTCGTGTAGTAATAAAAATATAAAGTATGTCCTATGAAGTTTAATATTTCATTCTTAGAGAAAATACTTCACACAAAGTAAATTTTAAAGGCACCATTCTATTATAAAAGGTAAGAGTCCTTTCACCTCCCTAATGGGCCGGCTCTGACGCAGACTCTTTTCTTATTAGCGAACATCTACTTACTACAACCTCTCTACCTCCTAACGTTAACCTTTGCGGTTGTGGCTTTGATATTATATACAAACAAACATTTTTCTTATAAGCAAGAACATGTAAATGTTGTATATTTACATTTATAGTATAATTGATATTGCTGTAATAAAACCTATTGTATATATTTTATTTATAATTAATGTACTTTGTTACAGCAATATGAACATTAGCAAATAACTAATTGATCGTAAAAAAAATCTTCGCATTTATAAAAATAAAACAAGCAACTTAACGAAAAGAGCCATGCAAACAGATAGTAACTTGAAATAGGACTTCAAATAGGATGACAACACTGACATTTTATGTTAATTGACAATTTGAAACTGCTCGTAATAATATATTTGCAGTGGCGGAAAGTTACAATAAAATATACTTGTCAACTGATTTTCTATAATAGTATATTTTCCAATATATATTCTAATATTTTTTTATGAATTGCCTAAGCTCCACTTAGGCACTCCACTGATACACTGGACTATAGCTCAAAAAGACGATATGCAAATCCCTCTCTGGCTAATAAATAAACTCGGGCGAAAGGTAGAGAACGCATTGTCAAAAGAATGGATTTAAGATTTGGTTCTCTCTGACTCTGAGCGTCATACTAATGCAAAAGCCAGTAAAACCAAAAGGTTAAATAAAAAGCATAGAATAAGCAAAGAATATTATTAAATTTTTTGGTGTGTCCATTTGTCTGTTTCTACTCACGAATTTCTGGCATTATGACAGAATTTTGAATAGATTTTTTGCTGTTGTTGCAAATAAGCCTGAGTAATAAGCCATTATAGATCATCTAAATCGTAAGAAATAAGGAATGCTTTTTCATTAACAGTTTTTCATTAACTTGGGCATTTTAAATCAAGTTTCGTAAAAATGAAAAGTGTGAATCATTTAATACACAGAAAAAGTTGCGGGAACCATTAAATAATAAAATATATTATAGAATATGACAAAATTTTAGGCTAGTCGTGGCACGGAGGCACAAAGTATGACTGTGCGCGACTGGATGTGGGTTTGAGTCCCACTCGAGGAGTGGAAATATTTAATATTTCCATTTTCTTCAACCTGGTGTCGAGCCAAAACACGACGTCAAGTTCCGACATTTATCACACAGGGAAATGGAGTGTCTTAACACTAGGTTCTCTCTACCTGCCCTGGTATCTGAAATACAGCGTGAAACTAAAAAATATATATGGAGAATGTGTACATACGTGTTATCCAACATGTACTTTATGTTTGGTAGCAGCGGATCTCGCCCTACAAAAACTTCGGACATCTGCGCTCGCGTCACACAAAACTTATCAATGCATTTCTTAGTCGCCTCTAAGCTGAAGTAACAGCTGTGCAAGAATCTCGTGAGCAAGTAATCATCTAAACCTGGAAAATTAAAAACTTATTGAAATAATATAAAATTAAGGTATTTCTTGAACTAGTATCTTATTAAACTACTTAAATTGTTCAAAAGTTTGCTTCTGTACATTTTCCAAAGAAAGGTTCTAGACAAGATAAAAAACAAATTAAACAAATATCTGCGAATAGTAAACGGCCTTATTCATAAAAAAATGCTTATAGAAACGCTTAAAAAACAATGTTCATTAGTTAAAATGCCTCTATAAGCTTAGGAAACGTTCCATAAAATGCGTAGTCATAAACAGTACTATAAACCTACTAGAAACGAATATACTGGTTATAGCTAAAATGTTGCACTACGGTGAAATTGGCAAGAAGTTTGTCAAAAACGTGCAAATTGAAACCGAATGTGTATAATGTTTACTAAAATTAGACTGATCATAGCAATTATTAAGGATAAAAACCATATTGTTGTTTGTGGTGCGAGAAGTAAGTGACATTTATTTACTAGTAGTACGTAGTGTTTATTTTAATTTTATTTTAAATAGTAATTCCTTTACTTCCAAAATGGCATCGGAAGCAAAAATTGTAGAGAGCAAGAAACGGCAGAGAAGTGAGAATTGGTGGAGGGGATAAGGGTTGTTTACGGTAAAGTTATATCGAACACGTAATTTTGTTTTGTAAAACATTCATACGATGTATATTTCATTAATGCTGATGCTCTTTTATTCCCATAGATGCATCTTGCAAAGAATTGCTGAGGAAAAGTATTTGTGAGGTTATTTTATCAACACGGCACTTAAGGTTTTCAGTTTTAACACTATGGCAAAAAACCCCTTGAAGAAGAAGGACAAATTAATGGCTCAATGGGTATTATAAAAATGGCAGCTAAGAAGCTGATTATTTATAAAAAAAAAAAACCAAAATACTAAAAAACAGTGAGCTCACCACCTACTACAGAACCAGCAACTGTGACGACAATTCAGTGTGGCGCCCTCATCAGTTCAAGTATACTCAAAATTCATTTTACTCAGATAACCAATAACAAATACAAACATTTGGCGCCATTAGTGTTTCATTTGCATAAAGAAATATTTATGATTATTATCAATACTTGTTTAAGAATAGCAACAGAAATAATTATAAAGAAGAAAAAACGTATGTGTAATATATTAATATATGAAATAAACAGCAGGCCACCAAATCTCACTCTGTCACCTATCTTATTTTAAACTGATATTCATAAGTAATAAGACATGTTAAGTTAATTAATTGTAGTGCCATGAAATATTAAAGGAATTATAATACACACAATACCCAGAAAAGTGCATTTGATTTTTATAATTTTAGTCAATTAGTTCAATTTATTTTCAACAAATAAAATTTGATGGGAAGCGAGACAATTTATTTTCCATTAAATACATTAAATAGCTAATATATCTAAAGAATGCTCAGCAAGTAAATCTGATTATATTTCTTTTTAGATGGTGCATCCAAGTACTACCACTAGCAATAGTACACAATCTGGTAGATTAAAGAAATGTTATTGTATGTATGTCTGTGTTGAAATGAACTTACGTTTCATATAAAGACGTTAATACACCGACCTATAACATATTACAGATAGAATCGACCTTGATAATTCATACACCACCTACTTTGTTCTGAGTACTAGCTGGATTTATAAACAACTTTTATCTCATTGTGTTTAATTTGGATAATACTTAATAAAGCTAAATGGCGAATTGAAAATAAAAATTAAAATCCGTTGTCTACCGCCCATCTTCAACAAACAATCCAGTATTTTACCTTAATTAATTATATTCAAACACTCTTTGGAAAACCCATATTAAAAAGAATAATAGAAGTAGGTGTATTAACATTTTGGTACAGCATGACAAAAGCTTAAGAATAGCCCAGCAAAATGTAATTGCTTACAGAAAGGAGCCTTCCTGCGATTCCAGATGGGCCTTCGTAGAAAGGCAAAAATTAAAAAATTTTAGAACAAAAAATTAAATAATTCATAGTGAACGGAAGAATTACCAAACGTAAATTATCGTATTACAATCTAAAGAATAAATTTATAGAAATAAACTGTTTTTTATTAACCCAAAATCTACAAATTGAGGTCAGTCATGGTGCGGGGGACCCCCCCCCAAAAGTGACATGTAAAAAGACTACTTAGTGGTGGGTTCGATCCTACTCACAGGCAATAAAATATTTACTTCAATTATATTCATTCGTACTCTGGTGTTGAGGAAAAGCGCGGCGTTAAAACTGACTATTTTTATAAAATTACTAAATTACTTATTAAATTTCTCCTAGTTAAAAACATCACTTTATTAAAAATTGTCTTAATTGCATGTATCAATGGTTAATCTACGCCCAAGGTTTATCATAAAAGCAGTAGTATATTTTATGAAAAGCGGTGGTAACGCTTCCGAAACTCTCATCGTATAAGCAAACGGGTCAAACCCCTGTTCTATATACTTTTTTTCGCTCCAAAACCTCTTCTCCATTATGCTATCGTTTTCCGAAGTATGTATGCTTTGTAAAGATTTCATTTAAATATAAAAGTGGGAACAATTGACACAACAAGCAATAATATAGTAAATTGGATTAATAAGTTATGCAAATTCGATTAGCTAACAGGACGGAGTACCTACGTCAAATGTCATTCAATGATCAGCTTGATTGAGATCGGCCCATTTTTTCTTAAGATCCGATATCAGTAGGGGATTGGCCACGCTAACTTTATAGTACGATTTATAGTACTGTTTAGCGCTTAAAATGCTGTTAGAATACCATTTTGACGTTTCTTTATAGGGGCTTATAGAACACTTTAATGTTCCATAACTTTTTATGAATAAGACCGGTAGTAATAGCTACCGACCGGCATAAGCGCGCTGAAACCATAGACCGCTAGAGAGTTTCTTCTTTATACATTACTAGCGGCCCGCTCGCGGCTTCGCCGCGGAACTATTTTGTTATATTGACCAACCATCGGGGGGCATTTTTATAAGTAAAGTCTATGTTAAGCTTAGATTATCAACTATATTTATGCCAAATTCATACAAGGGTCAAGCGGTTTAGGATTTTTCATATTAAACTTTCATCCCCCTATTTCAACCCTATAGAAGTAGATTTTTGAAAAAAACTAGTAGCCTATGTTAGAACCATTGACTTTATACTTTCATTTTAAATTTCATTCAAAGTCGGACCGGTTAGATAGCAGTGATGAAAGCGTGACAGACCAAACACACAGCATTCGCATTGATTTAATTAAGTAGGATTTCCAATTTTTTTTTTTTTTTTTTTTTTTTTGTTTTTTTTTTTTTTTTTTTTTTTTTTTTTTAGCTTCACGCGGTATCCTTGCGGGTAGTCAAGAGAACGGAGCACCAAACGCACGGCCTGCTACTTCTTGCGCCTCGTCCACAGTCATCAACCTCTTATACCACGGCCCCCTCCGGGGGGTCCTCATGCTGTTTACGTGACCTTCCTCCAGTATCACGATACGATGTTTTTGAAGGTCACCGAGGTCTCCATCTGCCTCTCTTCCACTCACCTTTGCTTATAAATCTTTCTTACCATTCTTTCGTCACACACTCATCCTCTCGACGTGCCCAAACCACTGAGCACGCCCTTCTTCATTCTTTACTATGACGTTCTCGCTAATACCTGCAATTTCTGTGTATCTCTTCGTTGCGGATTTCGGTCAGCTAAGCTGACTCCGCACATCTTTCGAAGAGATCTCATCTCCAAGCATTCATCTTTTCTTTCATTCTTCTTCTTGCAATACCCACGTTTCGTGCGTATTAGCAGCGTCGGTTACCCACCAAGCATGTGCACAGCTGGAACGTGCGGCTATGCTCAAGTTCCGCCGTCGCATCAACGCAGCCGAGGGCACCGTTAACGCTGTACCGCAGCAATACGCCTTCTTTTCAACATCATTATCTTTCTCCATCTCTACTAAACATACTCCCAAGTATACACCTCATTCTTGTTCTAGTTCTTCCTGTTAACCATTGAATTTGCATTCCGTGCTTTCTTCATCTCTTTCAAACACCAGAATCTTAGGTTTACTCGCATTAAGGGCTGTAGACCATTAATTTTCACACCCATCTTTCAGGATGGTGACCAAGCCTGCAACTAGCATTTGATGATGCAATAAGCACTGAATAATCTTGATGCGTACAAAAGGCAGGTTACCTCAAGTCACCCACTTTCACTCCCATATCACTTTGTTTCACTCCTTGGAGACAACTATCCAAGTACAAATTGAAAGCCAAAGCGGACTGGTACAACCCCTGTTTTGACAACCGATTTGAATATCAAACCGAGGCGACATTGTCAGCTTCCGACTCGTTACAAGGCTTGAGTGATTCTCGATAAAGAGGACTTTACAGCCTGCAACAAGGGTCGTCAACATTGTACCGAGGCAGTATCTCCCATAACTTCTTCGGTACCACTTGTCAAAAGCCTTCCCCAAATCAACAAAAGCACAGAAAATTTTTGCGTTTACAGCCAAAAATTTCTCTGTGCTCATGCGGAGGGAGAAGATCTTGGTCCATACACCCTCTTCCAGGTCTAAAGCCTCCTTGGGCTCCCACAACAGCCTCTCGGATCTCTCTTGCATTCTGCTCGCTAAAATTTTTGCCTCTAAATTACTACCTAAGTAATCAAACGGATAGCCCTATAGCTTGCACAGTCTATCTGTGAACCTTTGCCTTTATACAAAGGCCCGATGACTGCGTCTCGCCAACATCTGGGGACCTCCCTCTTCCAGCATAAATTGCACAGAGATGAAAGAACAGGTACCAAGACGCGCGACGGCCCACCATATTTGATCATCTCAGTAGTTTTACAAAAACCTCCATCTGCTCCCGCTTGCCTTACCACCTTCAAACTTGTCGTATGGCACATCCTACTTCTTTTATACTGAGTCGACGTTCTCTGCTACATCAAGATTCAGAATCGCTGTTACTTGAGGAACAGAGGACGTCATCCACATCAGACATCTCTTATAGAATTCCGCCCATCGTTGCCAAAACGTGTGGTGGTTCAGTTAGTATCCGCACCGTCCTTCGAAAGCACCCCTTTCATTCGGCAGGTTGACGAAGAACCCCGAGAATCACTAACTTCTCTCCAGAAAAGCTTCGTGTTTCTCGGAAGTTGTTCGTCAACCTTAAATCTCTTTCATCTCGACTTTACGCTTCGCCTTTAATCAGTTATAGCCATGCTTTCGTTTGTGCTTTTGCAACTTTATACTCTTCTTCTTGATCTCTCTCATACTTTATTCGTACCACTCTGGAGGCTTATATCCTGCCAGGCTTATCTTTCTGTCTACGCATCTCTCACTTCATCACCACCATTCATCGCGCTTTTTACTAACGCCTCTTTTCACCGTACCACACACTCTTTGTGCTTCCAGTCAGACTATTACCTAAAGATTCTGCAGCATACTTCTACCACTCTCCATTTCCTATTTCGCAACTGTCTAGCCTCTTTGGAAACCCGTCTTTATATTCATCTTTTATAGGTGGATCTTTGAAGCTTCCAGCTTCTTACGCGATTATTCGCCTTCCAAGTTTGGACACGTCTGTGCGGGCGCGCCAGCCTGTGAACAGACCCCTTATTCTAGTAAACGAGATAATGGTCCGTTCCCCAAGTCCGGCACCCCGAAACACACGTGTGTCAATAACTTGGTCCGAAATACGCTGATCCACCACAGGAATAAGGTCAATCATACTTTTCTCTTCCATCGCTCCCATGGGTAATGATAATTTGTTTGTGGCAAAACATCGTGTTTGCCACAAACCAAATTCTTCTCCTTACAAAGTTTCCAAAATAAGCTTTACCAGGTCATTCACTCTCTATCACCGTACTTCCCTATCTAAAGCTGTACCGATCGCTCGGTTACGACCAATCCATTCAAATCACCGCACCCATTAATTTTTCATTCGCTCTACGCTACCTAGAAAGAACTTCCCTGACATCTCCAGAACTCCGCTAGCTCGCCTGATAGAGCTGAGGATACTGGGCGCGTAGGCCGCTAACAAGAATAATCTTGTTATCCCCAGCTTAAAGCGAACCCAAAGGAGCCTCGGCCATCTTCTTACGGCGATTATTCGCCTCCAAGTTTGGACACGTCGTGCGGGTGGCCGCGCACAGCCTGTGAACAGACCCCTTATTCTAGTAACAACTAATAATGGGCCGTTCCTCCCAATTCGGCACCCCTAAACCCCGTGTTTCCCTAACTTGGTTCCGATACGCTGATGCCACCAGGAATAAGTCAAAATCATACTTTTCTCTTCCTTCGCTCCCATTTGGTACTGATGATTTTGTTTGTGGTCAAACATCGGTGTTTGCCACACACAAATTCTATCTCCTTACAAATTCCCAAAATAAGCTTACCAGCTTCATTCACTCCTCCTACTCACCGTACTTCCCTAATTAAGCTCGTAACCGATCCCTCGGTTCCGACCCATCCTTCAAATCCCGGCACCCTATTAATTTTTCCATTTCCTCTCTACCATACCTAACTTCCCTGAACACTCTCCCGATAACTCCCTATCTCGCTGATAGAGCTGAGGATACTGGCGCGTAGGCCGCTAACAAGAATAATCTGTTTCACCCCAGCTTAAGCGAAACCCACAGGAGCCGCGGGTTGATCGCCTTATATTCCACCACCATTGCACACACCAATTCGAGAGACAACAACACACCTACCCCCTGAACCCCCCGCGATCACTCTCTGGTACGCCGCCCAGAGAGCTACGCGCCTGCCCGGCAGATCAGTAGTATTACTTCCTGAGCTTTCTCTGGTCTCAGTCACACATATCGCGTCCAGATCTCTATCATCCATCACATCTAGTATTCTTCAGCTTTCTGTTTCCATCCCTCTCTCATTCCACTTAGCTATTTGTGGACTCCGTCTCCACTTCCCCCGCTTTTTCGGAACATGGCGGTGTCGGGTGCGGTCCCCAACGCCGCACTCGTCTTCTCCGCCCCTCCACCACTTCTCCACACCACCGGGACGGCGCTGGTTGCGCGTCCGCCTCGGGGGGAGACTCCCAACATACAGTGCCCTGGGGTCGTGGCGGATGGAACTCTGCAGCCCTAACAAATATGGCTGGCGGGGACATCGCTGCGGGCAAGCATTCCATCATGGACCCCCAATTGTGTGTCAATCTTTGCATAAAATATATTTAATAGTTAAATTCATTACAGATTTTCATAGGCATCTCAAGAACAGTTTTCCGCACAAATATAACAAATTAGCACACAGATTAGTTATCTATTAGTAGTAGGTAAATCGTTTAAAGAAACCACATCATAATAAACCTAAACTTATGAGGTCATTGACCTCATGTAATTATAAGTATATATTGATATCCTTTATTATACCTATACTTATATTTTGCGAGAAAATTAAAAAAATGACACTTTACATAATACCTACTATTTTGTAATGTGTCTAAAAAGGTAAAAATACTGGCACAGTGGCTGCCTTGTTTAGTGTTTAGTTATTGTAATTAGCATAATTTGTATTATTATAACAATGTATTGTTATACTTTTTTATAATATTCTAAGAAATGCGTGAGATCTTGATATGACATGCGATAGGTACTTATTTAATCCGCAACATTGTAGACTTGAGTTCAGACATCTGTAGGTATTTGAAATTTTCTTCTTTAACGTTTTTTAGCTTTATAGCATTATTTTCAGGCAATTGCTGTCCACTGCTGAACGTAGACCTCCCTCATAGAGCGCCTACTATTAAGATCCTGGGCAGCTTGCATCCACCTGCTTTATAGCATAGTAGGGCAGAAATAACCTAGTGTCAAGACATTCCGACATCGCGAAGCGGCGGAACTAAACACAGCGCTATGGCTTATGTACCACAGCGGAGAAATGAAAAGGGTATATTATCGTTTCCATAAGTGAAAATCGAACCCACAGCCATCGTGTTGGTTAATTTAGGTAAGTTTATTTTAATAAAATTGACTATTTTTTAGGATTTAATCATTCCACTTCGTGGGAAGGTCATAAAGATGGCAAAGATTTCAAGTTCTTCTGAAAAAAGTATGTATTTATGTTTCAGATATATATTTATGTTATATAAGACTGTTTTATGGTTTTTTCTGGTCATTACGGACACGTAATCCTTTTACAGCTTACTAGCGGCCCGCTCACGGCTTCGCGGCGTGAACCACCCAACTATTTCGTTATATTGTAAGTACAACCTCTTGGAGTGGGTTTTTAAAAATAAAATAACCTATCTTTAACACTGGGTTACTACTAACTATATTTATGCCAAAATTCCTTACAATCAGTGAAGTGGCTTATTTTTTTTTATACAAACCCTATTTCATCCCTTATTTCAACTCTTGAATCAATGACTGAACATTTAAACCCTGGATTTTCATCAATTGTCATTCAGAATTTTATCCAAATTTTAGACTAGCCATGAAAGCGTAACAGACTTTTACATCTATATTATTAGTATGGATTACAATTACTAATATTCTATTAATTAACTAGGCTTAGCAATAATAATATATAATTGTAGATAAGTGATTACTAAGAGAGAAATAAATAAACTAGATTCAATAAAAAATCTACTTCACGCGAAGAAGTCTATCAACGTTTTACCGCCAGTAAATCAGCAAGTACTATTGATTAGCTTTCTTTATTACCAGTTTATTATTATTGTTAGTGTATGTTTATTTCTTATTTATATTGCTATAAATTTATAAAGTTGAATAATTATAAAAAAATATTTGTAAATATATTCTACTAGCGGCCCGCTCGCGGCTTCGCCGCGTGAACTACGTCACTGTTTCCTTACATTGCAACCCTCGGGGGTGGATTTTTGAAAAATATATGTTTAAGCTTAGATTATCAACTATATTTATGCCAAATTATGTTACAATCGGTCAAGCGGTTTAGATTTTTCATATAAATTTTCATCCCCTATTTCAACCCTTTAAAGGTTGATTTTTAAAACAATAAGTAGCCTATGTTAGAACCAGTCGCCTTTTCAACTTTCATTGTAAATTTCATCCAAATCGGACCGGTAGATTAGCCGTGAAAGCGTGACAGACAAACACACAGACTTTCGCATTTATAATATAAGTATGGATATATTGATTTAGTAATAATTATATATATTTTTATTAGTATAAAATTAAAATTAATATAAATATTAAATAATAATAGATAATTTATTCTCATGAATAAATAAAAAAAGCAGAAGCTAGTGCAGTTCTAACGCATTATTAGGAAATTATTCGTTTTGTGTACTCCTCTAAATATATACTTTAACTATGCCTATTTTCTTATTCCGTTCCGTTCTTTGCAATAATAGCAACTACTTTCAAAACCAACCAACTCCGCCCAAAATTGAGACACTTCGTATTAAGTCGCAGAGCCCATCACTACAATTTGTCTTTCTTGAGGGTAGAAATAAAAAAATGTCGAACAATCTTGAGTAAGAATCAAACCCGATTCCATGGAATTTACAGCCGGACATTCGCCCACTGCGCCACTTGAGTCTCTATCCATATTCTTAAAATAAATTATTATGAACAATATGTCACTTGATTTCTTTTTAACAAAAAGGTGATGCGTGTGAATAAAAGTCTCAAGTATTGACGTAGGATTGACGTAAAAGACGAGGCGAGGAAGTAAAAGTCAGTATCTAGTGACATACAATAAAGAGATAAAACATATAGCAACTACGGACCTTTAGTCCTATTTTTAACATTTTAATATTTTTAAACCTTGTTTTACTAAAATAGATTTTAGTATATATCGAGATTTTCTAAATAAGACCATCGTGGCGTAGTGGAGCAAAGTCAAAGTGTTTCGGTCGTTGTGGATGCTATTGTACCCATTCTGGGGAATTTATATTCGTTTCTCCGTTCAGTTAAGTGCCGCCACTCAATATGTAACGTCTGCGATTCAGGCAGAAAGTGGAGACTGTTTTTGACCCTAGTTTTTCAAAAATTATAGGGAAAAAACTTAAATTTGCGATTTTTTTTCTAAATAACTTAGGGTTAAAAGCAGATTGTAATAATATGAAAAGCTTACTGTAGTTAAAATCAACTATTGATAATATATTCCATTGATAATACATTTATTTGCAATAATAATTATTATAAAACAATATTATTGAGCTAAGCGATCTTACTGGTCAAAAGTGTGTGTCGAAGAAATGGATCTACTTCTAATCTATTAGGAGTAGGAAGTCGAAATTTCGTATACAAATAGAGGGCAGCTAATCAGTGGTTGTAATAAATTTCGTTTTATGATTGTAATTGTATTATAGATTTTGAATTATTTTCAAAACGGTCTATTTCGCACGCTGAACATTATGTTATTGCTTTTCAAAATATTTTATAATAATAACATTATTAACAACAAGCGAGCCGCTAGCGGCTTCGCTTGCGTATACACCACAACTAACCATTTAGTTAATCGCCCTTGAAACATCACATCTTGTCCAATTTTAATTTTCTCAGATTTTTTTTGTTCAATATTGAAAATAATAAAAAAGTAAGTAGCCCATAGCACTCCAGAACAATATGGCTTTCTGAATGTTAAAGAATTTTCATGATCGGTTCAGTATTTCTTAAGATTAACCCTTACAAACAAAGCTAAAAACTTTTCCTTTTTATATAATAGTACAGATTTAAAAAAATAGTGTAGGTTTTCATTATGTCTGTAATATTGAATGAAATACATACAATTAAACTGTGAAAGTAGTTGACATCACATTTTCTTTATATTCAAAAAACAAAAAATATTAAAAAATCATATTTTTAATACGCGTTAACACTCAAAGGTTCAGAATTCTTTGTACAATATAGGCGCTAGAATCATAAAATACATATATCAGCACTCTAACAATAAATCATTTTCTTCATCATTCACGCCTTTTCGCTTATATAGCAAGTTAGTCAGAGAAAATTTAGCGTCAAGACGGTTCTATCTCCACTTTTCACCCCAAATCGAGACATTGCCTGTAAAGTGGTGGAACTCAACCCTGTGCGTGCCAGAGTAAAGAAATAATGATAGTGTAATACATATAATCATTCTCCCGAGTGATAATGGAATACACAAATAATCGCGTTAACAATCAGACTACGTCCCACTGCATATTGACAATACATTTATACCGATAAGAATATTAACTACTTCGGAGTTTTCGTAAAAATGCCAGTAACTTACAAATAAATAAGTAATCGATTTAAAATATAGCTAAAAAGCAGATTTATGAATTTTAACGTATAACAGTATAAGCAGGGAGGGTTTAATGTTAAAACAGGTCATTCATTTAGCCGCCCAGGTCCACGGACGATTGGGACCAGTGCCCGAGACCTGGGCTAGTGGCGGGAGAGGAGCACCGTCAGGTTTTAGTGGGTAAACGGAGGCGTACCATCTTGCCAAACCGGAGTCCCACATAACCGCGCCCGGGATCCCACCCCGGGCGGGTATCCGTATAGGATTTCCTGACGTTAAAAAAATAAAAAAAAAAAACAGTCCATTCATTTAGAATCCATCCAGTCCATTCATTCATTTAGTATTGAAATCCAACATTGTACTTGCTCTTAACTTTTGCTCACTAACTAACAAGAGAATCATATAGGGAAATGTACATATCCCAATATACAACCATTGATGCACTTTAAAGTTACATATAGGCGGTAGTAATTAAGGAAGTACATTCTAGGTAGTGTATCCTGTAATATTATAAAAAATTAATAGTATTCAAAACGTACCTAAATCTTGAGGTATATGAGACTCCTTTGACATCCATTCCTTAATAGCTACTAAGTCTTGTTTGTAGTCTTGCGGCATTTTCCGAACTGTAAATAAATATTTATTACTTGTAAAGTATTCTTCATAATAATATTGTACTAGAGTTATGATTTTCTCGGCAGTCAGAAACAACTTAGTGTAAATTACCGCCACTAGAAGCTTCACGCTGTATCCCGCACACAGCAGGGTAGGCAGAGGGAACCTAGTGATAAGACACTCCGTTCCCTACTTTTTACAGTCAGAAACAACTTAGTGTAAACCACCGCCACCAGAACGGAGAAATTAAAATAATATAATTATGCCCCCGAGAAAGAATCGAATCTAAGACATCGCATTTATTGTCAGACGCTGTCCAACTACGCCACGGTGGTCTTCAAAGTATGAAGCTGATTTTTCTATTCTCCTATGTTTATCAACAATATGTACCTACAACATTACACTTTACAAATGACTGGTCACTGCGGAACACATATTCTGATAAAAAAAAAATAGCTTCACGCTATATCCCGCACACAGCAGGGTAGGCAGAGGGAACCTAGTGTTAAGACACTCCGTTCCCCACTTTCCGCCGAATTCGGAGGCATTGCGTGTTAAGTGGCGGAACTTAACGCCGCGCTTTAACTCGACACCAGAGCGAAGAAAATGGAAATATTAAATATTTCCACTCCTCGAGTGGGAATCGAACCCACAACCAGTCGTTTACAGTCACACGCTTGTGCCACTGGGCCACGACTGGCCATTCTGGATGGCATATTCCGATACTGTATAATAATTGTTAAATATTTAATATTATCTAAAATATGTTCATAGTTTCGAATAATATTTAATTCCGCAAAAACATTCTATCAATTAGACCTAATAAGGAAATAGAGTAACATGTTACTACGAAAAGTAAAACATGTTTTTTTATTATCCTGGTGGTTTTGGCAAGGTCATCAGGTCATTGGATTTGATATTTTTACCTATTATAGTAGCACCTAGGATAGTCAGAATATAAAAATATACAGATATAAACGTAATGGAGTAATATATTATGATCTATTATATTTATTTTAATTATATTTATTAGTATTTATCGAAAATTATTGTTTATCTTACGGGATATAAAAAATATCAGTAGCAGTAGTCGCCCACTAGTTTAATTTCACTTGTATAACCCAGTACATATTATGCTTGGCAAACTACCCCCAAATGAATTTATAAAAACTTCACAAAAGTAAATTATCGTGCAGAAGCCTTAATTAAAATAACAATAATAATAAATACTTAAAGTTAGTAACCAATTGCTTTGTGTTGACTTAGAATTGGTAATTTAAAATGTATTATTAAATAAAAAAAAACTTTATAAATAATAAATGAATCTAAATAAAAATAAATAGGTACCTTGAACAGCTGATGTTATTTTCTTCTATAAAGAAAATTACCTTAAAAGATTGTATTACTTATATATTAGGTAAACATGTTTCAAATATATATTACGAAACATATGTGTTACATTACGAACTAGACAAACATCAAAAAAGTATTTTTTTCACTATAATTATAACAATCCTTTGTCATCACTTGTTATTAACCGAAAGTATATTAGATGCATAGATATGTATATTAACTTACTTTAATTTACTTGACGGTTTATTGATCTTTGGCTTTGAACGTGGTGCTCCCGCACTAGTGGCCGCCGGCTAGGATATCGTGTCGTATACTGATGAATATGCAGTTCGCTCTGTTATTTTAAAGTGTTTAAAAAATATATTAAGGTACATGCACAAAAAATAACAAAAACCACCCCCAGAGGTCTTTTTGGTTTTTTTTAAAGGTTATAAATAAACAAGTAATTAAAAAATTAAATTTAAGTGAAAAAAGTTAGGCATGATTCGAAAAAAAAAATGATTTTGTTATGTTGGCGTTTCAAATTGCAGTAACAAATAACAAATACCTATATTACAGTAAGTAATAATTTTATATCTCAATAAGAAAACAATCCCACTTGACCTAACAAATTATTATGTCAGTCAGTCTAGCAACCGACAGTTAATTACGGTTATACGGTTATAACAAACTTTAATTAAAACAGTCATAAAAGATGAACCTGAGATGCTTAAACCGATCTTAAACGATGGTTTCACATACATTGTTGTTTATACTAACCTCTTAATGATTATAATACTTAAAATTAGTTTTTTTTTAATAGCAGTTAAAATTTGTAGTTATAAGTAATTGCTCAATTACATTGATTCTTCGGAAAATTGATTATAAAAAATACAGATAAAAATTTCATTTAGAACTCTAAAAATACATCGTTATATAATTATCGTTAAAAATACATCGTTTGTCATTTATCTGTCCTTCACAAATGAAAATAAAATACACACATATTAAAATTAACTTATCCCTGTCAAGATTACCCCGTTTTCGTATATTTTGTTAATATTTTATAAGGCCCGTCAAGCCTTTATTTATATTACAAATATTCTGCCTAATATATTAACTTCTACTAAAGTAATACAATTGTATATTGGCTTTTTGTTCTTTTATTGATTTTTTTCATTCTTTCTTTAAATCTCTCGTGATTTGTTATCTAATCTTTCTAATTTTTTGCAGCTTTACTCTTTTCCCGCTTTGCCGGGTAATCAGAGAGCAACCAATGTCGAGACATTCCGTTCTCCATTTCCCTACTGAAATCGAGACATTTTGTGTCAAGTGGCGGAACCTAACGCCGCGTTTTGCCTTATATACCAGAGCGAAGAAATGAAAATTAAAATATAATCATTCCACGAGTGGGAATCGAACCCACAACCACCGCATTTTAGTCAGACACTGTCCCACTACGCCACGGCGTCCTATCGTATTACGAAAGCACATTTTAATACTACAAAAATTATAATCTAGCTCGCTAAGATATTTTAAAATTTTTATAGGCTTTATAGGGAACAAAGTAACACTTCCGCAATCAATATAACAATTGACAATTAACATAAAATTAATTAAAAATTAATACACAATAATACTATTTATTATTGTTATAGGGTCAGAAATATGTTGTGTATTGTGGGCCAGTCGTGGCGCAGTGGCACAAGCGTGTGGCTGTAAACGACTGGTTGTGGGTTCGATTCCCACTCGATGCGTGGAAATATTTAATATTTCCATTTTGCTCGCTCTGGTGTCGAGGCCAAGTGCGGCGTTAAGTTCCGCCACTTAACACGCAATGCCTCCGAATTTGGTGGAAAGTGGAGAACGGAGTGTCTTAACACTAGGTTCCCTCTGCCTACCTTGCCTCCCTGTGTGCAGGATACAGCGTGAAGCTAAAAAAATATATATTTTTTACAGCTTAAGAATTGATAATCAACAGGGTAATGCATTCTAGCTACTATTTCAAGTGAACGCCATTTACATAGTTAGTAATAGTGAAGCGAAAATTATATATTATTATTGGAAGTTAGAAAATACTGCATATTGAAATATATTCGTATAAATAATAATAAAATATTTAAATATCTATCCAAGTACCAATATTTAGAATCCAAAGTCTATGAAATTCCCAATTTCACAAGAGTGGAGAAATGAGAATAATTTAGATATTATCGTTTCCGGATGGAATCGACGTAGAGAGACTCGAGCATATTTATACAAAACATGTTTTAAATCAAAAAAATAACTTATGTTCAAATATTACGTTTATTTATAAATTTTCGTTTTATGACAAGTTAGATAAAAATAATCTTAACGCAAAAAGCGGTAGCCTTATTAGTTCAGACCAAAATTTATGAGACAATCTGAAAAGTTATCATTTTTATTGCATTTTTCACAAAAATTGTAAATATTAAAGAAAAAATTAAGGTTGTCGTGGCCCATTGGTACAGCGTCCGATTTTCAGCCCGAAAGTTGTAAGTTCAAGTCCCACTCGCTGGAATGATTGTTCCTATCTTATTTTCATTCCTCCGCTCTTGCAACTAAAGCAAAGTGGAGTGTTGAGTCTCATCACTTAACACGCAATGTCTCAATTTTGAGCGGACATTGGAGTGGACTGGAGAACAGAGTGTTTTGACATTAGGACACTCTCTGACTACCTTGCTGCCCAGAAAAGGACGTAAAACGGAATTTTAATACAAAAGTAAAGTAGGTTATATAGTATAAACAACAATAAACTATAAAATTTAAACGTTTGCAGCCATTAACCACGTGGCTTCACAGCAAAACAGTATTCTGTATACAACCTTGAGATCTAATACTAACTATCCAAAGATATCTCAATTCGTTATTAAACTAGCTGTGCTCGTGACTTCGTCTAAGTGTTATTTAATAAAAATGATATTATTCCAAAATAACAGTAGCCTAAGTTTCTCCTTATTACATTAGCTATCTACAAGAGAAAACCCTGTAAAATCGGTCCAGCGCTCATAAAAGCTACAAAAGATGTAACAAATATTATTTTGATATAGATATGTATCATGTCAACATGATATCGTTAAAGATTTCATGAAATTGCAAATTTTACGATATGAGCACGACATATAGGTAGGTACATGTGCATTTAGTATCACACTGTTATTTGAGTATTACAAACAGACACCCCGATTTTATTAATTTGTATAGATAAAGCGTTGGTAGCTTTAACTTAAAAGTTAATCTTTAAGGAACAAAGAAGACATCTCATTATTTTTATCAAACATCTAAACTAAACTCAAGGGCAATTTTATACTTTAATGTCAAGCACTTGCACATGACTATTAAGCAAATATTTCCTTATTTATTATATTAAAAAAAAAGTCTACATACATAAGTAAGTACCATTTCATAAAATTTAATATTGAATTAAGCAATTAACATTATTTTAATTACTATTGGTTAGTTAGAGGCCGTCTAATTGTAAACGAAACGGTTGTGGGTTCTATTCCCCCGCAGAGTATTGATGAGGTATAGGTAAATTATTTTCATTGCTCCGCTCCTGGTAATGTTGCTGTCTGCTGAATGTTTCAATTTCTGCCAGATAGTGAAAAACGGAGTGTATTGACACTAGGTTCTCTCTGTTTTAACTCTGCTATGTGAGTAAAAGCGTGAAACTGTTTTTTTTTTCAATGTTATTTTAGTTTGGGTACTTTTTTATTGATGTATAATTATCAGCATTTTGCATTTAACTATTAATTAATTGTGCATTACTTACAATACAGTTCACTGCAAGATGATTGTTCAAAATGAAACTATGTCTGACACACACCAAAACGTAACTACCTTCTCCGAATTATTTTTAATCGTATGTTTTATTATTTATGGCTCTAGGCGTGTTGTATTTATACATACGTTTAGTCCACTTTTGTACAAAAACTAAAAATATATAGGAATTATAAAAAAAGTCACTAATATCAACAGCACTACATTTAACTACTTCTTGAAATATTCATCTAAATCGTAGAAATAATATTTTACCACTTACTTTAAACAGGTTCGCGACAAATCTGGTTTGAAAGACTAGACGAAAATTGTAATATAAATATATTATATTAATTTAAATTTATCGAGAGTATCATAATCATGACGTCATAGTTTGATACACCAATAAATTTAAGACCATCATTCAATGACCTTGAGAATAGCATAACAAAGAAGCTTTACGCTTTTTTCGCATTGCAGGGCAGGAAGAGAAAAGCTAGTGACAAGACACTCCGTACTTCACTTTCCGTTTGATTCTGGGACATTGCATATGAAGTAGCGGAATTTTCGAGCTTTGTCTTGGCGTCGAGAGCGGAGAAATGGATATAGCTTAAATATATTCGTTTCCTCTATTCGAAATCAAACCTACGACCATCTCGTATAGAGTTAGACATTGCTACGATTATCTAGTACTTCTATAAATATTACTTTAAAACGATAATTTTGGATAACAGTAAAGGCCCCTTTCACCATATAGTAACCACCATAGTGTAATACATCTAATATATAAATACATGGAAAATACGTTAGTTTTATGGTTACGTTTACTCTTATAATTAAAAAGTATATTATTTGATACTAACGGTATCAACAAACATAATTTTAATTATACGATACTTGAAATAATTGTAAATCAATATAACCAATAAATTAGTGACCTGGAATTGGTATAGATAAATGTATGTTTTGTAAATTTGCGCTTAAAATTGAACCTGTGTCTATAAGACAACTTTATTTTCAATAAATACATTGGTTTTTTTTTTATTAATTTGACGTTAACGACATCATTGTCAAATATACAACATATGATTTTATAAACCTACTGAAGACCAAAGAATAAGTGTACTTACTATCCACGTTACTCGCATTTTTTTTTTTAGCTTCACGCTGAATCCCGCCCACAGTAGCCACAGGAGGGTAGGCAGAGGGAACCTAGTGTTAAGACACTCCGTTCCCCACTTTCCGCCGAATTCGGAGGCTTTGCGTGTTAAGTGGCGGAACTTAACGCCGCGCTTTACCTCAACACCAGAGCGAAGAAAATGGAAATATTGAATATTTCCAATCCTCGAGTGGGAATCGAACCCACAACCAGTCGTTTACAGTCACACGCTTGTGCCACTGGACCACGACTGGCCACAAGATTTTTAATGGGCTATATATTACCTATATGTTTTTTATTCACGATTTCTCCTTAGGGGGTAATCAGCGAGAACGGAGCGGCAAATGATATAGTCCCTGCACACTTCTTTCGCCTCGTCCACAATCAGCAACCTCTTCAGACACGTCCTTCGGGGGGTCCTCATCGTTTTTGCCTTCCTGATACTTGATCATCGATTTATGAATGTTCTGAGGGTATTTAAGAAGGTGTTACCGCTTACGTTTGCTTCCTATATATTTTTAACATTCTTTAAACATTCCGGAAACCAACTAATATTGATTATATTTGTAATAACTTATAACAAATATTATAAGTATAGCCTAAATAATGAGTAAGGATTCGTATTTATTATTTAGCCAGTTACGACCTACAGGCAACAACCCAACAATTTTTTGCTATTTTTTCTTTGAAGGCACGCGTTTTTAAGTAAAAGTAGTTTTTTAAGATTTTTAGAACTTAGATTATAGAAAATAAAAACATATAACAAAAAAGCTTAAACAAATATCTTGTATATAATTTGATTTTTTGTATATTTTGCGAAATATAAAAAAAATTGCTGCTTCGTTTTTTCCTCATAACAGTGTATTTAGGGAGAACCCAGCGACAGGACCCTCCGTTCTCCACTTTCCACCCAAGATTGAGACGATTGCGTATTTAGGTGCGGACCTTAACGGCGCGGTTTGTCTTTGGAAAACCAAAAAAAAATAAAATTATGTAATTGTCAATCATTCTCCTGAATGGTAATCGAACCCACAATGCGAAAAACAGAAAAACAGATATTACAAGCAGACAAAAATTTACAAAATCATATATTTATATTTTAATACTTGTTATCATGTTCGTAAACTGTAATAATTTTAGTACATTATATAGTACAGTACAGTATATAGTACAGATTCATAAGCCATGGGACTCGAGCTGTCACAAATTTTATTTAGCTTTTTACTAGTATTATTGAAAGTTAACAAAAGAAATAAATAGAGTAATATCATCAAAATGAACAAATTGAAATATTTAAATAAACAGGAATTAAATAAAATTACGGAAATATTTATGAATATACCTGTATTTTTTACCAATTATTAAATTTTAAATATATTTAATTAAATAAAAAAATGATTAACAAAAACAATTACTATTACAATACAATAATTAAAATAAAGTTTGTTCATAAATTTTAAATATAAAATTATTAGTAAAATACGTATTATATTATAATATTGTTGAAATACGTGTTTACAGATCATGTCATTAATTAGAGCGACTTCTCACTTTTTCCCTTATAGCAGGACGGTCTGAGAGAAGCCGCCCAGGTCCACAGACGACTGGGGCAGTTCTCGAGACCTGGGCTAGTGGCGGGTGAGGAGCACCGTCAGGTTTTAGTAGGTGTAAACGTACCATCTCGTCGAACCGGAGTCCCACATAACCGCGTCCCGGGTCCCCACCCCGCGCGGTTATCCGTAACGGATTTCCTGACGTTCATCCAAAAAAAAAAGGATGGTCTCAGAGAACCTAGTGCCAAGACACTTCGTTCTCCAATTTCCTCCTGCATTCGTTTCATTATTCATTTTGAACTTTGATCTTGATGAAACTTAGGCTTTACTTTAAACATACACTTAAATTCTGATTAGGATATGTTAGAAACAGTTCGAACGTTTACCATTAAAAAGTTATCTTAAATTTTACTTAAAAAATCTTATGATTTACCGTAATTCGGATTTTCAAAGTTGCCATGTATACCTTATTTTATACATATCAAAACATTAACTACTTATTAGATAACCAGTTGAAACAACTTTTTTTACTGTTATATTATAGTAAAAATATACAAATTTCAGCAACATAGATGACATTTAAAAAAACACTTGATATATCTCCATAAATATCTGCATAAAACATAAATACAACAATGCAAATACAAACATTAACATTTTGCCGTTTTCCGTATATCCTTAATAATTTATTTAGTTTCATTAGCGTCATAAATGCGACATTTTTTCATTATTTTTGGACTGTCATTATAATTTGACAGGTTAAATACAAATTTATTATCTATACAAAACTTTTTAAAGTAACATTAATCTATGGCAAGGGACCTAAATGCTCCAACTTCAATGGAAGCGCCATTTTTATTTTTGTCTGGAACTCTCCATAAATTTTCGTCTATTAATTTATCTCTGCAACAAAATGTATTATCATTAAATTGTTAATACGGTGTTTAGTAAATGTTTATTGTAGATTAAGGAGACAAGTTCGATGTTTTTGTTGTACGCATCTTAAATTATAAAAAAGCAGTTCTCGCTTTTTTCCACATAGTTGGGTAGTTAGAGAGAACCTAGAGTTAAGTCACTTTTTGTCCGAAATCCAGACGTAGTATGTTAAGTGGCGGAACTCGACACTGCGCTTTGTCTTGAGTATCACAGTGAAAAAAAGGAAATTTAAATATTTTCTTTCCCCCGAGTGGAAATCGAACCCACAACCATCTCGTTTATAACCTCATATTTTTTTAAATTAGATTAAAAAAGCATTTTATAACTTTTTTTTTTTGCTTCACGCTGTATCCCGCACACAGCAGGGTAGGCAGAGGGAACCTAATGTTAAGACACTCCGTTCCCCACTTTCCGCCGAATTCGGAGGCATGCGTGTTAAGTGGCGGAACTTAACGCCGCGCTGCGTGCCGCGCGTACCTCGGCACCAGAGCGAAGAAAATGGAAATATTAAATATTTCCACTCCTCGAGTGGAAATCGAACCCATAACCAGTCGTTCACAGTCACACGCTTGTGCCACTGGGCCACGACTGGCTTTATAACTATTGTACTGAATTTTGTCTGACTGGACCGATTTTATAACTATTGTACTGAATTTTGTTTTATATAAAAATATTCTACTTTTATGTGTAAACCTCTTATAACAGGATGTATACAAATATTTACATTACGAATAGATAAAAAAACTACTCTAGCTATTTTACCAAAGTGGTTAAATTAAATAATCTAAAATTAACTAACACTGGTAATTGTTAAAAATAAAAAAAAAACATATTAGTTTAATACTATTCAAAAAATATGTATAAAATTTTATTTACCGATTTTGCGAAATGAGTGAATGTATTTCCTTCGTAAGTTCTGTCATCGCCGGCCGAGGGCCGCCGAAGTCCGCGGGTAACTCTTCTTTGCTTATATATTTGTACAATGTTTCAGAATTTGGCGAGTGGAAGTATATCTGCAACAAAATTAATGAAATTATGTTATTTAATTAATTATAATTGGATTCACAATTCATAGATTATTTCAAAATATTTCTACCCAAAAGAAATTACAAAGAATAATACCGTTATTTTTGGAGCCTGTAGCCAACATAAAGTAAATAGAAATTATATATAAAAAGCAGTTTCACTTTTTTTATTGCAAAGCAGGTTAGTCAGAGAGAGAGAAGAGAGAAGAAAGTATTCCAAGACACTCCGTTCTCATATTTCAGACTGAAATTGGAAATTTCCTTATTAAGTGGTAGAGTACTCAACGCTACGCTTTATTTTAGGTACTAGAAGTAGTAAATGATATAAAATTACAAATAGTGTCATGGTCCATGAAAATATTACCGTTACCGTTCTGATATTGTAATCTTTTAGAGAACTAAGAAACGAATTCGTTAACTATACCTATGAGCATTTACTAAAATGCTTACTGCTAATATTTAAATAATTAATCGATAAATTTGTAAAAGTAATAGTAAAAATATTCAGACGACACTCACCAATTCTGTAATTTGTTTTGATATAAACGGCTTCAGAACGGCGTATATTTTGTCAATAAAAGATGGCGCGTTCACGACGTGTACTTGTTTCAGACGAATGGGTAATGCGTTCTGAAATGATAATATAATAAAAAAATATTATTTACATTTTTTTTATTAACAACACTAAGAACATATGGTCTGTACTTTTTATTTAAATATTCTTCTTTTCCTATAAATCATGTAAAACGTTTTTCTTTAAAATTTCATGACCTAAAACTAAGCATTATTTCTATTTAGTTAATTATACATATAAGTGACGACCTAGAAATTTAAAAAAATATTGTATAGCTACGCAGGATTTGAAATTGCAAATAATAATTAATTATTTAATGCAAATTCTTTACTAAAAACAAATTCAATTAAAGATCAACATTATAATGTTATATTATTTATTAAGATTATAGAGTAATAAAAAATAAGTGCCAGGAAAATCCTTCATTGCCGTTTTTTTTCATCTAGCGTTTGATACAATAAAATAGACGGTGTTTCCCACGTAGGAGACCATTAAAAAAATCTTTAATTGCTCTTAATTAGAAACTTAAAATTAATTACAATTTAAAACGTTCCGATGTTTACTGTAATAATTTAAAAAATCTAAGAAAACGTATAAATATTTGAAGGCAGCTGAATGCTAACCTGTGCCGTCCGAGAACCTCTTTACAAGAGACGCCAGTTCGAATCCCGCGGTGTCGTTTTCTAAAGATGTTTTTGACATCCTTAGTGTTTGTAACTATATGTTATATTTTGTTATATATATAAATTTCTTTTCATATGCTTACTTTAAACAAGAGGTTGCCTATCTGTATTACGTAGAACTGTCAATCATTCTACCATTTTTTGTGTGTAATAAAAAGTTATAATTATTATTATAAGTTTATTCAACAGTTTTATGTTATACTTACTTCCTGATATTTTGACAGTCTTCGTGCTGCTGAGAGATTCAATTTTGTCAAAAACTTTAATGTTATATCTCTGGCGTCTATTAAAACTATGTCTTCTTCAGGTAAATCGCGTGCCACAAGAAATCGACAATCCGTACAAAGGAAGAAAAGTTTGGCATCTAAGATATAATCGTAGTTCTCCAATCCTGGATCATTTATTTGGTATAACCATAAACATTTATTACCTGCCATCGTAACTTGGGCAGCGTTTCTGAAATGAATATTAAGAAATTATTATTTTTTCATACTTATGTATGTCCTTATATCATTAATGGCACGATAGCCTGCAATCCAATTGACTTTAGAGGTTACATTTTTGTGTTTTACGCAAGTTCAGTGATGTACGCGGCATTACAGTGATACTCTATCACCTTGGCTGATTTTAAGATCGCTGTGACTACCGCCATTTCTGAGGGTTGGATCTGCCCCTCATGTATATATGTACAAACGGTGTAGCATTTCGGATAGATGTATGTTAGAATATAACTCGTAATTTTGGTGGTAAAGAGAGACAACTTGTAATTACAAGTTCATAAAACATAATAATAAAATGGAACAGTTAAAAAAAACGTGATGCGCAAATAATTACTTTGTTTACTGTCACTTTGCAATGAGTAGCAGTAGCAGTAGGTATATTTAATTTGGCCTAGCTCCTTTTACTACCAAAATAAAACTCGTTTTGATGAGGCAATTAACTAGTTATATTAAAATAATAACAGTAGTGTTTTCTAAATATATAAAAATAGATTTTCAAGACGCAGTACCTATCAATTGTTTACATTTTTTTTCTCTTAAAGCGTTCGCGGTATGCTATCGGGCTATTATGTATTGTCATCGAGCTACACTGATGCAAAGAAAAAATACTTATAGACATTTCGATGAGCAGAGATCAAATTAACAAGGAGTGTTGCTTGTATTTATTTAACACCAAATCTATAATCTTGTCCTACTTTTTTTTTACTCTTTCTTTTAGCTTCACGCTGTGTTTCACATAGCACAGGATAGGCGGGAACTTAGTGTTAAAACATTCTGTTTCCCACTTTTCGCCGAATTTTAAAGACGTTACGTATTAAGTGGTGAAACTCAACGCCGCCGCTTTGCCTTATCTCACTTATAACGATTAGTCTCTTCGTATCATAAAACGTGACAAACGTGATTTATGTATACTTAATTAATTGACACGTTCAAAAGACATAACTAAAGAAATAAACTAAACTGCATGTATTTACTTACATAATTTTTAAAATTTTCTGTATTTGAGCAGATTTAGGATCTCTGTTTGTTATAAGATCCGTACAAGTTGCTCTGATTGAGAAGAACATTTCCACAGTTGTCTTGGCCTTCTCTAGATCATAATAGCAGCTGTGCGCGAAGCGTAGTATGAGATTGTCATCTGTAAGTGAATTTTAATATATTTGTAAAAATATTAATATTTAATAGATACTTTATAATCCTATATTATTATAAATATGTATTTAAAATTTTCTTTAAGAAAAAACAATTTTATCATAATTAATACATTTATTGCTTTCGTGTTACTAAAAGTTATTTATTAGCATTATCATTAATTTGCTTTTTTTTATATTCACACTTCCCTTAACATGAACAATCTAACAGGCCCCTACTGTTCCAAAGTAACGTTAATGGTTAAATTATTTTACCAACCATAAAATTTTTTATCCGAAAATTAGTTAAAAAACAAATTAGTTAAAATAAACTTAAAAAGAACCGTTTTAAAACTATTTCCTCGTTACTCTGGTCATTCTATCATGAACATCTGTTAATAATATGAAAATATTTATTGTCATTGGATAAGAGTGCAAATCGGACGACATAGTGTGGGGCAAAATAACGTTGCAAAACTTTCTTACATAGTTTGATATGAAATAGATACAAGACACAAGTGAAGTTAATAAAATCGTGTTAGAAACAATATTCATGTTATCATTTTTATGGCATACCTTATATACATTGCCATGTTGAAGACATTAACTTAATGAATATAGTTTACATAAAAACCAAATCTACGTCACATTATAATAAACAAGAAATCTAGAGTCTTCTTCAGTTTAATCTCGATAACAAATGACGCATAAAAAATACAACAATCTTATTGTTGTTGCTCTTTATTCTATGGTTTTTAGACATGTTTAGCCGTGTGATCCCGGCTTAGAATAGGATCACCCTGGTATTGGAGGTGTCGTAAGAGGCGACTAAAATACGAGTGGTAGAGTGTAGTTGCCAGTAATGGTAACTCGCATGGGCCGACTCGACCGGACTACCACCACCCCCGGCATCTGAAACCGGCGTTAAGCAGTGGCTCTATGCCACTGCGTTTCGCAGCAGGTGATGCCGGGCACCGGAGCCCAACTCCCCCCCCCCCCCCCCCCCCCCCCAAATCATGACAGCGGTACTGAAAGAGGATCTACCCCAGGAGGGTACCAACATCACCGATGCTGGAGAATCCCTCCCTGAGTCTTTAAACTCAGGCCGCCCGTCGAATTCTGGGGAGGGCACAGAACCGCGCTACGAACACATACAAGGCAAACGAGGCGTACGCTCCACGGCAACCCCCACCACGCTCAATGTGGATTTTTGTAACATCAGGGGCCTACATTCCAACCTGAATGCCGTTCACCACCACCTTGAGACGGCACGGCCGGCCTTGTTATTTTTGACGGAAACTCAGATTACCCGACCGAGCGATACAGCCTACCTCCACTACCCTGGCTACAAATTAGAACATCGTTTTCTACCTCACGCCGGGGTCGCTGTATTCGTAAGGGAGGATTTGAGTTTTCGTCGCCTTGCTAACTTTGAAGGTCGGGACCTGTCTACCATCTGGCTTCGCCTGGACTTCGACGATCGTGTCCGCATCTACGGATGCCTATACAGGTCCCACAGTGGTAACGCGGAAACGGATCGACTCATGGAGCATATGCAATCGGCCATTGATGATATGCTCTCACAGATCCCCTCCGCTGAGGTCGTGATACTTGGTGATTTTAACGCCCATAATGCCGATTGGCTAGGATCACGCACCACCGACCACGCGGGGAGGGCTGCATTTGACTTTGCTATAGCAAATGGACTGTCCCAATTGGTTGATTCACCTACACGAATCCCGGACGTGGACAGCCACAATGCCTCCTTATTGGACCTTCTGCTGACTTCAAATCCGGAACAGTACCAGGTATCAGTCGAGGCCCCTTTAGGGTCCTCTGATCACTGCCTGGTACGGAGCGTGGTGCCAATTAAACGCAGCAGTTGCAGAACACCCGCGACTCGCCGTGTCTGGCACTACAAGTCTGCAGATTGGGATGAGATGCGTACATTTTACTCATCTTATCCCTGGGGGGCGGTGTGCTTCTCTTCTGATGATCCCAGTGTCTGTGCCGCCGCTGTCGCCGACGTGGTTCTGCAGGGCATGGAACTTTATATTCCTAGCTCTGTAGGGCCCATCGGTGGCAAATCACGGCCTTGGTTTGGTAAGTCCTGCAAACAAGCTGCCTTTGGCAAGCGCGAAGCTTATCAAGCCTGGGCCGCGGCACTAGTCGCTAAGGATCCGAAGGCGAAAGCCTTAAAAGGGAAGTACAACCGATCCTCTAGGTACTTTAAGCGGCAAATTGCTAGAGCAAAGTCCCAGCATATCACCAAAATCGGTGAGAAACTTGAGAGGTGCCCGTCGGGAACGCGGCAGTTTTGGGCCCTCTCCAAGGCTGTGCTTGGCAACTTTAGCCAGCCTTCGTTTCCACCGTTACGCACAGAGAATGACATCCTGGTCCACACGGCGAAGGAGAAAGCCGATCTCCTGGGTGCTCTCTTCGCCTCGAACTCGACTTTGGATGACCAAGGAACTACACCGCCGACCATCGCGCGGTGCCAGAGCTCAATGCCTGACGTTAAGTTTAGCCAAAAGGCTGTTCGTCGAGCTCTGTTTTCCTTGGATATCCAAAAGGCGAGTGGACCGGATGGCATTTCTCCTATTGTGCTCCGAACATGTGCTCCTGAGTTGACGCCGGTGCTAACGCGTTTGTTTCGGCTCTCTTACTCAACCGGCGTAGTCCCAGATTCGTGGAAGAGCGCTCTTATTCACCCGATCCCGAAGAAAGGTGACGGCTCAGATCCGACTAACTACAGGCCTATCGCCATCACCTCCCTGCTTTCCAAAGTAATGGAGAGCATCATAAACAGCCAGCTTCTGGGTTATCTGGAAGATCACCAGTTGATCAACGACCGTCAATATGGCTTTCGCCATGGTCGCTCAACCGGTGATCTTCTGGTTTACCTAACGCACCGCTGGGCTGCTGCTATTGAAAGCAAGGGAGAGGGCCTGGCAGTTAGTTTGGACATGGCGAAAGCCTTCGATCGTGTGTGGCATAGGGCGCTCCTAGCGAAACTACCATCTTTTGGGCTTCCCGAGATTTTATGCAAGTGGGTCGCCAGTTTTCTCACTGGGCGTAGCATCAAGGTCGCTGTCGACGGTTTTTGCTCTGACTTGATGCCCGTGAACGCTGGCGTCCCGCAGGGCTGTGTGCTGTCCCCCACGCTATTTCTTCTGCATATCAATGACATGTTAGAAGACCCTAGCATTCATTGCTATGCGGACGACAGCACGGTGGACGCCGTATACACCGGCCGTGCAGGTCTTTCTCGGGAAAACGTCGACGAGAGCCGAACAAAACTTGTGTCTTCTGTTGAGGCATCCCTCGTGAATGCCTCCTTATGGGCTGAAAGGAACCTGGTTCAATTCAACCCCCAGAAGACACAAGTTTGCGCGTTGACCACTAAGAAAACCCCATTTGTCCTATCACCACTTTTCCAGAACACTCCCCTCCATGCCGCGCCCAGTATCAGCATATTGGGCCTGAAAGTTTCGAGTGAGTGCCAGTATCGCGATCATTTGGAAAGTAAGGCCAAGTTGGCCTCGAGGAAGCTGGGTGTCATCGGTAGAGCTAGACAGTACTTCACGCCCAAACACCGATTGTCCCTTTATAGGGCCCAGGTGCGGCCTCATATGGAGTACTGTTCTCATCTCTGGGCCGGTGCCCCCCAGTATCAGCTCGATCCATTTGATCGCATACAGCGCAGAGCCACTCGAATTATCAGGGACCCAAGAATCTGTGCTGGGCTTGACACTTTGGCGTTGCGTAGAGACGTGTCCTCGTTATGCGTTCTCTATCGCATGTATCACGGGGAGTGTTCTGGAGAACTGTTTGACCTGATACCTGCCGCTGAATTCTCCAACCGCACAGTACGTGCCAGGTTGAAATATCATCCTCACCACCTGGATACCTGGCACTCCAGTACTGTGCGGTTTAGACGTCATTTCCTTCCACACGCCACTCAACTGTGGAATGGCTTACCAGCGGCGGTATTTCCAGGTCGATACGACATGGGTACCTTCAAAAGGCGCGCTTACCTCCACCTCAAAGGCCGGCAACGTCCCTGTAGCTCCTCTGTTGTTGCACGGGGCCGTGGGCGACGGTGTTCACCTATCATCAAGTGACCCGAACGCTTGTTTGCTTTTTCCTTTTTTATAAAAAAAAAAAAAAAAAAAAAAATGCCAGTTAATTGCAGCAAAGAATTCAATTAACATTTTGTCAATGCATAAATTGAATTATATTATAATGTAACTCTAAAACGTTCAAAATACAACAAAGTATTATGCTTAAGTAAATTCGCCTTTAATATGAGAAAACGTATTAAGCCTGATCATATGATCATATGAACGGGATTTTGGCGTCGGGCTGAACCGTCAGTAACCCCTAGAGTTTGCCAGTGAGTACTTTGCGCTCAGCGTCATTTAGAAGTAAATCTTACGTAATAACATTATTTAACTACAATTTTATTTAAATGAACTAAAAAACATTATGATATTTGAAATATGATAGCAAAAACTTAAATCATGGAATAAATTAGGAAAATATAATATTTTATAATATGTACCTATCCAGACATAATTTGTACTCAATGTAACTTCCGCTACAAAAAAAAAATAAAGTCGCTATGCATAAATCGTGTAGTTTACGTCGTTACAGCGATGATCATAAACAATACTAAAAATATGTAATCAAATATCATGATTCAAAACATTATTAATTGTATATATTACGGCTAAAGCGGAAGTAGCTTATATTTTTCCTATTAGCCACTTGCATATTTTGTACGTTGATAATAATAATAGATAGGACGAAGAATACATGAAAGAGACTTCTTTTTATGTAAAAACCAATTTACAATAATACTACCCAGGGGCGGATTCAGGCATTAAAAAATATTGTCATTTGTTTTTCATTTTTGTACGATGATAAGGTGATACTGAAATCTGGAATAAGTCAGTGAACTTGTGTCAAGACTAAAAAATATAACGTCACCAGTCAGTTTGGGTTGAGGGCATACCCATAGTGCCCATAACGGTGGATTCGCGCTTGATAGCACATAGCACCAAAATTATGTACAACACAATTAATAATTTTCGGTAAAATAATGTAGATAATATCAATATTTTTAACACACCTTTTTTACGTTATCTGTATCTTATCTATATATCTTTCTATCTGCTTGTCTATCTAATTCGCGTTGGGGTCCAATGACAATACAATAATTTAACGGCATGATAAGTTTATGTCCTTGCTAATTAATACCACCAGAGTAACGTTTATTTTTGTTTACTGCGCTCTACGAAAAATTGAGGAAGGAAGGAAGCATTCTGCTACCTTGAAATTTAATCATGATATTATACATTTTATTATAATAAATACATCTATATTCCGAATTGTATAAATTTACGACTAGACTTTTGTTTGACCTCACTAAGAGGTTGCTATTATCTAAAAGGTCATGTACGCATTTATTTATATGTAGGTATATGGCCCCGTTATCGCGTTGCCTTGGCAACGTGCGTGTAACTTTATACAAATACTAGCGGCCCGCTCGCGGCTTCGTCGCGTGAACTATTTTGTTATATTGCAACCCTCGGGGGTGCATTTTTAAAAAATAAAGTAGCCTATGTTTAAGCTAAGATTATCAACTATATTTATGCCAAAATTTATTACTTTCAGTCAAGCGGTTAAACATTTTTCATATAAACTTTTATATCCTATTTCAACCCTTTAGAGGTTGATTTTAAAAAAAATAATTAGCTTATGTTTGGCCCTAGATTATTTACTACTTTCATTCTAAATTTCATCTAAATCGGACCGGTAGATTAGCCGTGAAAGCGTGACAGACAAACGGACAGACTTTCGCATTTATGATATAAAGTATAGATGTCAATGTTTCCTTCTTTAATTTTTCGATCCTTTACCACATAAAGCCAATCAAATTTCATAAAGGAAATGCTCAAAGGTTTCTTCTCCTGTACGAACTAATATACAGATTCATATAATATACTGCTAAAGCGTGCAACTATAGATTAACGCACAGAAATCGCAATCAGAATACGTCCTACTTAGCAGGACTGTTGTGGGAGGTTTCAATTGGCTTACGAGGTCATATTTAAATTCATTCTCTTAATTAATTGGAGAAAGTGAGGTGCAGAGTTATGCCATCTAGCACATTATATCTCTAAGACAATTTTGGACTACATTTGATAGCAATTAACAATTAAATATTAAACATTGATAATCACAATTAACAATTAATTAATTGTTAATCACAATTAACAATTAATTAATTGTTAATTGTAGTGTAAACATTAAGAACTAATTAATTTTCGTATAATTGTGATTTTTACGTGAATTCCTTGCATTCCTTCCTTTTCTAAAGTATGTGCGAAGATATAATTTGATTTGTTTTGATAGCAAACTATTTTAAATTTAATTTTACCTAGAACACGTCAAGGCTGGTAGCATAATACCTATTCATGTTGTAAAAAAATAGTCTAGTGTAACAAAACATGTTATTATATCTTTTAATTCCACTTTTTAAATAAAATGTATGCAAAAATCTGTAAATGATATCATTGTTCTATCTAAACAGGTTATTATATAACAAACTAAGCAATTTATTTAAATTATTATTTACCTAAGTAGCTTTTAGCTATTAAGTAGTAATTAATACATACTAATTAAGTAATTATATAAGTACAATGAAGGTACATTTGAGATTGTGGCAGTGCAGGCACCATACAATATTTTTAGTTTCCGGCTTTTCTTGTATAGCAGGGTAGGCAGAAAGAACATAGTGTTATGACACTCCGTTCTCCGCTTTCCGCAAGAAATATACAAAACATTGCGTTGCAATAATAGCGCCAGTCGTAGCCAAGTGGCACAAACGTAAACGACTGGTTGTGGGGTTCGATCACCCGAGGAGTGGAAATATTTATTATTGTAATTTTCTTCGCTCTGGTGTCGAGGTAAAGCGCGGCGTTAAGTTCCGCCACGTAACACACAATGCCTCCAAATTCGGCGGTGAGTGGGCATCGGAGTGTGTCAATACTAGGTTCCCTCTGCCTACCCTGCTATATGTGGGAAACAGCTAACAAAAAAATAATATCAATCATATCGCACTTTGGCTTATTAAAGTATGATTCATATATACGATGTACGAGAATCGAACCCTCAACTATCGCATTTGTACTGTCCAACTACGCCGCGATAGTCAGACATACGAGTAAATAAACACGATTTAAATCTTATATCTAAGTTCACAGTAAAAATATTGATAAAACATTCTTATAATATTTGATATATGTAAAGTGTCACCATAACAACAACTATTTCTAGGCTAGCCAATAAAGTTATGTTTATGTATCACATTTAACAATCTAAGGAGATAATTTATGTTGTTTGTGGAGTTTCCTATATCATGATTCTATTTTTTAGCTTCACGCTGTATCCCGCACACAGCAGGATAGGCAGAGGACACCTAGTGTTAAGACATTCCGTTTCCCACTTTCCGCCGAATTTGGAGGCATTGCGTGTTAAGTGGCAGAACTTAACGCCGCGACACTAGAGCGAAGAAAATAGAAATATTCAATATTTCCCCCCCTGAATCGAACCCACAACCAATCGCTTTACAGTCACACTTTGTGCCTCTGCGCCACGACTGGCTCCTATATCATGATTACAACATATATTTACATTACAATATAAAAATGTTAAAAAAACATCTATTATTTTTAATATAACAAAAAGTAATTCATAATATAAGTATTTAAAAATTGTCTTATATGAAATATGAATCTAAATATTTGGACTGTGTTTTACGTTTATACGTTGTTTTACGTTTGCGGGCTTCTTCTCGGGGAAAAAATGTTTTTTTTCTTCATTTCTCCATAAGAAGTAATAAGAGTAGGAAGTGGAGAAAGAACTGTCTGGGTTCTTTCTGAAATTTTCTGAACTCATGTGAATATGCGTGAAAAAATAATAATTAATTTAAAAATTTGTGAAAAGTTATTTTAAAAAAAATAAAATATAATGTTTTATAATTCGAACTCTAATTTACGTCACATCCAAGTCTATGTAAATTTTAGACAAAAAAAATCTATTTTAAAAAACTTCACAGATAAAATTAATAATGAATTCCTATTTTAATAACTTAAATTGTTATTTAAGACTATGAGGTATTGATCAATCACAATGGGCTTTACTCCGCCTGGAAAATTGCATAAATTTTGACTAACTGTTATATGTCAGTTCTGGTATAGACGATGTAATATATTCCGTTATTACATAAATATACAAAGCGATAATTTACACAAAATTCATCGTGTATCTACAATATAAATATACTAAATTAAAGTTTTCGTATAGTGTATATAAATACCTAAGTCTTTAGGTAAATGTGGTTGCCGTTGTATCCACTCCTTGAGCTGCTCAAAACATTTCATGTGTTCTGGATTAGACGTCATGATCTGTAAATAATACAAATACGCAAATATAATATTCAAATTTAGATATAATAAATAGTTATAAAGTAGTATATATAAGAGTAGCATATAATCGATTATACGTAGAGGCCAGTCGACACAAAGTGTGACTATAAACGCCACTGGTTTTAGATTCGATTCCCACTTGAGGAATGGAAATATTTCATTTTTCTATTTTTTTTTTCGCTTTCTCGCGGTGTTTCCACTTAACGCACAATGCCTTCAGAATGCGGCGGAAAATGGGGAACGGAGTGTCTTGACACTAGGTTCCCTTTGCCCACCCTGTTGTGTACAGGACGTAGCGTACCTATATAAGTAGGTACTAGTTACACTATTGCTACTGCTACTAGGTCAGCGAAAAGATTAAATAGAATAGTGAAAAATGAGTAATATAGAAAAGATAATAGCGAATTTAAACAATAATCTTAGCATTATTAATAAGTACCTACGTGAAATCTAACTATATTTCTTATCTCCTAAGTATCATCAGTACTAATTCCCAACGATTATAAAATACTGCAATTAAAAATGACTGTTTGTACACAGATGTTTTTTATAGCGTACAATTAAAACGAAAATGGACAAAAAAGAACAAATAACAAGTAATTAAAATAATAGGGTACTTTTCCATACAAAATAAATAAGTAAATTGTAAATTAATGTGTTTTAGTAAAAATTATCAGATGCTCCATTAAGATTTAAGGTAAACGAGGCAAAAATCACCACCAACTTTGTACTATATTTTTTTTTACAAAATATGAAATATATCGAACAAATGTTTGAATTAGGCAAAGCGCGGCGTTAAGTTCCGCCACTTAACATGCAATGCCTCCGAATTCGGCGGAAAGTAGGGAACGAAGTGTCTTAACACTAGGTTCCGTCTGTCTACCCTGCTGTGAGTGGGATACAGCGTGAAGCTAAAAAAAATGTTTCAATTAATAATAAACAATATTTTTACTCAAAAAGTAAGTTTGTTACATGGTCTAGTTCAGTCGTAACCATGAAAATAACAAAGTATCTACTCTATAAAACATCTATACGATACTCAATGAATGACGTCCGGCAAAATGTCCTGACCCTAATATTTCTTACGACTTCAGGGATCACGGGCAAGAGCTAGGTCACGACCTTCATTAAGAAACAAAGAAGCTTGTTTTAGCCAATATATTATGTATTTATTATTGAAATTTATTTAGGTATTATACATTATTACAATATAAACGTGTGACTTTTTAAAAGATCAGATTTTTAAATGATTGCAAGAAGCTATTTACTTATGCTTATGTTTTTTTAGTTTGTTTTATAATTAAAATACCACAAATGTTTGAATGATAACCTAAACTTATCTTATTGTTTAATGTTATTCAATGTAAACGAATTGTGTAGTTACTTAAATATATTTGTATACTCAAACAAAACAAAACAAGAAGAGGCGGATATTTAGTTAGCCAAAGGTTACATACCTTTATCAGTAGAGAAAAAACGTATGTTTGATTAAAAAAATAAAAAAGAATGAATATAAATTATAAGGTTACTTTACGTGTCGATGACTTAAGTGTCAATAAACCCTCCCATTTATTTCTTGTAAAAAAATTGGTCGTTTTTACCAGTGTGTTTTCATTTTATATTAATTAATAAACCCAATTTTAATAAATATTTCAGGCACATACACATTCTATGCGGTTTATATAATAGAATAGAAATACTTTTATATAAAAAAGTGTATTTAAAGGTTGCCTGTAAGAGATCACTCAGTCGTTTTGGCCGCCTTTGCACTGATTTATTATTAGTATAATTGTCAAACCTTTCTGTAATTTTTGTGTAATAAATTGTTTTTATTACTATTAACGCATTATATATAAAGGCATAATATGAACTAAGAGGACGTCTACGTTTTTATTAAGCTTTATAAAAATATCAATTTGCCTATTATCATAAATTAGTATTGCTTAGTATTAAAAGTTTGAAATAAAAAAATACCTACGTAAATATTTGTAAGCTTAGAAGGCATTGATTTAATAATATGAAAGGGCAAGTTATACCTACTTTGAATTGTGTCCATCAGAGGAAAACATGTTTGAACATTCATTCATTATTTTTTGTTATTTTACAAAGACCATTTAAATGGACAGTGATTTTCAAAGTTGAACATCCTTAAGTTTTAATTACACTTGGTCATTAGTAGTACATTGGTCGCTATCGCCAATTTAACTTAAAAACCCAAAAAAATAAAAAATAAAAGGTTGAAAATATCGTTGGTAGAACACAATTGCCCAGTTTATTTTTTGTTCTTATGTTTGTTTTAAATCACTCGAAATAGTAAAAAAATACTCTATTCTAATAACAGTAGAAAGAATTAATTTGTTAAAAACGTATATCCACGACTTTACAGATTTACAATTAACTCCATGTTAACCTAATGTAACTCCACATGAAATATATTCTTTTTCTACTTTTTTAACATTTTCAAAGTGTTATTCCCTCACTTAGGAAATTGAAAGACATTTTTAGAAAACGTATAAAAATTTGAACGCTGCGTGATTCGAAGTTATGCCCCTCGGAAACCACCTCGCCTGTTGCTCTCTGACCGCTAAGCCATGCGTTCTATATCGAAATCGATCGAAATACTTATACGCATTTACCACTTTTGATGTGAAACGTATGGATAACGATCAACGTTTAGAGGGTTCCCAGGAGACGCGAGTTCGAATCTCACTACATTCAAAATTTTCATTTTCTGAAAATATTTTTATATTCTTCTTATAATAATATTTTTGTCTCTCTAGATAATTTACATACCATGCTGTTTGCTTTGATACGATTTTCTTATAGTTCATGGAAGAAATTATAAATTGAGTAAATAAAATCAATAAAAGTCAATAATTGGGGCCATTGACAGGGGGGCAGTGTCACGAGTAAACGACTGGCTGTGGGTTCGATTCCCACTCGAAGAGTGAAAATATTTAATATTTCCAATTTTTTCGTTCTGGTGTCGAGGCAAAATGTGGCGTTTAGTTCCGCCAATTAACACGCAATGCCTCCGAATTTGGCGGAAAGTGGGGAACAGAGTGTCTTAACACTACGTTCGCTCTGCCTACCCTGCTGTGTGCGGGATACAGTGTAAAGCTAAAATGTTCTACTTATAGGTATATTATTATAATAAATAAATAGGTGCATATATTTACTTATTGTGCAAATACAATACCACATTTATGTACACACGTATTTTATGATTTTCCTGTATGTAACAATATTGTTTACGCATTGTTAAGAGCCTGGTCAATTATAAAATTGTACCATTAGATTTTAATTGCTTTTATAAATGTAAATTATCTAGGATCTCTATTATTAGGTCTATCCCTATTATTAAAATGATACCGTCGTGGCGCAGTTGGTCAGCGTCTGACTGCAATCGATGGTTGTAGGTTCGAGTCACACTCGAGGGAGTGATTATGTATTATTTGCAGCTCCGTTCTGGTACGTCATAGTGTGCGACAATAAGATTCACCAATTAACGCAAATACTCCACCAATGTCTCGATTTCGAACAGTCGAAATCGGTGTCTTGACACTCAGTTCCCTTTAACTGCTATGCGAAAAATACAATGAAGTTATAAAACATACTAATTAGAATTAGATATTAATTAACATTATAAATTTAAATATAGTCCTAATAAAAATATCTTAAATTTTCGCATAAATCGAAATAGGTAGCACGAGTACTCAGTTTTTAAAATTTGAAAGCCACTGTTAAAAAGTATTTAATTATGAGAAATGTTTGAATAAAACGAATAAAACATCTACTACTTTACTACCTTCGTATCCGGATATAATTACATACATACAGATAGTAGTTTCTACTTAAATCATTTCATTGCTTGGAACGATCACGTTTTGGTTTGGAAACAGGTTCTCTGCTTTAATCAGCTTTAGTCATTGTCCAATACATGTGGTCATTAACAAAATTAGAGTTAAAAGACTACATCAAACTACCTTTTACAAAATAGTAAAATTAGTTGAAAAACACATAAAATTTTCCTAAGTATGGAATAACACTTTAAAAATCTTTAAAAGTAAAATTAGTTCTCTATAGACATTATATTTAACTTCATTGTTAAACATTGAAAAATAAACACAATGACTTTTTTAATTTCAATCGATTGAACCTTGAAAGTTATAAACTGTTGTTGTTGCAATTTATCAATAATAAAGTACCTACTTATCAATGATAATAAAACTGTACTAATAAAAACAAACAATTAACGAATATGTCTCATAAAATCCAAATACGATATAAATTTTTACGTACATGATATATATACACATAAATATTTAGATTATGAAAACTGTAAAAAGAGGAAAATTGTCTAACTTTACCATAGAAGATTAGATACAAAAAAATAATGTACTTACTTTGCACTAAAAAATCTCGCAGTAAGATCAAACAACGTAAAGATTACAACGTTTTGTTTAATAAATAAAATTTTTATATACGCGTCTGTGTACCGGCCCGGTACACATAGCACTGTAGTCGTAGTGCACCGTTTGATTACGAAACCTTGAATCGGACGAGTGTATTCGTCGCAAGAGTCGCTTTAACGCGATTGTTTCCTCTCGAAGAGCTACATGGCGTCGACTTTCAAAAAATATACTATCAAAACATTCAAATATTTTGTTAAACTGTTGAATATAGTACTTGTAAATATAATTTGGGATTTGAACCTACGATCTCCGTAGACAATAATTATCGGCAAAGAAATTATTGAAGCAGAAGAAAATAAAAAATATTATTGTTGAAAATAATTAGGCACTATCAATTTTCTTTTTCTTAATTGTAATTAATATGTGTTTAAGCATAATATGAAAGTCAAGTTAACCAAGTCAACCAAGAAAGAAACTGGTTAAAAAGATTTTCAAGTACAAATATTTAGGTATAATTATATTAAAAAATAAAAGTATTATATAGGTACATTATAAGTACTGTAAATTTTGCAATAAAAGCTTTTAAAATTCTCTTTCAACACTGTACCGTACTTACAATGATTTTGTAATATATTTTCGATTATATACACATCAAGATCTGGAACACCTTTAGAACTGATCAGCTACACGATAAATTATTTTTTTAGGCTCCTGTTGTATCCAGCACACATCAGGGTAGTATCCTAGTGTGAAGATACTGCGTCCGTCCAGCACAAGCAAACTAGTATTAAGATACTCCATTCCAAATTTTACGCCAATTTTTGGTGGCATTGTGTGTTAAGTGGCGTAAATTATAGCTGCCCTTTGCCTCTTTGTTTGTTAAAATAATTAATACATATAATAAATATATTAATGCCATAGTCCTCGTGATGAACAGAGTGTATTGACACTAGGTGCTCCCTACCTACCCTAATATGTAGGAAAAACCGGCGGCATGATCTTATCAACGTCGTTCATTATGATGGGCATTTTCTTACCTTATAATGTATGTATAACATATACTTGGAATGCCCTCCAGAGTTAGGGGCGGCAGAATTTTGGATCCAATTCTTAATGCCAACCAACCGTATTAGCAGAGCCATAAAGTCGATAAAGTCCGCTATAACAAATTCGCAAGCAACAACTGGTAGGTGATAAATATATATTTAATTTACTCAATTTTGTATTTATTATGTACCTAATGTAATTAAAAATAAAAGAAATATGTACATAGGTATACGAAATATTTAAGATTATTTATGTTACTTATTAACAAATTGCCTTAGTTTAACTACTTACAGACTGAGTTTTTCTTTACAAATAAATAAAATATACATAATTATAAATACTATGACTAACAAGCTGTATAGTAAGTACTATTTGGGTTAAGATAAATGTTATGCAGTATTTTTCTCAAAATAAATAAAATATTATACCTAAATTCAATTAACTTTAACTTTAAGATACTTTGAATGCTTGTTTTGATTATTATATTTGAAATATACCTACATCCAGGGACGAATACAGCCATCAAAAAAGGTCGTGGGCACAGCCACCCTTCAAATCGGAGAATGAACATGGAGATACCTACTATAATTAAGAAACTCGCACCAATATTGTTTTCATTATATTAAGGTGATACGGTGATACTGAAATCCGGCGTAAGTCAATGAACTTGTGGGCAAACTTTTTTAACCGGCAAAATTTAATAAAGATATTTAGAATTTGAAAAAATATATAATGACACAAGCTATTTAGGCTGTGAACACGACCATAGTGCGCAACCACTGTGGATCCGCGATTGCCTACTTCTAAAATTTTTATAGGTATCTAGGCAAACAAAAACCACGCTCGGTATTTGTTAACAATTAGTCCCGTTATATATCTCTGTCTAATCTTCAGATCTTTAGAGGCATCTTTAGCATTTTCGATTCTTGACAAATTAGTTTAACACTTAAATCAATATAAAGAAAAGGAAAATCTTAATTTAACAGAAATTATTTGTCAAATCTTTGCTACTTTTTGCACATCAACAAAAATAAATATCATGAAAATCACATTTTTAAGGCTAAACCTTACTCAGTTGAACTCTATTGTTGTTAATATGACTACTGTGAATCATCATTTCTAAAGTTTTTCTAGGACTCCCTTCGTACGAAAAGCGGTGGTCACTGTGCGTTATAGGAAGTGAATATAATTACTATATTTTTACTCGTAGCATCGTTTTAGTGTAGAGATAAGAAACTTACATGTTAAATTTGGTTTTGGATTATTATGAAGTCTATACATACATATCTGCCAATTTTGTATACAATAAATATATGAATATGGTCACTTTTATTTTAAATTCTTTTAAATAGTTGAATATGATTCTTAATTTATATCTCTGGTCTATAAGTAAAATTTATATGTTGCAACAGTGCTAGCTGTATTAATACGTATATACAATATATTTATATAAACTGTTTAATATTAAATATATTAAAATTCTATTCTATAATAGATATAATGATAACTGCGAAATTATTTGTTGTCTAGGAATTGCATTAGTTTAACAAATACATATTAAATACAATTTTAAATAAATATATTACTTTTTTGTAGATTTTATGGGTTAACGTGCTATATACAAATTACAAGTAATAAGTACATCTACACAATTCTATTTATAAATTAGTTTATTCCAACGAATACACAAAGAAAAAACAAGCTTATTATTTAAATATAAAACATACTTGAAACTGGAAAGTCTTGAAACGTTTGGCAACATTTGACAAGAGTCTACTTTCCAAAATAATCAAATTATAATTTTGAATCTGGTCTTAACCTAATTGTTAAATATGTTAAAAATTTAAACGCATGTTATGTTACAAAAGTTCAAGAAATAAAAATATATATCAATATTTATAAATATTTATTTCAATTCAAGCTATTTATTTTTAATTTCAATCTGTAATTGTAAGAAAATCATTGAAATAACATTTGTTTTTATTGCTGCAACATTGAGTTGTTTATTTTGAACGAGATATTTAAAAAAATTGCCATCAACAAAAATCATATATTATTAATTTATAATCTATTACTATAATTTAAAAGAGAAAAAAATAATATATTTATTTTATAATATTCCAACTAAATAAGTTAAATTTTAAATATCATAATCATTTATACATTGTTAAAATATTTTGTTTTTAGTAATAGTATTACAATAACAATTTCAGAATGTATTTACTATTCATTAAATACTTTAAAGTGTTGTCGATTTCTGATTTTCATAGTAGCAACACCATCCGCTACAAGTTTGCGCATGCGCCGAATGGCGATATTTTCAGTGAATAATCTTTGAAATAATATTTTTTAACTATGAAATTTTATCGGTAAATGGTGTACATTTAGGTAATGTTTTTAAATATATAATTTCGTTGAATAAATTTCTAAAATTTAGTATCCACAAATTACAGTTATAAAAGTGACTAAAGTGTACCATTGGTGGCCATTACAAAACCTAAACTTTTTTATCAGGACAAATGTCCATTTGATGTTTCGGCGACGTTGTGAAGCTAATCACAATTTACGTACTGTGTTTTTCTCCATTTACTTCTTTAACCGTGTATAGTACTGTGAATTTTAATACAATGAATCCGTTTAATACATTTGCTACAATATGATTAGTGCCGACAGATAATTTTATTTGGGTTGAATTCCCACATCGAAGAGGAGCTGTCAATTGTTAGGTTTTTCCGATTGTTTTCCCCTTTGAGCATCGATAAAAGTTGTGAAGTTGAAAAATAACACGCCCTTTGTGTAAAAGTAAAAGACGTTTTAGCAAAAGGTATACCACCTACATAGCTTGTTGTTACTCTTCAGTGAACATAACATTGGCACGGCGACCCATAATCGTACTAGTTACTTTCCGGATGAATTGTATCAAAAATTATCAGCAAATATTATCACTTTGGTAATAGAATAGCTATCAATAATTTAAACGTTTCTCGATAATTAAACAGTCAACTCGCAAGTCGCCGAAACATCTGTATTGTGGTTGCAGTGTGACAAAAATGATTTTGAGATAAATTCTATTTAGTGTAGTGATTATTGTGTTATAAAAGCAAAAAAATAGAAATATTTTAAAAGTGTTTCGTGTGGATTGTTGGTGTGTCGTGTGGTATGGCGAGATTGCAGTGCAGTGTTTGGAGGCTGTGACATGGACTGCGGCGTGGTGTGGCCCCGACTGACAGCGGGCTCTAGGAGTGATCTAGGGTGTTGGGCTTAGTGCCTACACAATATAACAAGTATTATGAATAAGCGTGAGGGTAACAAGGACAAGGAACGTCAGAGCGACGATAAAAGAACTTCCACGTAAGGATATTTTGCTTATAATTATTAGAGATCCTATAATGTGGTAGAATGGCTATCAATCATCCAAGTTTTGTTCATAGATTTGGTCCATAGTTCAAATCACATAGTCGCTTGCTAGTTCTAAGATTTCTCATGTAGGAAGCTACATGAACATTTCAGAAGTGAAATATACTTAATTTAAATAATTACCAAGATCAATATTAATATTATCTCCTTTTGAATTTCACAACTATTTAAAATATTTCATACAAATCATATATAATTTTATGATAGTAAATGCTTCCATATGAGGTATATATACAGATCATCATATTATAAAGTCATTTTTTAAAATAAAGATATAATTTCAAGGCTTCATTTTAATCTTGCATTTTGTCGAAATATTAATGAATATAACTTGATGTAATAACATCACTTAAATAATTTTGTAGGAAAAATATATTGTAATGTTTACTCTTTATCTGTGGTACTTGAGACATGTTACTATTGTTGTCTAATGGCCAATACAATGAATTTCACATGATTCAGAGTGGGTAAGGGTTAAAATAGTTAGTTACACTTTGTTCACATATTCATGTATTATTTACAAGCTCATTAATAAACACAAATTGAATTAAACTAACAAAATTGCCTATTTAAAATGTGATAATATTACTAATTTTATTTATTATGTACATTATAATATTGTAACTGCTTCTTGGATAATCTGAGGCTTTTAATTAATACTATGATACATATACCTATGCTATACAATTTACATACACATAACAGTTACTTGAAGAGAAAATAAACATTAAATTTGCTTGAAACAGCATGTCTTGCTAATATGTGACTGTGACAATCAACTAAATACTAATGATACATACCACACCTTATCGAACATGAACCATTCGTTTTCAATATATTTACAGGTGACAGAAAGACTGTCAATTTAAAAAAATAAATAAGATTTGTGGATTTATTACAAGTTACCCATAAAACCTATTTATTAGTTAAAACAGTCAGTTTTTTTTTATCTCCTGTAAAGTTGGTGAAACTGTATATCAGTTTCATTCATTCATTCATTTAACCATGTTATTAGGTGAAAGACAATGTGTACAATAGTGAAATTCCAAAAGTTATCTTTTATACAGACATTCAAATAACATTGACTCGAAATTTAAAGTTACAAGTAAAATTGTAAGTAATAAAAATATTTGATACATATTGAGATGGTGGTAACATCCAATAGATTATCTGAAATGAAGATTATTTTATCACACTTTCAGAATACCTGTAAAGTATTTTATCTCTATTACTATAAAAATATGAAACTAATTGATCTGTTTGTTTTACTTTTAAGTATTAAATTCAAGAACATCATTGAAGGTTTACATGAAACATAGTACTAATATATTTAATATTTACTATATAACTACTTAAATTTATTTTATTTTAATTATGTCTAATTTCAGTTAAGAATTCTAATACTATTAATGTACTATTCAATTAATACATAATTAACCTATAAAATAAATCACAGAATAGGTTATGTTTACCTTATTTACTTATATGCTTTACCTTACTTGCCTTATTTAGTATTCAAAATAAATTATGTAATGAAGTAAAGTCGGTCCTGATCACTAGTCTATCTGTAGCTATTATCTCTCCTTTATCTAACGTCTGCATCTGCCTAAAATGAAGTGACCATTCAAAGTCATAATTGTGCAGGAAACAGTCTGTAATATTAATACAAATCTACACATACATGTCCAAGTATAACCAATATGGTGAATCACAAATTGTAAACATCTTGTATCTCACAGTACCCTTGATAATAGCTCTTAATAAAAATAGCTTATCTGCTAATATGTTATTGTATTACATTCAATACTTTGTGCTAGTGTAGAGAATCATTAAGGAGTGTTGCTAACAATGCAAAGTAGTTTACTTCATTGATATTACTCGTTTTTAGTGAAATCTTGTGAGCCATGTTTGTCAATGCAAAATTGACAAGTGAATCTGACAGTGATATAGTGGATGTATTAAGAATGTTTTATGGTCAGAATTTGGAAGTATTTCTTTATATAAAAACTTGTTATGCATAGAAAATTGTAAGTATTTAGGCAACCTCAATTATTTTTACTGTTATTTCAACAGTTTTTAATGATATGTATTAGGTTATGTGCATTATATTGCCTGTAAATTTAGTATACTCATAACAAAAGTTTTTTTATTGTTATGTAAATCACTTAGTTTTGAAATTACTTTTGACAATTTAGGTATATATCTGTAAATAAAGAAAATGGTTAAAAAAATACACAATTAAAGTAGACATATAGCTTAAAATTGTATATTCATAATTGTTTTTAAGTTTGTCTGATGGAAGTGCAGCAAACTTTCACTTTTAGACTCAATGCCAATAACGGTTGGTATGATTCATTGCAGTCAATGTACACTGCTTCATTATGGTATATTACATTCTGTTTATTTTCTCCTAATATAATGTTCCTTTTTTAATTTAGTATACAGAATCTGTAGTTGTTATTTTTTTTAGGTTATACAACCTATTTGTATATCTACATATACACCTAACGTATGTTACATAAATACATATAATTATTAGTTAAATATTATAATTTAACTATTTTTATGCTTTATGATGGTACTATTAAAGTAAATAATCTTGTTTAATAAATACACTGTGCCCCATTAATTTACAAGATTACTGACTAAACACTAAAATATTCTGCTTACAGCTTGCATAAACAGCTTAGCTATACTAATGTGCTTCTTTTTAACTTGAGATGTTTAACTGTAGGTTAAATTACAAAACCATATAGATTTTCAATGCATATATATTACTGGTCATATTATTAATAATAATATTTAAATGTAATATTTTGTGACTGTGTTGATTTACTAATGGAATATCAGTAACATAATTAAGGTTGCAGCTTTTGTATGACATAATAAAAACATTATTTAATATTTAAGCTTAGGTATTTGTTTTAAAAAAAAATCTGTTTAGGCTTTTAATAGTATATTTAATACTTAAAATAAATTACTTACTAGTGATACAGTTTTTATATTCATTAATTATTATTGCTTATAGCTAGCCAATATTGTAACTTTCCTCAATGGCAATTACTATAATTATTACATAGGCTAATATAATATATGAGATTGAGATTTTCTTTCCTTCTCACATTTGCTCTACAGACCTAACCTTGAACCAACTGATGTCAGTGAACTTGCCCTGCCCAATCATGTGTCATTAGACTCGATAGCAATATTTAGAATATGTATATTGTATCAATCAAGTATATATTTAAGTATATCAAAACATTATAGTTTATAATATATAAACTATATTTATTTGTATGTGTTGCAAATACTTACATGGGTAGAAGAAATGTAACTTTATATTGAAACTTATTGTTTGAAAAGTGATCAGTACAATTTATATTCAAATATTCATTGCATACATAAGTTGTAACAAAACAGTTATTAGAATAAGTTTGTTTGTGGTCAACTGCTCCTTTGTTTGTTTTTGTTTATGTAGTACTATGAAATTCATTGTCAAGTTTAAAATTAGATGATATTAACACCAAATATTAATTTAAAACCTTAGCGCTAATAAAATAGAGGGGAAATTACATAGATATATGCATAACACATTTTTGGCGACCATTCTAATGTTGTGTATTCTCTAAATTCAATGTGTATATAATGATCATATGAATTTATTGTTCAGAAATTAAATGTCTCAATGGTGGGCTGTGGAAGACTTATGGCCTATGGGTATGGAAATTTTGTGTTTTTATTTTCTTTCACAAATAATAAAGGAAAATTATAACTAAATTATTCGACCGACCTTATTGACAATGTTTTTCCTTTACTCTTAAGTCATTGGAACCGTGGCATGGCCAAAATTTGTTCCTAGATCGGTCGGTGTGTTACGCACATGAAAGTAACATGCTATGCACTAATTATTCATCTGTGAAATACAGCTATATACGCTTTTGCGATGTAATCATATGTTATAAGGGTGTTTGCACACTTGCAGCGCGACTGGCGCGGTGGGTGGGCGTGGCGTTGGCGGAAGCAGCGCGATGCACACGTCGCGACACTCCGTCACGTCGTCTTCGGGCGTCCTTATGGTTGGGCCCAACTTCCGCGTCGGCAAAAAGATTGGCTGCGGAAACTTCGGCGAATTGAGGCTCGGTGAGATGATGTCCATACTAATGTTACAAAAAACAATGAAAAGTTTATAATGAGAATACTTGTTACTTTTGTTTGCTATAGAGAGAGTCAATTATTGAAAAATAATAAAAATTAACAAGGAGTAGATTATTATGTTTTAGGCACACTATGGAGTCTTATAAATACAAAACAAACTGTGTTTAGGCTGCTACCATCCTTATACATACAATAATAATTTAAATACATTTTTGATTTTATTTAACACAGATAATTGAAATATGTATATTTGTAACTTCTGAAAATGGGCTTTCAGATTAAATAAAAAGTTACAAGAATAAGTATTACTACAAAAATACACTGTATAATTTTAAACCGTAGGTAACTTAGGAAAGTAAAAACAATTAATTGTAAACACAGGGAGAGGATAGTGATAAGTTGATAACACTTCGATGTTCACTTTTCATCCGTTCAGAGCCTTATACCACAAAGTCTGGCTTGATTCTACGTTTTAATACATTTTTTCCGAATACTAAATTTTTTTAATCAAAAACTAGACCGTTATTAAAAAAATATAATTTCACATTCAGCCTTACTCTAAAAATAGCAAATATTAAAAATTTACCAACACATGTCGATAACAAAAATCTAAGACCTTCACTTGCAGGGTCATTTAAATGATTACAAAACCTAACCAGCTTAATACAGTTAAGGATATAATGAACGCAGCGCAGGTGTTTTCAATGAAATCGTCGTACGAAATGCATGGCTATTATAAGCCGAGAGTGTGAACCACTTGTCGACACTCGCTTGTTACCGATTTAAAATTTCTTGACATCTTGCGAACGCGGGCTTATTCATTCAGTTAATTAAACAATAAGGTTTTTTAACGGTAACTTTTTTTAAACTTAGAAAGTTAGTAAAATTTAATTTATTATTTTATTTATTTTCCAAAATATACCATTTTTTAGTATAAAAGAGGATACTGGCAAAAAATCTTCTAATTTTTGTTATATAAATCATATTTTTATATTTGTAACTTGCTATGCCCACGATTTCGTTCTCGTGGAATTTAACCAAATAAAAAATAAGAATTCTAAAATACCAGTAGCCTAATTACACTTTATTACATAAGCTATCTAATGAAAGTCCCGTTAAAATCAATTCACGAGTTTCAGAGATTAACCGAAACAAACAAACAGACAAAGACAAAAATTGTACCAAATGTTATTTGTAGTATACATAAATGTAATTAATTTAGTAAAAAGCAGTTATTTTAATATTATAAACAAGCACTCCAATTTTGTTTGTTTCTATAAATGACATAACAAAAGTGTTAGATGCCATTACTGTTATTTTTTTATTCTGAGGTTTACTCAACAACCTTAGCCGAGTTTGGCGTCAATCGATTTAGCAATTCGTTTTTGCATCTGTACTCTGGTAAGGTTATATTAATACAAAAGCAAATTACTTGATACAATCAATTATTGAAATTCCACCTTAGTTTTGAATAATAATCCAAGCTTTCTTTAAAATTTTAAAGTATTACTTGAGTTATTTAGAAAGCTTAATACAAATTAAAAGTTTAGCTCTTAAGTGTAACTTTCGTTAAAGAATATCACCTTATTTGGCCAAATTTTATGGTACTTATTTATTTGTAATCGCATAAAGTAAAAGCGTGAGTGCGACGTAACGTTGACGTATGAATCATCATATTATAGCTTTTTGTGAAAGGATTTTTATTTAGTTGGTGATAGAATATGATAAGAAGCTGAAAATTATAAAACTGTAACCTATTACGATAATTAATGAACACCATGGTTGTCGATTCGATATCCGTTCAGGGGAATGTATGTTTTTAAATCTTCCTTACTTCGCTCTAGTAAACACGTGGTCAAAGCGCGGCGTTGACTGACTTTCGTCACTCAACACGCAATGTCTCGATTTTGAACGAAAAGTGGAGGACGGAGTGTCTTAACATTAGGTCTTCTCTGACTATACCCCTTTGCGAGAAATAGCATGCATCTATTACTAAAAGGAATTTTATTTTGCTTTATATGTGTGAGTCACTAAACACTTGATTTCCGAGTTCGATAAACTTTTGGGCGTAATCGTTCGTAAAGTAATTAAATGCAGCGAAACGCTTACACGCTTTCTTTAAACCGAGATAGAAGTTTTATGTAGTAAATATTTTGTATGTACACGCATTTCTTACGTCCAGTGGATTAGGTAGAGAGAACATAGTGTTAAATTATTCCGTCCTCCACCTTATTAAGAGTTTGTTGGCATACATCGCGGAATCACTTGTCGTCTGTACAGTCTAAATTCTTGAAGGGTCCGGGGAATGATAGCATCCATAATAATGTATACTGAAAAAAAAATTCAAGTACACCACGATAGAAGATGTTTTTAATGTATATTTACAGTCAATTAAAAAAAGGTTAACCATGTTTTTATACACAAGTTTATACATATATTGTAAAATGTTACATTTTACTTATTTAATTACTTAATCTTATTATAAACAGATTTATGTTGCATAATTTTCAGTCTTCATGACTACTTTAGTATACACAATAACAGATCTAAAATAAATAAGCAAATAGATAGCAAAATTAGAACTTTATTTATAAATGCAGATTAAACCGTCTATATTCCACTTTGACCTTACTTGTGTAAGCGTAATCACCTACGCAATAGGGTTTCGTATCGCTTATATCACCTGAAGCTTGTATGGCTGCGACATGGGGAATTGGATTGGACTCACGTCATCTGAAATGTCATTATATCATGCACATGTGACGATCTCAGATAGATTTACTTGGAAAATTGTAAAAAAAAACGAAACAGATGTTTTAATTTACTAAAAGATTCATGTTCAATGTTTAGAACTATCATGATTTTATTTCTAGCACGTATTTTGAAGGCAGCATATGTAAGATCCTTCCAAATACGGTTAGATACAGAGAGGAACTCGGACAGTAGAGTTGATCGTTAAAGCGCATTTGAAAGGGGGGGGACCCCTTAAACCTACTTGGGTTCCAAGTCCCAGCACTACCCTGAGCTCTCTTTTCTGCATATAACGCGATGGACACCCAATCCATAGAATGCTAGGTAGTTTCTTATCTGGATTTGGGTCGTTTAAAATAATACCAAACGATGAGACGACCGTGGTCCTTTATTTAAAATAAGCGTCAGTTATTAAGAACGATGAGTCTGCGCGTTTTTCGTACGCTAATTCATTTATACCAAGTTTAGTCATAATTTGGCCGTTAACACCGAAAAAGTTTTAACTTTTTAATGTATTATGTTCACTTTTTTGTCGATTACTTCCTGGGATTAATCGAAAATTTGAAACGTATTTCCTCTTACATTATGTTTTTCAATTTGTTTTAAATATATACGTTTTGATATAATTCTATAAATACACCATAATTTTACTACTGTTGTTATTACATAAATTAAGTCATACCGTTTATGCAAACCTTTGCTACGTGTACGGCAAACATTTGTTTTATCTCTATAAGAACAAACAGTTTGCGTTACACTTGCCCGTTTATATCACTAGGTTTTCTAAGACACGTAGACAACGACGCACTGAACGTAAATAAAGTAAAAAACCTCGCGTCACAATATTGGGAATAAAACTGTGACCTCAATTTGTGGTAGTGGGGCAAGGGTCAGATTATATCGATCCCATTCGCGTCGTGTGACATAATTCTTTGTTACTATATATCAGATGTCATTATCATCTCATGTGATGCCGATTTGGCATAAACTTGTGAATATTTCTAGGTCAATTAATGATATTCGCAGAAAAAAATGATATCTAGATTTGTTACAATTTGAATAATTTTTGCCTTAGGCTGTATATTACGTATCATAGCGTTGAGTAATACATGTGACATGTTGACTATTTTGCAATTTGAATTTATTTGTACTATATATTCTACATTGCCTTATAAAGATTGAAAATTAATAAGAAATATTAAAAATCAACTTTAACCATTCTTCCAAAAGAGCAGAAAATAAGTTTCAAGTCTATATCATTAAAGGAATTAATATCAAAACGTGTTTTCCTTGCCAATTTCACAAAACAAGATCTAAATAAAGAAATGTTGATTCGAATAAGAAGCTTGATGTTAAGAACGTTATAAATAAGTATACGAATATCAAGCTTGTAGATGCTTTAATAATCCTTTTTATTTGTGAATGACATACGATTTTATGAAAAAGAAAATAAAATTGTAAATTATTTTTAAACTGACGAGATAATAACTTAACTTATAAATGATTTAAGTACATTTTAATTTATTTAATAAATTATGTTTTACAATATAAAATGTCAGAGTACAACATACAATTTAAACATTTAAAACTTTAACCTTAACGTGAAATGGAAACCAAAATTCTTTGTAACTTAGTCCTTTTTTTATCGTCGATAAGGAAAGTGGAATTATTGGATGTTTCAAATAAGGAAGACAATGTCATTTTATAATCCTACAAAAATGATAACAATTTATTCGTAAGGCTTTAAAAAATCATTCTTGAACCTACATATGGCTTATGTAATCTACACTATCTACACATTGTATACTTAACTTATTCAACTTAGATTTAGTTTATATATAATAGATTTGAATCCCCGCCATTAGGATTTCACGTCTATTCACCTAACTAACTACTTACGCTTTACACTGATACTTGACCCCGAAACATCAGTATGAATTCTTTCTGTAAAAATCCTGCAAAACATAAAAAAAATGTTAAATTTTCTAACTAAATAACTTTTCGTGATTTCAATTAAGTCTGTAGCTTATTATGTACGAGTATATTACATAAGTTTAAAAGATGGTTTATATTTTGAACTTAATAACAATTAATACGATTATTGTCTTTGCAATTATTCAAACGAATATAATAATATCAATTGTTCCTTCAAGATAACATTGTAATAAGAAGGTATAACGATGGTATAGGTAACTTATTGTTTCATTTAATTGATAAGATACCAGACCATTGAGATTTGATAACGAGCATCTTTACGAGGAACAACGCTATCTGAATCATCAGACACGTGACGTCATACTTGTCAACCTATCAAACGCGTAATCTTGAATATTTAAGTAATTATTGTAAAAACTATTGGAATTATAATCTTTATCAGCATCAATTTAGTTGTTAAGTCAGTATATTTGTAGTGTATATAAGAATGTCACTTAAAAGCTAACTGACGTCTTGGAGTGTGGCTGCAAAAATACAGCGAATTGACTGTTATTTAATTATATATAGTCTTTATTTATTTTAATTTCTCAAATAAATAAACACTTTACTGTTTATTATATCAATATTGACTGCTCGTGTGCATATTAATATAGATGAACCCGTTTTTAGGTCAAACACTGAAAGAATAAATACAAAATTACCTAATTTAATCAACATATTTTGAATATCAACAACGTACTTTATTTTTACTGCGCGTAAAATTTGTCACCTTTCCCACCTGTGCCATCTGTTCGATACAACCATGTCTAATAAAAATAGACAAATAAGTTGCATTTGCGTGTAAAAGGTAATAAAACCCGCTTTTCGAAGGAAAAGGATATATTAAAAAATTGATACATTTTATTCTTACTTAGTCTAAATAGAATAGTATGTCAGTAAATTTTAATAGTGGCCATCTGTTCCGTTGATTATCTTGGTATATTTCATGCCAAAGCCGAAATCGTTCATAAGCACTTTACAAATGATAATGAAGCTAAGTTTCTTTAAATACGCCCATACGGATGTTTGTTTGCGTCATTTCTAATATATGTATAACAGTTATGTAAATCTAGTGTTACACAAATTTGTCCTTTCAACCGGCAAACGCTAAGACAATTGTATTGTTTTCAGGAAAAAATCTATACAACAATGAACATGTAGCGATAAAGATGGAGCCTATGAAGTCCAAGGCTCCACAATTACATCTAGAATATCGATTTTACAAACTATTAGGAACGCACGGTGAGTTTGTCTTCTAATTTACATTATAAGCGTATGTTTTTATACAATTTCAAGTGAGATTTTTTTTTATATAGTTTGCTATATTTTGGGAAATTCTTTTCGCATTTATGACATCTGTTAGCCCAGTGTGGCCAGACGTGGACCAGTGGTACAAGCGTGTGACTAAACGACTGGTAGTGGGTTCGATTACCACTCGAGGAGTGGAAATATTTAATATTTCCATTTTCTTCGCTCTGGTGCCGAGGTAAAGCGCGGCGTTAAGTTCCGCCACTTAACACGCAATGCCTCCGAATTCGGCGGAAAGTGGGGAACGGAGTGTCTTAACACTAGGTTCCCTCTGCCTACCCTGCTGTGTGCGGGATACAGCATGAAGCTAAAAAAAAAGTCTGTTTATTAAGTAATAAAAAACTATTGAAATAGTATATATTATGATTTTCATAAAAGAAATCACGTATTCTATAAAAGAAAGATCTCAATTGTTCGTAGTAGTTGTAAATACTGAATGTACACAACGCTCGTCATTGTTTACAATATCGAATAGTTTGTGTATGTTCCCAGAAAGATTTCATAAGAGTGTAATATTTTCGCTACACTACTAAGCAGAATATTTAGACTACACCTGTTTGGATGAAAATTGAAAAAAAAATAAACACAAAATTATTGCTGATTTAATGAAGACTTAAAAATATATGATGTTGCAGACAATTTTAGATTTTCTCGGGCTTATCTTATCTCACTGAGATAATTGTTTATTATCGTTCTGTGCTAACATTGTCTAATAACGACAGCAAATGCCTTTATTTACTTTATCGTGAAAATAACATGTCAAAGTTAGATGTTAAATTCTAAAGTAATCAGCAATTATGTTTTTCTAATATTATTTGTTACTTTTAATTCTTATTTATGCCCTAATAAATATATTTTTTCTTTTAAATAATACTTTAAGTTAAAGTTTTAATTATGCCTTAAATTAAAGTATTGTTTCATAGAGGTTCATTTAGAAAAATATAATAGATGATTTATAATAATGATCAAAAGAAAAAAATTGCACTTATATTAGATAATACTATTGTAACTTCTATAATAAATGATAATATTGCTCAGAGGGCATACCTAAAGTGTACTACTTGGGTACTTGTGGCGGTCGCTACAACGCTATGGTCATGGAGTTGCTAGGACCCTCTTTAGAGGATCTTTTCGTTCATTGCGGGAGAAGGTTCAGACTCAAGACGGTCCTTATGATCGCAATGCAATTAGTAAGTTGACGTATCCATACGTACGTACGTTATAATAGCAGGAATAGCGAATTAAAATGTCTTTGTTTTGTTATATTTGGTGTTGGATGACAAATTTAAATGTTATACGTATAATTATTTATATTTAAATTTTTCATAAGTTTTTCAAAATTACAAAAGTTTGATTGATTCATTTATATAAAATTATAAATATTTATATCGTTTATATATTTAGAACGTGTAATACAAAATGAGACATTAAAGGGTGCGCTATTCCTGATTAACGCGACAATCCCTCCAACACAACACCGCAACCGATATCGAATACGTGTTTTCCCCATCGCGGGGGCAAATTCTGGTCATATCGTTGTTTAGCCGCCACAAGCACCTTTTTTTTCCTATATTTTTGTTTGTATACATTGCTCTCGCGATTGAATATCGGCTTCTGTGTTGTGTACTAAGCGGTTCGAGTGAGAGCAATGTTCGTTGAAGTAAGTAATGAAGTCTAAAGTATTTGTATCTCTTCCTTTCTTCCTTCCCCGTTCTCCATTGGACCCCCTAGCTCCCTCGACAGCGGAAGGTATACCCGAAGTGTACTACTTCGGCCCGTGTGGTAAATACAATGCGTTGGTCATGGAGTTACTCGGTCCTTCGCTAGAGGATTTGTTCGATTTGTGCGGCCGTCGCTTCTCCTTAAAGACTGTATTGATGATCGCTATGCAGCTGGTAAGTTATTATTACCACTTGTAAATTTTCTTTTATTTTATAATATATTTTAATATAAGTTTAAGTACAATTTTTATGTGCCACTTTAAAATTTTTAAGGTAGTTTTTGACCCAGTTGTACACCATTGCTGTACTATAATATAGATTTACTGTATTGAAGTTGTTTTGGCATAGATTCGTAACACATTTTGGTTACATTACCTGTAAAAAGAATGAACTCGATATTTGGTTTGAAATAGGCAAATTAACACTAATTCGAGCATTCAAGGATAATCATACCAACGTTAGATTAGTATACTGTAAATTTTATTGTGTTTAGTCATGAATGAATAGAATTTTTAAATTACTGAACTTATAAATTGATCAAGAGTATGAAAAGTAATCTAAAACAATTCGTCCTAATCACCGCAATCAAGACGCAACTAATGACTGCCCCATCCTTTACAGTTACATCGCATCGAATATGTACACACGAGACATCTAATATATCGGGACGTGAAACCCGAGAATTTTTTAATAGGTAGAGCTATGAGTAAAAGAGAAAAAATCATACACATCATTGGTAAGTACAGTTTAACCCATATACTTTGACTTGATTAATTCTTGACAGCATTTTTATAGGCATTCGGATAATCAAAAATCTGAATATGTATAATGTATGAAGAAAAGTGTTTTTTGTACGTAATTTATTCACTAAAATCAATGTATGTATATTAAAAATATATTAAGACATGACATGTTATCTGTAATTACTAAAATTCTGCTACCTTTATCATATAAAAATATTTTATTATTATTGAAATTAAAAGTATTTGAACCGGGTTGAGAGATGGGATAAACACGAGTCCGTATAACTTAGGGCCGGATAACCGAGTTTTTACTGTATATTGAACATGTTCATTCGTGTTACGTTCACGTAACGCTCTTTTATACTACAACCATACCAACGCTTATTATGTATGCTACGAATATTTAACTTGCCTGTATATGGGATATCAACCTGTTTTGTTGCAGCGCTTTGATTATATTTGTTAACTAGCGATCCACTCGCGGCTTCGCCTGCGTAAACTACAACACTATAACTATTTCGGTGTCACACCTGCCTACTTAAATAACAAATTATAGTTTTTTTTTTTTTAAAACCTTTTTATTGATGAACGAATGAATAAATGTTCAAGGAAGATTACTAAAATACAATAGCCAGAACTGCATTTAAATCGGTTGAGCCGTTTTTAAGATTGGCATGCATAAACGCTTAGAAAAATAGAACAAAAAACCATTAAAATAAATGTTTTCTCTTCTTTACATTTACATTGATAAATGCTACCATTAATATTTTTTCTTAGATATCCTCTATGAACAGAACGACTAGTTGTATTTTTATTATGTATAAATATGTATACAATAAATGTAATATTTAAGCGTACAAACATTACATTATAAACATAGCTAAGTAGAGCATTGCTAATATTACTTTCAAAAGTATAAAATTATGACTCATTTTAAAATATTTTTCAAGTTGATAATAACAAATACTATTGATAAGTATCTACAGTTTGTAGTAGGATTACGCGGATTTTAAAATAAAATGCTCCATGTAGACATAGCTTACATGTAAATTATGTAAAAAAAACAGTTCCACACTTATTCTCAAATAGCAGGATAGTCAGAGAACCTAGTGTCAAAATACTCCGCTCTCCACGTCTCGTACTCTGTCCAAAATTAAAATATTTCGTGTTAAGTGGCGGAACTTAATGCCGCGTTTTGTCATAGGTACCAAAAGCGGAAAAGTGAAAATAATATATAACCATTCCCCCGAGATGGAATCGAATCCACAAGCATTGAATTATCAGTCAGACGCAGTCCAACTGCGTCACAACGGTCTCAAAATTATATAAACCTAAGTATATTTAAATACTTGAAGCTAGAAATGTAAAGAAACCTTTGTACTGTCACGGTGTAACGTCACAGCGATCGTGACTAGGGTTGCCACTTCCATTGTTTGCTTTTAAAATACATTGATTATTAAAGATAAGAAAAAAAAGCAAATACTGTCAAAATAAATACATTTGATTCTTTTTTATAATCATTATTTGTAATAAAGACATTTTTGTTACTTTTTGTAATATGTTTTTTATTAGACTGTTTTAGATATAGATTAACAATTAAAAACTCTAAAGTAGTGACTTGAGAGAAATTTAATCGTGGAAAATAAATTATTTTCATCTACTTTATTTTTTTAATAAAATGTCAAGAACAATTACTGAATATAAAGTACAATACTTAATTCTAATTTTGGATCGCAACCCTTATCGTGACGAATGTTATTTTATGTATATTGTATTAAAAAAAAATATGGTAGCAATTTAATATGTAAGTGTGCCGCTACAAAAAGTGACCCCATACTTGAATTAACTAGTTCAATGAAACGTGTTGAATGATTAAATTCCATATGGAGTTTAAATCATAACTTTATTATTGCACATTATAGAACATATTCACATTAATATTGCTAGTAAAATGCGTTATCTGTTATAGTAATGGAGGTACTGGTAATATTAAAAAAATAGACTCCTTTAAATTTATTTACGTATAAAAAAAATAATTAAATATTGTTATTCTTAGTAGCCAGTCGTGGCGCAGGGACACAAATTGTGACTTTAAAAGCTGGTTGTGTGTTCGATTCCCATTCGAGGAGTGGAAATATTTAATATTTCCATTTTCTTCGCGCTGGTGTCGAGGCAAAGCGCAACGTTGAGTTCCGCAACTTAATAAATAAAGCCTACAGAATTTGGTGGGGAACGAAGTATCTTAACACTGGGTTCCCTCTGCCTACCCCGCTTTGTGTGGGATACGACGTGAAGCAAAAAAAAGTACATATATAATGTACTGCTTAAAGTACGTTTGTAATGCTTTTGGAGTTTTGACTTAACGCGGTAATTGTAGGTTCAAATCTCATTTGGGAGATTTAAAAACGTGATGTTTGATTACATAAAAGATAAGAAAAACATATTTATAGATCCTTATTTTTATTTCATTAATTAAAAAACCAATATAACTTTTTAACTTTTTTAAAATGCTATTCACACATTTAAGAAATTTAATCATTGGTTTGTCCAAAAATTTGATTTTTAAATATGATTTTTTAATCCGCAATAGCGTCAAATATGACGTTTTTAATAATTATATAATTATGCGAAATGGAGGTCAATCAAGAGTAAGATAAACATTTTGCCTTGAAAAGGCCCAGTTTTCGCGAATCGATAGCCACTTGGCCTTCGTAATCCCATTATGCACTGCAGACAATGTGAGTAGCAACCGTTACCCTACGTCAGCTGGCTTTCGGTGTTACTTTTTATAATGTACAAATTATACTTTAAATATGATGTCATAACTAAACTTGTTTTAACGTTATTTTTAATTTTTTATCTGATATACATATTTATAGAGAGTTACCCTACCTTGTGTTTGGCGAGTAGGTAAATTTCTAGCTCCTGCTGTTTATATGTTAACGTATAAACGATTTAATTTAGTGTTTTAAAAGTAAGTTTTATTTCGCCATATTACAATCCATTCTAATATTATAGATGTAAAAAAATCTGCCTGCCTGTTCGTATGTCTGTCTGTTACTCTTAGTCACTAATGTGTCGGTCTGATTTGGATGAAGTTTAGAATCAAAATAGTTGAAAATCAACGTCAAATAATGGCTATATTTTTTCAAAAATCAACCCCTAAATAGAGTTGAAAGTTGTAGTTCAAAAAAGCAAAGCCGTGGCAGGTCACTAGTTATTAATAAAATTAAAAAGAAAATTATAATAAAGTAAAAAAGGCTATTTTATTTAAATAATACAAATAAATCAGTACGAAGGCAAATGCCGTTAAAACTATAAAAACATATGTATGTACGTAGTCATATGTGATAATTGATAAGGCTGGTATTATAATGCAGCACAATATGTGTCGTTAGGTAACGCGGTACATTGAATACGCGTGAGGTAACACTATCTGTGCGACAGAGAGGTTTGCGGTTGAAATACAGTATTTATAGTCCTAAGCCTACGACTTTACTCGCATTATGTTACTGTTAATGTGCTTATTACTGTAATCGTTTTTATATATTATAGATTTAGTTTTTTTTAATTGATATAATTTTTCTTTTTAACTATTTTTGATATGGTCATAGAAATGGGTTTTTTTATAAGGTAATAACCATAAAACATTTAAATTGTCACTAACTGACCGCACTGTAAAGAAAAAGTATGTTAAATTTAGTTTATAGTGAAAATTAAATGTAAGATTTTGAATTTTGAACTATTTTTAACCGATTTAATGCATTATCAAACGTGCATTATCAAATATAAAAAATATATATTTGATAATGCACGATCATTTTTTTTAAATACGTCGCGTTTTCCTTAAGATATTTTCGAATACTAAAAATGTACGCAATTAATTCAGTTAAAATAATTTTATTTCAAAATGCCTAAAAATCACGAATACAAAAGATCTTATTAAATTTAAAATATTTTTATAACATAAGTTAACACTTAACAAAAGTAAAATAATGATAATAATAAAGTAGAAGTAGAGCGGTTCGGAAACATCACCATTATGGTCGATTGATAAGGACTGAATCATACCTTTCCAACAATAGCTGCTTCTAAGTATTCTAAGTTCCCTTGTTGTTTGACCGCTTTTTGACGCGTTCGCAACATTCTCTAGAACTGTATACACTACAGGTATGATATAAAGGTTTAAAGCAATTATATTTTTTTAATTGGTCTTAAATGAAAGAAAAAAAAATATATTTACTGAATATTTTCTATATAATGAATTATTGAATTCGACATATCGAGTCTTGAGTGGTGGAATTCAACGCCGGATTAACTCTGGTACCAGAGCAGAGAAATCGGAATAATTTAAATATTTTATTTAACAGAATTGGAATCGAACCCACAAGCTATCGTATTCGTAGACGATGTCTAACTGTGCCACGATTTTAAAGACCAATTTTTTAAATTAATGAATTTCTAGTTATTTTCTGTACTGGTTATATCAGTTGTATCTGTTGTAGTTTTTAATTAGTTATCTATCTATACATTTTAAATAATTATTGAATGACACATTGAATTTATCACAAAAGGTTAAAAATAAATCGTTAGTCAATTGAAACGGAATTTATGTAATCGATTTTCTTTCTTGGATTATTTATATAATGAATCGATGTAACAATCGAATAATAAAATTTTCGTAATTTAAATACGCATAAAAAATTAGAACTTCTCAACAGATATATTTCAAAATCGATTTTAATTGAAAACGATATTTACCGTTTCATAATTTGATAAATTAAATGAAGCACAAAATGCAATATAATAATATATCCAGCGTTTTGTGCGTTATTAAAACGATGTTTAGTATTTTACCGGACATTTTAGCGGATAGAAAGTAGAAAACACTCTTTTTTTTATAATTATATTTTATTACAATAATGGACATAAGGAATGTATGGTACATTCTTTAATATTTTATAAAAAATTTTTTTTTCACAATATCAGTATTTAAAACTAAGGCTTATAAAATATGCCCAGAATCTAGTCTATTGGATGAGCAACAGGTGACACATTGAATTTATTACGAAACTTAAAATTAAATGATTAGTAAAATTTAAATTTATTTACTAATTTATTCATATCGACTAATTAAATTTTTGTTACAAGTATTATTTGAAATACACTTGAAAAAATATATTTCTTTAATAGATTAATTAATTTCAAAATCGATTTTGATTGGTAAATATATTTACTAATCATCTTTTTCATAAAATCGAGAAGTTTAAAAAACGACAGAATGCTATACAATAAAGAGTACGTAAGAGTCCAAACTTAAATAATCTAAAAATATTAAACTTTTGTCTGTATGTATTTGTGTTATTAAAATGTTATTTCTTTTTCAGATTTCGGTTTGGCCAAAGAATATATAGACTTAGAGACAAACAAACATATCCCATACCGGGAGCACAAGTCACTCACGGGGACTGCGAGATACATGTCAATAAATACACATTTAGGAAAAGGTATGTATAGTAATATAAAGCAGGGGTGAGCAACCCACGGCCCACTTAATATTTTTATGCGGTCCGAGAAGCATTTATTTATTTCATATATTTTACCGTTAATGTATTAAGTTCTAAGAAATTAATGTTATTGGTTCCAACTTGTTGTGTATTGTGAAGTACATATTGGTTTTTTATTGTTTTCTTTATTTTTTGTGTGTAATCCATATTGTTAACACATTTTGTGTTGTATAATCTAGTCTTTATAATATGAATACAATTGTCAATACAAATAAAAACTGATTTTAGCCCAATAAAAAGTTTCGGAATATGTATAGGCACATTTTTTAAAAAGGTTGCTTACCTCTGGGGTATAAGGGTATTTATTTGTTTAGTACTAGTAGACAGAGAGAACCGTTTCTTAAAATATGATATTTCCAAAATCAACAATAATAAATTGACAATATTTGCTTTATAAATAGAATATCGAACCCACAATTGTCGTGTGGCACAGCCATAAAATTTTCAACTGGGCAAGGGTTAACAAACAAGGGTTTTTATTATTTTATTGTAATATAAAATAATGATCTAAGTTGAACATTTTAATGGTTCATATTATATATTATACTATTTACAGTTTCTAGTATTAAAATATTGAATAATATTTTTATTACTGTATTTAAGCATTGTGCTAAAGCATTAAGAAGATAAAATGTTATTTCTTAGCATTAATTTTTTAGTAAAAGTTAATTACTGTAACGGTTTTATTTCTTTGTAGTCCATTATTTAAATGGCTCGCGTAATTTTTTAGTTAATTGTTATTTTTTTTAAATAATTTTATATTATTAATATTTTTATTGATATAGTCAAAATAAATTAACAAATTTGATGTAATTGTGTTATATAATCCAGTGACATACCGATTATATTTATTTACATATCTCCGATAAGACAAAACGCGGTGTTACGTTCCGCCAATGAACAAAAAAGGCTTCGATCTCAAGTAGAAAGTGGAGAATGGAGTGTCTTGACACTAGACTCGCTTTGTCGATCCCGCAATGTGGAAAAATCGTGAAGCTGCTTTTTTTTAAAATTTTTTTTTACATGTTGTGTGAGTAACAAATTTTGTTCCAGAACAATCTAGACGCGACGACCTGGAAGCTCTGGGGCATATGTTTATGTATTTTTTACGTGGTTCCTTACCCTGGCAGGGTTTAAAAGCTGATACACTTAAAGAAAGATACCAAAAAATTGGAGATACTAAACGAGCTACTCCCATAGAGGTAAAGTATACATTTTCATTTCTTTGCTAATATTCTTTTCTTCGCTCTGGTATTTGGTACTTAAGACAAAACGCGACGTTTAGTTCCGCCATTTAACTCGCAAAATGTCTCGATTTCGGACAGAGTGTCTTGAATGCGTGAAGCTGAACAATTGAAGCCATATGGACTAAAATATTCTTTTGTCAGTAATTTAATTTATATGTTTATTTTTTTTTAACTAATTGTTCTAATCTTATTTATATAATTCGTAATTTGGCTTCAATTGATTGTTTTTCTTTTACTCTAAATTGATTAGTGTAGTATAATTTCTTTAATTTGTTTAGATATTCTCTATCTATATGTTATGTTCGTTTCTGCGCTCTATTAGACAAGACAAAGAGCAGCGTCAACTTCCGCCCCTTATCATGCAATGTCTTAATTTGGGCGGAAAGTGGAGAACAGAGTGTCTTGACACTAAGGTCTCTCTGAGGGCCCCTGCAATGCGGGAATAAGCGTGAGCTATTATTAATATATGGCTAAAAGAAATACCTATGGTTACTTCTACTATTAAATTTGGTGTATTGTATTATGTGTGTATATTACGACGTGTTGTGAATAGTAATAGCTATTTAAGGAAGTGTTGACATTTCTCGTACAATTTGTTGCCTACAAAACTAAAATTATTCGTGTTCTAAAAAGGTATTCGTTATGGATTGCGTAATAATAAAGTAAATGAAATAAAAATAGTAAGTACTATTATTTTAATGCTATGAGATTTAAACCATATTATATTATTTTCATTTTTTTTTTATTAATGAGGTATATATCATACGTCGAATAATTCCTCTTAACGTCGTACTTCTGTTAAATTAGAATAACATTTAATTTAACAGAAGTTCGACATGTTAAATAACATCATCGCAGCACGACGTTGAGTTTCACCAATTACACATAATGGCTCTAGAATTCGGTGGAAAGTGAGGAACGGATTGTCTTAACACTAAGTTCTCTCTGTCTACCCTGCCATGTGCTGAATACAGCGTGAAGCTATACAAAACACACAGACACTGCCTCCAGAATTCCACGGACCGGTTCTGTAAGTAACGGAGTGTCTTAACATGAGGTTCCCTCTGCCTACCCTGCTATGTGTGGGATACAGCGTGAAGCTAAAACACACACGCACTCACACACACACGCACACACACAATATGATATTTGAATGGCACTCTTCCAGGTGCTATGCGAGGGCCACCCGGAGGAGCTGGCCACGTACCTGCGCTACGTGCGCCGGCTCGACTTCTTCGAGACGCCCGACTACGACCAGCTGCGGCGCATGTTCCGCGACCTGTTCGAGCGGCGCGGCTACGTCGACGACGGGGAGTTTGACTGGACCGGCAAGACTATGGTAAGCGGTGGGATTGCTTTTGTGTGCTTCATTGTACTTCGTTTTGTGTGTGGGATTTGGTGGAAACTTTTGTGTGATCATTTGTGTGCTTCATTGTACTTCGTTTTGTGTGCTTTGGTTGAGATTGTTTGTATGTATGTGGGATTTGAATGCGTGGCCCTTTTTTATATGTAATGTTTTGTGTGTTTAATTGTACTTTGTGTGTGTTTTTAGTTTTAGTTCAGGATTTGTTGATTGTTTGTATGGGAATGTTTTGATCGTTGTAGATATATTTTTTTGTGTTTTTTGTTTGAATGTTGTTTTATTTGTGTTTAGATATTGATTTTGACAAATTTTCAATGATTATTTCGATTCGGAAGTTTGAATGCGACAGAATTTGAATGCATGACTCTTTTAAATAATATAGATATACATTCTTTCTTTATAAAATATATCGCGTTTCTTCTGTTATGGTTATTACAAAGTTAGTTTTACTGTTTCGTGTATTAGAATGTACTTTTACACTTTTCTGTTTGAGTGTACATGAAAAACTATGGTTAAGTATTAATGCTTGTCTGCTTGACTGTACTTGTTAGTATGTCTCTAGGTGCTTTAGCACACTGCTTAACTTAACTTAACTTAGAAATTTTATTTCTTTTCTAGTTTATTTACTGGGTTCTATGTTTTTTTGCATCTTCCTTAATACAGAGTACTTGAAATACCCTATAATTCGAATGCTCCATTAAATTAATACAAAACTTGAACTTGATTTTTCTTAATTAGTTGTACATTCACATTAAAATTTTTAATGCATGGCATTTTTAAAATGTGATTGTACTTTTACCACGAAAACTTTTTTAATAAATAGCACAAAAAATCCCTTAAGTCAACTGAAATATAAAAACTAAGAATTAAATATTTGCTAATTTTTAAGTTATTAAGCGTAGTTAAATATTAAAGTTAATTTAAAAGTAATTTACGAGTAATTTTTCCATCACGCAATAGGTGATGAGTTAACATGGTTGAAGACGCTAGCTTAGAAGATCTGAAGATCAGATAGAACATAGACATAGAAACACTTAAATGATCTAACAGTTTTTAAAATTATTTATTTTATTATACTTGATTTATATTAAATTACAATTATTTTGAAATTAAACTATTTTTAATCGGATCGGATCAAATGTAGGTATTTTTAAAAAAATTGACGCTTCCAACGTTAAGTTTTCTAAAATATATTTTCTAATACTAAAAATGATACGCCATTGAAACGGTTAAAAATAGCTTTATTTCAATATATGTGAAAATTCGCGAAAAGTAAAGATCTTATTAAAATTACAATTGGCTAGTGTTACATTCGTAAAGTAGAAGATATATATTTTTTATACACAAAGACGACTAAACTTTCAACAAATATTAAATTATTATAGTTTAAAGTTTAAATAATTACTTTGAAGAGGTTTATTGTAATTATACCTTATTAATAATTGTTATTACGAATAATTTTATTACGAAAAATACAAATGGTTTGAATTATGTTTTAAACAGATCCTTATTTTTGTTCCACATTCGTTGAAAAAATCTTTTGTTTGTGCACAATGCCTTATTCAAATACACAAGTGCTTATGCAAATGTGTTAACTGCTTTATTTAACACTTCCCTATAACGCTAGTTTAATTTGTGCATTATGAAAACAGATTTGTAATTGCTTTCGTTAAATTCTTAATTGCTAGATATTGTAATTTATTATTGTTATTATTAATAAAGCTATTTTGTGAATGTGTTTCTATTTCTTTTTAAATATTATTTTTTAGCTTCACGCTGTATCCCGCACGTAGCAGGGTAGGCAGAGGGAACCTAGTGTTAAGACACTCCGTTCCCCACTTTCCGCCGAATTCGAAGGCATTGCGTGTTAGTGGCGGAACTTAACGCTGCGCTGTGCCTTGACACCAGAGCGAAGAAAATGGAAATATTAAATATCTCCACACCTCGAGCGGGAATCGAACCCACAACCAGTCGTTTAAAGTCACACGCTGCACGTGAAACTGCGCCACGGCTGGCCCCATTAAATATTAGTAATGCTTAAAATATAGACAATACAAGCATGTTATACATATGTTGCACGCATACAGCCCGCGAATATGCATGTGATGCGCATATTGCGTAACGCGCCGCCATCCAATATCGTTAGAAATAAATCCGATAAGGTCAGTACTTTAGTGTCATATGTTTATGTACGTTCGTATGTATGTATGTATGTACGTACGTACGTCACTAAAACCATTAGCTACGTATTCAATTAGCTTTAGCTAAAGTAGTTTACTCTAGTTGATTTGGCTTCTTTCTGATTTTAATGGGGAATGTTCTAGAATTTTTTGATTGGTGACTAGATTTTCTTAATTTTTTTTTATTTATTTCATTATTATTAGGATTTTTAGCAGGATTGTTTAAGTAATGCTAGGTATCTTTGTATATGTATTTATGCTAGGTTATTTCATAATCCATGGTTGTTTTCATAGTATATGAATCAAATATTGTTAAAATTAATCGATATGTGTATAATTTAAAATCATTTACATATATGCTATTATTTTCAAATATTGTTAAAGTAAAGAAGACATTGTTTTAATTTTTTTATTGTTGAAGTAGTTCTCATTAATCATAAAAAGAAATATATGAAAATGTACATATTTTCACGACAGTGTAGTTCACATTTCTTATCGTCGATAGTTACAAGTAGATTTATTTGTTTAAAAATATTTGTTTTTTTATACATTGTATATTAAAAATGTGTGTTTTCAATTTCAGTCTACACCAGTGGGCTCTATACAGACCGGTCATGAAATTGTCGTGTCACCTAACCGAGATAGACATCAAACCTTCCACAAGGTAATATTAGAAACTTATATATGAATAACCTAATTTAATTAATATAATAAATAATTATAATCAAATAAATGAGAGTGAAATGGGATAATCGATTTAAATGTGTTACTGTTAAGTTCTTGATTGTCTTTTAAAAATATAATATCGATTTTTAAACGAGTTGGTTGTATAAGAAAGGCTTTACATTTTCCATCCTTTGCCTATTATGTATTAGCGTTAAATAAAAAGGAATAATTTAACTTAAATGTTTTACTCAATGGAATTAAAGCATAAGTAGAAATCAATGTCAATTTATTTTTGACATTTAGAAAGCCAAGGCTTCTGTCCTTTAATTGGATTAAGGTCTTAACTTGTACGTACGATGCTATAGAAGGTGAAGGTCGTTTGTCACCAATGTAATGCAATATATTGGAATAAATATTTTTTATATTCATTTTAAATAATAAATATTAATAATTAAATAGTTATACAAGGTAATATTTAAATTTTTATATAATATGTAACTGCCACTAATATAGCACGTGTAGTACCAAAATCACATTTAATTTCTTTTAATTATTTAAAAAAAGGCTTTTGTATGAATTTTGACGTTTAATTTTATTTTTTTGCAAAATGTTTTCTTCTTATTATGACAGTGTTTTCACTAGTTTCTATTTTTTTGAGCAATGACGCTTGTTCTTTTAATTTTTAAATATTGTACTGTTTATTTTTTTATTTAATTTATATAATATATATTCGTCGCCGTGTATCGTAAATTTTAAACTTGAATTGTTTTTTTTTAAATTGAGTATGACTATTAATTAGTGGAAAATATCATAAAGCATTTAAAGTCGTATATAAAATATTTATGCAAAATAGAAGAAAAACGACATACAACACAATATTATTACTATTTGCTTATGTTATTATTTCAATTTGAAATTGAAGACATGATCAGATGAAGTAAAAGTCCCATTTTTAGATCTTCAGTATTTTTTTAATTTTGGGATAAATGATTTCATGTGCATATAAATGACTATTATAAAATTTAACATATACGCTTTATTTAAATTTTTCTCTTACAATATTTAACAATGAAAAAGTTAAACATTCTCAATTGTTCTGATTTTTTATTTTGCTAGCTTAACTATTGTATATTTTCAATAAAAATTAATGTATTTTTTAATAACAATTTTGACTTACATATAGCGGCGGCGATATCCATAAAGTCTATTATATTTCCGATTCGAATAAACTAGTGAAAAGACGGCTCACTCATATAATTTGTTTGTCGGTGCAGGATGATTTGTGTGATTATATGATTGGTTTGGTTGAGGACGATGAGGCGGCGCTTATATCCGGAGAGGTTTGACATATCACGCAGTCGGTGATAAAGTGGCCTAATAAATAAACTCTATAATAAAATATGTTAATTTATAGATTAAATATTATTATTTTATGTATTTTTACCTTAATTTACAATTTATATTTAATTAGCTGTGTAAATAATTTATGTTTATTACTTTTTTTTTGTTAAATAATTTATTGGATTTATGAGTTAAGCCACTTTGCACTGACAGCTGTTTTAATACAATTTGTGTTTGACATTTGTTTCCAATAGTTTGCTTTCCCAAGCTCAAATCTCTCCATGTTCATATATCAATTGCATATAATCGATATGTACCATAAATTTGCTACAGTATCTATTGAAGATACTTTTAAAGTATCTTTTTTTTATTATTAATTTGGGAAAATAAGTTTTGAACCATATTTTAAGAGATTTACATAAGATTAGGTAGTCATTATTTTTTTTAACATATTAAAATTGTTATAGTCATTTCATTTATAACTACATATAGCCACTTGCAGCGCTGGTATTATTTATTCATCGCTAGATATCCTAAATCATAGTGTGACTTGTGTCAAATGACATGATGTTTTGAATTAACTATTTTGTATATAACATACATGGTTGTTTTTGTTCCTTTTTGATATAATAGATTTTAGATTTTTGCTCTTTATTTTTTTTTTTTTTCATTTAATATATGTAATTCATTTAAATGTAGTATTCCCTTTATTTAAATATGATGCTATGTTAAAAAATAGCAGTAGGTTCACACAGAGAGAACGGAGCGTTGTGACACTAGGTTCAATCGAAATCGAGACATTTGCATGAGTGGCTGATCTCAACGTCGTGGGTTGTCTTATAATATTAAATAACTAAAAACAATAGCCAGTCGTGGCGCAGAGGCGCAAAGTGCGACTATGAAGCGACTGGTTGTGGGTTCGATTCCCACTCGAGGAGTGGAAATATTTAGTATTTCTATTTTCTTCGCTCTGGTACCTCGACGGCAAAGCGCGGCGTTAAGTTCCGCCACTTAACACGCAAATACCTCCAAATTCGGCGGAAAGTGCTCTGCCTACCCTGCTGTGTGCGGGATACAGCGTGAAGCTAAAAAAAACCTAATACAGATATAAAAAAAGTTTTTTTATTTACTATTTTAGTTAGACATTTACAAATGAACACCTAATTATTTTTAATTAAATAGTACAATACATTCAGTGAAAGTATTTAAATCTAAGTCTAAGCCAATTTCCAGATTAAACCTTACAAGGTCAATCTTATTTAGATATAATGATTACCTAAATAGAATTGTATCGCATGACTTCAGATTTTACGCTTTAATTGGTTTATTGGAATTACTTCCAAAATGAATATTTTTTTTGATTGTATTTACATATTTGTAAAACATGTAAAGTTTTTTTTAAAAAAAGTACGCTAAACACAAACTTCTAAGAAATTTTAATAAAAAAAATGATAAAATTTAAAAGTGTTATGTGTTTAGTATATGACGAAATTTTCAAAACATATTTAACAATTTGTTGTTGCTAGCATCTCTGTAGACAGATAAAAAATAAGTAGTAAAAAATAAGTAAAAAATTCAACGTAGGCATAGAATATGGTGTTAATGACCAGATCGCTAAGACATTTTCGAAAGAAGCGAATTCCAATTTTCATACGTAGTATGTAAGATATTCTTCCAACAAAATACATTATTTATCAATTTATCCAACCAATTTACAAACGAAATCTCCAAAATAATATTCCAGGGTGCAGTAAAAGACACAGGAACAGGCGGCACCGCCATCACCGGGGGCGGCAACTGGCCCCACAGCGGCAAGGCCACGCCGCTCGCGACGGGACACCTCACGCCCGCCGACCGGCATGGCTCTGTGCAGGTTAGATGTCAAAATATATTATTTTTATTTGAATATTGGGGATATTCGAGATTAAAAATAATAAATATTCGGAATAAAGTTGTGATATGGCCGGAGTATTTTTTTTTGTATATTTAAGATACTGATTTTTTTTTAATATTCTTAGGCTAATTTGTCTTAGTTTATATTCAATGGAATTTTTCATGTTTAACACTAATTATTAACCCTCAAATTAAATTTGATATCTGACATACCTCTATGATGTGAAAATAGACGTAGTTACGTTTTTCATTTGTCTAATATATAATAGAGAAGAATAGATAACAATAGAGTCATTGAAATATATTACAAATGCGCCAGTTAATATCAAACAGCCAATCGTAAATTAATTTGTATTCCTTGGGTTGGTTCGTTTGGATTTGAACTAGATATATATGCTCACTTCCTCCACTAATATGATAAGAACGGCATCATAATTTAACGGCATTGATGTACTTCTTACTTTAAAAAAAATCTAAAGAAACACTACATATACACTGTTAATAATTTTCAAATCTCTATTTTTTTTCTGGACGCCTAATTTGATTGAACTTGATCAAATAAAACGTCTTGTAGACATAATTTATATGTATGCTTATATGTATATGCATTCTGTTCTGTGGTAACATTTAAGATTGGTGTCAACATTTTTCTCAAATTTTAGTGTTTAATAGTAGAATATCTAAAAGAATTTTACAAATTTCTTGAAATATTTGAAACGGCCCTCTTTCAAATATATTAATATATTTGAAAGATAATATATTATAATATACTAGTAGTTTCACGATTTTCTCTGGAAGGAACGTCGAGTAGTGTAATAGTAAATTATATAAAATTGTTACGAGAGAAAATATCTGTGACTATTTAAAAACAGATCATATTTACATGCAAAGATGTGATAATACCTACACACACACCAGGCTATATTTAAAAAGTTATTTTATTTAATTATCGACCTACATTTTTGCTAAGAGCATGGCAATTTATTAAACAAACGTTCCTTTATGCATGAAATATATATTATATTTATTTCGGCCATGTTTATTTGTATGTTATGTTATGAATGTACGTACATTGATGTATTTATTTTTTAGCTGTTGAAGAATAAACATTTTCGGTATGTGAAATTTCCCGGCTCGGTGTCAACGGTCAGTTTGAACATTTTGCGGCAACCATTTTGTGTGGTGTTTGCATGTCGCTTTTTATTATAGCATTGACTTGACTTAATTTTATCTTTTCGTTAATATTTAATGGATATGTAGAAATAGTAAATAATTTATCAATTTTTGTAATTTTTTGGATTTTATTTTATATGATCTGATTTAAAGTTTAAAGTTGTAAATAAAGTAATACGTAATGTCAAATATATTAAAAACTCTTTGCAACATAGTAATTTTTATTATTGATGCTAAATTTAGTTACTGTGGCATTTTTGGATCATGTGTAATTGTTTTTGCACAAGAATTATTCAATGTTACTAATTTATTTAACTTTTTACACGAAAAAAGTTATAGTCAATGCTATATGAATAATAATATGGCTAATTCGAAACAGTAAAATCGTACGAAGCTTTCAATGTGACACAAGCCAATATTTCCGTAACAAAATTTTAAAAATGCTTCATATTTTGATAATAATTATAGATTTTTGCGGTTTTAAAAGTAAAATGCTTAAATAATTTTGTCGTTAGTGTGCTTATGACTGTCGCTTAGTCGGAGCTAACTCGATGTTCAAGTGATAGCCAATTTCCATACACTGTATCGCTTAATAAACCCCCTAAATGCCTTGTAATTTGTATTTGTGTATGTTGAAATTGTTTGAGTCTAAAGTAAAAATTTATTGAGAATAGTAATAATTTGCTTGGTTTTGAAGAGATATATTAATACTTTTTTGATTTCGTTTAGAAATATTTAAAAAATAATTGTTTTATAAATTACGTTATAATTAAATATAAAACAGTAAAAAATGGCAACATTTTTAAAAATAATAAGATTTGATAAAAAATTTTGTTAGTACTTAATTACACATTTTAACAAAACGTTATTTACTAAAATATAAATACACAAACATTTTACACCTTAATTAATATATTTATGTTAGAACGTATAGGAATATGTTTCCGATAGAGCAATGGCGGAATTACGTTTTAACTGTTTTCAGGAAAACATTTTGAAAACGTGAAATTAAAATTATAATATATTTTCAATCATTGTGATTAAATCTTATAATATGTATGTGGGTCAATCAACTTTTAAGGTACCATTGAGTGTAAACGGAGAAAATGATCTGTTAAAAATGCATATTCCAAATATTGGGGCCAGTCGTGGCGCAGTGGCACGAACGTGTGACTGTAAACGACTTGTTGTGGGTTCGATTCCCACTCGAAAAGTGGAAATATTTAATATTTCCATTTCTTTGGCTCTGGCATCAGAGGCAAATGCCTCCAAATTCGGCGGAAACGTGGGAACGGAGTGTTTTTACCCTCTGCCTACCCTACTATTAAAAAAAAATGCATATAAATATTTTAATAAAATAGTATAATTTAATGTTCATTTTTTAAATAAGAGATATTTTGAAAGCTTTGTATTAAAATTATTGCGTTAGAGCCTTCTAGAACATTGTGTTTGCGTATAAAAATTTATATCCCCCTACTCTCGTATAATAGTGATAATGTAACATGTAAGGGTCTTATTCTATAATGCATCTATGAAATTTCAAATATATTAATTAAAAGGGAGTACTTTATAAGTTGGTTGTCCCATGTAGGTATGCTACTTTAGTATCAAAAGTATTGTATAATAACTTTATGTTCAATTTGAACAAAATTATTAAGAAATACCAAATAAAACAAATAAATGTGATGTAATTGCATTGTTGTTCTATCAAATGGGTGAGAAATACGTATCGGGGCGTAGTGGGGCAGCGTCTTGTTGTAAACATGATTAGTCGTGGGTTCGATTCCCATTAGGGGAAACGATTATATTTAAAATATTTCCATTTCCAATACGTATAAGATAAGATCTGAATTCTGTACGATGCGAAGAGCACGGAGTGTGTGGACACTAGGTTATCTCCAACTATCTTTTGCTACAGACTACAAAGGGCATGAATCTGTAAAAACATAAAAGAATATTAATATTACTTGGCAATAGGAGATTCGTTCAGTCCACAACTCCTTTAATGTTGTAAATGCCCATGGGCGAAGGCAACCATTTACCATCAGGTGGTTCTTCTGCTCGTTTTGCCTATATTACAATAAATAAATATTCAATATTTTTTTACATCCAGGTGGTAAGTTCAACGAACGGCGAGCTGGGCGCGGACGACCCCACAGCGGGGCACAGCAACACGCCCATCACGCAGCACCACGAGGTGGACGTGGTCGACGACACCAAGTCAGTGTTTCAACTGTATGCATTGGTTTTGTATTGTTTATTTGATTTTTTTTAATTTAGCTTTAGATGTTGTTTTTAAATTTGTAGATAGATTTTGGGGGGGAATTAAAGTATTGGGGCCGTAAGCAGTCGTGGCGCAGTGGCACAAAGTGTGACTGTAAGGCGACCGGTTGTGGACTCGATTCCCACTCGAGGAGTGGAATTGTTTAATATTTCCATTTTCTTCGCTCTGGTGTCGAGGCAAAGCGTGGCGTTAAGTTCTGTCACTTTTTTAACTCACGCAATGCTTCCCAATTAAAAAAGTGGCGGTGGAAAGTGGGGAACGGAGTGTCTTAATACTTAGTTCCCTCTGTTTACCGTGCTGTGTGCGGGATACAGCGTGAAGCTAAAAAAAATATACTAATAAAACTATTTTTAATCTGATTAATTGCGTATTATAAAGCGCCTGATTGATGACATAAGTCGCGCTCAAGGACAGCCCCCATGCAATGTAGGCGTGGTGTGTGCGCTTAAATTGTGCGTTGACTCTTATTTTGTTTAAATTTCGTAAACGCTATGTCTCATTACATCATGGAACTTAATAAATGTTATGAACATCTTTACGTTTGTTTCAATGAAATAAACGTTTTAATATATTTCTTGGGTGGAGCGCTCTACTGGAGACTTTTGCACTGTTAGTGACAAATGGGCTTGAAAACTACACTTCAGAAATTTATGATATTATCTCCACGTCCACAAATGCCATTATAGAGATAGTAAAAAAGTTGATGTCCTTGAAGAATTATCAGCAAAGAACTGATTTCCCATTGAAGTCTAGGAAATTAGTCTAGTCTAGTCTAGTCTAGAAAATTTTGAATATAATGAACTGCGCGTGTCGAAATAAACGACTTTTATTTGCTCGCTTCGCTCAATATGTAAACGGCACTCGATATCTCGAGTCAAAATTGAATTAAGGGGCTGGTTGCGCCCCTTGTATTTGCTAGACTATGACGGATTGCTGTAAGGTGTTGGATAAAGTCCAGTTTTTCTAAAAATGTATTTTTAGATATCAAAAATATACGCAATTAATCCGGTTAAAAATAGTTTTTTTTTTCAAATTCAATAGATGGATTTTGTTTTCAGTCGTGTTGGGTAAGGTTAGGGTTAGGATATGGGGAATTAATTTGTATGAATTATGAACTGGGAAATAAATGTTATGTGATTATTTTTGATTTTTGTGAATTTTATTTTACCCAAGATGGCTGAATTGTATGTTAAATGTGTTTAAATATTTTTTTATTTATTTCAATTTTGAACTATAATCGTGAAAAAAATAACAATATATATACAGTAAAATCCGGTTAGTATGATCACACTGCAACTTGCAGAAGCACGTCTTCATACTATTAGATTGTAGACTATAATATTTTTAAATTTAATGTAAACATCATTTATACTTTTCTTAATATTAATTTTCTAATTAAACATGTAAATGTTTTATTCAATATTAACACAAATTTAATACTTGAAAATTTTATTTAATTTTGAATTTCATTCTCTAGAAATTATATTAAAGGAGTTTTACTGTATATACCTTGTAGATAGTTCGTGTTTTAGCTATTTTGGGTAATTTATGAACTGTGAAAATTCAAATAAATAGCATATTTACATATTATTCTGCGAATATTATTTACCCAATATAGCTGATGTACATTTAAACTGATATGTAAATATTGTTTCCTTATTTAAATCCTAAATTTTGATATATACTTTTTTTTTAATATAATTATTATCACTGTTTCAATTTTATGATTTATTGTCTCACCATAATTATATGACATTTACTATATAGTCTAATTTAATATACAATTAAAAATATACCTACATTACTCAAGCATACTTTGAAGTAATATAGTATTATTATTAATTTACATACAACATATTAAAACTTATGTAATGAAAAAAACAATAACCGTTAAGGAATAATTGTTATACTATTCAATGTTCTCTTAAAGATTCGATTTGCTTGTCTTCATATATTTTTTTAAAATGAATGGTATTTATTTCTTTGCTAGCTTTTTTTCTAAAGCCACTCAATAATTAAATTATGTTTTTGTATATATATAATTATATTTTTGGCAATTACTATTTAATGTTCTTGTGAAGATTCGATTTGCAAGTGTTCATATTTTTTTTTTAATTATTGATTAATTCTTTTCAAACTTTTCTCTAAAATGTTTCTGTAAAGCCATTTTATATATTTTTTGTGTATATATAGTTATATTATTTGCAATATTATTTATTATAATTATAATTAATTAACACAATATGTTAAGCCACAGGCAGACTATAAAAAATCATCATGCAGACAATCCGTCTATTCCAGATGTTGCTGTTTCTTCAAACGCAAAAAGAAGAAGTGTGCGACGCGCGCGTACAAGTGACGCGACGCCTGACCCCAACCGCACCCCCAACACCCCTAACACCCCCAGTACCCCCAACACCCCCCGACCCCCACGACCCCCAACACCCCCACGACGGTCGACCTCCAGGGTTGCCAGTACGGGTGTATATCGTCGTAGCGTATGCTATACCGCTGTTGAGCAGGTTTTAAATATCGCGTTTTTTATTTTAGATGCTTATATGAAGAAGCATAATTTGGTTACACAAGTAGTGTTCAGTGCAGTGTAGGGAAATTTAATTAAATTAAGAATATTATTAGTTAATTGTTTGTTTTTGGGAAAATCACATAAAATCCCAATTAGCTGAAAATTAATTAGTTGCTAATTTTTACACTACAATAAACGTAATTGTTAATTGTGATTTTCGCACAAATAAATGATTAATTCTTAATATTTATTTTTTAATTACAATTAAATTATTCCCAACACTGGTTCAGCGGTTAGTTTTTGTTTGAAATATGCTCTCATATTGTTATTGATTATTTTAAATAATGTAAGCAGTAACAAGCGAATCACCGCTTAGAATTTGTAGCCAAGAAATTATAATTTTGCATTTTTCTGTGACGCGGTATTTACAAACTGATCTTCTGCGGTATTGCACGCGCAATGACGATATACTGTTGAACTGTCAGCTATATCCAATGTTTATAATACAATTGTATTGTACAGGGTTGTCAACTGTAATTATATTGTATCTGTGTTCTGTTACAGGGTTGTCGATTTGCTGAAAAGAAAATTGTTTTTTTTTGTTAGATAGATACACAGGCGAAGAATATTTTAGTAGTTATTTGATTGTGCGTCTAGTTAATTTTGTTTTGGCTACTAAAATTATATATTACGTTATTATATGGAAAATTGTTAAAAAATATATAAAATTATTCATTATTCATATAGTTGACAACCCTAAGGATTGAAATAATTCATACAAACTGAACACAATGTTATTTGTTACAAAATAAATGCATAACGAAATGGTAAATTGATATTGTTGATGTAAATTAATAATAAAATAATATGTTCTTTCCAATTTTTCAAGTTGAGATGTTTGTCAAAAAGGAAATTAATGTCAATTGGTATTATCAAATATTTATACTCTAGTTCAAATTTTGCACTAACATTGTTGATCTGTAGATATGTTAATGGTAAAACAAAAATAATAAAGAATATTTAAAGCGTTTTTAGAAATTCCTATGTAATTAATTTTTTTTATATATTTAATTTTATATGATTAATTTCTTATGTGTGTGAATGACACTGAAATGATTAAAATATTTAAAGCGTTTTAATTTAGTTTTCGTCGTTTTTTTAGTATTTTTTTTTATTACGTTGCGCTTTCTTATGTGATTCAGAAAAACACAACAGTGATATTAAGTTTCTTTTGCAAATAATCTCAACTGATAATTTTATTTTGATAAAAAGGCCATATTTAAAATATTACACCATAATAATAAGTTTCAATTCTATAGAATAGATACAAAATAATGTAATATGTGATTCTAGAAAATTCCACGCTTTTTTTTTACAAATGGTGTCATATTTTAAATGTGGTTTTAAAATGCAAAATATTATATGAATATATAGTTTGTTGATATCAAAACAACTTATATCCTGACATTTAAATATATAAATGATTTCTCTTACAATTATTATAATTATATATTGAACGAATACTTTTGTTTCTATATTATTATATATGCAATAAATATGCGCTTTGTATTATTTATAAAGACGTTATATTTTCACATTGGCCCAATTTAGTTTTACAAGAATTATGCAATAATATGAAAGATACATATGAGTATGAGAATCAGAGTAAAAATTAAATGGTTCCTTTTATCTTTTTTTAATATTAGATAAAAGATTTTTTTTATCTTTTTATTTTGTTTTTAAACTCTATGTAGAGATCTCACACACAATTTGACATGTTTTCTATTATTTTTCTTCAATATATATTATTTAATTTAATTTGGTATCAATTGATTCAGTCAGGCAGCTATTGTTTATACAGATTGGTAAATAAATTTAATATCTACGGCTTACGCTTTAAAAATCATAAATATAGAAATTTATCCACAAAGAGAACTTAACGTCCAAACATAATGTACAATAATTGATAAAGTATTCATTAATGAAGATTTATTTTGTATTACACAAGTGTTTTCCTATTTTTCTTTTAAATGTCAGTTAAAATAGATGAATGAAATAGTTACACGATGCCTAATTGTTAAATATTCAGTGTATAAAATAAAATAACTAGAACGCAATATAATGTTTTCATACTGAGATTCTAGAATATTCCATATCATATACAGAACTTGGTGAAATCGTTACATCCGAATTATTTATTTAACGCTGGCCCTAAAATAAATAATTAATTGAAAAATGGAAGTATTATGTTTATTTAACGTTTAACGTTTAATTTTATTATGATATATCACAATATTTTTCACAATACAGCAATAATCTGTACATAACATAATATTCGAGGTGCGGTTGGCTTTTGTTTGTGTTCCCGTCCGTAGTTTACGTTTCATTCGAACTTCAATTACTATTTATTTGTCGTGAAATCATTCAACTCATTGAACATTCATTCCAGATCATTCAAGCTAACATCGATATTTATCATTCGTTCTGAACGATTATTATTGACCGATCGGAAACTAAATAATTTTATCGAGACAATTGATTATTATTGAGATTACTTATATCGATATTTTTTCCGGTTAATAATAATCGCGGGAAACATCGAACAAATAGTACATGATGAGCGGCCGTAGTAGTAATATTCCCTTAATATTGCAGCGATTTAGAAACGCTGCGGGTTCATTATTGTTAGGTTTCTGTCTATAATTACGTTTCGTAAGTAAACATTTACCATAATATAGATATCGTCAAATATACTAAGTTATGTGTTTGTTGATAACGGACGGCGCGATCCGGCTGTCCTTTATGCATATTCTAGTTATAATTTTTATTTAGTCATCGTAAATAAGTTTTGTGCGATCGATAATGGCCCTCGACCGACATGGCCCAAGTGTGATTCGTAAATTTTATATATAAAGTGCAATAATTTATGTTAAAACTGAATTTCGATGGAAAATGGCGATTGCGACAAGACTGACGCAATATCTCGCGTAACGTTCTATTTAGTAGATTTTACGTTTACGTTAACGTTAAAGTTTACGTCATTAACGCTGTCAGGTCACGTGAGCAAGAAGAAAAGTAACAATATCGTTAGAATATCGAATTGTGAATAGACTGAGTACACATAGACGGCTCCCCCGCGGTCGCTTGTTAGTGTATAAATTGTACAGCTTAGACGCGTTTTGTATATTTTTGCTTGGGAATTGTGCGCGGAAAGCAAAAATTATTGGGCGGAGAGTATAAGCGTTTGAGGTGAAATGCTGCCGTCGATAATCGATTCTTATCCAAAATCTAATCCCTAGGTTGATCTAGATGTCTAGTTTTTGAGTAACCCTTTGATTGGTTATTGGCAATAAACAATTGAAGGATTGCATTTTCAACTTTTAATCAAATAATTGATTGCTAGATCAATCTAAGGTTACAGTTTTTGTATTAGCATCTATTATTGATATTGGACGTTAGTCGTACCAAAAAAGGGAATTGAGCGTTTTTTTTGTTTTCAAATAAACATCTTGTGTCGTTTTTTAAACGTTTAGGTAACGTTCAGTTTGTAAATAATCTGAACGTTCTCGATCTGGATGAGTTTGATATAATATCGTAAACAATATTTGTTTCCCCTCGCTGATAGGATACTTATTGTACACGTCGCAGTATATCTAACCGAATGTTATAAACGTAAGTCTTAAAATTAATTCATAGCTGTACCTAATTGTTAATTTCTATTTGCTAGATAGAATAATCAAATTAGAGTGGATGTTGAAAATTCAAAGTCAAATTGTGTGATCTCTTAACGCGATGATTATACGTGATTGTGAACGAATGACGGAGTGTTGCCAGGAGTCGGGAGGACACTCCCGTAAATGCGGCTAGTTACATATGTTTATATGTACAGTTATGTGTATCGGAGTGTATTTTTTCCCTGAATTTTGTTATTTAAATTGGTAAAGTGTGGAGTGCGGTCGCCTGGCGAGTGGCAACACGGCGTTGCGGCGATTTCAATAGCTTCATATTATCACAATAAACGTTTCATAGCACCGTTTTATTGTTTCAATTTGAACACTGAAGCGAAGGAACGTGGGTATTTATTGTATATGTCGCGGCGACGAGCGTATTGTACTGTAGTTAATTTATAATTTTAAAGGTTTCGCTTACTAAGTAAGTCACGTCCCGACGGCCGTTATAGTTATTAACTTTATGTATTATAATACATGATGCTTTCGAAACTGAATTGAATCCTTATAGTTAAGTACCCGTATACATAAATATTCATTATCATAGAAAACAGTTGTCAATGTATTTTTTTTTCTGTAACATATTATGTATACATTTGCATACGCAATTTGACTTATATTCAGTTAAGGTCACAACCTGTTTTCAAAAATACGAAAATATTTGTTAACTCATAATTAAATAAAGCTTATTATAAGATATTCGTTTTATTCATTATTTTAAGTACTGTAGTATTGGGATGATTAAAATAACATCAATACAACATTTAAAAGAGACCAGCACAGGTAATAATTTAAATTTAAGTTAATATTAATAAAATAGAAAATCTTGAATTTAAATACAACGGAATTTCCGTGCTTTTTAGAAACGTGTTTAGGCATATATTCTATAACTCTATTCTATAACCATGACTTCTTTTTTTCACACTAAAGATTTAAATACATTTTATTACAAACTTTTCAGAACTGTACAATAAAAAATGTACACTTATATTAAGTGAAAGTGAGAGGTAGTAGTTATAGATATCTCACCCCGTACTCTAAAATTGTGATGGCAGTTAATTCGTTTTGTTTCTATAGTCATATATTGATGCCAGTCGTGACGCAGAGGCACAAAGTGTGTCTGTTAACGCAACTGGTTCTGAGTATTATTCGAAGAATTGATATTTAGATTATTATATCATTTCTTTAAAACCTATTGTGTCCATAATTCGACGGAAGGTGGAGTACGAAATGTCTTAACCCTAGGTTCCCTAGGTGACCCTGCAGCGTGCGGGATACAGCGTGAAGCAAACAAAATCTAGAGAGTTAATTCTCAAGATGTTTATATTTTTTATATTAATCTCGTAGCAGTTGAAGAAGCTGATCGACGCAGCATTTCTTGCTGTTTGAAAATAAGCGTATGTTATGTAGAACAGTTCATATCTACCATTTCCGAAATAAGCAAGTACTGTTATACAGACAATTAAGCAGGTACTGTTATACAGCCAATGATAGTTGACAAGTGACTGAGACACAACACACCAGGCGTAATGGAATCACTAGTATTTGCCTCTCACCTGTCTCGCGCACCACCTGTTACCACCAATTCCTCTCTGCTAGGTGCCGACCTTTCAAATTAGAGTGAGCACATTATAGTAAGTATTAACAAAAGCAGTTCCTAGCTACTAGATTTATATTAACTATGAAAAATTCTATAATAATATTACTATGATAAATTTAAGTTCATTTCTACGTTCTGGTGGCAAGACCAAGTGCGGCGTCGAGTTCCGCCAAACGATATGTCTTGACAGGTTCTATTCGACAACTACTTCTACTACGTAAAGCTATTTTAATGCTCTAATTAATCTCTTTATTGTAATTTTAATTGTAAATTTCAGTATTTGCTTATCGCCATTTCCTATGATTAAGGATTCAATTTTGCATGTTATTTATGAATGAATTTCTAACATAAATTAAAAGTGATGTTAAGTGTGTTTGTGCATATACAAATACTATTTTCAGCCTTACACATTCTCCGCGAATATGAAATGTCCTGATAAAATAAAAATATTTTAAACGTAATATTCGTAATATACTAAACATCAATTTATACATAATTTGAAATTTGAAAACAGAACTTTAAATATAAAATCTTATCCTTACACCATTTCTTTTTTTAGCTCCACGGTGTATCCCGCACACAGCAGGGTAGGCAGAGGGAACCTAGTGTTAAGACACTCCGTTCCCCACTTTCCGCCGAATTCGGAGGCTTGCGTGTTAAGTGGCGGAACTTAACGCCGCGCTTTACGTCGACACCAGAGCGAAAAAAAGGGAAATATATCTTCCACTCCTCGAGTGGGAATCAAACCCACAACCAGTCGTTTACAGTCACACACTTGTGCCACTGTGCCACGACTGGCCACAATTTACCAGTAATAAAAAAACAAAAGAGGCAATTCATAAAAACCACCAATATTCTGTCACAGTTTATTATTTCAAATAACAATTGTATTTTATTAATACAACATTTCATGATTCGACACAATTCTAACTTAAGGAATAACCTTACTCATAATTTCATTAAATCTAAACAATTACATTAACCTTATATATTAAAAACTATTATAGTACTGAAGATCAGTTTATTATTTACTTACAATAATTGCACCAAGTCGTAACCGTCGTAAGAAAATGCTTTCAAACTTATAAATGATAAAATCTAATAAAATCATCAATATATTAATTTTGATTAGAAATAAATATATAATAATAACATATTATGTTCTGAATTACTTACAACTAAGCAATACTTAACCTATATATTGTTTTACAGCTTCACGCTTTTCCGCAATAGCGGGGTCCTATAGGACCTAGTGTCAAGACACTCCATTTTTCGCCCAAAATCGAGACACTGCGTATTAAGTGACGAAACTTAACGCCGCATTTTGCCTTAGATACCAGAGCGAAGAAATGAAAATTTAAATATAATCATTTTCCAAATGGGAATCAAACCCACAACCGTCGCTTTACAATCAGACGCTGTCCCACTGCGCCACGACGGCCTCAAATGCCTTAACCTATATATGAATCACGAATTCGTTCTAAAACTCTAATTTCACAAAGAACGATAAATAAGTGATTATGGAATTTCTTACAAATGGTAAAAATAAAATCAATTATTTATATATATATAGCCTTCGTTATATATTTAAATGTCTAAATCAATATTATCAACAATATTCAATATTAAAATTGGAACCTTCACACATTCACTTACAATAACAAAAAAACTCTAATACAAGAAATAATTTCATTGAAAGTAAAAATAGAAAATATTGTATAAAATATAAAAATTATATTAAAATAAAAATAAACATCTGATAGTAAGATTACACACTATAATTGAGAAGCTTAATAAAGAATAAAAAATATATTATATTAAAAAATAGACATAAGGAGAAAAAAAAAATTAAGTTAAAATTCATTAACCGTACCGTTGACAACAAAACTTTTCACTTCAGTAAAATTGCTCTTATTTTCAAAATCCGTCACTTCCTCGACAAGAATATCTTCATTTTTGACTGGAATTGGGAACTCTAACAACTGACCGAGTTTCCTTCCATACATTATAGCATCTGCTAAGAAATTATTACTTGTATCTATAGGATCGTTGTCTTCAATCTTCATTGGGACAGTTTTATAATTTTGATAGTTTTCTTGTTTAACGATGGGGGGTAGGTAGTCTTTGCCGTCATCCAAGTCGAATTGTATGGTTTTTATTCTCGTTTTGAGGTCAGGAGGCCAGTCATCGTCTATGGGTAGGTCTATGTATGCAGGTGGCTGGGAAGGTGCAGGTGTTGAGGGTTGAACCTGGTAGTCGTGGTCGGCGTGAGCGCGGTTGAATGTGATGAGCTCATCCATGTTGAATTCCCCATCGTCTATCACTGTTTCGTCGAGCGATATTTCTGGAAGTAAATTGGTTTTGTTAATAATTAATAATAATAAAGTGGGGAATGGAGTTTTGGGGTAGTAGGTTCTCTCTGTTATGTGGGAAAATATGTCAAGATTTAATAATGCTAATAAACTCTTCAATCTTAGACTTAAAATAATAAATAAGAATAAAAGTTGTTTTCTATTGTTTATTTATATCTCAAATATCTACTATACAATGTGATATACGAAGATGGTACGGGATTAAACTTGTATTTACAAATAATATATGTATATTACAACAACTATGAGTTCAGTCAGAATTAATTTCAATTTGTACAATTTCTAACTGCTCTTACGAGGTGACGCGAAACTATATACTAATTTTTAGTAAATACAATATAATAAACATAGTAAAATAAATATTAAAGTCCACAAAAAAACCTCAATATATAAATAGTCACATATTAATACAAATTAAATAAATATATTACCAACAACATTGTAAAAACGTACAGATTAGTTTCCATAAACAGTAATTAAGATAAAAATGAACAATCAGCGTCGAGCGTCACGCTCCGCCGACATTACAACTTTCATCTACGTAACTCTAACTGTTACAGGCGTTATATAAAACTCACGAATCGCAATTTTATGCTAAAAAACTGAAAAATTTATCAATAAAGAGTCTATTAATTTCGAGGTAAAGTAATGAAATTGTTAATAAAAAACATTACAGGAAGTTACGAAGTTTTATTACAATGACCAATTTGTTAAGAAATCAATGAGCATATAAAAAAATTGTAAAAAAATAGTCTTTTTTTTTCTATTACTGGCTGACTTATTTTATATATTTGTTTATATTTGTTTTCGAAGAAAAGTGCTGAACAAATTCATGCCAGTCCTTTATAAGGTCAATATTAAGTTCTATTTTATATTAATACTTTTTATTATTTTTTATATATGTAATAATTTATTAATAAATGAAGATGCAACAAACTTAAAATAATAATATAAAAAATAAGTTATTTTCTTATTCTTATCTTCTTATTTTACATCTACAACTACTATTTTTAGCTTCACGCTGTGTCCTGCACAGAAGGTAGCCAGAAAGAGCTTAGAATCAAGACTCTTTTCTCAACCTTCTACTCAAATTCAAGAAATTGTAATCCTCTAAGAATTAACCGCCACGCTTTTACTTATAAGAGTGAAGAAATGAAAATAACTATAATATAAATATTATACCGAGTGGGAATTGAACCCACAACTAATCGCGTTTACAGTCAAACGCTGTTGCATAACATCGCGATGACACATAACAAATCACAATGCGATTGGCTTTTTGGCAACCTGAATGTAAGTATTTTATTTATATATAAAAGGAGGCAAACGAGCAGAAGGACCACATGATAGTAAGTGTTTACCTAATTTATTAATATTTCTGCTCGCTTCGCTCAGGTGACGAGGCAAAGCGCAGCGTTAAGTTCCACCACTTAACACGCAATGCCTACAAAATTCGGCGGAAAGTGGGGAACGGAGTGTCTTAACACTAGGTTCCCTCTGCCTACCCTGCTATGTGCTGGAAAACGTGAAGTTACTGGTTTGATCTTAAACATTGCTTTACAAGTAAACTGAACTGAATACTTAAATTTACGTAAAATAAATGAAAAATTGCAGTTAAAGCGCTTGGAATCTTCGCAAAAGGCGCGGGTTCTAATCCACGATATTCAAACTTTCATATATTAAAAAAAAAAAAAAAATTAGAAAGTGTATGAATAATACTTTAAAAATAGTTTACCTTAGATTATTAAAAGAAAATTTAAAAATCTAATAAAAAAAAAATACTTACTATTACTAGCAGAAAGCAAAGCTCTCGTGATAGCAGGTGACGTGGACCGTTCAGGTGCTTTCGCTCGCACTTCCTCCCTCATGGAGGGTAACGCGACCAACGCCACTGACAAGAGAAGCACGAGAAGACAGGTCGCCGGCTGGGCCTTACCTCCGGAGGACGTCACTCCTGTTAGAACGTTCTAGAAAAACAAATATAAGTTTTAATTACATACTTTGTGTTATTAAAACAATTAAGAAATTGAAAAAGACATTCAGAAAACGTATTTAGTAAAGGTAAAAATTTGAATGCAGCAGGATTTGAACCGGCGCCTTCGGAAAACAATCCAAGCTCACAACAAACATAAGTGGTAATAAAATATGTCTAAAAATATCAACGCATCTACTATTAGCTTTACTATTAAAACCAATACTTCATAAGACACCAATACTTAAGAAATAATTTTTGATTACTATGTTTTTTTATGTTTTTTTATTTAAAATTATGTAAAATAATATAACTTTTATTAGTACGAATTATTGTAGAAAATAGAATTGAATGGAATATTCCAAAAACTATTATATTTTTAACTACTATCAAATTTCAGTATTTACACTCATTTTATTATAGAATTTTTATTACCAATTGTATTACTTAATATGAAATAATATATGTATTTATAAAAACTTTTATGGACAATTGTTACTTTGATCAAATTTGTGTAATCCAAGAACACAGACAAAAACGCATTTATTGGAGAGATTGCAACGAACGTTAAAAAAAAGCTTCATAAATTATTTAAAAAAGAATAATCTCAATATATCATAAACAATTGATTTATTATAATAATTAAAAAAATATATTACCTACTTCGTATACGAAAGAAAACTGAAGCAAACGTATTTTTAATTTTTATAGTTTAAGCTGTATACGGCCAAATATAAATTGTTGGTGCAACTTTCTAAAATATATTATTACGAACATATTCTCGAGTGAAACAAGATCGCCGACATTGACTTTTAGTTTCGGAATATATTATCATAGTTTTGAATTTCGTTAAGATATATCAATTTTATTCTTCATTATTTTTAGCTTTACGCTTTTTCCTTTATAGCATAGTAGTCAGAGAGAACCTAGTGTCTCGACACTTTGTTTTCTATTTTTAACCCTAATTGTAAACGTTAAGGCTTGTTTAGTGGTAGAGCTCAACGTCACTTACTTTAGGACAGACCATAGCGGAGAAATGTAAATAATTTAAATTTTTTATTTTATTTTAATTTTGTTCCACTGCGCCACGTTGCCCTTTTTCTTTATAATAAAAAAAAAAACTTTTATAGTTCTTTTTTCCTTCATGATGATTTTTCATGAAGGTTTTGATAAAATTATCAAAAAAATCGAATTTCAACTATAACATTTAGTATTATGTCGAAACACTTAGTTTAACACTAACTTTACAAGATTTGACCTCTGAATAAAAAAAATCTCTATAATTACCTGTAATCTCTTCAGCTGTTGTGTTAACGACTGATTCTGTGATTGCAGAATTTTTATCCTCCGTATGAGCGTTTGGTTTTCCGCGGTGCATTGTTTAACCCTGAAAATAATAAAAATAATATATTTAAAAAATCAAAAATATAGAATAGAAATGAACTAAATGAACGATAATTATTATATAATTAATGGCGCGTTGGAACAGTTGTGGATTCGATTCTAGGCGTATTAAATTATAAGTGGGAAAATTGCTTTGGATAAACAAAGCACGGCGTTAAGTTCCGACGACAAAATAATCGAATTTGGACGACAAAATAAGGAGAACAGTGTGTCTTGACACTATGTAATCTCAGTTTACTCTGCTATGAGGGAAAAAGCGTGAAGCTGAAGAATAAAAATTATATAACGAAATGTGAAAGGGTGATGAAACAAGGTGAAAAGCTTTGACCTATGATGCAAGATAAAGATAAAATTGGATTATTTTTATAAAAAATTGCTTTACAAACTGAACTGATAACTTAAATTTTCTATACACAAATGATAAATTACAGTTAAAACGCTTGAAAGCTTTCCAATAAGCGCGGGTTCGAATTCCACGAAATTCAAACTTTTATAGGTTTTCTAAAAAAAAATTACAATTTCCAAAGTGTGAATAACACTTCATATAAGAGAACTTTAAAAATATAATCAAAATAGACCAAATCTTTATAGAAAGCCTTATAAAAAGTAATAAAAATATTCACTTTAAACTTGTTATTCAATAAGAACAATATTGTACAAAAAAAGATATATAAAAAAGGGGAAAACTCCGATTGGAACAAGTAACTTTTCAAATTGTTTGAAATATTACTTCAGGTTGTTACGTCTCGTCTCCTCTCATCTCAAAACGTATATTTCAGGTAAACTTTATAAATTACGCGGTGTGAGTTTCTATTTTAATACTTCGAATTGTGTTTTGCTTTAAATACAAGTTATACTTTTTTTCGTTTAAAAGCTTTTTTTTAGTTAAAATATGTTACCAATAACTGCTTCCATGCGAGCTTTTATTGTATATTACTGGTCTCTAGTATATTAATTAATATAGTAGAAAGAAAGCATAGAAAAATATTTATAATTGCGGCCATCGCGGTGTAGTTCTGCAGCTTTTGACTGTTTTTTTTTTTTTTTATGGAATAAAGGAGGCAAACGAGCAGAAGGTCCGCCTGGTGTTAAGTGGTTACCTTCGCCCATAGACATCCACAACAATAAAGTTATGGATGCGTTGCCAGGCTTGGGAATGTAGGACGGAAGGAGGGAGGAAGGATAGGAATGGTGGGAATAGGGAGAGCTGGCTTACATGCCATCGAACCGGAACACATCATAAGATATTTGGCGGTTCGTCTTTGACATGATAGTGGTCGCGAGCCAGTCGGAGAATGAATCTCCTACCACCAAACTACTGCGTTACCCGCCTTTTACGGGACGCTACCTAGCGGCGGGGGGGAATTGTATTCTTAACCCGTCCCCCCACGGGAAAAAATGACGATGACTGTAACGCAATGGTTGCGGGTTCGATTACCACTCGGGAGAATGATTATATTTACCAAAGACAAAGGGCGGCGTGAGATATGCCAATCAACACGCAAGGTCTTCATTTCGGTCTCTCTGACTACCATGGAAAGCGTTTATTACGAAACAATAAAAAAAAGACTTATAAATATCAGCATCTAACGTATATCTATAAATTAAGCACAAAACTTTCATTTCCATGCATAAATAAAAATCTCGAAAGCAAAATAAAAATAACCATCGTTAAACAAAGATTTGCAAAATCTCACAAACAAAAATATGAGGAAAACTATAACATGACGAAATATTATTAAACAAGAACCTTATTATGTGAGTCATCTGCCAACGTGTTCATATCGACGTGGTTTGTTTTGAATGGGGGACGTGACTCACAGGGATAACTGATGTAATGCGCTTTCTAATTACAATAAATACATCCTTTATTTATTTTTTTAGCTTCACGCTGTATCCCGCACACAGCAGGGTAGACAGAGGGAATCTAGAATTAAGGCGCCGAAATCTGGAGGCATTGCGTGTTAAGTGGCGGAAGTTAACGCCGCGCTTTTCCTCGACACCAACACGAAGTGAATAGAAATATACAATATTTCCATCCCTCGGGCGGGAATCGAAACCACACGAAACCACAACCAGCCACGTTTACAGTCACGATAGAATTTTGAGGGGGGGATCTTGTCTGACCTTCAAGAACACAGTATCGATGATACTGAGGAAGGTCAAGCATGAGAAACCTCCGGAGGGCGTGTAGAGGAGGTTGATGACAGTGGACGAGGCGAAAGAAGTATGCAGCGTTTGCCGCTACGTTCCCTTTGACTACTATTACGTAATATATTTAACAATATGAATACTTTTTATTAAAAAAATATATAGTGATTCATAGAAACTTGGAGATATTGAAGTATAATATTTTTTTTATCTACACTGTATCTTTTTTCCTTATCTAATTTCATAATATATAGTTATTTATTACTCATAACTAAAAACGATACAAATGTATATGTATTAAGTAAATTGAATGTACCACTTGTCAATTTTGATACATATAACAATTTCAATAATTGAGAAAGAAAAAGTCTAAATAGATATTTAGTATTTTGCGTGTACTTTTTATAATATATTTTAATTGTAGTACTTTTGTGATATAAAATAAATATAACGTAGAATTACTTTTATTGAGCAATATTATTAGTATAACATAACAAGGCAAACTAAAAGACGTGTTTACAAATAATTCAAATAGATAAGCCTCGGGAAGAACTGGTAAAGGATACTTGTGACATATGTTTATGATTACGTACGTATGTATGACTACAATTCTATAAATGGTCACAATATATTATAATATCGTTACTAAGTTTTATCATTAAAAATATATATTTAAACCTGAACTGAAATTTGATTGGCAGGTATTTTATCTTAACTTATATTTTCCAGAACAAAAATATTAAAGATGTAAATGGAAAAAGTATAGACGATAAGTCGTTAATATAAAAAGAATTAACGAGAATAGTAAACATACTTAATTTTATATTTCTTCAATTTTAATTATTTGAAAAATGAATAGAAACTAATTAAAAAATATTTGAAAAATATACCTAATTTTATATTTCTACATCAAAATTACTTAGTGACTAACGTCTATAATGGTTTGACAATTTCTTTACCCGCTGTTTTGAGAATATTTGTTTCAATGTTAGCAAAAGATGTCAACACGAAATTCGGAACATTATGAGTCAACTTCCATCTTTATATACCGTTCGATTCAGACCTTTACATATATATGTAAAGGTATGTATGTAATATCTTTTACAATATTATTAAGAGAATGTATGAAAAAAAGTCATGTTTCTAATATGAGTAATAAACGCTACTTTCAGCGTCGCAACGACATTTAAAGGTTTAAATTCATTAAATGAAATGTTAATATAAATATATGAATATTTCCTAATATTTTTTCAAAGAATAGAAAAGAAATGTTTATTGTTTTTTAACTTAACGCTGTATCCCGCACACAGCAGGTTAGGCAGTGGGAATCTAAAACACTCCGGTCCCCACTTTCCGCCGAATTATGGAGGCATGGTGTGTTATATAACGGATATTTAAATTTAGTGTTTAATGGCGGAGCTTAACACCGCGCTTTATCCTACCAAACCGCGAAGGAAGTAAAAGAGCAATTGATATATAATTAAATATTTTCGTTCAATGTTAACTTTCTACCAAAGAAAGGCTTAGTCTGGCTGCTCATTAAAAAGTAACGTTAAGTCCAAGATTAGAATCTATAACAAGACAATAGCGGTTGCGTGACCTTACTTCAATAAGACGATATTCTTTATATTTATGTCTTTATGTCTGTATATATATATTTATCTTTTAACTTTTTTTATTACCTATACAATAAAAATCAAATCGGAACGTATGTTAGTAATATTAAAATAACTGCTTTGTATTAAATGTATATGTCCCTATATTCGTTCCGGCTAATCTCTGGAACGGCTGGACCGATTTTGACATGATTTTCACTGATTTTAGAGTTATCACTCAACTCGTATTATAATAAGATTACATTTAAGTACGAAATGATTTGCACAAAATATAACAAAAAAACATCATTCAGATAGTTCTATATCAGTTAACACAGTGCTTAGTAAAAAATAGGTCTTTAGTATTGCTACGAGGTGCTGTAAAAAACTCGGTAACATTATATATTTAGAGCTACTTACTTTCACATTTAAGCCAATAACGGTTGTTACAAAAAGTGTTATAGTTCTCTTTTAAAAGTGTTTTAATTTACGTTCTTGAGAATATCTTTTGTGCATAGGTTTTGCATATTTTTTTGGTTCAAATGAATTTAATTTACTATTTCTTAATATAGTTTATTCTGAATTATTTTACTGAGTGGCTGAGAAACAACGTACAGCCAGACGGATAACGTGTTGTGAACATATACAACTAAAATTTGTCATGTTCAAATCTTCAGGTCTTAAAATTTGTAGTTTCATCGAGCAAAGTAGAGCACTAAGGGATCTTTTAAAATTCTTGTTCTTTTATAGTTCATGCAATTTATAAAGAAATTCTTTGCATACCTACATAAACACGTAACACGTAACTGCATCAGTAAAAAGTACAATCCTGCAATACTAGCCATTTAGCCATTCTCTCTTCGCCCAATTCTGTGGGAAACGGATCAACTTGTCGAAAAGATCATTTATAAGAAAAATGACCAAGCAGTAGCCCTACTATACTTTAAACACGTAAATCTACAAAAAATATAAATATATTCTATCAATACCAGATATCTATCCACAATAAATTAAAAGAAATGATAACAAAATTGTGTGCTAAGCACAATTTCAATATAATCTTATCTGCATAACAATTTCCTGTATCTACAATAATAACTAACGAAGCGAGAGATATTTCAAGCATAATCAGAGTATATTTATTGGGTAATCAAATCAAGGCAAGAAGATATTGTTAAGAAGCTTGTTGTGCATCGACAGAGTGGATAATAAGTTTTAAAATGAGGCGCTAGTTGCGAAATTTGATATGAAATATAGTGGTATAAAAATCAGCTACAAGTTTTTTTCCGGCATAGCAAGGAATAGTCAGAGAGTATCTAGAGTCAATACACTCCGTTATCCACTTTCCGCCTGGAATCGATATCAGACTGCGCCACGAATCATAATGCATTTTTTTATCTTATAATGTCTTTTTTGTCTCAATAAACGTTCCTATTAAACAATATTTTTTTTATTGATGAAAGGAAGGCAAAGGAGCATAAGGACCATCTGATGGTAAGTGCTTACCTTCGCCCATAGACATCAACAACATTTGGAAAGTTGTTAAGCGGCGAAAGTTAATGCCACGTTTTGTCTTAGGACACAGAAATATGAAAAAAATATAATCCTTATCTCGAATGGAAATCGAACCCACAGCCGTCATGTTCATAGTCCATAGCTATACCACTACGCCACGAGGGCCTCTAAATAGTGACATAATGTAATATAATATAAATATTATAGAAGGTTCATCTATTTCTCTACTTTCCGTCCAAATTCGAGATATTGCCTGTCGAATGCCGAAATTTAACGCGTGTTTTCCTTAGAGTGGACAAATTGAAACTTATTTAAATATTATGATCATTCCGTAATGTGAATCATCGAATTCACAAGCAAACACGTTTATAATCAGACTGCGCCACGAATCATAATGCAATTGTTATATTTCAATCATTCTATTTTTATGAGATGAACGGGTAAAACAATGAATATAATTCTGGAGATGTCTTAGTATAAGAAATGATAAAAATACATAGCAGGGTAGTCAGAGAGAACCTAGTGTACAACCCACTCCAGTATCTGCCCAAAACCGAACCATTGAGTATTGAGTAGCAAAGCTCAACACCGCACAATGTCTTTTTTACCAGAGCAGAGGAGATAAAAAAAAAATACACATACTTCCCTCCGAGTGGGATTCGAACCCACAACCAATCTCCTTTACAATTAACTATAACTTGCCTCGACACCAGCGCGAAGAAAATGGAAAAATGAATCGAGTGAGATTCGAACCCACAACCAGTCGCTTTACAGTACGACACGACTTATAGGTAATATAATTTCATAACCAAAAACCTCACCTGTCTTCAAGTCCGTCAACATATTCCTTCTTCCGTTTGCGAGAATCTTGAGCAGAAATCTTATTCCTAATTTTACGCCTAATCCTCTTAAGTTCCCTCTCTTCATGCTTCGTAAGGGGATAGCTAGTGGGCAGAGTGATTCCCTCCTTTGCCAACAAGCGTCTCTCCTCAGCCGTTAGAACGAGACGGGGATAACCGTTTCGGCCGTCATTAATTTGTGTGTCTTTGTGATCGTCATCATCATCACTATGGTCGCTGCCTGAGTCATCTAAAAAGATTGTATGTTTTTGGTTATTTATTTTTTTAACTTGAATCATCAGCGTGTAGAAAGTTTTTATTTAAATATATACTCTGTGTTTGTTTTCATAGAAATTTATGCAGTCGTATTTTTTTATTGTCAAAATTTTAAAAAAAATATTTATTATTGACATGTCACATTTGTCTCATTAAATGTAAGACGTAAATCAAATAAGAGGAAAACAAAAATATCAACAAAACAATTATATAATGTAGATTTTTTTTTCATTACACTAATCTAAGAAATAAGTTAATCTAAGAAAAAAAAAGATAAATAATCTTCATATAAGTACATACAACAGGTATATTATAGTAAATATTAGTCAATCTACTTGCCAACAATGCAATTACGTGAATTGAATAAGTGATAAAAAGACAGTTACTACGCGTTTTACAAACGTCCTTGCCTGAATGTCAAAGCAGGTTCAAGCAAAATGACTTTTAGCGTACAATCTTGAAAATAAGTACCTAGCACATAATACCATATGGTGGTAAGGAAATACAATTAAAATGTCTTGAGGCATATATCCTTTGAGGAACAGTAAGACAGTGTGGGTTCGATTCCCATTTGAATCAATAACATATAAATTATTTTTATTTCTAACCTAGGAAGACAAGATAAATTACGTCCTTGAGTTTACCCCACTCTACTCGCAATACTTCAGATTCGGGTAAACGAAAAGTCTTGACATTGGTGTAATCCAAAAAATATATATATCAATGCAAAAAAATGATCTCATATGATGGGCAAAGAAAGGAAACCTAGTGTCAACAGAGTGTCTCTGTTCTATATTATGTTAATTATAATACGTAAAATAATAAGATGGTGGTTTTATAAATAATGTTCCTTCTTAAAATATTCGTCACACCACTATGTTTGTCAATAACATTAAAATATATGACTGATTTGATTTCAGTTTAAAGTTATATAAAGTTAAGATGTCAACTAATATCTAAATAAAAAATAACAAATTTTTTTTTAGAAACGGCTAAATACTTTTTACAATTAAAAAAATATTATATAAGAAGGAAACGAATCGTCAAACGAGAACGGAGGTCACTAATGATATATAAAACTGAATTCTCCTAATGTATTGAAGAAGTAAGATTTTCTCACGCATATTAACGTGTAATCGTTCAAGCCATTGTTCGTTTCAACACGTTTTTATTAGCTTCACCTGAATATACAGGATCTTAGATAAATAATCATTTAATGCAAGCAAATCGTGTAACGCTATTTTAAGCTATTTCCTTCCATTAAAGTGACTTTAATAGTTGCCCTTGTGACCGGTTTCGATGACAATATAATATACTGACAGTATGAATATAATTTCCTTGGCAGCAAGACCAAGTGGTCAAGAAAAAAAAATAAAAGACTTTAAATATTAAAAGATTTAAGAAAATATATAACTTGTTATAAATTGACTTTTTCATATCTTTCTACCGAATATATAGGTGAGCTATTTATTATTACATATGTAGTTCTTATTCATAATAATAATTTACTAAAATACTTCGCTTGTCTACATTATCAGTTAACATCTAACTCGTAACGTATCTGATGGCGGAATTATTAAGATCTTTTTAAATTTGGTCAGATCTCTACTTATAGGAGCTCCGACAGTTGAGGCGAGCGCAAACGTTTAAAGGCTTTATTGTTTAAAGGTTTTAAAGTCAAAAGAATTTAAGCCAAAATAAGAAATTACATGCAATTTTTTAAACGTCAAATATTTTCCCACCAGTTCACTAAAGTAAACGCCTCAAAAGCCTTAGATAAGATTTATTTTAAAAAATATATTTATGCATACAGTAAATTTTCTAATATTATTAGATTTCTATACGTATTTTAACGACATGTATATCATATATAAGAATATTAACATATATTCTAAGAAGGAACATTAACATCGCCTCCAGCACCAAATGGGTTCAACGCTCCTACCCAAACCATTTCTCGTGCGATGACCGAATTTTACCGACAAATTATAAATCGTTCTTCCAAACGAAAACAATTGACACCAATCAGTTAAAGTACTGTGATTGCACACTCATTGGAGCTAACGAAATAAGAGTCAAATAGGCAAACAGTTTCTGTAGCTGAAAAATACATTAAACAAAGATTTTACGAAATGTTATAATTATTTTATTTGAGACTTTATATCTTACGATTATTAATATAAAGTTCAATTTATATTGATAGTCCAAATAACTTTATTATTTAATAAAACTCAACGCAATTTCAACCTTATTTCATACTAATAAAGCTTACAATTAATTTCAATATACATTACAAATCCTGTCTTATAATTTTCAACCTTGCTGCTTTAAAAATAAAGAATATATCTCAAGTTAATCTCAATTGTACTTACCACAATGGTTGTTCTGTTCGTAATCGTCGTTTCGGGCTTCGATTTTGAGATCTTGCAATTTACTTTGCGATAGAAGATTAGCTGCCGTTATTTTGATGTTGGAGGCGTTCTTCAAATCCGCAGCGTTAATTATTTTGATGGATTTCAAATCTTTCATATCCTTTATGGTAACTGGTAGTAAAATCGATCTGGGATTGCCTGCCATGGGCGCTACTCGGATAACCCTTCGTTGCGGGGCGACTGACTCGACCGGTTTTGAGTAAACTTTTGTTTGCGGATTAATTACTTGAATATTCGTCACTTTTAAAGGTTTTTGAGGTTGCGCCTTAACGACTAGCTGAGGCTTTTGCATCGCAGAGGCTGGTAACCTTATAGGCTTTTGAACCTTGGGTTGAACGACCGGCGCCGTTTGCGAGAGACGGCGTTTTCTACCTTTACCTAAGGAAGAGATCATCGCTCGTGTTAAATATATTAGCTTGTATGTATGTTACGTACACATTATTATTATTTAAATTAACATTCTGTATTATTATTTTGTACAATTATGGTGTACAAAGATGTTTATTCAGTTGTTAGCTGTTTAAGTTATCAATGATTCATTGCATACTACGCAAAATCGTTGCCATAGAACATATAAGTAAGTATAGCATAGCTTGTTTTATCAAGGAATTATTTAGTTAATTATTTCAAACATTTTTTTAGCAAATTTTATTTCAACATTTGAATTTCTTTCTAGATTTATCCCGGGTAACATGGTAGTGAGAAAGAACCTAGTAACAAGACCTAGTATCACTCCCTTTTTTACTTTCTGCCCGAAGTCGAGACATTGCCGTATTAAGTAGCAGAACTCAACGCTGCGCTTTTACCTAGACACCAGAGCGGAAAGATGAGAATTATAATATATCATTCCCCCAATAGGATTCAAACCCACAACCATCACGATTACAGTCAAACACTTGATGTTAAAGAGTAATAAGACGAAATTATTTATAACAAATTAAAAAACTTAACAGATCAAAGAATGATTGTTATTATTGTAGGAAAAATACCTTTTCAGGGATATATAGATATTCAAAAACCACGTGTATAAATACAGAAAGAAGGGCCTTGGATATTGTTATTCTACACAAATACCATACATTACAATACCTTCATAAACGGTTGCTTAACACAATATATTACGTAATAATATTGTAAGTAAAGTAATATACGGATTCGTTATAATATCTCAAGAGGAAAGTTAAACTTAAAGAGTTTCAGAAGTAATAATTCTCTTATGCTGAGATGATATGAAAAGTTTTTAAATTTTGCGACATTAAGATTCAAACAAAATTCAGATTTACGCTTTTCTTCGTATAGAAGGATAGCCAGAGAGAACTTAGTGTTAAGACACTCCGTTCTTCACTTTCAGTCAGAAACCGAGACTATGCGTGTTAAATGGACGAACTCAATGCCGTGCTTTTTCTAAGGTACGAGACCAGAAAAATGAAAATAATATACAATCATTCTCCCAAGTGTGAAATCGAATCTGTAACCATCACGTTTACATTCAGAAGCTATGACTCTACCACCGGCCCGACTATCTTAAATTCAAACTGCTTTACAGTACAATTAAAACGTGAAGCTGATTTTTTTCAAATTGTTATATTTTAATACAACAATTAGAAAAAAATATAGAATATTCTTTTAAACTTTTGCATCATTCGTAGATTCAGTAGACAGAATTAAGCTAGAGACTACCAAACTAAAAATATCAAAAAATACTTACCAGGGCTTTGGAATGTATTGTTATTAAGGAATCCAGGCACAACGTTTTGTTCAAAATCGTCCATATCAAAGGCATCTTGGTCGGTGGAACTATTGGAGCCTTCGTTTGTGTCCTGTATTATTACATCTTGCGTGTTGCAGGGACTCATTGGCTCTAGGACCGGTGCTGGTAAGTCTTCATCGCAGGAGTTTTGTATGAGAAACGGTGATAATTGTTGCTCAAAGTCGCTAAAATAATGAGATATTAAGTATTAATAAATGCATGTTATATGTAATATTATTTTTGTAAACTTAAAATATGACAAATACTAAAGATTAACTAAACTTAAAAAAAAGATGTAATCTATATAAATAAATTAAATTGGATTTGTTCTTAATAGTGTTTGTTTTAGTCAGCCTGTCTGTTTATTGACGCTAACTAGCTAACTCAGGGTACTTTTTAGTTTTGAATTATAACTTTAAAGTGAAATTCCACGGGGACAAAATTGTTAGTTCTACCAGCTTAAGATAAAAATAAATATTTTTCCTATCATAGGAGTTCAGATCTAATCACATTGCAGGGAGGAGCTCGGAACACCTGGGACTTGCGGCTTAAGTGTAAACCTAAGGGGCCCATTTAAAATGTATGATCTCACGCCTCCACTATCCTATACCCTCTTTCTAAATAACCAAATTGAAATGAAAAATATAAAACCCTACAAAAATCTAGGCATTATTATTACAAAAAGCTGAAAGCAGCATAAAATATATTAACCGGAAACAAAATCAAGGCTTTTAACAAGAATTACTTGGGAGATAAAAGTTAATGTGGTCAGCGGGGTTTTCCTTGAATCGATTTCTATTGTATTTATGACAGAACGATATTCCTTATTCTTGGAGTCTTTAGTTTATAAGTAAACAAACATTTCGGGAAATATTTTAAGTTAAAACAAGGTAGCCAATAAACATCCTACGAAAGTTGCTCGAAATACATTGAGTTATGAAAAGTCAGTTTAGTTCAGTTCTTTAGTTATGGCGTTTCAAACCGTGAAAAGATAAGTTTTATGATAGATAAGTTTTATGATACTACTACCGATAGGTAGTAACGATCATAAAACTTATCAAACGAAATATATGGATATTTTGTTGTATATAAGTTTTTTTCCGTATAGGCAGAGATAACTTAGTGATGTAAAGAAACTCGGTTTTCCACTTCCCGCCCGAAATGGAGACGATGCGTATAGGGGAGAAATGGAAATAAATAAATCATCATCATTCCGGAAATCGAACTTATAACCAATCGTGATTATAGTCTGATTACAGATCTATCGCATATCATTACTTTAAAATAATTAAATAAAAAATATTTTTAAGCCTTATTCTAGCTTTTGATAAAATTTAATTTGCGGAATAACACAAAAAGGTTTCCATCTATTAAAACTAAGATTACGTCTTTGAATGAAAGTGCTTCACAAGAAATTCTGTATTCAAAAGAGATTAGGTAAATTATAATAAGTCCCCCTTAATAATTCTTCAGGTGGTAGCTTAAGCTGACTGTGCATTACGATATAGCAGGATTCACTAAATATGATTACTTTAGAGTACAGTGGAGACGCATCAGACTACGAGATATTCATTTTTAAAAATGTAATAGATTTTCACGATAATTTAGAGAGTGGCATAAAAGAATAATATATTTAAAATATTTTTCAGTCGTGGTGCAGTGGCACAAAATATGAGTGTAAAGCGACTGGTCGTGGGTTTGATTTTCTTTGCTCTGGTGTCGAGGCAAAGCGAGACCTTAAATTCCGCCAAAGTCAGCCGAAAGTCAGCGGAAAGTGAGGAACGGAGTGTGTTAACATTCCCTAGTGGTTCCCTATGCCTACCATATTGTGTGCGGGATACGAAGCGTGTGAAGCTAAAAAGAAAACGTTTTCAGCAAATGTATAAAATATTGAATGCAGCATAATTTTTTTATAACTTTCCAATCTTTAATTTCTAAAGTATTTGAAATTTTAAAACATTAAACATAAAAGCTTTCAAATATCATACCAAAATAGTTTAATAATAGGTACATAACGACAAAAACGCTTAAAGCTAACTGTTACAATAACTTTGAACATATCAATTTATTTTAAACAAATCGACTTTCATTTTTAATTGCCCATACATAGTACAATATTTTCTACAGGTTCAACACCATTGTTGTATTAAAACAAAACGATAGCCTTTCGTCAAGGCTAGTCACAGAATCCTGTTGACCGTGGATCGAGTATATCCATAAATGTGAAATTTATTTGATCATTACAGCTTACATGCCTTGGATACCGGTGTATAGTACAAAATTACGTATTGGGAAGTGAGCAATTAAGCCTTCTTAATACTTTATTTTCAGTTTTACTAAGAGCTGGTGAGTTTATAAGAACAAGCCAACATTTAACGTGGCTAATAAATATGAAATTAAGGAAACATCTTCACGCTTTTCCCATATAGCACAGTAGTCAGAAAGAACCTAGTGTCAAGACACTCTCTTCTACACTTTCCGTTCGAAACCGGGGTATTTGATGGGAGTCGAATCTAATCTACCGTTTTAACAATCAGACGCGGTTCCACTGCGCCACGATGGCCTCTTCATATGAAATTATTACATTTAAATACCGTTTTACAATGCAAATGGTTTTTGGTTTGATTTCTACTCAGGGTCAGTTTATATTATAAATACCTATTTATGTTCCCATGTTATTTTTGATATCGCATATAGTCAAACTAAATGCAATATCAAAATAACGTCAAAAAACACTCAATAAAAAACGGAGACCTGAGTCACTCATCAGTTTATTAACTCACGTGGCATAAAACGTGAGAACCACAAACAAAAATTTATACCTACTACACATTTTAATACAATACGCATTTAAACACACTAAAGTAGAGACCGCATACTATTATAAATTCCTTCGAAAACGATAAAGGAGGTTGTCAAACGTGTCTAAAAACACGTTTTATCTAAAATTACCATACGATAAGTGTCCTTTACGCCATGTTATATAATTTAACATTAGTGTTAAATTGGAACTGTCTGAACTTGTGGCAACCGGTATATAAGAGATGCTGCTAGAAAGTCGTCTACTTTTACTTTTTATACGTATAATAAAAATGATCTTTCTTAATTTCTTCTTACAATCCAAAACTTAATAGGCGCAACGCACGTACGACGCTGAAAGGAAGATTTATGTTCACAGAAACAATGTACAATCTATTCTATATATATAATAAAAATGTAACTAAGGGCTGGCTGTACATGGAAGATATACGAGAACAATTATTATTGGGGGCATTTATCAATGTAGTAAAACCTAAAAAATGGTTTTAAACTTTTTTACTATTTGTCTGTTCGTTTGTGCATGCTAAGCTTTGAATCGGCTTTTTTGGGAAGCTTCCCTTAACATATATAGTGTTTGTATTTTTTAATCTGGTTATAAATAAAAAAGTTAAAACATTAAATTATAAGCTAATATATTACGTTTAAGATAGTGATTAGGTATACTTAATGCACCTCTATTTTTAGTGGACGGAAGTCGCAAATATAAAATTTAATGCCAAATCGTACACATTGATAAATTTATATCAATAACACAATCTTTTTAAGTTTAATTAAAGCAAAACACAATTTACTGTTCTTCTATGTTGGACCACAAAAATATTCCTTTGCCAAAACAGACTTCAAAATCAATTCATAATTTGTCTACGACGCAAAAAGGAGTGAACGATTAAAAATACGTGATGCGTAATAGCCAAAACTTAAAACATTAATTAAAATATTGCATAAATAAGCCAACAATTTTATTTAAAACAAGAAAGATCACAGCTACTTGAAGGAATTACCGATTACATTAAATTTCGCAGATAGCAAGACCCCGAATCTCCCGTTATAGCAAAACAACAACAATATTCATATTACGTAGCGAATATTATATCAACATTTTCAACATTTAACCTAGAATATTATCGAAAAATAGCTCACATCCGCAGGCAACTGCATTATTAAGCAACAAATGGACTGGACAAGTCATTACTTTTTAAATATAATCTATAGAGGTCATTTGAATGTAGACGCGATTGGTTGTGGGTTCGATTCTCACTCTGGAAAATGATCATATTTAACATATCGCTCTATTGAATTAGACAAAGCGCCGCGTTAAACGCTGCCACTCGGCAACCAAAGTCTCCATTTCAAGCGGAGTGTCTTGACACTATAGGTTATCTCTGTATACCCAGTAATGCGAGTTAAAGTGAGAAGCAGATTTTTTGTTTATTTTCGAATTGCTTACTTGGTTAGTAACGACCGATAACAGCAACTTATGGTCGTAGCTATTATTGTAACATGGTAACGCACTTAGAATCGTATATTTAGAGCTGTAAACTTTAACATTGTTTGAAACTAGCCCCATCTACCAATAATACCGGAGACTATGGCTTCGATTCTGGTGCCTTTAGCTACATGTTTCTTCCCCTATATAAGGCTAGATAGAGAGATCCTAGCGAGAAGACACTCCGCTCTCAACTTTCGGCCCAAAATCGAGACAATGCTTGTTGAGTGTGGGAATATAATGAAAACAATATACATTTTCCGATATTAGAAATGAATAAAAATAATTCCCGAATTGGAATCTAATAATAATATATGAAGTCATTCAAGTAATATATATAAAAAGACCTATTTCCCTACTTATATTATATACCTTATAACTTAATATTCAACCAAGGTGAAGCAAGATAAATCAATCGAACTGATATAGGACTGTGCAATCTAGTGAAGACTTACACGCGGCGACCTCAATCTGATAAGATATTACATATATTTTATTATATTAGCGGCGATACGTACATGTTTTATAAAACAAAGTTGTGATATTACAAAGAGAATGTATTAACAAGTGTATAAATTATATACGTTTAAGCAGCTTCACATTTTTTCTCCTTAATCAGAGACAAGCTATTGTCAAGACTCTCCGTTCTCCACTTTCCACCCGAAATAGAAACATGTTTAGTGGCGGAATTCAACGCCGCGTTCAGTCTTATATCCCAGAGGGATAAATTATGATAACTACATATTAATATACCCAAAAAGTGTATACTTTCTTTTTTTTAGCTTCACGCTGTATCACGCACACAGCACCCTGCTGTGTACTGAGGCAGAGGGAACCTAGTGTTAAGACACTCCGTTCCGCACTGGTATACTTATGACTATAAAAAGTACACTTAATACTATAAAATATTTAATCAATGTTAATTCGATCCGAAACAAATTAAACTTTTATCGCTATGGTATTTGCCGTATAGTACCTACTTCATTAGACAGGATTTTCTATACATACATACTTATGTTCAAGCGTTGTAAATTAGTTATAAGTATCTCAAAACATACTGTAATATTCACAAAATTATTTTATTAAAAACATTTATTTGATCAGCTTTTAGTTTATTTTCTATTGTACAAAAGTCTTATTATGTAATGTTATTCTTATGCCACTAATTACATACGTTACTGGCGGTCCGTCTGCGTGGAATTTGAAAAAAATGTCATAATTTTAAAATACAAGTAGCCTGAGTTACTCTTTATTATATCAGCTATCTACTAGTAAAATGCCTATTAAAATATGTCCAGCCGTTCCAGAGAGCGAACAAACAGGTGCAGACATTTTCAGGTTTTGGTATATGTACCGTGTATACACACACATACTCGTACATACTCGTACAAAAAACTGGTATGAAATTAGAAAGAGTCCAAGAAGAAAACTCCAATCCAAGAAACTCCAAGAGACACTTCAATTTCATTTATTGGTATAAATGACAAATCCTATATTCAAATGGCTGTTAAAAATACGATTTATAAGTATATCGATTCATAGAAAATAATCTATGTGGAAAAAAAATAACAAAAATTACTAAATTTTCTAAAAAAAATTTTGCTGAAAATAGTACGAAGCACATATTTCCCATAATAATTTCGAGCATACAATAACAAATAAACAACAAAAAGAGTTTTTAATTAAAAGTTAACTAATGAAACTTTAATAACACTACTCGTCAAAATGTTAAAAAATTATAAGCCTTTCATATTTTTCAAAAGTACATCGCCATAATGAGGGTTGAACTGGGCTAATAAAGTTTGTAGGGAAACATTAACGATCTACATATACTGTGATATTTAAATTTTATTCATTAAAAAAAATATAACGAAGTACCTAATCTCTACAAGTTTTTTTTAGTTTTACGTTTTTTCATCATATGGTAAGCAGTGTCAAGAGACTCCATTCTTCACTCCAAAATACAATTATAATTTTATATTAATTTTATAGTGAATTAATATAATAATATGCGTCCAATAAAAGTAGCTGTCGTAGCACTGTGTGAGAGAGCATTTGATTATAATCGAGATTGGTCGTGAGTTCGATTTTTACTCGGAGGAATGACCATAAATTATTAAAATAATTAATTAATTTTTTTTTCTCTGGTAAATAAGGCAAAGCGCGGTGGTAATTTCTACCACTCAACACGCAATGCCTCAAATTCGAGCGGAAAGTAGAGAACGGAGTTTCTTGAATTTAGGCTTTCTCTGCAAGCCCTGCTACACGGAAAAAAAGTTTAATAAAGCTTTAAAAATCCTTTATATTAAATGAAATTTAGCCTAATATTATTCTTCCAACGTACACCGCTTCGCGAGCTTAGTAATTGGTATTCGAGATGCGATGTGTTTAAAACTCAAGTAAAGAAAACTGAGTGCAAAGTGCATCAAAATTTATAACTGTACAGCTTGTAATACGTACGCTTCAGTCAGGTACTACAGATCAATATTGTCGTACCCTTGGCCATTCAATCAAGTTCCAGTTTCTATTAGATTATGTAGCGGTACATTAAGCATTATGAAATACCACTCTATCATATGAGATTTTTTATTTAATAAAGACAACAAAAAACACAAGGCAAATCATATAAAAACGCAAGCAAGTCACGTTTTTTTATCATCAATTTCAAACACTAATGCAAAAAGTGGCCAGCTATTGGAACTTTCGCAATGAAAGTTTCTGAAAAAAGGGTATCAAGACATTCTTAAAGTTTAAAATTAAAAGGCACGCGGCCAAAGGAATTTAAAATTCTAATCGCGCTTTCGTCGCAGATAGCATGCATTCTCAGTGGAAGGTGCTGTGACTCACAAATTTTGCTTACGGTACTCTATACAACTAGTTTTACGTCCTATTAATGAAGTCTGATGTAATTGCGTCGAATGTTCAATTAAATTGATTTTTGTTTTATAACACGTATATGCTATATTTGTTCATAAGGAGTATATTTACGTACTTATATTTTTAAGCTATTGAAACTATACTATATTTTTATTGAAAATTCCCATTACTTTTAGTTTTTGTCATATTTCAACTTAATATGTTTAATAATCATTAACCTTGATGGTTTTTATGATCAATTTGAATTGTGCATTTTATCAGAAATGCACCATTTAAACTTTTAAATTACTATTTATCAGTGGCAAAGTGTCCATATAACAAGACTTCAAGCAGCTTACCTTTCGTAAATTATTAATCCAGAGATCGTAAGACTTTTATTATATTTTTAACCCTAGCATACCTCTACATATTTTAACAATCTGCCACTGTTCTTTACAAAAAATAATATAACAATATAAACTAATGATAAGTAATTAAAAATAAAGGTAACTTACAACTCTGCTGGGTCACTCGACAGTCCACTGTCCGAACACGAACTACTAAGTCCAGGCGGAGAAGCATTGTCAGCGGTCAAATTAAAATCAGGCAAAGTATCATCTAAAAAATTCAATGAGCCTTGCTCCAGGGAGAATATGTTTTCCAAGATATCATCTGACGCCTGCCAGGAGTCAGACTGCAACAAAATATTATTACATTATTTTTTTATCACAATATATTTCATATTTCTGTCTCAAACACATGATGAGACATGTCTGATATGTCTCATCATGTGTTTTAAATGCTAAGAAGGTCATTATATTCTGTAACTCTATTTTAAATGTTAATAATATTTTCTGCTTGCACAGTAGATGTGTCTAACTGAATGTAGAACTATACATTCAAATACTAATTCAAAAGTAATCTTTATCATGTTTTCTTTAATCTAGCTTATTATTAGCAAAGATAGATCTTCCTACATCCCCACCCATTTAATTTCATTTAATATAGCAAAAAGTGGTAATTGGATTAATTTATCACTAACCAAAAAACATAGTATGCATAAAAATTAATATTATTACTACTAACATTATCACTTGTAATTTTCAGATAAACCAAATAAATGAGATATCTGAATTCAAAGATAGCCTATGAAAGTTCACATTTATTTTCCTCTAAATATAAAAAGAAATTATATAATATGTAATATAATGACATAAAAGGTAGCGAGCTAAAACATAGAAAGGTAGCGAGAGAATGTAGTTTCAAAACATTTCCTTTTCCATTTTCAGATATTAATTACATAAGGTGACTTGTTAACAAGTTTATTAAATATCAATATAATAAGTTATTAAATACTGAACAAGTAACAAAATGCAAAATACATGTAATTGCATCATATGCATGTTCTCAATAAAATTGTGCAATTGGAGCAAAAACACTCAGCAAAAAATACAACTACTTTGATTTACTTTCCAATAAGAAAAAGGTTAATTAAAACTTATATATAATTACTTTTAAGCCGTTTTAAATTAAATTGTGAGAATTATGCATATGATTTTGTCTGTACTGTCGTACCAGAGCAAAGAAATAAAAACAATTACATTATATTTCACTGGTTGAGTAGGTTTCAAATTTTCAAGTAATTGCAAATTTACCATATAAATTATATAAAAATTATATTTTTTAGTATGCACTAATTTACTTCCTATTTAAGATAATTGATTCTAAAATACATATTTTAATGTTACTACTAAAACCTTTTCTAATGTAAGTAATATCCCACTTAATTATTTACTAATAGAGTAATTAGTGGACAAAGTAAATTAGATAATTAGTTAACTAATTATATCATACATATGAATTGCAAATATTATAAGAATATTAAAAATATATAATTGAAATTCCTACCAAAAACTTAATCATTTATTGATTTGTGATTGATCTAGAAATTTCATATCAATATCATAATCAATTGTGATAATTTAAAAAAAAACATTGTGGCAACATGAATTAAGATCTGTTTCAGCGGTGCCTTTTACTTCTGTCATATATAAGTTACTTTCATTTTCAACTTTTACTTGAGATGATAAGAGAAAGGAGATGCATTTCAATGTGCATATTTGATTAGTTATCTTAATTCATATTGTGATAATTTTATCTAATCCATAATAATAATAATACTACTTTAGCATTATTTATCTATATGTGTCATATTTCACATCCTATTTCAAGCTTTTTATCATAAATTTGACAAAATAATATTCTTTGTAGGCAAAATTAATATGAATGAATGAGAATCTTATTGTAAGTTACCAAAAGTTTGTTATTTTGTAATTTAATTTTGTTTTTATGTCAAAGATTAAGTGAATAAATATATTACCTCAAGTAAGGATAATAGATCTATCTTTTTATCCATTTTTATTTTGAATTATTAAACTACACATTAGAAAATATAATTCACTCTAATTATATAACTTCACTATATAATGCACTTTGTTAGCTTCCTCTCACTATGAACACAGGGTACAGTATATGAAAAAGTTTTGAGTTAAAACTGATGTATTCACGAGTGGATATTTATGAGGCATATGGTAAAAGCGCCGACCGCATGGTGCCTAGCTGGCACTGCTTGTTTACGTCGTATAATACGCCGGGTTAGCAATACGCGCGCTGATAGCGAACTGACTGACTTTAGTAAATAACACGTTAGGGATAAACCCGCGTAATAATGGGGCACTAATTTGATGAGAAAACACCGGGTACGTCTAATTAATAAATAGACATCGAGCCACGACCGATCCAAAAACAAAATGAACGGATAGTCAGATAACGGTAAAAGTGGGAGCGTGAGCCCACGAAAGCCGTAGAACGAGGTAGTCACGATTTCATTGCCTCACCGCGCGTCTACTAAATCGCTCGCTCATACCCTTCATTATAACGATCCATTTCTCTGTGTGGCCTTTGAGCTAACAATAAACGCTTCTTGATACGTTATCAATTACGTTTCGTGAAATGTAAAGATACTAACCAATAGATTTCCCGTATGGAAGCTCTCCATTTTTTCACTTTTAGAATTTATTCCGTCAAATTCTTGGTCATTTCTGGACAAGTATTCGAGGATATTACTCATATCTTCATTAACAAGAGTCATGTTGGTTTGGATTTTTTCGATTTAATGACATTATGAATTTTGATTAGTATTTCACTTCACTATTGTTTTGGTACCACTATATTATTTACTAATATGTGTTTCGTGTGCTATTTCTGTACAAAACATTGATTACAAAATAAATAAATTTCAGCTAAAACATGACATTTCTTTACAACTTCCACGTTGGAAATAATGACGTCATGAAAGTCGGACACTCTTCGGCTGTTCATTGGTTTACTACTTGACGCATGTAGTAAAACTGGGCGGTTGTTCCGCCATCTGTTGATGGTTCGCGGAAATTTAATTGCGTTTTGTTTATGCACTGATTAGAAGATATGTATGTTACGATAAAAAATATATTTGGTTTAATCTTTCAATGTACGATTTTGTTTCAATTTTAATTTAAGTTTTAAATTTATGTACGTGATTTAATTACAGTCCTCTAATTTTAATTATTTATTCATGTCTACCTTTTAAATTGTAATATGATGCAACCTTATTGTATATTTCAAATGTTTCTTTTGTGATAATTTCACAAATAACAAAAAAATAGTAAAAGATAAACGTGAAAAACACTTTATCCAGAATATTTTTCTTGTAAAAGAACTATACTTAAGAGTCCTTACTTATATTATAAATGCGAAAGTCTGTCTGTTTGTCTGTCACGTTTTCACAGCTAATCTAGCGGTCCAATTTGAATGAAACTTAGAATGAAAATAGTAAAAAATCCAGGGTCAAACATAGGCTACTTAATTTCGAAAATCTACCTCTAAAGGATTAAAATAGAAAGTTATATGAAAACTCTAAACCGCTTGACCGATTGTAATAAATTTTGGCATAAATATAGTTGATAATCCAATATAAAATATAGGACACATTTTTTTTTGAAAAATCCACCTCCGAGGGTTGCAATAAAACGAAACTCGTTGTTCACTAGTTGTGGAATATACATGAGATTGAGATTTAGTTTTTAACATGTAAAGTAATTGGAGAAAAGCCGATGTCTCATTAATGAATGAAAAGTTAACTCCATTATTGCATAATTGTAGATTCCATTATGAAAGCAATGTCGAGCACTTTTATTTAGCATATTTTCCTTTATTCGATAAGGTCGTAGGTTCTGGCCCTGTAAGAGAGAATAACACGTATAGGCAAAAAGTTTCTAATAAATAACCCATGTACCTACTTTAAATAATTAATCATTAATAAGCAACAGTTAATATTCACAATATTCAATACAGTATATATATCTTAAACTTTGCTTGACAATAACCCTATTGTAGACATACAATTGGATTACAACAGTATTGCATTCACAGTACATGCGAGTTGCAAACTCGGAGGCAATATAAACTTACTAGGATATATACCTACCTATCTTCTGATGAAGATCTACGGCATATGTTTCCAAGTTCTAGGTTTACTGCCAATTATAGATACACATTAAGCATTGTTACATTGTCCGTCCTTTTGCAGATTTGTTGGGCATATATGAAATTGTATGTACATATATACGTAAAATCTTATCCTGTACTAGCTTTGCCCGCGACTTTGTGTGCGGGGAATTGAACAAAAAAACTACAATTCTTAAATAAAAACATCCATAGCAGGTATTCATAACTGCCAATAACTGATAATGAAAGATTAGCCAGAGCAATCAGACACGGATAAAAATTTTTAAAAATGTTATTTTGGTATAGGAATATAAAAAGTCTTTATTTTAATAATTCGACATACAAATTCCGATTTTATTTGTTTGTATATATAACAGAAAATTCAAAAAATATATTTCTTGAAGTACCAACACCAGCTGATTGATGTCTCTTAATTCTGAACTACATATCATATTTCTAAAAACTTGCTTTACTAAAAATACTTTATTAAAAAAGCAAGGAAACAAATTAAATTGTAACTTTAATCAGTAATAACAAGAAGTAAATCATATAAATGAAATAAATTTCACAGCATTATATTAAAAATTGCAGTATAAAATAAAAAGCAAAACAATTTTCCATATTATTGCTCGCCATTTTGTATTAGGCGGTAGCGCTTGCTGTCGTATGTGTTACTAAACCGGTGCAAGGAGAAATCGACCGTGAAGGATTGGAAATTCAAAACTGGGTCAATAGTCGTAGACTGAATGTTTCGAATGCAACTATTTGGACCTCAGTGGTTGCAAGGCCAATAAATTTTGCACGACGATTCTAATAATATGCTTTCATTTCAATTACGTTTCTGGTTTTATGAGTTAGTACTTTCTTTGAAATAACTGCGTGTTGAATTTGTTTCAATTTTCAGATAAAACGTTCGCATTTTCAATAGACTAACTTACACATTTGTTTAATTATTTAACTACAATTAGTAAATGTTTTATTTTTATTAAATATGCTTATTTAAAAATGTGTCCAGTACCTAAGCGTTAATTCATAGCTTTACAGTTGCTAAAGAAGAAATTAAAAATAATAGTAGGTACTTTTCATTTTATATTTTACATGAACCAATCTATTACAATTTAAATGTCACTATACACCTTCTTTAGAATAGATTAATACTAAAATTATGCTAACTCAGAAAAACCTTACGAATGTTAACCGTTAACTTACGTTACAATACATAAGTATGTTTGTACTAATTTAATTTAATATTATGTGTGTTTTAAACAAAATAGGCAAGGGCAACGACAAGGGAGGGCAGGTAGGGACAGCCGAGGTTCCCATCTCCCTAGAGATTTCCAAAATATAGCAAATTCAAGTGAAAAGTTTTCACATTCGGTGCGGACTCCCGTCTAACAAAATCGAGACACGTTTTCGTCCTGTCAAGTTGGCCTCTCCCCGCGGACCAATGACTGGAAATGCCAAAAAATGTAATAAAACCAGCATAAGTAAGGTCTAAAAATTAAGTTTGTTCCATATTACTTACTGAAACATACTGAATCTTTTCAGGTTCACGCTTTTTTCTCATATGCTATGCGGAGGGAGCCTCGGGTCACAACAATTCGTTCTCCACTTTCCGTATGCATTCGAGACATGCGTGTTGAGTGATGGAACTCAACGCCACACTTTGACTTAGGTAATAGGGCGGGGAAATAAAAATAATTTAAATATCCCTGCGAGTATATATTATAATAAAACATTTCTGCAAGTGAGAATCGAACCCACAATAATCAATCGCATTTGCATTCAGACGTTTTGCTTTAGCTAAAACTATTATAAAAAGCCTATTCTAAAGGGCTCTGTAAACGATCAAATTATTTGTCAAATATTCGTTTGACAAACGTGTTTGTCAAATTTTTTGAAAGTGTGCGAGCTTGTTTGACGTGTTTGTCAAACAATGTAAATGTTTGACCTGTTTGATGGAAATTTTGATTGACGGTGTGTTTGGCAAACCTGTTTGATAGTGTGCAATGGTGTTTGTCAAATAAGATCTCAGTTATTGCCTTGATACCATGGAGAACACAACTGCGACAATCAATAACGGCAACATGTCAGAAAAAGAATTTCTTTTGGAATTTATCTCCGTATATCGCGACATGCCGATGCTGTGGAGAATAAAATCAAAAGACTATATGGATAAACACAAGAGAATGAATGCGATCAAAAAAATGACGGAGTTATTGAAAGTGTCTCGCGGGAACATCACTGAAGAAGATGTTAAAAAAAAAAATAATATTTTACGAACAACTTTCAAGCGTGAAAATAATAAGGTGAAGAAATCTATGCTTTCTGGATCTGGTACTGATGAACTCTATGTACCTTCATTATGGTACTACAAAGAGCTTGAATTTCTACAAGACCAAGTGGAGGAAGAATCGGGGATCAGTTCAATAACAGGACAAACGGTAAATAGTAACAATGTTTATTTTATTTTAATTCTACAAGTACAACATATACAGTTACCCACTCTAAACATTTGTAATTTTTTCATTTTCAAATAAGAATTCATTTTCAAAAGAATATTTTTATAAACAACTTGTTACAAATAGGTACAACATAATATTTTAACCTAACCAATAATAATATTTTAACTTAACCAATTAATAAATATTTTTTATTTTCACAAGTACAGCAAATACGATTAGGTACCTATTCTAAACATTTGTTTTGCCATGGAATAGCACCCGTTGAATTAAAATATTCACAAAAATCATCTCTCACTTCTTTTGCTAATGTAGCGCTATTTCCAGCCCGTGTACGTTCGATATTCAACAATTGATTTGACTCATTTCTCCAAGATCCTTGTATGACAGTCCCTGTAACACAATCTTCCATGTCTAATTCTCCATTCCTAATGTAGTTTTTTTGTTTCATTAGTAAATTGTGTAAATGACAACACGCCATTACTACAATTTTAGCTTTTGTAGGACATAATTTGATGGGTTTTTGGAGAATCTTAAAACGACTCGCAAGAATGCCGAATACATTTTCAATTATTCGCCGAGCACGGGATAAACGATAATTGAAAATCCTTCTGTTGTCATTTAAAACCTGCTTATTGTAGGGCTTCATAAAATTTGGAAGAAGCTGGAAAGCTTCATCGCCTACAAATACAAATGGCATTTTTTTATTAAAGTTTGGCAATTCCTGTGGCTCTGGAATCTGCAACTGGTTGTTCTCAAACATATTCCAAAATTTTGTATTTTTAAGTACTCCTCCATCTGACACTCTACCATTTGTACCGACATCAATCATGATAAATTCATAATTTGCATTAGCTATGGCCATAAGCACTATGCTGTGTGTTCCCTTATAATTATAATAATAGGAACCGGAATGCTCAGGTTTTTGTAAAGTGATATGCTTTCCGTCTACAGCTCCGATGCAATTATCAAAGTTCCATGAATTTCCAAATTGTCGTGCCAATATTTTCCAACTTTCTTGTGTTTTGGGTATCTGAAACATAAAAATACTTATTATTATTATGTAATATGTTTATTATTATGTATTATTATTATTATGTAATATGTTTATATTTATTGTTTTGGTTTCTAGGAATCGTCAAAACTATCAACATCAACATCAACACAATCACCTTTGCCACCTTCAGCATCTATTAGTCCTGTACAAATAAAAAAGAAGAAAAAGGAGGACTTGCAACAGGACTTATTGACATTAGCCAGGGATCATTTCAAAAAACCTGATATTCATTTTCAGGTGATGGCAAGAAACTGGGCCTTTAAGCTAGAGCGCATGTCTGGAGAACAAAGAAGACTGGCAGAAAAATTTATAAACGAAATACTCTTTGAAGGAGAAGAAGGAAACCTTCATAGACATTCGGTAGTTATTAATCCGTCTCAGCCAGCACTCGCTTGGAACACTCCATCACCTACTCCGTACACCCCATCTCCTATTTCACAACAATCATATCTGTCCAATACGGAGCAACCTGTGGTGATTCATATTTCAGACTCGCAAACAAATGAAAATAATACAGAAACTGAAGATGATACAGCAGCCAAATTTATAAACAATTTTTATTCTCTTTAAATTATATATTTTGTAATTTTGAAATAAAAATCTTACCTGAATATTGCTTAATTTTTCATTTATTGCCTCACAAGTTTCAATGATAATGCCGCTGAGTGTACGAGGTGCAATGCAGGCTTGAAATTTTAGGTCTTCAAAATCGGCGCCACTAGCCAGGTACCTCAAGGTTATAGATAATCTTTGAGAAGCTGGTATAGATTTACGTAACGTATCATAACGGTATCTTGTTTTGCTATGCAAGGACTTAGCAATGTTAATGCCAATTTGATGGATAATAACTCACTGAACAAGTTTTTCACTAATGCCAATTTGATGGATAATAACGTTAAAACAAAAACTCTTCACTCCTTATCACTAGCATCACATCCTTTAAGACATCCTGTGCCTTTCCTGTTTACACCTGTTACAAATACTGACATACGTAAGCATGCGCTGTCTATCAGATCAGATGCTACTGGCTGTGATGACATTAGTCGTCGTATGATTATGCTGTGTCTTAACTCCATCCTTCCTATCCTGTGTCACATCTTTAACTTCTCCCTATCCTCAAGTGAATTCCCTGACGCCTGGCGTCATGCATATGTGATTCCTATTCCTAAAGTTTCCAATCCTACTTCTTTCTCTAACTATCGTCCAATTTCTATTCTTCCTTTCCTATCCAAGATCCTAGAACGTATTGTGCACGAGCAAGTTTACACGTTTTTACATAAAAATAACATCTTATCTCCTTTCCAATCTGGTTTCCGCCTAGGACACAGCACAGTCACCGCACTTAATAAAGTCTGTGACGATATTAGATACGGCATCGATAACCAGCAAGTCACCTTACTGGTTTTACTAGATTTTTCCAACGCTTTCAACACGGTAGATTTTGACATTTTATTAGCAATTCTAAGGTTAATTAATTTTTCTTCTCAAGCTACTGAATGGTTTTCTTCGTACCTACGCAGCCGCACACAAAGCATTAGACATGACGGAAGGGTGTCTTCGTTAAGCCATATTAACGCTGGGGTGCCTCAGGGTGGTGTGCTTTCACCTCTGCTTTTTTCAATTTTCATTGACACTCTCACTCAAAACATATCATCATCACATCATCTATACGCTGATGACTTACAGATATATACAACCGTAGCCGCGAATGACATCTCCAGCGGAATTGCTAAAATTAACTCCGACTTACAATTAATTAGCACCTGGTGTAAATCCTTTGGGTTGTCTGTAAATCCGAGTAAGTCTCAAGTATGTATATTTGGTAACTCTAAGCAACTATCTAAGATCCATTTACCTCTACCTCCAGTTTCTTTTGATGGTGTTTGCTTGGAGTTTAGTGCGAGTGTCAAGAATTTGGGAATCAGGATGGACAGTGCATTTACCTGGTCACCTCACGTTTCTGAGCTTAGTCGAAAGATATTCTCCGCCATAGGTGGATTGAGAAGGTGGAAAAATCTCCTGCCCGTAAAGACCAAAATATCCCTAGCCCATACTCTTCTCCTTCCTATCCTAGATTATGCAGATTCTTGCTATTTGGATTTGTCTCAACAACTGCTTGACAAACTTGAGCGTCTGCAAAATATTGTTATAAGATTTATCTTCGGACTAAGAAAGTACGACCACATCTCTCAATACCGTACTCAATTAAAATGGTTAACAATAAATCACAGACGTCATCTACATTCCCTCACTCTCCTTTATACCATTCTTTACCATCCCTCTACTCCCTCGTACCTCAAGGAACGGTTTAAGTTCTTGGGGGCGAACACACTTCACACTCAACACCTCCGATCCCGTAATAACAACTTCCTTGAAATACCTTTGTCCCGTACGAAATGCTATGGCGACTCTTTTACTGTGAAGACAGTAAAACTTTGGAATGAGCTTCCACTAAATATAAGACAGTCGCAGTCTGTTGGTATATTTAAACGGCGTCTTAAACAGCACTTCCTTGAGCAATACGGATAAACTGACATGTATTTGTGTATATATGTATGTATATGTATATGTGTATGTATGTATGTATGTATGTATGTATGTATTTATGTTGTATGTATGTTGTATGTATGTATGTATGTATGTATGTATGTATCTATGTATCTATGTATTTGTGTATCTATGTTTGTATGTATGTAGGCATATATGTATGTGTGTATGATTTGTATAATACGTTACTTTATGCACCTTTCTGCGATCTTTTGAAGTAAATCCGTTACTGTTGGTTGCCTGGAAGAGATTGCTTTTAGCAATAAGGCCGCCATTGCACATATGCTCTTATGTACTTTTTATTTAATGTAACCTGTATCATTTTTATTTTTCTGTGTGCAATAAAGTATTTATATTATTATTATTATTATTAAGGAAATTATTAATATTTTATGGTCCATGCGCAGGAAGTTTGCATAGTCATTTGGTTCTGTGAGCACTATTTCCCGTAACAAATTTTCGTGCGTATATTTATCCCGTAATTTCAACCATTCTCTAGACCATCGACGACCTTTTTTCTTTTTCTTCATACATAGTGCTAGTGTCAATGCCAAAAACGCCTTATCTGTATTATCACTCATTGTTATATACGACAGAAGATGATAACAACACACGAACGTCAAGGAGAAAACTGAAATATGGGCAAATTTATTTGATCTATTGGTTTGATCGTATGCGCTTTTGTTTGATGAAAACATGAAGTTTGACAAACAAATTCGACAAACAAATTTGACCGTCTACAGGGCCCTTAAGATCCTATTGATATTTAGAGCCATTTTGATTTAATCTACAATTTTTTGAGAGGTTTTATATTATGGACTTATGAAACATATCTCTCAAAATCTTAAAATATTAAAGACGTTCTTAAATAAACCTTACGGCCGTTCCCACTGTGAATACTCTATGAACTTCTAAGTTGTCTACAGTTTGCTGTCTTTATTGTAAACATTTCTACCTATTTTAATATTATATAACCTAAGCTTTTCCGATATTCAGATCTCGTATCCTTTATATATTTATGAATTCTGGCCGAAAATACAACCCATATTTTTTATCATTTTACCTCAGCAAGAAATCTGAATTGCCTTAAAAGGTTATAAAACTCTTTGAAGCATTCCGAAAACTTTATTTCTTTTACAAGGGTTGTTAGTACACAGATACTTTCTTATTCCACGTATTTAATAAATTAAACATGCGTGTATAATCTATGCTGTTCTTAGTGGGTCATTATTTAGTAGGTTCAGTAAATAAGGTTTTATAGTTTATTTTGAGACTGTATTTGAAAAGTCGTTGAATAATTTATATTTAATCTAAATTACCTTTCTGTCTGTTCTTATTTATTAATGACATTAGGTGTATAATATAATCGTATAATGACTATAAGTTGAAAATAAGATAAAAAAAATGCCAAAAAGCTGTATTAAAGACTAGCGACCTTGACCTGCGTAAAGTGATGTTTCAGGCAATTAAATATTTATTTTATAGCAATGTTGTTGAATAATATTTAAATAGTTAAAACTTTTTCTATATAAATTCGGTAAAGCGCGGCGTTAAGTTCCGCCACTTAACACGCAAGCCTCCGAATTCGGCGGAAAGTGGGGAACGGAGTGTCTTAACACTAGGTTCCCTCTGCCTACCTGCTGTGTGCGGGATATAGCGTGAAGCTATAAAAAAAAAATTCAACAGTCAAAACTGTGTTTAAGTCGGTTAAGCCGTTTTTAATATCGGCGTGGACAAACAATTAGACAAACAGTAAAGAAATTTAAGAAGATGTTTGTTTTGATTTCAACTACATTGTAAAATGCCCCGATTCACATTTTTCTTTTATATCTTCTAGTAGGTACAGGCAGTGATCAGTTACGTTTTGTATTATATGTATAGAATAAGGTTGAATAAAACAAAAGAAAATAAAACATCACATGTAGTACATATCTTTTTTTTAGCTTCACGCTGTATCCCGCACACAGCGGGGTAGGCAGAGGAGGCATTGCGTGTTAAGTGGCAGAACTTAGCACCGCGCTTTGCCTCGACACCAGGCGACAAAAAAGGAAAGATTAAATATTTCCACTCGTCGAGTGGGAATCAAACGCACAACCAGTCGCTTTACAGTCGAACTTTGTGCCTCTACGCCACAACTGGCTCTGGGATACATCTCCGTATATGTATTACGTATGTACATATGCATATGTATTTTTTTCTTTTTTAACTTCACGCTGTATCCCGCACAGAGCAGGGTAGGCAGAGCGAACCTAGTGTTAAGAGACTCCGTTCCCCACGTATATATTAATAATACTTTTTTTGAATATCTTTTATATGAAGTAACATATAAACGTTGCTAAGGTATTCTATGCGACAACGGGGACACTAGTATATTATGTACATACATATATTCATATTTTAATCAACATAAAAAAATACATTTTACCAACGTCGTAATAAAGTTTGACATACGAGTAAGTATTTTGCATATTTGTTGTTATGTAAAATGTTAGTTTCGTATGGAAATTTCATTGCAGTAGATTTTCATATCTGACTGATTTAATACTTCGCGCGAGTGACGTGTGTGGATGGTTTTAAAAATTTCTTTAAAATTTATTAATTTATAAAAAAATATATACAGGAGCAAATATTTAAGAGTTACTATAAAAAGGCTATTACGTTCACTTTAATAAATGTAAATTACTTTACTAGAGCTACAGAGGTCTTCTTTCGTCAAAGAACTAGTTTTAATATAAAACATATTTCTGTATAATTTTCATATACCTACAAGATATTTTAATATAATTTGTAGGGCAATTAAAACTATAAAAATATTTTTTGTAGAGGCAATATAAGAGTATTACATTATTCATGTATAAGTGTATATTACATTAGTTACTGTCCTCAGTTTATTTTGCGGAACCTTTTTTTCATACAGTTTCAGGGGTGTATCCAAACCTCAAAAAAGTAGTGGGTCATGCCCACCTTAAAAACGGGCCAAGCCAAGGGGGTGTGAGTTGGTATGAAAAAGGAGATAATTAAAATCGAGAAACTCACACCAATGTTCTATTAATTTTAATAAGTGTTCTGGAATCCAGAGTAAATTTGATCTGAACTGAACTTGTGTCAAGACCAAAAATATGACATTTTAAGCAATACCTTGTAAGCATGCTCATAGAGCCAGCAACGGTAGCCAGAGTTACAGGATAGTAAGAGAGAACCTAGTGTCAAGACATTTGGCTCTCAACTTTCAGCCTGAAGATTGCGTGTACTTAACACGTGACTCGGAACTCAACTAAAAATATAATCATTCCTCCGAGTGGGAATCGAAGCCACTACCTATCGCGTTTATAGTTAGATGCAGTGTTACTGCGCAATCATAGCTTTAATACGAGTTAATGAATATTATATTAGTGTATAGATAGGTAGGTATATTTTTAATTTAATTTAGTTGTTTGTAAATTCCACTGAAGAATTTAACCGTATAATGTAACAATAATATGTACCTAATGATAATATAATTATGAAATACGTATCTGAAATTATGAAGATGTCTTGATGTTAACATCTATATATGCTTAAAAAAAGCACATTAAAAAAAATATAAATACAAAAAAATCGCATAAAATAATTTTGAAGACAGCAAGCAATTATAAAGTTTTTTTAATAATTTTAAAAGCTATATATTATTGGCATAATTTTTATTTTAACTCGAAAATTATAGATATATCCACCAATAGTGAAGTGTGTGCATTTTTTTAGAAGGGGTAATCTGATGTTTAAAAAACCATTGAATTTCTAGAATCGTTGGACGAGTAATTTACAAAAGGCAAGCTGATATATGGACATTTTTTATGTTATACTATAAGAATATTGTGTTTTAAGAACATTTTTTTAGTTGCAGTTCGAATAGAGTATCTAAAGTGATCGTGGGATTGATCTCGTGCCTGTGAAAGCTACTTTAAACAATAAATATACTAGTATAACGGCATCTAGGTAACGATTAGGATTTGTTACACGATCGCGTAATGATTAGGTGGGGAGTGAAAAACTAAGTTATATTTCCCTATTTTTTTTCTATCTACCCGTGAATAAGAGATGAGCTTCGGTTCTGACGTTCAAACAGTTGACGGTAGGCCGTTGTCAGAAAGACTCCACACATTGTTTCAACGCACCATTCCTGGCGAAATACCTTGGACTTCGGGCCCAAAAGGTATAAAATAAATTAAACTCCGGTACTATGCGCCCCCTTATAACACGATCAGAAATTGGTAACTGCAAGATAAGTCCCGTATGCGTTGCTAATTATTTGTTTGGATATGCAGATGTATACACTAACCTATTGTTTATAAATGGATAGTGAAGACGACAGTTTAATATATCTATCCGATAATTCATGTCTCTATAAGGCGGTACGAACCTATCCCCGTGTTGTACAGGAGTTTACTATACGTTACTTCCAATCTACCTACATATGTTTCCATATACTTAACTAAAAATGTTAAGACTTTTTACATAATATAAGCCCTTGTAAATGTATAGAAGCCTTTTACTTTATTTATAAGACCAAAGTTTGTATTACTAAGTACAACATAATTATGATTTTTTACGCTATAATTACTCTTTTTAAATTTAAATATATTTTATATAAATTCAAAAAGCGTAAACTTAATCTTTAGTTAGCGTTTTTATTTCTTGCTTACTTATCTGAGGGCTTTAATTTTGATTTCTTTAACATTTAAAAGACTTTTTTTATTTTAAAACGCAAAAACCAATAGGGCGCAATGGAATAGCGTCCGAGCATAAACACGACTGGTTCGTGGGTTCGATTCTCATTCGTGTTCGTTTGGTCTCATTATCTATCCTGCGCTCTGAGTTTCGCCTAGCAACATGCAATTTAGTAAGTATAGAACGAAATGTCTACGTTCTCTTTGACTATATTGAAAAAATATATAAATGTCCTTTGTTTTTTTTAATTTTTAAACAATAATATAAGTTAATATTAATAATTCAAGCCAGTTGTGGCCCAGGGGCACAATAGTGTAATAAACACGACTGGTTGTGGGTTGGATTTTCTACTAGAAGAGATTTTCTACTAGAAAGATTGGAAATATTTAATTTTTCCATTTACTTCGCTCTGGTGTCGAGGCAAAGCGTGGCGTTAAGTTCCGCCACTTAATACGAAATTCCTCCAAAATTGGGCGGAAAATCGGGAATGGAGTATCCTAACATGAGGTTCCCGCAACCTACCCTGCTGCGTACGGGATTCAGCCTGAAGCTTAAAAAAGAAATAATAATATTTTAAACTTTAATTCAGGAAAATAAATAATATTTAAAGAGTAAATACAAAAATTGACGTTATTAAGGAAATATGTCGATTGAAAATTTTATATATAGACCTACTACATGCGGTTCTAAGTTTTATTTCTAACTGCATATATATTGACTTTGATAGTATTTTATTTACCTGCATATACGACAAGTCATTCAATGTTATCTACATTAAAATATTAACATTAATTTACAACAATTTTCTTTACAGCTCAGCCGTCGTGGAGCGTCGTCATGACGCCGTGCGACGCGTCGCACGCGGAACGGCAGCAGATCTTGTAAGTCTATAGACCGTGGGTTAAGTTGAAAAACCAAGCCCAAATGTCATTAAATTACAGCTACTGATTAAAGCCGCTGTCGACTGATTGCAGTTAGATAAAAAGAAAAAACAAATACAAATTAAAATTGATATGTCTAAGGTATACAACAAACCATACACGTTTTTAAGCAAGAGGACTACACAATGGGACTGTTACTATTTTAGAAAACAATTTTTTAGCTTTAAACATATAAAAACACGGTCTTTTCTGGTTGGTCAGGGAGGACCTAGTGTCTCTGTTTTCCAGTTTCCGCCCGAAATCGAGACATTGCTTGCTGGCTGGCGGAACTCAATGCCGCGTTTTGTATTAAGTATATGAGCGGAGAAATAAACATTTTAAATCATTCTCACTCGATGAATAATTTAAAACTGATTTAAAACTTAATTATATTGAAATTAGTTACTAGGTTCAAGGTGGATAGGACTAAAAACCGTCAAATTAATAAAATCTGACTAAAAAAGAGAATTCTCGTTACGTTTTGAATAAATCTCGCATAGCAGGGTAGTTAGAGAGAAACGTCAAGACACTCCGTTCTCCACTTTTCGGAGTGAAAAACTGTTTTTTTAAGTATTATAATAATACTTAAAAAATCTTTACGTCATTTGAATCACTTTACACAATGACAAGGCAAATAAAAAACAGAGACTACAAAATTACATCGGACGTCGAGCGAAGTACGGTGACTGATCAAGGAAGTTTCCCATGCAGGCTGTGTAAGAAAACTTTGTTAGATTAATTGACTATAAAATCTTTATAGCAATAAGCTTTTATAATATTTAATCGCTTTATATTCGACAGTTTAGAATCAACGATTAGTTTTTAATAACTTTTGTAATTGGGTAAAAAAATATTCTTTTACTAATATATTTAAATATTCTTAAAATAGAAATGACCTTCCAATACAATCCATACTAATATTATAAATGCGTCTGTGTGTCAGTTTGATCAATTTCAATATATTCTCTCAGAAAGATTGTTGATCACACTGAAATAGAGGATGAAAATTTTTAACAAATATAAAAACCGCTTAAATTAAACGACAATGGACGCCGTCCTATATAGGAAGCATTTGTATTCGTGTAGTTCACACAGGTGAAGCCGCGAGCAGGTCACTAATTAATAATTATGCTTATAAACTTAGAAGCGAGACTCGAACAAATACATCTCTAAAGAATCTATGGTAGATTTTACGTAAGTATAAATTTCTTGATAAATTTGTAGAAATGGGAGTGGAAATTTATCATTTAACATTAACGACGATAATTATCAAAACAAACAAACGTGACGGTTTACGGTTTCCTATATGGCAATACATATTATCTTTCATTTACATATTTAGGTACTTTTTAATGTTATAGGCTTTTTAGTGACAGGTCACTGTCTTTTCTTGCCTAGTGATAATTTTTCTTTGAATAGTCACAAGTGACGTGAATGTTTTTGACAGCCTTCATTTATTAGAAAATAATTATGATAATTATAATATAAACTCTGCTGTCTCGGAGTTATTATTATACACATTTATTATACAAATAGACGTTCTACTTTTTCTGTGTGATCCATTTGTCATTTAGAAGTAGGTATTATAAAAGAATGAAGTAAATTTTGTCAAATGTTTCCAATAACTAATTATAATCTATAGTTTGTATTACAAAATAGGTGATATTTGGATGTAACTTTGGTCCGTAGCATTAACAGTGAATAAGTCTGCATTTTAACTCGTTCACATCCGGTTAAGTAATTGAAGCACAATGAAAATAACAACATTTTTTATTTATGAATTATTAGTGCCCTACGTGACCCAGTGTGCATTTTTGTCCCAATAAAAGTGGTGTTTCATATATTACATTTTTTTTAAATTCCCGTTACAGTTGATGACAATACATAACTATAACTCATCTGTATATTAATAATCATTATTAATAATGAATTTTGCGCATTTCATTATTTTGAGTTATCGGTCAATTATTTACAATACACCTATTATTGTAATTGCCTTGCAAATTTCATGCAAAAAATGGTTTAATAACCGATACTTTTATCGAAAATTGTATGAAGAAACCGCCCGTAGTCCCAATGATACATCAGCCAACTTAATAAGAGTATTTCTTAAAAAATACATTAATTATTGAATGTTTCTTAAAAAATACATTTATGTTTAATCTATCCTAATTATTATTGAAATCATGCATGAATGAATGTGACTATTTCCAAAAATTAAATTTCCAGAAAAGATAATTTCAATATTTTCCAAAAAATGTCCAAAAAACGGTTGTAGTTATGGATAGTTCGTATTTTATTACAAATAAGTGGATTAAATTTTTGATTTATATTTTTTACAGAAGCACGTGTTGTAATTCTGCTGCGTTCAATTTTTTAAATATTTTCTAAAAATATCTTCTATATCTATATTTTCATTTGTGAAAACATAAATATGTTTATTCTCATTACTAAAAACAACGATGTGTGTGTTGTAAATAAAAATTTAATATTTGCTCTAAATGAAATTCCTAGTTCTTTTTTCAATTAATTAAAGACAAGTAAATCAAAACAAACGACCATAACATACGAATGACACACAATTATATCCACAAATAAAAAAAAAAAACAAAACAATAATACCAACATACAATACTGCCAGCCAAAAAAAAAAACAAAAATAAAATCCCTAAACACGGGCAAACTTTCTAGAGGCTGGCAAGCCTGCCTCCAACCGCGGCAGCGGCGAGAGCAGGCGAAACGACAGCCAGTCTGCATCACGTGTGCGAACGTGGTAGTCGTGTGCTAACTACCAACGCGATAATCACGCGCTACTTGACAGTCGTACCGTGGTATATAATGACTATTGTGTACTGTGAAACATAGTGGATGTTGCTTACAGTTTGTACGTGTTTTATATATATTTGCAAAGAATTCAATGTTATTAGCAACGGGATGAGAGGTGAACGCTCGTCACAGCGGCGCCGACTCTCACCGGCTAGTATTGTCTAAGTGCCACGGAATCTTGGTCCTTCCCATCGGATTCCATCGAACATCCGCTTCTCGATGAGTATTAATCGCGAAATGTCCATTGCCCACTCACTAAACAATTGACGCTTCGATAAAAACAGATAAGATATTGTTTTTGTTAATCTATATTTTATAATAAGTTAAAGCATGTATATAGACATCAGTCACAGAACTATGAACTAACTGTACTTTGAGATACACGAAGATAACCTGTAGGTAGGTTGCGGTACAATATTCATGAAACGAAGCTAAACAAACATCGCATTGATTGTTTTAATTATAAATATGCAATGTTTTGCTTTCTTTACCGCTTTACACGGTTTAATTATTTTTTCGTTTATAACACATGCCGTATCGCTAACAATAATATTTATGTAATATCTATGTTAATTTCTGTACGTAATCGTACTTACTATGTGTGGCAATGAACAAAATGTTTCCAGTTTATTCGTACATAAATAATATACAGTATTTTTTTATTTGTTTACAAGTCGATTTAATGTTAGTTAAACACTAATTGAGGTCTCTGAGTAGTGCTCTAAATCATTTAATACGTTAAAATTAAATACAACTTTACTAAAAAAGAACATAACAAATGCGGATTAGCTATAAAAAAAATAACGTTTTCGGTACTATAAAATTCAATAACAAATTATTAAAAGCAATATAATAAAAAATTAATTATGTTCATAAAATCAACGATATTTACATATATAATTATTTCAAATTACATACATTTTTTATATAAAAGAATAAAAGAATTAGCTTTAAGGAACTTTGCCCTTCATTTTATAAGCGTTTTTATGATTTACCGTCTTTTAATTAAATAAAGCAGTTAAATAAAAAAAGATTAATATTTTTATAGTAGATTTTCTATTATTTGAGCAAAAATCAAATTACTATAAAACAAACATGCTCATTCAGTGAGTACCAACCAGTTGAATATTCAATATTGATCTACACGGCAAATACAAGCATTGAATAAGCTATAATAACGTGATATACAATTTAAACCTGATATGTCTCTAAAATTAATGAAATGTTCTCAGAAAGTGTTCTTTGCCTAGATAGTCAAAAATAAATGTGTAAAATAAGACTTACAATAAACCATAAAATCGTATTTTTTATATTTTTAGATTTCGGAGAAATGCCTACATTTTCAATATGAGCATTCTTTACAATGGGATTTGAATAAACAACTGTTAAACACAGCCCCTTTGTACGTGGAATATACAGCCTGCATGGTTAACTGCGCAACGATACCAAATAAACAATAGAATATCAATTTAATTGCTACTAAACTAAACTGAGATATAGGTCTTCTACATAATTTAATATCATCGAAAAAATACTGTCTGTAAAATTTTAAATTAGTTGCGTATATGTTATTTTATGCTCGAACAACAATAAATTACCATTTGAATATTGAGATTTACCATTTTTAAAGTCCGAACTATTTTTTTTACCTTTTTTCATAACTTATATTAAAAGACATGGTAAACATGACTAGACTAATCTTACTTAATCTAAAGGCTAGAAACAGTTTGGCTCTTACCATTTAAGCTGGTTGGTTTTACCATTCAGGTAAATCTTAAAATTTACTAGAGTATCTTGGAATTTACCGCAGCTTTGCCTATTAATTACATATATGAAAAAAGAAAACATTAAACAACATAAAGTCGCCAAGAAGCATGTCTTAAATTATTGCTACATACAAAGTATGAAAACCCATTTAACTTATCAATAGCCCAGTACCGATAACAATATATTTTTATCGTATCAGTATCGATACGTTTATTATTAGTAATTAGATGTTTAACATCAAACAATTGAGTGTGTTAACAAGAGTACGATGAACTTATCTCTGTTGAAGGCTGGATAGATTACATTGACTACTAAATCTAATATTGTTAGTGTTTGGAGTACAGGCAACTAAGTTAGACTAATTAGGCTCCTATAGAATATATTTTTATATTAATTTACTGATAAATTGAAATTAATGCAAAATTTATAATTTCACTTATTATTCTTGTATACAATACGTGTATTATTTTTTTAATTTTTAATAAAAGAATATCCCATCGCATGGCATAGCTTGTATTATAAAAATGATGTTAGTAGGACACATCTAAAAGTGGCACGTTAATAAAGGAATAGCACAGAAAGCTTTCAGGATTACTTATGTCCTGTTTGACTCTGTTTTTTATGGAAAACTTTTGATATACATTTATAATTGAAATTTTCATATTACCGGAATTCGCCTCTGAAGATTTTTCAAACATAAATAATTCTTTGATGTCGTTTTGCGTTAGTCGTAAACGGATTTCGATCTTTTTAACAAAGTCTTCTGGGAAGGATTGAGACGTAGGTCGACAAACAAACAATTGTTAAAATCATTTGTGGTTACTTAATAGTTATTAATATTATACAAAAACAATCTATATATAACAGTTGATACTTTGCGACAGAAATCCTACGCCCACATTGGATTGAACCGTTAATTTTATGATAACATTAAGTTCGCAATTTCAGAACGAGAACTAAGGCAACGTCCTCTACGTTTCAAATTAGGATCAAAAGCCTACAAAAAACCCCTTAGTTGTTTGTGTGCCATGCTGACAAGTACTAGCTCGTGAGTGTGAGTGCGATGGCGCGGGTAGTAATACTATCCCTTGCCATCTTGGTGCCTTTGACGTCGCTGATAAAAGTAACGTTTGCGCATTATACACCGACATGGGCAGTCCACATACCTGCTGGGAAGGACACCGCAGACGCCGTCGCGTTAGAACACGGCTTTGTCAACCTTGGAGAGGTAAGGTTTCTTTTATAATTACAAGAAAAGATTAAAGTTCTCAGAACAATATAAAATCCTAATATCTTATCACGAATGATAACACTAATTGTTAAGTAACAATAATACAAAACCATTGTGCTAAAACTAATACTGATTCAAATGATTACATTAACATTGACCGATATGTAGTTTCCGTCTTATTTCAGGCCTCACGCATAGGTACAGGGTAATTTGTTACTATAATACTCGAATCTTAATCTGAAGGAGGTAAATAACTAAATAGTAATAATATATATATTCTTTATTTTGACCTTTCTCGTGGAGGTAGGGTGTGCCATGTGTGTGACTGCAAACGGCAGCGGCCTGAGTATCACTTGACGTGATATTTTTTCCTTCATCTTGTATGGAGCGTAATATACAAACATATATACATTTAATATACATAAAATTTGTTTCATATCTATCTCCCTTTTTCTATTTCAATAAAGACTCACTCTTGAATGGATGGAGTCCAAAGTACCTACCTAATTCACATAAATGAAAATTTCACACTTTCTATAATATAGTAGTCGTAGGTAGTCGAACACTCCGTCACTTAGCGTCAAAAATCGAGACATTACGACATTCGAAGTGGAACTTATAATAGAAGGTGAAATAAAAATAATTTAAGTATAATTAATTCTTTGATTAACATTAAACCCACAACCGATCATATTTACAGATGCTGTCATAAACAAAAACTATGTCAAATGGGATTCGAATCCAATATTCATTCTTCGCATTTTTACCCATCACGTACGATTCCAATTCTTTTGAGAACTACACACTAGTTAGAAAAACATCAACATTGAATAGGCGGGCAACGATAGCAGATTGATATATGAGTATAAGTAGATTTTCTTTGCCTACCTTACAGTATAGAAGATGCGAAAAATAAGAAAAAGATTCACATAATAAATTTTACAATCTCGAACGATCTCAATTCTTTCAGAATTTTCGATATAACCTTATTTCAATGATTTGTTACTTTACTAAATCTTGACATTCTATCTGTACATTACATACAATTGCATATTAGAAAGATTAATGTCTAAATATGAAAACGTTGAGCTAAACTCAACTTATTGCGTTATTAAAGCGACTGACTGCGCAGTGTATCAAATGGCCGCGTCGTCAAGACTGCAGTGTGATAAAATTAGTGAGTTATTTTGAGTAGACCGCATATGCTACAAACCTATGTAAAAGCAAATTAAGGGAAACGTCCAATTTGGTATGTTTGTCCATGTTGTATGAATCCCGCTATGATTTGTAAACTTCAATCTGAACGTAGATAAACAAGAGCTAAAGAGCGGTAATTGTAATAATATTATTATATATTTTAAGTGAATACCGGCGTAGGTCTGTTTAGATAACTAATAGTATTAAAATGTTATCCCAAAAGGAAATATTTAGTAAAGCAGGAGATGTTTTTAACGCTCAAATCTCTTAAACTAATTCGGCTTCCATTTAAAGAAAGCATTCGCCACAAGATGCAGGGAGACAGAAATAAACGGACGAAATTTAAGTGGGAAGACTTATTTATTTAATGTGACAACGTGAATTCATCTGTTTATAACGTACTATTTTCGTTGCGAGGGACGACAGCTCTTCGATACTGCGCATTGAAAGCCACAAAAGGTTATAACTGTGGTTTTATTTATTTGTAAGATGTATTTAGAAGGTGAATGACTGATTAACTGTAAATATATAGTAGATTTCTAGCTGCCTAGGTCTAATCATTCTCATGAGTACTTAGCAGGAATAAATGTATATCTATACTAATAAATAAAATTGGAGTGTCTGTCTGTAATATTAAAATAATCGCGTTTTGCAAAATACATATGTATGTAATACATACGATGTATACATGGTTCATTTACAAAAATAAGATGTTTTACAATTTTTGTCTTTCTGTCTGTGTCTCTATTAGTTCGGGCTAATATCAAGAACGGCGGGACCGATTCTGACGGGACTTTTACTGGCTGATAGTTGATGTAATAAAGATAAACTTAGGTTACTTTTTATTTTAGAATTATATTCTTGAGTTAGATGCTGACAACGTTGCAAACACAACTAGTATAAAATATATATGTTTATTGAACACTATGTTAAGAGTAGAACATATTATAATTTAGTATTTTCTTTGTATCTCACATAGTAAGATAGTCACATAGTAAGGTAGAGCCTAGTGTTAAGATACTCTGTTGTCCTCTTCGACGGCCGTTTTAATCGGAATAATCCCTTAGATTCGTTTATTTGAAAATAACTTTTAGAAAGTCCCGCGTTTCGATCACTACAGTAGTCCGGGGACACAAGTCTTTAAAAATGTGGCAAAATTTAATTGTTTCATTTAAAACATATTATAATGAGTATAAAATAACACAATCTCAGAACAAAAACTTAGAAACTTTAAAGCTTAAAAGATTAAAATAGATCCGGCTGGAGAAATGCGATGTGATCCAAACATCATATATCACACTATACTAATTCTTCCATTTTATTCTAATCCAACGAATTCAAAGGAACACATTAAAATTTTACGACTATTTATTGGGTTACATAACAAACGCATCAATGGTTTTCTTCACGGTAGCGCGAGATTCATTGTTAGTATCAAAGTTTTTTTTCTATTTTTATAAGGTTTATAATTTTTGAATATTTTTGACCGTCACGAAGCTCCTGCATTTAACATGGCTACCAGATAGAACTTAGTGTTAAAATAATTAATTCTCGGCTTTCTGCCGCCGCATAAATTTGTTTGTACCGGATTATGTGATACCATCGTGGCGCATTATGCAGTCTCTGACAGTGAACACGATGGTTATGGGTTTGATTCTCACTCGGGGGTATGAGTTTATTTAAATTATTTACATAACTAAGCACTGGTGACAAGACAAAACACGGCGTTGAGTTCCGCCGCTCAACATTGAATATCTGGAATTTAGGTGGAAAGTGGAGAATGGAATGCCTTGACACTAGAGTCTCTCTGACTACTCTCTTGTTATGCACTAAAAATGTGACGCTGCAGGCTTATAAAGCTGGATTAGGGAAATATTAAAAAAAATGTTCCCCAAAATGAGTTCGAATTTACCATGTACAGATCGTGAGTATAGTGCAATTGCAATACAAAACGACAGGTAAGATAATAAGATATTCCTTAATACCTTAAACATGAACACAATATTTTAAGAGCATGCAACTGTCAGCACCATTTAGTCTGAAAGCTGTCGTATGATAGTGAGAGAGAATAGATGCTTTGATGCTGCGACATACAAAAGGATGCTGTCATTTCGCCATCGACACGTTTTTGATAGGAAATAGCACATGACGTAACTCCGCATTCATTTTTTAGAATGAAAATATTGTACAGTCCAGAATTAAACTGTAAATTGATTTTTTATAAGAACTTGAGCTAATATTTTTTCATATAGTTTGCCTTAAAGTTAAAATTTGTGAAACAAAATATAAAAATAGAAGAGTTATTTAGCGAGAAAATTAAAATTCAGGCTAACCTATCCGAAGCGAGGCAAAAAGTAGTTTGTTTAAGAATATGAATAGTTCGTTACTGTAAAGGACTTTAACAGTATGTTTTAGTTAAGTTAAGATATTGTAGAGTAATTTCGTAACTCAAAGGGAATTGTCTACAGGACAATGGTCTTACTTAATGTGTGTGTTTGTTCGGCTTGAGCGACCATGCGATCACAGTTTAAACTATTATCTTCTTTACTATATCTCTGTTTAAGTTGGTTATGATTTTGTTTTGGGAATACCCAGAGGAGTGCTATGGCCTATACTTAAACAACGGCAAAATGTATAAATTGAATGACTTAAAATGGATTATTTGAGACTTAAAAAAAAGGAAAATATTTATTATTATTGTTATTTCACCTTCACGTTATTTCATTTCACGATATTTAGTGCCAAAATACTTCGTTCTCCAATTTCAATCCGAAATCCAGATATTGAGTGTTAGGTTCTGGAACTAAAGGACGCGTTTTTTTCTTGAGTACAAAAGTGAAAAAAAAAATATTCAAAAATAATCATTCCCTTTAGAGGAAATCAAACCTATAACCAAACGTGTTTATAATCAAACGCTATCCTCGCCTTACTGCTTTCCATTTAAAAAAAAAAAAAAATAATAATTGCTTATTTACGCAATTTTACATCTCAATCGTTAGTAAATCGATTGTATCCTTAAAATGACACAACTGTTGCTCCTCGCTTATCATTCACAAAACAAAAGGCGAACGCAGGCGTACCAATAAGATCACATTTATCGCGCGCACGCAAAATCTTCTTATTCTTATCTATTAACCGTTATCTAAAGTGTGTCGACTGTTTCACCCTGATTCGAAACGTGACTTTTGTATTTTATCGTTTACTGAATATTACTTTCGGCGTGTTACTGAGCTAGTAGTTATTAGAGAATGAGGAATAAACATAAAAATATTACTTTAAAATTTCTGCCAACTGCAGTATATTATGTAGAACTTACTTGGACCATAAAAATATGCCATACATACTCGTCCATACAAATATTTGACGCCATCGTGGCGCAGTGTGACATAGCATCTGACTGCAACCGCAATGGTTATCAGTTTGATTTAAACTATTTGACCTATTTCAGCGCCGTGTTTTTCTAAACAATTGGTGTCTGACCTTGCGTCATCTTCCTAAGAAAATTCATCAAGCTACTTAGTTTAATATTAAAAAAAATGATTCCTTATTTCAACACTTAAGCGGTTGATTTATGGATAAAAAGTTGAATATGTTTGGCCCTGGGCCTTCAGCTATTTTCATTTTTAATTCCATAGAAATCGGGCCGGTAAACTAGCCGTGAAAGCGTAACAGATGGACAGACAGACGTACAGAATTTCGCATTTTTAATTTATTATGAATTTTAAATATAATGAAATAATATAAGTATCAATGTATACTACAAATATAAAAGTAACCATATTGTTAGACAAACTAGGTGCTCTAGTTTCACCACCTTAACACTCAAAACACTGAATTTGCAAATTACTTCAATACTTTACGTATTGCTTAGTTAGAAACACAATATGTTATCTATTTATGAAATTGCGACTTATTTTATTAATGTTTATATCTGTCTGTACACAGTTAATTGCAATATCTATCGACAGACACAACAATTATATTATTAAATGGAATGAGAACGGTGAAGAACCGCCACTGACTCACTCATCTTGACAAGTGAATGACGTAACACGTATATTATGTGAAAAAAAATCACCGTTATGATTTGCTTTTCCAAAGTCATTGTAGGCATTTAAGTGATGCATATTACGGTGTTAATATGTTAGTTCATTTTTGTTTTGATATATTTTTGGTAATAATTGACGAAGTTTTTGTATTTTCTGTAAGTACGAAAACTGACGAAAATGTAGGTTGCCGCAGTTTACATGAACAAGTATCTTTATATAGATATTTTTTTTTTTTTAGATTAAAAAACAAAAAAAGAAAAAAAAAAATCTTCTGGTTACGGTGGTACTAGCAAGGACAAGTTTAAATTAAACGGCTAGAAGTTGTTCAAAATAGAAAGTTAGTTACAGGTCAAGCTAATAAAAATGTGTTAAAAGTCTTAATATAAAACTAGCAGCCCGATTGCGGTTCCACCTGCGTATATTAAAGTTTCGGCTGATTTAGAAAAATAGTTATTTTATAGCAGTTTTGGCGAACAAAAATTATTTATATTTGATTGAAATAAAATAAACATTAATTGTTAAGGGAAAATTACCAAAATATAATAGACTAAACTGTATCTAATCCGCAGAGTCGCTTCTAAGATTGCCGTGTTAAAACGCATAGACAAGTGAAAAAAAGAAATCATTATTTTTGGTTCTATTGCAAAGGCATGTATCATGATCCAATAATAATTTTTCCCACATATCTGATATATACAATGAATGATCACTTAAAATATATTATACATATGTATAGATAATATTTCGTAAAACGACCTTTTTGTATTTTCTAAAACTATCAATCTAAAATGGAAAACACTTTAGAACGCAATAATATGTGTAGAACTTTAAAAAACCTGAAAATAATCATAATACTGAATAAAAAACGAAAAAAAGGAAATAAAAATGTTTTTATACCCCAGTCGTCCTAGCAAGGATTACAGGTTACTAATATGACAATATTATATTGTCATCATTAGATCCAGATACAAGCAAATTATCAATTAAAATAAATGGTCAAAAAGGGTAAAACAGGGTTGCAAGATTTTCTTACATTAATAGAAAGCTGTGAAGAATGTGGCCAGTCGTGGCCCAGTGGCATAAGAGTGTGACTGTAAACGACTGGTTGTTGGTTCGATTCCCACTCGGAAATGGAAATTATATTTCCATTTTCTTCGCTCGGTGTCGAGGTGAAGCGCGGCGTTAAGTTTCGCCACTTAACACGCAAGCCTCCGAATTTGGCGGAAAATGGAGAACAGAGTGTCTTAACACTAGGTTCCCTCTGCCTACCCTGCTGTGTGCGGGATACAGCGTGAAGCTATTTTTAATAGAAAGTCAGAAATGGTGAAGAAAAAAAAATATTATGAAACATATCTAGGTATATAAAATATACACATATCACAAAATTACAGGAAAAAAATGTTAAAGTGGTTATAACAATTCTGTTATGTATTTTATGTCACATAATTTCTTTAATAGGCTATTATACGTTGTTCCTCTGATAACTTGGTAATAAACATGACCTCCAATTATTATTATTTGATAAACTTTATTAGATAATATTCATTAACTGTTTACTTAGTTCTTAAAACTAAATATTTAGATTTTTATAGTCATAACTATATTTGTTATGTTTGTAGTTTTCAGAATTCGTGTCCAGTTATTTTATTACATGTATTTACCTCAACATGAAATTGATCATGGCAGCTTTTGTATCGTACCCGTTGGCAGGCGAATATCTGAGAAAGCAATAAATGATATAACAAATAAATACTTTGCCAAATAGAAAAATATAGCCTACTAGAGACCCGCTCGCGGCTTCACCTGTACATATAGTACAATAAATGTTAAAGGGAGTTTGATAAAACTGCTTTTAAATTATGACATAAGATTAGCGTGCACAAACAAACAAACAGAAAAGAAAATTAAAAATCAGTTGTTTAGGGCTTAGTTTCTATTAATTAGACCTCAATATGGCCTCAACGGCCTCAATAATAATATTTTTCTTACATTTTATTCACTATATTTCTCTCTATCCTCATACGTCTTCCATTAACAGACAGCAATCAGTTACATTTTTATTTTATAGGTACATTTGTAAAGATTATGGGTTTTAAGCTAAAATATCATAAAAGCTCGTTTGCTTATACTTATATACATTTAGTAAACAGACGAAATAATATTGCTTATTTTCGAGCATGTGACAATAACGCTTGAAAATAAGCGTGTTACAGACAACGTGTCGTGCACATCGCATTACTTATTGAAGCATTAATTCTAATGAGTCTGCGTTCCTAGACTATGGAATAGATCTGTTTCATTTTGTAACTGTGTCATTCAATTTAGGAATATTTTTGATTTATTTTAGCACGCCTTTATTAGCTTTATTGTCTTATCAATTAACAAACAATTTCTCCATTATGGGTGGAAAATAGAGAATAGAGTATCTTAACTTCTTAAATAAGCTTTCTAAGCTTCCTACAGCTTCCTTATATGCAGGAATCAGAGTCTGGCTACTTCTATTAACTTCACTTCGCCTATATATCAATAAATATATTGAAAAAAATCTTGCAACGCTAAATTATAATTTAGTACTTTCTGTTTGATTTGTTCAAAAAATATTTTTTTACCAAATCAAATTTCATATGAAGCTATAAGCTTGCCCGAACTATCACGAAAAACAATTTATGTGTTACATTGATTATTTTTATATTAGTTTAAGTTGTGGTTGAAATTGTTGTCATCTTTTGAATTGCTCCTAAACTGAATATATCATTTTAGTACTATCATAAATTGTACTCGATACTAATGGCCGTAAAACAATACATTACAGAATTAACTAAGTATTAGCATGCTTTAACTTTTAATATGAATTGTTATGTTGAAATATGTCCCTTACTTCCAATACAAAGACTTTATGGCCTATTGTAGAACTATTGCTCTCAAGAATGTAATTCACTTACACTTAATGGGTTGCCTTTCTTAAGGAATTGATTGTTATTGTGGTAGTTTAACAAAATATACGAAATTGTGATGGGAGGAGAACCCATCGTTACATGTAATAAGGCAATTCAGTTCAACAAAGATTGTTATAAATGATATCAATTAGTTCGAGCTATTTCAATGTTGGTTCGAAGTAAATCATTGACCTCTTTCTGATTAATGGCTTTCTGGAATTACCTAACAAAAAGATTCTTAGAACTTCTTGTCTTAAATATTAGTTAGAAATTTATTATAATAATACTAGCCACAAGCTCGTTATTTTCATCCCCTATTTTTAGCCCCTTAGGTAGGTAGGTTTTTCTTAATAAGGTAAGGTAAGGAAAATGTATCGAATCAAGTGATTTTCATACAAATTTACAACTCATATTTTTTAACCGTTTAGAGATTGATTTTTGAAAAAAGTAGCCTATGTTTAATCCTGGATAATCAACTTGATGGTCTCTTAAAACGTAACGGAAAGTCAGACAAACTTACGCATTTATAATATTAGTAGATATTATGCGTTATCTCTTTAATGTAGGTATGTAAGTGTATACAAAGGACATCATATTTTAGTGGAAGTCGCGTGCCAGTTATGCATTAATCGTGAAACTTCGTGCATGAAATCTATTGTCTGTTCCTCGCATCTTGTAGGCGTCTATCATAAATTATTGTGTTCAAACAGCTTCCCTCCGTGGAATTTGATTAATATACAAAGGTGTATATTTTTTGTGCATTTTCCTATTTTACGAGATTGAAGATTTTGTTTTATTGAAGTAAATAAAAAATATATTTTTATCGAATAATTCACTTATATAAACTAACTAGTAGACAATAGTTTAACAGAATAATAGCACTTTGTACTGTGTTCAATTTGCCTTTCAGCAATTGACTACAAAATGTGATAGAAAAGCAAATATATATTCAAACAACATAATCAAGTAGTATTGAATGCTTAATAATATGTAAATTGAAGACTTATAATAGGAAATACGGCATGTTAATGGCTCCTGTGTTTGTATAATATAAGCACAAGTAATGAATTAATGATCAATAGAAAACAATTTTAAGCGAAACTTTACAAAATAAGGTGAAATGTAAGGCACAAAGACAGCTACCAACGTCGCGTCGTATGAAATAAAAGATATTCGGCGTAGTTCAAATAACATGAACAGAAAGGCGTCGTTCCTTTGTAGATAAATCCTGTATAACAATATAAATATTATTTTAATTTTATTTTAGAAGATTCGCAGAATTGGGAGATAAGTTCTGTTTGGAATGAATGAATGTATTGTTTTTTTTTTGTGTTTTTATATCTATATTTCTCATTTATAACCATTAAAGAATTAATTTTATTTTGCTTACGTAACAGTAGGAAACATTACGATAATAAAATGTTAGAAATATTAGTTTGTAGTACACGTCCAAGCTCGTGTTTCCGCTGATGCGATCGGACGCATACACATCAAAACTGTCGGCGGATTGCCAAAATGCGTTGGCGCCGCGCTGCGGAGAATGACCTACAGAACTGTGTCGTTGTCTTTAAGGAAAATAAAAATTATAAATGTACCTAAATATGTATTTTCAATGCGGTAGATTTTATTTATGAGATACAGGTCATAGTGGCGTAGTGGACAGCGTCCTACTGTAAACGTGATTGTGGGTTCGATTTACACTTGGGAACTGATTACATTTACATTTATTTCATTTCTCTGCTTAAGTATGTAAGATTAAGCGCAGCATCGAGTTACTCAAAATGCAATAAAGCGCAGTGTTTTGACACTAGATTCTCTGATTATGCTATGCGGAATATGAGTAAATGCGGAATATAATAAATTATTTTAAGCTCTTATACATAACCTCCTGGGTTAATCTTAGTACAATATAGCAAATTACATGTATCAGCAGAACCAATAACGGCTTAAAGCCCAAGTTGTTCAAACATCAAAAGCAGTGACAAATCGAAAGCCTAACTAAGGAATAGTTTGAGAGGATTGTAAAATTGAAAAAGCAATTGTGAGAGATTCTCGACAATGAGGCTTGGTTCGGAATGAGATTCCGTTTTCTTTCGTCTCTATTCTGCAGTCGAATGCGAGGGCGGGCTTCGCGACTGTCTTTTGTGAGGGGCAATCGTCGTCGGCTTAAACGGTCTCCCTTGCCTCAGGGAACGGGTGGCTCGGGTCGAGGGGGTACCTGCTTTGTGTGTCGGCTTTATCTTTCAACGGCCACAAAGTCTGCCGCTTGGCCTTCACTAAACCGATTGCATTAATTTCGCTTATGCCCTATATGTGCCTCGTAGTGACAGCGCATTTGTATAGATTATTGAACTGTGGCTTACTCTGATATCGTGAAAAAGTATTTTATTTTTTGACGCTAGTTGTGGTGTAGGGACACAAAGTGTGACTGTAAACGCGACTGGTTATGAATTTGATTTCCACTTGAGGAATCAAAACATGTAATAATTATTACTAAATATTAAACAAAAAAAATATAAGGTAGTTATAATATAAAAAATAATATATAAAAAATATAGGTTCCCCCTGCCTACCCTGCTGTGTGCGGGATACAGCGTGAAGCTAAAAAAATTATAATTACCTAATTGATATTGGTTTTGTCGGATAATACTCACCGGTGCAAACTTATATCTATTTATTTACATGTTTATCAAATACGATACCGAATATAAAAAAATATAAAGAGCTTTACAAATTAAACAAATAATCATAATAAGCAGTACTTCAGTAAGAGTAAGAGCATTTCAGTTGTAAAAGAAATTAAGTTCATAAGTAGATACGGATAGCCTCTAAGCAAAGACGCCGATGTCGTTACACAACAGGCATTTCTTTCATTCCGCAAAGAGGATTCCAATTCCGGTGGATCAAATTAATACGTTGTCAAAGACTGACACTCAAAGGAAACAAGTTAAATGAGATGTGAAACTTAAAACTGATTAATATTAATGTACAGATAATAACGTCCAAACAAAATAGAATTTACTTTATATTATATAGACTTTTTTGTTTTCTATGTTGTATATAATCTAAATGAATGAATAACATTGGAGTATCTGTTTGTAATGTCAAAATAACTGCTTTTTACTAAATGTACGTAACGTAAGGAATACATGTTACGGAAACCAAAATAACATTTTTTACAATTTTAGTTTTTCTGTCTGTTAAGCTAATCACTGGAATGTCTGGGCCTATTTTGACCGAACTTTTACTGGCCATTGTAATAAGAAGCAACTTAGCCTAAAGTCATATGAAAAATATTATTATACAATTTAATTTTTTTTATTAAATTTCCCGCTGATTTTTTTTTATTAAAGTTCCGGGCACAGCTAAATTGTTAATATAAGCTGCCACATTTTCATACACACATGTGTATATTACATATTAACCGCTTTGACTTAAAACAATATTTCAAGTATTTATAAAGGCATTCCTTTGATATTGGAGTAATTTAGCAAATCAGATAGTTTTGTCTTGATTTGGACAAATGGCGTCTTAGAGACAAAGGGTTAGAGTGTTGAAGCTTCAATAATTTTCGATCAGATAATATTCAAAATGTGGATATTGTGTGCCGAGATATTTATAAGACCGCTCCTTAATTTGAATTCCATTGTTTGCTTTAATAATACACTTTTGATTATTGTTATGTTATATATCTTGATGAAGATAACATATGTTAGTAAAGTTTTGTACACATACGCATCTGTCCAACATTTTCCCTCTACTATATCTATTTTCTTAATAAAAGACAATATAAGTATAAATCATTAATTTCATTAAAATACCTCTTTTAAATCATCGAAAAATATTTTTAAAACATTTATTAAGTAAATATTTACCGTATTATTGCTGTAAAAGAATATTCTTAAAAACGATTTAATTAACTTCGATACGACATACCATATTCGAACATACCGAAAGCTACTCAAATTTTTAACGAAAGTCATCCCGCACGTTCTTTTATTAACAAAATATCGTAATTAGGGGTAATTTATCAAGTCATCGTATACCCTTTAGCTGTTAACATACCACAACTTTTTGAGCGGAAAAAGAGAAAAATACAACTTTATTTGATCAAAACCCCTTTATTCAAATTAAAATGATCCCTAACTCATCAAAAATTGACCCTCTATTATTTCGTTGTAGATATTTCCAAACAGATATATGTATATTCGAAAAGGTCCGCGTTCCTGTTGCTCTTTATCTTAAATCCATTGACCCAACAAATTGCCATCTTACGAGTAACTTGACTGATCCATTTATTTGTGTTTAGTAAGATTGTCTTATGTTATGCAAACTATATTTGGGATTTGGGTCTTCCTTGAGTGATATTAAATTGTCCATCCAAAAGGAGGTATTTACTGTTTTCTATATTATATTTACACGATCTTGTTACGGATAAGTTTCCGCATTTTACAACATATATATATATATAAAATTTATATTTTTATTTTCATCTTTCAAAAGTTGTAAAGCCAACAGAATCTTTTCTGAAAACTGAAATCTTTTAAAACAGTTCATGTTTAACTTACACTTTTTACATACGATAACTTCACGATGGTATCTCAAGAACTAGATTGGCATTAAAACTCGGATAAAGAAAACCATTAATTCTGAAAACTTTTGGAATTTCTATCGACTCGTTGCTTCTTACTTGGTATGCGGTTTTACAAAGTTTGAATGACTTCGTGATACGTATCATAAACTTCACCGACTTGTCGAACTATGAAAATTCTGTAAATTAAGTTCACATTCAAATATCAAAGATTTAATGAACTTGATTGGTAATATTGGAATATTGCTTAATAACTAGGATCCGAAAATTTTGCCAATTTACACTAAATATATCCATTGTATTAGTGTACAAACATATTTTTTAAGGTAATCTGTACGAGTGTGGCTACAACACTTGTATAAACAGTCGATTTTATTACATTAAGACACCAAAACACTTGTCATTGGTTTCTATAGTTACTAACCGCTTCTATAGTTACTAAGGCTATTATTAATCCCGAATAAAGCAAAACATAATGACATAGAGTCGACGCCGTAATAAGAAGCTAGTCGTGTTATTAGAATGTCAGGGACTGATTATGCGTAGATACTAAAGGTGGTCCGACATTGGACGAAGTTGAAAAAACTTGTACCTGAAGTTGTCCTAATGAAGGTCGCAGTTGGGAACGGACATAGTTATTATTATTACTTTGTTTGTATTTATCTTTATGCGTGTTTTATTTTAGTAGGATATGCGGAGAAAGTAGTGAATAATTTAAATTTTGTTTTCTGCCGGCAAATTTAGAATTATTTCACTACTGTAATTGAATATTTTAAATAATAAAACTTGAAGTAACGTGATCAAGTAAATAGCTTATATTAAACATACATATTTTTAAATTGTATAGACAAGCATCGCGTGCGGTCACATACACCATACTAGTGTTATCACGATGATCCTCCATCATTATTATCAACACGATCACAAGTCTTCTTATTTTTTTGGACCACTATCATTTATGGAAATTAAGTACTTATTATTTTTTTGTTTGTATTCTAAGAAATAACAAGTCGATTTACAATAATTATATTCCTTATGTCTGTTGGTGATGTAACACCAATGGTGGTTATAATTATGACCAATTACATAAATATAATAACTTATTATACGATAATACTAATAATTCCGATAAAGAAATTGAGCAATTTTCCTTTATATAGACGTCGACTAAAGGCTTTATTATAATGTAATAATACAAGCAGTTTTCCATCAAGGTGTATAATTTTTATTAAAAGTAACAACGTCCATATTGTTTGTTTAGAGAGATTATAAATCTTCAGTTAAAGTTTCTTGTTTGTTGTATGCTCCTCGTCTCTCGAGTTTCCGAGTTAATTTCATCAATAAAGCTCTTATCCTTATTACTCTAACAAGTAGAAGATGCGATTATTATCTTTTACATACTTTTAATGAACGTATATTTACACAAATATATAATGTTTATTTTTTTATTTATACTGAACTTAGATTGAAGTACAACTATAGAAAACACGTTATTGTACTCAATTTCTTTGTATTCACATAACATACTTTGATCAAATATGTCTGTGAATTAAAATTGTCTTTTTATAACATATACAGGTTCCTATAAAACCATAATGTAGCTATAAAACAAGGTAGAAGCTCAAAACTATTAAAGAACAGGTACTTTACTATTTATAAGACAATATGATTGCAGCCATTGATATTAACATTGCTGAACTAAAAACATAAGCCGTATAATCTCTACATTCCCTCGGCTTGTTTATTTTCAGACGTGTATAACAAAACAAAAATTACATTCCTTTGAAATTGTCGAACAATTACAGCTACTAATCGTTTGAAATGTTCTTTTGCAGGTTATATTTATTGTGTACACTTAACAACATATTTGTCAGAACACTATAAAAAGCGGCGAGGGACACGCGAGACATCTGTTTGGGGTTTTGTTTGTTTTCTATTTAAGTCTTGTTCAAGTAAATATATCTAATTGTTTGTAATTCTCTGTGGTTACGCCTGGTTGACAATCACTTGAGGTTAATTAACCTAAATAATATTATTTAAATATATTATGGGGTCAAATAAATACTGTAACCTTATTATTGATTCCTTTAATAACACTATTAATTGCTTATTGGTTTTCTTCGGTTTATTATACATTTTAAATGTTGACTTCTTATGACTAAAATGTCTAAGCGTTATCTTCAATTTCTCAATTGACTTTGACTGACGTCATCGAGAAAGCGTCACTCATTTGACACTTCCGGTTTCACCAAATGTATTGGTATTACAATATAAATTAATTTTATCTCTTTTAAGTAAAATTACAGAACCCTAGAAACTGACAGGATGGTTAAAAATTATTGTAGTGTATTCCCAGCTCGTGCGTCCGCGGTAGGTCGTACGCCGCCTTCATAATAAGTCCATTTGAATCTGTTCATCTTTTATTTGCTTTGCGGCTCGCTGTGTTGTTTCATTTTATTTTGTACAAACCGTCTCTCGGATTTCGTCTTTATCGTTATTGAAGAGTCCTTTCTTTATCTTTCTAATACTTTATGGTTTTAATGCTTTTTTTAGTTGTTACTTGTTAGGTTATTATTTGTATTTTTACATTGAACTTAATTATTATTTGATAATATAGTTTTACTCTTAAGCACTATGAAGTATAGATTAATATAAATACAAGCCAAGGCTCGACCTGTACGTTAGATATTTGCATAATAACCACAACACTTTTTATTTAAATATTAGATTATAGTTTGAAATATGTATGTATGTATGTGGTTTTATTTAATATTCGATGGCCATAGTTTGTTGGTTAAAGCCACCATTATGCAATGGCACAACGTCTGACTAATCAAGACATTTATGTATTTCACCCCTACTCAGAGAAATCATTTTGGTGAGACAAATTGCGGTGTTGAGTTACGTTAATGGTTATATAATACTTCGATTTCAAGCAGAAAGTGGATAACTAGTACTAGTCTTGATACTAGAAGCTTTTTACACTCTCTGCTACGTATAATAAAAGAAAAGTTGATTTTTTGTGTAGACACTTGGTACTTCTTAGAGTTGTCCAAGCATATTTATTATGCAGATACAGAAAAGACCTGTGATTTGGCTTTACGATAGCAATGTTTAGTATACGTTCGCGAGCTATTAAGTATTGTTTCTTATATCGCACGTGTTCTATACTTATGGTGCAATAAATTTTGTACAGATAAATCTACCTTTTACTATAGTTTTACCCTATTCTTGTAGTTTTATTGTTTCAAATTAAAGAAGGTATGCAAATTGTATGGTTTGCTAGAACGGGTTTAACATACTTATGTTTCATATAACAATGATTTAAAAAACATTTATATTTGACGCACCTTGCGAAGAATACTTAGTAGTGAGTACTTGAAAGAATAAAGCCAGTGACGCATTACTCTGTATGACACATTTAATATATAAGTAATTTTTGGTTACAACTTATGTATTGTTATAGATATTATTTTTATGCAAATTCATGCCTAAGTAAGCATGATTTGTTTTATACAAGTAAAGTTACTGTTGTGGCCAGTCGTGGCCCAGTGGCACTAGCGTGTGACTGTAAACGACTGGTTGTGGTTCGATTCCCACTCGAGGAGTGGAAATTATATTTCCATTTTCTTCGCTCTGGTGTCGAGGTAAAGCGCGGCGTTAAGTTCCGCCACTTAACACGCAAGCCTCCGAATTCGGCGGAAAGTGGGGGCTGCTGTGTGCGGGATACAGCGTGAAGCTAAAAAAAAAACAAGGTAAGTATTGATACATAAGGGAAAGACATATCTTTTTTAAAAAGATAACACGTACTGTAGAGTGTGATAAATTCACATGAGTATAAATATTTAAACACTTTTATATCAACAGCACCACATCATCATAGTACGTGTATTATTACACATCATATAATTCGTTGTATTTTTTTTATTTACGAACCGATATGATAATAATATGAGGCTAAATGTTAAAGGAAAGTTACCAAAATACAATAGTCAATACTGCATAAAAATCAGTTAAGTCGTTTCTGATATTAACGTGCAAACAAACAAGCAGACGAACAGAAAAGAAATTTAAAAATGATTAGGATCCATTACAATGATAAATGCCCTCAATAATATTTTTTCTCATATACATATCTCCCACATCCAGTAACATTTTTTTTATACGAATAGATGAACATTGCAATAAAAACAACCGCTAATAGTGTATTGTGGTAAATAACTTTTAACTCAATTGTATTTTAAATCATCTCATTAAGGTTATGACTCAGTACATTAAAGAAAGCAAATCATAAGAATGGCCACTTAATACTCTTAAGAACAACAATGTTGTTTGTTTATACGGCTTCAGCTGGAGACATCTCATATAGCTTTGATGACGTTCGAGATATTTGACTCTTGACTAAGGGTTACTTTTATTATTATTGTTAGTGTTTTTCGACAAGGGTTTTCTTTATGTTTTTTTTTGCAACTATTGAACTAACGACAAATAAAATTTGTAATTTGGACTGTAAAAACTGGTATTAACACTAATTTAAAATACAATAAGCGTACTAAATTTCTTTTCTTTGTGGCAATAAAATGTTATGACACATTACATTATTATTTAAGGCACAAAGTAGCTTTCTAATTTTTGCTAAATGTTTCGGTTATTTTTGTATGGCAGTAACACTACATTTTTGCCAAAAAATAAACAGTTATTTTTGTACAGTTTGTTCTATACAGATTTAACAATCTGAACTATGTTCTGAGAATATTATACTATTACGGATAACGTCATATTAACCAAATCATGATAACATATAATAAAAAAATGTATATGACTAATTAGTATCATTCAGGAAGTATATCAAAATGAGGTAAAATTGCGACGTCTCTCTCTAAACTCATTCGTGGGTTCGATTCTTACTTGAAGGAATAATTATATCAAAACTATTTCTATTTTGTCCGCTCTATTCCATTAGGTCCCAGCACTCAAACGAATGACGAAACAAAGTGTTTTAACACTAAAGTCTCTCCGCACCTAGTGTTAAGACTCACCTTGCCGTACGGAAATTGAAGTAAAATTTATTATTGTATCTCAAATAAATTGTGTAAATTAATTATTATAAGTGTTTATATCATTTAAATTAATATGATTTATTTAAATCAAAGAAACACTTATATCTGCACTTAAGGCAAGTATGTCGCAATCTCGGCACGTGAACACTAAAAACACAAAATAAGCAAAGGCGACATTATGGTCGGAGGAGATTTACGCTAGCGTTTTAATGTCTCGCCTCAGACGACACTTGCAATTTGTCTACTGGCTACGGGAATTATCGAGCTTGTTTCTCGTGTAACTTCACGCTTTTTCTTCTATATCAAAATAGTCCTAGAGAACCTAGTGGTAAGACACTCCGTTCTCCACTTTTCGCCCAAAATCGAGAATATAACTATTTCTCATATATACCAGAGCGGGGAAATAAAATATGTAATATTTCATTCCACTAGTAGAGTAGAAATCGAACCCACAACATCGCGTTTATATTCAGCCGATGTCCCACTGCGTCACGAGAGCCTCTTCCTCGAGTTTTTGAAGACGCCTTTCGGGATCACTATTAAAGGTATTGTAGGGTAAGGCAAGGTATTATATCTACTGTAATGGTGTTCAATTGATATTCTAAGCCTTTTTTTACTTATTTTTTTCATCTCTGGTGAAGTATGATTTTTGTAGACGCAAGCAGGTGGTAAAAAAATATTATTAAAACTCTAGTCAGTGTAAAAAACCACTAAGAAAAAAAAATGTTTTTTATATTTTTTGGAATTATTTGCATCAATTAATAGATATTTTTTTTCGTTTTGTTAGAGTATTAAATAATAGAATATACTTAAGTTCTAGGTAAGCTGGTGATATGTGGACACTTTGCCTGTTATTTATTTTACACACAAAGTAGAATCATTATTTCCAGATATTTTTCATTTTTCAACCGTTTTTAAATTGAAAAAATGAAATTAATTTTAAATCAAATATACTAATTTTAATTCTTCTAAATTTTATCTATTCAAAATAATAATTAATCCGATTACTCTCGTAAATAATAAATAATATTTTTAATACATGAAAACACTCAAAGTATTTTATCCCTTAAAGAAGAAATTTATTAAAATCGTCCCTTTGTGGTTGTTTGAAATTGAATGTGGCTTGTAATTTCGTTTGAATTTCACTTTAGTTTTAAATCTTGGAATAAAATTCTTTCATAAGTCTTTCATAACTTTTGAACAATTAAAATATTTTAAATTTGAGATATTTGGAATTTAATCTAATAAATAAAACTTTTTAAAAATGTTTTAACTTTATTAATGAATAGATGGACAATATAACAGATTTTACCTTTTAAATGACTGGAATTATTTTCTCTATTGACGTTGAATAAGTCATAAGGCCTTAAAGCCGTCGTAGCGTAGGCAGCGTCTGACTGTAACCGCAATAGTTTAAGGGTTCAATGCCTACTATACCTAGGAAATAAAGATTCTTAAATTATTTTTATTTTAACGCTCTTGTAAGACAAAACGTGACATTCAGTTCAAATTTGCTAATGCACGCATTTTTTTTGAACAGAGTGTCTTAGACTCTCTAGGTGTCTCTGACTCCCCGACTTTAAAATGCCTAAATCTGTATATAAAAATAATATATATAACTATCCTCAAATCACATTCAGACAATGTGATAATAATCTACGTGCAGAATTTTAAATAGCGATCTATTTCTTTGGCAGCTAATAAAATGTAAATCCGGTTTTGGGTTCCACAAAAAAGGTGACCAAGGCCTAACCGCAAACTTACCAAGATTTTTAATCATGATTTAAACAATGACTGATATGAATTACTAACTATACATATATTAAGCTATATTATAATTTTTTGCCACTCAACACGCAATGCCTCCAAAATGAATCGGAGAATGAGGAATGAAGTGTCTTAACAGTAGGTTCCCTCTATCTCTCCTGCTGTGTGCGGGATACAGCAGGAAGTTATAATTTTCAAATAAATACAATTATGAATTTTCTGTTGCCTTCGGAATTACGAGCAATTTTTTAGCGCTTTTCTATACTCCCCAATGACCAATATGCTAAATTTCAGTTTGCTCCAGGTAGTAGTTGGGGCTGAGCGTTATCTATCAGTCACTTTGTAAAGGATTGAGTCTTGTTTATAGATTTTATATTTATACAGCGCCATTAAGTGATAGAATAATACCACTCTAACCATATGTGGTATTTGCAGGTACAAATCTCACTTAAAAAGCGTAGTTTGTAACTGTGTGACAACGACAATAGTTTCTAAAATCTAGTAGTTTCTAAATCTGTCATATCGACATTTACCCCATAGTATTTATTGTCTCTAAAATAACAAAAAATGAAGTTCTACTTAGAGGCCGTCGTGGAGCAATGATACAGGGGCTAATTATAAACGCGATGTTGGTGTGTTCGATTCTCACTCGAGGAAATATTTTTATACTATCTTCATTTCTTGTTCTCTCTGGACAAAGTGCGGCGTTGAGTTTCGCCACTTAACACGCACTGTCTTGATTTCGGGCGGACAATATAGAATGAAGAAACACTGTTATGCCGAAACTGCATGAAACTAAGTAAAATATCGCTTACTAATTATATGCTTAATTGCTTACACGTAAGGTGTGCGTGAAGAGGTAAGAAACAAATGAAATCTTCAATTCGAAGTCACCTAACATCTTAAAGAAATAATGTAATATAATAAAAGTCTCAATATTCTCTCGGTCAGCGCAAAGTACGAAAGTGCAATGCACAAGAAAGCGTATTCACTGCGAACTTATCCATCCACTATCTGGCTCAGCATCTCCCGCAGTATGAACTTGTGAACTTAAGATCCAAACGGATAGCCAGACCATTATCGACGAGACGGAAGCCCGTTCAAATCCAAATGCAGGCACGTTCCCTATAACTTTAGACCGGCTCTAGATAAGGCAAACTTCGCAAATTGCAACCATTCCCAACTTCTGTTTGAGTTCTTATATGTGGAATACAAAACCAAATTTATATTCGAGCAATATCATGCAACTTTTCAAACTGTCTTTATTTCATTTTACGATTGTATTTTGTGTTTTGTGTTCGGTGAAACTCATTTTGTGAAGTTACTTTATTGCTTTTATTGTTATGCTTAATAATCAAAATTATTGCTTGAATATTAAAAAAAGCAGACTCACGTTTTTTCCGCCAATCCAAAACCTAGATTGCAAAATAGTCTCAATTAGTAGTTTAGTCAAATGTTTAAAAGAATTTGACAACAAAAAAGAAACCAGAATAACATTTCTTTAAAAGTAGAGCTGAACGGATTACTTCGTTTAATTCACTTTTAAATACTTCGTGCAAAAACTTACAATAAATACAGTTGTAAAATGTAAAATAAAAGACATTGTGTAAACATTTTCGATCAACGCTATTCGAACGTTGAGACAAGGAGGAACATCAACATAATCAAAGTACTTTATAAAAATGAGGTATAAATGTTAAAATCCAACCTTTCATTCAAGTAGATTGTGCGGGACGGCTGACAGAAGTTGCCAACAAACTGCTCTGCTCTTCTCAGATAGGGGTGCATTTTGCAGTTTGCAACAGGGACATTTGTTCAGACTTTAACTCAGTAAAGCCGAAATTATTCACGACGACACGAATAGTAAAACGCCTGAATTTATCACCACTTCAACGACCGGATAGAACGAATTTCGCTTTCGTCTCGCACTTAACTGACAACAATAAAAAGATTATTTACGATGAATGGTAAAGTCTATCGTTCTGTCAATTGAATGTCATTCTGATATTGGCTGAAGGGAACATACGAGTTCGTAGCGTAGCTACTTGAGGAAGTGAGTTGTTTCATACTGTTTTTAACAATGATTTTTCGCTTTTATATTCTACGCGTTTTCTTTATTTCACATTACAAGACGGATGCTTACGTCAGCGTGGCACGCACCACTCAGTGTTGGACGAGGGATATAGTGCGTTCGATCCCACTCCGGGGATTATATTGAAAGAATTACTAATGGAAAATGGACATCCTTTGTGTGCCTTAAGATTAGGTTATCACTTATTGGCATACTTTGCTATATATATGTACGACATGCGTAAATCTTTAAAAAAGACAAAGAATAAGTCATACAATGCTATAGATTTTGTTTTTTACGAAGAATGGTTATAGCATTTTAAATATATTTACCTAACATTTGTTTTTATGTAATTAATAATACATGTTTATATGTTTTACAATTATTTTTCTTGTCTAGTGTACCGACTACTAATTAAGCCTACTGTTGTATAATTAATATCGGATTTATACATTATTATTACCATAATAATTATAATATTTAAGACACTCAAAGATAAACAGTGAACTAGTGACTTACAACATCCGCCGTAAATTGCGATAACATTTGTAATTTCAAAGGCAAATGTTAAAATAACACTTTTTTTGTACCGCAAAGTCCCGTGGCTCTTTTAAACAAAATATAAAAACTTGTTTGAAACATATTAAAACCAACTTGGTAAGCATATAATTTGGTATTCTTAAACTTTTGGCACTCGTCTTGTTCAATTTTCTCAGTAAAAGTGTATTTTTATATTATGGTTAGCTTTATATACACCGTTTAATACAAATATCCATATGTACTAATATTTTAAAAGCGAAAGTCTGTCTGTCTATTATGTTTTTACGGTCAATCTACCGGTCCGATTTTGATAAAATTCGAATTGAAAACAGTTGAGACGCAGGGTTAAACATAAGGTATTTTTTTCATAATCTACGGGATGCCTAGAGGGTTAAATTGGGAGATGAAAGTTTGTGTGAAAAATCTAAGCCACTCGGCCGATTTTGGTGAATTCTTTTAAAAAGATAGTAGATGACGTAAGTTCTAACATAGGCTACCTATTTTATTTATTGATTAAAATTGTAATTGACGCGGGCGAAGCCGCGACTGCATCGCTAGCTTATAATAATAGGTACATGAGGTCTTTTGTATGAATCATAATGGCAACCGAATGAAAAGAAATCTCAATTTTTAATAGGTAAGAAATGATTCCGTCGAATTTAATTAGAGGCAAAGGGGAACAAATTCATTTCCGCAAGCTTCTGACCCTAAGTCGTTGAACACGTGCTTGCGATAACTTAGTTCCTCGAGGTTATTAGGAACTTGCCCCAATTAGAAGTTAACATTTAGAATAGCGAGAGTTTAAGTTAGAACGTTATAATTGTGTTAGAAGCCAGTTTTATTGTTAAACTTAAATATTTTGTTCAAGTGTACCTACCTATGGCATAAAGTTATGTATTGTTTGGGTAGAATGGATAGAACAAATTTTTTTTGTATATTAAGTATGGAATTGATTTTTCTTTTTATATTTTTGTTTTTGTCGTTTTTATTTTATCTGTTCTATTAAATTCTGTGTTTGTATGCGTGCAATAAATAATTTTATGTATTTATGCATCTTCATATTATAATTGTAGTCATACTTACATTTTTGCTAATCAATGAGTAAATCACAAGGTGACAGACAATACACATCTAAAACTACTTGATTAAGATCATGAATATTCATTATGTAGGATTTCAAGAAAAAAAAAATCTTGAATTTTTTCATTAATGGAAAAAATACAAATTAGAGTCGAACCAGTTTAACATAGTCCGGCTAGGGTCATGAAATCCCCGCTAGCGAAATTGCGGGCGAAATCCTATTTAAAAAATAAATTTACAATTATAATATATTTGTAAATGAGTATTATAATACTTCTACTAATTACTTTACTTGTAAATACAACTATGTTCTGCACAACTATTATATGTTAATAATATTGCTATTTATATTATTCCGAGAGTGGCAGCATATGTAAACAATATTGTTACATATTTTTTTTAGTTTCACGCTTTATCCCGCACACAGTAGGGTAGGCAGAGGGAACCTAGTGTTAAGACACTCCGTTCCCCACTTTCCACCGAATCCGGAGGCATTGCGTGCAAGTAGCGGAACTTAACGCTGCGATTTACCTCGACGCCAGACCATTAAATATTTCCACTCCTCGAGTGGGCATCGAACCCACAAACAGTCGCTTTACAGTCACACTTACGTGCCCCCACACCACGATATGCCTATATTTTCATAATATATAAAAGTATAAAATATAAACATTAAAAAAACTGTCCCAATTAAAACATCCAACACCATATTAAAATAGACGTCCGGTAAAACTTTACTTTTATAATATTGACACAAAACACTTGTGCACATACATACATAATAGATATACCTAAGTATTGTACGTAGAAAACAAGAGCATAATATCATTCATACTTATTCGACCTAAATCTCGCTAGCGCACTCCTAATGCGCTTATTTACCTGTCTTTTAAATATTCCCTGTTTGTAAATTAAACGGTATACGAGGCCTTCTAATTTGCATTTATATTAGAAATGATATCTTTCACTTGTATGCGTCGCTTAACTAAATTGATGTAAATAGAAAAATATTTAAATGTTCTCCAGCATTTCTATTACGGTAGATTTTTGAATTCAAAATTAGGTTTGATGTTGTAATGCTAATAAGCTACCATAATAATTATTTTTTTCTTTTTTAAGCTTAGATAAGATACTTAGAGTATAGAGTACTTAGTGGAAAGACACTCCGTTCTTTTCTTTTCCTGAAGCCGAGACTTTGCGTGTTGAGTTGTAGAATTAAACGGTGTGTAATCTTGTCACTCGAGTACAGAAATAAAAAAATAATATAATAAGCCTTCAAGTGGGAATAGAACCCAGAACTATCGCATGTACAGTGAGATATTACCACCCTGCGCCACGCCGCTTATAATTATTCTAAGAAGTAATATAATAAAAAAAATATATGAATAATAATATATGATAATGAAATATTTGAGTAATATAAATTTGAATTTTAGATACCTACAAGACTTAGCTAAGCAATGTAGAACTTATAAATATTTTAACTAGCTTTTTAATTCAGAGCCTTTGAGAAAAAAAGATTTTACTTGATTTATTAAATCTTATCTTTACTATATACTGACGAGTATTTACTTAACAGTGAGAAAGAGGCTATCGTGGAGCAGTGGGGCAGCGTCTGATTGTGAATCCGATTGATTATAGGTTCGATTCTTATTGAGAAAAAAAATATTTTAATTTTCAGCTTTGATATCTAAGATAAAACGCGGCGTTAAGATCCGCCAAAAAGTAATAAAGAACGGAATATTTTGACACTAGATTCTCTCTGACTAAAGCAGGGTTGCTTTACGAAAAACCTTTAAAATGTCAAATAGTTTCTCCAGTTCGAAATCTACTTCAATTCAAGAAGTAATCAAGAAAAACAATAAAATAAATGTGCGGTGTAACTAAGCTAGAAAAAGAGCAGATGACGATGACTACTGCTGGTTCATTATTGGCTCCGACACTGGGCTCTAAACAAGTTTAAGTTAGCTGACGTTGAGGATCGTGTCGCTTCGGGAATACGCTGAATTAAAAGTGGAAATGTAGGGAAATTGGATTCCACGAAGAGAACTTGTTTTAGAGTCCAATTTGAAATGATTTTTTTTGCGTGAACATTTTTTAATATTTTGTCTGTAAAAAATACATATTTTTGTGTCAAAGTATGGAATATACGTAGTTTCATTTTTAGATTCACTCTGTATCCCGCACACAGCAGGGTAGGTAGAGGGAACCTAATGTTAAGACACTCCGTTCCCCACTTTCCGACGAATTCGGAGGCATTGCGGTTAAGTGGCGCAACTTAACGCCGCGCTTTGCCTCGACACCAGAGCGAAGGAAATGGAAATATTAAATATTTCCATTCCTCTAGTGGGAATCGATCCCACAACCATTTTTCTAAAATGCAAAAATTAGGGAATCTAAGATAATAAGGGGTTTGGTGTTATTCATTGGAATACCGGATACTCAACCCTACGCTTGTCTTTTTACCAAAGCGAAGTAATTAAAATTATTTGTTTATATATTAGTCAGTGCTTCGAGTGGGAATTGACCTCATAAATAATCGTGCTTACAATCAGATGCTGTCACATTGCGCCACGATAGATTCAATGGCTTTTCATTTCTTTCATACGTATCTATAGTTTTAATTATTACTTTTACATTTTGGATTTACTCATAAAACAAAATATGTTAACACACTACACATTGCACCGCAGACAGGCAAGATAAGGATAAGAATTTGTAAAAACTATATCAAATTATTTATAATACATCAAATATGTCTAAATTTTCTTTATATAGAAACAGCAAATCAATAATTCTCACAAGAACTGTACGTCTTGTATCGAACTATGTATAGCGACACATAAACTCACAGCAATATAAAACTGTCAAACATTTATAATTTAGTATTTACACTTTTATCATTGTAACTAGTGTCCGGTTTGCGGCTTCGTCCGTGTAAACTATAGAACTATAGCTATTTCATATTTCGGGAGCCTTTCTCACTAAAATGACAAATTGCTCAAATTTATTAACGAATTATTTCAAAAGAAATATACTTATACGTATAACAATAAAATTTTTGAAATCGATTTTTTTTCGTCGAATTCGTCTGGGTTTTGAAATCAATTCGATAGTTTCGAAGATTACTTGCCTCAAACAAACATACTTACAAACGTTTATCCGTTTATAAAATTAGTATAGACATATTCATATATAAATTAAAGAAATATTCGTTTATTAAACAAAATTATATAAAAAAAAACCTACAATGCGAATGCTTTTCATAAATTAAGGTTCACTTCTCTTTGAACAGATGTAAGATCATAACGGTAGAGCGGCACTAACGAACTTCTGTCAAGACCGTCAAAGGCAGTCTAGCTAAGCGTAGAAAGGTAACCAAAGCCTTTGAAACATTACCACCTGAGAGGACTTTGCGTACGACTGCAAATGTTCTCTTGTACGCAACCATCAAGTTTGTGCCATATTAAAAACAGCATTGTAACACTTAAATATTAAAATTCGGTCGAAAAACGCTTAAAAATACATAAATTTTGTATATTTTTTCTATGAATATTGAAATATTAAAAAAATATATTTTTTTCTTATATTTCAAAGTGTATAATACCTACAACAAGTTTTAAAAGAATATTCATAATATTCAACATAAATTGCAAAAAGGTAACGACCTACATTTTATCCAAAGTGCTTAGGTATTCTTTTTTATGGTGAAGTCATTTACCTCCTTTTAACGAAACGGGAAAAGGTTATATTTTGAAGGTTGGTCATCACTGGCCCGAGTGTTTCTTATCGCTGGCGTAGATAAGAGCACTTGACGGGTCTATCAAATTAGGCTTTTACGACACCCTATTTATTATATCTATCAGTCAGAAAAAAGGAAATTTTTCAAACATAAGGTATTACTGCGTTATGTTATTACCCTAAATTTATCACCCCTGTCAAAAAGTATGTTAGGTCATTTTTTTCTTATTTATTTCATTAAAATTTATACATTTAAAGAATTGTTTTTAGTCTTCGCTCTTTTTTCCGCATAGGGTAGGTAAACAGAATCTAGGGCAATGTCAAGAATCCACTATTCCGCCCGAATTCTAGATCTATATTACGTATTGAGCGGTGAAACTTAACTGTAGGCTATTTATTCACCAACACCGTTTTTTTTAATGACGTAATGACTTTCCTAACCTATTATCCATAACGTTTACAATCAGACATTGTTTTATTGCCAAAAACTTTAAAAGTAATATATAAGTCATAAAAGTTTTAATTATAAAATTCGAATTTTTGATATACACAGCTGTTACATTTGATTGAGATGCAGTAAGTCATTGCAGAGGTCCAGAGTCGGTATAACGGCGCACCGCGCATTGCATTCCACTTCCGCGCGACATTGTAAGTGCCTATATGGAATCTTGCCAAGCAAGCAAGGCCACGGCTATTCGGATCTCCACTCAACTAAGATTTGATTAGATTCGCCATTCATGCACATTTTTTTTATCTTTTCATAAAATATTTATAGCCTTCGATTATGAAGTTGTTGTCGATGTTCGTTTATGAAATTGTTAACTTCACCCTTTTCTCGTAAAGCTCTAAAGAAAAACATTTTTAGATGACGTATACGATTTTTGGAAAACTTGTAATAATTGTGCTCATGAACAGAATTAAACTCCAAATTGTTCTGCTATCTATATCTATCTCGAAATTTCACTTTTATTGTTTGTAAACCAATACTTTAACACTGTTTAAAATGTTATTAACATACTTAAGAAATTGAAAAACATACATACATTTTTAGAACGTATAAAAAACGCAGCGGAGTTATGGACACTAAATATTTCTTTATTTATATTTTACTGTTTCTTTATTTATTCATTGCTAGCCGTCATCGTTATAACATTTGTTTATGTAATCTTCTGAGTCAATCACAAAACAAATAACAGTGAATTTCACAAACAATAATAATAATAATTACGTAAGTATATATATACTTAGGTAATAATTAGAATTTCGGGAAGCAATTCAATTAGAGCGCCTTCAATAGATGTCCAATGTTTGTTTAATTAAAGATTATTGATAGATCAAAGCACTTTGTGAGAATTGTTTTTGGGAATATAAGACGAAATAGTATTAGTATTTTTGTTATATTTATTTTACTTTTTCCATACTTATATTATAAATGTGAATGTCTATCTGTTTGTCTGTCACGCTTTCACGGCTAATCTACCGGTCCGATTTGGATTTAGAATGAAAGTAATAAGTAATGTAGTTTCAAATATCGGTTACTTTATTTTTCAAAAATCCACCTCTAAACGGTTGAAATAGGGGATGAAAGTTTATGTGAAAATTTTAAAACGCTTGACCGATTGTAATGATTTTTGGTATAAATATAGTTGATAATCCAAGTTTAAAAATAGGCTTCACGCTGTATCCCGCACACAGCAGGGTAGGCAGAGGGAACCTAGTGTTAAGACACTCCGTTCCCCACTTTCCGCCGAATTCGGAGGCTTATATATATATATATATATATATATATATATATATAGATATAGATAGATATATATATAGATATAGTATATATATAGATATATATATATATATATATATATATATATATATATATATATATATATATATATATATATATATATATATATAAATATCGGTTACTTTATTTTTCAAAAATCCACCCACGAGGATTGATATATAACGGAACTTGTACATAGTTGAGAGCGGGCTGCTAGTGTAGAAATAAAGTAAAGTATTCAATTGACGTAAACACATAAGTATGTAAATAATATATATTTTTAATTTTACTCAATTATTCATTAATTACATTATATTAATAATATAATTATATTATTGTCCTAAGTTTGTTTTCCCGAATTCTATCTTAATATTCCCATGGCCCATGGCAATTTATTCCACTCCAATAAACGAAACGAATACTTTAGGGACGTTCGGGCCTATCGTTACAGAACAGCTTATTAAGTGGTTTAGCTTAAAGCTATTATAAAATGAAACCATTTCTATATCAACTATTTATGTGATTTTAAAACCTTACTTTTGTCAGTTCCATGCTTTACGATACATAGCGTGGCAGGCACACAAAATTTAGTGTTGTGACACTCCTTTCTCCGTTACTAAAATTGAATACCTTGCGTGTTGATTACTAGAATCAACGCTGCGTTTTACCTTGTCAGTTTTAAATATACTCATATCTTTGAACGGGAATCAAACCATCTGTCCTGCTTCCCTATAATGACTTAAATCCTAAAATCCTTAATCTAATTTAAATAATACAATTAACAGCAGTAGAAATATTTAAATAAAAGAAAAAAATATATTATCTTTCATATAGCAGTGTAACACATGTACACACATTACTAATATAAGAATATGAAAACATCCGAATCGCCCGTAAACTATGGTGAGAGTACTTCAAACGCAATATTCGGGGTTATAACAGTGGCAATATAAAATGTATTTTGGTTGGAGCATTTTAGTCTCGCTGTACGCAGTGTAACGTAATAACTGCCACCTGCGACGTCTTTGTGTTATTCCCGAATAGTAATAATAGTTTAAGTTATATGGACTTCGTCTTGGCAAATTGCAGGCCAGCCTGAGTGTATATCTTGGCTATCGCAGCACAGTAAACGTCTGTTAGTAAACACGATTGGTTGTGTATTCGTTTTCCACTTGGAAGAAAGATAATGCGTGACTGTAAACGACTGGGTGTGGGTTCGATTCCCACTTGAGGAGTGGAAATATTTCATATTTCCATTTTTTTTGCTCTGGTGTCATAGGCAAAGCGCGGTGTTAAGTTCCGCCACTTAACATGCCATGCCTCCGAATTCGGCGGAAAGTGGGGGACTAATGTTAAGGCACTACGTTTCGCATTTTTCGCAGAACACAATTATATTTCATTTATTGTCATTGATTATATTTCGTTTATTGTCATTTCCCTGGTAAGACAAAGTGGCGTTGAGCTCTACCACTCAACACACAATGACTTAGTTTCGGAGAAAAAGTGGGGGGCGGAGTGTCTTGACACAAGAAACGTGAAGCTGCTGAGTGTAAATTGTAATAGCTAACTATACCAAAAACCTGTAACAGGTTCTAATATAATATGTTTATACTCGTAACCTTCAACAACAAGGTTCTTAAAGTTCTATTATCTTATCTGAAGTATCTTAACAGGCGGAAAGTATAAAAGTGGTTCGTCACTGAGTACTTTATCTTGCAAAATTAATGCGATATTTAGCAATAAATATGTACTATTATTTTCACTTTTATTAAAAAGTCCAAGGAAACCACCATTACACTCACCTGACCTCCATAATTGAGTGCGACACTCGAATATAACTTCGTTCTAATGTAATTACAGACCATGCCCGTGATATAACGTAAACCGCAGAGAGGTACAAAAAGATTAACTTATTCAATACACACCATATGATTCACTTATTATTCACGTTATTATGATTTAGTCTCGTTTATGTCATCGACCTTTGTGTAACAAACAGTTGTGTCATCGCATAATGAGAGCTTAGGTACATATGTAGTATGGAAACATAAATGCACTGAAGGTAATGTTTACAATATACCTATATAATAGGTTAGACGATGCAGCTTCACGCTTTTCACCGTGTTTCAAGGTAAGCAGAGAAAACTTAGTGTTGAGACACTCCGTTCTCCACTTTCCGCCCGAAGTTGAGACAGTGCGTGTTAGTAGTTAGGCGAAATTTAACACCGCTCTTTCTCTTATTGGGCAGAGCGGAGAAACGAAAATAATATTAAATCATTCCCTTAAGTGGGAATTGCCACAGACGTGGCGTATACAGTGAGACACAGTCCCATTACGGCACGACGGGCTTAATATATAAGGAAATAATGACGCGAAAATTTTAGCTAATTACTTCAGCATCATGCTATTTTTTTATATTTATGCTGCAATATACTCAATTTCTCGTGTAACTTAGAACTTTCCAAAACAATATTTCATTTCATTGATTATTTTATTATGTTAAAGTAAAGAAATGAAAACATTTATAAATACCTTAAGTAAATTAGTACAATATAAAGAAATAAACAATCCGCATTCATTTACACTTATTTTATTATGATAGAGCATTGCCATATTAAGATCATTCTTGTAACACGTAAAGTCTGCAAACTGATGTTGGTTGCGTGCCAATTCGGTCTTAAATGTGCTATCGACGATTCAAGACGTATCGCATCGGTAGAGTGAAGAAATGAGAAAAAAAGCCAACTAAGAAGCTTTTTGTGGATAAAATTGGCGAAACGACACCATTTTTCTTACTTTCGACGACGTATGCAAAATTAAACTCCTGAATCCTTGATACATAGATTTTCCACAAAAAATCCTCAATTACACTTAATAGAGAACGATTTTATTTTACCATTTGGGTGAATTCTTTCTTTGCTAAGACTATCTTTTTCATTTTCTAAGATCGTATCATTTTTCGTTTTATGCTGACAAAATTCAATGCTTGATTTTAAATGGTGAATATCTATTCTCTTTGAATAAATCTTTTTACGATTTTTAATAGCTTTTCAGCTTCACCGTTTTCCCCGCATATCAAGGTTGCCAGGCAGAACCTTCCGCTAATTTCCGTCTAAAATCCAGACTTTGGGTGTTAAGTGACATAACTTGAAGCCACACTTTCTCTTAGGTGCCAGAGCGGAGAAAAGAAAAATGATAAGTAATCATTTCCTAAGTAAGAATCGAACCCATAACCATCGCGTTTAGTGTTAAACGCGATGGTTTAGTGCCCCACGATGGCCTCAAATCCTCTTCCTTAATTTTAAATTAAATTAAATTAAATAGCTTCACGCTATATCCCGCACACAGCAGGGTAGGCAGAGGGAACCTCGTGTTAAGACACTCCGTTCCCCACTTTCCGCCGAATTCGGAGGCTTGCGTGTTAAGTGGCGGAACTTAACGCCGCGCTTTACCTCGACACCAGAGCGAAGAAAATGGAAATATAATTTCCACTCCTCGAGTGGGAATCGAACCCACAACCAGTCGTTTACAGTCACACTTTTGTGCCACTGGGCCACGACTGGCCACTTAATTTTAAATGGCAAATATCTATTCTCTTTGAATAAATTTTCTTACAACTCTGATTCCATTAAACATGGTTATATTAGGGGCGTGTCCGGTCCCAATAACATCGTCATCAGAATCGTTGGGTGGAATATGGAGATGAGTTTGGGAAGCTGCGATATTTCTGGGTCAATGTTTTTTCGATAGGGATAGGTCTTTGGTGATAATGTTTGGATCTTTTTCCAAATCGTTTCCGTACATGAGATAGATAACCCTAATATACAAAATTTGTTCTGGTTTTTGCAACATGATGTAACTTTTGTTTTATTGTTCTTATTTATGATTTTTTTTGTAATATTAGGCTAAATGAAAATTCTAATATAGCGGTAAATCATTGTTGTAGTAATAATGATACATTCAATATACAATAGTAATATATTGTATCGAGTAATTAAGTAAGGGGAACGGAGTATCTTGATACTAGGTTCCCTCTGCCTACCCAGCTGTGTGCGGGATACAGCGTGAAGCTGAAGAAAAAAAAAAAAAAAAAAAAAAAAAAAAAAAAAAGAATTTAAGAATAGCTAAAAATATTTTTTCATACCAAGGTTTCGTATAGCTATAATAGCGTCATTTGTGTATTTTGTTGAAACCAGAAAGAAACTATATATGAGTTACTCTTATTGTATAGGTTACTCTTAATCAAGATATACATACTTATAGATATATGTACATACATATAAAGGGCAGTATAGTAAAAAATCATCTCGTTGACTGATTATAGCTCAGTGTACAACTCGTGACGATCTTAAGAGGTTTGTTTTCATTAAATTCACGCGCTGCCGCAAAAACGGGGCAAAGATTTACCGCAAAGACCGACACAAAAAGTGTTCCACAGCAAAAAGATCATTACCAAGACTTTCAAAGCTAAAACGACAAAAACTTATCCCTGATATTGGTGTGAGCTAATTTGTATCAAAATTAATTTTGCATCTCAAAAACGACTTTAGTCGAATCACTAGATGAAAATTTAATTATTATTTGCCATTTTATCTTTTAATTAAACAAGTAAACAGTGCAGGTATGTCTTTTAACAACGTTTCTTGCTCAAAGATCTGAAATTTCTGTGAAATGTCTTGTAAATCTTATAAAAAATTGGAATTTTTAATTAAGTTGTACGTCGTCAGTTGTATTGTACATCGAAAGTCACTTTTCTATAGCTTTGGAAAGATTTTAATCTACCCATTCGTTCAAATAAATGTCTAGTATCTGTAATTTGTGTATGACCATTGTGGTCCATGTACATAGGTTTAACCTCATGCCTTGATATTTTTAAATCTGAATTGAAATAATTAGTTTATATTAAACACTCAAAGCGTTTCCATTTGTGTAGAATGTAGATAATAAAATTATCAAAAATCAAGAAAATATTAAAATTTGGCAATGGAAAAAATTATTGCGGTTGACTGTTTGAAATAGAAAATGGTGTTACTATATTACAGATATAATATATGGCTTCAAGGTTCTTTCTATAAAGAAAAGTAGTTAGAGCCAAGATGTCGCTTTTTCTTATGAACCAGAGTGGAGAAATAATACTAATTTAATTATAATTTTTCCCCCGTGTGGGATTCGAACCTAAAACAAATCGCATTTACAGTCAGTCGCTGTTCCACTGCGCCATGATAGGTATCCACACACCTAACATCTTCTGTTTAATTAAAATTTTGAACAAACTGCCTTAATCGTGCTAATATGCACTTAAAAATGCATTTCTGTGCACTGTGATATCATAAAAGGAGAATTTGAAATTCGTTCATTTCCTTTAAATATATTCTAATTATACTTTTATCCTTTAAGTTGTTGTTATGAAACTCATCTCGGACCGCTGTTTAAAATAACAGGCTTTACAGTCGAAAATCCAAATTACCTCAATTTACGCTTTTGAAATGGTTTAATTAAAGAGAACTTAGGTTTTAATATAACACAACGCTACAGTACGCTACCCACGCTTTTCCAAGCATAGCACAGAGAAAATAAAGAGTTAAGATTTTTTTTCTTTCGCCTTACGTACGAATTTGGGACATTATTGAATAGCGGAAGTAAACTCCGCGGTAAAACTAACCAACTAACTAAATTCTTATTAAAAAACTAGCTGTGCCCGCAATTTCGTCAGCGCGGTATTTACGGAAGCAGTTATAACTGTAAAATCAAAGGAGCTAACCTACTTCTTACGTTTTTTTACTTGTATTTTGGACAATTCATAAAATATCTTTATAAATTGTAGCCTTTCTTTTATTCTGAAGTATAAACTATATTATTGTAAATTTTCATTCAAATCCATTCAGTACTTTTATCGTGAAAAAATTAACAAACGTACTTACAAATTTCCGCGTTTATAGTATTAATAGGATGCCTTAAATAAATGTAGTTTTACTTAAAACGATATATTACAGTGGAATTATGACAATTTAGTGTCATTTCTAATTCCGGTATGTCTTGTAAGTCTAGTAAAAAACATTTAAAATAGTTATTATGACGCGTCTCAATGAGATGAATTATTAGATTAGGTATAGATAACGATTTTGTTTATCTTGTTGGTTTCCAGTTCGCACTGTAATAAAACTGGAGCAATATATTTTACGCGAGTTCCGCTAGCAATCAATATACAATGCGTGTGTGGAGACAGGAACACGTGCCACGATTTACTACTTGGTCCATATATTTTTTACTAAAAACAAATTTTACTAAGTAAAATTAATTGATAGAATCCACGCAGGCTGCCTAGACCGCACGTGTGACCGACCGTGGCCAAGGAAATTTAATACTTATTTTATGCACATTCTCACATTCATATGGTATTAAATGATATTTAAATAATATTTACAGTTATTTCGTTCCATTCGTGGGGAACGGAGTGTCTTAACACTAGCTTCCCTCTGCCTACCCTGCTGTGTGCGGTATACAGCGTGAAGCTAAAAAAAAAATACAGTTATTGAAGAAAAAAGTTATAATAATGTTTTGATAAAATCGTTGCTTGTTTTCATTCATATTTCGTTTGTGCTATCCATTTCTTCATTAAAATTGGAGTGTTTGTTTGTTATATTGAAATCACCGTTTTTTACCTATTGCATATATACACAGTACATATACCAATATGACAGTTTTTTTTTATTTTTTGTATATACGTCTGTCTGGCTTTCTGTTTGTTTGGGTAAATAATTTAAAAAAAGCTAGATCGATTTGTGACAGATAGTTAAGGTAATAAGGAGTAAGTTAGGCTAACTTTTTTGTTAAATTTCATGCGGACGAAGTCGCGAGCACAGCTAGGTAACTTATATATATTTATACTATGAGTGTAACACGTTTCCTTTTATATTTTTAAGTGCACTTATAACTCTGAGTTGGGCGTAGAAGCTTTACATAGTAAATTTTAATAGAATAAACTTTGTGCTAAGTGTTGCTGAAAATAACCTTAAAATTATATTTTTTTCCCACTCGCTACATACTAGCTTATAAGGATGAACCTTTACAGCCATGTTATTAGCGACGTGAAAGTAGGATTGTAGAGAGCGTTGGAAAATGAGTCATGAATTCAAAATTTTTCTTGCACTCATTTTCAACGTGTAAAAGACAGTGTCAATGAAAAAAAGCAAGCGAAAATCCTTTCTGAAATAAATTGTTCAAAGGATGACGTTCCTAAAAGAACTTGAAATATAAAAAATGTTTATTTTTATATTTCTAACCAGATAATGACAAGAATTTAGGAAGATAGTAAGATTTTATATAAGTAAATATAGATATGCAAGCTTATTTATTTTCTGGAGTATCTACTGCAGTACTCAATTTTAAATATTAAAATAATTTTATTTACTTTATTTCAATATACCGAATAATTTTCACTTATGAATTTTCAGCGAGATATTTTATTGAATACTGGGAATATATTTAAAAATATTCTGACTAACAAAAATTTTATATTAAATAAGTTTTCAAACAGTCTCCAAAGTTCATTAAATTCAAATACATCGTACAATTATGACGACATTCCCTTTTATTATTCATCAAAAATGTCGTCGCTTAACGTGCTTTAAATTTTAACTTGTTCCGAAAAGTAATTATGAAATCGTTCCAAACACCGAAGCATATGTAAATTGGCTAATAAAGTAAGCGACGATGTCGGAGTCCTATTAATCGTTGGAAGTCCCCACAAGTTTTGAGTTATCGCCTAAAAAGTGGTACAAAACCTTCCATTATTCAGGCAATGAGCTATAGCTCTTGGAGCACCTGTTCACGCTACAAAGATTAGGTCGAAACTAAATCCGAATCGATTGGTAAATCTGAAATCGTCGTTACATATTTTATTTTTTACTTTTATTTGCAATCGTTTTTGCTTAATATTTTATATAGTTATATTTAATTGTTCGTTAGTTTACCAAACTTGTGCCAATTATTTAGTTATTGGTTAACAAATTTGCTGACTTTTTTGATTGCAGGTTTATTTAGACTATACTAAAGTTTTTGTGGAGAAAAAATAAGAAAAACATTGGAGTAATCTGAATAATTTAATATGAGCTAGGGTCCACGTGCCCGTAGTGATAGAAAAAGACCAAAAAATTGCCGGCTGTTAAGATCATTTATGGCTAAATGTATAAAGAACCAAAACTATAATTAGATATATGAATCACAGAATGTGCTATAATATCATATAATAATTTTACAAAATTAACGGTTCACAGTAATTATTTTTTGTTCCCAACAATAATAAGTAAGCAATGGCCTACTTCGAAGGCATATTTCATTATATTTTGTACAACCATGATGGTGACTGTTCTTGACGTCACTCTTTATTTACATTTCTGAGACGCTCGTGACGTCTCGCTTTTATGTTCGATGATTTCCCTTAAGATTTAATTGTTTGCTTTTTAAGATCAGAAATTTTGTATATTTTCAGTTTGTGTATTTTCAAGTTTTATTGAAAGATGAATATTTTTGATAATGTGCAAATAGTAAATTGAATACATAATTATGTTTGCAGTACGTTTTAAATATTTGTATAGTAATGTATTTTTTCTTAATTTAATTGTAACCAATACTATATTGTACCAATACACTCAATTACACAAAACAAAATGTCGGCTAAGTTTGTATTTTTTTTTTTTAATCTATCGTTTAGTTAGCGGACAGTCGATTTCCACAAATCTTTTTCCGTCCTGATTTCTCACATGAGTAGTTTCGGACTTAATAAATTTCAGATAAAATCTCCACAAATAGATGTTAATGGACTATTTTATGACCATAATAAAATGTTTAAAGTGTTAAACGGTGATTTGTTAAACCACGAGCAGGGAGATTGCTTATTTTACTCTTTATGGACACAGTGAAACTGTAGGTTAGATTCGGTAAATTACGTTTTTTCGGTAAATTATTTTCAGTTTCAGGTCTTTTCCGCACATGACGATAGTCAGAGAGAAGCTAGTGTAAGACACAAATAAGTCTATGGTTGATTGGTAAAGCTATATGGTATAAAAATGCCACCGAAAATTTTTCGTTTATATACCTCTATAAGTTATATAATTCGTCAGAATTTTAAAGTTGTGCAGTTTGTCATTTAAGTGACAATGCGTGCTGCTAGAAATACCAAATAACTATAATCCTGTATTTAAAGCGAATGAAGCCAGGAACGAGTCGCTAGTATTACATAAAAACAAACAGACAATATATATTCGTAGAAATTCAGCGCAAACATAAGCGCTAAATCTTGAAATGTTTCAATTTATTTATACACATAATATGTTCCAAGAGTGCAGCGGCCAAATACCACTGGGCCAGTTAACACCATCTGTTTGGTTATAAACGTATGTTGGTATGTTTATTGTACGCAATATAAGTCTAAATTAATGAGAGCAAAATCAGAGTTTAGATTCTAAGTAGTAGGATTTATGATTCGGTCAAGATGCATAGAGGCAGTCGTGGTACGGTGAAACAGTGTCTCATTTTAAACATTGTTGTTTGTGATTGTGGGGTCAATTTCAAATTGAGGGAATGATTACATCTAAATTATTTTTATTCCGTCGCACTGCAGAAAGTGGAGAACGGAGTATTTTGACATTAGGTTCTCTATGCAAAGACTGATACTGACTGTTTTAGCTAAATTATTATGAATCTTTATTAAACTATTTTCATTACATTACAAATTGATAGTAAAAAATTTGCTGTTTTGCTTTTTGTATGTTAATATGAGATAATAGCTAAACTATAAGTATTATCAATTTCCTCTCGCAAATAGAACTATAAATAAATGATTACAGTAATAAGTAGAGGTTAGACCGTGGCGCAGTCAGATAACGTCTGATTGTAGACACTACTGGTGATCCCCACTCGTACCATACATATATTTTGGGCAAAAATTGAAGAACAGAGTGTCCTGATACTATGTTCTCTCTGACTACATATTCTATGCCCGAAAAAGCTTTTTCTTATAAATAAATTTATATTTTTTTAGTTTAACAAATACAGAACATGGCCAATAAACAAATGTTAAACGATGGGCTGATTTTGTGGAGCGTCTCATATATTACCACCATATAGGACGATGCACAGCTTAATGTCAAAGTTGACAGATTAAAATACTCATATCATGTAAACATGACCTATATAGTGTTTGGCGCAGTTGAGCTGCTGCCAACGCGCAGGAGACCTAGTTTAAATTAATACTGGATTTGCCATTTTTGTTGCATGACAAAAATAGTAGGGTACTTATGTATTTTAGGGCTAGTACTTATTATTATTATTGCATCCCCATTTTTGTTTATTATCTCCGTTAAGAGGCGATTGTGGCGCAGTGTGATAATGTCTGACTGAAGTGCGATGACTATCGGTTTAAGTTCCTCAAGTGGGAAACTCGGGAGAATTGTTATATTTAATTTTTTTTATTTCTTCGCTCTGGTGTATAAGATAGTACGCTTCATAGAATTCTGTTGCTCAATATGTTTCCATTTCAGACAGGTAGTGGAGAAAGCGGAGTGTCTTAACACTAGATTCTCTTTGGTTCACCCGTTATGCAAGAAAAAGCGTGAGGCTACCTTTATGTATCAAATAAATAATTTAATTCGAAGAAAACAGCTGCTACTTTTGTGCTATAAATATATTTCGTTATAAATATGTAATAACTTTTCCTTATTTGACAATTCTAGAAGTAACAGCTTTCAAAGCAAATATAAGTTTTCAAACTTTATCGTTGCACATATAAAATTGAAACTTTCTATGCACTAGAGTAAACGGGAATTAGATCATCATATTGAACGTTTGTATAAAATAAATATCCGTATGTTGGTTATTTGGCGGAATTTGAATGGAATAACGGTAATACAAGAAAAATACTTTACAAGGAATAGGTCGTGTAGCAGTGGGAGAACATCTGACTGTGAACGCGATTGGTTGTCGGTTCGATTCCAGCTTGTAAGATAGTTTGTGTTTAAATTATATTTATTTCCACGCTCTATTAAGACAAAGTACGGCGTTTAACTCCGACATTCAACAAGAATTGTACTGAACTAAGAAGAGGGGAAGGTATTTTAAAGATACTCAATAAAAAAATTATTGCTTAAAATTTCACACAATTTTTTGCTATTCAAATTGACTTTCATATTCCATCCATATCGCAGTAATTTAAACGAGCTAGCTGTTATTGAAGTAAAATACGATCACGTATCATGATTTTGATCGGCTTTCAATTGTCCCGGATGTAAACCATACGGTTTAATCTCGCACATGTACAAAGGGCACTGTCATTTAGTATTCTGTAAAGCGCTGCTAATTAGCTCTGGCACCTACAGTCCAATTACATTTACTATTTCTACAACTTTGTATGGGCTTTTTAGTTGGGATTAACGATGTTGTTGATATATATCTATTGATTATTTCACTTTGGTTTTATATTTTTTACACCTCTCCTTTTTTTGTATAGCACGATAGGCAGAGAGTTCCTAGTGCTAAAACACTCCGCTCCCCACTTTTTTCCAAAATCTGAAACATTGCGTATTGGGTGACGGAACTCAACGTCACGCTTTATGTAGTGACCAGAGGGGAGAAATGAAAATAATTTAAATATAATCATTCGTTCGAGTAGAAATCGAACCCAACAACCATCACGTAAACAGGCAAACAGATGTTACCACACAGCCATGATGGGCTTCCAAATCCAATGAGTTAATTAAGAAAATTTATTTATAATATTGTGTGTTATATTACAAACTAACTTAATATTTTTTTTTATTGTTTCAGGTATGTGCCACTTGCATTATCGCATGAACCGCGAATATATAAAGCGTATGCAGATATGTAAAGCGTAAGTCAGGGGCGATCTTTAAACTATTTGAACGGATTATCCTTCGGTCAGTTCATTGAAGTGTATAAATAGGTATTTTCTCTACTTAGTATCTACTTATTCCAACGCAAAAATAAATGTATAATGTTTTCACGTGAAATATTTAACAACTTTATATGTTAGATAGACATTATAAATCAGGAAAATAAATGCGGATAAGTGGCCAGTCTTGGCGCAGTGGCACAAACGTGTGAACGACTGGTTGTAGGTTCGATGCTCACTCGAGGAGTGGAAATATTTAATATTTCCATTTCTTTCGCTATGGTGTCGAGGTAAAACGCGGGGAACGTAGTGTCTTAACACTAGGTTCCCTCTGCCTACCCTGCTGTGTGCAGGATACAGCGTGAAACTAAAAAAAAAATAATGCGGATTATCTTCGGTTCCAATAAATTCGTAATCAAAATAAATTAGATATATATTTGAAATTTACTTCAAATACTATGCGTAATGGTACTATGGTTCCATTCTCACTCGGGTAATTCATTATATTTGAATGCATTTAAATATCTATGCCTATTTACTTAAAACGACTTGTATTATGATTTTCGACAAAAAATAGAATAATTCATTGATATTTACAACACTAAATGCTCTGTGCATCTGAACGAGAGGTAAATAAAATATTTAAAAAGACAGATAGATAGATAGATAAAATTCTTTATTGCACACATACATAAAAAGAAAATAAAACATATAATAACAAAAATAGCACAGATAAGTAATTGTAGTATGCAAAGGCGACCTTATCGCTATTAGCGATCTCTTACAGGTAAGATAGAAAATCTAAGATGAACTTACGTATATATAATAATTTATAATAGGGTAAAACTTGGTAATACGCCCCACTTTTTTTTAACCTTCAATAAAACCCAAATAATCATAGATTTAATTATTTCTTTTATTCCTGGACGTTAATTGGTTCATTAACAATAATTTTACAAAACCTTAATGTAATTGGAACGATGGTTAAAGATCTATTTCAATTTTTTTGCAGACATGGAGTGGGGCGTTTTATCAGGTACATGTTACCTAATACGCCTCGTTTTGTATTATAAAATGCCCCATGCAATTTAAAATGTTCTCATATACGTCCATACCTAAATTTTATCCAAAACGTAAAAAAACACAATATATCAATAGTTTAATAACTTACAAACATAACACAAATGTAAGGCAAGACTTAAAAGTCCTTAAAAACTCTAAATAAAAAAAAAAACATTTTCATTTGTAAGTAATTAATTAAAAGAAAAGTTGTAACAATAAAAAACACCAGTCTTCTAAATTAATGATTAACATAACAGTCTTTTCAATTAACTTTGACATAAACCAAATTAAAATCATCATAAAATAGTTGAATAGAATAAAATCAAATCTTGCTGCTTTTAACAGCTTCTCTCTCAGCTTTCTTGTTGTTACACAAACGTGGTACCCTGAACGTGTCAAACTTGAATCCAGTCTTCAGAAGACTTTGTTATGTAGTAATTTTCTATACATTCAACGCTTTTATTTATGTCCATATCCGAACAGTTTTAAGGTGCTTCTCAAAGATGGAACTTTGAAGTGCTTTGAAGCTTCATTCTCTCCCATTTTTTTACTTCATACAGATCGCATTGCCTCCAAGAAGCTCGAAGAGTCTTGCGTTTATATTTAAGAGACATACTCTGTAATTAAAATACAATATAAATTGGTATCTATGTAATTTCGGTACGGGGGCATTTTAAAAAACATGCGGTGGGGCGTATTGCAAATTTTGTTTTTAAAACGCCCTATCAAGAAAAAAGCCTCAATTTCAAAGTTATCACGTTTAACGAACATTTATAATAAAGTGTATTTATGTGTATTTTCAACAGTTAATATCAATTTAACTTAAATTTAATGAGTATTAAAATATAAAAAAATGTTTGCAACTTACCACAAATTGTAACTTCACTGAAACACTAAATTTATTCATATTTTTTAAGGGAGCGTAATAAACCACACGTGCACATTAGCTATGTTGTTTATCAACTTATGGCTACTCTCCGTGCAATAAGTGTATCATCTAGCTTTCTTAATGTGCCTGCTATGGCTGTGGGGCGTTTTGTCAACTGGGGCGTTTTACCTAGTTTTACCCTAAATAAATGCATTGGACAGGTATACTCAACACAAATTGCCTGAGACCTAATTATAGTTCAACGTGACCGATAGTACCGTGATACTAATCTCCACCATTGTGTACGGACGGATGCAAACCACACGCTTCAATATCGCGCCTGCACAAAGGCAATGGTCTAGGGTTGTACCACTGCGTAATTAACATTGATTTAATTAACCTGCCCGACTGGAGTGAAGTTCTGCGAAATTAAATTCTTTATTAAATTTATTTGGCAAATTCTCTTTGTTACATCAAAGGATTTTGTTCTATGTATTTATTGTTAATTTATGCTGAGAATTTTTAATAAGATTTTAGTTGAGATACTGTTTCTTATATTAATTTTAATATAATAAAGTTTTTGTCTTAAGATTTGATTATATTTTTTTTTTATAAACACATGAGCGTTTAAATTTTAATTATGATATAAACAAGAATATATTATGTTATCTGCATCAGACTGTAAAAGCGAAAGAGAGGGGAGCCGTTGTTTGAAAGGGGGATCGATTTCCACTTGGTGGTATGAGAATTACTTATCGAAACCACTTTCAACTCTCCGCTCTGGTAAGAGAAATATTAGTGTTGAGTTCTGCCATTGAACAAGGTGAAGAACAAAGTGCCTTGACACTCTGATTTCTCTGCTATGAATCCTATTGCTGCGGAAAGAAGAATCTGAATAAAACTCATATTAAAATTGTTTTGATTAACATATTTAATAAGCCATAAAAATAATAACTTGAATGTAAATAAATGTTCAATTATCTCTTCTTTGCACAGTGCAAAAAGCATTGTGTTTTCTTTGTTAGCTAAATATTATTTGATTTTGTTATTCATGCGGTTGTGTTAGACTCACAAGTACCATCCCTATTTATAAAAATAGACTTATCTACCTTAAAATCTCATACTAGCGAATGAAATGGGCTTGTGTCAATACACTCATTATGGCAGATGTGCATTTAAATATTTTGAAAATTGAATCTTTGAAATATTTTAAGTCCCAGAAAATTGTAAAACAACTATAATTAAGTGAATAAATAAACTATTGTCACTATTAAGATGGCATTGTCTTTGAGTCTTAAAAAAGTATGGGTATATGGAAAAACTACCTTTAGAATATGTTTTTATTACACATGTTAAAAACAAAATATTTTAATGAAAAAAAATAATAGTTACACTTTTTCCGTATAGCATGGTAGTCAGAGAGATATAGATAGTAAGACACTCCGTTCTCTACTTTCTGCCTGAATTCTAGACACTGTGTTAGGTAGTTTGCGGAATTCTGATGGAAAGTGGAAGACACTAGGAAGTGTTTTGACACTAGGTTCTCTCTGACTACCCTGCTATGCGATCAAATAACTGTCGAAATCAAACTAAATTTATTTAGCCGTCATGCCTTTTATTGATTTGTAACGAACGCTCTTTCCATTACCAATTTCGTGCCAAAACCTTTGTTCACAAATTAATCAAATCTAATTATCATACTGAATAGCCAAGCGTTAGTTATGCGCAAGTGAGATACTAAATTATGTAAAGCATAGAGTAGACCTATATGAGAATGTTTTGTTATAATTATTATCCCAATGCGTATTGCCTATTGCAATAGTAACCTCTAATATGTTCGAATATCTTTATACAATTTACTGTAATTTAAGAGATAATTGTCGTGGGTCAGTGGCCCAAGCGTGTGACTGTAAACGACTAGTTGTGGGTTCGATTCCCACTCGAGGAGTGGAAATATTTAATATTTCCATTTTCTTCGCTCCGGTATCGAGGCAAAGCGCGGCGTTAAGTTCCGCCACTTAACACGCAAAGCCTCCGAGTTTGGCGGAATGTGGGGAACGGAGTGTCTTAACACTAGGTTCCCTCTGCCTACCCTGCTGTGTGCCGGGTACAGCGTGAAGCTAAAAAAAAGAGTTAATATGAAAGGATGTTAAGGAAAAAAGAATACGAAACCAGATCAAAGGTGTTTAAATAAAAAAAATAGGCCTAGGTATGCAATTTTGAACATATTTACTTTATTTCTTTTAACATTTAAGTATATATTACAAAAAATGGACATTTTTATGGAACGTATAGACACTAAGCTAGACAGGGGTGATCGACCCGCGGTCGTCGTGCCGCATGCGGTCCGCTTTAAAAATGGTTTGCGGTACGCCAAGCATTTATTTATATTACAGATATTCTCCCGTGAGTGTTTCTCTTTAAATATTAAGAAAGGTGGTTTTGGTACGCGAAAAAAATGTAAGCTTAAAAGGTCGGCTGTTAAAAAAAGGTTGCTCAACCCTGCGCTAGACGAATTTTACATTTCTAGTTTTAATTAATGGAAATAAAGGATCATAGTGCACAGGGACAACGTCTGACTATAAACGCTGGTTACGCTTTCGATTCCCGACCGACGTGATGCCAACTATATTTAAATTATTTTAATTTCCCTGCTGTAGTGAAATAGTGCGGCGTTGAGTTACGCCACTAACAAACAATGGTTCAAAAATGAAAAGTGGAAAACGCGGACTTATGACACTAGGTTCTCTCCTACTTTGGTATGTGCCTAAAGCAGGAATTTAAAAAAAGAATAACATATTTATAACATAGAGAACTGGTTGTTAGTAAAAAGTACCGATCATATGACGATAGTGCATAAATAATAAAGGCAAAAGTCAATTTATGTTTGCATGAGCCTTAAGTTGTATTTACTCAGATTATTATGATGGTTTCGTAGTATATTTTTAGAGCGTAACTTATGTTCTTTCCCCCTTATATTATGAGCTATTAAATTGATGTTCATCTTTGACCTTAAAATCTGCTTGTAGTGCAATTATCAATTAAATTTTATATAACATAAAATGGTACTTAGTATATTTTCTTTATAATTAACTTAATATTTCAAGTAAAGGCGCAGTGGCACAGCCGTGTGACTTCAAACGACTGGTTGTGGGTTCGATTCCCACTCAAGGAGTGGAAATATTTAATATTTCTATTTTCATACATGTAGATATATAGGTAACATGTGAAATTATAATATATTTAAAATAAAAACGTATAGAAATTTAACTTGGTGAGATTTGAATCATTTTCGAAAAGCTAGATTCGCATGGCCCTGTCATAGCGCTTGCGCGGTGTCCAAAAGGCGCGGGTTCGAATTTTGTTGCGTTCAAATTTTTACAAGTTTTCTAAAAATTATTTTTTAATATCCGAATTGCGTGAAAACACTATAAAATATTAAAAACACATATTTATAACAAATAGTTTTTTTTTTAATCTCTCGCATGCAAGTAAGGCAGAGAAAACATAAGTCTTAGGATACTCCGTTCTTCAGGCTTTTTTCCACAACTTCCCGTCAATAAATAAAAGTTTTTACTTTTTATTTAAAAGCGAGGCGACGTTCGATTCTGCTATGCACACGAAACGCCCTTAAGGGGCGCAAAATGGCGAGCGGTATGATTTTCTCATTCTTCCGGTCTATAGTGCAGAATGTGTTAGCCGCGTCACAATACATACAGCAATGAAAATGCAATATTTTTTTATTTAATATTATATTTATATTGAAGAATATTTATTATTCACACACTTACGAAACTGAAGAGTTTAAGCGTTTATGCGTTCGAAGTAGCTGTTAGTAGAAGACATGTTTTAGCGGTCAGGGAGCTTGGACGGTTTCTTAAGGGCGCGAGTTCGAATCCCGCTATGTCCATATTTGCATAGGTTTTATAAAAATGACTTTTATTGTTCTTATATTAAAGAATTATGAATTTAAAAATTCAATATCTGGCCATCTTCTAAGGCATATAATCTATTTTTTAACCTGAAAAATATTTAAATAAATTTTCTAGGTGCTCTGTAGTAGTCAGCATTTGAAGCTCATTAATTATCACAACTGATATCAGATGTTTGAGGCAGCAGTATTAAAATGCATGATAAGCGAAAAACTCCATAATTACGATGATTGGATTTTTGCCAAGTTGAACTACTTTAATATATTTTCTGCCTAAAATATTGTCGCGTGTTAAATTTTTCTACAATTTAGGTTACGGCGCTGAATTTTTCTCCTAAATTTATTATATTTTTATATTTGTTAGTCACTCTTAAGGCCTGAATTATTATACACTAGAAACAATGCGGTCTTTTACCATTGGTTACTTGGTTAATCTTAAGTTTTACTTTGAAAACTTTAAGATGTTCTATAGTACGGGTTTTACAGTAACATACCTAAGTACCAAGGGAGACCAAGTTTCTTAAGAGATTGGGCTATTTTTTTGAAGATTTTGCGGGAAAAGTTGAAATCAGGTATATTTATCGAGAACCTCAAATAATGCAAAAGTTTTACCTTCATAGCGCAATTGTGAAATGCTATATTGACAATTGTCCCTAGATGATTATTGTAGTTATCTTATTTATATAAATAAGATATATAAAATCTAGTGTCATGACACTCCATTTTCCACTTGCGTCTTAAATATCTGAGCGAACAAATAAAAATAGTTTTAATATAATCATAACCCCGTGTGGAAATCGAACTCACAAATATAGAGTTTACAATCAGGGTCTGTTCCCCTGCGCCACGTTGGCATCGACTTAGTTCAACCTTTAAATCACAATTAAAATTTATGAGTTGTTCTAAGAAATAAACTCGCATAATATTATTTCAGAATATTATACTTGTGATAGGCGTATATTGTGTAAACTTTTTCAAACGGGGTATAATTGTAATAACTTTCTCTTAAGATACGAAAATTTCATCGGCAGGAGTTAGCTCTAATTGAAATGCGAATATGAAACATGTTAAAGAACAAATTGAACTCCTTATGGAGTCTTGTTTCGCGTTTACGTATTTTTTAAAACTTAGGTAATATATGAATTGAGAATATAATATATATATTTTTTTTATTTGTTCAAAATGTTCAACGCAAGACTTAATAATCAGATAGCTTGGACGGTTTCTAGTAGGTGCGGATTCGAGTCCGCTAAACTTATTTTTTTTTTAGGTTTTTTAAAAACATGTGTGTTCTTATGTGTGTTATGGACTCATATACAATTTAAAAACATTGCAAATTAATTTGCAAAAATTTATTAAACTATAACAAAGGTTCACTGTAGTTTGATACGTACAATAAACTTTTATACACACAGGCGAAAAGAAACTCTGTGTCTTACTTCAAGAATTCTATTCTACACTTTACCTATGAAAACAGGAAATGAAATGTGTCAAAATTACATACCTTGGGCTGTTTGTACCCATGACCAACGTGTAACATAGATAGCAATTACTAAGTAAATTTACTGTACCACGCTGGCGACTTAATCAACTATATTACTAATTGAGCCAAAAACGTCCTTTGCGCTAAATTAAAAAAAAGGATGTATTCATTAAGCTAATTATGTCAAATTTATCAAAAAAAAACATTATATATGTAAAGTGTTTTCATTTGTCTAATTATGACTGTTTACAATCATTTAAAATAATTTAAATAAAATTGTATTTAGTTTGCGTGGACTTTATATCCCTCTGCATACTGTTTCCATTTCATCTTCCCTAGTTAAGACTGCAAAACGTAAAGTCCTATTTTTTCGTTGCAGTAGGAATTTCGAGAAAAGCTCGAGCTCTCTTATTGCTCCCCTATACCTGAGAAACCTACATACCAACTTTTAGCTTTCTACGCCTTGTAGTTTCGGATGAGCATTGTTTTTTAGTTACTTAGTCAATTACAAAAGAGCTTTATATGAGTTAATTGGTTAATTTGTACATTATTTGCATTAAAAAAAAGTATTATTTTTTTACCAAAAGAAGAAGCCTTTCGTCATAAATTTAAATCTTACATTTTTAAAATGTTATTCACACACTTAGGTAATTGAGTAAGACATTTTTGTTATATATTCAATTTTATACTAATTATAACATGTACATGTTGTTCCAAATAATCTAAATCAGGCAGAAAGTAGTTGAGTGTCCTGACTTTAGGTTCCTTTGTCCTTTCTTTTCTTTGGTGCGGTATGGTAGAAATAACGTTGTTATCAGTATGAATTGTATGTGGAAGAAAGAATGGCTATCACTTAGCCTAAAGAATATCTGTCTGCTGTAAATGACAAAGAAGAAGGTATAAAAAATATTTAAAAAATACTCGTGTTCCCTTATTCCAGTAATTTTTAATCGAATTAGAAATCTTTAATAATATTACTTCTCCTCAAGCCTAAACCACCGAAAGGCACTACACTGAACAAGTAAACTAGTGTGTTTACTATACTTTGTTTATACAATGTTCTATTTGTATTTGAATATAAATTATAATTATCTTATTTGCGCTTCACATCATTTCGTTTATCAAATTAACATTGTTATTTAGTTAAGTTGTAAAGCGTATTGTTAACGATAGAATCGTCAAAAGGGAATAGATAGTTTTAAATAGAAACTACTAAGTAATTGCGAAGGCTATTCTGCAAAATGTTTGAAATGTCGGGTTTCTAAAAATGTACTTTCAAATACATACACTCGGGATTAATCCTATTACAATAGTTTCATTAAAATATTTAGGTTACTATAGTTACATAGCAATATATAAGAATAGCGAAAATCAAAATCTTATTAAGTAATATGTAGGTTACATACAAAATTGAACATTTTTTTCAATCTTTGCTAAACATTCACGTTCATCCTTAAAAACTTATTAATACTTTAGGCTTGCTACCGTACAAACAGCCTACGTAGAAATTCGCACTTGTGCTCTAAAATAACAAAGCCTATCTTGATTTCCATTCAATTTCTAAAGTAAATTTGGTAAATATTGTTTGAATATCAGACCCAATAGCTGGATTCGGCCTAATTAGTTTTCCTGTGCAAACTGATCTAAATTTGGACAACGAATTTAAGTATTGCCAACCTCTGCAAAATTAAGGTTCTGATCTTTCAATTAATATGTAAATATTCAGAGTTTATATATAAAATTATTCTTATATATATTTTATATATGTTATTAATATGCACCGTTTGTTTAGTATGTATGTATATAGCAGACTAGAAAGAAAACATTTTCATGCTTCTTCCTACATAACAGAGTAGTCAGAGAGTAGGGATAAACCAATCTCTATTTATTACTTGAAATCGAAATATTGCGGTTATGTAGCGGAACTTAACGCTGTGCTTTTCTTAGGAGTGGAGAAATGAAAATGAATTTATATAAACCGTGAACACTTGAAACTTTTATTATAATTAAATTTATAGAGAATGAATAACGAATAATGTACATATATCAATTTATGTTCATCGACATTTTATTACAGCTTAGTTGTAAGTAAGCTATAATGAGTTTGCTTCTTATGCAGGATAAATATTTTGTTATCTCTCCGTGTTACCTGTTTTAGTTTTATTTACAAAAAATGACCATTTTTAGGAAATACACCATTCGAACCGTTATTATTATTTTTTAATTAAATGTTATTATGTATTTATTTAGGAATGTCAGAAGATCTTCCCTTTTTTACCTAGCTTAATGCTGTATCCCGCACTCAGCAGGCAGAGGGAACCTAGTGTTAAGACACTGAGAAAATCTTACATCATTATTATAAATTATTTTTTAGTCAGACTTGCTTTTAAATTTGTACACGTGTTCGGCTCGTGTAACAAAAACACTTTTTAAATTAATTTGTTATTTTTGTAGTAAAAAATGAATGCTAACATTTTATAGATGCTTTTTTGGCAGAATTATGTGTTTGCAGTTTGGATTTGTCAGTTTTATTGCTATGTAATAAATATGCTGAAAAAGACAAAAGTATGAATTATAATACGACTGTATATTTTTATGCCGAAGGCCATATTCACAATGTACAAAGAGAATGTATGATCATGTTGCAGTCAATAATAATTTTTGGCCAATATTTTTTATATTCAATGTTTTTTTAGGTATAAAATATTTTTATACTTACTAATAAAATAAACCAGCCGACAATATAACTTAGAAGTTCTTTCCATATTTATATTTCTTGTATTTGTATATTTCCTTTTTTTCAGCCATTATTTGTTTTTTCTTATGACCAAAAATAATTTTTACTGTAACGTACCTATATAAAGGTAAAATGTAGTTTCCGGCGTTATAAAGTTCTGTGCGATATTCGTGAACTAGTTCCACAGTTTCCTGTTTATGTTATTTTTTCATATAAATTTTGCATATTTTTTTTTTTCTTGTTTACCTCATACATAATTTTACCATATTCTACTTTTATTAAAGCAAAGGCTCAACCTCTAGAACATTCCATTATAAAAATATTAAACAATCTGTGCTGCTACTACAGAAGTATTATAGTTATATTTTTGACTTTGGCTATGTTCGGTAAAATATGTAGGTATTTGTAATATGAATATCTTTTGAGTGCACACTTGAAGTATTTGTAGATTAAGTAAGTGAAGTTCTACTACGAGCTGCGTCAAAATTCTTATACACTTATTACAACTTATTTATGTCGTTTTTAAAATATATTTTTCAATTTTTCTAACTATGGGATAACACTTTAAAAATGTTTAAAGTATTGAACATATTTCTTTTTCTGTCCCGTAATACAACTATTCAAAACATATTCTGATTGCTATCACATTATATAGGTACGTTTAATAAAAATATGGAATAGAACTTAATGTACTAATTTTGTTTTTTTCTCTTGACTTAGTCTTTTGATTTACAAACATCACGAATTCATCAATTTAAAGCAATCAATTTAAAGCTTACTTACAAAAATGAACTTTATGGCCCCAACGTGATTTTTATAAAATATTCTTTAGAGTAACAGTTACAAATAAAATTTAAGAGAATTTTTCTTAATAATATATCGAGGTCGTTATTTTATTGCTTATCGGCTTGTCCAGTAGGACTATAATTATTTTTATAACCAAATAGGGCGTACTTGAAATTAATTTATAAATAAAAGTACTTAATTAAAGATATATTTACCTTCAAATTATATAACTTAAATGTGTTGTTCTTTTCTTGAATTAGCATTGAAAAATAAAATATTTTATTGTGATCTGAAACAATATAAAAAGTCACTGCTTTTTAATCACTCGATTAAATGAATTCCTTAGATATTTATTTCCAGCTTGTCGTTTTTCATAATAATAGGTTAGTGAAAGAGAAGCACTTGCAAAGACACTCCGCTCTTTTAGTCCGGAGTCTAGACATTTTTTAGTTTAGTCTAGACGTTTTAAATGGTAAAAGTCATCACGCTTTGTCCTTCTACCGCAGCGGAGCGATTGAAACAATTTTTATATAATCATTCCCATGAAGGGGAAACGAACCTACAATGAAATGCTTTTATATTCATACGTTATTCTACGATAAACTATTAGTTACCTTACATTCGATTACACGACTGTTAGCAACAAAACTCATATATTATCTGTAGGTAAACATAAACAAGAATTTAAATAATGAAAAAAAAAAACAACAAATATATGTAAACAAACCGCAATTCGATGAACGAAAGCCGAGGGTGTTTTATGAGAGATCAAGTTGGCTTTGATCGGGGGAAACTGCAGCGCTTTTAGAAGTTCCCTCTGGCCGAGGCAGATTTATAGCTAAACCTTGCGACGTACGACAACAATACACGAACGCTTCTGTTACCACTAAAGTTTTTATAAACTTGCAAATTATATGGTTTTGTTGAATACTAGTTGTATATTCTGTGTGGAATAACGTTTGGTTGGTTGTGAGTTCGATTTCCGCTCAGTGGAATGATAATTATTTATTTAATTTAATTTCTCCGTTCCGGTGAACGGAAAAAGAAGCGTTAAGCTGCTTCTCTCATACAACATAATTACTTGAATAAAAAGTGTAGAACGCAGTGTTTTTTTTTATTTAAATACTTAAACACTACACACTTGTGGCCAGACGTGGCCCAGTGGCACAAGCGTGTGACTGTAAACGACTGGTTGTGGGTTCGATTCCCACTCGAGGAGTGGAAATTATATTACCATTTTCTTCGCTCTGGTGTCGAGGTAAAGCACGGCGTTAAGTTACGCCACTTAACACGCAAGCCTCCGATTTCAGCGGATAGTGGGGAACGGAGTGTCTTAACCCTATGTTCCCTCTGCCTACCCTGCTGTGTGCGGGATACAGCGCGAAGCTTAAACACTACAGACACACAGTTTCGTATCACTTTTAGGAAAAAAAGGATACGAGACCGTGTGTCTGTAGTGTGAATGTGGAAAAACCATTTGTTTACAATTCTTAAATTACATTGATATGCTACTCAAAACTAAAATGACGTTTTAAATTACCAAAGCGAGTAAGCCTATTATATTTACTATACTTATTTTACAATTAAATTTACTCTTAATGAAGACAATAAAGACGCAGTGTTTTAATATTATGTTTTCTTTGACAACCCTGCTAGCGAGAAAAAGCATGAACGTTAAAAAATATATGCACATTATGAAAATGTTACATCTTTTACACGATCTTATACTAGAATATTAGAAATTTCCAATAAAGCCATAATTTAAAACAAATGTTAGCATAATGTTAGTATCGTGTCTATATTGTTATTATAATTAAATATGTATATTTTGCATATATTTATTTTTTTATTACTTAAAAGAGTACTATGAAGTATAAAAATATTTAATTTAGCTTCACGCTGTATCCCGCACACAGCAGGGTAAATTAAGGGAACCTAATATTTAGACACTTCGTTCCCCATTTTTCGCGCCAGAGGCATATCTTGTTAAGTGGTGGGACTTTGACACCGCGCTTTGCGTCGACACCAAAGTGAATAAAATGGAAATATTACACATTTCCATTCCTCGAATGGGAATCGAACCCACAACCAGTCGCGCTTACAGTCACATTATTGTGCCCGTGCACCACGAGTGGCCTCAAAAAATATCTAAAAATACTTAAATATATTAAATATAAATAAAAAAATATATAGGTACTTCGTTATTAATTTCAGCCTCTTTAAGGTAAAATGAAACATTGTGGCACACACAAATTTCTTTGTACCCAACCCACCATGAGAAAGCAAATTATAAGCGTGTCTATAGTTAACGTATAGTTTCCTAATTAATTTGGTAGCTTAAATATAATAACCTTTACGTGAAAATTATGTAATTGGATATTTGTGGCTTGTGGTCCGAATTGTTGTGAAAACCGAACCTTTGTATAATGATGATCTTCATAAACAATTATTCAAATATAAAGTATAGGTAACTTATTGTATTATATTTATTTGAAGCCATGCACCACAAATGGCGTATTGAGACAGCATCTGCCTATAAACACAATTGGGTTTGGGTTCAAATCCCACTTGGCGGAGTGATTATATTTTAAATTATTATTTTCGGTTCTCTGTTCTGTTCTTTAAGCCCAAGCGTACAATTGAGTTCAGTTACTCAACACACAATATCTTGAATTCAGATGAAAAATGGAGAACGGAGAGTCTTGGCACTTGTTTCTCTCTGAATAAAAACCCTATAATAAAAGCGTGAAGTTGTTATTCATTTGAATGTCAACTAATAAATAACTGACAGACAATTTTCAAAGTCGAAATTATGTGTCGTAGGAAACTATAATTTGGTAGGTAAGTTTCATAGGGGTGTTTAGGAGAGCAATCAATAGCTATATAGGATCTCCCGCAATTTTTCGGAAAAACTAAAAGGAGATTTTACTTTTTAACAGTACATAATACGAAATATAGTATTAAAATATTTTTTTGTATAATTAACGTTGCTTATTGCCTATACTATACTGTGGCTTTCCCTAAGGTTATAAAATCCATGGAAGCGAAGTTCCAGGCGCCAACTGGTTATAAATAAAATGATTTCAAACTATCAACAACAATAATAAATATCACCACGGGATATTTTTGTCATCTACATAAATATGTTATTGGCCTATACTTCAATATAGTCGATAATATTATTTTAATATTTCATGTCCTCCCTGTCCCACCGGATACTATTTATATTATTATTACGTATGACATAATATAAGCAAGACATTTATTGGCCATACTTTATACTGGAAGTTATAAGTCAACCGATTTCCTGTGCGCTTTGCCTTATCAGTATTTTATGTTGGTTAGAACTTATAGGCATTATTCAAACACTTAATAGTCGATGAATATAATTGTACATACCAAAGCGCAGCGTTAAGTTCCGCCACTCAGTACACAATGTATCGATTTCAGGCGGAAAGTGAAGAACGGAGTGTCTTGACACTAAGTTCTCTCTGACTTTCTTGTTTTTTATAATGCAGTGATTATTTAAAAGCTTAACTCATTAAATGTTTTATTTTTGACAGTTTAGTAAAGTTACATGTATTTTTTAGAAAAATATATGGACCACATAAATACATAGAGGACCATACTAATCTACTTTTAAAAATATTTTATACGCCAACACGGCATTTTACCGGTAGGTGGAATGATGTCACTTCGATCTTCACTTTACGTCAATTTAGTAAAATTACGTGCAAGCACTTAGTTTTGCTATCACAGTTTTAAAATAGAATATTGCACAAATCTTCGAATGTTTCGATCGAATTTTCAAAGGAAAAATGTTTGTTCTCTTTTCATGACAATTATGAGAACCAAATTTGGCATGGCTAAAGTTTATATAAAGAAACTGCGCAAAAAGGTGATATTGTTCATAATTATAGATTTAAAATACATTAAGCTAGTATAATAAATGTGTGTATATAATTACATATATATTTGGCATACATCTTTGTATAAAGTAAAATATCCGTTGGCAATAGCAATAGAGAAGTAATACTCTATAGTATTACTTTTCATACGCGGTGTGACGTCACATAGCAATTTACGCCCAATACAAGTAATCGATCCTAATCGTTACTCAAAAAAATGATTGCTAGATCAATCTAAGTTTGCATTTTTTGCGTCTAGTGCACAAAATCTTAAGCGGCGCGGTGCCCAAATGTCAGGTATAAATGACTCGAACGAGGCTCGTATCTCAATGAGTCCATCACCGATAAAGCAATATTACATTATAATAAATATACTAACTCACTATGCCCGCTCTGTCTTTAGATTCTAACAAGTCGGTTGCTTAGAAGAGATCACTATTAGTGATAAGGCCGCCTTTTTATGTTATCCATACTTATATTATAAATGGGAAAGTCTGTGTGTTTGTCTGTCTCGCTTTCACGGCTAATCTACCGGTTCGATTTGGATGAAATTTAGAATGAAAATAGTAAAAGTAACTGGGCTGACATAGGCTACTTATTTTTTCAAAAATCAATGTCTAAAGGGTTGAAATAGGGGATGAAAGTTTATATGAAAAATCTAAGCCGCTTGACCAATTGTGAGGAATTTTGGCATAAATATAGTTGACAATCTAAGCTTAAGCATAGGCTACTTTATTTTTTAAAAATGTGCCCCCGAGGGTTGCAATATAACGAAATAGTTCACGCGAAGCCGCGAGCGGGCCGCTAGTATTATATATAGTAGCTTCACGTTTTCTCACGTATAGCAGGATAGTCAGGTAGAAACTGGTGTCAAGACATTCCGTTTTACACGTATGTTTGAAATACATACAAATATACCTCTGAACAGGTCTATAAATGTAGCAGGTGCTTCTAAATATACTCTTTAATAACATTTTGATATCCTATATCCTTTTAAACATACAAACATATTTTAACCATTTTTAGAATCATCATAAGATTTATTACAGATTCCTTTTTATTTCGTTCAACATGAGCGATGTTATTTGGATCGTTTCTGAGTAATTCGCTTATCATTATCAGAGGCGTGCCGTGAATTGTAATCTATACCTACGTTGCGAAAGCAATATGTTTTGAAGTCTTTGAATATCTTTTCAACGTCCCAGAAGATTAGGGCCAGGGTTTTTCTTATTTGTTAATTTAGGAAGGCATGTAAAGGATGTTTTCGTATATATTATGTTCCATTTGATTCTTTACTCGGTGGTTAGTAAGGGATTTTTATAGGTTTAGTTATTTATCATTGTTTAATAAAAGTTATTGTTTTTGTTGACCATCGTAGCGCTTTGGGGCAACATCTGACACAAATTAGGGGATGCAATTAGTTTAGTGGTCGATTCTTATAAGGCGAATTATATTATTATTATTTCTTCGCTCTGGTATTTAACCAAACGCGTGACGTTTGGTTCCGCAACTCTATGTCTTTTTGTTTTTCATTACACTACGTATATCCAATTTAATGTGCTTTGATAGTTATGTACAAAATTTCATCCAGGTCAATCTTGTTCAAGTGACAGAATGGATGATGGAGTGACGGCAGAGTGGCTTACCCCTAGGTTCCCAACACCTCACAAAAATTTTAAAACAAATACGTAATGATCAAAAAATGTTGGAAACGAGTTCGTAAAAGTTTCCCTTTTAAACGAAAGGTTTTACTTATATTTACACTGTTGATTCAATGATCTGAAGCAAGAAAAACCCTTATCTGTTTACTCTTGGTAGTAGATTTGTTGTCTGCTTGCACAGTGGATTATGTACTTTGCCCATGATGTATGTTCGACATGGCATAGAAGGATTTTCTTGATTTAGGAACGGACGCTGTGTGCGTCCTGCAGAATGCGATCGTGATATACTTGCTATTTCTGAGTTCATATATCAAAAGCAATCCGATTATCTTGGACCAAATAAGCTAGATGTGCTAGGGATGAGTTCGATATTTCCTTCAATTTTATAAAGATTGACGTAATAATACAGAAATAAGATACAACAACTGTGTATGTTTTTTGGAATTTTATACAAAGTTGATACTGAGTGTAAAATTTGTAAAAAAACTACTACTAAAGTACTATGAAACGTATAAAATTCATATAGATAAATAAATACTATTTAACATATTTTCTACTCAAAGAGCGTTATAAAAGTCGTACGTAACATAAAAACCACTCGTGCCGCAAATACCTACGACAATTCAATTCAATTGTTTGTTTGCAGTTCTTAATACTTTTAAAACGAGTCTTTTGACATTTAACTTCTACCTGCATGTTAAAATGTCAAATTGTTTTAATTTTAAATGTTACCAGTCCATTATTTTTTGTGCAATATATTTCAATGCTAACTTATCGATAGCGAGTTCGTTAAACCCTTTCAATGTTGCTTTACAATATTATAATCATTTATTACAGATTAACAAATGTCCTTTCTATAATCAATTAATACTAGTGTAATACTCGCGGCTTTGTCTTTATTTTTCACACAAATTTGCATCCCTTATTTCAGCCCTTTAGAGGTTGGACTTTCAAAAACAATAACTAGCATATGTTTCATCCTAGGTCTTCAACTATTTTTATTCCCAATGTGAAACAGTCACTTTTGCATTTAAAGTAATAGTTTGGATTTTGGCATCGGTATTCCTTATTTTGTTTAATAGACAGCTATATGTATAATTACTTATGGATCAATAGCGTCAAAGAATATTAGATGATGAAACCCAACCGTTCAGATTGTCTTACCGTTTCAGATCAGATCAGTTGAGTGTAGAGTTACCACCTACTGTAAATTTAAAAATCTTTCAAGCGATGTTTGAACGCAACAAGTCTGTAAACCATACATACATTATAAATGCGAAAGTCTGTCTGTTTGTCTGTCACGCTTTCACGAATAATCTACCGGCCCAATTTGGATGAAATTAAGAATGAAATTAGTAAACAATTCAGGGTTAAACATTTATTAAACAGGCCTTTTATTTTTAAAAATCTACCTCTAAGAGGTTGAAATAAGGGATGAAAGTTTATAAAAAATCTAAACCGCTTGTCCGATTGTAATGAACTTTGGCATTAATATAGTTGATAATCCAAGGTTAAACATAAACTACTTTATTTTTCAAAAATCCACGCCCGAGGGTTGTAATACAACGAAAGACTAATATAGATAACGCGGCCAAGCCGCGAGCGTGCCGCTATTAACTATTAATTATTTGATTCTTTAATTATACATATTGTTCAAATGCATTTTATTAACCTACGTTTTAATTTTTGAACGCTATTGAAATACTACTGAAGTTTTAGTTTAACAGAAAAACTATTTAAGTATCGCTATAACATTGTCATAGTACACTCTTCAAAGCAAATGAAATTCTTTCATAATACGTACACAAACATTTTTCGCATCAGTACCTCTTTTATCAATACCGTAGTAGGTACCTACTTCAAACAATCAACATTACTTTCTATTTGACTTCACACGTCAAAAATAAAGCAGAACAGAAATTCGCGTCTATTTTATATTTCACCAAAATGAAGCAAATGTTAAAAAATGTTACATTTGTATTCATTGGATCAAGTCAATGACGAGGGATATTTATGAAGTTATTTTAGCAAAGTTGCGCAGTGCTTACAAATTATGCGTGTGGGTTTGATTCCGAGTCATTGAAATATTTACATTTGTAACACAAATATTTCATAGGTCTAGTTAGATTAAACATAATACTCTTCTGGAGGTAGTTGCAAGTATTTTTTTCTTACATTTATTGAAAAAAAATCTTGACTCTTTTTCCCGTATAGCACATTAGTCAAAAAGTATCTAGTGTCAAGACAGTTCATTGTCCACTTCGAAATCGAGACATTACATGATAAATGGCGGAACGCTTTGTTTTATGTACCAAAGCGGAGAAATTAAATTAATATCCCTAACTTCATTTCCACGAGACGAATTTCAATCCACTACCATCCCGCATACAAGCATATGCCGTCTAAACGCACCACGACGGCCTCTTTTAAGAAATTATTTTGAAAATACAAAAAACCTGCATACATAAATTGTTTAAAGGAATCTATACCCTAAATTTGTGTCATAAGAACTTGAGCCATCGATCCCGCTAGCTTTTACTCGATGCGCCTATACATAATTCTACTACTAATAACCGTATTATAGAATTTCCATTCAGTTCAGAACTAAACAGCATTTGCTTTCAGTATTTTACTATATTATACCGGCAATCCTAATTTACTATACTATATATGTACTATAAATGTTATAGGCATTTCCAACTGAGAACAATAAGCAGTCAACGGCGGTACTGACCTGGAAAATAGTATTAAACCTACAATTAACCTGGACTTAGATTTTGTGTTAAATTAAAAGGTCAATATGGTGCTTGGAATAAGGTGTGATTGTAAATGTGATTGGTTGTGGGTTCGATTCTCAATGGGAGGGATATTTACTTGTAAATTATTATCATTTCTTTTGCTGTAAGACAAATCTCAATTTAAGGCAGAAAGTGTAAAATAAAGTCTTTTGACACTAGGTTCTTTGACAGTACTACTACATAGAAAAATAAAAAATAAATATATTTAGATATTACTTATTTGGTATAATTAAAACGTGTTTTTACTGTAGTTGCTAAAACTTAATATGAAATTTGCCGGTATTACGAGCTGTTTGTCTATACTTATAAAATAAATAAATAAATATTACAACAAAATAAATGTTTCGATAACCAAATCTGAATATAAAGAATATTAGAAGTACATATAGAAGTACATAATATAAGAATAGAGAATCTAGATTTCTGATAATTACTCGTTCACTATCTGTCCCATATTACTTACCCTACATGGTGAAGAAGTGTTAATAAAAACCCCCATGTAATTCACATAGAACAATAACATTATAATCATGTACCATAAACATCCAAGGCCTCATATTAACACGCTCTAATTATTCCAGCGAATTTAGAGCAACTGTTTAAATAATTTGCCCAGCGAAAGCATTATAATCGCGATAGCGTTATAAAATTATGGTTATCAACTTATTTACAGTCAAAATATGTGTGGTAAATCATATAAACGATGTACTTATAGACACAATTTAGCCTAAAATTAAAATATTTTTATTGGAATAGGCTTATTATAAGCAATTTTGAATTGTCAGTTATAGTGCTTTAAAATGTCAGTATTGTCAGTCTTACAGGAAGCTATCGCAAGCGAGGAAGACAACATTCACTATTTGCTTTTTAAAATATAAAATTATAATACGTTTATAAGAAGTCCCTAGATTCTAGATTCGTTAATAAGTATTTATCTTTATATAACAATATTAGCACTTGAGGTCAGTCGTGGCGCAAGAATACAGTGTGTAACTTGAAACAGGTTGTGAGTTCGATTTCCACTCGAGGATTTGAAAGTACTTAATATTATAATTGAGTTCTGCTACCTAACACGCAATGCTACTGAGATTGGCGGCAAATGGGTAATGAAGTGTCTTAACACTACGTTCCCTCTGCCTACCCTACTTTGTGCGGGATACAGCGTGACGCTAAAAAAAAAGTATTCTTATATTCACATTATTTTACTTAATAATATTTGTTTAATATCGATTTTATATTAACATTAGGCAGGTTAAAAAACTTCTAACACATATTCTATAAATTTCTAAACTAGTAAAACATCCATTAAATTAGAGTGTAGGCTATTTAACACGTTTGGAAATTCTGCGTGGCTTTTCAACTTTATTACAGGAATATTGTGTGTATTTGAATAGTTCCCTTAAATATTTATTCTATATTCCTATAGTAAAGTTGTTTGATTATTTTTGTTGTTGTCTATATAATTCGTGAGTTGTACTAAATATAAAAATTGTATAAAATTTATCGAATTCAGGTCATTTATTGAATTAATAAATAGTAGTCAGAGAGGATATAGTGTCAAGACGCTCTGAAAAACAGTGGAAAAACTCAAAACCACACTTTGTCTAGATAAAGCTTTTTAGTTCTTCGCTCAACCTTACCTAAGTAACAGAGCGGAGAAGAAATAAAAATGAAATACAACCGTTTCACGTAGTGAGAATTGAACCCACAAACAATCGCGATTGCAGCTGTCTGGCTGTAATGTGCCCACTGTGCCACGATGACATCTAATGTTTAAATTTAATTATTTGGCATTCAAAAATTAATTTAATAAAATTTAAGTTTGAATAAAATTAATTAAATAAAATTTAATTTTGAAAAAAAAAGTGTTGATTTTTATTGATTGAAGGACTGACATGATTTTATTTTAAATATTTTCATTTCTCCGCTTTGGTACGATAATTCAACACACAACCTCTCAAATTCTGGTGGAAACCGGAGATCAAAGTGTTATTATAGCTTTAATACTCTAACCATTCTGGCTATACGAAAAAAGTATGAATGTAGTTTTATTTAAAACATAAAAAACTTTAAAACGACTTAATTTAAATATATTTTGATAAACATTTTTACAGATACATGACTCTTTTATAAAAAAACATTAATCCACATTAATTACCATACACATACAAAACATACAAAAACTACAATTTATTTAATACGAAAATATTTCACTTATCTCCTTATAAGGTATATATTGATATATATTTATTGATATTTATTAAATGAAATTAACATTAAAAAAGTATTTAAAACAATCTTATTTTGTTGCAGGTAAGTCAAAAGGACGTAGCAAGTGGCATTATGTCTGATGTACTGCTATTGAACACTGATACCAAGTGAAGGCGATCTACATTGAATGTCACTTGTAGTCGTACTTACAGTTCCGCCTGTCCTTGTCAACAGGTAAACCTATGTTAAATAACAACTCTCACTTATATTGAATTTTTGCATATTAAAATTCCTTAATCTTTTTGTTTTTTATATATATTTTATATGGTTTTTAGTAAAATATTACCATTTTGACATTGGCTGTACATATTGTTGTTTATTCGTTTATTTTGTACCTTGGGAATGGTTTTTTTTCATAATATTTTTACTGGTTGTTGCGTTAACTTTAGTGGATTTTATGATTCTTCTCATATTATTTAACTTTATGAATGTCAAATTTAAAGCTATACAAGAAATAATCTTGATTCTACATTGTAACTATCTCATAACCATACTAACTACCATATGTAAAACAATTAGCAAATTTACAGGTAGTTTCAAATATTAGACCGCTTGCACAAAACATAGTTTATAAATTAGTATATATATTTAATTTATTGCTCAAGATATAAATTATTAACATATTTAGTATTATATAGAAAATGTTAATATAACATTAAAGTTCAAATACGTGTGTGTATATGATACCCAGCAAAACTCAATACGTCTTTTCTGTACCACCTACCAAACATTCGAACAGTTAATTACGTTATATTTTTTATATTAGAATTGTAGTAAATATGTAATTTATTACATTACATTATATTACGCTAAGTTGAAATCGGGAAATAACATGAAATGTAAAAAAAATTGAAAACGTAGTAAAATTTGAAAGAAACGGAATTCGAACCTGCGCCTCTTGTTAATGAAGCAAATCATTGTAGCGGCAGTCTTGACGGCCAAGTGTTCTAAAAAAAAGTGTTTTTATGTTCCTTTATGTAAATTACACTTTATACAATAACAACATACTACATACTAAAAATAAATAAAAAAATATTTATAGAGTATATCCCATACTTATTATAAACGAGCTAGATTTACAAAATACATTAGCAGAAAGTCAACTACATTGAACTCAACTTATTCAAACTATAAACTATGATAGTTAAAGCGCCTAAAATATCATTAGAAAGTTGGCTTTAAGTTGTACATTTAGAATATTATTAATTAACCTTAGCAATAGTCTATTTAGTATTAAATTCTGTCAAGATTTAACCCAAAGTTGAGGTCACGGTAGCGCAGGGTGATAATGATTGACTGTAAAAGTGATGGTTGTAAGTTCGATTTCCATTCAAAGGAAGAATTATATTTAAATTACTTTCATTTCACCGTTCTGGAGATAAGGCGAAGTTCCGTCGTGTTCCGTTACTCAACTTGCAATTTCCGGGGCTCGTTTGAAAGCAAAAAGTGTCTTGACCCCTCCCTTTTTATTATGAAAAAAACCTTACTATAGAAAATGCCACAAAAAAAATATATTTAAATAATTTTACACGGCTGACCTTTGACCTTTTAGTTTTCCTTATTTAGTGTATCGAAGCTCAAAAATATATTTACATAACTACTATCTTTAGTTCATCGAATATCATTCACTCGAAAATAAATAGCGTAAGCGGATTGACCCGTACTTTGCTCTTTCGATAATAATGTTCTATCAACAAAGGCCATTGGAAACACATTAAACTTGTTATTGCCTGCACCATTTGCATATAAAATGTTTTTGTTATAATTCTCTTTTGAAAAACTGCCCATTTTCTGCCCATTCCCTTGGAGATAAATATTTTTCGATATTTTTTGTGATACAATTGGAAAGTGTTAATAATAGACACGTGTTGGTTGTAGATTCGATTGTCATTCCAAAAAATGTTTAGAGTACACACATATATTCGGTTGTTCTATGAACAAAGTAGAGAGTCTCTCTATCTTTAATACCCCGCACACAGCAGGGTAGGCAGAGGGAACCTAGTGTTATGACATTCCGTTTCCCATTTTTGGAGGTATAGCGTGTTAAGTGGCGGAACTTAATGCCGCGCTTTACAGCTATACAAAATAATAGATGAAGCTGTAATGCAGCTGCATTCAGTAGATAACATTCATTTTAAAAAAAATCATGAAATCGATTTCGCAAAAAATGGTTTATACGTATATTATAAAAGAAACTAATCATTCCTAACTTATTGAATGATTATTGAGCTAATTGTTTAGGTGACTTATAACAAAAAATTGAGAGTAAAAAATACATAGATACCTACATGCTATTGAACGTTGCGGTTACGATATGTATTGGCTAACAATTCTTATTTAAAAGTTCTGAGAATCGTAGGTTAGTCATCGAACGATAGAATTTTATTTCTAACATTACGTTTGTTTTTGAATATGCAGTCTGTCAGAGATTACGATGATATAAGGAAACATTTTTTTCTGCCGATTACTTTATTTTAACTACAAATTGCTTATCATTGCTCTAACTAGTGGAGAACAGAGTGTCTTAACACTACTTTTACCCTGACTACCTTGCAATTTTTATAAAATAATATCCTTGTTTTTTAGTAGATATAAATAATTTAGATTAATTTAAGTGCATTAATACCAATGTATTTATTGCACTGTAATGCATAGTTCTTGACATATATATTTATCAGATAGTAAGTAAGCTTTTTTGGATTAGTGGTTATTTTAATATTATATTTGTTTCCAGTAACCATTATTACTTACAGTAGTATTATATGATTAATCGATTTTTTTATTAAATCTCTATTATACTTTTACAAATGGAATTTATGATATTAACCATATCAACGACGTAATAAAACTAACTTATTATCATTAAATATTCTCATATCAGCCGCATATACTCAACTTATTAAAAAACCTAAATTTATTCGTACGTTAGTACAAATATAGAAACATATTGTGTATTTATATTGACAGTGAAAAAATATCTTATTTCTCTCCAATGTCATAGCAGGATAGTAGTAATCTAGTGTCAGGACACTCCGTTCTTCACATTCCGTTTGGAAACCGAGACATTGCGTGTGGAAGGCAAGAAATAAATTTAAATATAAATATAATCATTTCCCCGAATAAGAATCGAGACCATTAGACGCTATTTAAATATTTACTCTTATACTTTCATACGTATAACCACACCAGAAGGCCGCCCAAGTTATATCGTTAATACATCATAACAATATTTACTTAACGGAATTGTTATTCGATATTTTTATCATTATTTTATTTATTTATTCTTTTATAATAAAGAGATAAAACCATATTTCACCTCGGCCTACTTTATAACACTTTCAATTTAAACATAATAAATGTCAAAGATAACTATTTGGCAACGTATGGACGTTAAGCTTATCTAATCTTCTTTGTATTATTTACTGAACAATTAATTATGTTGAAAATGTGTTAGAATCTCGTACAATAATAAATACTTTATATAACATTACTTCACTGTTTTCACTTCTGGAAAATCGTTAAGGAAATAATTAAATTTTATAGAATTTCAGGATATCACAAAATGCGTACTGACAAATTAAACATATTTTTATTTCTATCTGGATATGGGCTTATAAGAATGTTGCCATGTTTAAAACTCCGTTCAAAGAAAAAAAGCTAATAGTTTTTATTCCATGGAGGGGAACGTGTGAATTTGATAAACAGGTTTTCTAGAGATATTTAAAAAAGAGCACCTTCACGCTTTTTCATAACAGGGTAGTCAGAGAACAATTATTGTCGAAACTCTCTGTTCTTCACTTTTTGCCCATAATCGAAACTTAGCTTGTTAAGAGGCGGAACTTACCGTGGGTACCAGAGATATCAAAATAATATAATATAACCATTTCTCCAAGTGGAAATCGAACCCACACCAATCGTTTATAGTCAGAGGCTGTCCAACTGGACCAAGACGGCCATTTTTCACTTTTCACTAAGTACTAAGTCTAAACAAAAATTGTAATCTAATATCAAGAACTTTAAGAAGGTTTACATTTATGTATAACATCTTGCAATGGCGTATCACCATGAAATCTATTTAATCCCTTCTATAATCAAAACGTATGTTCTACATTAGCCACGCTAACACTAATCCTATTAATTAGTGCATAATATTATTAATATAGCTAATTATAATAATTTAGTTGGTAAAATTGTAAATGCAATTTCTATAAATAATATGACAATAATCAAAATTCATCAAGAGAGAGGTTTAATTTCTGTATATTTTTTTTAGTATAAATAATATTAAAAACCATACAGGAATTAACCACTTGTCCATTTTTGAACCCAATTTTAATTTTATCAATAGTAATAAATATAAATTTTACAAATATGCAATAAGATACGACAAAGTCATTCATATACCTAATATTTATATATACGAAAGAAGTATTTTGACAACGTTAATTTCTTTTTCTTTCCTATATTATAAGTGCAATAAAAATGAATATAAATAATAAAAAATGAAATAGCCGTAACCAGATGTAGACATGGCATGGCTTGACCTAACGGTTTCGTAGAGGTGCGGGTTCGAATCCTTTTCTAAAAATATTTTTCGATCCCTTACGAATATTATGCGGGCAGAGATTATATAAATTTCGCTATACTTTTTTTATTTATATTAAAAAGAATTTAAAATTCAATAAATTAAAATAATAATGAAATTACATAAAATATCATGCGTTTGACAAACACTTTTGTATACAGTTGCCTAAGGCCATGCGTATTTTAAACGTCAACAGTGCTACCAGTCAAAGTAATTACTGTGAAAACTATTGATAATACATAAAATAATGCACATTGTGTTTGTATACTCGTCATTGTCCATAACAAGGTAGATAATGCAATTGTTATAGCTAAATCACAATAATTGTTTATTGTTTAAATAAGCTAACCAAAATCGAACAGTATTGAAAGATGATGACATTCGTAACATTAGTTTTAATCGAGGTCATCGTGGCGCAGTGGCGCATCATCTAAATGATTGATCCACAACTGATCTTGCAGATATTTGGCAGCGAATTGCGATCGGTTGTGGATTCGATTCTCACTCAATGAAAAAGAATTAAAATTCTTTTCATTCCACAAGGCAAAACTCAGCGTTGAGTTTCCCCATTTAATACACAATGACTCGAATTCGAAGGAAAGTGTAAAATGTACTGTTTTGATCCTAGGTTCTATATTATATTTCTTTTAGAAATAAGACTGGTTAACTAAAGCTATCCAATTAACTCAAAAGAAACTTAAATCTACGAACTCCTTATTATAACACCATGCCATACGCTTATCAAAGATAAGAGCTTATAATTAAATACCCTAAATTTTCGTCTCGAATATTATACATAAAAGTACATATATACGTATGTGGGCTGTATAAGTGGCAGCTTATCCGAAACAGGCGTCGTTAAATTCTCGCTGAGCGATCTTGAAGCCACTCTCAGTCCTTTAAGCTTTTGCGCCCTTTCATTTACAGCTTTTCGGCTACTCCCTTTCAACTTTTTTTTTTTGATTTTAAGTATTTATTTATATATATGTACGATGGTATAGTGAAATTTAATAATATGAAGTTGGATACAAAAATAAAATGTAAATAAGCTACATACATTGTTCCAGAACAGGGGTAAGTAACCATTTTTACAGGCCTATCAGAAATTATGAAATATATTTATGGGACAATTACACTTCTTAATAATGTTTTACATAATAAAAATATTGCAAAAATATTAAGTGGACCGCTATTTCTTACCCGTAGACTAGAACGTTGATATTTTGTTGTTTCTAACATATAACCAGACAGTTTTTGACGACCACCCACATTTTTCATTGGGTTTTTTTTTGTAATTTGATAAAATACATTGACACCTAATTGACATTCACATTTGAAAAGATGATATAGTTACAAAGATTTTTACATAATATATGAATATAATTTTCATTCACATTAAACGCAACATATATAAGTCAAGGGATTTGCAATTAATTGAATTAGCTTATTTTTTAGGATATATATTCTAGTTTTTTTCGTAAATACTTATACCAAATATATTTGGAAATAGTTATAAACTACAAAAGTTATCTTGGCGTAAGGAAACGTCGGTCAAGCACCTACACGCGAGAGCTTGTTATGGAAAATATTTGACTCAAGTAGCCGAGAAAATAATAGGAATCTCACTAGAATTTGTTCTTGAGTTTATCTTGAAATATATATGTACTATCGCCTACGTAAATTGAAATACTAAAGTCACAAACTTCGCTTAAAAAGTTTTTATTTATGGGATTGCTATAAAATATAGTGCTTCTATATGTTAGGGAATTTTATCAAAATATAATAGTCAAAATTGCATTTAAATAGGTTGAGCATGTCTGAGGCAGAAAATAACATTTTACATTAACAAATACCACCAATAATGTATTTTTTCCATATACCGGCGGTCATCATTTACATTTTTATTATATGTATAGATAATTCACTCGCCACTAGTCGTAATTTGTAAAAGTTGTTACTGGTACTAGAAGTTATTTAATATATTTGCTAACTAATATTGTTATGGTAGTTTTATTCAAGAGGCGATCGTGGCACGGTGGGTATGTCTAAATGTAAACGTGATCATTGTCGATTCTTTTGCTACTCGGAGGAGGGACTGCATATTTTTTCGCTGGTACCTAAAATAAAGTACAGCGTAAAGTTCTACCACTTAATACGCAATATCTCAATTTCAGGCGGGAATTGGAGAACGGAGTGTCTTATACCTAAGTTATCTTTCACATCCTTGCTACGCGGAAAAAACGTGAAGCTGAAGCTTTATTTACAATATTTTTGCTTTAAATTTGACCTTTAGAAGGGGTTCAGTGAACTATTCGATGAACTATCCCGATTTTTATAAAAGGACACTAGCGGATTTGAAACGTGTGGTTATAAGTGCATTCAAATCCCTGTAGGGAAAATATTGATATTCATAATATTGTGTTTCTTATATGGTTTGTTTCTTATATCGTTATGGATAGACAAAGCGGCGTAAAGTTTTGCCTCACAGTACAATTTGTATGCATAGACAGACCTGTATGTAGTGATGTATAAAGTTTACTCGAACTTTCACTGTCCAAACAGCAAGGTAACAATATCATAAAATATTATTTTTCCAGTTGCAATGAATATAATATTAATAATTGATCGAATAGTAATCGAACCCACGATCATTGTGTTTACAGTTAAACGCACTGCACCACGACGGCCTATAATAAAAATAAATACATATCTATTTAAAGGTAGACCTATAATATAATGTTTATAGGAATGTTGAAAACAAAGTAGAACTATAACAGAAGTATTTGATATTAATACATGCATTTATTAATAAATTACCTTTCAGTTTCTCAACCTATAGGCACAGATAGCTTTATAAAACTTATTCAATCATGTTAGGGGAGCTCAATATTTCCCATTCAGATCATCTCGGCTCCAATACGAAATAACTTAATCAAACGGTAAACGTCCAGAGCCCGAGGCGATTAGTTCGATGGGTCCTTGAAACTTAGAACATTCTTCGAAGGACGGCACTTGAGTTCAAGATTATTATTGACACTATGTAGACCAAAAACTAAGTAGCACGCATTAATTAGGATAATGTAATACTTGGTCTATTGTTGGACTACGTATACGTTGGTATGTTTGTGTTGAGTAAGTAACTTTCTTGGCAATCTGGTTCGTGTATTACTTTTTTATATTCGTACAGGTAACTTAGTGTTCTTCCGCTCTCTCTACTTGAGATAAGTTAGAGATATTGTGTTTTGTTGTAGAAGTTAATGTGACATGTTTAATCATTCTGTGGGTATATCCATATTCGTATTTCTATTTATTATTAGTTTTTTTTTAGTTTTACCCATATTTTCCTGTATACATGTTTGGACAGGAGAACCTAATGTCAAAAGACTCCATTCTCCAGTTTTCGTCTTCAACTAACATGGTGTTGAAGTCCACCAATTAAGACGCAATGTCTCAATTTTGAACCAAAAGCGCAGTGTCGGGACAAGTCTTGACATTTTGCCACTTTTCATGAAAACAAAGCTTACAGGATAGGCGTGAAAATGAAAAAGAAGCTTAAAAAAATGAGTTTTAATCGCTTCTTAATCCATACTATTCAAATTTCAATTCTGTTCAAAATTCAAATCTGTTGTTAACTGAATAGGAATGGATGATGATGGATGAGAGATAATTATAGTCGGATGATAAATTTCCATTCAAAAGTGCGTTTTGTGGAAAAAAAAGTATTAGATTAATCAATTGTACAAATATTCTTCTTTAAATTAGTCAACTTCTTATAACATAACCATAAATTTAATAATTAGTTTAGTAAATATTATTATCATTAAGAAAAATAAGCTGTTTCACCCTTTTTCAAGTACTTTCATTTCTGCTGGGAAAAACGTGACGCTGCTTGCTGGACAGAGAGAGTTAACAGACTGTTGTCGTCAAGAGTGATAAAGTCCCTTTCGAGCTTTAGAGCAATGCAAATCGTGAAATATTAAATTGTTGTATTTGTTTTATTTATGAACCGATTAAATTAAAATAATGATTTTATGAAATAAAACAAACATTCCCCAGATACAATAGTCCAACCTGTTTAAATTGATTTAGACATTTCGCAGACTAACATGCACAAACGCACAGATAATAGAAAAAAATATTTAGGCTTCTATTATACTTATAAATGTCCCCTACATAACAATATAGTTTCTTATATGTCTTTTATATACAGACAGCAATCAGTTACATTTTTTACATATACAGATAAACTACGTATCTACGTATTTTTATTCAAAATATTAGGTTTATTTTGTTCTTATTTTGTTTTTCCTTGTAACCTACTGTAGGATAAACTTCCTCAGAGTGGCGATCTATATTAATTAGGTTAATGACAAAATACCTGTTACTTAATATCTGGCTTATTATTGCTTCAGTCTTATGTTATTTTTCTTTGGACCCATACTAAAAGGAACTTTCGGACATTTTTTTCCTTATAATATAGTGAATTTCTTATATGATATAATATAGTGAAATTCTTGAATGTATTAAATGATTACTAGAACAATAACATTAAACTGTTTACTTTTTTGTTACCTTTTTACTGCGAATTGTGCAATGTCTTATGTTCTTTATTAATATTTTTATTTTTTAAAGTTAATAATAAAAAAACATAATTAATATTATATTTTTTTATGTTCTGGTACCCAAGACAAAGCACGGCGATGAGTTTTGCCAACACGCAATATCTCCATTTTGATCGGAAACAGGACAACGGAGTTTTTTGACTGTTATTTTGTATTCTCTCTGACTCACTAAAAGGAAAAAAGTGTGAATCTTTATAAAAAAGTACAGAACATCACATATAACTCTCGCACTTAGCCAATTTGGTATAATTGTTATCTATTACAAGAGAGGCGTGAAACTAATCAAATTAGGCCCACTCTAGTGTATGTATTAGGTGTATTTAGTTTCAAAGCATTCTAGCTCCAAAATAGAAGCGATTTTTTTGCTTCTTTTATCTTTAAACACGATATCGGAGCCTCTTTCTAAAATATCTTTTCAGAGCACCGTAGCTCTCAAATAGATGAACTAATAGTGCTTAGTATTTTTGTGTAATTGTTGGTTTGAAATCTCTAGGATAGATCAAATCGACTAGGTTTTTTTAAATTATAACTGTTTTATTGTAGTTAGTAGGACAATTAAAAGTTCTTTTTTTCTTATTTGAAAAACATACTTACAGTACATATACTTATTATTGAATACAAACATTTCGCCACCGTGTGGGATAGCGTCTGAAACGTAAACGTTATAGGTTCGATTCCCACGCAGAGGAATGCTTACATTTAAATTCTTTTCATTTCTCCGCTCTAGTAACTAACACAAAGCGTGGCGTTGGTTCAGCCTCTCAACATGCAATGGCGGCGGCAATCGGACGGAAAGTGGAAAACGGAGTGTGACGCTGGTTCTGGTTCTATCTGACTACCAAGCTATCTATACAACGATATATTTTAAAAAAATGTCATAGCTATAAGTCTGATAAACTGAAGTTGACTGACTGAACGTTTTGTAAGAAATAATTGTAATTCTTCTGATTGTAAACTTAAATAACGTCAAATTGTTAATACTCCTTCCCACACACAATTATAATAAAAACGAATCCAAAGCTATTTCCTCCACAGATTACTAATATAATAACGATGATAACTCATCTTCATATAACCAAAGTTGGTAATACGACAACACAGCAACATTGTCATTGTACCAACTGTCTCAATATCTTGTGTATAATTGAAAACTTTTGTTTCTACCTGAGATCGTTATCACAGCAATGATTAATTGGGCCGCGAAGTTTTACTGTCGCCCCTTCGATGTACATGAACACCTGAAACTTGGGAACAACCGTCTGTGATTATTCACTGGTACGTGTACGAACTTTATATAAGGAGGTAAATGTAACGGAAACTTGTATATTATGTCTTACATAATACATGTAAGGAATATTGTGATTGTAGAAATAATAAAAATTGTTATTAAAATTTTTTAAGTGTTATTTACGCGCTTAGAAAATTTGAGAAATTGATTTGCCGTGGGCTTCGAACCCGCGTATATTAAAACATCGTTCATGCGCTACGACCGTTGAGACAAGCGTTTCGCATTTAAAGCCCCCGCGCTTTAATGTTCTGTTTTTAAGAAGTTTTTTTATTTGTGCAATTTTAAATTAACTATTACATTAACTACTTGGTAGAAAAAATCTTGGGAGTCAGTGTCTGACAGTAAAATTATTATATATATAATTTTTTTTCGCCACTCAATTCTTCTCTTTACTGTATCCAACGATATTAAAGTGTTTATACTTATTACACACTATATACTTCATCCACCCACACAGCTCTGCGGTAAACACGTAAAACTAAAAAAAAGAAAAAAAAATAAAAATCGTGCAATAGTCAAGGCCAAGTAAAAATAAATCCCTAGTACAATAAACGAATAAGAAAACCAAACTAAAGGCTGTTGCAGTGATCAATGAGATCGTTTCATCATTCGTTATTTGCTTCACAGATTAATTGTAGTAAACGTTGTTGGAGGAGCAAATAAATGAGCTTAATTATCGACAATTACAAGTTGGCCAGACAGGACGAGCATGCCTAACGTGACCAGACGTCCCGTTTTGAACGGGACTATCCCGTTTTTAGTGGTTTCCCGATGTCTCTAAAGACCTCCCTGGAATGCAAAAATGTCCTGTTTTTGGAAATGGCCCGAAAATTTGGTTAATCGAACTGTGTGTCGGCTGCGAGAATTTTTGTTATTCCTAGCAACACGTTTAGGCCCCTCCTACTATAAACTATGAGCGACTAGATGTGTAAAAAACTAAAGCTAAACTAAAAATTATTATAGCAAAATCGTGGAAAGCAAATGTCCTAATGATTATTGTACAAAATCCAAAAAATATTCTTACAAAATAGTGTAACATATCTTTTTATAAAAACGATGTCCCGTTTTGAGCCAAAAAAGAAATGGTCACGTTAAGGATGCTCCTAATAGCGCATCGAGTTATATCAGTGCCATTGACTGGCATTAATTATTCAGCTGCCATACTAATTAGCGGTCATCTGTTTTATAACACGCGAGTGCTAAAATATTGCACGTTTTATTGTAGTGTGTGGTAAAATTTTATGTGATATATACATAATAGTGATGTGTACGTATTTTATATGCGTGGTTGCAGGCTGTTAATATATGTAAATGTACCGTAAAATCAATTTTTAAAAAATGCTTTATATTTTTTAAAGAAATCAAAATACTCTTAATCAGACAGGCTATATACACTTTCGATCATCAAGTAACGTCAGTGATGTCAGTTCAACGGGAAGGTACTATCGACTATGAAGGTAAATGTTTAGTAAACGTCACGGGTCTCGGACCGCCTCTTGACAAGAGTTTAGAACGTTTCCAAGAGGTGTAGGTTCGAATCAAAATTTTTAAACAAGTCATTTGGTTATATAAAAAATATACTCTGTCTTATAGTAAAAATACGTTAATATAAGAAAACGTATAACTAAATATACGGTTTTATTCTAAATGTACGAATAACACTCAAATATTAATTACTAGAAATATCTCATTTATATTGTTATTCCTTTACTTGTTATTTATATATATATATATATATATATATATATATATATATATATATATATATATATATATATATATATATATATATATATATATATATATATATATCTATATATATATATATATATATATATATATATATATTTATATTGTTAGATATATATTTTTAAGTATGTACATATAATTATCTGTTTTTACTTATTCCTAAGTATTACAGCTTAACAATTCTATAACACGATAGTCCAAAATGCATATACAGTGAAGTAAGTTGGCAAGTCGCTCAACAAGTTTTCCTCCTTCCTTGTTCCCAGGAGATCCCTTGTTTGTAAAACTATTGTAGGGCCTTGTGTTACGCTCTGCCTGACCTCTATAACTTCTTTTTAGGTTCCACAAACAAAGAGAAAATCCTTATTACTTTCTTTTATTTCGTACACATTATTTCTATTTACTTTTTGCATAAAGGGATATTGCTATAACATATAAGACTACATGTTACATGAGAATAAAATTATAGATGATTATCATTTGTTCTGCACCTTCGAACTTTTTCTCGTTTTTTTGGCTTATTAAAACATCGTGGCGCAGTGGCACAAATGTGTGGTTATAAACCTACAGGTTGTGACTGGCGTTAAGTTACGCCACTGAACACGCATTGCCGGAACGGAGTGTCATACATAACACTAGGTTCCCTCTACCTACCCTGCTGTGTGCGGGATACAGCGTGAAGCTAAAAAAAATTAAAACATTGCATGTTGAGTGGTAGAACTTACCGCCGCGCTTTAACTTGGGTAGAGCGGAAAAATGAAAATAGTATATAATCATTGTCCTCAGTGAGAATTGAACCCAGAGTCATCTTATACCCTGTCCGACTGTGTGTACTACGACGACCTCTCGATTATCAAGAATTTATTTTTTCATCGAATAAAAAAAAATAATCAAATCGAGTAATATTTAATCTAAATATTTTATAAAAAAGAGATTAACTATGAAAATTAATTATCCCTCAATAAAATTGAATTACATTCACTTCATTAAATCTACAATAAACATTAATCCATAATATGGTCGAACAACCTTTGAACCAATCCTCCTTTATTTGTATAGTCCAATCTACTTTGTAAGTTCTTAAGGATCGCCCCCAATTTCACTGTTCGTTTGATATTACGAATGAGCTACTCATTAGTCTCTTTCGTTTTTCTTATCAGCAGGAAAATGTTCTGGCCGAAGAATCCTAATAAATTGTCACTTCTACGAAACACTCGTAGATATAACATATATGTTATATACTGGGCAGATTATATTGAGTCTTTGTCAGAAACAATAATCTGTTCTTCGCATGACCTACTTTCGGGGAAAATATTTGTCTAAATATTTATGGAACTAATTAAAGTAGTTCCTTTATTGTGTGCTAGTTGTTGTTTTCAGGATGTTGGAGAAGATTAATGTTTTATTTATTATTTTTGTAAGAACTTTTGTTATAACTGAAATTTATTTGGGAGGTAGATTAAATAAAAGTTTAAAGACTATTGTGGTACAGTGGGACTGCGTCTGATTGTACACGCTGTAAGTTACGAGTTCAATCCCCTAAAGGAAGAATAATTAATTATACTTGAAAAAGATATTTAAAGTGACATTTATTTCCTAAGTGTGGAATAACACTTAAAAAATGTTTAAAAGTTAATTATACTTATTATTTACGAGTATGTAAAACAGTCGTGGCGGGGTGAGAGCATCTGACTGTAAATGCGATGGCTGTAGGTTCGATTCCGACTTGGGAAATAATTTTCTTGGGGCATTATATTTAAATTTTCATTTCTTCGAATTGGTACCTAAGACAAAGGATGGCGAGCTCCGCCACTCAACATATAATGTCTCGATTTCTAGCGAAAGGGAAGGGCGGAGTGTCTTAACACTAAGTCCTCTCTGACTATCCTGGCAAGGAAAGCATGAAGTATTAAAGTTAATCTACTATTCTTTATTTTCAATTACTTATTGAACAGCTATCGACTAATACCATTTCGATTTCCATTTAAAAAGGATATAAATAGTTTCTTTGTATAAATGTTTTTGTTTAGTAAAGACGCCTTGGCTGTTCTCCCGAGTGCCCTCCAACACAAGAGTCGTTAGCGAGCGCGTCACACCAGCTTTAAAATTTTAAACGTCACCTTTTTGCATTTTTTTTTTCAAGTTTTAATATAAATCAAAATATTTGTATATTTCCCATTTTTCTGCTCCCGTGGAGTGGTTCTTTGTTTTCTTTTTTAGTTTGAAGTAAAAATAGTTTTGTAGATACATGTAGTACCTACGTAGGTCTTTGTTAACGATTTTTTTCTTTTTCGCCACTTCACTTCAGCTACACTGTGAGCCTCGTTAGTGTACCTATGGCACTATAAAAATTAAATAATATATGTATGCCTTTATAACGCTGCAGCTTGAATTTACGGACTTGATTTTTTTGCTCCAACTATTATTAACTGAAAAAATATAATAAATTTTGATGAAGTACCTACCGTGTATATATTGTTATTTTTTAATTACACTTCATACCGTCGAGAGAGTTATGTGGGGCAGTGGGACAGTGTTTGATTGTAAACACGATTGGTTGTGGGTTCGATGCCCACTCGGAGGAATACTTACATATATATTTAAATTATTTTCATTTCTTGGCTTTGGTACCAGACGAATTGCGGTGTTGAGCTTCCTCGCTTCAAACGAAATTTTTGATTTCGGGCGAAAAGTGAAGAACGGAGTGTTATAACACTAGGCTCTTCCTGGCTACCCTGTTGTGTTTGCAAAAGCGTTTAGATACTTCAAAACATCGTACTGTAGTTTTGTTATATATTTTAGTACATGTTATTCAAAGCGCAAATCATTCTGATAATGAACAAAGTAACACAAGGATCAGATTCAATTGTTAATTAGTTGATGACTCCTTTCGCTGTCTCCGTATCGGAAACTGCTTTGACATGGGTAAATAGTCACCGTGATTTACGACAACAGAATAATTAAAGTTAGACTCCCTTTTAGTGTCTTAGAACTATCATTAAGTAGGGAATTTGGGATCGCTATGCATGTCCTACCCAATAGTTTAGTTACTCTGTACTAGTTAATGAGTTTGAAGGGACATGCTTCATCCTTTATACCCGTGTCGTAATATTGCTTGGGATCTTGCTTGTAACTTGCGATATTTGAAGCTCGTTACCGTTTATTATGTAATGTTTCAACAAAAATAACTTCTAAAGGACTGGATTATTGAACTATGTTTTGTTTCAACTATAGATATTAACATGATATTTATATATATTTTAAGTTTTATACTAATTTTAGATTTATAAAATATTCTTATTTTTATTGAAGCTATAATAGAAGAGTAATATTTCAAAAACCTTTTATATATAAAATTTTCCCTACCAATTTATAAAATTTACATTTATAGCTGTGTTTAGTGATTAATTGTAGCCGAGTCATAAATTTAAAGAGGGACCATTCCATTTACATACTATCTCAAATACCTTTTAAAATTAAACTGTAATTTGTTATTTCTCACGAAAAATTTCGTTAATATTCAAGCTTTTGCGAAATCTTCCTTGAGTTTGGGACTTGCAAAGTTTTGTAACCACACGATTGCTGTTACGAATATTAATGAAACCGAAAAATACTAGAGGTAATTTTTACTGTAGGTATTTTATAGAAAAGTGACTTATTCACAATTGTTAAGTTAGAGTTAGTTTTACAAGATTTTATTTAACTTACAATGTACGTTAGTTTGTTAGAGTGGAATCTTGCAGCTTAATTTTTAAACATAGGTGTATCTTAAACCGATTAAAATGAAATTTTGTATTGCCATAGTTTAGATGACAATGCATGCCGAGTACCGTTATACTAAACCCAACATGGCGGAACATCCAGCAGTCAGGATACTTTTAAAGAACTCAAACCATATGGTTTGAGCAAATGAATGAGCTTGTTGAGAATAATTTGGAAAAAAGCTTGTTTTTAAAATATTTTTTTACAATTTTTTTTTTACTTTATAAAATCTCTACAATAATAGAATAATCAGGGAGAACTCCACTGGTGGTAAGAGGAACGTAGTATCCCGCTCCACTTTCCGCACGAAATTGAGAATCTCAACGCCGCGCTTTGTGTTAGACATCAGAATGAAAAAAAATACTTATGATCATTTTCCAAATCGTAGTCACAACCATCACGCTTATAGTCATATGCAGTCCCTCCGCACCACGATGGCCTCAAGTCTTTTTTAATTTATAATTCATTTATAAACCACTTAATAGAACATTCTACGATGAAAAACCAAATATCTGCAATAGTTCGACCTGTTCATTGCACGGTACTCAAGTTCAATTACACTTTATAAGTACATATATCGAGAGAGGTTCATCGGAAATCTGCCGCCGAGTTATTTCCTCTAAGAAAATGGCGGAAATAAAGGTGGCAGGGGGAATGAGGATATTTCTATACTGGAATTTGTGTGGAAATACGAAGTAATTCCACACGGTCCAGCTGCTATGAAACTTTACTGTATGTATAGGAATAAAATTTATAACAGTTTAAATGTAGCTGTTAATAGTTTTAAATAGTTTTAAGCTTTTCCCCGCAAATAATGGTACTCAGAGAGCCTAGTGTCGATACACTCCATTCTTCACGTTGTGCCCACAATCGAGGTATTGTGTGTTAAATGGCGGAACTCATGTCGCGGATAAACTTCGGTATCACAGTGGAAAAAGGAAAATATTATTATCTTTCCCACAAATAGGAATCGAACCTGCAACCGTCGCGTTTACAGTCAGATGTAAGGCTCTTTGTAATATTTTATAGTTTTTACTTGTTTTATTTACAATATTAATTGGTGTGTAACATTTAATTCTATATTATTTCAGTAAAAAGTTATTCGTACGCTTTATATGTTGAATGTTCGTATAAAAATCTCATGTTGGTTTCAGTTTTTTATACAGAATTTCAATAGGTTTCCAATCATGTTTGACCTGTCGAAGTTCACGTAACAGCTTTTGTTGTGTTCAGCTTTTCAAACAAATGTTAAACATGGGTATTTATATTTTTTACATACTAATGTTTTTTAACAAAATCCTTACCTACTATGTAGAGGTTAAGTACAATAAAATATTTTTGTAAAATTTGTATGCTAACAAAATATTTTTTTTCGTTTTCGTTTTTCACTTTTCCCAAAGGCGCTACTAGCATGTTCTGCCATGGTAGGCAACTACGAATTCAACGTCATAATTTGTCTTGTCTCTTGTCGAGAAAACGAAAATAATTTAGGCAATCATTACCCCGAGTGGGAATCGAACCCACAACCTACGTACCTATACAAAGAGACTCACACTGCGGGCTGCCTATTTTCAATAACTGAACATCACAAAGAAATCTATTTTCCTAGTAAATATTCTGAGAATTATTTTAATAAGTACTTTCTCGTCATTTTCTTATTTCTGGCAATTTTTCAGTTAAATCTGTTACCAAGAGCACATAGGTAATATACATGTGCAGCTAATAAAAGAAATAAATTATGACCATCGTCATAGCATTCAATACAAGTAATTAACATTTGCGTTAAACATACTCATGACAAATGCTGCATACAAATACATGAGCAATAATACAACAATATTAACAACAATAAGTATAGATAGATGGACAAAATAGAATATATAGAATTCTGCCTTACGAAACTCCTGCATATAGCGTACAAGCCCGTATGACTGATTACAATATTGAGTTACTAAACTAATATCATGGCGGTGCAGGTAACGCTACTGCAAATCGAAATTGCAGTATATATATTTGTATTGAAACTTCTTTTAAATATTTGTGATTTCTATAAAACTAAAATAAATATTATGAATACTACTTACATCGTGAAAACTAAGCTCGAAAATAGAAGACAGTACATATTTTAACCTTTTTAAAGCGTTATCCATACACTTGCGATATGACAAACATTATTAGAAAACATTTAAAAATTTACCCACATCTAGATTCAAACCTACGCCTCGTGGAAACTGACCAAGACCGCTACGCCATGTGTTCTAACAAGCATAAGTGTGAATTCCTCTAACACAGAACGGTAGATATAATATGAGATATGTCATGCAAGCAAAGTTGCAAGCAACAACCAGTATGTCATTTGCTAAATTAACTTAAGGAAGTGCATGTAAAGCAGAAATAGGTTGGAAGACGTTACAATATTTATGACAACAGCGTTTGTTAGAGTAATAAAACACCTATGTGGCCTAGTTATTAGCGAGTGGTGTTCAAAACAATAAATAAACTTGAAACCTTTCCAGCGCACTGCAATTTTATGTCATTTATTATTATTGTGGCCAGTCGTGGCGCAGTGGCACAAAGTGCGACTGTAAAACAGCCGGTTGTGGGATCAATTCCCTCTCGGGGAGTGGAAATGTTTCATATTTCCATTTTCTTCGCTCTGGTATCGAGGCAAAGCGCGGCTATAAGTTCCGCCACTTAACACGCAATGTCTCCAAATTCGGCGGAAAGTGGGGTATGGAGTGTCTTAACACTAGGTTCCCTCTGTGCGCGGGATACAGCGTGAAGCGAAAATCAAAGAAATATTGTAGAAGAACTTATTTTGACGCTATGTGGCGCAATGTGTAACTTATTGTGGCGTAGTGTGACAATGCCTTCCCCTGATTGAAACTGAACCCAAAACACGATTAGTTTTGGGTTCGGTTTCAATCAGGGGAATGATTATATTGGTATTATTTCTACCCTAAAAAAAACCTAAGTAAATAGTATTGGTACCTTTTTTTTTTTTTTTTTTTTTTTTATATTATCGTTAGGAAAATCCGTTACGGATACCCGCCCGGGGTGGGGACCCGGACGCGGTTATGTGGGACTCCGGATCGTTCTTCCGTTTACCCACTAAAAAACCTGACGGTGCTCCTTTCCCGCCACTAGCCCAGGTCTCGGGCACTGCCCCAATCGTCCGCGGACCTGGGCGGCGGGTGCCAGCAAGGCTCGCCGTTGGAGTCAAGGGGTGGTGGGCACCCCCGACGGCCTGCTCTGAGTAGCGCGCGGAGCTACCACGCGCACCTACTCGGGCCAGGGGAGTAGGCGGTCAGAAAGCCCCACTCTGACCGCCCTCTGGCCAATGTTAGGGCGGAAGGCGACGGTCGTGAAATAGTATTGGTACCTAAGCAAAAACGCGACATTAAGGTCCACCACTCAGTACATAGTGTCTGGATTGCTGGCGGATAGTGGAGAAAGTAGTGTTTTGACACTAGACACTTTTGATGCTTTTACCCTGCAATACGTGAAAAAGCAAAGCTGTATATACATATATGTGTAAGAAATCATTTGATTTTTGATATTTAATTGTAAATTTTAATACAAATTGCCGTAGGAGAGTTGCAATGTACCTCTAGCCAATTGACTAGAGTACTTGGATCGTATGCAGTAGATACAGAAATGTAATATATTGTGTGTATATCAAGTATTCGAACGTGAATAACACTTTAATAAAACCATAATTTGTTGTTTTATTTATGCTTTTAAATTATTGTTTACATATTCAGATAATTGAAAAGAAATATAGAAAAAACGTATAAACATTTTGATTAATGCAAACATCAAAATTAAGCTGTAATAAGAGTTAAAGAATTCCGAGTCGGCCGGTTGTAGAACGTATGGCTTAGGTCAGAGCACTAGAATGGTTTCGAGAGGTACCACTTCGAGTCCCGCTGCGTTCAAGTTTTATGTTTTCTAACAACGTAAGGAACATTGTTAATTTTATGACTTTAGTATAAAATTTAAATACAATTCTATATATAATTTTTAAGAATTTCAATAAGATATCATATATACGTACAATAATGGTTGTATTCAATAAAAACGTAGCGAACGCTCGCGGTTGCGGCAGGAAATTACGCGCGGCACATTTGGACGTTGCGCAACTTAAACATCATTATTTCAAAAACCTCTTCGTTTTTTAGTATTTTTTATTATTCAACAATTTTACTTTATGTTTTTTAAATGAGGAATGAGAACACTTTAAATTTGGCACATAGTCGTTCAGGTGAAATGGAATTTTAACGAAAACTACTTGAAGATCTAGTTTTTAAACCCTTTTTTCCCTAACAAGCAAAGCAGCTTCATCATTTTTCCCGCAAAGCAAGGTAAGCGGAGAAAGCTAGTGTTAAGACACTCCGTTCTCTACTTTTATTTATTTACTTATTTACTTTCCCCCACAAATTGAGAAATTACCTGTTGAGGGGCGGAACTCAACGCCGCGCTTGTCCGCAACTCAACACGCAATGTCTCGCATTCAGGCACAAAGTAGATAACAGAAGGTCAACAAACTAGTTTCACCCCGACTAAGGTAGTTATGAGAAAAAAAGGCGTAAATCTGTATTTTTTTAAAATGTCATAATATATGTATCTATCCTCTTTCTTACTATTTTATATTACTTTCTCCATGGTTTAAAATTGCTTGTAGAAAAAAGGGATTCCCTCGAAATACTGACACGAAAGGTAATTTCAAATTTTATAAAGGCAATATTATTAGTTCATGCAATTTATTAAACTAAGCTATTTTAGTCGAGATTGTCTGTCTGTAACTTTGCAATACAAATGCTTTATTTTTATTAATAATAAATAAATATATTCTATTTTGTAATGTTCGTTGGCCTGCGCGTTAACCGGAACAGGCATTCGCGGTCGCGGGAGGAAATGATGTACCTACGCAGCGTATTTTGGAACCGCGGTATTTAAAGCGTCATTTTGAATGCAATTTCCTTTTTCGACTCGTCATTTTGGCCAACATTTCAATATTATTATATAGAGTTCAATGAATGTGTGTTCAATAATTCACGTTGACTTGTTGTTTAATATTATAATGGAAAATGACGTTCTTTTAACTTGGTCTTTTTATTTTTAAACCGACTGAAATAAAATAAATATTAAGTGAAAATTATTAAAATACAATGATCAAAATTACAATAAAATTGGTTAAGCTGCTTTTGCACAAACGAACAAAAAAACAGATAGACAAATAAAAAAGAGAAAATTAAAAATAATCGTTTTTCGTTTTTCGTAATCGTATGTTCTATAACATAAATAAATGTGCCCGTTATTTTATTTTCCACTCCTCGAGTGGGAATCGAAGCCACAGCCAGTCGTTTACAATCATATGTTTGTGCCACTGCGCTAAGACCGGCACCATACAGCCTTATTTTTTTCCCATATAAATATCCCAATGCACAGACAGTGATCAGTAACATTTTTATTTTATTATATGATAGATTACTAGATGCTATGACTCTTTGGCTCGTTGCGGTTGAATAAGTTACTGAAGCTTAAAACAACTGCGCATACAACTTTTAACTAGCGCAGCGGAAAGTGTAATTGGAAAATAGTACATTACAAGTCTATACGGCATGGAACCGCATAAGCCCCCACATTTATCTTCCCTATACGTACGGCGTTACTCAACTGCCGTGATTCATTCGACAACGCACATACATATTACAAAATTCCACGGTTTCCCTTTCAGCAAACACATTTAGAGAGACGTTAAAATGTAAGAAATGCAATTTTTATGTTAGAGGGTGGTTTTTTCATTACACGTCGCACCCTCGTTCCTCTGCACCATTCCATTCTTTATAGCCTTAATATTGTTTAGACTTACCGCGACAAAATAAATGTATGGAGCCCACGTTCAGATATATTATTGGTTATCAGGATATTTTAAACAATGTAAAGGGCGTATTTTATTGCCTGATCCGATATTAATGGACGAAAGTAGACAGATTAATCCCCTATCTAAATGTAAATTATTTGAATTATCCTTGTTGCTATCATAAAGAGCGGTTAGGTTAATTTATCAACTTTTACAATATAACCACCGTTCCGAACGCAATTATAACTTTGAATGGCCACACCGTAAATTATTTTTAGCAAGACAACTTGTTCCGTGGGACTTGCGATACGATTTGAGGCATTACATTGCCAAGAAATAAATCTTTCGGCGTTAACTTTGTTACCATAATTTTCTAATTATACAGGAAACCCGATATCTTTATAACTACTGTCCGGAATTAATAAACAAAAAATAGCTTCTATAATGTTGTGTCGACAACTTGAGATTGTATTTGAATAATTAAGTGAATTATAAATTCATATGAATAACTTAAATATGTCTACTTTGATTTTATTATAAGATAGATTTTTTAAATAGGTTTCTTAAGTGTTAGTTAGGTATGTATAGAGTGGAGCTCGGGCAGTGTAAGTGAAAGTGAATTCATTTTAAAGGGTTTCCCTTAACACCATAGGTCACAAAACTTATGTACGGCTTTAGAGTTCCTTTCAGTAGTAGAGACAAATTTGTGTGACGTAATCATATTCTCCTTGTCCGCTATTACCTACGTCCGAGAGTCTTTCCTGACACGTATCGATCTATCTCCAATTAATTATTTCCGGTTGCGACATCAGAAGTGTGATTTGTTATTATGTTGCTTATGTACGAGTATATCGCTATTCTTATAGTGAGGCCACAGAGTGTGACTGTAAATGCCACTGGTTGTAGGTTTGATTCCCACATGGAGGAATAGTTAAATTTAAATTTTCTTTTCTTCGATCTGGTACCTACCTAAGATAAAGTGCGGCGTTGATTTCCGCCACTCAACACGCAATGTCTAGATTATGGGCGGAAAGTAGAGAACAGCATCCGTTAGCACAATATTCTCTCTGACTACTTTGCTATAAAGGAAAAAGGGTGACACTAAAAAAACAAATAGTAATTAGTCAATTACATTATATGTGGCCAGTCGTGGCCCAGTGGCACAAGCGTGTGACTGTAAACGACTGGTTGTGGGTTCGATTCCCACTCGAAAGTGGAAATATTTAATATTTCCATTTTCTTTGCTCTGGTGCCGAGGTAAAGCGCGGCGTTAAGTTCCGCGACTCTTAACACACAATGCCTCCGAATTCGGCGAAAAGTGGGGAACAGAGTGTTCTTACACTAGGTTCCCTCTGCCTACCCTGCTGTGTGCGGGATACGTCTGTATATAAATACGTAGATATTTTTATTATGTGGAGGATGTGGAAATACTATGTAGCAAAATTTATTTCTATTTTTTGGAAGATTGGTTTATAATCATCAAATTATATAAATGTATATCTAAACCAACAGGAAGGACGTATTAAATTATTTTTTGTTGATTTAGGATAATATGATACGCGTGATGTCTTATTTATTATATGATTCTTGGAATTATTATGTAACTTGTTTGTAAAAGATATTCGTTTCCTTTAATTATATAATTTTATTACTAATTTCCGTTTACTTGAATATACTTTTTTAACTTTAAACTGTTTTTCATGTCATTATTTCGGTAGCTACAAGCGTTTTGGATTTCAGATTTGAATCAACAATATTCGCTTACTAAGAGCTATGTCCCATTTTTACTACTATGACAGCATTGCGAATACGTACTTAAAAAAAATTCTGACAGATTTCAGTTTGAGTTACAAACTTACAATCAACTGGGCAGCATCTTCTTTTCTATATTATTTTTGCTGACCTTTTTCAACAATACGCTTCAGAACAATTGTATTGATGATTCAGATGTATTAAAAGCGGTGACCTATAACCTTTCCTTTTGATTCCATTAAAATCAATGTTTCTGCTTTTGATGTGGTATCAATGGGGCCTCTATCAAAAGATTGCGGCCGAGAAGGGTAACTTCCTCAAGAATTTTCAATTATTAACTTTATCCTCAAATCGCAGGAAGCTGTAAAACTTTAGATCACCTTGTTCTAATAGATTAAGATTATTAAAAAATACTTTGATTTTCAAAGTATTTTAAGATACTATAGTAACGTAATGGTACCGCGGCTGACTGTAAGCGTATTTACTATAAATATGATGGTTATGGGTTTATTTCCCATTAAAAGGAATGATTATACTTCATTATTTTAATGTTCTTGTTCAAATGTTCGTTTTGCGCTTACGTCAACAAACAATGTTTCGGCTTATAAAGGAAAGTAGAAAAGGGAGTGATTTGACACTAGATTCTATTTCAGTTATATAACGGCATAATTGTCATTCTACACTCGAAATTAAAATAAAAAAAAATATATTGCGTTTATTGCGAGAATAAATATTAATTGAATTATAAGAGTATCGCCCCAATTTTATCAATTATAAAAACATTCTCGCAGTAAGTCCGTAAGCTTTTTCAGCACTTTTTCGAACAAAATGTCCTTTGTTAAGTAATAAAATATAAAAGAAATGAATAGACCAGAGTTGTAAGCCTACTGGCCGCTTGAAGCTTTATTTGCACTAATCCTTTGTAAAAGGAAGTAGTTGTGGAACAGCTTATGCTGATTTAAGTACATTCAATATCTCGGCACAATAAACTTGTTTTTTTTAACTGCCCAGACTTTTGATTAATTATTAAAATTACTAGACTTTAGAAACGTCGAATAGTAAGAATATTTAGGAGAATATACTAAAGTGAAGAGAAGTGTCTTGGCACTATGTTCTCTCTGACTACCCTGCGATGTGGTAAAAAGCGTGGAGCTGCAGGGAGAAAAAATATCTAGAGAAAGCGGACCAACGCTTATAATATTAATTTTCATTTCCTCCAAAGTGAGATTCGAATCGAAATATGTTACGTTCATTTATCCACTTGTTAATAGAACCTAATTTAAAACATAGGCCCAAGTAGTCTGAAGATATTCGTAATAGAACCTAGAGTCAAGTATAAATATAGTAATATAATAATAATAAAGAATAATAAAGAAGTTAGTATTTTTGTAATTATCATTAAATACAAAAGGAGAAAAAATGTTTTTTTTTGAGTACATTTATAAATAATATTCTACATGAGGCCATCGTGGCGCCGTGGAAAAGCTTCTGATTGTAAACCTGAATGATTGTGGGTTCGACCCTATTGGGTTTTCATTTTCAAACTCTGGTATGTTAAAACGCGGCGTTGAGCCCCACCACTCAACAAAACTTGAAGAACTACCAAAATTAATTTTAACGGCTCCGACTGCCTTCCTGCTATGCAGGATAAACGTGAAGCTAAAAAATAAGCAAGCAGTATGCTTAAATATAACAACCCCTTCATTCAATTCTGCAAAAAAACCGTATAAAATGAAAATAATATTTTCAAGTTGTCATGTCTGACCCTTAACAGGAAGGAAAGGGGAGGCCGTAAACTGACTGAGCGATTCCGATGACGTCCTGAACATTGTTATGTATATATTAATCACTTCGTCGATCCTATGGTATTATAACAGCTATTTATGTATGGAAACCTATTCTTTGAGGATACTGCACATAAATCCAGTTTTATTGCCGACGACTGCTCAAATCTCTTGATGCGGATTTATGATCGTTCGAAAGCCCTTTTATTGCAAGTGGGTTATGAGAAATTTTTGAGAGATTTACATTCCTCTAATATATGTCATAAATTAATTATTTAAACTTAAATTCATATTTGAAAATCGTAGTTAATAACTCGTTGGAAGTCGACGAGTAAAGATTACAATATTGTATAAAAAAAATAATTAAAATCTATCCTACCGACATGTCTTTTATTAAAAATAGCCTCTTTTCCAATATTTTAACTATAATATCTCGACAGCACAAGTAATAATGAAAACCATCTTTTTCACGCGTTGGTACTCGAACCCATAACCAATGGGAGGCACTCCGTAGGTACTACTTATAAGAGCCAATATAACCTAAAACTTACCAAAATAGTAACTTTGAAACTGTATCCCCTGAAACTATTCACAATAGTTTAATAACACTTCAAATTACAGAGTAATTGAATTAATTATATATTAATAGATTGATTTGATTCATATTGAAGAACATCCGATATTAACACACGATTTATGGTTGTTGTGATGGTTAATTCGCTCAGAGTACTAGTGGTAAATCAAGAATACAGTGGGAAGGATTGTTCACGCGTTTGGAGAGGTTTAAGCGGTGACTGACTATTAATTATTCAGTACTTCGTCCAGCTCGAGCTCGCGTGACCCAATTTTGGAGTCCTGTGAACAGATGAAATCCTGATGCTCTCAGCTTAATATGATAATGTCAAAACTTAATTGGATATTGGTGATAAATACGTTTAATTTAGTGGAGGAAATTATTATGTTTTGTTAATTGGACATTGAATCTAAAATTTGGTTCTCAGTACAAAAACGAATTTATCTGAAGCTTGTCGGAAATTGTAGGCAGACTAATATTTTTACTAAGTAGTTGTATGTTTAAGAATATACGAAAACAATGTTTGGATCATAAATGTTATAATAAACGGTTGTTAGGTCAATAAATATTATGGGTTCTAAAAATAAAAAAATATCCATTTTAACATTTTTCTAAAGGAAAAAACAAAACATAAAATGTATTTGTTTTGTTATTCTACAAACATTAAACTCATTGCAATCACACTATTCCCCAGCTACTTTTATACAAATGAAACACATTTATGGACTTCATTTGTAATGTGATAATGTTGAACAATTTATTACTGACACTAGATGTCCTAATGTGTCTCCATAGTGCCGCGTTATAAATGTTCTAAACTGGAGAAACTAAGTGGATAATAAGTAGTACCGTTGTGTACACTGAAAACAGATATTTATATAGAAGTCACAGAATATAATGTTATTTTAGTTTTCCTATTATGGAGTTATTTATGGTTAGTGACCCGCTCTCGGTTTCGTCCGCGTAAGTAACATAACTATAGTCGTTTCATATTTGCGACGGCCCGTGTTCCCGTTTAAGTTAAGTGATTTTTGTTTTTCATACAAATTTTCATCCCCTATTTCTTTTTCTTAGAAGGTGGTTTTAAAGAAATAGGTAGTAATATATGCTCCTTCCAAAAATTGACTTTTTGACTTGATTGACTCATAAAAAAAAATTATGTCTTCAACTATTTTCATCTCGAAATTCATCTAAAACGATACAGTAGATTATCCGGGAAAATGTAACAGACAGACTTTCGCGTTTATAATAGGTATGTAGTAAAGATTTGTCCGGGCAATAGTGAAATTTTATACGTACAAAAAGGTTGAGATTTCAAAGTCACAAATTGTAAAATCTTGAAAACACTTCCATTGTAATCCGATACTAAAGAGCAGAAAACTCGTTGTCTAGGACCAGGCCCTTCTAGCTGAGATATCAGGTTTATGCTTTGAAAGTATTGTTTTGTCATCGGATTCGGACACGTGTACAAATTGTAGAGCAAATTAGATGCTAAAAAGTGAGACAATATCGGCGTTGAGGAAGATTTCCTTGATGATTGATAATTATTTATCTATCAGTTCATGTGAAGCTAATAAAACTTGTTAAAATGTTGATTATACTTTTAGTATTTATTTTAAAATTCATTTAAATTTTATTTTATTATGATACATTGTGTTCTATATAATACATATTACTCTTCGCTCGGGTATCCGAGGCATAGTGCGGCGTTAAGTTCCGCCATTTAACACGCAGTGCCTACGAATTCGTCGAAAAGTGGGGAACGGAGTGTTTTAACACAATATGCCTACCCATTGCATTGATTGATGTATTACCCAAAATGAACATAGCAGTACTCGAACCTGCCCTCGTTGGAAACATTCCATAACTCTGACCATGAGAAATATTTTTCATTGCAAATAACATTTTAAAATATTAAAAATGAATATAATGATTTCAATATAATTTCATTAAATAAATATAAACATCAATCAAAATTATGAGTCTTCATCACTTAAAGCGCATATGTATTGTAAAATATTTTATCTGCTATTGGATCATTTACTAAAAGCTTTTTGATGGTAACAATAAATTTCGTATGGAATGCACTTGTAAATTATGTATAACATTTTTTTGCTATGTAAATCAATACATGTTATAAAAATGTAACTGATCGCTGGCTGTACGTGGAAGATCATATGAAAAAGAATATGAGGGCATTTATTAATGTGATAGAAACGAAACTATGAGTTTTATTTTTTTTTTCTGTTTATCTGATTGCTTTTGCACGCTAATCTCTTTAGTGACTGAACCGATTTTGCAATTTTGGCTACTGTGTTTTGTTAAACTTTTAATGTTTATTTTATTTCAATCGGTTCATAAACAAAAAGGTTACTAAAATTTAAAATATATATTTGAGCAAAGTTTGTGATTTAAATGAAAACGCAATCGCTCAAAAACACGGAATAGTTATAATCATGTAGGTAGTTAACTCAAGCGAAGCTACGACCGATTCGCTAGTAGTTAATATACTAAAAATATCGATGGAAGCGCGGAAATTGAATAAAATTAGTAAGTCGAACTAATTGCTTTATTGGTTGGAGAAAAAACCTTGGTCTCGTTACTATTGCCCTGTGTGCTGCGTGATTACCCATGCGGATATTTCTCTTTTTCATTCGCTTTTTCAATATAACTCCTGTTTTCGTCAGAATTTTTCCGCTTGCAATCATGAAAGCCTAGCAATTTCCAGCTTTATTCATTTCAAACCCTTGCCACTAATTTAACCTGTGTGGATTTTGTAGGTAAACTCGATTTTGCACCATTTTTATGTAGGTTATTATTTTACAGCTAACGTAGGTATAGACCAAAAAGCTTTCAATAGTGTTTCCAATTCTATCGTGAGCAGAAAAGTGCTGTAAGTTCTACCACATAAGTTTTTAGATAATCTTAAATAAATAATTACTTGTACTTAAATAAATAATTACAATTTATAATACCTTAAAATTATGATCTAATTTTGTAATTAAACAACACTTATGTGTTGTGGCCAGCCGTGGCGCAGAGGCACAAAGTGTCACTGTAAAGCGACTGGTTGTGAGTTCGATTCTCGAGGAGGAGTTATTTTATTAGGAGGCGCAGCGCGGCGTTAAGTTCTGCCACTTAACACGCAATGCCTCCAAATTTGGCGGAAAGTGGGGAACGGAGTGTCTTAACACTAAGCTCCCTCTTCCTATCCTGCTGTGTGCGGGATACAGCGTGAAGCTCCAAAAAAAATATGCGTTGTTGATTCAATTCTTACTCTAGGAATTTTTGAGATAAAACGGAACGCAGCGTTGAATTCCACCACTCGATTCACAATGTTTCAAATTCAGCCGAAAATTCAATGGAGAAGAGAGTATGAATAACATCAAATTAAGTAATGATCAAAACAGAGACTAAACTACAATATGCACTTTAATCAACTAAATTCACCAGCAAACTAATACCAAAATTAATCAGAAATCCAGTTTTTATTGCACTCCAGAATTAAATTACACGATCTATCCATAAACAAATTACAACACTTGCAAGCTAACTTTGCAAACATATCTATGTATGTATCTAAGTTTGTCTGGCCAACTTCCGACCATTTGAAGTTATTCACTTTCAAACTTGATCCCTCATTTGGTTAAGTTCCTCGCGTCGTTGCCGGTTTTCGGTTAGACTTGTGATCTAACTCTGGTAGTAAGCTCTGTACATATGCTTAGTGTAATCGTTTAAAATTATGATTTTTTTGATATTTTTCTTTTATTTTCTATTTGCGTTTATTTATTGAGACCGTCGTGGAGTACTTGGAATGTGTGGGTTTGCTTCCCATTAAGGGGAATGCTCATATATTATTTTCATTTCCCCACTCTGGTGTCTAAGACCTAAAGTAGATTTTTTGTGAAAAATGGAGAAGGGAGAATACTATTTTCTCTCTGACTATCCTGCTATGCAGGAAAACCTTTAGCTGTAATAAAATATAAGAACGGAAAAAGGTACAATAACGTAAATAGAATTAGTTCGCATTTTTTTTTAGCGGTAGTTCTAAACAATTTTATAAAGATCCTTAATCTATATAAAATTCAACAGAAATTTGGAAACAATACAATTACATACTTCGTTTTATTATTATTATTCACAAAGCCTTCAAGTGGCACTAGCTCTAAACACTAGCGAATCAGCTTCTTGACAACACCAGCCCTAAATTCTATTAACGCAGCGTCGTCGTCTCTATATGCAAATTATTTTACAGTGAACGGGTCGCTAACAAGTGCATAACTTTAGACGCTGTGACGTTTAAAATATTTATCTACTAACTAAATCAAAACTTGTACACAAACGCGTATATCATTTTCTTCAACTACTTCATAATTTTCTAGTTTGTTTATGAAACTTGGAAGCTTGTTAGAGTATGAGGATTATAATATGTTTATAGCGCTGTAGGTATAAAGTTGTATAAAGTTAACATATCAATAACAATTTTAAAGTATGTATGATTTTCAAAGAGGGAAGTTAGTCAACTAATATATAGGTTTTTTATTTACTAGATGGGCAACGGTGAGATCAGCTTAACACGCAATGTGCAAGCAATGTCGATTTTAGGTAGAAAGTAGAGAACAAAGTTTTTCCATACTAGGTTCTCTCTTACTATTCTGTTAAGCGAGAAAAAGCAAAAACCTGCTTTCTATTATCATATTAATAACATGAGATGTTACAATTTATTGCAAATAACAAAAATAGTTACATAGCACTCTAAAATATTCATTTACCTCGAATAGTTTGTAGCGAAGATTACGTTATTAATTTAATTTCATACTAACTCCCACAGCCATTCAACTGCTTGAGCGTAAAAGAAATAGAATGCCTTAGGGATTCTGCGGAATCTGTGTTATTTCATTTGGAACAGCATCAAGAGAGTGAATATCCATATATCCAATATTTTTGTAAGCGAGCTCGCATACAGATATTCAGCGGGTTAGAATGAATTTTATATTGCCCTTTCGAGTGGGGCAAACGCTATTTTTAGATTCGGTAATCGACTACAAACGGATGGAATCCAAAAGCTTAAAGGGTGTTAAATTTTCAAACGCTGTTACTGTTTTAGTCGAAGGCTTGCATTTTATGTATGGCCTAAAAACCGTAAAAAAAATAAAAGCTTATATAAAAGGAACTGTATATATAATAGGAGCTGTATATATAATAATTAATCTTATTGTTGTTTCTTGTTTCAGGTAAATAAAGTTAATGTTTATTTGGCGCATAATTGGAAAAGGTTTGAAAGGTATTTTACATTAGTGCTACATGATTATAGTGAGCAGTTATGACGACTTTTACACTTATTTATATAATTCTACGCCGTCTTGAAATACGTAAATACGCAGTGTGACATCGCCGAACTGTGAACAGGGTCGTTATGGGTTCGATTCCCACTCGGAGAAATGATTATATCAAAATTTTCATTTTCTCATAAATACCAAATACTAAGCGCGGCGTTGACTTCCACCATTCAACAAGAAATGCGTCGATTACGGGCGGAAAGTGGGAGACGGATGTCTTGATGCTCCCTGACTACCCAGATATAGGAGGAAGCGTGAAGCTACTTTTTATATTATTGTAATTTTTAAAACAAAATTGTAACATAATTAATATAAAAGAACAATTACAACAATGTTGAACATTCAAAAGTCAGAGCTACCTATAAAATATTCAAAAAGCGTAATTTAAAAGCTTCCGGGTCACTTACACCCGGCTTACATTGATACTTTCATGAATGCCAAGCGGTATACCCTAATGCCATGGTCTTATGGGGCTTATTGCATGATTGTAATGGGGAAACAAAAATTCAAATTAGCTTAATGAAATTCAGAAGCGAATATAATATTTCAACAATTTTTTAATATAATTTTTTGGATACAAAATGTACTGCGTACTAAAATACTGCTGAAAATTATGATAGGGACCCATGTCGTCACGAATTTTTGGAGTAAAAAGTTGTAAAAAATGATTGTTTACGGCATCGGTTACTTGTTTTGCTATTCAATGTTTGGAAAGTCAATAGTCAATATGTTTTAAGGAAACAAAAGGACGTAGATACATATGGTACAGTTTTACTTTGCAAATCTTTGAATGTTAAAAATTTAAACGTTTACTTAGTGAAGCCACCGCGGTGGAGTGTAACAGCGCGAGAGTGTACGCGATGGTTGTGGATTTGATTCCAACTCGGCGAAAAGATTATATTTAAATTATTTGCAGCGTTAAATTCCGTTACTCAGCACACAATTTAATAATGTTAACAAATCTTATGTATATTTGCCAATCTTTTCGTACCTTTTCCCCATTTGATGTGATATCGTCTTAGAATTATTAGTCTTATTTTATTATAGCCTTGTGCATTATTAATTATAATACATTTTCGTATAATTTTCGTTACAAAGATAAAAGTAAATATAACACTAAAATAAATCACCTATAATGTTTCCGTTGAAAGTTTAATAAATAATCCGTTGTTTTCATCGCTTGAAGTGTGCGCAGTTATTACAGTAACGGTGACGACCTATCGTTTAACCGGAGATAATGTTATCAGTTATTAATTACTTGGAACGCCGCCACTATTTACTTTTATCTGTGAGGGTTTCAATAATATATATTTTGTTAATTATTTTAAAATTATTAGAATATATACATTATCTTATTAAATTAAATTATATTATTTTATTAAAGTCTAGTACAAGAATTACAATAGTTTATATATAATGACATGAGACCATCGGGGTGCAGTGTGACAGCGTTTGACTGTATATGCGACTGTTAATATGAGTTCGATTCCCAGTCGGGGTAATGATTTAAATATATTCATTTCCATTTTTCCGCTTTTGACCGCAAGGAAGGGCACGACGTAGAGTATGTCGGAATCAGAAGAAAATTTCTGCCTTTCTTGATATGTGGGAAAAAGTGTGAAGCTAAAAGATTCTAATATCAAGTATGTTGATTTGACTGTTCCTCATAGTTTCTTTTTAACCTAATTAGTTATTATTTATTATGTAATTCGACATTTAATACTTCTAGTTAGAAACGCAGTGTAGCATGAAGTATGGTATACCATAGTGCCACATATCTTTTTCAAGCTATGACTTGTAATGAATATGTGCGAAGAATATTATGAAGAAAACAATTTTTTGTACTTATACAAGTAATAAATAGTAGTAGAAAAAAGTAAAACTGATTTTTATATAGAATTCTTAATACTAAGGAAGTAAATTTGTTTATATAATTGACAAAAACTATCATACTATTGTATCATGTTATGTTGTTTTTATGTTATTATTAATATAATTTTTTATCTCAAAATCTTTAATTTGCTTGATATTTTTATTTTTACTAATTTATTCACCGTACTAATAAAGTAAGTCTAATGTCTATTAATATAAAAAAAATAATATGTAAGTCTCCTTATCATTCTATTTAACCCTGGTATGAAATGTTTATATATTTTATTGACAACCCTAGGTGTATTTACTAGTGTTTACATATCGAAATGAGCAAATGTATTGTTTATATAAATATTTCGGTTCCATGAATCTATAGTTTATTTACTTTTTGTGTTGTATTATACTTACATGTAATTAAAAGTATATAGGTAGTTATGTATAGGATATGGGACCTTGTGCGTTTGACTGTAAACGTGATGGATTGCGGATTCGATTTCCACTGGTGGGAATGATTATGCTTAAATATTTTTCATTTTCACACAATGACTCGAATTTAGAAGGAAAATAGGAGAAGAATCATGACACAGATTTCTCTATGATTTCTCTATGCGGTGGAAAGTGTTAAACTTTGAAACTTTTTTAAAGTGTTATTCCACACTTAGGAAAATCTACATGCCTTTTTCAAGTGTTAAACTGTACCTTAAAAAAAGACACTTACAAAAAATATAAAAAAATAAACGTAGCGGGATTCGAACCCGCGCCTCTTGGAAACCGACCGCTTTACGTTTTCTAAATGTCTTTTTCAATTTTCCTAAGTGAGAACACTTTAAAAATTTTAAAACTGTATCTTTTTTACCTGCGCCGGTACGTAGACTGTAGGTATATGTGTTTGGAGTGAACCTACTGCCAAAACGCTTTTTATTCACTTTCCGACCGACCGAGACGTACGTGAAGTGTGGCAGACGTTCCTCGTAATGGGATTTGAATTCACAAAGAAATTTATCGAAATAACAAAGAGTATTATATCAATATATTTATTTAATTAAATTAATTTTAATAAATTAGAAAATAACGACGGACGACAAAGGATTCCAAGTAAGCTATTTAATTTAACGAAGAACTAAATACCTATCGACTCCTTGCCATTCCAACATAGTACGACTTTCATTAAAATCATTCCAGAGACTTAGTCAGACAAAGGTGATTCACGTGCATATAGATTTGAGCTACTTATGCATTTACGATGCTAGAACGAATGACAAGTAACTATTATGTATGTAGGGATTTCAGTTCACGACCATCGCGGTCATTGTCAATCCAATTACATAGGCGGCACAAGGGCAATGTAAATTCTAAGCCAGCATTAAAATTTTCTTAATGCTAACTTTGAATTTACAGCGGGACAACGTTTCAATGTAAACGCAATCGGTTGTGGGTTCGATTCTCGTTCGGGGACATTATTATGTATATTTAAATTATTTGTATTTGTCGCTCTAGTATGGTACTCAAAACATCATGAGTCGAATTCGGGCAGGAAGTGCAGAACAGAGTGTCTTCACACTAGGTTCTCTCTCCCGCTATGCGGAAAACAGCTTGAAGCTGCAATGCTATAAATTTTAATAATTATAACATTCATTTCGTTTATGAATGTTAAACAGACAGTCTCGACTTAAATAGCTTGGTTTAATTAATTGCATGAACTAATAATAATGCCTTAATAACATTTGAAATGACTTTCCTTGTCAGTGGTACAAGGGATCCCTTCTCGGCTGCAAAGTGATATAGTGTTAATTGTATAAGCAATTTTGAACCATGGTTTAAGAAATATACATTTAAAATAAAATTAATATATTATATTATGACATAGAAATGAAGAGGAAATGCTTCGTTAAAAAAGTACAATATACGCTTTTTCCCGTGTAACAGTGTCGTCTCTGAGAACCTAGTGTTATGAATCTCCGTTCTCTATTTCCCCAATTGAAGTAGGAACATTGCGTATGATAGTGGGTTCGATTTCAATTTTTGGAAATATATTGATACTAATATTTTTACAGCATTTTTCGTTGTGATACCTATACGAACTAAGATTTGAGTTCCGAACAACACGCAATGTCTCGATTTCGGACAGAAACAGTGTCTTGACACTACACACTCTGTGACTACCTAGCTATGATGTTCCCTCCAGAAGCATGAAGTTTTACTGAAAAATATTTATAAATAAACATTTAAAATAAAAACAATTTCAAAATCTAATAAAAGTACAATATAAACAAAGTCCATTTAGTTTATTCCGGTGTCTAATTACGAGATAGTATCTGGTGTACGGGTCGATATGGAGTTGGAAGTCAGCCAGTGTGCCAGCGGAGCCAACTAGAAACCAACCTGACATTTGTGTCAAGGTCTAACAGTTGCTTAAATCGCCACCCAATTAATTATATTTTGCATGTAACAGCTCAAAAGCGTTTTTTTGCATATGCAAAATATACGCTTAAAACGTAGACCGGGGAAGTTAAGCGGGTTGTGATTTGATTTTCGGATATAATGAATTTACTTTGAACTGACTTTACTTATAGAAAGCTAAGTAAATTTCTAACATCAATATATATACTTATCATATATATATATATATATATATATATATATATATATATATATATATATATATATATTAAGTAGGTACATAACTAGTATCAACCTAATAAAATAATATATTATATAGTATGTTACATTCTTTTTAGATGTTTTGCTGTATCTTTGTCTTTCCAAACCAAAATTAACAAGTAAAAAGGGAGCTTCATGCATTTTTACGCATAGTGAGATAGCTAGAGAGAAGTATGAAGGACCCTCTGTTCTCCACTATCCGCCTGAAATCAGGACATTGCGTGTTGAATGACAGAACTCTATTCTGTGCTTTGTCTTAAATCCCAGAGCGAATATGTAAGTCCCACTAAAGTGTCAGCTTCGCAAAATTAAAGTTATTAACAGTTAAATGCAAATTTTCAATTTAAATGTTTAATTTACGTGATTTAATTAAAAATTCAAACTTAATGCCCTGAGAAAATTCATTAGCATTCAACCGTAAGTATTAACGCGTAGGTATTTGTTTAAGCAATGCATGCAATTTAGCTTTTGCATAAATACTAGTTGTAGTCAAGTTTATTTGACTTTTTTAAAATTGATTTCAATTACTTTTACTTTTAAACATTTTAAAAGTGTTACTCCACATTTAGGAAAATTGAAAAAGACGTTTAAAGAAAACGTATAATAATTCGAACCCACGCTTCCTGAATGCCATCCAGGCGCTCTCACCACTGAGCAATACGTTCGATGTATTGCATGCATGTCTTTTAAATTACTTTTATTTTTAGTGTCAAGATATTTTTTTTATTCTCTATATCTTCGTATTGTTTGTAAAAATAACCTAGTGTTAAATCACTCCTATCTCCGTTTTAGTACATAATCTTTCTGACACGTGTCAGGTGTAGAAGACATTGTAGTGGTATTGTGTGATCAGTGCCTGACTATAAACGCAATGGTTGTGGGTTTAGTCCTGAAACAGGAAATAATTTTAAATTATTTTAATTTTATCTATATATTGTATAATTTTTTAATTATATTTGTTTTATATAATTTTTAAATTAGTTTTACTTTTCCGTTCTAATAACACAAAGCACGTAGTTGAGTGTTTATGCTACTCGCGGTTTCGAAATCTGAAGGAAATTGGACCCGGAGTGTCTTAATTAAACTATCTCTATCCTGCTATGTGCGGGAAAAGGTCAGTTAACAAGTACCTAATATGTATATACTGATCACTAGGAAATATCTATTACGGATATGCATTCAATTCAATTTCCTATATTGAATTGACGTAGGACGTTGATGATGACACGGTAATCAGAGAGAACCTAATTTGAAAACCTTCCTGTTTTCAATTTCCACGTGTAATCGACACAGCGTATTGAGTGGTGAAACTAAGCGCCGTGTTTTGTTTTAGGCACCAAAGCGGAAAAAGGAAAATAATATGAATGTATTTATTACCCCGAGTGGAAATCGAACCCACAACCAATCTCGTTTACAGTCCAACGCTATCATACTATGTTTATTGCATAACTTTGTAAAACATTTTTTTAGCTTCACGTTGTATCCCGTACACAGCAGGGTAGGCAGAGGGAACCTAGTGTTAAGACACTCCGTTCCCCACTTTCCGCCGAATTCGGAGGCATTGCGTGTTAAGTGGCGGAACTAACGCCGCGCTTTGCCTGATACCAGAGCGAAGGAAAAGAAAATAATAAGTATTTCCACTCCTCGAGTGGAAATCGTTCCCACAACCAGTCGTTTACAGTCACACGTTCGTGCCACTGCGCCATGACTGGCCCCATTACATTCTTAATGTATTTATTTCTTTGTAAAATATCAAATTTCACACATTGTTAGTTAAAGTGTTGATACTAATACACACAGTGGAGAATACATCCGATTCGCAGTCGTAACTCGTCTGCTACGAACGATTTTCCAATAATCGCCAATCGGACACATACATACTTGCCTAGATTGCTTTTACATTAGCAAAACGACTTCTATTACAGCGTATATCGTGCCATGTCTATGTGATGTTTTGTATAGTGTCACGGATGGCTTGCTATTTTATAGATAATATGTTTGTAGTTATATTAAGTCGTAATATTTAAACATAAAAAAACATAAAAATTTGAACGTAGTGAGACTCAAACCCGCGCCTTTTTTAGTCCGTCCAAGTGTTCTGACCGTTAAACCATGCGTCCAAAGCGGGGGCGTGTAGAGCGAAGTGTCTCGACACTAGATCTCTCTAACTACTGGCTATGCGGAGAAAACCTTGAAATTGAAATTTAACTAAAATCAGCATAGCAATAAAGCTAAATAAGGTAGAGGCCAGTCGTGGGCGTAGGGGCATAAAGAGTTACTGTAAATGCGACTGGTTGTTGGTTCGATTTCCTCTCGAGAAATGGAAATATTTAATATGCTAGAGGTAAAATGTGGAGTTAAGTTACGACTCTTAACGCACGCAACGTTTGCAGGATTCGGCGGAAAGTGCGGAACAGAGTGTCTTAAACTAGGTTCCCTCTGCCTTCCTTGCTATGTGCCGGACGGATACAGCGTGACGCTATAAAAAGAAAAAAAGAAAAAAATCCAAGCAATAATCGTTATTTAGCAAAAAAGAAAAAAAAAACAAAGAAAACAATTCCATCACACAAACACTAAAATCACACACATAATACACAATTCATGTTGATTCCAACAAATATTACTCAAAGAGAACATCGTCATATCCCTACAGCCGTTTCCGTTGTCGTTATTACATAGCAAAATGACAATAAAACCGATCATTATTCTACCCGCCAAGGAAAATGGGTGAAGAAAAAGCGAAATATCTTGTTTCTTTTCTAATACTAATTTTTAAGAGTTGCGCATAGATCTTAAATTGTTGTTATATTTTTGTTTACTTTATAGATCACTGTATATACTGTTTACTTCTTATAATTACGTTTTATATTAAAGTATAGTAATAATTATCTCAATAGACTTTTTATGAAAGTACTGTGTATTATGTTGTACATAAGTAATCGTATGTATAGGACACAAAAAATTGTATAACTTATTTTCCCCCTTTTAATATCAATTCGGGGCAAAAGAGAATTACATCTCTTACAGAGTTGATGAAATTAATAAAGTGTAGCCTACTAGTTCATAGATATAATTTCATAAGTTTCTAAAAGACTTTAATACAACTTAAGTAAGTAATAAAAGCATTGCGTTAATATTATGGGTTTGCTTGCCATCATTTTAAAATAAAACTCAACGCCGAATTTTGCAGGACATAGTCCACTCAAAGTAGTTTTAAATATTTCTCATTATGAATAAGTGCCCTTCAAAGTCCTGCCCTTCATGCCTAAAACCCAAGGACGACAAAAACTTATGTAATTACTGATTTTGTAATTATATAAGTCCAATTTTGAAGTTACAACACTCGACCAAGCTTTGAAATTATAATAGCTTATTAGGTAATATATAAACGTTATCTAGTAATCTTGGTAATATTCTTATATACAATGAACGTATGCGCCATAAAAATGGGACACCAACTTTACCGATCAATTCTTACTTTAGAACTTATAAACGAACTATGTCAATGTTAGAACTAAAAAGAATTAAATACTAAATAAACTAGGTCGTCTACAGTTAGTAATAAATCATAACGGATAGTATTGATTTTTTCATTAAAGTATACATAATGTAGGTAGAGGTACCTGTACATTCTACAATTTCAAAGGCTCGGGTCGAGCTGGAAGCTGGCCAGTACCAAACACTGAAACTATTATAAGTTAAGCTGATATATTGCTTGCATATTTTACAAATGTGCCTTAATTGAAATACATATTTTATATTATGGCAATTTTTATTTATTAAGACGGGTTTTATTATTTTGTTGTTAATATTCTCATAAGAAGTGTAAGTGCCTCGGCGTTGAGTTCCGCCATTCACACAATATCCTTCGACTTCGGGCGTAAAATGGAGTAGCTTGCCACTAGGTTGTCTCTGCCTACCCTATGCCTCTGCCTGCAGAAACATTTGCATCGCAAGTAAAATCCTGGTATCGTAAAGCTGTAAAAAATGTATTTTAGATTGATTACGATTAATTCGATATAACATTGACGATACATAACATTTTTTTTATCTATTATTATCTATTATTAAGCAACAAACAAGTACACGATACATATAATATTATGTACATATGCAATCAATTAATTACAATTTTAATATATAAAGTGACACACCGTTAGCAAATGGAGACATGTTTAGAAAACATATAAAAAATCACAGGTTTGGGATTCGAGCCTGGTACAGGTTTAAAACCAATTTCATTTGAACCAAGTCCAATTTTTATACATTTTCTAAAAAAGTCTTTTAGAAATAATAATAATTTTAAACAATTTACTCAAATTCACATATAGTCTATTACGTTCTGATATTCAGGTATGCAAAAGCATTGCATTTCACTTGGCTCACTGGGGTGCACTGCATCAAACGGTGTAGACTCATATTAGAGAACTTAGCTTAGGCTAAAGGCCTTAAAGTCTATTTCGTCTATATAGTGCATAATTGCTGCGAATTTGCTTGAAAGCATTTGGTAAATTTACTAAAACTATTTACTAGAGTAATTTATAGTATTTTCTGTATAAAAATACCTTATATATCGAACACGACTTTTTTATTAAACTTTATCTTTGTATATTATATTATAAGTTTTGTAACTTACAAAACTTAGTGTCTTTTAACATTCTATTCTCCACACCCCGTCCGAATTCGCCTATTTTTATATATCAATTAATTTGATGTAAAGTCTTATCTTTAAGGTGGCCAGTCGTGGCCCAGTGGCACAAGAGTGTGACTGTAAACGACTGGTTGTGGGTTCGATTCCCACTCGAGGAGTGGAAATTATATTTCCATTTTCTTCGCTCTGGTGTCGAGGTAAAGCGCGGCGTTAAGTTCCGCCACTTAACACGCAAGCCTCCGAATTCGGCGGAAAGTGAGGAACGGAGTGTCTTAACACTAGGTTCCCTCTGCCTACCCTGCTGTGTGCGGGATATAGCGAGAAGCTATTTATTTATTTATTTATTTATTCTTATGACTAATGATATAAATAATAGTTTATTAGTAATTAATTCGTATTTAAGTTGATTTCAGGCAATATTTATAATTTATTATATTGTGTTTTTATTAAAATATTCTTACTGGTCAAAAGTGTTATTCGTTGTGGCTTAACTCTTCCTGGGCTATTTGTACTAGATCTCTGAAATTTGGTAGGGACATCGAGCACAGTGTCTTGTAAACTGTGAGATTTTTTGGTGACAATTGTAATTCTATTTTTGAATAAAAGGTAATTAAATGCCCAAAAAGTGCCCATAGACTTAGGCTGTGGAACGTTAAGTGTTATGTTAGTGTTAAGTGTTTTCTAAGCTCTTCAAACTTTTTTAACATTTAGTAACACTAAATTTGTACTTCGCTCAGCTCTTCCCGCCATGCAAAGCAAAGAGGCGGTTCCTAGTTAAAATATATTTTAAAACAAAGTACATAATCACTTCCAATCATCCCAGTTACAATTTAAAATTGATTGCAATAAAATATTACGTAAATTCTAAATTTACATAACAATATAGAATAAAGGAATTTTTCTTAAAAATATAAAAAAAATCATATGGAAATAAAGCAATAGTGTGGAAGCGCATTTCGTTTTATCGCCGCCTGCTCGTGTGCACCGAATGATCATACATTATTCAGCCAGCCTGAGTCATTAGCTAAACGCGATGGTCACTTGTTATACGACTAGCGTTATGTGTCTTTTAACAGTGGAGTATGTAAAACTTTACTATAGGGCAGAATGATATGGTGATATGTAATTAGTCCTTTTTACTTTTTTGTATGCATGTGGAGCCCAATTTTGTCGTAGGGGTATTGTGACTGTAAACGCAACTGGTTCTAGGTTCGGTTCCCACCTGAGGTAATATTTCATTTTCTTTATTTTGGTGTCGAGTGGCAGGCACGGCGTTTTGGTCCGCTACTCAAACTTACTATACGAAAAAACATAAGTAACATTAAATCCCAAACTAGAGTATAGAGGCATTGTGAGAGTGGAGAAATGACAACATTGTAAATTTTATCCTTCCCCCGAGTGAGAATCGAACCCACAACCAATTGCGATTACAATGAGATGTTATTCCAATTATTTTAATGATATGAATGAATCGAATGGTACTTACAGTAGAAAAATAATACTTCTAAAGCTTATTTTTATAATTAAATGTGTGCTTACCCATGGCTGAAGGAAACGTGATTTAATTTTTTACATTTATTAATGAGTAATTAAATAAAATTGGTTATTAATGAACAGTTTATTCATTAGCAATACCATTATATACATATGTTATTCAATTTACTTCACGGCTTTTCCCGCAATGCAGTTTAGGCAGAGAGAACCTAATTCAGAGACACTCTGTTCTCCACTTTCTTCCCAAATCCCAAGAGATTCAGAGTAAAGTGGCGGAAATCAACGCAGTATTTTACCTCGTCTTCAGAACGGTGAAATGAAAATAGTTTAAATATTATTTCCCCGCGTAGAAATAGAACCCACAACGATCTGACCTAACCATCTTTATAAAGGTAGACGCTGTTAGATTGCGATGTATTAATATTGAAACATAATTGTATATTATATGCAGCATCTAAATATATTGCACAATATGAATAATATTTTTTCACCAACACATTTTCTAATTAAATTATATTCAGATACTTCATTAGGTGCCAACATCATAAAAACTTTCTAATTGAAAACTTCGTCACGTACGCGCGATATCAAAGCTCATATGGAAGCTCATACAAAATGAGTGAACCATAAAATTTAAATGAGCTTATTATTTGCCATAATTAAAATTAATTTAATATATTGTTTTTGGGTCAGTCGTTGCGCAGGGGTACTAAGTGTGACTGTAAATACGACTGGTTGCTGGTTCTATTCCCAGTCAAGGAATGGAATATTTCCCTTTGTTTTCTCTCTGACGTCGAGGCAAATCGCGGTGTTAAGTTCCTTTTAACACGCAATAACTCAAAAAAATTGGGGAAAAGTGGTTAATGGAATGTCTTAACACTAAGGTCCTTCGCCCATCCTGCTGTCCGGGGAATATAGCGACAAAAAAAATAATTAACTGCAGAAATAGGTCATCTGATCGATACTCTGCCAGTTAATAGGAGGATTAGGAAGGTCTTAGTAAATAAGACTGATCCCAATGAATGAATATTTATGGCAAGTGTCGAAGGCATCGATTACCATTAGGCGAGGTCTGAGCGCCTGGCTCTTGCAGCTTTGTTGCCGTTAAAGACCGCTGATAGGTTAATTAATCTTGAAAACTTTTTATATGCCCTCTGATCTTGCTATTATATGGCCTTAAGCTTCAATAAATTGAACGTTACGCTTGTTTTAATATTGATTGTTCATATTAGATATTTGTAATTAAAAAGAGCAGCTTCATAATTTTTTGTCGTATAAGCCAACAGCCAAAGATAACCCAGTGCTAAGACACTCCGTTATCCATTTTCAGCTGAAATCGTGACATTTCGTGTTGAGTGGCGGAAATCAACGCCGCGCTTTGTCTTAGGTACCAGGGCAGAGAAATTGAAAGTAATATATAATCGTTTCCCCGAATGGGAACCAAATCCACAACAATCACGTTTACAGTCAGACGCTGTTCCACTGCGCCACGAAGGCCTCATATTTATTACAATAGTATGCGCTTATGTAATTGTAAAAAAACGTTAACCAAAAGCTACAATCGAGTACCATTAACTTTTTGTTAACAATTTGTTAAATTAACGTAGCGTAAATTGTTTTAATATTTTGAATGTTACTAGTTTTTGTGCATAGCTGTGGAAATTCAACATATTGTATGTATTCTATAAAATTTTTGTTAAAATATTTAATATTCACAAAACAATAATATAACTGGAAATAATGCATATTCCAACAGATTTAGTGGCAAAAGTTTTATCATTTGTCGTCGTTTACGCAAACTCGACTTTAAAAATAATCTCTTTGTAAGAAGGCGATTTTTTAAATTGAGATTTGAGGGGAGAAAAACTTTGATAACAGACGAGTGCGCTTCCGACGTCCGAAATAGAATTTGTTTTGAAGTGGATGAAGTAAACAGATTTCTAAAAGTATTTTTGATGTTTAATGGTTGCGGGACGAGATTATGGCCATCCGGTAAATTTATTCGGTATAATAGCCTCGAAATAAAGAAAAAATGTAAATAGAAAAGTTTAAATATGTTGACTTTGATATAGCTACCAATTTGTAAAAAAATATGCGCTTATTGCGCTTGTTAATTTCGTTCTACGATGTTAAAATTTATGTATTTTCAGGTTTGCTAAATTTATTTTACAACTGCTGATTTTACAAGGATTTTTTTCAAAATTTATTTATTATGATTTTCTGCAAACCGAATATTTACGTAAACTGATTGAAATAATATGTAAAAATCTTTATATAATATCTCACCACTTGTATAAGTTCGCGCTTTTCCTAAGAAACTAGTTCTGAGAAACTAGACCACTTGAAGAAAGGATTGTATTTAATTTATTGCGCGGTGTTTAGTTCCGCCACTTAACATGCAATATCTCGATTTCGGGCGGAAAGTGAGGAATGGAGTGCCTGGTCGCTAGATTTTCTAACATGTACTATAGGTGTTATGTGTAACAAAGTAATACAATTTATTTTTGTCAAAGTAAAATCAGGCGGCAGTGCGGCAATTTGTTTGAACTGTCCAAACTGTCCCATAAACGGACTCCACTCAATTCAATTGTTTATTTTTAGTAATACTATACAATTTTACGGATCATCCTAAACGAAAATAAAATATCGTTTTAGAACTCATAGAATATTTAAACTTTTCAATAAATGGTCCAACCAATACAGCTTTTATATCGTTCAAGCTATTATGGAAAATATATAACGCTATTTTGTCATTTTTATTGAATAGCACATTCACGTTTTTTTTCGTATAGCAGGGTGATCTGAGAGAACTAGTGTCAAAATACTCCGTTCTGCACTGTAATTATTAATTAATAATTGGCGGAAGTTAACGCCGCGGTTTGCCGTAAGTACCAGAATAGAGGAATGACAGTAATATATTATACGTTTCTCCGAGCGGGAAACGATTCCTTAAGCATCGTGTTTACATTAAAACCACCTTTTTATTGAATTTTTAGGTATATTATCCTAATAGGCAAATTCTAAAGACAGCATCTAATATTAGTCCAGGTTAACGTCCATTTTCCATCCTTAAAAATTAGTACGAAAAACTGAATTGCAAATACTAAATAATAGTCATTTTATCCACAGTCGCTATATATGTGCTAAAATTATAATTTCAAAACCTATTTACCTATTCCTTAATTATAAACAATAATTAATATATACACAACAAATGAATACGAAATGTCTGGAAACGCGAGCGAGGTGTTTAACGAAATCTCGATAACGCAGTACCGACTCAAACTAATTCCAAATTCGTGCTCAATAGTCGCTTCTAAGATTGTACGATTTTAATAGATTAAGTATAATCTGAGGCTTAGAATTCTGAGTAACGAATAAATCTCTTATTTCATATTCTTCTCGACAGAATTATGTAAGCGATTATAAAGGAATTTGGATGTTTTAATTAAAAATGCAAGAGTCATGATTAAATTAAATTGTTATTTTTACATCTAAAATGTTATAAGTTATATATTTTTTAGCTTCACGCTGTTTCCCGCACACAGCAGGGTAGGCAGAGGGAAGCTAGTGTTAAGACACTCCGTTCCCTACTTTCCGCAAAATTCGGAGGCATTGCGTGTTAAGTGGCGGAACTTAACGCCGCGCTTTGCCTCTAAACTAGAGCGAAGAAAATGTAAACATTAAATATTTCCATCTCTCGAGTGGGATCCGAACCCACAACCAGTCGTATTTAAAATCAGACGCTGTCCCCCTGCGCCACAGTGGCCTTAAGATGTTAAATATTTATAATCTAATATAACATCTAATATTAAGAGGGTAATTGTTAATTTTGTTACAATATTATTATTATCGATCGTTTAGCGAATATCTGTTATTTTAAGATGTTATGTTTGATGTGTTCATAGCGCATAAACTGAGCGCAAATATATTGGTGGCTATAAATTAAATGGCGTCGAAGATCGTAAACGAGTGCCTTACGAACATTGCCAAATTGCTGTAGAAGCCCGGGCTGTTGCGTTCAACTGAAATAATAAAACAAAAATATACTAGTATTACTTTTATTATTATTAATAAATATATTTGAGTGGCACAGTGGAACAGTATCTGACTGCTAAACAAGATGGTTCTGGGGTCGATTCCCACTTGGGGAAATATTAAAATTTTCATCTCTTCGCTCTGGCATCTAAAGACAACACCCGTGGGGGGACGGGTTAAGAATACAATTCCCCTCCGCCGCTGGGTAGCGTCCCGTAAAAGGCGGGTAACCCAGTAGCTTGGTGGTAGGAGATTCGTTCTCCGACTGGCTCGCGACCACTATCATGTCAAAGCCGAACCACCAAATATCTGAAGATGTGTTCCGGTTCGATGGCATGTAAGCCAGCTTTCCCTATCCCCAACATTCCCATCCTTTCTCTCTCCTTCTGTCCTACATCCCTAAGGCTGGCAACGCATCTACAACTCTAATGTTGTGGATGTCTATGGGCGAAGGTACGAATTAACACCAAGTGGGCCTTCTGCTCGTTTGCCTCCTTTATTCCATTAAAAAAAGACAAAGCGCGGCGTTGAACCTGCTACTTAATACACAATCTCTGGATTTCGGGCGGAAAGTGAAGGACACAGTGTACCCTAGAGTCTTTCTGAAACCCTCAGGCTATGCGAAAAAAAACGTGAAGGTGTATATTAAGAAATTTATAATATTTAAAATACATCCAAATAAATTATTAAAATCCAGTTATCATTGCAACCTGTAAGTAGTTAAGAAGCTATTTGTTTTGGCACCTCAAGCACAAACTTACTTCTTAGCGTGTTTTGCGTAATTCTCCTGTAACATATGAAAAGCGGCTTACGGTGAAAGATTTCTTTTAATTTCCTATTTCAGCATATAGTCCTCTGTGAGAATTTTTGCACCTAAACACACAGTGTGCGTCGGAATAAGAAAGAAAGTTTTAATTTAATTTAATATTTCATTGAGAAATATATGTTAATCCTTTAGTTCTCGTTTTCTATATTATATATATAGAAACATATTATTATATTTTTTTCTTTTGTTATTACATACATTAAGGAACCCACGTTTACGAAACTTATGCGGATGGAGGAGTAAGGAATATGGCACACTTAAAGAGTAATACTATTTCATGGATGGATGTACGTAAATATAACACATTTTAAAACCATTAAAATAAATATAATATTCATTAACAATTATTTTCAATTTTTGTACAAAGTCCTAATGCAACACGTATTTTACACTTCCACAGAGCTACTACTTAGGTACAGTTATTACGAAAGTACCTTTATAATGTAAATCATCTAACGTCTGCGCATATATAGTGTTTCATTGTATTTATAATAATTATTCCATTAAAGTCTCAGGGTATATTACGTAAAGTTTACGCCAACTAAAACTGAAATTGCTCCCATCACACAGGCTTTTCCATCAGGAAAGCGTTAAAAATTCTATTAAGCTCGTAGCTCATACATAGTCACTTAAGTTGCAAGGATGCCATCAGAATTAGAATATCTCCAGGGCTAACGGGAAACGCTGATTCGTAATAAAGATGAGATTGAAGATTAGAATTCCAGTATTAGCTTTGTCGTATAATACAGCTTTAATTTGTTGTTACAGTGTGATGAATTTGTGCGAGAGTGGTAAAGGAAATCTTTAATTTATATTTATAGAAAACATATAATATACGGATAGTAAAGGATTTTTTTTTCTTTTCCCTGCCTATGTTAAAGAATTAATGTGTTGCGTAGCAAAATATAATCCAACGTTTTATCTAAACGGACTGAATAATCTTAGGTATTAAAATACATTTCTAATTTCTAAGCAACACCTGTATGGTAAAATGTTTGTCATCTTCACCAGAGTGGCTATTGTTTTAATAAATTTTGCGTGTTAGCTTGATTCATCATAGCGTAGTGGGACAGTGTCTAACTGTAAATACTTGTGGTTGTAGGTTAAACTCTAACTTGAGAGGAAGTATTATACTTAAATTATTTTCGTTTTTTTACTCTCGTATCTACGACAAAGTTCATTCATGTGGAAAGTGAAGAAAGGAGTGTCTTTTTTCTCTTTTTAACTTGACTGTCACAATCGATAAGTTGCTGACTAACTTAATAATATCAAACCTAATATTTTGAATCTATTATTTATTTGCCAAAAAAGTGCGGACTCAATAAGTCAAAACTCTTAAATTTAAACCGTAAAAATACTATGAAACATTTCATTTTTCACTTTATCGTGAGTGATATTTTTGTTGTTCATGCTTTATTGCGACGTACTGTTGTGGAGGACACTTCAGTAATTTCAATTTCATGCAGCTTTAGCGAGGCCGTGTACTAACATAAACTAAATTTGCTTTTTTCTTGATCTGATTTAAACATGGCGACATTTTAAAAATATTAAAAATGTAAGATGGATAGATTTTATTGAATATTCTTTTATTATTATTTTAGTAGGGTACCTCCTCTGATCGTCGTGGGGTGAGTTAACTTAACACTGCACTTTCTTTTAGGTCTTCAGAGAGAGAGAGATCATCATCAGAGCAGAGACTGAAAGTAATTTAAATGAGTAAAAACATTTCAAACCAATATTTATTTAAAAGTATTACAAAAACACAATCTAAGCTAACTTATGTAATGACTGCTACAGTGCAAATTGCACCTTCGAATTAACTGGAAGAACTTATTATTATTTTTATATAATTAAATATAAACCTATATCTATTTCACATATAATCTCTACAGTCATAGAAATCGAGCAACGATATAAATACATACATAACGCGAATTTCACACTCGCTGTAAAAGCGGTAGAAAATATTTAAAATTACATACCCCATTTGAATATCTAATTTAGATAAAACTTTTTACTGCAACTTTTCCACATATGACCTATCTTGAGTATTACTGCTTGGCTTTTAAGTCTAACTTCTGGGAATTTAACTGCCGCTCTCAGCGTCGTTTTCCAAGGATTCTTAAAAGAAAGTCATAAAATGGCTATCACTTTTTACATCAGACGATTTCTTTTAGTAATATACCTTTATATGCCGCATCAGCCCAAATGCGTTACACTTTTTGTTAGGAGTTACCTTATGATCGTAATAGCATCATATTTCATCATTTAATATATCATTCTCTATTTGGGCTGTGGGTTGTATTTTTATTTTACGTAGCCTCTCTGTGACAGAGTGGAATGAATTTTAGAATGTGCTTATTCTACCTGATCGTAAAAAAGCTCCGCATATGTGGCAGTAACTTTTTATGACTTTTCTTCTTCATATTTGTAATTAAAATTTGCTTTTAGAAACACAAAGCCATGTTAGAAATAATAAAAGGATTTTACGATATTTTTAATTTCATATAAGATTAAGTCAATCGTGGCGCAGTGGGAAATGTGATGGCCGTAGATTCGATTTTCACTCGATTGAATGATTGATTGTATTTAAATTGTTTGCATTTTTTTTCGCTTTGGAACTTAAGATGATAAGGGCGACGTTGAGTTCCGACACTCAACACGCAATGTCTTAATTTCGGGCAGAAAGTAGAGAATGGAGTGTCCTGACACTAGATTTTCTGACTATTCTCTATTAGACAGGGAGGTGGAAAGAACCCCGTTATGCGGGAAAAAGCGTGAAGCTGCTTTCTGAAAATATAGACATAAGGTCAATCTATTACATGTTTTACAATATGTGGTAGTAAATATATAAATGTAAAAAATAATATAAAAATACAATAACATAAGCCAACGCTTTACAGCTTCCACAAATCACAATGTATAGACCGTTTTGTTGTCCAGAAGTACACTCATACCTTTGAATGTGAAAGGGCAGGCAATTGCAGGCTTTCTGCCGTCTAGTCCCTTTGCCTCTTTCATACGTCCCTGCGTTGAACAAGGTATTTTATGCGTTTTCAATGCGTGTACCGAAGGAAAGCTACACAAACAGGAACCTTTTACCGGCTCTGTGTGTTTATGGTCATAATATTTTTAAAGACATATGAATTGTAAGTAATTGTAAGTATTATTTATTAAGCAAGTATATTTTAGATAGAGCTTAATTTCCGTTTCCATATAACTAAGGCGGAAAACAGAGAACGGTTTTCGTAGAGAAATATTTTGATTTTGTTCACAGCACTTATAGACTGTTAAATAATGAAATTATAAAACTTAGACAAGCTAACAAGCTTATTTTACATGAATAGATTAGAGAAATAAAAATTAAAATCGATGATCGACAACATTTTTGGAAAATTTATAAACAAATCTTTCAATTCAAACCCAACGCCTCTTGAGAAAACCGTTCAAGCACTAACCGCTAAGCTATGAGGCTTCTACATAAGGCTACGTCGAAATTTGTATACGTTTATTAAAACTTATTTATGCCTTTGCCTGCCTTTTCACTTTTAACGTTTCAGAAATTCCCTTAATACATTTACATAGTTTTATAAAGGATAAATTTTCATCTAAGTTAAAGGTATAAAAAGAATGTTTCATATAATCCAGTTAACAACCCAAGTTTACAACTTTTATATTTTTACACTTAAAGAGGATCTGTGCTAACCAAACTTTCAACATTCATCTACACTTAATCTAGTTATTTAAGTATTAAAACAAAGTAATTTTGTTTTCTTGTGGTAGCAATAATATGATCTGATATAAAAGTTTGATTAAATACGTAATAAAAAGGGAACTCAAAGGCCTTAAAAAAGTTTAGATTATAAAGATTATCGTGACACAGTGGAATCTGGTGGCTATATATGTTATGGTTTACTATCTCTACAGATAATGGTTTTAGGTTCGATTTCGACTCAATTATATTTAAATTATTTAGCCACTCAATACGCAAAATTCAAATTGGGCGAAAGTTGGAAACGGAAAATAGAAAATAGAGATTCCTTACACTAGGCCTTCTCTAATCTTAAAAGTATTTTTACTTTAAAGATATACATTTTATTATTTAACTAACATAATTGTAAACATTTATGATACAGATATTGTATACATGCATATATTTTTGAGTATTCAATTGACATTTTAAACCCTTTTAATCGCCTTAATAAATACGTCAAACGTTAAACATCACAACTTATCACTACTAGTTTGAAGTTTAACACTAAATTATAATTTACATTGGAACAAGCTTTTATCGGAGTTAAAACTTTATAAACTATCTGTTTGCCAAATTACAGTCAAATCAGTTCAGTCGTTTTTCCGTGACTGGATGAACAAAAACTTGTAATAACTCTGCAAATGTGTTACTGTGTTACAGTTGCAATGTTAGGCAAAGTTTAATTGCAACTATTAATAATTTATCATTTGTGAGTGCAAAAATCATAATTAACAAAAGATTAACTGTTAATTGTAGTGTAAAATTAAAGAACTAATCAAACTATTAGTGATTTTTATGTGATTTCATCACGAACAAATAATGCATTGGTAATATTTAATTGTGAATTGTAATTAATTATTTATTTAATATTTGAATTTATTGAAAATAGCCAAAAAAGGTGTTTTTTTAATATATAGTCTTATGAATTTAAAGGAAAGTTTAAACGTACGTTCAAATACCCGAAAAAAATACTACAAATGACGATCTCATTAGGTATACGATATAAGATTAATGTAGAGAGCTTTCAGGCTTTTAATGACCGTTACTAAGTCTTTTAAAAATCAATTGTGACTTAATTTCTATATAAGTTGCTTTATTTTTAATGGACTATTAATAATAGCTTCAGTTATTTGATTATAGCTTTAAAATTAAATATAAATATTTTAAACGTATTTTTTTAATGTATGTACAATACATTTATTTCCATATGTTTAGGAGTAATAGATCGTAAAAAGCAGTTACATAGCTCTTATCCACTTTTCATATGGGAAATTTACGTATATTCGAATTGATTTTGAAGGCACTGCTGTATAAACATTTTTTGAGTGATTTTATTAAAATAGCTGTAATTTTAAATAGCCATTGACATAGTCTTAACTACAACATTACAAAATCTAAATTAAATACGTTATATACTTTGCTTTTTATGTGTTACTTACGTCTATGTATTACTTATATATATGTAATAAAACCATATTCTCTCTCTATTCATATTCTTTCATACTTTGTCTATTTTTAATATTAAAATAATCTTAAGAGCCCTCTTTTTTTGAAATTACTACAGAAAAGACACAATGACAGAATTTTTAAAACTTTTTGAGTGATTGCTATTTGCTCTTAATTTTAAATAAAATTTACAAAAAATATTTATAAAAAAAGTGTTCATCTATTTAGTAGTTGTTGTGTAATAAACATAAAAAGGCTATCGAGGCTCAGTGTGACAGCACTTGACTGTATATGCATTGATTGTGGGTTCGAATAGTTGTATTTAAATTATTTTATTTATTGCGCTCTAATCTAATGACAAACCGCAGCGTTGAGTTCCGCTACTCAAAGCGCAATGTCTCGATTATGGGGAAAAAGTGAGATACAGAACGTCTTGACACTAACTTGAACTGAAAAAAGTGTAAAGCTAAAAAAGAAGTTAAGTTAACTCTCTAAAACATTAATTAAACATATGCTTTGAAATAATGAAGGGAAATAATTAAGGAACAAGTATAAAGCGCCTATAGCACTGTTGGATGTTAAGTTATAAACATTTTGTATATTAATTTATGCGATCCTTTTATCCTTAAAGTCCTTAGAAGAACCTTGCATCATGTTAATTTTAGAGCAACACAGTTTCGACCTTACTTCATTAAGCTCCTTATATTTGTAGAACTTCATTATAGCAAAGTGAAAAAATAAAAGTTATAATTTAAATGTATAAAGATTTAATTAGATACTTTTTTTAGAGAGAGTATTCGCAGTGAAACAATGGATTCGATTTCCATTCATAACAATTATTATATTTAATTTATTGTTATTTATCTACTCTGGTGAAACAAAGCACGGCGTTCAGTTCCGCCATTTAACACACAATGTTAAATTCGGGCTGAAAGTGAAGAAGTTAGGTTGTTTCTACTCATCATATTTTGATAAATCAAATAATGAAACAAAAATTGTATTTAAGTAAAGAATATTTTATCTATAGTAAAAGAAAATGTAAAGCTCATTACGCAATTAAATCAGAAACACGAGAAGAGTGAACGATGCAAATGAAAATGGCGAGGCGGTCTTGCAATTATGACTTTTGGATAATATTTCCACGTAAATATTTTCTCTTTGAATATTTAGTTGCCGATAAAGTTTACTTTATGCTAGGTTTGTAAATTCCGTAAAGAAAACAATAATAAGTAAAATTAAAACAAAATTTAAGGCTTTTAAAAACAGAGAAAATATGTTATGATTTTAAAAGTTGAGTGGCGGAACTCAACGCCGCGTATGGCTTGTTTTGCATTGCGTTTCCGTTGCATTTTCAGTATAGATGATAGATACAAAAAGCTAACATGCAAAACTGTGTCGTCCATGACAATTAAAAATATACACACATAATACTATATGTATTGTTTAGGTATTTATTCTTTATTTTAATCCTATATACAGTCCGTACTTAATTAAATAAGTAATAAAAATATTTTTTCCCATTGGACTGTTTACCTAACAAGAAAATACATAAAATAGGTAACCACAAACAGGTTTATTAAAGTCATAAATGTTGAACGATCTCTATCGTGCCACTATATGTAGGTACTCGGTTTTTCTGGTTGACAGTGCCTAATCTTGAATACATATAATATACAGATTTTTCATATACACTTCTCATTAAGTTTTTTTGAGATGGACGTAGACAAAAAGGATTCACCTTTAATTGCCTATTTTACCCATTAAACGAAGTTTCAAAGCTATTAAGTGTACTTTTAACATTTTTAAAGTGTTATTCCACACGTAAGAAAATTGAAAAAGACATTTAGAAAACGTATAAAAATTTGAACGCAGCGGGATTCGAACCCGACAAGAAAGAGTTGTAATAAAGCGTATAAGAATTTCGACGCAGCGGATAGTAGAACGCATGGCTCAGTGGTGAGAGCGCCTGAACGGTATTCAGGAGGCGCGGGTTCGAATCCCGCCGTGTTCAAATTTTTAGACGTTTTCTAAATGTCTATTCAGGGTATTTTATTGCTTTGGTGCATCGTACTAAAATATAAATGAATTAAAAATACGTATATCATTATTCAAAACTATCATACACTAACATATTTGGTAAATAACTATATTTTTACATTATGCCGTTAAAATTCTAAAAATACATTATATAAGTAGAAAGGATTCAACGAATTTATGAATCACAATCAAGTCCCTGTCATAAAGATACCTATAGGAATATGAGAGCAAAAAGAAGAGATAAAATAAAATTATATTAGATGTCATACGGCTTACGTTCATGTATGATCTATGTTTTTATATTTTTAGCTTCACACTATATTCCGCTCACATGAGGGTATTCATAGGGAACCTAGTGTTAATACACCCAATTCTGGAGGCACTGCGTGTTAAGTGGCGAAACTTAACGCCGGGCTTGTCCTCTTACGTTATCTTTAATCAAATACATACGCGGCTAGCTAGCTTAATTAATGTTTACTAGACTGTCCTAGGAATTTGTGCTTATCCAATTACAAAGATAAGGACGCAGGAAATTTTGTAGTAAAATCTTGGTAGCCCTTTATGGTAATAAGTGTTTAACCCAGCTTATTTTGCTTGTAAGATAAAGTGTGCTTGTTGCGTATAGTATATATAGGTATATATAGCAGCTTGACGCTTTTTCTCGCGTAGCAGGGTAATTACTAACAGCCTAGTGACAAAAGTCTCCATTTTCAACTTCCCGGCCCCAATCAAGAGATTGGTGAGAGGCGGAACTCAACGCCGCGTTTTCTTTTAATTTACCAGTGTGGACAAATGAATAAAAAAATAAAAAATAGTCACTGCCTCAAGTGGGAATAGAACCTACAACCATATTTTTTATAGTCAAAAGGTTTCTCAATACACAACGACAGCCTTACTTCTGTTTCGCATATAAGAAAATAATGTATGTCTACAAAATATCTTTTTTATAAAACCAGTAATGATTACAAAAATTGTTGGACTTCAAGGTATTAATAACATATAGCCTGCGGCAATTTTTAGGGTTGCCATTTAACAAAATATCCAGTATAAAACATTTATTAACATATCAAGTTTTAATATAACCGTAACCGAGGTACATTTCATTACAACCCAACGTTTAAAAGCACTAAGTAAAATTCAAACGATAAACAAGTGAGAAGCCACAATATTTCATTCAGTCCCGTATTTTGTAGGGAGTTTGGTAAAACTAAATTTACTGTGTTTGACGCTTTAAATCTACCTTTCTCGAAAACTTTCGTAATTAACAGCGTCCAACGGAATATTCCAAACTTTGTACTCCTGCTAGTCTACTATGTGAAATATTTGAAAATAATTATAAAATAAGAACGCAAAATAACACTGCTATTAATTGTTATTTATTTAAAACACTAAACATATTTTAAAAGCTAATATTTCAAGCTCAACTATTTAGGGGCCAATCGTGGCGCAGGGGTACGTAAGTGTGACTGTAAACGGGACTGGTTGTGGGTTCGATTCCCACTCGAGGAGTGGAAATATTTAATATATCCATTTCCTTCGCTCTGTTCTCGTGGTAAAGCGCGGCGTTAAGTTCCGCCACTTAACACGAAATGCCTCCGAATTTGGCGGAAAGTGGGAAACGGAGTTTCTTAACACTAGGTACCCTCTGCCTACCCTGCTGTGTGCGGGATACAGCGTGAAGCTAAAAAAAATATATAAAATAACAACGCAAAATAGCATTAATATTTAGTGTTATTTATTTAAAACGCTGAACATATTTTAAGCTCAACTATTTAATATTTCTGTGATATTTCAAATAACTTAAACCTTTTATAGAGGTTTAATTATTTGAATTTTGTCTCTTCATACGTAATTTATTTACTGTATGCAAATACTCATTCGTATTTCAATTTAAAGTTTCAACCTCGCTAGAAAGCCATAACTTCATACAAGTCATTTAATTTAAATTTTAAATTTAGAGGGAATAAATTCTAAAACCGAGATAAATTTCATGGGTGCACCATACATTTATCTTAAATGCGAGTTGAAAGCCTGCATTACCATATGCTAACATACATTCACGTTGGTCTAATGCCTCGACTGTGCCATCTTACCACTACAGCTGATTTCGCAAATCCCTTATATAATTAAATACGTTCTATAAACAAGAAATATTTAATTTACTACCTGTTTATTTAATATTTTAAAGATAATGTGATAAACAAAAGATTATATAGAAAAGTTTCTTTAACTTCATGTTTTTTTTATAAAAATATCAATATTAGTAGGGCAACAATAGCGCTTTGCACTATAGAGTAACTTTATAATAGTAAGCCTAATCTTTTATATTAGTAACTATCGCTCGTGTCTGTAACTAAAGCTGTACGTGAAAAAAAAGAAGAATAAACTTCTTATTCCACTTTCCATCCAAATGTTTCTAACATTAGAGTTCAGTAACGCAACAATCCTGCAATTTAAGTATTTTCACGTTTTAAAGTGGACAAGAAATCATTTTTAGAAAACGTTTGAAAATTTAAAAGTACGGGACTCGAACCCACTCCTGTCAAACCGCCCAAGCACTAACGTATGGCTTATAACTAGTCGTTTCTTATAATTAGACCAAGAAAACGAAAATAATAAAACAAAAAAAAAACAGTGGTATCCGAATAAATAGCTAATTACACCTAAATTGCCCCAATATATCATATGAAAATTCCTAGGCTACTTGAAAACTTCTATACTAGCTACCATACCATAGCTTCTTAATTATGAAGAGTGTACTAACAATACAAATTAGTGCGAGTTGACTCTAATTCTCCATACATGTCTAGTTTAGGTGTTAACTGAAGATATCATCGAATAGTAAAGTCAGTTCAGGTTGAATGACATGTTACGTCATTTAAAAAAATATATATTACAAAAGTTTATAATTGAAATTCTTATATTTATTAACAAAAATATTAAAAATATAAAAATAATTTGAACCAATCAAAATATATTTCTTTTTAAACATAAAGATATAATAATAATAATTATTATAAAATATTTTATTTTGATCATTATTTGAATTGTTTCATTATATTTTTAATTTATTATGTCATATATCAATTTAATTAAGTGATATACGTACGTATGTTTCATTAGTACATATATTATTTTAAGTGAGATTTGTAGCTGTTACTTCCGGCGTCGACAGACTTATTTTTACAGAATTATTTTGCTTTAGCACCGACCCATTCGGAAAATATTGCTAATTGCCGGTATATTGTTAAGGGAACCGTAACTTAAGATACATAAATATAGATAACGCCAAGTTGCTACTTTATATGCGGTTAATATTAAAAGGCAAGCATAAGTAACTAACAAATTTTTAGTAATGTCTATTTGTACATAAAAATTCAACTAAAATCACATGTGGAAAATTCATACAAATAACTGTTCTTAAAATGTTACTACAAACGTGAAAATCTTGTGTATAACGACGACCGTTATGTGCTAACTTTGTTATCGCGTCACCAGCTAATTTAAACAACACTTTGTTTTGTCGGTTCACTGATCTTTGCATAGCCTCGAATTTTACTTCGAGATATCGTTCAACTTATTGTTGTTACTTTTGAACTTAAAAAATAACTTTGTACCGTCTTAATATTGCGCATAGTTTATAGAAATTATAACTTCTTAAAGTCGTCTTGGAAAAATTTCAAAGTTTTATGCCTAAGGAAAACTTAAGAAATAATTTAAATGTTAATAAAATTGCTGGTTTTTATTAATAGATATATGTTTTATACGTTCCGTTTATGTATTTATTTGAACATAATGTATATAGATTTATATATAAAATATTAGGCTGTTTATAAGTGGAATTTATCTATGTAATTCAGACCATTTGTGGCGAAGTTGAGGCAGCACAGTGCAGCGCGGTACTTGTGGGTTCGATCGTCTCTCGTAAAAAGGATTATACTTAAAATATTTCCACGTTCTGGTAAGATATTCGGGCGAAATGAGGAGAACGGAGTATTTTCATGCCAGCTTCTCTCTATAACTACTATACTATGCGAGGAAAAACGGAAATATAAAGAAGGAATATATATAAGAAAAAATAATATATTATTTTTTTATGTTTTTAGCTTCACGCTGTATCCCGCAAACAGCAGGGTAGGCAGAGGGAACCTAGTGTTAAGACACTCCGTTCCCCACTTTCCGCCGAATTCGGAGGCTTGCGTGTTAAGAGGCGGAACTTAACGCCGCGCTTTACCTCGACACCAGAGCGAAGAAAATGGAAATATAATTTCCACTCCTCGAGTGGGAATCGGACCCACAACCAGTCGTTTACAGTCACACGCTTGTGCTACTGGGCCACGACTGGCCACTAAAATAATATAAACACTAATTACAAGCACTAAAATAAACACTTTAGTAACAATTGTTAGACACGTAATATGTCAGGAGCAAAGTTTTAATTTTATATGTTTTAAGTCACAAAATCCAGTGTTATTAAGTCGGATTACGACCAGCTACCATCTGCACTCATCTTACGTAAAGAGTAAATATCCCAAGTGCAAACAACATTTGCGCTACTTTACGTGTCACCTTATATACATACATATATGGACTTATGTATGTATGTAGATTTTAAGCCTAGAAGAATTAATTTTATGTTGCTAAACTTTTGTCATTTAACTTTAATACAAATTTACTATTAGGTACATTTAATTTATGATATTTCAATATATTTCAATTTTAAGACCATTGTGGCTTAGTGTGTGACTGTGGACTCGATGGTTGTGGGATCAATTCCCACCTGAGGGAAATGATTATATATTTTTTTTCCTTTACTTAGCTACGCTACGGTACGCCATTTTGAGTTTCGCCATTTTGCACCGGGAAGTGGAAAGCAGAGTCCTATAATACTAGTTTCTCTCTAACTACTCTGTTAGTACTAAAGAGTTAAGATGCTAAAAAAACTAAATTTACTTCTCACACTTTTAACTACATAACACTATAAAAGTGCATAATAAATCAAACATTAAAATTTATAATCCGTTTAAGAAAACAACATGGTGCGATAAGGACGTATTGCTTAATTGACTAGAACGTTTGGACGGATTCCAAGTGGCACGGGTTCAAATCTTGTTACATTGAAACATTCTGCTTTATTCCTAACTTTTACATTTAAAATATCAAAATTTTTGTAAGGTTATAAAATAACTATGTAATGCTTTAGCTTTATATATTATACGGAAGTAGGTAATTTACACGTGTTTTAGTTCAAACTTTCTCTTATTATTATCGATTTGTTTTCACACTTTACACACTCTTACACTAAAACATACTCTCTCTCTCTCTCTCTCTCTCTCTGTTCTCACTCTCCGCCTGAAATCGTAGTTTTCATTGTAGTTTAAGTATGAGAGTTTGGCGTCGCAATTCTCCTTACCAGAGCGAAGAAATGACAATAATTTAAATTTAATCAATCCAACGAATAGAAATCGAACCTACTACCAACGAACTTACACTTAACAACCAGAATATTAACATTGACTATAAAAAAATATGAAAGATTTAATCACAACATTCATTCAAAACTTGATATGAAAATTTGAAATGAATTCAGTTCATCGTAGTCAGTAGGTATACCGATAGAACTGTCGGCAGCACATCGTGTTACTAAATGATCGTCGCTCAGGCGGTGAAGCGAATATTTGGCTAACATGTCTACAGTGGCCGATCAATATACTCGTAGATTGCAATCACGGGTCCCTCTCAGAAGACTGGCTTCCACCAATTAAGACGAATGTTATTTTCTTGCTTTATGTACTTAGTAGGTGTTAGGTGTTGATTTGTTAACAGTTAGTAATAGTTCTTGTCATAGGTTTCACGCTGTATCCCGTACACAGCAGGGCAGGCAGAGGGAACGTAGTTTTAAGACACTCCGTTCCCCACTTTCCGCCGAATTCGGAGGCATTGTGTGTTAAGTGGCGGAACTTAATGCCGCGCTTTGCCTCGGACACCAGAGCGAAGGAAATGGAAATATTAAATATTTCCACTCCTTGAAGGGGGATCGAACCCACAACCAATCGTTTACAGTCACACGTTCGTGCCACTGCTCCAGGATTGGCCCCTCTTGTCATAGGGGAACGTGTTTAATTGAAGGTGATTGTTTGTGGAAATTTAAATCCTTGGATAGCAACTATTTGTGAATATTTATTAAGAATATAATAGACCTTACTTTCTTCTATTCCTATGTTTGTTATTTTGCTGTATTTAATTACGCTGCATACGCTGCCTCCTCTTCAATCGTCTAAAACTGACCATCACGAGAGATACTTGAGACGGCCATGTGTAATCAAATATTGATTTTTCATTTTAGTACGTAATAACAAATGGCGAAATTCCAGATTTTCTCTGACCATACACGTGACCTGAAACAAGGTGTAAAATATATTAATTCTGTTTTACGCAAAGCCAGAATTAAGTTAATATCGTTTGTTAGTAAAATTATATTTAATCAATTTTACCAGATAAATTCTATATGTATAAGTACATAGACACTCATGTATATGACCTTCTCACTCTATCAATATTCACAACAGAACATTGTCCCTTTTCCCCTTGATTTAAGTTTGTCTGTTCAACTTAGGACCTCGTGATACATCATGTTTAAGTTTATGTATATAAGTTTGACTACTACTACTATTTGATATTAACAAGTAAGCGAAAGGGTTATGAAACATTGTTTAATAAGGGGATACATAATATTTTCATATATGTATATATTTCTACCCGTAAGGTGGGTAAATAAAACATATTAAGATTTTACTGGTCTTTTTAAAACTGTCTAAATGCGCCTAAAGTTACCATGTGACATGTCGGATTACATAAATGTAACTTTCTATGATACGTTTTATATTTTTATTTCTCTATTATGACAAAACGCGGCGTTGAATGCCGCCATTCAACAAGCAATGTTTCTAATTTAGATGGGGATGGGATGGGTGAAAACGTGATATCATTGCGTGCCTAAGCTGGAAAGAGAAGTAAATATATAACAATGATACAATATTTATAACATAAATTACACTCCATATTACAATATATATCTTAAATTGTTTCATGAATATTATAAACATTAATTATAATCTATCAAGTACCTACCTATATCTACCTATACACAGCTTCGCTTATGAACTAGATTAATACATTACCTTGTTTGTATTGTACGGTGACTAAATGATGATGCAAACATCACTGCTTTATCTAGTGCGCCAATATTTAACTAACCTGTCCACGGCCTGTCGCTTAACATATTCGGACATTTCAATCAGGAGCGTACTGTGTTGAAATCTTTGTTTAGATTGCCTTGATTGATTAAAGGATAGAGTTAAATGTTTTTAGGTAACGTTTGGTATTTAAAATGTAGCAGAATACGAACTAGCACCTTTGGACATTAATATTAATTGTATTCGCTAATGCGAAACAGTTGTTTTTAGAAATATTTTTTGGGTTGTGGGTAGAAATTAGTAAAAATCTTAGTACAGACATGTTAATAAATAAATAATTCTACAAGCGTATAAGAATTTCGACGTAAGGAGCATATGTGGCTGATTGGAGTGGTACAACGATTTTCAAAAGGCACGGTTTGAAGTCCCGTTGCGTATAGTGTTTTTTAATATTTTTTTAAACTTCACGCTGCATCCCGCACACAGACCCTGATGTGGGAACATAGTGTTAAGATACTTTGTTCCCCAATTTCCGTCGAATTCGAAATTACATGTTGAGTGGCGAAACTCAACGCCGTGTTTTGCTTTGACAACAGGGCGAAGAAATTGAAATATTAAATATTCCAATTCCTCGAGTGGGAATCGAACCCATAACTAATTGCATTTACAATCATACCATACTTAAATATTATTCACATTTATGAATGTCTAAACCACTTATTAAAGAATAAATAAGCGTTTATTGTTAGGTAAAAACAAGTTACAATGAAACTGGGTAATTATTGTGGTACTTTTTAAAATATGCAGATGGAAATAAGAACATTTGCATTTTTGATAGGAAGCGTAGCGTAGCGTTTGTTTTTAAAAAATGTAGGTAGCAATTATGATTGATCGTTGTTTACCTAAGTTATACTCATAAAAAGTATGGGAAAATAAATTAGATATGTACTTGTATGAAAATGAAAATATGAAATTAATAATGCTTTTAGCAATGTGAAATCACTCTCCGTTTCACTTCACAGACACTCTCCACCTGGATATGAAACATTGCATTTTGAGTGACAAAACTAAGCAAAAAAAAAATATAATTAAATTATGATCATTCCACTGAGTGGAAATCCAATTCACAGAAAATTGCGATTAAAATCAGACATTATCCCACTGCGCCACAATGACCCCGAAAAAATATCTCGTATCAATAATATAATACAACTATTGTTAAACATAAACTTGCTGAAATAGCGTTTAATACACTTACCGAAAGCATAAAAGTATTAGCGTGGTAATGGTTCGCTCTTCCCCCGGTACCATTATTTATCGATACGGAAGACCGGTATTGAATATTAAAAAGACATTAACGTTACAATATACTGAAAAATGAAGCTCGGGGGTTAATTAAAACTGTAGGGCACTCAATCGACTACAATAAAGCTAAAACTCACTGCGAGTTATTGCTGCTCTATTGTAATTCTTGTCTCTCGTATTTTGTTATTATTGCCTATTCACTTTTGCTCCTCGTATTGGAGAGATGGATCGAGAAGATCGTGACCTACTGCGTCTGCAATAAATTTGTTACTTTTATTTTTTTTGTTGCTGTTTCATTACACGTTTAACTGATCGAATAGAAAATTGCTCGAGTTATATTATTGATAAGTATATCATATTAATTGTAATATATTGACAGCTTCTGGCTCTAAATACGATGGTTATGGGCTGGATTTCCATTGGGAGGATTGTGTTTATATTACTTACATGTTTTCACTCTTGCCTACCTAAGTTAAGATCCGGCTTCCACCATTTAACACACAATGTCACCATTTCGGACGAAAGGTCGATATCGGAGTGTGACACTAAGATCTTTCTAACTACCCTGCTACGTGAAACAAAAGCTTGAACCTGCTAATTATAAAATTTAATTAGAACAAAACTTAATTAGCTATTCATTCCATAGCAGCAAAGGAAGTAGTCTAAAAGCGTTGTATTTCATTGTATATGAACGATGCAGCCGAAATAATGTGTACCAGGTCGGCGCCACGCTGTCTGCCGCGCTAGGAGCGAGGGGGCGAGGGTGGGAGGTACTCACAAGTAGCATTGCCGTAAAAGCTTCGTCTTTTACAATAGCGCACGTTTTCACTACATTGCGTTTGCTCGGATCTTATTTCCAATGAATTTCAGTTACCGTAGAAATCATTTCAACACCGGTCCGAAGTTAGCGATAAGTTATCTGTCTGCGAACGTCGTATTGGTTGAAGAGCGTTTTGTACCTTCCGTTTCTATTAAATACTGTAATATCAATCGCATTCAAACTCACTGCATATTGTTATTTAAAGAAGTGATGCCGCGAATGAATGCTACGCTCTCGCAAAGTACTTTTGTATTGAAATAACAGATGTTTTTGTTTTGTTATAATGATTTTTTTTTATGTTTATATTATATTCATTTCATGTATTGAATGTTTTTGTTGTCGTGAACGGAATATTTGGAATGCTTTTCTGTAATTAAACAAATCTATATTTAGACGGTACCAAAGTTTATTTAATTTTTTAAAATTGTTTATTTATTATTTAACAAATAATTCATTTCATGAATATTAATCAAAGTAATGCATGCAAATGGGAGGACTATACTGTTATGAAGATGTTATAAGGCCATAGGTGATCTTTTCCAAGTAACTCTTAACATGTAAAAGATAAGAGGATATAAGAATATTGATTAGTATACAAATACCTATATAAATGCACTATTAATGTAATTAAATTAGGTAATATTACCAAAAAAATAAATTGACTTACTTTTCACAAGCTTTCATAAATTACTATATAATATATAACCATACATACATATTTATTTAAAAATATATAAAAATTAATAAAATCAAGTGAGATAAGAAAAATCTGGGCTATTTTGTTAATTATAAGAAGAAACTTTTACTAAATTTGCTTATAAACATGAGTTAATATTTTATCTATGCATTCTTGCGGATGACATTTCTCTTTTCTCCAGTCAAAACAAAAGGTTTAAATTAAAAAAAGACGTTTATACTTTATACATAAAGAATAAAGTGTCCCAAATTTCCGGGGGTCACAGTGGAGTACATATTTCAGGACGGCATTGTTTACAGAGCCCGCGTCGCCTTGACTACCGGCCGTTTTCACTTTTTGTACTAGAAGCTTACTTTAGAATTTTGGTATACCGTTTTTTGGTATTATATAGACTTAAGCCAATTATAGCTAATGAATGGTATGTGTTAATTTAAGTATTTGCTATTTTTAGTTAAGTAATGAAGATATATTAATTCTATTTATTCCATTAATATATCTATTTTCTTATTTTTTAATTAGAAAGAAGAATAGCATTAGGAATATTTTCTTATATTTTTTTTTATTTTAATTTTTTAAGGTCTATATTTTTTTTTTTTTTTTAGCTTCACGCTGCAGTGGGAACCTAGTATTAAGATACTCCGTTCCCCACTTTCCGCCGAATTCGGAGGAATTGCGTGTTCAGTGGCGGAACTTAACGCCGCGCTTTACCTCGACATCAGAGCGAAGAAAATGGAAATATTAAATATTTCCACTCCTCGAGTGGGAATCGAACCCACAACCAGTCGTTTACAGTCACACTCTTGTGCCACTGGGCCACGACTGGCCACAAGGTTTATAATATTATACCTATTTATAGATCAATGATATATAAAAACAGTCAGAGATAACCTATTGTTAAGACACACTGAAGTTTCCGTCAGAAATCAATGCATTGCGTGTTAAATACCGGTACTGAATGCCGCATTTCTTCTTTAGCACCAGAGAGGAGAAATGAAAATAATTTATAAGAAATTATTTCCCCGAGTGAGAATTATTAATATTTATAAATTATTATTACATTTCATTATTCGATAAATGTATAGAGAATTATATTCTTTTTCTATAATTAAATTAATCATAAGTTCTAATTATAATCATTATAATTAAATTATACAAGGTGAATAATTATATAAAATCACTCATATAAACCCAATACAATAATTCTATCATTTAAATAACATATGCATTTAGAAGTGTCTATAAATAAATATATTTTAGCATTTTTCCTTTGGAGCGTTCTGTAAACGGAACAAACCATTACGGGCTGAGGTCATTTCACGGTTGCCATGGCAACGCACAGTGTTCCCCTCGCACTATGAGGCGTGAAATGTAGAGATATTGTACTTTTCGTGCAATTGCGACCCTTATTATTATTAAGATTTATATGGGTATACTCCTACCTTCTATATATTCTTTGGTGAAAATGGATTTGGGGACTGCTTTTGTATAAAGTATTGATCTGAAATATATATTGGCACTTTTAACAAAATACCTGTTTTTAACATTTTTAGTGTTATTCGTTATAAAATTATGCTCAGAACAGAAATAAGTAGTATAAGAATATCGATGTAGCAGATAGTAGAACGCATGGCTTAGCAGTGAGAGCGTATGGGCGGTTACCAAGAAGCACGGTTTCTAATCTCACTGCGTTCAATTTTCTATAAGATTTCTAAAAATATGTTTCCAAAAACATATTTTTAACCTTTGTCATAAATAAATAGAGTCCTAAGTTTATTTGGTCCTTTCTAATTCCAACTTAAATAACAAATTACCCTCTGAAAGAAGATTATTTATTATAAGAACGTAAAATACCTAGAAAACGCTTTTCTATTCCGCATAATTTGACGTAGTCGAGAAATTGTAACCATTTAAAATACTATTTAGTATAAACTTAGAAATATATTTCAACATGTGTGATAACAATTCATTGGTACATTCAAAGAAACCGTATGTGTACTTTATATGAATTTGTATATACACAAGAGTTCTTTTTATTTATTTAGCTTCACGATGTATCCCGCACACAGCAGGGTAGGCAGAGGGAACCTAGTGTAAAGCCACTCCGTTCCCCACTTTTACCGAATTCTAGAGGCAGTGGCAGAACTTAACGCCGCGCTTTGCCTTGATACCAGAGCAAAGAAAATGAAAATATTAAATATTTCCATTCCTCCAGTGGGAATCGAACCCACAACCAGTTGCTTTACAGTCAAACTTATACACAAGAGATAAGATACATTATTTACCTACAAATAACATATTTACACTTAAGTCATCAAAGATTTGATTAAAATATACGTACATTTGCCTTGAACGTTAATAACAATGGCATTCTCTGTAAAATGGTCGCTAAGGAAAATGCTCCGGATAAATATGTTCTTTTTTTAATATATATTTTTTGTAAAACAAAATTGAAATATATATTAACTTTAGGTTAAATGTTTACCTATATTATATTAAAGTCTGTTGTGGGGAGATTAGAAAGTTTCTATCTTAAATTGTGTAAATTACACTAAGAAACGAATAATTGTCATCTCAAGTTTTATATAGAGGCCAGTCGTGGCGCAGAGGTACAAAGTGTGACTGTAAAACGACTAGTTGTGGGTTCGATTTCCACTCGAGGGGTGGAAATATATAATATTTCCATTTTCTTCGCTCTAGTGTTGAAGCGCGGAGTTAAGTTCCACCACTTAACAGGCAATGCCTCCGAATTCAGTGGAAAGTGGGGAACGGAGTGTCTTAACACTAGGTTTTGCCTACCATGCTGTTTGCACTCCTTTTGCCTACCCTGCTGTTTGCGTTATACAGCGTGAAGCTGTGTTTTACTCTGGATTATTTATTACTGTCATTTCGAATTTCATCTAAATCGGACCGGCAGATTAACCGTGAAAGCGTGACAGACAAACAGAAGGACTTTCGCATTTATAATATAAAAGTATGGACTAGCTGCGTTAAATTCACTATATAAAGCGTAAAACATACAAGTTGATTCAAAAAACCTGGCGACATAGAGTTAATCCTAAAAGCAAAGCTCAGTACATTTTAGAGATAGATCTTATAATCTTTTATTCCGTCGCATTATCCACCCTGAACCTTTTAGCCTTAAGCTCTTACAATCTTCTTAAGTTAATGTTTACACTAAAATGCAACAACACTACTTTTTATATAGCTTCAAGTTTTTTTTTTCTCTCGGCGTTAAGTTCCGCCACTTAACACGCAATGTCTCCAAATTCGGTGGAAAGTGGGGAACGGAGTATCTAATACTAGGTTCTCTCTGCCTACCCTGCTGTGTGCGGGATACAGCGTGAAGCTAAAAAAAAGAAGTGTTTTCTCATATAGCAGGGTAGTTAGAATGAAGCTAGTGTCAAAAAACTACGTTCTTCATTTCGAGACACTAAATGAGGACATTACGCGTGAAGTGGTAGAAGTTTAACATGTCAATAATTTTAAAATGTGTTTTTAGGTATTATATAATTACTTAGGTTAATTACATTTAATTTAAAATTTAATTTAAAAAGTTTAAAGCAAAGCAATTTAAATTAATAAAAGTTTCTCTTCAATAATATATCTTGGAAACCTAAATCTTAAGTACTGAAATTGTTTAGAAAAGAATTGTGATTTCTAAGAAAGGAAAATATATATTTTTTAAAAAGGTACAAACCATATATATGCCCGTAGTATGTATATTAAAAAAGTAATAAAAAGACTGGTTTTGTCTTTTTACTCGATAAAATATTATTGGTAGAATTTACTTAACTTTTGCTAAAAGTGACATCAGAGCTTTAAAGATAACAAAACAGTCAGTGATATTGAATATTCATTATTTCTGTGAAGTTTTGGATGACTCTTCTTTCTTCCATTCTTTAGTAAGAATATTAGAATGAATTATCAGTATCGATTGAGGCCATCTCGGCGCAGTGGGACAGAGTGACTTTACGAGATTAATCCTGGATTCTATTCCCACTAGAGAAAATCTATACTAATATTTAAAAAAAGGTAAAGGGGCTCAAATAGAGGATAAAACTTGCAGTTCAGCATTATAATATAAAATTATTTTCAATTCTCCGCTTTAAAAGACACGGACGGAAACTTTCACACAAAAAGTTCATAACGGAGTGTCTTGACAATAGGCATCTTTTCATGCCTTTCTCTCTGACTACTCTACTATGCAGGAAACGCATTAAACTGAAAGCAATATCTATATTGATTCAACAGGCTATTTGCTAAATCTTCAACATTATAATAACAACCAATAGAACCTAATTTGCTTATTCTTCTAATAAACTCTCTCAAATATTAAAAAACCAAGAAACTAATATATTACAAATATTTCAACCCCATGAATATTCCGAATGTAGATTCTACCTAAACAGCTATGACTTGAGCAATGGTTAAGTAGTGCGATTACGGTCAGGTCGCGCCTTACCCGCCGGCGTGCAGTGAACGGGGGCTGGTGCGAGCCCACTTAACATCTTTTCATGCCTTTCAGCAAACATTACGCTTCTAATGGCCAACCTTACCTGTCTCCTGGATACGTGTTTGAGTGGCGTATTTTTGTGAATTTTAACTGGAAATTTTAGACTGAGTTTTAACGTTTTAAAGTGTTATTCACACATTTGGGGAATTGGAAAAGACATTTTTTTTGTAAACATTTATAAATTTTAATGTGGTGGCATTCGAACCTGCTACTCTTGAGATCTAAACGCATGGCTTAGTGGTCTAAGCGGTTGGACGGTTCCCAAGAAGAGCTAGTTCAAATCCCGTTGGGTTCAATATTTTATGTTTTCTAAACTATCTTTTTCAATTTTATACTGATTTTCAAATTTATCTCTAGTGTAAATCTTTCTTGTTGTAACTTAACTTGCTTCTAAAAAGCGTTGAAACTACTAACTAACTTGGTAGTAAATTTTCTATAAAATTTGTTTTAAACTTACTAAGTTAAAGTAATAAAAATATGAAAAGCTATAAAGTAAAAATTTTCTATTGATTCTGCTCACAGGAGCGACGTCGAGCGAGTATACGGGTCACGGAAGCGGTCGCCCGTAGGCGATAAATGACTGTACTTCATTCTTAATACAATACGTTGAAAGTTCTGATTTAAAAGTATACTGAAAATGGATAAATAATAATATTTGAGAAAAGGCCGTCGTGGCTTAGTGGAAAAGTGTCTGATTATAAATACTATGGATGTGGGTTCGATTCTCACTAGGGGGATGATTATATATTATTTTCATTACTCCATTTTAGTAACTAAGACTAAGCGCGAAGCTGAGTTCCGCCAAATAACACGCAATCTTTTCGATTTCGGGCGGAAAACGGGGAACAAAGTTTTTTGAAGTTGTTTTTTATTTAAAATAAGCGTTAGAGATATGATTATGACCTAGGTTTTCTACGGCGTAGGTCGCTTGCGATCTCCGAATTCCAGCCAGTCGTGGCGCAGTGGCACGGACGTGTGACTTAAAAGCGACTGGTTGTGGGTTCGATTCCGACTCGACGAGTGGAAATATTTAATATTCTCATTTTTTGTTGCTCTGGTGTCGGGGCAAAGCGCGGTGTTTAGTTCCGCCACTTAACACGCAATGTCTCCGAACTTGGCGGAAAGTGGGGAACGGAGTGTCTTAACACTAGATTCCCTCTGCCTACCTTGTTGTGTGCGGGATACAGCGTGAAGCTAAAAAAAAAACATACATATAAACGTATGACAAACATATAAGGAAAGATTACTAAAAAGATGGTCAATGTTCTTACAATAATAGGGCAATCCTAATTATATTAATACTAAATATAAAGAAATAGAACAGTATAAATATCATCAGTGTATTTTATGTGAGATATAAGTAGATCAAAGGAAATTAGTAACAAAAGCTTGCAAGCACTTCTTTGATCTTACTTAATCTAAACACACAAGTCGTGTAGCCGAGTGACTTACTAAAAGATTTATTGATGTGGCAACTATAGAATAGCATAGAATATGATAGTTCCTGTTATGTCTGGATTTTAGGTCATCTGCGTAGTACTATAATTCTATTACTACTATAGTAGTACTCCATTCTACTATACTATATATATTTTACTATATCTATTTTTGCTTGTTATCTTTTTCTAAAACAAGATGCTATCGTGGTGCTGGTGTACGCGATGTTTGTAGATACTAATGTCACGATGGGTGGAACGTCTTGCCAAAGTGAAATATTGAACTTAACTCAGTACTGGGTATTGAGAGAGTAACAGGGTAGTCAGAGATAACTTAGTATCAAGACACTCCGTTCTATTCTTACCCTCGGAATCGACACTGTGTGTTGAGTGGTTAATGTCAACGCCGAACTTTGTCTTTTTTTCAGAGTGGAGCAATTAAAATAATTTAAGTCCCTTATATTTATTTTTGCTAGTGTTTGTGAAAACTTTAAATGTATTTTTCTTAATTAAGCTTATGTAGTAGAATAAATGGTAGTTAAATCGTTTTTTTTTTTTTATGGAATAAGGAGGCAAACGAGCAGAAGGCCCACCTGGTGTTAAGTGGTTACCTTCGCCCATAGACATCCATAACATTAGAGTTATGGATGCGTTGCCAGCCTCGGGGATGTAGGACAAAGGAGGGAGGAAGGATGGGAATGATGGGAATAGGGAGAGCTGGCTTACGTGCCATCGAACCGGAACACATCATCAGATATTTGGCGGTTCGTCTTTGACACGATAGTGGTCGCGAGCCAGTCGGAGAACGAATCTCCTACCACCAAGCTAACTGGGTTACCCGCCTTTTACGGGACGCTACCCAGCGGCGGGGGGGAATTGTATTCTTAACCCGTCCCCCCACGGGGCAAAATCAATTGAACCCATTAAAATAATTGAAATACTGTATTTAAGAACAAGCTATTATTAAAACATGAGGTTTAAATAACAGTATCCCTTTTTATCTTATAAATATATTCTATAAAATTTGAACCAATAACTTTTGTCCGTACTTGAATTATTCAGACAGTCTTGTAGGCAATAATTCGTTTTACTTCAATATTATATATCAAGACGCTCAAGATTTACAACCTAAGTTATAAAAACCTTTGATATCTACTAAAATATTCTCCGTTCATGCGCTACTACTTTTTATAGAATTGAAAAAGGTAAAAACGGCGTAAGATAGCTAAAAATATCTTCAAGGGTCCGTGTTTTCTTTGAATTTATGTATCTCAAGAGATGAGGGGAGCCGTCTGCCACTCGCTACGGGCATGCAGTTGGGGTGCTTCTAAAATAATTAAGGAAGGGGCAATTGCAATCGTAATTTGAAATTTTGTTTGCTTATAAATTGTTAAGTTAGTAAAATTGATATTCTATTAATTAAAAATAGTCTATTAAATGATAATAATATAATGGTTTGTAAATTTTATATGTATTGTTTACACGTGTAATTCTAGAATCACGTCTCACATTGATCAATTAAAAAAAGTTATTATAAAATTATTAATAAAGCCGCTGCAGGTTTTTTAGAGAGAATACTGAATTCGAAACATTGCATGTGGTAGATATCAACATTATTGTTTGCGCGCTTTGTATTGCGCATTGAGTGGAGAAATAAAAAGTATTTAAATATAATCGTTCTACTAAGTTGGAATTCAACAAACAATCAATCACACTGTCCTCTTGCACCACTATAGCTTCTCATGATTATTCTTAAAATATGATTTTTTTTTATTGTTAACGATATGAGTAAATATTTTAGTACTTCTACATATTATATTTTAATGATTAATTGAGTAAAAAGACAAAAGTAGTCTAGTCAGTCAGTACCTGCCTGGTATTTAAATATTTTTAAATATCTATCTTATGTCAAAACTTTGTAAGGAAAGTACGATTAGTAGAAGTATCATATCTAAATCAATTTCAAGTAAAGGAGGAAATTAATATAGCGTTACTAAGATTGGTGTTTCCCAACCCATTAGCTTGGAACCCGAGATAACAAGGAAATAAATTTGAAACCAACATGCAAAATTAAATCAACTGGAATAAGATATGACTATTGATACCAAGAAAGACGCTGCAGGGAATTTTAAATTGAACTTAAAGTATTTTACTGTGGACTTGATGTTATGATAGGATATCATGTTATATCCTCCTTGTGTCCGAAATCGTCCGAAAGTGGAAAACGGAAAGTTATGACACTAGGTTTCCTCTAACTACCTTGTTTACGGGAAAAAGCATGAAGCTTTACAATATATGTTGTATTCTGCATACAACGTGACGTTAACGAAGTGGTAAGTGCTCAACTGAACGTTCACGGTGCACGCTTGAAGCGCCTTAAGTAAAGATTGAATCATTCATACATATCGTATATTCACATGTATTAATTAGATTTTCAGTATTACATATGATTATGATCGCTTATTTTTGTCTTTGATTTCAACAATAGTCACAGTTAAGTATATTTTAATAATCAAATGAATAAATAGATTCCGTATGAGTTTTGTTTGCTCAATGTATTGAGAGGTAGCAGCACAATGTAAACTGGCACCGCAGCCGACACCGGCATTTTTTTCATGTTATTAAATTAACCAATCGCTACTGTTGCTCAATTTTGCATTTTTTGACTTTACACATAGTTGTCAATTCGATTTCCGCTTAAAGCATTTATAATATTCGATATATTTTCTTTTGTGAAAGAAAATTAAAAAAAACACTAACTGTGTTACTTAACCAGCATATCTACAATTTTTTTTTTATAAGAAAATCCTGCATTGTAAATATTTTCGCAAAAAATCACACAAATTTAGACTTAAAATATTTTTACGTTATAGGCTACCTATTCTATATAAATATTTTTACGTTATAAAACCTTATTCTAAGAATGGATCCAAGAATGGGTCAAAAAATGAAGCATGTAACTTCTTATTTTGAATAAAACTATTTGACTTTGACTTTGATTGGTAATACTCGTATCTTAGTGTTTCTTACGGCCATTGTCGAGTGATTCAAAAAGACAATGAGATTTAAAAAAAAGTAAATAAATTATAAATAATCATTAAGACTAAGTCCCTTTGACTTCTTACATATAGTAATATCTAACAAAGGCAACTAATCTTATTTCATGGCCAAACTAATTGCTATACACGTGATACTATAATAGCGTGACAATGTTAATGAAGTGATGTAGCAAATACTACTATTAGTAAATTTGTCAGCACAGCATGGTAGTCAGAAGTAATGTAATATTAAGACACTCTGTTCTCCACTTTCCGCCTGAAATCGAGATATTACGTGTTAAGTGGCGGAACTTAATTCCGCACTTTGTCTTAGGTACCAGAACGTCCGTTCTGTGAAATGAAAATAATATATAATCACTTCCTCAAGTAAGAATCGAACCCACAACCATTGCACTTATAGTCAGAATATCTGAATACCATATTATAGTTTACTGACATTTTAAACATATTTTATTAAAAGACATATTTTTAAATATGAAAAAGATGTAAGGAGACAGGTACGATGTGTAATCGATATTTCTGCTTCACGTGCTTCAGAATTTATTGGAGACTTGCTAGCTACGTCGTTATTCATTTATAGTTGAATTATCTACTTTTTATATTTATGTAGTACTCGATGTGAACATTATTTTGTATGAAGTTATAAAAATGGCAAGAAAATCTTATGAGTATGAAGATATTTATAAAGAATAGTAAATAACAACTCTTGGAGACTTTTAAGTTACTTTCATTTTCCTGCTCTGTTAAGACAAAATTAGATATTGGGTTTCGCCATTCAACTAATATAGTCATGTGGATGGTATGGGTGCACGATGTCCTCTCTGCCTACCCAGCTTTGTGCTGAAAAGAGTGTAAAGTTAAAAAGAGTAAACAATATACATTTTAACAAACATGTATGCTTAGGTATACTTTTCATTATTTTTTGTTACATCTTTAAATCTATTTGCGAAGGAACTTTGTAAAGAATCTCTTTATTATGTTCCTCTTATCACCTGTAATATGTCAAGACAACAAGTTAGTATTAATAGAATACTGTCCGTTCAGATGCAATACTTTTAAAAAATTCACCAAATAACTCTTATCACTTAAGCCAAAATTTAAAGAAAAGCAGTATAAGAAATCGAAAAAATTACCATTGGCACCGTCTAGTGCATAGAAGCGTAAAATCATTTGTTTCGTAAAAGGATAACCACATTTAAATTAAGCGGTTACAATGCGGTAGTTTCGGGCACGGCGACCGGTGGACTTTACTATCGCACTAGATTTAAAATTTCCCCACCGTATTAACTTAATTAACACCATTCAAGTTTTTGCCACGACTAATACGAAATACATGACGTAAATACGTACGTACTTCACGTAAAATATTCATAATTTAATTTTGCATTTGGTTTATTAAAAATATCTTTAAATATATTTCATGTCAAAAATACAATTGTTCGTTATATGTTCAAGTTTTTAAGCAAAACGCATTTAAATGAAAAAACAATGAAAATCATATTGTGATTTCATAATAAGTTTTCAATTTCATGTCATTAGTATATCATAAATGCCTAAATAATGTTAAGTAGTTTCTTCGTTGACGAATAAAATTACGTGTTATCTTAACAACGTTTATCTCAATTTATAAACGTAGATGGACATATGTCAAAAAACAAGTGTGTTTAACACTTATATTATTTACTGTACTTTTATCTTTTATGCATTATTTAAAAAAAATCAATAGTATATTACATCAGGCCTCCGTCCGTTCCGTAATAATAGACACAATTTTTTTATTTCACGTTTTAATATATACCTAAATATTGCTCAGTTAAGTTTAATTATATTTGTTAACATAGATTTATATTACTAACATAGATTTATAATGAGAAATAAAATATTTTTGTATACAGATCATTCATTGATTAAATTTAAAATTTAATACATTCGGATTTTATTCGAATATTACTTATTTACAGGCTTACTGACTAATATTTTCCGAGTCGTATTCAATAGAGAGATAAAATCTCTATTTTTTTTATTTTATTATATACATATCACAAATTTGCTAAATAACTTCTTATTTTTGTTACAGATATTCCAGAACCATTATCATTTCCATCACAAGTCAATTGCCAAACGTTCGTTAGTGCCTGCGCAAGAACATCACAATCGTCTGGAGACAGACGAGCGAGTTCGATGGGCGAAACAACAAAAGATCCTTTCAAGAAGGAAAAGGGATTTTCAAACGTTAGCAGATTTAAGCAGTACAGGTATATATTTATGTTTACTTTCACTTATGTTTGTATATTACATAAAATACTGTAACTTAATAAATTTATATAATAATTTCGACTTGTTGACGCATAACATACGCGAATCTAAGTAACGTATATGTAATTTAAACAAAAGAGGAATTTCAAACATAACATAATAATTTTATTATATAACTTTATTTAAAAAAAAACATTTAAAAAAAATAAAATTAATATCTGTCTAGGAACAATACTTTTATTTTGACTTAAGTTAATTTAAGTTATGTTAAAATAACAAAAACCAAAGAAGTTAAAGTTATGGAAATGTTTTAATAAGAATTTATTGAATTTTAGGTATCCAATACATTTCTTTCTTTTTTATTTTTTGTAATATTTCATCTTAAACACGTCTTTTACAATCTTATATTTAATATATGGAGGCTTAATTATGTGTATTTTTTGTTTATCTTCCCAATAAACAAACTTCTATTTTCTACAAAAGTATTATAAAATTAACAAAGTATTTTCTTTAAAGGAGCATTTTCAATATTTCCTTAGAATACAGTTTTCTAGCTTTTATTTAAAAGCGTATTATCGTACGTTTACTCTGTATTCATTTTCATGATAACCCAATGTTAAACCACTTAATGTTACTTGCTCACGAACCCCAACACCTGGTGTTAGAAAATTGTCGGTAGAATTTTATTTTAATATAATTTTTTGATACAGTCTTACTTATTACAGTCTCACAATAAAATAGCTTCATGCTTTTCCCGCATAACAGGGTAGTTAGAGGAAACCTTATCTCAAGACACTCCGTTCTCCACTTTCCGCTCGAAATGTAGACGTTGTATTTTAAATGACGGATTTAGTATTAAAGGAGCGTAGTTTCAAGCTTTCTCTTGCTTAGTGCCAAGACACTCCACTTTTCGTTTTCTGCCCGAGATATTGTGTGTTGAATGGTGGAACTTCATAATTTATGTATTTAAAAAGTATATTATTTAAAAAGTAAAGGGGCCAGTCGTGGCGCATTGGCACATACATATGACTGTAAACGACTGGTTGTGGGTTCGATTCCCACTCGAAGAGTGGAAATATTTCATATTTCCACTCCTCGTATCGAGGCAAAAGCGCGGCGTTAAGTCCCGCCGCTTAACACGCAACGCCTCCGAATTCGGCGGAAAGTGGGGAACGGAGTGTCTTAACACTAGGTTTCCTCTCCCTACCCTGCTGTGTGCGGGATGCAGCTTGAAGCTAAATAAACATAATACTAAATCTATATTTATACGTATATCTAGCTATTAGCATGTCGTGTTGTGCAAGTTTTTCAATTACTTGTGAAGCGTGAGTAACTTTTTCAAATTTAATTTTACATGAAAATTATTAACTACGACATCTTTGTAAAAGTGAAGGAAAATTTGTTTAACGTGTAAATTTTATTAAATTAAAATCTATACATATAATAAAAATGTAACTAACTGCTGTCTATAACTGAAAGTTTTAGATTTCGTACGTAGATAATAATATAAAAGTAATATAATTTGATATTATTTTACTAGCGGCAATTATCAATGTAATAGAACCCAAAATGATTTCTGAATTTCTTTTATGTTTATCTGTTTGCTTGCGGACTCTTATCTCTGAGACCGCTTAACCGATTTGAATGTAGTTTTGACTATTGCGTTTGGGCAAACTTCCCTTAAAGCTTAATGTTTTTTTTAATTCGATCAGTTCATAAATAAAACTTATAACAATATTAAACTATAAATTTAAGCAAAATTTGCAATATAAGTAAGAACGCGTGCGGGCGAAGAAAATAAGTTATAGTCGTGTAGTTTACTCATGCGATGCCGCGATATGGTTATTAGTAAAATAATATACGAGTAACTCTATAATATTAAAGTAAAAATACAAGCGTACATTTTACTGCACCTTATTGTATATAAGTGAATACTGAAATTCTGCTTGACCTTTGTACACGGTCCAGAAACGCCTTTTCTCTCTTACAATGCTTTCAACTTCGTTACTGGAGTAAACAACAATGCTGTATATAACGTTAATAATTATTTTCGCTATTGCTGAAGGCGTAATTCATTTAAAATTTAATATGAGTGTTCATATTTGTATGAGACTATAGTAGATGTCTTTGTATGTGTGTATATTGGAAATGTACAAAAATGTTTCAAGTAAAAGGTATATTTGATTTCGTTTATATTGATTAAACGAAATAATTGTTAATTTATATTAATATATTTTTTTTTAATTCTTACAGATTTTTTTTCTTCAACTATGCTAATAAACTATGTGTTTTTTTAAAAACTTAAACACAGTTACTTGTTATTTATAAAACTAGAATTTAAGTATATAGAACATTTTCAGAAAATGTATAAATTTTGGAATCCAACGGTATTAAAACTTGTTGAACTATTTCTAAAAATATTTTTGAACGCCCTAAGTGTCTGAATAACACTTTAAAGTGACATTTTAAAAAATGTTAAAATATACAAGTATCTATGAATTGTTCTTATTATGCATATATATTTCAAATAAGCTATCTATATAAACATAGATTTTGATATAATTATGAGAGAGCGTTCTACTTTCCTATGGTGAACCACAAAATGTGGTTTCATCACGCAAATGGATAATAACGTCTAATTCCATACAATTTGTTTCAGCTGAAACAAAAGCGTCGGGGGCGCCTTCAGTGAAAAGGGAAACCGGTTCAAAGCGGGAACTGCATACGAGGGTGAAAGGACGGCCGCGTTCCGCTGACTCTAAGTTCCAGTTAAATGACCCCAAATGGCCGCATATGTGGTACTTGGTATGTATTTTTTTTCATTTTTATAGCTTTTTTCTAAGAGAAAATAGTGTGAACATACTTTGCTCTCTACGTTCCGTCCGAAATCGAGATATTGAGCGTTAAGTGGCGGAACTCAATGTCACGCTTTGTCTTGAGTACGTTTTAGAGCCTGAAAAATGAAAATAATTTAAATATATGCCTTCATTCGAGTTGAAATCGAACCCAGTCTTATTTTTACAAAACTGGCACACTGGGCTATCTTAGTGTTTATTTATTGTTTCATAATAATAATTTCGTACTTTTTATTAAGTCGTATATTTTAATATAGATGATATTGCATTCTTGTAACAAATCTTTCCAAGATGTTCTCTGTATATCTAAGTGAAATATTAAAAAAGTTTAAAATATATGTAATTTCTATTATTTTTCAATATATGTATGATGATTTTTATTATTCAATAAATATGTATTGTACGTATTTGTATTTGCATATAATGTTGGGTAATATTAGAAGAATTGAAGCGTAAACTTATTCTTATTTGGACATGTTACAATATTTCAAATTAATAGTACATTTTGGTATAAGTCAGTGACTTGTAGCCTTTGATATTGGTGTGTGATAAATATATGCAGCTCCATGCTTTTTCGCCCATTAATCAGAGAAGCAGAGAGAACCTAATGTCAAGACATTACTTAAGTCGACAATGTTTGTGTTTTCTGGATATATAAGTTTGTGTTTTCTGGATATATAATAATGTAAAACTACTGGTTGACCTTAAATAAATATATAAAAGACACTCCGTTTTCCATTTTACGCCTGAAAATCACCTCAAGCAAAGAAATTAAATTAGGTAATATATTCCAAGTAGGAATCGAACCTACAACCATCGCGGTTCGTACTAGATGTTATAATTTTAATAGAAATTTTTAACTTCATGCATGATACGAACCTGACGTTCTGACGCTCCATTTTTCGCCCATTTTTAATACCGGTACGTCATGCAATTTGCCTAAGCGGATATGGAACACGAAAATATTTTAACATATAAACTTACTACTGACTGGATATCATATATTTTTACAGTAGCAGACATTTTAAAAATGCGTTCAAATTTATTTCAGCTTTACGCTTATTTCCGCAAATTAGTGTAGTCAGAGAGAATATAATATTAGGACACTCCGTTCTCTACTTTCCGCACGAATCCGAGACGTTGTGTGTTGAGTGAGGAAACTCCATGCCGTGCTTTTTCTTATCAATTGAGCGAAGAAATGATATACTTTTTTCTTAGGTACACGCTGTATCCCGCACACAGCAGGGTAGGCAGAGGGAATCTAGTGTTAAGACATTCCGTTGCCCACTTTCCGCCGAATTCTGGAGGCATTACGTGTTGAGTGGCGGATCTCAATGACGTGCTTTGCATTGACATCTGAAAGATGAAATGGAAATGTTAAATATTTCAATTCCTCGAGTGGGAATCGAACCCACAACCAGTAGCCTTTATACAGTGAAAGTTTCTTCCCCTTCGTTACGACTGGCCTCTTTTGTGTACTGGGATAATAATTTAAATACAAACATTTAACATTTTTTAAGTGTTATTTACACGCTTAGGAAATAGAAAAAGACATTTTAAAAAACGGAATTTGAACCCCCACTTCTTGTGTAGTTTCCAAAGGCGTGGGTTCGAATCCCACTGCGTTCAAATTTTTATACATTTTCTAAAAGTCTTTTAAAATATATACAATCATGCCGGGAGTGGAAATTGAATTCACAGCTATCTCAGTACAGACACACTGTGCTACGATGGCTTCTAGCCTTGGTTTCACATTGATTAATAATGAATATAGATATTTCTGGATAATCGACACATATCATCCTATACATCATAGTCCCATTACATCTTAATTTTCTCTTTACAAGACGCCTTGTCTCGACTAATAGCTAATTTTCCGCCTTATTATCTTTTGATGAGAGTACTCTTCGCTCTTTGCCTTCAATGTGTCTTGATTATAAGATTTTACATGTGCCTTCTATTTAATTTATGAAAGTTTCAAGAATTATTATTATGATTATAATTATGAGCACAGAAACAACATTTGCTTTAAGTTATGGAGTACTAAAATTTACTTTTGCAAGAATTTCAAAGTAATAATAACATTCGGCGTACACTTTTGTTTACTTTTTATAAAATTTAGATCAGAATTAGTACATTTTATTATTTAAATCGTAAATTAAATACATTGACGGCTTTTTAATATATACCGTAACTGGTATTTTATCAGTGAGATTTGTCTACAGATTTTTAATTAAATTTCTTTTTTTTTTGTACGTTCAATCTGTATCCCGCACACAGCAGGGTAGGCAGAGAGAACCTAGTGTTAAGACACTCCGTTCCCCCACAAATTTCTCGCTATTATATTGTTGTCTCTCTTTAAATAAATTACACATATAAATCATTCTTCTAAAGATAATATATAGACGTATAATTCTAAAACATTTAGATAAATTTAATTCCAGCTTAATATTGGTAAAATACATTTAAAATACTTTACTTAGGGGCCATCGATACATCATTTTATTTACCTGAAATGGTAACACTAGGTACTTAGTTTCATATGAGAAAAACTTTGCTACTTATATAAAACCTTCACGAATATTAAGCATGAAATCAAAACTTTGCCTTTGTTTACGCTTGTGAAAAGTTTCGAGGTAATTTAAAAGAAATTTTGTTTGTATTTTGTTGCATTAGAAAGTTAGACGGGCGGTTGTTACTTTTAGTTTAACAGCTGTTTACATTTTTAATTATTATACAAGAAGAAAACGACGATGCTTACTTTTGAAGTTATTTTTTGTGTTTAAAGTTATATTAAAAATTACTTTTTTCATGCAATTTGAGGATTTATGACATTTTAGAAAAGTCGACGTAGTTTAGTATGAACATTTAAATTGTAAAAATATGGTTCGAGACGGTCGTGGCGAAGTGCAAAAGCGTCTGGCTGTAAGCACGGTTGGTTATGGGTTTGATGTTCAGAGGAGGGAATGTTTAAATTGTTTTCATTTGTTTCTAGTGGTGTGTTAGATAAAGTGTGTTATTAAGTTCCACCATCAGGAAAGTCGAGAACGGATTTCAATGATATTGGATTCTCTCTGATTAACCTGTTATACTCAAAAAAGCGAAGTTGTTTTTTTCTAATTAATAATAGTTGTCTAAAACGATTGACAAACGACTGTACAAAAAGAGTTTTCTAAATAAATGTCATTCAGTTAAATTACACGTCAAATTGCTTTGTAAAAGGTTTGATTTTGTTTAAATTCGGATTTATTTGAACAATACACGAGTAAAACGTTTTTTTGTTTTTTTTTACCCCATTTTCACTCAAAATACGTTAAATATATATAAATTCTAGGAAATTCTATTCTTAAAGTATGCTTTTTGTAAATTTAATAACAGATAATAATACAATTTTAAAATTATTTTGGTACCTATGTAATTTATAAAGCATTTTATTTTATTTTTAGTGATGAAGGCTTTATAGTATTGTTTATTTAGCTGGTTGATTGGACTAATAAAAAAAACTATACTGGTAGGCAGCAATATAATTGGCGGTAAAATAAGAACATTATATTGTATTGTGAAAATATGAACGCATTGTAGTTAAATAATAAAAATAATTTATTTGACATTTATGAAATGAAATGTAAATTTATAACTTATTCATATTAAATTCATAGTTTTGGTAATGCATGAAAAATCTAATTTTCATAAGTTCTTTTTAATTTACTGATGATCAGTTTGTGTTTAAGATAAAAAGGCAGCTTCATGTTTTTTCCTACAAAGTGCAGAGTTGTCATAGAAACCCAAGTGTCAAAACACTCCGTTCTCTACTTTTCGCACGGATTCGAGACATTATATGTTGAGTAGTGGCAGAACTCTGTTGTGGGCTTTATCCCCACTCTAGAGTAAAGATTATATTTAAACCAGCGGCCCGCTCGCGGCTTCGCCGCGTGAACTACGTAGCTGTTTGGGTATATTTCAACCCTCGGGGGTGGATTGTCTATGTTTAACCTTGGGTTATCAGCTATATTTATGCCAGAATTCATTACAATCGGTCAAGCGGTGTAGATTTTTCATATAAACTTTCATTCCCTATTTCAAACCTTTATTATCTTTTCCCCACTCTGGTAAAACAAACACTGGGTTCTGGTAAACAAAGCGCGGCGGTCAGTTCCGCCGCTCAACATGCAATATCTTGATTTCTAACGGAAAATGGAGTATCTTGACACTGGGTTATCTCTCACTACCCTGCTATGCGGGAAAAAGCGTGAATTGTTTTAAGGTCAAATATAACGTCCCCCAGAAGCAAACATAAATACTTCCTCGAGGAAATATTTGAATCTACTATTGTTTTTTATAACACACACCTTAGCGTACCATAACCTTAGTGACTTCTTTTATACATTTTATTGGTTTAAATTTCATAGTACCAGTCTATTGAGGCCAGTCGTGTCCGAGGGGCACATAAGTGTAACTGTAAATGCTATAGGTTATAGGTTCGATTCCGAAATAGCTAATATTTCCATTTTCTTCACTCTTAACACGCAATGCCTGGAGGCATCGCAATATTGGAATATTTGGCGAAAAGCGGGCAGCGGAGAGTCTTAACACTAGATTCCCTTGACACTAGATTCACTAACTTGCTATGTGTGGGATACACCGTTAATCTAAAAATCATAGTATGTTATAGCCGTACTTATTTTTTAAAATAACTATACAACTTTAATAACATAACGTAAATGGAAGTAAATTCTATGAATATACAATATACATGTATATATATATGTATATACATACATATAATATTCATGTCATGTAACGAGTTCTGAAATTTGTCATACTTTAAACGAATAAAAATTCTCCACACATTCGCTACAGATTTTTACTTTTAACAAAGCATATTTCAATAAAAAGTTTTAAGCAAAATGGACAGTGCATTTTTCCTTTGTGTTTGACATTTGAGAGCCCTTAAACCCTTATCTAGGTATAAACTGCTCTCTCTACTCAAGTATTTATACCAATTCAATTATTAAAAAGAAAATGTCTATATAATATATTTTTTAGTAATATTTTTATAGTTTTGCGCTCTTTTTCCGCATAGCAGCGTATACAAAGAAAACCTAGTGTCTAGACACTCTGTTCTAATATATTAGAATCTATATTCTCCTTTTGTAAAGGCCATCGTGGCATAGTGTGACAGCGTCTGACTATAAGCGCGATAGTGGTGGGTTCGATTCCCACTCCGAATGAATATAGATTATTTTTATATCTCCACCTTAATAACAGGGATAAAAAAGGCGTTAAGTTCCGCTGCTTAACGCACAATGTCATGATTTCGGGTGAAAAGTGGGGAAATGAGTATCTTGACACTGGTTCTCTTTGACTAGTAGAGTTATTATGCGGAAAAAAGCTTATAACTACGGTTTTATTTCTACCTTAATATAGAACGCAACGTTAAACGCTTTTAAATTTGTCTAAAAATGAACTTTTACATTTAAAATGTTTATTTATCTATTATTTAATATTTATTTAGAACCGAGGTGGTGGCCTGGACATGAACGTAATACCAGCGTGGCGGGAAGGCGTTACGGGCCGAGGAGTCGTCGTCACCATATTAGATGATGGACTTGAAACAGATCATCCGGATTTAGTTTCCAATTATGTAAGTACTTTGAAATTCTACATTTATATAATACCAATAACAGAAATAATATATGCCAATTTAAAAAAAATATATAATTTTTGAAAATAAATCTATCTAAACGCTTTTTCCAATAACGGGGAAACTGAGAGTACCCAGTATGAAAACACTTTAGTCTCCATTTTATGTTCAAATCTGAAACATAGCGCATTGACTGAAAAAAATTATCGCCGCGCTTTGTCTTATCACCAGAACGGGAAAATGTAATCTGAGTTCTCTGAGTGGAAATCGAACCCATAACCGCCGAGTATACATACAACCAGACGCTGCACCTCGATAGCTTCGATTAAAACTTAATTAAAAAAACTTTAAACTTTTTACTATTTAAGTTTCAGTTAGGGTACTTAAGTGCAACAACTACTTAAGTTGCCGTGTATGACTAGTCCATATTTATTTTAAGTTAAGCATTAAAAATAACTTAGAAGATTTTCTGATTATCATACTATTTTACAGACCACTAAAATGACGAACAGAACAATTATGAAATTGTTGGCTTGCGTATTTTATGTTATCATGAAATTAGGCAATGAAAACTGGATTCACGTCCAAATAATTACTAACACGAATAGTCTTATATACAATTTATTCCTTTAATCGAAAATCGATAAATGTTATTAGAAAATATAGCCAGAATAATTGAAGCAATTGACTCTTCATTGTGATACACGTTCTAGTTTCTCCGAAATTGATGAAAGCTAAACATCTATCTAGGCCATCATGGCAGAGTAAGACAGTCTCTGATCGTAATCACGATTGGTCGTGGGTTCGATTTTCACTCGTGGATATAATCATAATATAATTATTTTCATTTCTCACCTCTAGTGAATTAGATAAAGAGTATCGTTTAGGTCCGCTACTTAATACGCAATTGAAGTTGAAAGTGGAAAACGTAGTGCTTTGACACTAGGCGTTATTACTGCTGCACGCGAGAAAAGCGAGAAGCTCTATAGTTTTACTTATTTGAAAATAATTTGTTGTCTAAATAAAAATGAATTAGATTTTTTAATCTTTATTGTTCGGGAATATGAACCTGCGCTTGTTGGAAACCGTACAAGTAAACCTATTCTTGGTTTATCATTAAAAGCTTTATTATTATACATATAATATGTACATAGTGAGTTCACAATCTGTAATTATAATGATTACGTGACAAAAATTACTTGTGTAAACTTTAGCTTACATTGCCAAATTTAAAATATTAACTTCAATATGTCTAAAATTAACTTAATGAGTGAAGCAGATAGCGAATTAGTAAAGTTTGTGATTAAATTTCATCTAAGAAATTTTGTGCAAAACTTAGTTTCTTATGTACTTTAAACTTGACAAGTATCCAAGAAGTTATATGTTGCTACTTAAGAGATTTTAGCTTCGTACTTTTTCCCGTATCGCAGGGTAGGACCTAAAATAAATATAAGTTGAAAAAGACATTTAAAGGAAACGTATAAAAATTTTTAAATTTTAAATTAATTTTTAAATTTTTATACGTTTCCTTTAAATGTCTTTTTCAATTTTCCTAAGTGTGGAATAACACTTTAAAAATGTTTAAAAAGTTATTTATTTTACAGTAAAATACACTCTGTTCTCCGTTTTCAGTCTGATTTTAAGACATTGCATACTAAGTAACAGAAAAACAACCTTTTTACTTACCTAAATGGAAAAATTTAAAAATGTTATTGTAATCGAATCTATAACTTTTGCGTTTGCTGCAAGATGTAGTCCCACTGTACTACAAAAGTTACGAAAAAAAACGTATAGCCCTAAGTCCGTAGTGCCTTCATAAAAAAATGATAAAAATCAATCAAATACATAGTAGGGAATATCCTTTTGTAATGAAATTATTTTAAACGGATTAATAAAGTATATTTGCCATAATTCAAAATATATTTTTTGAAAACCCGACATTTTGAACTCATAATAATAGTCATAAATCGGTGGTCATAAATCAGCCTGCTTACTTAATAAACTGTGAAAATATCGCAAAAACGAATTAATTAGTTAATAATTAATCCTCAATAAATTTGACTTTTCCATCGGCAAATAAACATTCCGCCGAACCTAGCATTGACCAATTACTTAGTCGGCACTCAATCAGAAATCGTAATCGGCATTGCTAATAATGTAAGTGAGGCACCAATTAGTTATCAGCATAACTTTTTGTATTTCAAAATACATTTTTTAATAACCCGACATTTAGAACTCATTATAATTGCCCGTGGTCATAAATCGGTCTGCGTACCTAAGAAAATGTGAAAAAATCGCAAAAACGAATTAATTAGTTAATAATTAATCCTCAATAAATTTGTCTTTTCCATCGGCAAATAAACATTCCGCCGAACCCAGCATTGACCAATTACTTAGTCGGCACTCAATCAGAAATCGTAATCGGCATTGCTAATAATGTAAGTGAGGCACCAATTAGTTATCAGCATAATAGGTTGAAAGCATGCCAGCGAGTACGCCAGCCACGCCAGGAATCTATTCATAACCGCGGGGCATGAGAGTCTTGCGATGCTTGAATTTACTACTAATTCGTCACTAATGCGTGTAATTATATGATATGTTACTGTGCTATGCCTAAAATGTTATGTGTATTGTTGTATTGTGTGTTTATATATGTGGGTAGAATAATAATTGTTTTGTAGTGTTTCAATGTAAAAAGCTTCTCACTGTATTCCGCACACAGCAGGATAGGCCTCTGCCTATCCTGCTGTGTGGTACCCTCTGGTACCTAGTGCTATGACACACTGTTCCCTTCCTAGACACCAGAACGAAGATTATATTTGAGTCCTTAGTCCTTAACTTAGGCGTACGTAAAGTAAATTAGATTCTGGAATTCACAAATACGTATTTATATTTCACCAATGCCACGTTGTATGGATAATACACTTAAAATATTGATTAGAAAAAAGAGATTCAGTTACAATAATACGACTTTTGCCTTAATGTATAAGCTAGGTAAATGTATACATATGAAGACGTTGATAAAAGTGAACGACGCGAAAGAAGTATGCAGTAACCGTCGCGCTAGGTGCTGTACTGTGACTACCTCACTAGGGATAAAGTATAAATCTAAAAAGGCCTGATAGTTCAATTACATTCTTTGATTATGATGCGTGCTATTATTTTGAAGGTAGTTAGCCATAGCTAGCCTTTTTGTTTACGTGAGGAAATCCGTTAGGGATACCAGCCCGATTGGGGACTCGGACGTGGTTTTGTGGGACTCAGGGCTGAGCCGTCGGTATACCTACTAAAACCTCACGGTGCTCCTCCTCGACCGCCACAATCCGGGGCCACAGGTACCGTACCCAATTTTCCGCGTACCTCGGAGGCGGGAGCAGCAAGGCACGTCGCGGAGCCATAGCTAGCCTACAATGAAATAAACTTGTCTTAGATAGTTCCATCATACCCAACTTGCATTCACTTTAGTTTTAAGCAAAGTAAAATAAATACCTTCTTTGTGCATAACAATTTACTATAATGTTTTATATATAAAAAAAAATAACAATTTCTCGAATACAACATATTCGAGTTATTTTATATTGCACTGCGATTTCGTTAAATGGCGACGCTGCGATTTCGTTAAATGGCGATGACGACGACATTATAATTAAATTTATAAATTACATATATAAGTTATAAACTTTAAATTTAACTAAAATTGTTGCATAAACAAAGATAGATTATGAGGATGAACTCTTAATATATTTTGAAAAGCCGTTGTCAGCACTATTTCATTCTTGTTATATAATGAAACTATTTACAAACGTTATAACATTTTATTTTAAGTATTATTCCACACTTAGGAAAATTTTCTTTAAAATGTCTTTGTCTATTCACAAACATTTGAACAACATTAACTAATCGTATAAATTAGTATTATATTATACGATTGGCTTATATACTGTAAACCTTTTGTTCATAACGTTACGTAAATTTGTTGACGCGACAATTGTGTTGCTGAAGCAAGCAGTCAAATGACGGCTGTGTACAAAAGTACATGTCAAACACTGTAATTGTAATGTTCGTGTATATTTCTGTACGGTAACTGTTTACTTCTTTCTTCTTTACATTTCAAAAAATATTTGAATTCTGCACTTCTTCTTTAATTATGCTGTTTCCTCTTATTATAATTTTTGAATATAATAATCCTTCACGCATAAATAAAATAATTTAATCTTTACAAAATTTTCAGAACACATAAAATACTCAACATCTGAAATATAAATGATTTGATAATAATTAATTGTAGCAACATCGCAGAGTGCCGTAGTAGAGCGCGCTGAGTGACTCGAAGTCAAAGGCGCTTGTTTGTATAAATCGTTCTTCGCAGCAAGTACTGGCTTTAAATAAATAGCTCCGCGTTCTTACTTGCTCACAAGTGACATTCATGAACAAAGTCGCTCGAGTTTGAAATTGCAGTTTTCGTACTGTTTGTGTAGCTTTCATTTATGGCTTGGAAAATTGAATACCGATTGTTTTAACCAAAGCGTTTAAGTTACCATTTCAATATTTTATATGAAGTGATTTTGTTCTATCGTGTGATGTAATGTTGAAGGGGTTATTTGAGTAACGTTTCAATTCGAAGCTCAGAATTGCTTGATTTGAGGTTTAATATAATGTATTTTTCTAAATATTATAATTTATTTGTTATAGTTGCTTATCATAATAAAAGTAATTTGAGGAAGTTGAATGAACCCATATGCGAATGTCGTTATTATAAAATTAGGTCATATATGTATCTCCGCACCCACTGTGAATTTATTTGCGATATCTGTTTTATTGCATCAGTTCGTATCTACTGGGCTTAATTTTTTTTCACGTATTTCCGCATAGCTAAAGAGAAACTTTCTTTTCTCCATTTTCTACCGGTAATAGAGACGTTACAATTGGCGGAACTCAACTCCTTTTGCTTATCAGAGAGAGTGGGAATGAAAACAATTTTATATGTTCATTCTCGAATAGAGATGGCAGCCAGATTCTGGCCACTGCGTGTTAAGGTGTTTATTTTTTTTAAATAAGTATATAATAAAAATAATATTGTAAACAGTATAATATTATTGTTTTAAAATAGAGGTCATTGCATTTTTTAGCCACTCAAAGGAATGATAATATTATAATTTCTGTCCCTTCTTCTCTCTAGTACGTAAGACTAAACCCGCCCTTAAGTCGCGGCACTTAACGCGCAATGATACGAATGTTAAGAATGGAGTGTATTGAAATTGACTTGACTTTGTTAGGTGGTAAAACACGTAAAGCTATAAAAAGACTATTAGATATGTAAACCGAAAATATATAGTATAACAAAAAGTGTCAAAATCGGAACATATGGTAAAAATAAGTAAAGATATTAACGAACCTTTCACGGACGTTCCTCCTTCAATTTACATCACAGCGTTTCACTAAAACAATTTCTCAATCCTTTCACAAACTAAGTGGAGTACATTAACGATATTTTCAGGGGTTTTCAGTCTCTTTTATTCACGGTCGATTGTAATAAAACGCAACTGCTATAGTTAAGCTTAGTTACATTTTTTTCGTCTTCCTTAATAATTTATGTCGCATGCCGGTGTACGAAGAAAGGATTTAGTGTCAAAATATTCTGTCCTCCATTTTCCATCTGAAATTGAGACATTACGTGTTGTGTGGTGGAACTCAACGCCGCGCGTTGTCTAATGTAAACTTGAATATTAATTTAATAAATAATAAAAATAGTAATTAAAATATTAATAAAATAGTCAATAAATATTAATAAAAATAATTATTAATATATAAAAATAAACAATAAAATTAAATCAATATTAAAATAAATCATAAATAAATTCATTGCCCAAAGTGTAAATTGTATCTACTACCATCGCGTTACAGTATCGCAATCACTCCACCACGACGGCATCAAGTCACATATTTCACGTGATAATAGCTGAAACCATGTGTTTTACCGCTTTCAGAGAGACATTCACGTACAAAGGCGGTTGAGTTTGAAATTACACGATTCATCTAGCGTGGCTTTAATCTCAATGTTGGTTTGAAAAACGGGTAATTAGGTCAGTGTTATTATGGTGATATGCAATATTTCGTATCACAAGCGGTATTCCATTTGTCAGTGATATATGGCCACAAAGTGTAGTAATAAAGGCTGCGAAGTCAGTTTTTCTATAGGAAGCATTTTTAAGCATAGGAAGGTAGTCAGAGAGAACGTAATGTCAAGGCTATCCTCTAGCTGCGGCCCGAAATCAAGGCATTATATGTGATGAGTAGCGGAATTTAACGCTGCACTTTGTCTTAGGTAATGTAAAGTATGAAGACGGGAACTAATGAAACAAGGTGTAGCTCCAACGATACGCACTCCTTTACTCGCTCTACTCGAGTAGCTTATAAAGTGGACGCAGTCACTACTATAATTCAAATATACTCTCAATATACAATAGGTAATAAAGTGTAGAATTGAAAATTTAAATATAATTATGCCCCCGAATGCAATTCGAACCCACAATCATCGCTTAATGGTCAAACGTTGTCCCACCGTGCCACGACAGCCTCAACCAGTTTATTTAAGTAACGTATTCACAAATGTGCACACTTTACTTAACCGAACTGAACTTACAGTTAGTAAGTTATTGTATAACTTTCAAGTTAACAGTTAAATTTAGAGTTTAAAACTAAACTATAGTTTTGGGCTAAACCGTCCAGTTTCTTAGAAATGTTTACTGTTTTAACCTCGAAGCAGCAATATACTATGTAAATAACTTTAACTCATTATAATGCTTTAGGAAAAGTTTACTCAGTGAGTCTAGTCTACGAAACTGACCTTAGCTGACCTAACTTGTTAGAACAAGCTTACTAACTTTGTACAACACAAGTTTAGTTTCCGAAAATAATCTCCATTGGACCGAAGTATGCACTTCAAAAGCTAAAACCGCTGCTGACATTAATCAGTCTATATATTTGAGTGGTTCTAATGAGTTCTATTTTTATTTAAACTGTTATTTTAAATAAAGTTATATTTTTAAGGGAAGTATAATTGTAAAGGGGAACGGAGTGTCTTAACACTATGTTCCCTCTGCCTACCCTGCTGTGTGCGGGATACAGCGTGAAGATAAAAAAAAATATAAATAAAGTTATATTTTTAACTATATTAAGTGATTTTGTATTTTACAATTTACTAACCGACCAAAAAAACGGAGAAAATTCGACACGTATACATTTTTTTTTATTTAGGTCCACTCGTAACTGTTTACATATTCGATCAATTTTATTTATCCTTTTAATTTTTTAATGTTCCCTTTTTAATGTTTTTTTTAAATTTTGAACTACAGTTTTAACTCTAATGGTAGAAAAGTAGGGAGTGATTGCGTATTTACTTACTAATTTTGCTAAAATATATGTACTCTACTATAACTTTCATACTTTGAAGTTAGTCCCATATTAATAATTTCATTGGTTAACAACAACATATAAAGTAAAAAAGTTACTTTACTGAACTCTTTATACGATCAGATTTATTTGAAAAATAAACACTTATCGTATTATCTCGAGTAATAATTAAGTTAGCTCGTTTTCAAATTCTAAAGATGAAATGTTTAAACATAAAGTTTGAAAGCTGTCTAAGATCTTCGTAGGTCAATTAAAAGCAATCAAAAACTTTGGCAAGTCTTTGAGTATTATGGCAGTTCTGTATAAACACGAATGTTTGTTGTCGGTAGCTTTTGCCCTTAAGTTTCAAAATGAAAGTTCACTTACGAGTTAATGTTGGGCTTATAACAAGTAACTGTTATATGATAAGGATATTCTAAGGCTGTTTGGGTTATGAGTTCGATTCCCGTTGGGAGGAATAATTGTATATTATTTTAATTTCCCCGCTTTAGTACCTAAGACAAAGCGCGGCGTTGAATTGTGCCACTTAACACGCATTGTCTTTATTTCGGTAAATGGAGAACGGAGTGTCTTAATATTAGATTTTCTCTGACTACCCAGCCATACGGGAAAGGCGTAAAGCTGAAAAAAATATATTGTAAAATCAAGCGTTTCATAATATATACTTAGTCCTCCAACTTCCCGCATTAGTCGATGTAATTTCAAGTTACGTGTAAAAATGTGACACACTTATAAAGTTAGCTCGTAAACTCTTGGCTTACTTTTTAAACATTCTGTGTGTATTTTTTACTGAAGCGATCTTTTATTTAACATAATCTTTTACTATTAACTTTAAATCTGATTTTATTTAAATATATAACTTAGTAATTAATTAAAGTATAGTATGTGTAAATAAATAACAATTTAATGTAACAATTTAAAATGTTTTATTGTTATGTATAGAACGCTTTTCACGTATATTTTAAGTGGTGGAACTTAACGTCGCACTTTACCTCGACACCAAAGCGAAGAAAATGGAAATATTAAATATTTCCACTCCTCAAGTGGGAATCAATCCCACAACCAGTCGCGTTAACCGTCACATATTGTGCCCCTGGGCTACAAGTGGCCTCAATAAATAATATTGTGAAAAAATATAACATAGGAAAAATACACTATATAATTTACGTTAAAAAATGAAAACACATATTATGTAAACGTTTGTAACAAATAAAGTCAATTCTTAGCAATTTATTTCATAACTTAAATATGCTTACCAATCAATAAACGATATTAATTAAAATATGTATATTATATATTTTAATTTCAATTTTCACAGGACCCCATGGCATCGTACGATGTGAACTCGCACGACTCTGACCCTCAGCCGCGGTACGATATGATAGACTCCAATCGACATGGAACGAGATGTGCGGGAGAAGTTGCTGCCACTGCTAACAACTCGCTTTGCGCTGTTGGTGTAGCATACGATGCTAGTGTTGGAGGTAAGATAATGTCAAATTATTATATCTATCTTGTATTTATTACTACATATTAGTATAGTATATTTATTACTATATACACTGCCACTTAACAGGCAAACCTCCGAATTCAGCGGAATGTAGGGAACGGAGTGTCTTAACACTAGGTTCCCTCTGCCTACCCTGCTGTGTGCGGGATACAGCGTGAAGCTAAACATATTTATTACTAGCTATACTGCACGTAACTATTTCGTTCTTTTGTCCACGTTCTTACTGAAGGAACAAATTTTGCTTAAATTTAAATAGTTGTTGTTTTTAGGGAAGGGAAGGGTCATTAAGTTCACGCAAAAAAAGCTGGGGGTAGCTATTAGTATAGTTTGTTGTATAAGGAGTGTAAAGCTTTTCCTTCCCGTATTGATATATAGATACATATAGATAAATAGAGGAGGACGGAGTGTTTTGACATTAGATTGTCAATCAGAGAAGGGTATCTGATTGACTATCCGGATAGACCTTGAAGCTGCTTTTCGTAAATATTTATATGGTAGAAAATCAAGAGGCAACGTATTTAAGATTTTAAGCTTCGACTTCGAATACCTTACCTAACCTAGTATAGGTTACGTTAGGTATTAGTCACTTTGTTATAAACGTATGACATATGTACAATTAAAATAAATAAAAAGAAATACTAAAACTGGGCGCTTTTTGTTCAGCTTGAGCTTAGTAATCCGTAAACAAATTTCCCAATTTCCACTAATAGATTAATTTATATAAAAGGTTTACCTGTTACACGTAGGAGTGGGCGTTTGTACTCAAATAATAACACAAAGTAAAAATGAAATGTGTGGACTTTACGCGGTTACATATTTCAGTGTATTTGATTTCGTAATTTTCGCGTTTTTTTTCTTATAAAAGAAGTAGTTCTGTACTTTATTCTAATATATATTATTACTGTAGCCTTTTGCCTGCTTAAGAATTTAAAAGAAATAGATTTTATAAAATTAAATTAAATAATTTTATTTTATTTAATAGATTTTATATGTTTATTAATATGCAAACAAACATTGGAAATGTCTTTATTATTAACTTTATATATTTAGTATATGTAATAGGAATACATATGTAAATATCATGTTATTGATTTAGATTTTTTTAGGATATTTACTCACATAATGCAAAATATATAATAACTTTTTATTATATATTTTGCCATCAACGCGCAATGCATCGAGTAACAACAATCGGTTGTAGGCTTGATTTCCGCTTGGAGTAATTAATTAGAAATTTAAATTGTTGTAATTTTTTCTCTCTGGTAATTCAAAGCGTAACGTTGACATGATCAACACGACATAGAAAGGGAAATGAAGAAGAAAATGCCTTAATTACAAGTTTTCTCTGCCTACCTCGATATGCAGGAAAAGCAGCAAAAAAGAAAACGGTTTTTTTATAAAATATTATATTATATACAAAGGAGTAACATAAATTTATACATACTTATATATTTATGTTAGTCCTTTGGTTTTACAATTTGGTTTAACAACATCCCTATAGAGGCGGTGTCCTTGTCAGTATAAAGTAATGTTTTCACATGGGAATTGTTACCGTTAATAACTCGCTTTGGCCTGTCAAAGTGGGGATATTCTTGTTAAGCGCTAAGCTCAGCGTTAAACTCCCTGATAAAGCTTTGAAAGCGATGTAATTGATTTTCCTACATAACTAGATGTCGTGTACGATCTCGTGTTCAACTGTTTTAATTATTCATATATATTACATATTAATTCTACTCGCTATTGTTTAGATTGGGTGAAATATCTTGAGGTGAATTTTATATCTTAGAAGTGTTTTTGTGTATAATTCACAATGTAGAATTCTGAACCTAGCCTGAATTGGTTGATAGGCCGAATTCCATACATAAGTTTATTTAAATTAATATACATCATCATCATTGGTGGTATTTATAAGGTAAATAAATTAAAACAAACAACAAGTCAAAAAGAGTCGAGCAAGACAAATTATTACGTAAAATAAATTATATAAAGCATTTTATAAATTTAAATATTTTTGGTTAAAAATGTTAAACTCAAAAATGTTGAATAAATTTCATTTTTAATTTATAGACATATTCATGCCTGTTATGAAATTATTCTTTTTCTCACATATCAGAGTACCTGATGTTTCCGTTCGAAATCCAGATATTTCATATTAGGTGACGAAAAAATTAAAGGCCCTTTCATTTTACCAGAGTTTGAAAATGAAGTTAATATTGATAATTAAATTAATATGGAAAAATATGAAACATTGTCTACAAAATTCTAAATCGAGATCGAACCCACAACCCACTTCGTTGACACTCAAACATCTCTTAGTCCACTGAGCCACGATTACTTCTAATCTACACTATATCCTATGTATAATGATAACAAAAAGTTTGAAAACTAACTCTGTATCTTTATAAATTTAATCTTTATTATTGTTTTATTGAATGGAGATATTGTATACGACATTTCAGCTTAATTTGGGAATACATTTATTATTTTTATGATATTTCAAATACATTTTAAGTATGAATAATGTTTTTCAATGTTATCAAGTACAATTATTCAAAAAGTTTTTATATGCCGCAAGGGATACAGACTTAATATTGGAAAAATGAACAAAAGTTTCTTTAAACTGGTGATTTGTATTATAATAACTATAATAACTGCTATTGTCGGGCCAGTCGTAGCGTAGTGGCACAAAGTGTGAATGTAAAGCGACTGGTAGTGTGTCGATTCCCACTCGAGGGGTGGAAATTTTTAATATTTCCACTTTCTTCGCTCTGGTGGATAGTCAAAGCGCGGCGTTAAGTTCTGCCACATTGCGGGTTACGCAATGCATGAAAGTGGGGAACGGAGTTTCTTAACATTAGATTCCGTCTGCGAACCCTGCTGTGTGCGGGATACAGCTTGAAGGTAAAAAAAAAACTGCTATTATGTATAAAATTGTAGTGAATGATTGCTTTATATATGTTTAATATCTTACATTTTCCTACGTACTAAAGCTTATACAGATAGCCTAAAAGTGTTAAAAACAAGTTTTCTCCAGTTTAACTTGAATTTCATATTGCATATTGTGTAACGGAACTCAATTACGCATTTTGTCTTACTAAAACCAAAAAAAGTAGAAATCGAACCCGAAATAGCTGCTTTTACGGTCAAACGCTATCCCCTGCACTATGGCCTACATCTTTCACCCTTTCAGCAATTTTATTCAGAACACAATATAATTTACTTACAAGATAATAAGAATGTATTGGAAAAACCTGAGTATATCAGTTATTATTCAAACACGAACTTATATGTTGTGAACATGGAATACAAAATAAAAACGAGGTGCGAAATCTAAGTAGTATTTTCATATTTTTTCCTGTTTCCACAGTATGGAAATGTTGTTATAGACACGTCTATAGCATTTCAAATTACGTACCTGTCTCTCAATTTATTTCTTTTTGATAGAGAATATATAATATATTTTTGTTTATATTAAAACATAGAAACATAGTCTGTTGTGAAATAATTAATTTGGAATCAGTGGATGAAGACTTAACTATGAAATATTAAAATTTGTCAAAGTTAAAATTATTAAGTTATTTTTTATACTATAATTATCTATTATATATGTTTATATATTTTTTGTTTATCTTTGTGCTTTTTACTGAATAATAGGGTAGTGAAAAAGAACTCAGAAGACATTCTAATCTCCTTTTTCTATTCCAATTTAGACATTTCTTTTTGAATGACGGAACTCAACACCACGCTTTGTCATGGTTACCGTAGCGTAGAAACAAAAATACTCAAATTGTCATTCCACCGAGTGGGAATCGAACCCAACAACTGAACACAATTAGAGTTAGGAACTGTCTGTCTGTCTCATTACGCCACGATGGCCTCAATTTATTTCTATTTGATAGAAAATATTTTTTCCTTTTATTAAGATTTATAAGCGTAGTCTGTTTGAAATAATTAATTTAGAATCGGTGGATGGATGTTTAATTAGAAAATATTAATTTATTTTCAAAAAACTTAGTTTTTTAGTATTTATAGTAATTTTATGTTTCTATCTTGTTGTTTAGCTTCATGCTTCTGCCCATATGGTCAGGGAGGGACATGTCTACAGACTCTCAATCCTCCATTTTCCCCTTGAATTCGAGATATTACGTGCTGCGCGATGGAACTCTACGCCGTACTTTGTCTTATCTTTTTGTAAATTTATGTGTTATTGTTAGATAATCAAAATGAAAGAATTATACATACAATACATCCATTGCTTTGATTGATTGATTCGCATTATATTTAACAAGACCATGACATACATATATATCTATAAAAGACAAATAAATGAAATTGGACTTTCTGTTCGTGATATTAAAAACTCTCATTTTTTCATAAATGCACTCGTTAAATACGCCTAAATAACACTTTTTATCTCTCTGTCCTTTCTCTATCTGGTTGTCCTTTTATTCCGACTAATCTCTGTAACGATTGAAACGATTTTGACGCAACTTTTACTGCCAAATAGCTGGTGTTATAGGGACATCTTTTATTTTGGAATAATAACTTTTTGGTTAAATTCTACGCAGACGATAAGTCACAGCTTATGATCTAATTGAAGCTTACGTGTGAAATATGAATTCCTAGTTTTTTTATGTTTACATATAAAAGCTATTGATAATGTTTTAATGAGAGTAAACTAGCCTGTTGAAAAATTGAAAGCCTTTGGGAAATATTCAGAATTTCAGCCATTTGGCTTTGACCGAGCCATTCGAAGCTTCCCGTTGGACTAACAACATTCAACCTTTTATGTTTTATTGGCGATCAAAAGTGCTTGTTAAAGTCTACTTGAATAAAGTATATTGAGATTTTAATATTTTTGCCCAACAGCTAAGTATAAAAAGGCTGTAGAATATTCCGTTCATTAGTTTATATTTCTATTAAATGAGGATATCGATAACTTTCTAAAAATAATAATAAAAAAATGGAAAAACAGCTTTATGTTTTTCCACATAGCAAATTAGTCAGAGAGAACCTAGTGATAAGACACTCCGTTCTCCACTTTCCGTCCGAAATAGAGACATTTTATGTTGAATCGTGAAAAACATCGCTGCACTTTGCCTTCATCAAAATAACGAAGCACCTAAAAATAATTGGAATATTCTGTTTCAATACAATTATCATTCAATTTCTTTGTGCAATGCATTTCTTTAATTTGTATGAAAATATTCTCACTTAAATAGATGTATGTAGTTCGTGTAATTAGACGTTTTTAGGTCAGAATGGAGACAACGCTCATTGCCAACTTGCTTGCATATGTGAATAAGTAATTAGTACTGAAATTGCTTCTACTCGTGCCTTTAAATTATAAAACGAGAAAATATAAGTAGATTATGAAACCCGCGTAAATATGCCCCTATTTATAATTTTATATGAAGGTGTTCGTGCGAGATTATATATATTTTTTTCATATAAATATAAAGAATTCACTTAGTATTTTTCTTTTCTTGGCCAGTAATTAAAATATTCTAAGCTTGTTTGATATAAAGATGTTATTTGCAAAAAAATATGCTTAACATTTAAGAATATATAATGAATAATTCATTAAATTAAAATTGTGTAATTATTAAATTTAGGACATACAGAAAAAATGTTATACCTATTCTTTCTTTTCATTTATGTACCTTTTTTTTATAAATGGTTAGCATACAAAAATGTATTCAATGGTTGTAGCTTTGAAAATACTTAACATGTACTATTATTTGCCATAGCTGCGCAGTTTGATAACGTTTTGACTAAAACGCGATAGTTGTGGGTTCGATTCCCACTGGGCATCATTATATTTAATTTATTTTTATTTCTTCGCTATGATTGCCAAAGCGCTTTGCAACATGCAATGTCTAAATTTCGGACGATAAGTGGGTAACGGAGTTTCTTCACTCTAGGCTTTCTGACTACCCTGCTAGGCGCCTTCTGAGTGGTGAGAGCGCCTGGACGGTTCAGGAGGCGCGGATTTGAATTCCGCTGCGTTCGAATATTTATACGTTTTCTTTAAATACCTTTTTCAATTTTTCTAAGTGTGAAATAGCACTTTAAACATTTTTAAAAAATATTTTTAGTCTTAAATTGCAATTATTCTTTTGTCACTAATTATGAAAAATAGATACCCTCATAGTGTTGTACATAATTTAAACATTTTTCCTAAAGCAACAGTAACCTTGGCCTGATTGATGTATCGTTTATACAAAATCATATATATATGTATGTGTATGCGTAATAAATCACGTTAAAGGCTACGAAAACGTTATCTTCTTTGGGAAATTATACATAAATTATATTTTTTAAACATTAATATTTTAATGATATTAATGTCATCATCATATAATGTAATGTTGTGGGTTCGATTCTCACTTGGGGGTATAATTAAAATTATTTTCATTTCTCCGGTCTGGTACCTAATACGAAGCGCGGCGTCGTGTTCCTACATTCAACACGCAATGTCTTGATTTCGGTTAGAAAGTGGAGAACAAGTGAAAATATCTCTAGATTCTCTTTGACTACCCAATTATGCGGTAAAAAGCCTGTTGCTTTTTTTGTAATGCAAACCTTTTTAGTAATATGTATTTCTAAGTACTAAAAGGAATTACGTCGCGTTTGTGCAGTTTTTAACACACGTTAGTTAGGAGTTCGATTTTTATTAAAGGAAATATATCTTAATTATTATCATGTCTTCGGCCCGATTATACTATCGGGTTTCGCCATTTATCAAATAGAGTATTAAGAACAGAGTGTTTTGAATATTTAAATTTTCTGTCATTTACAGCTACATGTAAAATGCTTAATGAATCTTCACTAAATTTAAAATATAAAAACTAATTATTTCTCAACCCTGTCTAATAAATTCACGGCACGCTCTAACGCGCCTGTAATGGATAAACTAGGTTCGACTTTCATAAGTTATGATTTTAAAATATTAATACTATGATTTTGGTTATATAAAAGTATAGAATTTCTTTAACTTAATAAATAATTGAAAAAAGCGAGGTCATTGTGGTGCAGTATGACGACGTCTGTTGGGATTCGATTACCACTCGGAATGAATTATTTTGATTTTGATCTATGGTACTTAGCACAACGCACGGAATTGAATTCCGCCATTCAACAACAATGTCTCGATTTTGGGTGCAAAGTGAAAAACAGAGTGTCTTGACACTAGGATCCCTCGAGCTTTCTACTAAAGATGTAACACTAAACGTCCACGCATAAGAAAATGCAGGCCAAAATGTGTTATAATTAACTTCTTGACTAATTATTTGCAGTGTCTGAGCTCCCATAAACATCTAAGAGTTACTCGTAAAACCGTGTGACATTTTGTTTTGTGATCACGAGAACTAAAGTAATAAACTACTTGCTCGGTTGTGCTAAGCGTACAATGCTGTTCATTTTGATTTAGTTCTTTTCACTGATAGAGCAAAGTACTGTAAGTGAAAAATTAGAAGAAGATTTTTTTCGATTTTTATACATATAATAAGTATGTAACAGCATATGTTTTATTTCTCTTTTCTTTTTTATCTGTTAACCGATTTAAATCCAGTTGTTGTATTTTGACCAGACTATTGTATTTTGGTAATCTTCCTTAAACATTAAGCGTTTATTTCAATTCAATGAGTTCGGAAAATTAAAAGTTAGCTATAACAGTTTACATAATAATAGGGGACGTAGCGGAGTGGAATACCGTCTGAATGTTAACTTGAATGGGTATAAGTTTGATTCCCATGGAATCCCTTTCATTTTTTCCGTCTTTCTTTCGGAAAAACGAGGCGTTAAGTTCCACCTTAACACGTAACGTATCGAAATCGGGTGAAATTTTGAGAACAGAGTGTCTTCTAAGTTCTCTCTGCTTACCTTGTGATGCGGAAAAAAACGTAAAGTTGAAGAAAAATTATATTACATTATAATTCGTTGAATGGTCCATTTAACGAGAGAAATATCTCTTACGCTCGTTAATATAATTAATTACGCTAATTTGGATTCAATTTGAATTAATTATTCAAGCTGTATATATTATTATACAATATATTTATACTTATAAGTATATATATAAAAGCGACTGTACTTGAAGTTGTAAAATTACCATTTATTATTAATTCCTAAAGAAATTGATTTAAAGAAAGAAAACATAAATATGTCTGTCTAAATTTATCTTTAATATCTTTGAACAAATAGTAATAATGATTACTATTATTTTGGAAAAGTTATTAGTCTACGTCATAATATATAGGCGCCAATTAGAATATATAGTTTATAAAAAACTTAACTTGGCTTAAGGTAACATTGTAATACTTATAACAACTAAACAATTTAAATATTAAATAATACACAGGTATATCTAAAATCCATTGCGGCAAAAAATTAGAATAAAAGCTTTCCATAGAATTAAGTCAATTTTTGCAAGATTAATCGGCAACCTCGAAAAAAAAATCTGAACCGGGAAAACGAAAACAGCAAATAAATGCCGATTCCCGTATGAAATATTTAAACAATCGTTTTTGGTACATAATGAGTTTTTTATTGACCCTCACTGGCATAAACATGTCGAGTTCTTTGAAATATATCTTCTTATTTTGTATAAATATATAGATAAAGAGATAAAATAATTTATTTGTGTTTTTCCTTGTACATTGTTACAGAGTTATAAATAATAATGGTTTGTGTGTATTAATTAAACGTTATTTAAAGAGGATTCATAATTAAATTACATGACATGGTTATATTTTATGAAAGTCACCTCTATATTCACTTAATGTACCTACATATGTTTAATATTCGCTTTCGCTATTTCTATGTTCTCCGAATCACTTTCCGCCCGAATTTGCGAACATTGCATGCGAAACCTAACCCCACACTTTATCTTAGGTATCAGCGGGGAGAAATGTAAATAATTTAAATATAATCATGTCAACAAGGAATGGAACCCATAATGCTTTACACACACGTTGCCAAACCGTGCCACGATTGCCTCTTCCTAACTACCCAATTGAATTTTTAAATAATCTATTTTAATGATAGAATACATAAAAATTATTTAATTTATTACTCTATTATCTTTGGATCGTAACATAAGACCTACATTATATCCAAATTAAACGAACGGGAAACTACATTTTAACTACTGCCATGAAATTGCTATGCTGCTTTACAAACATTTTTTTTAAATATAAATTGTCATTGGACGGTTTCCAAGAAGCGCAGGTTCGAATCCAGCTACGTTCAAGTTTTCATACGCTTTCTAAAAACGGCCTTTTCCATTTTCCAACTGTGTCTCTTAAAAATGTTAAAAGCACAAATTCTCCTGTCTTTGAAACATTTTAAATTATTATGTAAACACTAGGTATACCATACCTATGTATCCCTATTCAATATATTTCTTTTTACTTCATCAGGTGTTCGGATGTTAGACGGTGACGTCACAGATGCAGTAGAAGCCAGGTCGCTCAGCTTGAATCCTCAACACGTAGATATTTACAGTGCATCATGGGGACCTGATGACGATGGGAAAACTGTTGATGGACCGGGGGAACTGGCTACAAGAGCGTTCATTGAAGGTGTTACTAAGGTAAGGAATATTTAATATTCAAGAAATGTTAATGTGAAAAAAGGCAATTTAAATTTAGAGAAACTTGACTCCTTTAGGTTAAATATCTTATAAGCCTTAGTTTTAAGTGAGATTACGATTGAAATAACTTTAATTTATGTAAAAAAGAATGATATTTTTAAAGAAGGTTACTGAAGACCTATAATCTTATGTCGTAGTGTAAAAAAGTTAATGAACATAAAATCAAATATTATAGTGGCCAAATTCAAAATTCGATAACTAAACGTATTATTGAAGATTTGGCCATTTTCTTGTTACTTGATTATACTTTAAGATGGGCACTTAATAGTATGTTTGGCCCTTTGTGGTCTAAAAGAATCAATTTAGTTTAAATAAGCCAATAGAATACATGTTTACATAAATATTATTTTCGTCGCAGGCTGTCGTGGCGTAGCGGGATAGCGTCTGACTGTACGCGATGGTTGTGGGTTCGATTCCCACCTGAAGGAATGATTACTTAAAAAATTCATTTCTTCGCTCTGGTACTTTGCCTGTACCTGTGTCTTGCCATTAGGTTCTCTCTGAGTTATCCCTGAGATACCCCGCTATACGATACTATTTATTATTTCCGTGAAATTTTTAGGGGCCACTCGTGGCGCAGTGACCTAAACGACTGGTTGTGGGTTCGATTCCCACTCGAGGAGTGGAGATATTTAATAATTCCATTTCCTTCGCTCTGGTATTAGAGGGAAAGTGCAGCGTTGAGTTCCGACACTTAACGCAAAGCCTCCAAATTCAGCGGAAAGTGGAGAACGGAGTGTCTTAACACTAGGTTCCCTCTGCCTACCCAGCTGTGTGCGAGATACAGCGTGAAGCTAAAAAAAAAAGAAAACAAGAAAAGAAATTTTAAATTTAAAGTTATTTCAATTGTATAGGTATGATAGTTAATATTAGTGGTAGAATACATTTAGTAGTAGCGTTTTCAGGAAAATCCAAATCATTTTCTTTTAGTCCATAGCCACATTAAACACAAACTAACAATATATCTCCAATATAAGACATTTACCATACATTATAGGGTATTTATATTAGGAATTCCTTTTCTGGCTAGAAGCATTATTGCATTCTATGGTGACGTAAGGCACTTTGAACAACTACTGTAAGTGCAACTAGACGAAATCTTAGAGATTTTCCTTTTCTTAACTTTATTTCAGTTCGTATAATCGTGCTGCTAGTGTTTGTTGCTATGTAGGGTTGCAGCAAATATATCGGTATTTCTTTAGCTTATAATACTTTGAATAAAAAATATTTAGGTGTTTTTTTTATTTTAATTATTCATCTGAAAATATGTATTTATTGCATCTTATTTATATGTCTAGAAAATAGTAACCTTCACTTTATTCTATTGTTATAAGTGTTGTATTTTTATATGTTTGTTACATGATTACATGCTGTATTTTTCCCGATTTCAATGACCACTTCAGAGTAATCAACTTATAAGTAGACTCTTGTATAGGTTCTTTGATGATAAGACGATGGCCTTATAAAGTACGCTTTATCCTAATAAACTTTTAGTCCAATGAGCCCTAAAACGGACCCGTAAGGGGCTGAAATATAAAATGAAAATTTGTAGTTTAAACGAAAACGTTAGCCGTATAAAATACGTAGTTGCGTAGTTCTCTCGAGCGACGCCGCGAGCCAGTCGCTAGTAATATATGTACATAATGAGACCACAGAAAATACTGTAACGCGATCGAAACATGGCATTTTCAAAAACATTTTTTCGAATACCAAAATATACGCGGTTAATCCGGCCAAACTAGCTTCATTTAAAATACATATAATTTCATCAAGGACGGTGTATAATCACATGTTGCGATATATCCGATAAACTGCTCACTCTAATCTGCTTACGCGGAACGACCTAAACTAACCATAAACGGCAAGGAATTAATTTGCATAATATTTAGGCCAGCTTACCCCTGAATTTATGAACTTTCATTCCGAATCCTGATCTAGAACATCATTATGCATTAAAGGTAATTAAGTAGGAATACTAAATTAGGTAATCTGGGTGTTAATTAGATGATCTGTACATATTTGCTTAATTTTATCGTTAATATGTATAAAGTTATGTAATTTTATATCTACACGTATGGAAAAAAAATATTAAAAAAATTAGACTTACATTTTGAAAGAACGTATAAAAAAAATTTGAACGCAGCGGGATTCGAACCCATGTTTGTTGGAAGCCACCTAAGTGCTCTATTCCCTACGCTATGCGTTCTTAATCTGGCCACGTCGAAATTCTTACACGTTTATTTACAGCTTATTTTTGTTTTTCAATTAGTATCTGAATCTTTTTAATTTCCTAAATGACACTTAAAAAATGATAAAATTAAAAAATATTTTTTCTAATTGAACCTATTACATTAGCTTATAAATATAAATAAAAAATAAAATTACATAATCAAAAAGTGAGCAAAAATGAGGGATTGCAGGAATATTTTTTGTAACTATGCAGTTATTTTCTTTCAGCGCCTTCCATGTCAAGTGTTTTAAGTATAAAATTTACATAACAACCTCCCCTACATACTGAGCGTTTTATCTGTATGCTTAGTGAAGAAAAGTTTTGCCGCCTGTCGTACCTCAGCCCTTTTTATTAGTTTCAATTTTCTTATCTCACACAAGTTACATATTTTCTAAAGCAATTTTCTGCGATATTTACCTCCACTCGTTACATTACCGAAATAAAGGATCCATTAAAATAAGGTATTATTGAAGGAACATAATGTAACTATTCCTGCAATTCGTTAAAGCTTAAATCGAGGTAAAGCTGGGGAGATTTTTTATTTGGGTCTGGTACAAACATTGAACTTTTGTTATTTATATAAAGGAGGGAAAACGTTGTGTATAGTTTTCTGTAGCTTTTTTAAAGAGTTCTTTTGTTGTCGATATTAAAATTATTAATTATTTTTTTTAGCTTCACGCTGTATCCCGCACACAGCAGGGTGGGCAGAGGGAACCTAGTCTTAAGACACTCCGTTCCCCACTTTCCGCCGAATTAGGAGGCATTGCGTGTTAAGTGGCGGAACTTAACGCCGCGGTTTGCCTCGACACCAGAGAGAAGAAAATGGAAATATTAAATATTTCCACTCCTCAAGTGGGAATCGAACCCACAACCAGTCGTTTACAGTCATATATATGTGCCACTGCGCTACGACTGGCCCACCTAATTAAACCTAACATAAAATTAAATACTGTAGCTAAATTGATTAATTTTATCTAATTAGGCAAAGGCAAACAGTTGAGCAGAGTGAACCTAGTATGAGCATACCAAGACACGCTGTTCCTCATTTTTCGCCTGAATTGGAGTATTTCATATTAAGTGGCGGAACTCAGCGCCGTGGTTTGTCAACAAATTGGAGAAATTAGAATGATTTAAATATAGTCATATCCTCGAGTGGGATTCGTATCCACCACCATCACGTATACAGTCAGATGCTGCGCCACTATGCCCAGTTTTGTTTTTATTTTAAAATTATTGTTCAAAAAATATTTTAACTTCAGCAATTACACATATATATAAAGAACGTTTGTTTGCGTGTGTGCCTTTTGTAATACAAATAAGTTTACAGCAAAATTTTAACATAAATTAGGGGCTTTGCTTTATTCAGAGTAAAATGTAGCAATATTATGTTACTGTAAACGATTTTAACTAGAAAATCTTTTTGTACGTCCACGCCACAAAACAAATTGTATTAGTGAAACAATAGTTGTTTGTCTCTCGCGACCTAGTGAATGTCAATGAAATATATTTAGGTTAAACTAGAATATGTTTTTAAGTTTTAAATCTGTTAAAAAGGCCGTCGTGGTGCAGTGGGATAGCATTTGACTGTAAACGTGATAGTTGACGGTTCGATTCTGAGTTAGAGAAATTACTTTTTTTTATTTTTTTTAGCCCCACCCTGTATAGGCAGCGGGAACCTAGTGTTATGATAGTCCCCACCTTCCGCCGAAATCGAAGGCATTGCCACTTAACAAAGTGGCGGAATTTAACGCCGCGTTTTGCCTCGACAAACATAGTTGTTTGTCTCTCGCGACCTTGTGAATGTCAATGAAATATATTTAGGTTAAACTAGAATATGTTTTTACGTTTTAAATCTGTTATTGGAGGCTGTCGTGGTACAGTGGAATAGCGTTTGACTGTAAATGCGATGGTTGACGGTTCGATTCTGACTCGGAGAAATGATTATTTATTTTTTCGTTTTTTTAGCTTCACGCTGTATAGGCAGAGGGAACCTAGTGTTATAACACTCCGTTCCCCTCCTTCTGCCAAACTAGGAGGCATTGCGTGTTAAGTGGCGCAAGTTAACGTCGCGTTTTGCCTTGACACCAAAGCGAAGAAAATGGAAATATGGTAATTGAACCCACAACCAGCCGTTTACAGTCACACGCTTGTGCCACTGCGCCTGTGCCACGATTGGACAGGGTAATGATTATATATAACTTTTAGTTCTCCCCTCTGGTACCTAAGATACAGCGCGGCGTTAAGTTCCGCCACTCAACACGTAATATCTTGATTTCTGATGGAAGGTCCCCTATAAGATTCTGTCTGGTTATACTGATATGATAGAAAAACCGTAAAGCTGAAAACAAAACTCTGTAATTACTATTTCATATTACATTATTAGGCACCGCATCGTGTTTCAATTTATTTGATGACCGCTAATCACCCTCGCTTCCAATAAAACAGTAATTTGCTGTAACTATAAACCCACTCACTTGATTAAAAGCTAAATTCATTGTTCAAAGTCACATGTGGGTCAAAATTATAATTGTTAGAGTTTACTTACTATACATACTTTAGTTAGAAAATGGACACTAGATGTCTTGGACAGTAGGTTGTTCTGACGCTTGATTCTGATTACACTGCTATGTGTAAAAAATCGTGAAGATGTATAATTTTAATTGTTTTAAAATGTATATGTGTTAACAACCAAGAAATTAAAGATAGATAACTAGATAAATTTAAGATTGGTCCCTAGATCTTATTTACTCAATGATGTTTAAAAGAAAAATGACTATATAAAATTATATTTCGATAGATACAAAATAGAAACACTAAATTATGACAATCGCGCAATGTGACAGCATTCAGACGCTCATAATCAGTTGTAAGCATAAGTTAACTGGTTATGGGTTCGATTCCTTCTGGGAGGAATTATATTCAAACTACTTTCATTTGCTTTGCTCATCTGAAGAAGACAAAACACAAACAGGCACTGATACTGCCACTTCCGCTACTCAACGCGCAGTGTCTTGAATTTGGAAAAGTGAAGAACAGAGTGTCTTGATATTAGGTTCTCTCTTTCTACTCTGGTACACTGGAAAAAAAATGTAGAGATAAAAAAGTGATTACTCTTACTTTATTTAAATATTAAAATTATTCTATTTCCGAGATATAAATATAAATCATATGAAAATAATATCCTCTTAGACGTTTAACACGTTATTCATTCAACTAAGTATACATACGAACTTGAGCTAGCTAAAATTAAATGAATTGTTCGGAGCTACTCCCAAGAGCTCTCCTATTGTAATGTATGTTTAATAGGTGTACTTGAGAACAATAAACTGTTGATAAATACAATCTGTTTATAATTGAACTTGGTCGCTCTATTATATGTATTATAACTAACAATAACCAATTATTTTGTTGATAATTGTTAAATGTTAACAAAGGTTTTCAAATTTATTCATTGTTTAGGTAAAATTATATAAATGTTTATATGTATAATTTTGCTATAGTTTGTTTACCGTCACTTTTTTTCCCATATAGCATGGTAGTTAGAGAGGACTTTCTTTTTTCTTTAGCTTCACGCTGTATCCCTTGCGTGGTAGTCAGCAAGAACGGAAATAAAACGTTACGGGCCCTGCATACTTGCTTTCGCCTCGTCCACTGTCATCAACTTCTTCATACACGCCCTCCGGAGGTTCTCATGCTTTTTACGTGACTTTATCCCAGTATCGTCGATACTGTTTTTTCGAAGGTCAACCGAGGTCTCCCCTTATCAGAGAGAGAGAACCTAGTGTAAAAATTCTCCGTTCTAAAGTTTCTTTCGGTAATCGATAAATTAGCGTATTAACTAGCGGAACTAAACGTTGCGGTACGTGCCAGAGTGGAGAAATGAAAATAATTGAAATATAATGATACCCAAGAGTAGACATTGAACCCGTAACCAATTGTGTTTATAGTGAGGCGCTGTCCCAAAGCGCTACGAAAGTCTTAATTTACAATAGTTGCTAAAATAATTTATGAAAGTAGTGATAAGGCACATTTATTTGACGCCTAATTGACTCAGTTGCTATATTCGTGTATATAAGCGACAGTTACACGTTCAAATCTCACTAACAATAATTATTATAAATATTGTTTTGTACGGATGTTTCTTAACCCATATTTTTTTTAGATATAACGAAATTGAAAAACGGATTTACTGTGTTATTGCGATTGTGTATGTAGTGATTCTTTGTATTTAATAAATACATATTATATTACAATATAAGATATATACACAAAAAAAAATAAAAAGTCTAGAAATTAACCTAAAAATATTTATTTAACAGGGTCGCAACGGCAAAGGCTCAATATTCGTCTGGGCGTCCGGCAACGGGGGTCGGGAGCACGATAATTGTAACTGCGACGGCTACACTAATTCCATTTGGACGTTAAGCATATCATCTGCAACGGAGCGGGGTGAAGTGCCTTGGTACTCGGAAATGTGCAGTTCGACTCTCGCCGCAACTTACAGCTCCGGTGCTATCAACGAAAAGCAGGTCAGAAAGTTTGATAGTACTTTGGGTAGTTTGAATTTTGATTTGATAATTGTTTGTTTTAGACAGCTTTTTTACAGTTTTACGCTTATACCTACTTAGTAGGATAGTCAAGAAGAAGACAGTGTTAAGACATTTCGTTCTCCCATATCTGCAATTCAAGATATAGGAGAACGAAATGTCATATTAATAAACATAGCGAATTGATATAAAGATTTTATTTATAATCGTTTCTCCGAGTGCAAATCGAACCCACAGCCATTCGTCTCCACAGGCGCTGAGACAGCAGACGCTCAATACGAGTTCTATAATTGAATCTTTTTATATTGATATGAAAAATTAATACAGATTATATAGTAAATTAGTTTAAACAAAAGATTTTATTAGATTTTCAATGAAACTATTTTTATTGGTTTGGAAATGTATTTTTTTTCTATATATACTTTTTTTATTTATTAGGTGGTAACAACAGATTTGCACCACTCGTGTACGACGGGACACACCGGCACGTCTGCTTCAGCGCCCCTCGCAGCGGGCATATGCGCGCTAGCGTTACAGGCTAATAGAGATCTGACATGGCGTGATATGCAGCATATTGGTAAGATTATTAAAGTAATTAAAAAAAACAATACTACTTAACATTTTTTTTTACTTTACGCTGTATCCCGCACACAGCAAGGTAGGCAGAGACAACCTAGTATTAAGACACTCCGTTCCTCATTTTCCTCCGAATTCGGAGGCATTGCGTGTTAAGTGACGGAACTTAACGCTGCACTTTACCTCTGATACCAGAGCGAAGGTAATGGAAATATTAAATACATATTTCCACGCCTCGAGTGGGAATCGAACCCACAACCAGTCGTTTACAGTTAGACGTTCGTGCCACTGCGCCACGACTGGCCGTTAACAATTATTGTAACTAAAATCTTAAAAAACACTTCGCCGATGTCTTTTACTATTATTTATCAGCTTTATGCTTTTTCCGGCACAGCAGATAAGAGAACATAGTGTTAAGACACTCCGTTTTTCACTTTTAACCGGAAATCGAGACATTTAACATACTTAAGTGGCTGAGCTTAACGCCGGACTTTGTCTTAGGCACCAAAAAAAATTAATCAATTCGTATATATATTTTAAAATGTAACACAGCTGTATTACTTTTACTACATAAATTTAATATAATATAATCTATGTAAATTTGAGTATTATTATAATATAAAATATAGAATAAATGTATATACATAACGTATAAATCCTGTATAATGATTAAAAACTAGATTTAGAATAATGGAAAATAGCTTATAAGTACTTTCTAGGAATATGCGATTGTTTTCGTATGTGTTCATTTTATTTTTCAAACAAAGATGTAAACAGTTCATACGAATTTTATTTCAACTGTAAACATATTGTTTAATTGATTATTGTAGGTTTGTTTCATATTGTAAATGTACAATGTATATTGTTATACAGTGCATATTGTTAATAAAAAATATAAAAATACTACTGCAGGTAGGAAACTGAGATTTGGTAGGATCTTTGATATTTTTGAAATTCTCGTACAGGGAATGATAAGGTTTCATATTTGAAAAAGACATTTAAAGAAAACGTATAAAAATTTGAACGCAGCGGGATTCGAGCCCGCGCCTCCTGAATACCGTTCAGGCGCTCTCACCACTGAGCCATGCGTTCTACTAGCCGCTGCGTCGAAATTCTTATACGCTTTATTACAACTTATTTATGTTGTTAGCATCTCTGTAGAGAGATTTTTACAAATTTCTGCTACCCAAAGATTATTCTACGAACAATCATTTGGCAAGAGAGAATGCTATTTATTAAACACTTTTAAACATTTTTAAAGTGTTATTCCACACTTAGGAAAATTGAAAAAGACATTTAAAGAAAACGTATAAAAATTTGAACGCAGCGGGATTCGAACCCGCGCCTCCTTAATACCGTTCAGGCGCTCTCACCACTGAGCCATGCGTTCTACTAGCCGCTGCGTCGAAATTCTTATACGCTTTATTACAACTTATTTATGTTGTTAGCATCTCTGTAGAGAGATTTTTACAAATTTCTGCTACCCAAAGATTATTCTACGAACAATCATTTGGCAAGAGAGAATGCTATTTATTAAATACTTTTAAACATTTTTAAAGTGTTATTCCACACTTAGGAAAATTGAAAAAGACATTTAAAGAAAACGTATAAAAATTTGAACGCAGCGGGATTCGAGCCCGCGCCTCCTGAATACCGTTCAGGCGCTCTCACCACTGAGCCATGCGTTCTACTAGCCGCTGCGTCGAAATTCTTATACGCTTTATTACAACTTATTTATGTTGTTAGCATCTAGAATATAAGAATTTTCAATTTTCCTAAGTGTGGAATAACACTTTAAAAATGTTTAAAAGGTTTCATATTTACCTAATATAACTAAGAAAGATTTAGGAATTGAAATAGACCGGCTAGGCTTATGAAGTCTACGCAAATAAAATCGAGGAAATCACTACTTAAGTACAATAAAATAAAAAATATAGAAAAAATACTTGTGAAATTTATCAACAATGTTAACGTTTCTAAAGATGAGAAACTACAAATAGTTGAATTTATATAATTCTAAGAGAAAAGCTTAACTTTTATTGCAAGGTAGAAAATAGAGTGAAGCAAGCGAAGCATATAAAAATATTAAATATTCCATTTCCGAGAGTGGGAATCGAACCCAGAACCAGTCACTTTTACATTCACACTTTTGCCCCTGCGCCAACATTGACCTCTTTATGTTTTTAGTATTATATTAAAATTTTTAGTAAATATAACTTTAAATTACTACTTTTTATAGTTAGAAGATTTAATCAAAATGCTTATAAATATTCTAGTTGTTTAAGTTTAATATTAAATAACATAATTAATGCACAACATTCATGTTTTGTGAATTAAAATAATAAATCTTTGCAAATCGTGTTCGTTACTTGTTATATAATTAAATTATTTTTCCATTTGGTATTTTTGTATCAAAAAAATCACAAAAAATAAAATTGTTGAATTTAGCATTGCAAATAAAATAAATTCTCGTATTTTTAATGATTTCGATGTTAAGTTTAGTTTGTAGGCGGAACTGCGGGCGTCCGCTAGCTATATAATAAGAAGTTAAGTTTTTTGACCAGCATATAGCAGCTGTAATACTTATTAGGCATTCAAATCGTTTAGTAAATAACTAGTACTCTCTGACTTGAGGCCAGTAGTGCCGCAGGAGTATAAAGTTTCAATCTAAACGCAAGTGATTGTGGGTTCGATTCCCACTCGAGGAATTGAATTATTTATATTTAATATTTCAATTTCTTCGCTCTGATTTCGAGGTAATTGAGTCCCACCACTTAACACGTAACGCCTTCCGAATTCGACGGAAAGTACAGAACGAAGTGTCTTAACATTACGTTTCTCTGACTAACCTGCTGTGTGCCCGCACACAAAGCGTGAAAACTAAAAAAAAAGTAATTAAAAAATCTATATTTAACAATGGATACGATTTCAAACAGTTTCCATTGACTAAAGGACACTGCATCGAGTAGGTATATTATCATGATCGCCTATCACGAGTTCGGGGTCTATAATCCCGTAATCCCCAATCTAAATGGCTTTTAGATAACATGCAAAATTTAGCACGGGTATATACGTTGTTTATTTATGATGAAACTTTCGGGTGCTTAGTTTGAGTTTAATGAATAATGGATGATTTTCATAATTTGTTAAGTCAATGTACATATTGTATTTGTTTATTGTTTTATTTTGCTTATGTTTGAAAAGTCTAAACTGTCTATTGTTTTTTGGAAATGATTTTTGTGTAGTTATTTTTGTGAAGAATTTTCAAGATTCTTGAGAATTCGATTTTGTCACGTTATATTGAATGTGAGCTAATTAATAAAAATGTGTCTATTTAAATAAATAGCACTCCAAATTTAAATTTATGAAAAAAACAGTAGTAGTAAGTACCTGCGTGGTTTTCCTGTATCCTGTAAGATCCAACTTGTGTCAAGGGTCTCCGTTTCTCAATTTCCGCTCGAATCCGTCTTGAGTGGCAGAACTCAACGAGAGTTAGAGTTATATTAGATCTAGTGTGGTAGTAGTTCAGTTCTTCATTTATGGCGCTTCGAACGTGCAAGTTGAGCACATTTTTACTTTGCCAATGTCACGTATGTATGTATGGAGAATACACGAAGGAGGATTGATAAAGTGGTGTGGTAGTAAATCGAGTGTGAAAGATGTGTCGAGAGTTGAAAATTGAGAAATGTAGAAACCCTGTAAAATAATTTAGCCAAGCCTTACCATTAAAGAATATAATAATATATTTTAATCTAAGAAATCGTTAAAATATACTTTTTATTAGTATTATCGTGTTACTTTATTATATATTTTCTTACAGTGGTACGCACAGCAAGGCCAGAACGTCTAAGCATCGGCGGTGAGTGGAGAATCAATGGGGTGGGAAGGAATGTATCCCATTCTTTCGGCTATGGCTTGTTAGATGCCGCTGGTATGGTGCGCCTTGCGAAGACATGGAGGACTGTCCCTGCTCAGAGAAGATGCGAGCTAGCAGCCCCTAGACCACAAAGAGCTGTTCCGCCGAGATCTTCTATTACTTTACAGGTAAGGGAATTGTATTTTATATTAAAAAACCTTTTGTATTTTTCACGCTTTTGCTCGTATACAGAGAGTCAGAGAGAACTTAGTGTAATGACACTCCGTTCCCCACTTTCCGACGTCGTGACGTTGCGTGTTGAGTGGTGGAACTCAACGCTGGACTCTAGGTTGTATACTAGAGCGAAGAAATTAAAATAATGTAAATATATCATTCCCCCGAGAGGGTATTTCTCCCAGAACCAGTGGAAAAATATGCTTTATAATTATGATTTTTTCACACTATGTACAGTTTCCAGACTATATTTACTATGTAGCTATAAATCACTTTTGTATCCATTATTTGTATATGTTAGACACCTTGTAAGTATATAACGCACCCAGAATTAAACTGACTCGACGCAAAATTTTCGCAAATGACTTTAATTTTGCAACAGAAAATCATTATTATATGTAAGTTAAAATTGAACAATACTTTTAAAATAGGAGACCGACTGTTTACTTATTTTTTGTCTTTATTAATGCCAATTCTCTCCTCTCTTTTCTATTCGAGATACATTACATTATTTACATACACTATAATAGCAATTTTCAATTACTACTGTAACACCGTTATTCAGCTGAAATTTCTACTGCACACACTGACTGTAGATTTAAGTCCCGCTTTATAGAATGTTGGTATTTCATCTTAACCGTAGGACCGGATAGTTTGACTATTGAACCGAGATCTAAACGCTTTTAAACGTTAAATTCGTTCCTTTTTACGTAATATGTATATATAGGGGCCAGTCGTGGCGCAGTGGCACAAGCGTGTGATTCCCATTCAAAGAGTGTAAGTATTTAATATTTCCAATTTCTTCGCTCTGGTATCGAGGTAAAGCGCAGCGTTAAGTTCCGCCATTTAACATGAAATACCTCTAAAAATCGGTGGAAAATGAAGAACGGAGTGTTATAAAACTAGGTACCTACCCTGCTGTGTAAAGGATACATGTTAGCGTGAAACTAAAAAAAATATATACTCACGCTAAACGAATACTTTGTTTTGAATATGCAAACAAAACATTGCTTCATAACAAATTTTATGTTACATAAAACGTTTATTTCTGCGAATCTAGTTATAGCATTAAGTTATTTTAGTACATTTCCACAATCGTCTTTGTTGAATAATCGGGACTATTTAGATTAAGTAGTGGCGCTTAGATATTGAAAAACATAGGTAATAATTACAAAACAAAAATATGTTTTATTTATTTTTACCTTCACGCTGTATTCCGCAGCGTTATGACCAAGTTCCCCACATTCCGCCGAATTTGGAGGCATTGCGTGATAGGTGACGGAACTTAACACTGCACTTGCCTCGATACTACAGCAAAAGAAATGGAAACATTAAATATTTCCACTCCTCGAGTGAGAATCGAACCCACAACCAATCGCGTTTACAGTCCCACTTATGTGCCCCTGCGCCACGACTGGCCCTTATGTTTATGTTATATATTTAACGACTAAAATATATTTTTATATTAAAATAAATACATATATCTATTAATACGTGAAGGATAACTTTCGATCACTTTTTACGAAGACTGCATACTTAGAAAATTGACATTTACTCGTATTATACTTTACGTTCTTATTTTAAAGGTAAGAAAATACTGCGGGCTATATTTTTTATTATAATGTATTGGAAATACATAAAAACATAACAATAAATATTACACTAACATGTTTTTGACAAATACATTTGTATGAAGTGACTACACGTTAACGGTTTCTAATATACATACAAATATGCTGATTATTATAATTCGATGTGTACTATAATATAAAAACAATTATTTTTTTCTTTTATATATATTTTAAAAAATTTTAAGGGCTATTAACACACTTAGGATAAGAAAAACATTTTTCGAAAATGTTTAAAAATGATGATCCTAATAACAAACAATAGTTCTTATATACGTATAATAATTTTTACGTAGGCTGTTTCAGAACATATGAACGGGTGCTTAGACAATTTCCAGGAGGCGCGGGTTCAAATCCTGCTGCATTCAAAAAAAAGTACATTTTCTAAAAATATTCCTAAATTTACACATATTATTAAATACAATAACGAGTTTGTAAATTAGTTTGAATTGAAAATTATCTAATTTGATGAGACTCTATATCTCGGTGCGCGACATTTGCAACAATTACGAACGCTCGGTTGCATTTGCATTGAAATTACTCGGCTGTGAATTTACGGAATTTAGTGCCTTATTATGTCACAGTCTGCGCCAGACTTGACTGTAATTATAATAATAGATAGACACCTTTTGAATAGATACCTTTATGAATAGCTTATTTACTAGCTTAGAATTCGTCGTCGTAGAGCGGTGTGTCAGCATTTGATTGTAAGGACGATGGTTGCGGGTTCGAGTCCCACTTGTGACTCATTATAAGTTGTTTTCGTTTCTCTGCTCTGGTACCTAAGACTACCTAAGATACCTAAGTCTAGATTTCGGGCGGAAAATGAGGAACGGCAGAGTCTTGTCAGTAGATTTTCTTTGACTACTCTACTGTGCGGAGCTAAAAATGTCATTATTTTTTAAATATTATTTTTATTATTATAATTGTAGGTTTGCAATAGTACTTTAAAATATATATGATTAAGTTACGTTAGAGTTATAGCAAAACCCTATATCATAAAATTTTGACATGACAATTTTCGTTCTCTTGTTTTAGCTCTAATTTGAAAATATGTCACCAGGCAACAATATAAGAAACCAACTAATATGTAAATTTTGTTTAATTACACCCTGTTGGGGTATTTTCTAATAAAAATAATTTTAAAATTTCGACTTTAGAATTTTTAATCAAGTTTTTAAGTACTTACTTTTCAACAACTTTAACAAACAACAATTTAAAAAGAATTCAACTTATTTACTGACATATAACATACTTTCTATTATACTTTAATATATTGTATTTCTAAACAGTTGGATGTTGGAGCGTGTCCAGGCGTTAACTATTTGGAGCACGTACAAGCGCGTGTCTCTTTGCAAGCAACCAGGAGGGGAGACCTGCGGATCGCTTTGACTTCTCCCGCCGGAACTAAAGTCACTTTACTTGCTCCCAGGTAAAATATCTGCTTATAAAAATATGCTTAAATGCAGTTTATGTATCGTTGAATTTGAATTTGTAGAAAATTGAGCTTAAAATTTTGTGTAAAATTTTAGAAGAGGGTAATCTTAATTGTTATTATAATAGGGACTTAGATTTTTTTCTTAGGTATATTTTGTGTTTTCTTACAAATTAATTCAAATGAGGCAATTGTGGCTCAGTAGGAAAAAGTTTGACTATAAATAGGATTGATTGTGGGTTTAAATCCCACGTGGGGGATTTTTTTTATCACTTTGCTTTGGTAAGAAGACAAAGGGCGACGTTGAGTTTCGCCTCTCACACAATATCTCGATTTCGGACGGAAAGTGGAGATCGGAGTATCTTAACACTATGTTCTAACCATCCTGTTATGCTGAACAAAGGGTGAAGCTACTTTTTTCTTCTTACAAATAAATTGAAAAATTGAAATTGAACTGAACTGAACTTTTTTAGAGAATAAAGGATGGAATTTGATACAGTTAGAAACTTTTATGAAAAAGTAATATGACAAGCTTATATTTTTATAATAATGCATTAGATGTACAATGCATAGATTAACTATACTACTTATGCATATGATGGTTAAAAATAATTTGCAAATATATTAAATTATGTTAAATAAAAAGGCAAATTTAAATAAATATATCTTTTAATTTTATGATAACATGAGTGCCGCGCTTTATGTCTTAATTATTTTAAATGTGAATTTTGAAATGGTATTGGGCTTACGTCATATTAATATTTTATTAGGGTATTTAATATTTATGAATACAACATTTTATATTTTAAAATAAAAATAGTAAATTCAAATAGTAATTTCATATAATTTTTTTTTGAATAATGTATGTTTGTGTATACTTAGTATTGTGTATGTATATACATATGTATGTTATTGTATGCACAAAAAAATAGATATCCATACTAATATTATAAATGCGTCTGTCTGTCTGTTAGACTATCACGGCTTAACTACTGAATACCGAGGGTCAATCATATCATCCCGTTAAGGGAGGAAATAGGGGATGAAAATTTATATGAAAAGTACAAACCGTTTAACCTTAACGAGAATGCGAGCCCTCGAAGATGTTTTTCACCGTCATTAGTTATTATGTATAAGTATGTTTATACTTATATCAATACTTTTTGAAATTTATTGCATTATTTTATAACAATTTATTTATCTAAATATTAACAAGTGTAAATGAAAGGCCAGTCGTGGATTCGATTACCATTGGAGGAGTGGAAATATTTATTATATCCATTTCCTTCGCTCTGGTGTCGAGGCAAAGCGTGGCATTAAGTTCGGCCACTTAACGCGCAATGCACCCAAATTCGGCGGAAAGTGGGGCATGGAGTGTGTTAACACTAGGCTCCCTCTGCCTACCCTGCTGTATGCGGAATACAGCGTGAAGCTAAAAAAAAGAAGTTCTTATCCGTTATTGATCTGCGTTTACTTATCACGATAAGGCGGTCATTGCTCATGTTTTTTTTAAAAATCATGTATACTGGCGCAAAATAATATTATTGTACAAAAGTTACAATAAGAGTTTTAACGGAAATTGACAAAGGCTTTAAAGATTTTCGAACAAAATACACTGAAAAAGGAAGAATATACAGGCTTTTTCATTTGTAGGATATATTCATTCATATATTTACATACAAATGTACATACATTTGTATGTATGTATGTTTGCATGCATACGTTACATGTAATGGCTTGTTATACGCCACATGGAATTTGTGGAACTCTTGTTGAGATATTCTGAATATGTTTCACATAGTGTTGCCCAAATTCAGTCTTGGTCTTGCAGTCTTGGTCTTGTTCTTGCGTTTTTGCAAGACCAAGACCAAGAACAAGACCGCGTATTTTTAGCAAGACCGAGACCAAGACTGACCGTGCAAGATTTGAGCAAGAACAAGACATAGCCTGCAAGACTCTTGCGTCTTGCAGCTAGGACTTAGCGCTATTTCACTGAGTATTTGCCGCTTTTCGGAAGTACATGGTTATGATACACGCGCCGGCGGCTTCTTTTGAAATCTAAAACAATCGTTGCCGCCACGCCGAAATCATAACATTTGACACTATTTGATTGCCGCCATAGGGCGTAGGCGTAGGTATACTCATGCAAAATAATTTCGAATTATAAGAGTACCTACAGGTGTTCCTGTTGGTGTTTTTTTACATGTTTTAGCAAATGTAAGCTTATAAATCATAAATGTTTATTAAGAAACAGTTACTTCCATAGAAAACGACATATAGGTCAGTTGATTTTTCGAATTTCTTATCAAATCTTCAGTTATTTATTAATCTGATTGATCTTTACTATGGCTACGTTAATTCAAGCTCACAATGTTCCAATTCTAATACGTTTTTCAAGATTTAAAGTAAACTTTAATAAATAGTAATAGACTAATAGGTAATTGCAAGACTTGCAAGACTCTTGCTGCAAGACCAAGACCAAGACCAAGACTGGGAGCGCAAGACCAAGACCAAGACCAAGACCAGGTGTATTGGCGCAAGACCAAGACCAAGACTGGCTAAGTCTCGTCTTGTTCTTGCATTTGGGCAACACTAGTTTCACATTTCAAAATTGTTTAATTTAAACGAAATGCATGTATTTATTACTTTGTGGTCACTTGGAACATATCGTATAAGATTATTTGGAAGATCATTCAAAACACTATAATATATTTAATTACAATTATTTGACCTAAAAGATTTCAAATTACGAATATAGTATGCAAATTAACAACGTCTGTCACACGTAAAGCTTGCTTACTATAAATTGTCTCTCTAACATAATACACAAACCATACAAACATACAAAGTGTCGTCATTAATATAAAACATAATTTCATATAAATAAAACATAATTTCATATAAATATTAATAATATTCCCGCTTCAATAGCATTAGAACAAGCTATGAAACATTAAGACGATATATTATATTGCATTCGCATCTAATGTTCAGGTCTGATACGCGATACATCTCACTCCACGCCATTCGACTAACTTACGGCGCAATTACAGAACTTGGAGGCAGTCAGTGGCGCACTTTATCACTCTGGAACAGCATACGTAGCAATAAAACCTCGTTTCGTTCGCTCTATGCAATGTTCTTCTGCGATAGCGTCGAACAATTTAAGTTCTTAATACATGTCGCGTAAAACTGACAATGATGTGAACGAAATAATTAGATAGATGTTCATATTTTATTATTAGGTTTTGTTTTGTTTGCGACTGTATTTTTATGTTTGGTTTTATATATTGTTTAGTTTGACATATTTAAATTTGATATATTCATTAAAATTTCACTTAACGCAAAGTTTCCAATTCGGGCTGAATGTGTTAGGCGGAAAGTCTTGACACTAAGTTCGATCCCATGCACGTGTCAAAGCGTTAAAGCGTTAAGCTTCTTTTTCATTTACATTTCAATACTGCCATTTATCCTTACAATGTCTTTATGTCAAGCATAATGTAAATAACGGAGTGTATGCAAACTAAGTGAAGACCAGTTAGATTACTTAAGGAAAAAAAATCGTGTAGCTGAAGGAAATTCTTTCCCATAAAATATATGAAAGGTTTTTTTTATTTTATTTGCTGTAACTTTATGTTATAATTTTCTATAAAAATTCTTATACAATATAATTTTAGCTGTAACTTCAAAGTAGAATACTGAAAAGTGCATCCTGCTCGACAAATGGCGTCATTTCAAAGTTATACGGCTAATTAGTAAAGTAATTTAACATTAAATAGTTTTACTCAAGGGAGGTGACTTAATTATACTTCGGTACATAGCTAAAGGTCTGACAGTTTACAAATTGGCTTTTCCACATACGTATTTCGTTTCTTAGAATTAAAGAGTATATTATAAGAAATTTAAAAGTTGTTTTGCTATTTTGTGTGTGAAACTAAAATGAAATAAGATGTCAAATATTATTACAATTTAAGAGTTTTAGGTAGGAAATGGCTTGGAAGGAATACGCTTGTTATAGGCATATAAAGTTTTGTTTAACTGAATTCTCTGTCAAAAATGCTATGTCAAAAATATTTGCATTATATTTTATTCATAGTATTGTTTTATTATATTTATGTTACTCTAAGTAACTGAAAATATTTTTTACTTTGAAAATAGTTTAAACATAACCCTTATATAATTCAATTTTATATAAAAGAAAATGAAAAAAATATTAAATGATACATCTCGCATAGAGTGTTTGACAGAGGGAGCTTAAAACACTTCGTTCTCCACGTTCTACCTAAACTCAACGCCATATCTTACCTACCTAAACCGGAAAAATTAAAAAATAAGTTATAATATTTTAATTTCTCTAGTCTACTATGGCAAGGTGTGGCGTTAAGTTCCGCATTTTACACAAAAAAACACTGGTATCATATATTATAGTAAAACACATATATACCAACTCAATTAACTACACTTTCAAGTTTGACACTTCCCAACTGCGCCACGATGGATCTATTTTCTCGATTGTTTAATCATAACGTCGATAAATCATGAATTCGATGTCGCTTTGATTTTTCCATGTTAGAGCTGTCAACTCTCTTCTAATAACAGCCGTACTTTATCTTCTTCGATCGTTTTGACGATGACGGATTATTACTTATAAAATATTAGACGAATATACATAACATGCTCATTATGTGAATTTGCTAAGTATCTTAATTTATAAGAACGTTCACGTTTTTTTCACATAGTAGGGTAGTCAGAGATAACATATATAGTATTAAAACACTGCGTTTTCCAATTCTTTTGCTTGAAATCGAAATATTGTATGTTGAGTGGCGGAACACAACGCTAAACTTGTCTTAGGTACCTAAGAGTCAGCCAGAGCGGAGAGTGATAATAATATATAATTTTCCTCCGAGTGGGAATCGAATCCACGACCATCGCGTTTACATTCAGTCGCTGTCCCACAGCGGCCCCAAAAAGCCTTAAAAGAAAATAAAGCATATTATTTTTACATTGAAGACTATAAGTTTCTTTACAGATTTATCTTGTAAAGATTGAAAGGTTATAAAAACAAGCATAAGTTGAAGAAACTTATAAACAAATGAGAAATGAAATTAAAACTAAAATTGCTATTCTGAATTTGTTTTATAATAACAATATAAATTTCATCAAATTTAGAACATACTAATAATAATGTTTTAGTCGTGCAATTTTATGCTTTTGTCCTCATGACAGGGTAGAGTGAGACTAGTGTCAAGATACTCCGTTCACCGCTCTTCGCCCGAAATCGAGACATTGCGTGTTAACTGGTTGAACTAAAGACTAAAGGTCTTTAGTTCAATTTAAATGCTGCTTACCGTAAAAGGAAACTATATATGGCAATCACACACAGTGATATTTTATATACAATTATATATTTTTATACTTTTTTATACTAAAAAACTCTGTAAAGAAAATGAAATCAAAGAATAAGAAATGGCTAAACATAATTTGTATTCCAACAGACCGCATGACTCTTCGCGTGCCGGTTTCAACTCTTGGCCGTTTATGTCTGTACACATGTGGGGAGAATCGCCGCTCGGAGTATGGCAACTGGAAGTTTCTAACGAAGGACGATATATGGGTAAGCTAATTATTCTATTCAAATAAAATGTCAACTATAATATGTGTATATTACTGTAATAGCCTAAATTACAGTAAATATTGATTTTCAATTAATCTTAAGATTTACCAACTTTAAGGGGAAAATAAAGAACTGTTTTTGATTTTTATTTATTTTTAATTTTCCTTTGGTATAACTTAGATATTATTAAGACAATTATTAAATTATTGGGTAAACATTGATAACATTAATTTAGAAACAATTCGGGCATTATTAAAGTTGGTGAAATTAAGTTTTACCTCGAAAATCTTACAAACAATTCGTGTACGGGCTACGAACGAACGGCTTTTACTACATGTGAAAAACAGCCTTCTGCACGATAAATTTGAAAAAAAAAAACTTAGTATTGATATTTTTTTGTGTTTTCAAATAAAAAAAACAAACAATAAAATACAAAAGTAATCTTTAAGACGCTGTTTCGTGTATATAATCTTGTATAATAATAACATGTACACACATGTATAATAAACATATAATTACAACATGTACATTAATAACATAGTATGTTATGTACCCCGTGTTAACAATTCAATATTAAACATATCATATTAAAATAGGTATATCATAGTAAACTGTTATCGTACGATGTAACGATGACGCTTTTACCGCTCTCAGCACACTTTCTCATGAAAGCAAAGTTTACACGCTCAAGGAGTGTTGACCGTCATCGAGTGCTCTACAAGTTTTCTGATGCAAGCTATAAAATGTGCAGCCAGCTTGATTCACAAGCGTATTGAATATCGTAGTTTGTTGAGTGTCAACTGCCAAAGAAAAGTTTTCGTAACGCTAAAAGTTCCCAAAGTAAAAATGTTTCTTAGTAAATATATGTAAAAACACATAAATATATGTAAAAATATATATTTTTTAAGAATACAAATATATTATTTTTTTAAATGAAAAGAAAATATATATCGCTCTCTTTAAATGATGCAAATAAAATAGAGAAAATATAAATAAAAGTTCGCAAAAAGTCTCAAAGACTCGAGCCATATTTGATTTAGTAAGGTTAATACGACTTACTTTATGAACTTTTTCAGCGACAACCTAAAAGATATAAATCTCAATAGCATTTTCTTTTAACGAGGAAACTTAGTTTAGTCACGAGAGATTCAAAACTTTACTAATATTAAAGTCTAGAAAGATCGTATAAATCGGAACCGAGTGTAACTTTCCAAAGTTTACTAATATTTATCGATACATAAGGGATTTACAAATCTACTCACTTTCGAATTAGGTCGGGCAACATTACAAGATTGGTCGTTGACTTTATACGGGACAAGTACGCCGGCTGCTAAAAATGATCCTATACCGTTCAGAAGTCCAATAATCCGGAATAGAAGCAACGCGACACGTCCCGTAGTCGTTCAGGCTGGCAGGAAAAATAACAGAGGGAAATCTGTCCATATAGTACCTACACAGTACACAGTGGGTTTAGTAAAACGGAAAAAGAATAAAAATTCCAAGAATCCAAACAGGAATTCGCAGAAAAAACAAGGTCGGCCGGCGACGCGTTCGCCCATAGAGAGCACTTCGTTGCGGGTGACGTCAGCTGTTCCGGACTTAAGTCTGAATTTGCAAGGGGATTTGACGGACCCCCTGTCAGATGCCAGAGGGCGTAAGATGTCAAGTTTGTTCGAGCAGTATCCGAAAATCCAACGAATATACCCAGCGCCCCTTCAAGCCAACGGTACCTTGCATGTTGTCCGTCGATACGTTTTGAGTTTTATTTGGTGGCCATTGTTTTATTTGCGCTTGCACGTCCACCTTGTTTCAGACTATATATGAATCTTTGCATGTCGTGTTTGCGTTTATATTAATTTTCTAGAAATTGCGCTGAAATAATTTTGTATCTTTTTTATTATTATTTTTTTAGATGCTGTAGAAATATTTTGTTTATGTGATTTGTTTTATTCTGTTGTGTATTTGATATTGGGCTTACTATTAAAATAACAATTTCCGAACTTCAATAACAATCCCGCTTGAATCAAAGCTTCACTTGGTCCGTCCTTGTCTAAATTTTAATAGTAACTCCAAGTAGGTTAGATATTATTCAGAAACCAATTCACTTATATGCTTCTGTGTCTGTAATCTTTTAACCCCTTTAATGATTCCCCACATTGTTACGACGTATACAAGGCTTCAATACAATTTCTGTGACCTTATATTTCTACGGTAGACAAAAACGCTTTGAAATCGTATACCACTATTCATTTTAATTACGTAACTGAAAAGATGACGTTCAGAATTGTTTTTGCGTCATACCACAAACAAAACATGGAGGGTTTTCATTAAAATTTGACACACAAGACACGCAACTAAGTACGTTTGACAGCGGATCTCATTAATAGTAACGCGGGTGGTTTGTTTATAGCGGGGCCCTTGACGCAGTGGGAGTTAATATTCTACGGTACAGAAACACCGGCTCAGGAGTACGACGCGTCGCCTGAGACGAACTCTGTGGGAAATGGAGTGACTCTGTGGAATGCAAAGGTCCCCGATACGCCGGAGGAAGTGAGACAGAACACCATTGATGACGATCTCGCTTTAGTCTGGCATGATTCACACGCGGTATGTAGAATTTGCTGATATACTTATTTTTTACTTAATTAAGTTGGTCTCAGTTGGTTTATTCGTATAATATAACTGTTGTATTTGAATAGTCAATCAAAAAAAATTAATAACTTTTTTTATTGCAAAAATACAAATAGAAACCCTTATAATTTTAAATTTATTTCGATTAGACACCAATTGATTTCTTATTTTAAAGTATAAATAATATTGTTTTTGACGCGAGAAATATGATCTAAATGCTGATTTGTTTTTATTATTATATGAATAAAGCGTTTATGCTGCTAAAATACACTTCTAGCGTAATATCAAGTCCATATATATAAAATTTAAAATAAAAAATCAGCCAAAAATAAACTTTTTTCCTATGTTTAGCTCTCTTGTAAAAAAGTATAATTTAGACTTGTAGCACTATTGTATTAAAGAGGCGATATATGTATATCATTTAATAAAATGTTTTTAATGACGCAAATCATTGCATATTCACTGTATTTTCAATGAAATTTATTGCTTTGTTTAATTATGTTACATTAAAGTTATAATTCATATTTTTTGTTATTTGATTTAAATTAATATTATTTAAAACACTGTAATAATTTTTCACCTAAAGTAATAAACAATAGCAAAAATATTTATGAACTACACATGCACGAGTGGCTCAGCTACTTTTTTCTCGTTTCCACGTTACTCCATCAATCATAGTCTTTATATGAAATTGGAAAAAGATTGTTATTTGTGTATATAACGTAAACTTGATAAACGTATTCATTTAATTATAAACTAGTTGCTGCCCGCACCTTCGTTTGCTTAGACTTAATGACTTTTAACATCAAAATAACCTTCACGCTGAACAAAGCGCAATTTCTTTATATCTTATAGTATAGCTAGTCTATCATTTGGTTTACATCAGGCGCTCTACTCTTTAAAATTAATTATATTCTAAATCCAGGCCAATCAAAGTGTGACTGCAAACGTTACTGGTTGTGGGCTCGATTCCTACTCGCGGAATATTTCATCATTTTTTTTTTTGCCTGCAAGGTGTCGAGCCATTTACCACGCAATGCTTCTAGAATTCGGTGGAAAGTAGAGAGCGGAGTGTCTTAACATTACGTTCACTCTGCGTACCCTGCTGTGTACGGAACACAGCGTGCGCAAAAAAATCTAAATACTGTTTAAGCTTAAAAGCTTTACAATGAAAACGATTTTATTCAAATCTTTTATTCAAAACTTTCTGTCTGTACTGTTTTCTTATAGTATAGAGTGATATTTTTCTTATTGTATACATTTAATTTATTTATATAGTTATCCAATTATGTTCATTTTTTGTTCATTTTTTAATCACAATTAACGTGAATTTCTTTAGAATAACGTCATAATAAAGTACAAATTACATTTGATCTGTATTAAAACTTTTATAACCATTCGCAGATAGAGTTTTTATAGATAAAGTTATATCGCACTACTACGAACAGTATTAACATCGTGTCAATTTAACTTATCTACAAGATACATATATATATATAAATACATGAAAGCTGATAATATTACACTTAAATTTATTACAAATTTGATCTGTTTTACCTACAACGTTGATATATGATAAATTGCTACATAACAGCTAAAGGTTACTCATCATAAAAAAGTAGCTTTACATATTTTCCTATATAGAGCAGTATGGTTATAGAGAACCTAGTAACAAGACACTCCGTTACGTGTCCAAGACATTACGTGTTCAGTGGCAAAGTCAATACCGCGTTTGTTGTGTAGTAGGTACTAAAGCGGAGAAACGAAAATAATTTTAAGTATATTCATTGCCCCAAATGGGAGTTGAACTCATAATTAGTAGCGTCTACAGTCAAACCCTGTGTCAAAGGGCCACGCTCTCAAAATGGTTACTCATCAAAAAAACTCGGAAATCTTTTGACATACATATATAAAACTTAGTAGTGAGCTAGTTTATTTCTGTTTATAGTTAATATACGTTCATTAAGAATGACTTTTTGATATGCCAGGTTTTAAGGAGGCGGTTTCAACTTTGTATGGAAAATACCTTAATTTTATGCTACAAAATAAAATTTTGTCACGAAGGTCACTCAAAGACAAGGGCAGACAAAGTCGAGGGCAAAAGCTAGTGACATACATAAGCTTCGTCTAATAATAGCGTTTATTGACGATTTATCTTCCGCTGTCGGCCACATGATACTCTTATAGCTTTATCAAAAGTTAAGTACTGTCTTGGTCGAGTCGATAAGTTGATACCCGACACTTTGAAAGTCGCGCTTTTGTGAATTGTCGAGAGAAGTATACGATAATGCTACTTGAATGTACTTTGATTTTTCCTTTGAAGTTTGCATGTATGGTGTTTTAAATTGTTATACTTTAAATATTTATAATTTTGTTCTATTTTTGGTGGAGATTACATTATATAAATACAATAAAGAGTACTTCATGTAATACTCAAACAATTTGAACCGGATTAATCGCGTCTATTTTTGGTATTCGAAAATACTATTTAGAAAACTGTACGTTTTTAAGGCTTTAATATTTTGTGGTCATAGTTATACTATGGTAGGGCACGTGACCAGCATTGTGAGGTAGAGTACTAAAAATATTCACGATAATCAGGTTGAAATAGTTTCATTTCAAAATGAGTTAAAATCACGGAAACAAACTACCTTATTATTTTGCTAATTCTGCGATGTAAGATACTTATATTATTTTTTAATTTGGAGAGTAACACGTTACTGTATGAACAAAATTTCAAATAGTTAATAAATAAGTTTATAATATGAACAGATTAGGTACTGATAAGCTATATACATTTTTCATTATACTTTGTACAAGATAGCTTGATCTTTTTGACAGATGTCAATTTTTCTGATCGACATAACTTTGCAATGACGATATATTATTTTCTTAATTCAATAATTTTAAAAATTGTAAAAATATTGAATGAAATATGTAAACAATGGAACATTGAAAGTAATAGACGCTTGTACAATGTTACACCGAATGACGTTTATTGATGTGCTACGTCCACTTTGACAATTTTATTGAACACGAAATAATAATTAAAATACGTGTTGGTCACACAAGCTCCGACAACTCTGATTATGATGATCTTGGCTTTGCTCCTCTTCCTTGATAAAAACTATTTTAAAGATAAAACTATTTTATTTTTAACCTCAATTTTTCATACAGGATTATTCTTGGATCTCCAATAGGTGGTTCAGGCCATGAGACCCAACAACTCTTCCATAGGAAAATGCGTTAAAACGTGCAAATATCATCTGTTGAAAATATTTATGCTATTTTTTAGACTACTAGATAATTTTTGTTTCCCGTCACTAGCCCTTCCGTCAAAAAGATCAAGCTATCTTGTACAAAACATAAAGTTAAATTCATTCAAAAACATCTTTAGCCGAGTTTCACTATACTTGTGTATTACAAAATGTACATACTTTAAATATTAACTGTTATATGATTAAAAAAGTAGTTTTAATCAAAGCGATATTAATTTGTACATTTTCACATGTAGATATTTCGTTTGTGCTGACGTAGAGCTGCCGGAAACGCATACGAATTCGGTATGACTCTACATGTCCTTAGTTAATAAATGTTGTGTGATAATGATACTATTGTCATTAATTCTCCTAATATTAATGATTAGATTTTTATGTAAATCATTAATCTTTACTAAAAGTTAAAAAATGTGTTATATGTTATTAGTTAATAACTGATATATGTATTATAGATTTTTTATATATAATGTAGAGCGATTAGCAAATTAATAGTACGTTTAAAAACGGTAAAATTTATTGCCAATAGAAAATAAAAAAATCAATATTATTTTGAACTTTTTGCTATATGGTTCGGTGTGATTTATATTTTTTGAGGCCGTCGTTGCACAATTGAACAGCATCTAACTGTAAACACAATGTTAGTGGGTTCGATTCCCACACAGGCGATTTTATTAGGGCACTATATTAAAATGTTTATTTCTTCACTCTGGTATCAAAGCGAGGCGTTTAGTTCCGCCATTCAACACACAATGCTCTAGATTTCGGGCCATAAAGTGGCGAACGGAGTGTTTTGACACTATGTCCTCTCTGACTACCCATTGTACGAGAAAACGCTTAACACTACATAATATTTATATAATTTCCCATAGATTCGTGAAGAAGGCCCAGCTGTGGAATCAGGCGGGTACGCAGCCAGCGGGTGCACCACCCACGCATCACAAGCGCCCCACCGGTGCCTAGGTTTGTGCCTGTTACTCCTTCTCTTCCTATCAATCCCCACCCAAATACAGCCTCGTAGACTTAAACATGCACTAACAACTAGATTAAACTATAGAAGTAAGCAAAATGTAATAGATAGTGCTGTAATGAAGAGTGTAAGACCGCCACGGGCGCCGTGCTTGCGAGCTTCGAGCCTCCTACCCGGTGCTGGTAACCTAGTACTTGAAGCTCACAATTATAGTTGAATTCATACTGTTTTCTATATTAAGAGTACATTACCGTATATTTTATATTTGCAAATAAAATTTGTTTATTTGGAACCTCCTTTATATATGTTGGCTCCAACTTCTATGTAGATTTTAATGGCCAATGTCTAAGCCAATATTGGCGTAATAATATTATTATTGATATAGTTTATTTAAATAATGATTTGAACAAAGTTGGAGCCAATATTTTAATCCAAGGTTAAGCTGTCTTATGTTTGTGCCTTTTCACCCTTCCTTCCTACAAGACAGTATAGAAGTAAACGCAAACCGCTTTCATTAAGTCACTAACGAACAAACCAATGCTATTCGAAGTTAACTAATCAAGAAACTTTCAACTATATTTTAAATTATGGCTATAGTTATAATTTTTTTATTTTAAAATCATTATAATTTTTATAAGCATAATAAAATAATAAAGAAGGTTACATATTTATTAATAATGTTCTATTTTATTTTCTATTATTATATATTTATTATCTGTAATATTAATGACATTTAATATGTCAAATCAGATTTTAGTAAATTATCAAAACGTCAAATAAAGTTTGTCCTATTTTCGTATTTTATTTAAGTAAATAAAATTGTAAAATAATTCTATTTGCTACAAATATTTTATTTTTGAGTTTTGATAAATTATAAAATTGAACCGCGTATTAATTTTGCGTCTGCTTTGGTATTTAATTCAATATAAAAGTACGTTAATATTTAATTTTAATATTGTATTACTTTATACTGTCTAGTTTTCCCTTTTTAGTCTTCGATTAAAGACAGCAATTATATACTAAATTGCACTAACTGCTGAAATAAAAACAGGTGAGCGAATAGGGTTGTTAATGTTAATAAAAATAATCTGATTATCGTTTTTGTTTTCATATCCAAATGTTATGTGTAATAATTTATTTGCTTACTAATTAAAGTTTTTAAAAACTAAAAATACCAGTTTGAGTAGGCCATATTGTATTCAGAATATTTTACGAACTTGACAACCCTAAGAGCTCCCCGATTACCACGGAGCTGGTTTCGCTGCCGCAGTACTTGAATCTTGTGTTTTATTTAGTTAAATTCATACATAAGTACAAGATGTTATTATATATTTCTTTTTATTTAGAACTTCCGATCGCAATAAAATTATCATAATATTTACTGGATACTGCCACAATGCAATCATGTTTCAATCGTACTTAATAAGGACCTGTTTACATTAGTTGGAACTTTAGGTAGAGTTTATTTTCAGCTGTTCACTATAGTCCAAATCTATATAATTTTTGTAACTTGTTTAGTAATAAATAATATATACTATAATATAAATATATGGGATACGTAACTAAATAACTTAATTTTTACATCGCAGTGATTTAAAAATACGAGTAGAGCTAAAATTTCGGAGGTGTTCAATACTTTAATACTAATCAATAAATAATAAAGGCGTTTCTGAATGACTGCGATATAAAAGGAAAAATATGTTAATTTTTAAAATGTCCAATAATCTCATAGGTGTTTTATAATATCACATTATTCGGCAAAATTAAAGAGCTAGAGAACAAGTGCAATTACATACATTATTAATATGTATTTTGAATCGATTACGTCCATTTTGCTCGGGTAATTGCATTGAATGGTGAAATAAATGGACATGTAGTAAGTAAATCGTAATAAATAATAAGTATAGTTAGAAAATGCCTGCGGTACTTAAGATGGGATGCGGGCGATTGTTATACATATATTTATTTGGCCATCATTTAACTTAGAGATCAGTAGAAATCGTTATTGTAAAATTAATTAAATTTTTGAGTGCCAAAATCGTGATACAGAGCTCTGTTAATTTAAAACATGAATAATTTTAGCTTATCTCAAAGTCTTCCAAACTGAAATAAGTTGTTTTGTTTAGGAAAATCTATAGAAACGAATGCTACTTTTATATTTTCATATTAATAAGGGGTTAATAATAGGCTCCACAATTAATAATCAATCCCTTCGATTACCCTATTTAATATGTTAATATAAACATTTAGTTAGTGATGGCCTAAATATTCAAGCATAATTTGTTAGTTAACTGAGACCCTAAAACCTCCATGTTACAATAGGTACATACATATGTTTTTTTACAATTGTTACGTTATACAAATAGATATTTATTGTTTGCCACCAACCAGATATTGGCAACCTCCGGACACGATACCAAATGTTGTGCATTTAATTTCTCGTGTTTCCTATAATATTTTATTTATTGAAACATAATAGATAGAAATAATAATTATTTAGCTTAAAATGTTATTGAAATGGTTTAAATAGTTTTGGCGATATTTTCTTATATCCAATCATATGGTAGAAGAACCGTATAGAGATGTCGAAAATTCGTCACGACTTTGTTATAAAAAATGGACATATCCTGTACAATAAGTTTGGAAAACGATAAATTTTGCCTTCTAACCTTCTAAGTGTATTTATAGCGGCATTATCTTTGTGACAGCCATGAGCTCGTTCCATAGACTTTAACGGCCGAATGTTTAATATACGACTGTAGGATTTTGGGATAAGCAAGGCTTTTAACTTGAGTTGCCCAAATTCTCAGGATTTTAACTTTGTCAGCTTACATTTAATTAAATTTAAATTTGTAAACAAATTAAATATATACACATATATTTGTTTTTAAATGAATATGAGTAAATTAAATAAGTCAAGAGTGTCGAGGCGCAGTAAGTAGTCCGGTAAAAAGATGGTTTTGGGTTCGATTCCCAATCGGAGAATAATTTTGTTTTAACTTTTATTTCTTCGCTCTGGTATCAAAGACAAAGCGCTGCGTTGAGTTTCGTCATTCAACAGGCAATGTCTCAATTGCGAGCGGAATGTGGAGTCTTCTTGTCTTGACACTATGTTCTCCCTACCCTACGCTCTGCGGGTAAAAGCTTGAAGCTATAAAAAAATACGAGTAAATTAAGATTTTCATATACACACGAAACTCTTAAAGCTTTTAATTACGAAAATAACGTCCACGCTTGTTATATAATAAAAAAAAAGATTTTAATGAGCAAGGTCAAGGCTAATTCAATTTATTTACAAACACGCTAGAAAGTGCACAGAAATACTATACAAAAGAATCTAAATCACTTTCCTCAGTAAATGGAATGTGTACTTTGGCGGGTAGCAAATTACATCCGAATGTACGATTGAAAATTCCTTTTAGAATATATGCTTGGTTACAGTCTACTTCAAGCTTTAGTATTCGCTGGCGGATTGCTAAGAAAATTGCAATGTATGTTTATACCTCAGACGAGATCATAAGAACTGAATCAAATAGCATACCTTTAACATAACTTACAGAGTTAAAGTGGATACTCATATTACTCCTCGATTACATTTTAAATATTCAGCAATGGAAACGTTCTATCTGCGTACATCAAATAAATAATTTATTTTGATATCTTATAATGTAAACATTTTATGTGCATTCTGATATTCTACTCAGTTATGTTTGTTGAAATTTAATATGTATGCTTAGTGTGATGTGTTTACAAATTTTTCTCACAGAATACCGTTTTAAAAAGATACATTAAAAGTTTAAAAATTCAATATGTAGTCGAATTAAAAGTTCATCGCAGGTATAATTGGGCGAACAAGAAGTAAGGATTAATTTCCGAATTTTTTATATATAATTAAATATTGAAAATAAGTAAATATTATTATTGCAAAACATTAAAATAAACCTTGCCTATATATCTATTTTCGTGATCAGACTATCACAACAGCTGTCACTCAGATATTGTCGCAGTCATAACAATATGTAGTTCCCTGTGAATAAATAAACATAATAATTAGAATAAAATTTAATTTCATATTGTGGTTGTGATCATAGAAGTGATTGCCAATCCATCTAAAATAGAACGATGTAAATATGTAGGTTATCGTTATAAATAAATTTGGAGACTTGTACAAATTGCTCACATGTAAATTTAAAACGACTGAATTCAAGATTTTTCGTCGACTGGTAGCTAGAGTAAATGTAAAGTTTCTACTACTTCATTATTGTAAGTTCACTCTACTACAGTAAGGACAGCTGTCATATATTGTAATAATAATAATCGTTCGATGTTAGCAAACGTTAAGCTCATTTTTATAACAGTTTTGGTGTATGTAAAAATCATCGATCGGCGATTAAGTAGAAACTAAATAATGTATTTATTAATGTAAATGCTGAATAATTTGTATATATTGAATCCGATGTGAATGAAAAGTAATAATAAAAAATCTTTTATTACAAAATGTATTTAGATTTTCATTTAATGTTTGTAGTGTCTTGTCTCTGATCACTGTTTCTGTAAACGGGCAATTAGTTCATAAGTTAGTTGTACACACATATATATATCTATACAAAGGTGTAAACCAAACTGACGTTAAATATAGGCTTCTCTTGTGTTTGTATTGCATGTACGCTTCGCTTTATACTTTCTAACGTTAAAATAACAACCGCTCAAAGCTTTGAATTTACTAAAATAAATTTCCCTATTAATTTCATGTTATTTTGAACGTTTTTTTTTCTCCTGATTTCATTTAATTTTGTACACGTCTTTAGCATGCAGCACTAGTATTAACGTCCGTTTGTTTTATCATTATATATCGTAAACAAAATTATCTGAGATCAGTGACGAGATTCTACTTACAAACTCCCTTCGAGCCCTGTTTTCATAATCTATCTGCGACTTCGAGCCTCATGAATGGACCTTCTGCATACAACGCTGCATGGACGCTGGTACGGTGCTGGGTGGTGTCGGACTGTCACGTTCTATCTCGTGTATTTATATATATTTGTTCTCTTCCACTAGAATGCGCCAAGGGTTTGCACTTGTACGACGGTCGATGTTACCAACGTTGCCCAGGGGGGACTTACGCCGGCGAAATCATTATGCAAGCCAATTCACGAAGACGTAACCTTACGTTATTGGAGGCGGGTGACTCTTCGGTCGCTAAGCGACAGGGCGACGTAACTAAACCTACAGCGATCGAGGCTTTTGATATGGAACCATCTAATTACTCTAAAACGCCTCTTGTGTGTCTCCCTTGCCACTACACATGCTCCACCTGTGTAGGACCTAATGGTAGTCAATGCTCCTCTTGCTTAGACGATGCCCAACTTTTTAATCAGTCCGATGTTGAACCCAAGTTTTACTGTTACCCTAAAACAGTGTTGCCACAAATTAAAAACGCGGATTGGCACTACAAAATGAACCTGATTTTGGTAATTACACTATCCATTGTTATCATCATTTCCCTTTACATTTTAATAGTTTGTGTGCTAAAACGAAGGGGTATTTACTGCTGTGGTAACAATTATGATTCTAATATAAAGATAGCGTATAATAAGTTAGCTGTGGACGATAAATATCAGAGCGCAGTTGAAATTGAAGAAGAAATTCAAAAAGCTCTTCATAAGTATTCAAGCGAGAGTGAATCGGAGGATGATTTGAAGTTATAGCGCTCTTTGACGTTTCGTCCAGAATATTACATATTATAAAGTCAATAATAGTCGTTACTCTAAACAAATGCAGGGCTTGTATTGTGATACAATCTATCTATTGTCACAATTTTTCTAAGTTTTTAATTTTAAGTTGATATTGATTTCAATATAAATTTTTAAATTGCAAATGTGTATTTGATACAAAATTTGATTTTTGTTGTGTATTATTTAGTCCAAAGACTTCATAGTTTCGGCTCTTTCTTTCGACTACTTTCATCTTTTATTTTCATTACTTATTTTTATAATACTAACATTATTTCGTACATCACATTCCATGTGTTTTAGTTTTAAGTTATATAATGTTAATGTAAGTCTAGGGCGCGGTTCCCTTACAAGCGAACAAGTAATATATACTCGCATTATATTGAATTTTGCAAAGCAAAAATGTTGGGCTTAATTGAATCGATATTTCTAAGGGTACGCACTGCAACGCTTTAGCAGACGATAATGCTCTTTAAGCCATAAGGAACATGGAATAATATTCTTCAACTTGCGTTTTCTATACTATTTCTTATTTGCTTAGTTATAATAATAGGTATACTTTTCTTTAATAACTTAGAACTTCTACTCAATCTTCTTTAGCTTATTTTTTATAATCTTTTTTATTTTTTTTAATAAAGTAATACACTGTCGTGCATAATATTTTTTTTTATAATACTTTTGCTCAAGTTGCCATTTCATTAGGTAAGTAACGAGCTTCCATTGTAAATATATTTTGAAAGTATGTAAATAAATGAGTTCCTATTTTTTGTTGAGTGTTTTATTAAATAATGGTATTGTATTATCTGTGATTGAACACATACTCTGAGATACAAGATCAATGTATTAAATTTCAAACAAAGTATCCTTTAATAACATAAAATTGTATAGTTAAAGAAAATTAAAAAAGGACATCGGGAATCCCCCTCATAAAGATAACCTAAAACTTAATGTTGTTAATAAGTTTCATAATCATCCATCCACAAAGAGAAAATCTTGTAATACTCTACTTGTTTTAATTACTATCATTTTCGCATCTAGCAGAGAGGGCAGACAAAATTTTATGTTAAGAGTTAAACTTTTTTCCCACTTTTAAGGCATTGAGTGCCGTATGACGGAACCAAACGCTCCGTTATGTTATATAGTAGCTCGAGTACTAGAGCTTCAAAATGAAAATAAATTTAGATACTGACATCCTTACGTAACTATCGAACCTACAAACGCGTTTATAGTCCAATATTTTTCAACTGCGCTACACGATCAGTTAGAAATATAATACCTGAAGAAAAAATTGAATCTGGGGAATGATTATATACAACTAAATTATTTCAATTTCTCTGCTTCTTATAAATGAAAGCACGGTGTTATGTTTCGCTACTAAAAACGTAATGTATCGAATTCAGGCGAAAAGTGGCGAACGGGGTATCTTGACATAGGTTCGCTCTACCTATCCTTCTATTCGGGATAAACAGTGAAATCTAAAAAATATGAAATTGAAAAGGTGCCAACCGAAATTATAGCGCCAGGTAAGCTATACCACGTGATGAAAAACCAACTTTACGTTTTTTCCCACATTGCAGTAGTCAGAGGAGAGTGTCATCACACTCCGTTCTCTACTTTCCACCAAAACTTGAAATATTGCGTCTTGACTTACGGAAGTAGAGGCCAAACGTGGCGCAGCGGCACAAACGTGTCACTTTAAACGACTGGTTGTGGGTTCAATTCCTACTCGAGGAGTGGTAATATTTAATATTTCCATGTCCTCTCTGGTATCAGAGGTAAAAGCGCGGCGTTAAGTTCCGCCACTTAACACGCAATACCTACGAATTCGGCGGAGAGTGGGGCAGAGTGTCTCTTAGCACTGGGTTCCCTATGCCTACCCTGCTGTGCGCGGGATACAGCGTGAAGCAAAATACTTACGGAACTCAACACCGAGCTCGTCTTAAATATCAGAGTTGAGAAAAGAAAATAATTTAAACATAATCGATTAATTAATAAATAAATTTAACGCTGCCTCCAGATCCTGCAAGAAACAAGCTGTTACGGCCAAGTTCAGGCACATCCGCAAAATTGGCAAAAAATTATTGGGTTTCCCGTCTGGTACCCGTGCATTTTGGTCCCTTGCCAAATCTGTAGAAGGTAATTTCTGTAAGCCATCACTACCACCATTGCGCGAACTGGATGGATCACTGGCTCATTCGGCAAAGAGAAAAGCAGATATCTTATGCAGTCTTTTTGCTTTAAACTCTACCCTTGACGACTTGGGAAGTGCACCACCTACCATCCCTAGGTGCACGTATAATATGCAAGATGTTCGTTTTACGCAAACTGCTGTGAGACGTGCTCTTTGTTCCCTTGATGTCAGGAAGTCCAGTGGTCCTGATGGTATACCTGCTATCGTGCTAAAAACATGTGCCCCCGAGCTCACTTCGGTGCTAACTCGCTTATTCTCCCTCTCTTATACCACTGGAATAGTTCCATCTTCCTGGAAGGTAGCTACGATTCACCCTATCCCCAAGAAAGGTGACAGCTCAGACCCATCCAACTACAGGCCTATTGCGATTACTTCCTTACTCTCTAAGGTGATGGAGCGGGTGATAAACACCCAGCTCCTTAGTTACCTTGAAGAAAATCAGCTTATTAGCGATCGGCAATACGGTTTTCGTCACGGTCGCAGCGCTGGTGATCTTCTAGTGTACTTGACTCACCGCTGGGCAGCCGCTATCGAGAGTAAGGGGGAAGCTATGGCGGTCAGTCTGGACATCGCAAAGGCCTTCGATCGGGTCTGGCACAAAGCTTTACTTTCCAAGCTACCATCGTACGGACTTTCCGAGAGACTATGCAGTTGGGTATCCAGCTTCCTACATGGACGGAGCATTAGAGTCGTTGCCGATGGTGTTTGCTCTGAGACCAAGTCCATCAATGCTGGAGTTCCCCAAGGTTCTGTGCTCTCTCCTACACTATTCATCCTGCATATCAATGATATGTTGCATTCGAGCAACATTCATTGCTATGCGGATGACAGCACAGGGGATGCCTTTTACACGGGCCGGGCTAATATCTCTCGAACTGTGGTTGAAGAGCGGAGAATACAGCTTGTGTCTGAGATAGAGTCCACCTTGGAGCAGGTCTCCAAATGGGGAGGAAGTAACCTAGTCCAGTTTAATCCCTCCAAGACACAAGTCTGCGTGTTTTCCGCAAAAAAGACTCCCTTTTCTTTAGCGCCTAAGTTCCAAGGCATTTCTCTCCACGTTAATAAGAGTATTGGGATTCTTGGGGTCGACATTTCGAATGAGGTCCAGTTTAGGGGTCATTTGGAGAGCAAAGCTAAACTAGCTTCAAAAAAGCTCGGGGTACTGAATAGGGCGAAGCAGTACTTCACATCAGGACAAAGACTTTTGCTTTACAAAGCTCAGGTCCGTCCCCATGTGGAGTACTGTTCCCACCTATGGGCAGGCGCCCCTCAGTACCAATTACAACCACTTGACTCCATCCAACGCCGGGCAGTTCGAATTGTCGATGATCCCAAACTCACTGACGGCTTAGAACCATTAAGCATACGGAGAGACGTTGGTTCCCTTGCAGTGTTCTACCGTATTTACAATGGAGAATGCTCTCAGGAACTCTTTGATATGGTGCCACCATCATCTTTTTTTCACCGCACCTCTCGCCACAGGAGTAAGTACCATCCTCACCACCTAGACGCATGGTTTGCATCCAACGTGCGTGCCTCAAGATCATTTTTCCCACGTACACGCAAGTTGTGGAATGACCTTCCTCCTGTGGTTTTCCCTGTGCGCTATGATCTGGAAGTCTTCAAACGTCGAGTGTACAGACACCTTTATCCTCCAAGCCGGCAACGCATCTACAACTCCCCTGTTGTTTAGATGTCCATGGGCGAAGGTACCGCTTACCATCAGGCGGGCCTTCTGCTCGTTTGCCTCCTTTTTAAAATAAAAAAAAAAAAAATAATAAATAATCATTCCCCTAGTGGGAGTCAAACTCACAACCAGCGCGTTACAGTCAGAACCTATGCCACTGCACTACGACGACCTCGATGTCAACCACATTATTAAAATATGCTTCAACAAAATCTCGCAATGCACATATTTATAGCATTGATTACAAATCAGATGGGTTTTGAGCTGGAGATAATCGCATTAGACTGATTAAATTTTGTTAATTATATTTACTGCAGGCGTAATTATGAATTCATAATTATAAACTCTTTGCAGAAGGCTCATTAGTTAGTATACAAATTTGTGTTTGCTAACTATAATTGAATTGAGCTGCGACGGTACAGGCCAGCGTGGCGCTGTTGGGATAGTTTCTAATTGTAAATGCAATTACTAGTGGATTCGATTCCCAGTCGAGGGAATTATTATGTTTAAATTATTTTCATTTCTTTGCTCTGGTAGATAGGATGTGTTGAATTTTGTCAGTGAAGATGCGAGTCTCTTTTTTGGGTAAAAAATAGAGGACTAAATGTGTTGCCACTAGATCATGCGGATCAGACTCCTGCTGTACTTGAAAGAGCCCGCAGTTTAATTAACAAATTAATTTGCTTTCATACGTGGTCTACGGTGTACATTGGGTACATTGGTGGTTGGTGGATCAGTGATACCAAATATATTGACAAAAAATAGTTATTCACAAATATTTTAAGAATCTTTACTTACTGAATATGATAGTATATAATTTGGCTGTTCTTTCTAAAGATGTAATAGAGTTGCTGAAGCAAGACTTTCACATTATATTGGTCCTTTTTGTTGGTTTATGCACTGAATAAAAGATCCATATTTAGGAGGAACGTTTGCTAAGACGCCATTTTTTAGGTACACAAAACTATACCTGGTCATTTGAAGTCTCAGATCAGATTTTGCAGAAATTTGAATATAAGTACTGAGCGTCAAAATGTCTCGCCAGAGTATTTAATAATCTTAATTAATAAAACAAATGATTTAAATTGTTAATACAAAGTAAAAAATATAATGCCTTAAAAATTCATTAAATATCAAGTTTAAGATAAATGTAAACGTTGGGGTAACAGTGATGAACGATACATTTGTGTTCAGTTGTTTAGTAAGTCGGCTCCAGCCCACTGGTTGAAGTAATAATACAATGTCTCCCTCACCTAAGCGTACTCTCGATATACGATCAATATACTTATGTATCGGGTAATAGAATAGACATGGGTATGAACTAGCTTTACTAGAAGGAGTTCAATATTTAAAATAACAGTTATGCAATAAAAAAATCAAATTATTAGGAAGAAAAGAAGTTTTAATCTTATGGTTAAAAAAGTAACATACCCGGCAAAGCAGGACAGTCAGAGAGGACCTACTGGTAAGACACTCCGTTCCCCACATTCTGCCCGAAATCGAGACATCCCTGTTGGGTACTGGAACTTAACGCCGTGCGTTGTCTCAGGTACCAGACCGCGTTCGTATATATATATATATATATGTATATATAATCATTCTACCGAATGGAAATCGAATCCATAACCAATCTTGTTAACAGACTGTTTCTGGGTACTGTCCCACTCCACTTAATCTTTTGGTAACCATTATATTTCAAAGGCTACCTTTAGTTTCCAAATTTCAAAACCTACCTTTATTTTAACGTTTTTAATAAGTAAACAACTGACGGCTTTATGTTAAAAACGAAAACATATTAATAATATAAAAAGTATGTATTATTCGGTATCGTTATCTTTTTATAAAATAAGTAAAAAAAAAACACGTGTCGCATCTAGAAGAGATCTATAAGGTTTTACTTGACACCACCCCTATCTCAATTTTACCTCAGAAACTCGAGATTCTTACTAAAAATGCCAATAATTACATAGGGGAGAAAAAAATATTGCGTTCGACCCCTAATTTGATCGCATCCCTTCGCGCCCTAATATCGCACATGTGTTCCAACATTGTGCTTTAATTTAATATATAAAATGAAGGTAGAATTATATATTAGTTCAACATGTGTATAGTGCAGTTTCACGTATTCTTAAGCATGGTAGTCAGTCAGAGAGAACATAGTGCCAGCTAAATCAGGACATTGTGTGTTACATGGCAGAACTTAACGCAGCACTTTTTCTTAGGCCCCAGAATGGAGAAATGATATTTTTTTTTTAGCTTTACGCTGTATCCCGCACACAGCAGGGTAGGCAGAGGGAACCTAGTGTTAAGACACTCCGTTCCCTACTTTCCCCCGAATTCGGAGGCATTGCGTGTTAAGGGGCGGAACTTAACGCCGCGCTTTACCTCGACATCAGAGCGAAGAAAATGGAAACATTAAATATTTCCACTCCTCGAGTGGGAATCGAATCCACAACCAGTCGTTTACAGTCACACGCTTATGCCACTGGGCCATGACTGGCTGAAAATAATAAACAATAATTCGCTTAATGGGACTCGAATCTCGAAACACCGCCTTTGCAGACGCGGTCCATTGGCACAGGAGATGCAGTTGCACCAGAAGACTTTTGTATAATCGTTATAGATATTTTATTTTTCATTGATATATGAGTGAACATAATCTTTTTTGTAATACCAAGTACATTCAGACTTTATTTATAAGAATACCCTACGCTTCATTTGATACCAACAGAAAAAAACAAGGACGTTTTAAAGTGACTTCTTAGAATCTTTCTCCTCAACTGGAAAATTGTTCAAAACAGCCGGTAATCCAATATTTTGTTATCGTGATCGTTTTGCTCTTCGAGAAACTTAACTCTGTCTTTAGGCCAATTAATTTAATCGTATTGCTTATCATTTTAATTTATACCATTTTTTTAAGTCGCAGGTTGAATTCCACTCAGGATAGAATGATCTATTACTATATTTTTTAGTTTATCTTATTTACTGGGGCCAGTCGTTGCGCAGTGGCACATACGTGTGACTTCAAACAACTGGTTGTGGGTTCGATTCCCACTAGATTAGAGGTGTGCAAATATGTAGTATTTACATTTTCTTCGCCCTGGTACCGAGGCAAAGCGCGCCGTTAAGTTCCGCCACTTAACACGTAATGCTTCCAAAGTTCGGCGGAAAGTGGGGAACGGAGTGTCGTAATTCCTTCCTTCTGCATACCCTGTTGTGTACGGGATACAGCGTGAAGCTAAGGAAATCTAATTTACTGTGGTCACCGTGGCTGAATAGGACAAACCCTGATTGTGTTCGCTTTGTTAGTGGGTTCGATGCCTCCTCAGGGATTAATTCTATGTTTTTATTTCTTCGCGTTTGATTAAGACAAAGCACAGTGTTTAGATCCGCCCATCAATACGCAATGTGTTCAGGAAGAAAATGGAGAACAGAATGTTTTTACACTGCGGGAAAGATGTGAAGCTGTTTTTTTATCTCATTTGGTTCCATAAAACTAAGTTTAAAAGTAAAATATTAACTTTACTTTTAAACTTTGTTTTGTACAATTATTTTGATATTGTTGTGTGTATTCAATATTGACTAAATATTAATATCTTTAGTAATAGATGTTAAATTCAGAATAACAAAAATATGTAGAATTTCTTCTAACAAAATATTTTTACCACATATTAGTACGACAATCTTTCTAAATGACTTAATTATGGGGACAGTAGAACATTTATATGGACGTTTTATATAATTTAGTTATATATACCTGCGTAACCATTAAACAATGTGGTTTTACCACCTCTAAAAATGCTAGAAATGCTAACATGGTAAAAGAAAATGAGTGTTATTGTTAAGTTAAGTGAAAATAAGTGGTAAGTAATATAAATAACATTAAAAGGAACATAATTTGTAGTAGAGAACATGACTTATTATTCATTTTTTTTAGTTTCACGCTGTATCTTGTACATAGCAGGGTAGGCAGAGGGAACCTAGTGTTAAGACACTCTCTCCCCACTATACGCCGAATTTGAAAGCATTGCGTGTTAAGGGGCGGAACTTAACGCCGCGCTTTGTCTCTGAAATGGAAATGTTAAATATTTCCAGTACTCGTGTAGTGGGAATCAAACCCTCAACCAGTTATTTACAATCACACGTTAGTGCCACTGCGATACGACTGGCCCCAACTTTACTATACATTGGAGTAGCTAACACAAAAAAAAAAAACGATTTTACGGTATTTTAACAGATTTTACAGAAAAAATTGATTAACATTTGAAGGTATTTTTTCGTATACAGGCTATCTTCTCTCAAAAGTAATTTATGCGAACACTCTTGGTTGGCGCGACGACCCATTAAAGTGAGTTTCATATTTCTTTTGTAATTTAATATTAAGGATCTATATGCTCTTCACCTTCAAATGGGGGTTCTTGTTAATACCTATTATAAGCTAGTGGGGTCGGGAGGGATCAGATAGTGTCACTTATAGAAATTCATTAAATTTTTAATTTCTCGGTAAATTACTTTCTTTAATATTTATTTTTTAAATGGTTTAAAGGAATTTCTTATTACAATTGCTTGTTTTATTAAATCTACATACATCGTATTACAAAATTCCAAAGAAGCGTGTGACCCAAATTTTTAGATTAGATGGTAAGTTATGATTCTGTTCATATAGCTCTGTGCTCGAATAGGAGAGGCGAATGCAAATGGATGAAAAAAAAATCATAGCTTCAAGCAGGCATAGGTTATAAATAGATATAACGAACTAATGAGTTTTTGCCAATTTTTATATAAAAAAATTACATATATTATCCAAAATCACGGTACCTCAAACAAAAAATATATATTCAGTAAATCCATAACAAAAATTTAATTAACAAGAGAAAAGTTACCCGAAGGAAGTATTAACTAACAATAACATGAAACTACATTGAAATACATCCTAGTTTCCGCATATTGTTAGACAGATCCTGTGCAAACTTCCACGCGTTATCCTCTGAGAGGCTTTATTCACACTAAGATACCTTTGCAACAAAGTAACTTTGCAATTTGCCTCGTGTGGAACACCATACAATCTTACTTTATTATCTCGAGGGAATATTTCTATTACGTGGATTAAAAAATGTCGATGATCCACACCAATATTTATAAGCTAAGCAAAAAAAATATATGTTTTGTATAAGAAGCAGCTATTTTTTATTATTAATTTTAATATTACATTAAATTTGTACCTCAAAATGACTGATTTACACATATAGGCAAAATAATTAAATAATTTACATATAAAATGTAAATATACTTAAGTATTTTACACTGGTTAAGTATAACATACTTACAATAAGTGATTATGGGTCCAATTTTTGTTCAAAAGATAATCTTATATATTTTTATTACATGTTTTATTTCAGGTTTTTGAGTAGATATAATGAACATGATTTTTTTTCAGCTTGAAAGTTTTTCCTGCATAGGGTAATCAGAGAGAGCCCTTACATTCCCAAAATCGAGATATTACATGTTGAGCAGCGAATCTCAACGCTGCACCTGGTCTTAGCTTGGAGGGTGGAGAAATGAAAATTTAATGACTTCTTCTAATGAGGACCCACCAATAACTAATAACATTTTGACTTTATACAATATACCTATCAAAAAGGACTATAATATAAAAATTGTGGCCTAAAGCTAAAAATTTGTTGAACGTTTTTCAATTTGTACCTGACACGGCGTGTACTCCTGTCAGTGTTCAAGGTTTCTTAGGGTCAAGGTATATTAAATTCAATTTAAATCGATTTAGTTGTCTCAGGAAAGGGTAACGAAATAATAATTGAAATTGGAATTAATAGTCTACCTTTCAGTTAATACCTACATATATTTAACATTTGCAAAGTGTTATTGTCACAGGAAATTGAAAATCATTTTGAAAGACATATGAAATGCATACAATGGACTGAATTTATACGTTTTTCTAAAAAAAAAAAAACCTATGTTTTCGTAGGCCCTCGCTTTTTCTTGCATTGCAGGATAGACATAAAAAACAACTTCCAGAAACTCCACTTTGTGCCCCAATCCGAGACATTGCCTATTGAGTGGCTGAACTTAACACTGACCTTGATCTTAATAACAAAGCTGAGAAACGAAAACTATTTAAGTATTATCATTCCCCGAATGATAATCGAACCCAAAACGATCAGATATTTCTGTCACGATGCGCCACGATGGCTACGTTACCAATATAGAATTGTTGTTTCCTAATTTTAATTTTTTTTTTTACTTCATATAGAAATACATTGGGGCCAGTCGTGGCGCAGTGGCACAAGCGTGTGACTGTAAACGACTGGTTGTGGATTCGATTCCCATTTGAGGAGAGGAAATATTTAATATTTGCATTTTCTCCGCTCTGGTGTCAAGGCGCGTCGTTAAGTTCCGCCACTTAACACGCAATGCCTCCGAATTCGGCGGAAAGTGGGGAACCGAGTGTCTTAACACTAGGTTCCCTCTGCCTACCCTGCCGTGTGCGGGATATGGCGTGAAGCTAAAAAAAAATACATATCCTTTACTCAGATTTACTTGCATTTTTTATACAAACGTGTAAATTTACAACATTCAACACACAGCAGTTTATATGACACAAATGATTAATATCCGATATACCCAGCTGGTGCAGACACTGCATGTCGCTTTACAATACGTTATTTAACAGTTAGTCTCTAAGGGATATAAATAACTATTGCGAAGCTTCAGTACGATGAACTGCAATTGAAAATGTTCTTTTTTATATGTTTTAATAGCTTCTAGGACGACGTACGGTTGTGATTTAAGTGTTTCCGTTCTCCACTATTTGCCCGTTATAGTAGTTATGTAGTAGATAAATAAATTGTAGAAATATACGCTGTTTTTTTTTTTAATAAAGACTTGATATAATTATTTTAATGTATAAATTAATTCTTTTTGATACAACACAACGCAATATTCAGAAAACAGAAAGAAAGCTTGACTTTACTAGTAATTTTTCCCTGCCAAATCTATGTGGGAAAAGGCTATAAAGGCTTTCACGGCTAATCTACCGGTCCGATTTGAATGAAATTTAAAATGAAAGTAATAAAAGTGATTGAGTCTAACATAGACTACCTATTTTTTCAAAAATCAACCTGTAAAGTGTTGAAATAGGGGATGAAAGTTTGCCCTGCTAGGGCCCCACAACGCCACGCCTTGATGGCTGTAGTGGGTAGGGACCTCTCACTAGGCAGTGTGGTGGGGGTCATGCTGGATAGTGAGAGGAACTGGTCTGCAATGGTCTCCTTCTGCGAATCGGTTATCGCACTGAAGGAGGCTGCGGAGCGTGTGCGCGAGTCTAATGCGGATGCTCACTCGCTCCGCCTGCGACGTCTCATGAGGGTGGAGAGGGTTTCCGCTGGGTTTTAGTGGGTAGTATCAAACTCATCGGTGAGTCCCACAGTATCATCGCAACGCAGAGCAGTTCTGCCTGCGTTGCGTACGGATGGTCTGCGTAAATGCATTTCTCAGCGACAAAAAAAACAGAAAGTGGGATGAAAGTTTATATGAAAAATCTAAACCGCTTGACATTTAAGCTTAACATAGGCAACTTTATTTTTTTAAAAATGCGCCCCCGAGGGTTGCAATATAACGAAATAGTTCACACGGCGAAGCCGCGAGCGGGCCACTAGTAATGTGTTATATGTTTATTAGGTAGATAAACGGGTAATATCATTTACAAGTTGAACAGGATGACAAAGAGACATTATAAGTCATAGTTAACACATTCTATACATCCACACATACATAATTAAACACAATAATAAATAGGATATCTATTAGAGCAAACTAATTTGCTGCTTATTCAACAGTTTATTGTAATAGTTACTATGTACTAGGAACCGCCACTATGCTCTGCATGGCGGGAAGAGCTGAGAGAACTACATATTTAATGTTATTACATGATAAAAAAGTTTGAAAATCAAACACTTAACACCAACGTAACACTTAACGTTCCACATCCTTAGTCTATGGGCATTTTGTGACCATTTAATTACCATTTATTCAAAAACTACAATTACAATTGTCACCAAAAAAATTCACAGCACACAAGATTCTCGATATCCCTCACTGTGCTAAATTTCAGAGGTGTACTACAAATAGGCCAGGAAGAGTTAAACCACGACGAAACACACTTTTGACCAGTAAGTTAACTTCTATCCACGAATATATTTATGTTGGTGCATTTATGTAGATATTTTTAAATAATGTGTGGTGAAAAGAGACACCATCATGGGGCATTGGTAGTTTGAGAAGGTTTTAGGTTCTATTGCCGTATTAATTAAAATAAAAATAGCTACATTATATTAAGTATATTATACAGCTATATTATACAGGAAGAAACCATCGGAGCGCAGTGTGACAGACTGTTTACACGATGGTTATTCGGTTCAATTCCCATTCAAAAGACAGAAATTATATTCAAAAAATATTTTCATTTATTCCTTCTGGTCATAGGACCAAGTGCGGCGTTGGGTTTCGCCACGCAAAACGCAATGTACCAAATTTTAAGAAAGAACATTTTTTTTATTTCTAAGCTTATTTTTGACTTACAATAAAGTAAACGAATGTTCCTACAATTCATCAAGGAATCAATTTTCAGTTAGTTATTAACATTTTGGCATATTAAATAGCGTTTATAATCATGTACCAGTAATTATTTGACGATCACATCAAATGAGCTAGACCATATCGAGAAACGATTTGTTATCATTAATTTGGACCAATAGATAATACATTTCATGAAATGAGCAATTACACTATGTGGTCACTACACTACATGATACTCGTGGAAGTGGAATTTTGTCAACCTAATCCTAATATTTAATTAACGTATTTCTTTTTCTTATATACGACAAATATTTATAATATTTCAATATTACATCGAATCATACATTCGTAAGTATATAGTTGTGCAGTGGCAAAGCGTCTAACTGTAATTAACATCGGTTCTGGTATCGATATTCCTACTCGGAATAATGATTATATTTAATTTTTTTTTTTTTAGCCTCGATGCAAGGCACAGTGTTGAATTCCGCCACTCAACACGTAATGTTCGAATTTTGGCAGAAAGTGGGGATCGAAGTGTCTTTACACTAGGTTCTTTCTGACTCCTCTGATAATTCTACTGTTCTTATGATTCTATGACACTTATTAAATATTTTAGGAAATTTACTTGTAATTTTTGTAGATTAAATAAATTATACAATTAATTCTAAATTCACGCTATTTTCTAAATTTTGTATGTAGAAATGTTAAGTCAAGAATAATTTACGGTTACTACGCTAATTGGTTGTTTTCCTTCTGATCGTGAATTGACCTTATTTAATGCTTCCGTTAATTAATTGATGCTTAAACGTAATATTTGGGGAGAAATGCTCTGGAAATAATATTTACATGTTTTTTCATTTTATTTTTTTTTATTTATTCTAGTCGGCGTTAAGTTCCGCCACTTAACACGCAATGCCTCTGAATTTGGCGGAAAGTGGGGAACGGAGTGTCTTAACACTAGGTTCCCTTTGCCTACCCTGCTGTGTGCGGGATACAGCGTGAAGCTATTTATTCTAGTCAACGGCGTACATTTTGAATTTACAACGAAGAACTATAAGTACCTACGATCTGCAAAGTTATAGGTAAGTATGGAAATAAAGATTCGAAAATTGTCGTGTATCCTTTTTCTTTAAAATATGAACACTTTAATAGTGTTAGTGTAAAAGAATTGGGACTATTTTAGAAACTACTTATACATAACTAGTTACATACGTTTTAGCCCTTAGTTAAGTAACTGTTAAAAAAATAATATTATCATTTGAAATAAATAATAAAAATACGCACCACATATACATATGTATGTCGCGCGGCGTTCAGTTCCACCACTCAACACTTTATGCCTCGATTTCGGGCGGATAGTGAAGAGTGGAGTGTCTCAATACTAGATTCTTCTTAAACCTGCTATGTGGTAAAAAGCGTGAAGTGATGGGCACTTAAATTTTTCATTAATTAAATACGATAATTTTATTATTAAAGTGACTTTTTTTTTATATTTTTTTAATATTGCAACGTTTTTATGAATAGAAAGCAATCTTACAAAAATATATAGACTATATACATATTTTTGTTGGCAATAATGTTTTTTGTATTGCCAACCTAAAAGGTATTAGATTGTCTATTGCCAACAGAGCTTCGAAAAAAAAACAGTGTATTTCAGGAAATTGTCACTCTTAATATCCATGTTTAGTATTATTAATATTTGACTGAACATATTACTGAAAGCTCCACGAGGTCAATTAGTAACTTGACGGCAACTTTAAGCACATCTATGAGCTTGTTCTGATTTGCGCTCGAGTGCGAAATACCGCAAACATAGGAAGTTCGTTTACGAACTGATTACAAACTAAGCAAATATACTCCTCTATAGTAGTACGTATTTAAACTTACACGGAGCTTATTAGTTTGGTTGTGAATTGACTATTATTATGTGTGTATGATACATATTCGATCAATAAGTATTTTTATTGCAAAAGACATTTAGAAAACGTATAAAAATTTGAACGCAGCAGGATTCGAACCCGCGCCTCCTCAATATAATATAATAAAGTAAGTATTTTTATTTTTCCTACATAGCAGTGTAGACTAAGAAGACCTAATGTTAAAACACTCCGTTTTCCGCTAACTGCCGAAATGAAAATAATTTGAATATGATTGAATTCGAAACTATCGTCACAATGCGCCACGATTGCCTCGATAAGTATTGTTATATTTTTGTATTACATTTGTTTTGCTATAGACTCGGTTATGGTTTTATTTACCAAGCTTCCAAATGATTGTTAAAATTTATCTTATCTTATAAACTACTGACAATAGATATACTACCAATTAAAGGCAACATCATATCACTAGCAAAATATAAATATAAATTTAGTATAAGGAAGAGACAAAGATAATAAAATTGAAGAAATATCCAATTTTCTGTTTACATAATGCATCCAGCTATATATGATATGATGCAGAGAGAGTTTTTTTTAATTTACATTATATAAATTTAGTAATTATTTCTGGTATAAATATATTCGTGACAACATAATGTACATTTGGGGCCAGTCGTGGCGTAGTGGCACAAGCGTGTGACTGTAAACGACTGGTTGTGGGTTCGATTCCCACTTGAGGAGTGGAACTATTTAATATTTCAATTTTGTTCGCTCTGGTGTCGAGGCAAGGCGTGGCGTTAAGTTCCGCCACTTAACACAATGCCTCCGAATTTGGCAGGAAGTGGGGAACGGAGTCTCTTAACACCAGTTTCCCTCTGCCTACCCTGCTGTGTGCGGGATACAGCGTGAAGCTAAAAAAGAGAAATCTAAATTCTAAAAAAGACTGAAAATATTTGTCAGCGTCTGTCTAAGCGTCGTGTATTTTTGCGTCGAGTGCTCTTTTAAGCCAAAGTTGAAATTTTTGGGATGGAATTTAATTTGCTGATGTAGTATTTGGACAAGGTACAAAAGCTTGTCATGTGGATAAAGACTTTTTCGATAAAAGGTTATCAAATGTAAACAGGTAAAATATCATCCATTCTTGTTTGAACTAATATTATTAATGCGAAAATCTGTCTGTTTGTTTGTTAACGCTTTGATTTGCATGAAACACGATATGAAAATAATTGACCCGGTACCAAAAATATGGTACTCTTATTTAAAAAAACAGTCCTTAAAAGGAAATAGAGTTTGTCTAAACTATATTCTATACTGCTTGACCGATTTCGATGATTTTTTTAATTCAAAGTTCTATAGTGCATCCAGACGAACCTGAAGCTTGCGTGTCGAAGTATAGTAATCAACTATATTGCTTAAAGTTTCATGAATACTATTTAGTTAATGAATACTTATGAAAACTAAATATAAATTGATCTCGTGGATGTTTTATATTAGTTATAATTTAAACATTTTTTTAAATACTAAACATAAGGTTGATGCTATAAAAATATTGTAATGCCATCGTATCCCGATAGGTTAGCAAATTTTCTAGTAAATCCGACAGTAAGAATTAGAAATAGCATTGCTAGATTTCCTTACATAATTAATAAAAAGTACACATAAACTTAATAAATATACGAGTATGTTAAAAATTGTTTTTTTAACAATCTCTTGATTCTAAATATACAAGGGGAACATAGTGACAAGACGTTCTCTTTTCCGCCTAATACCTGAATTCGAGAGATTGCGTGTTGAGTGGTGGAACTCAACGCCACACTTTGCGTTGGGTACCAGAGGTACTAGTGGTACCAAAGGGGGGAACTGAAACTGGTAGGACAAAAACAAAGCGCGGCGATAAGGTCTACTTAAGCAATGTCACGAATTCTTTTGAAAAATGGAGAAAGGAGTGTTTTGACACTAGAACCTCTTTCATAAATTTCCACAATATTGTATATTTTCCTTACTATAATTTCTTTCCCGTGGGGGGACGGGTTAAGAATACAATTCCCCCCCGCCGCTGGGAAGCGTCCCGTAAAAGGCGGGTAACCCAGTAGCTTGGTGGTAGGAGATTCGTTCTTCGACTGGCTCGTGACCACTATCATGTCAAAGACGAACCGCCAAATGTCTTAAGATGTGTTCCGGTTCGATGGCATGTAAGCCAGCTCTCCCTATTCCCACCATTCTCATCCTTCCTCCCTCCTTCTGTCCTACATTCCCAAGGCTGGCAACGCATCCATAACTTTATTGTTGTGGATGTCTATGGGCGAAGGTAACCATTTAACACCAGGTGAGCCTTCTGCTTGTTTGCCTCCTTTATACCATAAAAAAAAATGTCCTAAAAAGTATAGTGTAACACAAAAACAATTTTCAGAGCAAAAACCGATCCAACCGATTAAATACAATTTTTCTCAAATATGCATCGAATCCACAACCATTTACGTTTACAGTCAGACTATCCCACTACGCCACGATGGCCATAGACGTAATCCATACTTATATTATAAATGCTAAAGTCTGTGTGTTTGTCTGTCATGCTAATCTACCAGTCCAATTTGTATGAATTTAGAATGAAATAAATAAATAACCATGGGTCTAATATAGGCCACTTATTTTTTCAAAAAATATCCGTTAAAGGGTTGAAATAGGAGATTAAAGTTTATATGAAAAAGCTAAACCGCTTGACCGATTGTAATGAATTTTGGAATATATATAATTGGTAATCGAAGGTCAAACATAGGCTACTTTATTTTTCAAATATCCACCCCCGAGTGTTGCAACATAACAAAACAATTAGGCAGTCCACGCGGCGAAGTCGCGAGCGGGCCGCTAGTGTAAGATACGTTTTATTTTCATATTAAACGTTGTCATACTCAAATTGAACAGAACCAGGTAAATTATACTTACTATATGTACCTTTAAACGTATTAACATTTTAACCTACAAGCTAATTAGCATGTTAATTAAATCGGACTTAGCAGGATTCAGGGTGCATTCACTTCAAACGCTATGTACCTATCTATATGTACTCGTAGATATTACATCGTAGTATTTAGTACAATACAATTAACGTAATTTACATTGGCGAGTACCTTTTGTTAGGTTTATCGAAATCTAGATTTTGCAAAGTTATTTTTTCGTTTATATACATAAAAGGACACTTTTCGAATCTTTTTTATAAAAAAATACATAGTTTAATTTGTATGGAGAAGGAGTGTAGATAATTAAAGCAATATTTTTATTAAAAATGTATTAGAAATATATTGACTTGAATATATATTTCGCAGCTTCACGTTTTTTACCACATGTCAGGGTGGACAGCCAGAGAACCCAGTGTTAAGACACTTCGTTCACCGTTAAAATAAAATAAATATTATATACATCGTATGTTGCCCATGACATGCTCTTTTCACATGTTGCTTCTTAACAACAAATAACTAACAATAATTTTATAGTAAAATTCGCAATTAATTTTTAAACATTTATTAGTATTATAGCCTTATAAATTAAACATAATTTAGTATTATAGCCCCTAAATATTAATAAGTAATTATATTACAAATGAGATATGTCAAACAGCTTTGATATAAATTAGCAAACTTACTTATACATACATACATACATACGTTCAATAATTATTATCTACTACAACTATACTAAACTAAATTACAAAGTTCAAGTACTAAGATATATTGTCGAGGGTATGTTGGAATTTGCACTCAAGTAAGCCACCACAAACACGAGAAGTTCATTTGTGAACTGATTGTTAGCTGGACTGTTTGCATTATGATTGCATCTTATATTATATTGTTTTTATTGCTTTGGTACTAAAGACGGCGTTGAGTTCCGCCACTCGACACACGATTTTGGGCGGAAAGTGTCTTCACTTTCGAACACGGAGTGTCTTGACACTAACTTTTCCCTGAGTATATATCATTATCGTGAAGCGTTTTTCAACATTTTTGTTACATTATTCCACATGTAAACGTAATAGCAAAAAAATGCTTGTCTTTAAAAAGTTATCATTGCTTATCCAAATATTTAAGTTTAGAATTACTCACTACTATTGTACTTAAATTTACAAAATGTCAATGGACATTTTAAACAGTTATATATTGCTCGTAATAGAACATTAGCATCGGTTTTCTTCGATAATAGAATAAAGTTTAAAATAAAGAAGATGCGTAAGTACCTACAACATTTTGTTTATTTATGTATGCGTAGCAAGAGGGCTAATAATATTATAACAAGAAGGCAAATAATATTATATCTTATTAATAATATTAATACGGAATCTCTTAAAGAGACTATTTATTACATATTACTTAAATGTTAACATTTACTCATTCAAGGAGAGTGGAGATTTTTTTTGAGAGTAGAGATAAAATAAAGTTAATTTTACCAAAAAATGACACCTTTCTCCGCATAGCAGGAAAGCCAGTGAGAACTCAATGTCGTTTTCCCCTTTAGCGCGTTCTTTACGCGATTTAATTTAAGACACTACGTATTTATAGGCACAACTCAACGCAGAGCAGAGCTCCATTTTTACGAACAAATGAAAATAATTTAAATATGATGAATTTCTTTAGTAGGGAGCGAAACCACAACAAGTCATTGCCCATCTTGGCCTAAGTAAGCGCCTCTTACGATTATTGTAAGAGCACTGTTTAGTAGTAGTAAGAAAATGGGAACGGATTATTGTGTGTTGATAATTTTTAAATAAGCGTATACAATATTCGAATTTAACAATTAAATTGTAAATTATTTTAATTTCAGTGCAAATCGTTGTAATTACAAGCGTTGTTCAGTATAATTTGCCCGGTGCTAATGCCTAATTTCTTTATCGCTAAGCTTAAATGTTGCAATTTTCACATTATTTAACATTTTAATGAGAAACCTGCTCTGACTCTTTGTTATGTCTAATTAAGGGTGGCTTTAATCAGGTCAACAATTATCGGTAAAAGGTACGTAATTAAATTATACCGATGTGGGATACAACGCTACCAATGGAAATATATAATTTTAATATATGATTAATTTTATATCAATATAACAGTGTAAATAAGTATTTTTCTTAGTTTTACTCTTTTCCCATATGGACATGGACAAAAGAACGTAGTGTCGAGGCACTCCGTCATATACTGTCCGTTCGATTTCGAGATTTCATTGACTTCATTGTGTTTTACGTGGCTGAACCGAACGCCGAAAGTCTAATGTCTTAGTCAGTATAACGTATGGTGGTAAATCAGTTGCCGATACACACCTATATAGGTATTCCATCATTTTATAAATGTCATTCAGAACGAAAACTTTTTACACTAATAGTATTAGATGAATTTAAAAACTTTTTTTCATTTTCTTTTATATCATTTATAGTTCACAACTAGCGGAAAATTCCAAGAAATAAAGATAATTTTAACAACAAAAAGCTCTTATAAAATAGATTTCTTCTTTTTTTCAGGTTTATGATTTTTTCCCCGCAACAAGGTAGACAGACAGAACCTAGGGTCAAGACTGCGCTATCCACCTTTTGCTTCAATACGAGTCATTCCGTGCTGACTGGCGGAACTCAACGCCGCGCTTGTTCTTGCCACCAGAGTACAGAAATAAAAATAATTAAAATATAACCATCCCACGAGTGTGAATCGAATATACGACTATCGCATATACAATCAGATGCTATCATACGGCAACATAAAAGCCTATTTATTACATTTAAAATAATATTAATTAAGGAATCCTTTAGTTAATTTTATGTTCTTACATTTTTATATTGTTAAAAAAATTAAAAAGTAATAGCTTGCTTAATCAACTGGAATATTTAACTTTTGCGCGCCGGTCGGAGCTTCTTACCTAATCAACGTCGAAGTTAAAGAAAATTTCTAATTGCGAAATTTTTCTGTCAACATCTTACAAAAGCTGGGACTAATTAACACAGAATTTACCTTGCTATTGCAAAAAACTTTCCAGCAATTAAATATATTTGATTATCCTTTTAATTTGAAGAGTTTTACTTGTATTATATTAGAGTCAGTATCAGTCCATCACTAGGTACATATATCTTGTAAGCCAAAATCTCTTGCTACGTCTTACTGTCGGTTCGGAATAAGTTCTAAAATTACTGAACCGATTTTCGAACAGTTTTAAACAATAATTAAATTATTATATGAAGGTTGGATTAATTATGTACAATTAGCTAGGGTTTAGAGTAAAGTGATTGAAATATAATAAAACAATATTTGTTAAAAGTGTAGGAAAATATTAGGTCAATTGTTATTCGTATCAAAAATGCTACACAGTCTTGAATTACGATGGGATTGTCATGTTTTGTCGATGTACATAAAAGTATATATTTAAATAATTATAATGTATTATAAAATTATAAACAAAAACAGCTAAGTAGAACGTATGGCTAGTGGTCAAAGCGCTTGGACGGATTCTAAAGATTTTTCTTTTCGTAAATATATGAACAACACTTTGAAAATAGTAAAAGAAATTAAAAGCTCTGTCACTTCAGAAAAGTTAATAGTACACCGGTGACTTAGCATTTCTAAGAAGAATAAAATGTTATTCCCCCTTAAATTTTTATATTACATACATAGCATGTATAATTTGTAGCCTACAGTATATAAATAAAGTTTAAAGGCAGGTCATTTGCAGTCCTCACACTATTTAGCAAAACTTTCACAAAGAGAAGCTACGCAACGTTTATTTGCAGATGTCCAGTTCCGCTTAGACCCTTCAACCCTCGCTAAATCGACTGAATCCATACTTACATAATTAATTGTTGTAGGTTCAAAAGACACCTACAAGGAAGTATGTATTTATTCACATGTTTTGTTATGTATGAGTCTTTTTGATATACGAGTATGACTGTTATTTTTGGGGACCATAAGAACCAGTCGTGGCGCATAAGCACAAAGTGTGACTGTAAATCGACTGGTTGTGGGTTCGATTCCCACTTGATGAGTGGAAATATTTCATATTTCCATTTTCTTCGCTCTGGCGTCGAGGCAAAGCGCGGAGTTAAGTTCCCCAACTTAACCCACAATTACTGCGAATTCGGCGGAAAGCGGGTAACGGAGTGTCTTAGCACTAGGTTCTATATGCCTACCCTGCTGTGTGGGGGATACAGCGTGAAGTTAAAAATGAAAAAAAAAACTGTAATTTTTGTTGTGGTAGAATTTTGTTATTAATGTGAACCCCTTATACTAGATATTGAGATGAATAAAATTTACTTACTAAATATTTATTTTATTAAAATGTATTTATTTACTTATAAGTATATTAGTCGAGTAATGATGTGGTTTTATTATTGCATTTTTGGTCATTGTCTATATTTTCCTACAATTTGCAGTTTTTTTTAGCTTTACGCTGTATTCCGCAAACAGCAGGATAAACAAAGATAACCTAGTGTTAAGACACTCCGTTCCCCACTTTGAAAATTTATATTAATACTTAAAATGTACTTTGAAAATTTATATTATTAGTTAAAATGTATATTAATAGACACAAATGAAGCCAACAAAAGTGTATGTACACTCAATTTTTATCGGTCAGCACTTGGATAAGAAACCAACATATAAACCAAAGATCCGTTTAATGTGTACACAACGTAAAGTACTTTCAGACACACACCAACAAACGTACGTACATATAACATAATAATAAATAACCAAACACACAAACAAATAACAGTTTATATGTACTATATATAGCCATACGATAATTGAAGCTACCACACAAAAGAGACAATCATGTTAGAAATATGTGTAGCATAAAGATAAGATCGTACCCCAAGTAATGACTCCTAAGTAAAAGCGACCACAATTAATTAAGGAATAAGGCGGAGATAAATTATAAAGCCGACAAAGACTAATGAGAGTAAATGACACCTTTCATTAAACGAGCGATCAAACGAGACAATGGTCAGTAACAATTGCTGTCACCGAAAGATTCACAAACGTAATGCTTAATGCAAGAGCACAATTGATATGATATTTTTGTACGAGTATTAAAGAACGATTTTTTGTTTTACCAATGTAATACACAAGTAGAAGATAATAGAATATACTTATAATGAAATGTAATAAAGTTGAGTGAAAACGCGGCGTTAAGTTCCGCCATTTAACAAGCGCCTCCCTTCGGCGGAAAATGTAGAACGCAATGTACCCTCTGTGCCTCCTACAATGCTGTTGTGTGCGAGATACAGCGTGAAACCTAGTAAAATTAGAACACTTATAGTAAGTAGGTTTAAAAATGCATCTTTTTTTTCAAAAAAACGTATTCATGACTAATACAAAAATTAATGGAATGAACAAAAATCTAGCATATTTTTTATAACGATTTTGGTATGTTTAAGTATAGCACAGTATTTCTTAAGTCATATATTGAAGTAAGTAATGTAATGTAAATATAATTTTTGGAGTATTATTAAGAAACTGGTGTGAAAATTTCACATCTGAAACAAATGAGTTACCTTAAAACTATTTATTTCAGAAGGATCTTCTGTCATGAAAGAATTCTGAAAAGATAAGGTTTTTAAATTTATAAACAAGCGTTCAGTCGAGGGAATCGAACCCACAACCATTACATTTAATCAGAAGACCCGACAGACCCACAAAATCACCGACATAATTATTATTATAATAAAGGTATATACAATATAGCAAAAACAACATTTCAATAATGAAGGGTTAGAGATTAAATAATAAGCGGAAAGTTAAATCTAAATTAAAACCATAAAAACTCAGCAAAATAATAAAAATTCGCCCGCTTAAAATGAAATTTATACATTTTTTTATTACGAGAGGTATCAATTAACAGACATTCGTTATGTAAATTACTTTTATAATGATCAAGATAACAATACCGTGGTTTTCGTGTTTCGTATATTTACAATGCAGTTAGCGTGCCGTTTTGATTCGAAACCTACTTGGCGAATTATTTTCGCATATTCTGATTGCACGAAGCATGCGTTTTTGTTATTAGTTCACTTTATTTTTTAGGTGCAAGCTCAGCACGACACTTCGCCAATGTTATGTTATTTTTTTTATTGCATAAAGGACGTAAACGAGCAGAAGGATCGCCTTATTGTAAGTGGTTACCTTCGCTCGTGAACATCTACTACAATAGAGGAGTTGTGGATGCGTTGCCGGCCTTGAGGGTGAAGTAGGGAACGAGGAGGAAAGGATGGGGATGACGGAAATAGGGAGAGCTGGTTAACACTACGAAATGGTCGAGAGACAGTCGGACACCAAATCCTACCAAGCTACTGGGTTACCCGTCTCTTACTGGATGTTAGGAATTGTATTCTTAGTCCGTACCCTCAAGGGATAAATGGTAAATGTACAAAGGAGATTGATTCTTAAAAAAAACATTCTTTTTCAGTTACACTACGTTAGATTATGAATCGAAAAGAATCCATTAATAATACACCTATAACTAATCAGACTTTACAAACTTTCGTTATTAGGGTCTGCCATCTAATCAAATTTCTTCATAATAGAAAGGAAACGGAATAGTCTAACTCTAGGTTAACTTATTTATCGACCAAAGTCATTTTTCCTATGTATAATAACTAACAGCCTCATCGACTTGAAAAAACATCGTTGCCATGCTAATGCGTGTCTTTCATGACACGTAGACATATCAGAATATGAATTGAAAGAATTATCAGGTGTGCCAAACTCGTGAGAAATTTGTATAATTTTAATTTTAATTTATTGTATTTGAAATCATTACTATTTTTTTAGCATTATGTTTTTCCCGGATACCCGGTCATAGAAAACTGATTGTTCTCCGTTTATCGCCCAAAATTTAATCATTTTGTGCTAACTGGTGGACTTTTTCGTAGATACCAGAACGAAGGAAATAAAAAATATAGGCATACATTCATTCTCCTGAGTGGGAATCGAACCCACAAACATATTATATATTGATCATATCGTTACTATAAAAAAACACAGATGACTTTTATCCTCCTCATACACAATAATGTAGTGGACCATTATTTTTCATTCATGAATTAATATAATGGATACTTTTATAACAGATTATGAGATGTCTAGACGGTCAATGAAGATCCATTACTTTTGCATAGCATACCTTTCTACCTATTAGTTATTAGTTAATACAAAGTACTTAAATTTAACAAATATAGTACCCGGCAATAAATAATGCTCATCGATGCTTAGAATGAAACAGTCGGTCAGTTTCGGTTTCGTAAAGCGCTGTCTTTGTCACTCAGTTGATATGTGACGTTTCTCATTGTTATTATTTTAAGCGACAGAGACCATGCTCTACGAAGTCGAAGCTAACCGACTGTTTCATTCTAAGCATCGATGTGCATTATTTATTGCCGGGTACTATACGTACTTTGATTCCTGAATTTTTTACGTGGCATTGTCAATTGAGTTCATTTTTGTCATTTTATTTTTTTGTGTCTACTTAGTTATATAAAAAAATACAAAAATGCCTTTTGTAGGTATATTTTCTAGTAAATTTATTTCTGATCGTAGTGTGAACCTCAAAACTTTCTATAGCCCTCACATATATTGATATGTAAAAACTTAGAGACAACCTATACTGTTTTCTAACTTACTTATTTCTCCCGTTACCCGTTTCTCTTCCGTTTTTTTTTACATCTTAAATATAAGCTTCACACAAATAAAATCTTGAATAAAATATAAACATTAACGTCGGAATTGAATCCAAACCTACCACAGTCTGAACTATGTGTGGCAATGACGTCTATCCTTTTTTTTTTTTATTATTATGGTTATAGCAATAATAAATCCACTAACTTAAGCCCTAGCCACTATTCTTCAAAGTAATAAAGAACTGTAATAACATAATGTAAAACCCATCTTAGGAATATTGATAAAATATTACAAGTGATTTGTGAAGCAATTTTACCAAATTCTTAGTGAGTCTGAATGAAATTAGATATTAAATTTTCAATAATTTGTTTCATTATAATCTTTAAAAGAACATTTCAAAAGTCTGCGCGTTAAATTCTTCTAATTCTAACTTCTTTCATTTTATTACAACATAGATTAATTTAGATTTGCAATCTCATGGGAAAAATGTTCTATTTCGCAAGTCAAGTTAGTCGAATTTTTATGTTCATTATATTTTTTTTAGCTTCACACTATATCCCGCACACAGTAGGGTAGGCAGAGGGAACCTAGTGCTAGGACACTCCGTTCCCCATTTTCCACCAAATTCGGAGGCATTGCGTGTTAAGTAGCGGAACTTAACGCCGCGCTTTGCCTCTGATAGCAGAGCGAAGAAAATGAAAATATTAAATATTTCCACTCCTCGAGTGGGATTGAACCCCCAACTAGTCGTTTACAGTCACACGTTCGTGCCACTGCGCCACGACTGGCCTCATTTTGCTTTTATTATATTGCAAAAGTTAAAAGTAAATGCAAAAATAATTTTACACAATGTTTAATATTATTTTCAATAAGTAGATTATATTATAACTGGGCAATTGACATGAATTATGTTCTGCATTGAATAAAGGAAGTGAATATTTTTCATAATATATTTATAATAATTCGCATGTATTTTTATTATAAAATTATATGTGTACAATGATAGGTTCATTAAAAAAAATAGCTGCAATATTTCCCCGCATAGCGGAGGACTCCGGCAGAACTAACTATTGTCAAGACCATCCGTTCTCCAATTTTCGCCTGAAATCATCATTAAAAACATTACGTGTAGAACGGTAGAACTTAACCCTGCAGTTTGTATTATTCACTAGAACAAAAATAAATAAATAAATCACGATCATTAATTTGAGTAGGAGTCGAACCCACAATCAATCGCTTTTACAGTCGCACGACATACAATGGCACAATATTTTATATATAGAATACTAATAATTATATTCTTTTTTGAGTTAAAAGTACAGATTTATTTTCAATTGCGTAATGCGTGTTATTTTCAAAGATTGACACTCTACACAAATAGTCTTTCAGTCTAGACGAATAAGTTACCTAGGAAAAAACCCTTATAAAAAGCAATGTCTGAATAACTTACCTCGTTATTCGAATACATAATACTTTCTTTCTATTTCTGTAAATAGTACCTTTGTTCCCTAGTCTGGTTTGTTAATAGTCAACGTAACAGACGGAAACAAAATTAGAAAGCTTGGACTTTAGTTTGGCGCAACATTTCGGTACGTAACTTTTGACCTTTCATTAGTCAACTTTTTTTAATTATTCTCGTTCTTTTCACAGTTGCCTATTAATAAAACGTCAGAATTAATAAGATTTTACGATGTTTTCAAGAGTAATTAAACATGAAACTCTTAATTCAAATTTTACTTCAAGTTTGATCAAATTATTGAAGATATTGTGTTCTTTTTAAATTAATAACACTTCTTGCGTTGCTTTTATATCAGCAGCTTTGGCTTTTTTAATAAATGAGGAAATTCAGGAGAAAGCTAGTGTCAATATACTCTGTTCTCCACTTTCTAACGCCGCGCTTTGTTAGTGTCAGAGCGAGGAAATGAATATAATATACTTGTATATAATCGTTTCCCCGAGCTGTATTCTAGCCCATGACCGATACAGTCAGACCTTATGCAACTATGCAACGACGACTAAATATTTTTTATTTAGATTTACAATACTAGATATAGAATGCACGCGTTCTTCAAAAATGTAATTAAATTTCAAATGCAAAGTCGTACAATAGCTGCTATAGATGTATGTGTAAATTTTAAAATAAAATAATACTAAGTTATTTATTTCCCTGTATATTGTAAAACATTTAATTGTTTATTGGTTTCACTTGTAACAGCTTGTCAGTTCATAAAATTTAATGGCTTTCGAAACTTTTACTAATTAGAACAAAGTTTATCTACTGATGTGATGATCATTGTAATATATAATTTATGTATTTTATTTAAAATATTTAGAAATATGGAACTTAAGCTTGAGTTCATCCAGTCCAGTGGAAAAGCGTTGGATTGTAAACGCGACGATTATGGGTGCAATTCCAACATGGGGAAATGATTGTTTATTGTTTAAAAAATCTCTGCTTTGGTAAGATATATCGCGGCGTTACGGCTTGTCACTTATATTACGTAACATTTTGAAAACTTATAAAAGCGGAGGTTATTTGGTCACTTCTTTCTATATATCCTTCTAAACGAAAAACCTTAAATCTGAAAAACCCTATCCTATCAAGTTATTTATAACCAATTCCAAGAAATGTTATATTATGCATAGAATATACAAGTTTCACGAAGCGCAAAATATACTCGTAGGGTAGTATAAACTACCTAAGAACCTTACGAATAGAATCCCTTAATTAAGCAACAATTGTTAAGGTATCAAGGTCAATTTAAGTTCTTACAATATAAATTGATGTTTGTTTGGTTAGTACGAACTTAACTATATGTTTTTTCTTTACATATTCAGGCCATTCATCCTTTAAATATTATTCCTCATATTCGTAGTAGGGTAGTTAGAGTTAACCAACTGTAAAGAATCTCCGTTTTCTACTTTCCGCTCGTAAGTACTGTATGTTGAGGGGCGGAACTAAACACTTTACTTTATCTTAAGTACCAGGATAGAGAAATGAAAACCTTAGATATAATCAATCGAGTAGAAATTGAACCAACAATCATTATTTTACAGTCAGACGCTGTCCCACTGCTCCACGACGGCTTGTAAATTTGTGATGCATGTACTATTTTAATAGCATCTACGTAAGGTCCTGAAGTTGAAATTGTTAGTATTTTGATAGCTTTCGTAATAAATTAGGAGTTTCAGTGGCAGTCAATTAGCGTGACTTATTGTGGCAAGTTAAATATTTATTGCGTAAACGGTGAAATTTTGTAAGAGTTCCTAAATTGGACGTAAAGTCGTGAACAAAGTCTTCTTTATTGTAATGTTTTCTGTATAGGTTTTTTAAAAAATAATAGCTTTAATCTTTATCCGACAAAAAGAAGGAGATCCCAGTAACGAAATACTCTACTCTCTTTCCGCGTAAAAAGATAATGCAAAAAAAAGAAATTGGGGACTATATTGCTAAAATAAAAACGAAAAGCTTCACGCCGTATCCCGCACACAGGGTAGGCAGAGGGAACCTAGTGTTAAGACATTCCGTTCCCCACTTTTCGCCGATTCGGAAGCTTGCGTGTTCAGTGGCGGAACTTAACGCCGCGCTTCACCTCGACACCAGAGCGAAGAAAATAGAAATATAATTTCCACCCCTCGAGTGGGAATCGAACCCACAACCAGTCGTTTACCGTCACACGCTTGTGCCACTGGGCCACGACTGGCCGAAAAGAAGTGTCAAAATCTTGTTTTATTTAACGATATATTACACGAGTTTTGTTATAACATGGGAAATACTCGTATTCGTAGAAATTGTTAAACTTGAATTGATTTACATGCGGCTTTGACCAGTGGCATGCGGTTTGCACGCCATACAGGAATAACAGCCGCTACCGCACGCAAGTGTTAGGAACATAAATTTATTATAGTTATTCATATTAAAAAAATTAAATCGACTACGTCGTGGCACAGTGGCAGAGAGTCTAACTGTAAACGCGATGATTGTGCCTTCGATTGCAAGTCGAGGGGAAAATTATATACTATTTTTATTTTTTCGCTCTAAAAACTAAACCTCTGCTAATAATTATTATGCAGAGAATCGATTTCGAACGGAAAGTGAAGAATGGAGTGTCTTCACATTTTTTTGTTCTCTTTGACTACCCTGCTACGCGGAATATCAAATAACAAGTAGTTTTCTGGTATTAGACGTAACTATAATTAATTTAGGATATAAATAGATCAAACGATGAAGTGTGAGTCTCTCGCACGTATTGTTACCTTGACATCTTTGTCGCTTCCTCTTTATATAACAGTTTTAAAAGTAAAAACATATTATATTTTTGTTTTATTAAAATATACACAAATAAAATATTTAAATGTGTTTATTTTATGCATTTTATTCGGTTATTCAGAAGTTACGGACCGTGAACTTATATTTAAATCATATTTTAGTATAAAAGTGAACGTAACGATATGATTTCAACATTAATTGTAGAAAATCCAAGAAAAAACACGAGAAAGAAAAACAATTATAGAATTTACGAGTACCCCAAGGAAAAGGTAAACAGGCTATGAAGATTTAAAGCGAAACCGGAAAAACTTTCCCAAACATCCGGAAAATGTATTCGTAATCAGGCTATTTCCGTATCTGATATTCAACGGGAAGTAAAAAAATACTGATTTTATTTTTTAAACTGTTTTAAAGCCAATGTAAATTTTATTTTTAACTGAGGTTTGTTTTGCTATAGAGATGCTACCTCAAGTGCCGTACGACCGTTAAACAATTCTGCACTGGGTTATTGTGGTTTTTTAAATAAGAAAGTAAATATTTTTATTGACATAATAATAACATGTACGTTGTGTACTCATTTATAAATTGATGGAATGAATGCCATTTATAGACCAAAAGACCATAAATCATAAGAAAAAATAATACTACTATTTTATTTGAAATAAATAAACTTTTGTATTGTAAAAAAAGAAGTCGAATAAGATCTTTAACTTTTTTACATATTTTTACACAGATTTTAAATGAAACAAAATATATTTCGGAAAACCCAATGCTTCGATCATTTTACATTAATTCATTTAAAATATTTTCATTTATAAAACTGTGTTAAAATCGAACATAGCATTTACGAACCAGAATCTCATATATCTGTAAACTGGTTCCATAAACTAAAGCTCGGCCTGATACTAAGCCGGACGTTTTCACTATTGCCTTAATAATTTACTGTTGCTATCGGAAAGATCGTGGTGACAGTAGGCCCATTCTTTTACCCTTAAGTCTTATAAGAGGGTTTTGTTTTTGTTGAGAATCGTGGACGAAGTATTTAAATATGTATAACGAGTTACAACCTGCAATTGCAACTTTGTTTACGTGGTATTGGAGAAACCGTGCTAAGTGTAGAATATACTATATCCTATACAAGACAGCTTGAGTTTTTTGACAGACGTTGATTGGATCAGTGATGGGAAACAGAAAATATCTAGTAGTCTAAAAAATAACTTGTTACTGTGAAGAGATTTACACTTTTTGACCCATATTTCTTTGGAAAAGTTGTTTGGTTCCATGGTCTGGAACCACCATTACCAACCTATTGGAGGTCCAAGAATAATCCTGTATGTAAAAATTAATGTTGAAGAATTAAATAGTTTTACTAAGGAGGAGCACTTACTACTTACTTTAAAGCAATAAAAGTTCTTAAAATTTTCTGATAGCGCTTGAGTTTTTATGGACTTTTACGTTATATATATTTTATTTTTCATTCTTTTACGTTAAAAAAAATGAATTAAGAAAATAATATGTTCGTCATTGCAAAGTTACGTCGATCAGAAAAATTGACATGTGTCAAAAAGATCAAGCTATCTTGTACAAGGTATACAAGGAACATACTAAATTTGATTTGTCTATAGTACTTTCGTTGTTGCCTGCCAGTCACTTAATTTGAAACGTAAAGTTTAAAATTTATATACTTATCATTGTGCAGTGTGACATCGTTTGTCGGATAATGAAATTGAATGTGGGTTCGATTCCCACGCGGCGAAAATTACAATTATATTTAAATTATATTTATTTTTCCCCAGTAGTACGTTAACGCAAACGCAACAGTAACGCAAAGCGCGGCTTTAACTTCTGATACTTCTGATACTTAACAAGCAGTATCTCGATTTTATGAGGAAAATGGAGTCTCTTCACTAGGTTCTTTGTCTCTATCACTCTAGGTTCTCTAATCCAATAAAATTCTTTTAATTTTTATTATTAGTGAAATGTTAATATTATATTATAAATATTAATATTATAAATACTATATACAAGCGTTTTATTTCATACATTTTTAACAAAAAATAAGTAAATTCTTTATTAAAACAAATTTAAGTTTTAAATATATTTATTACTTAAGACAGATTTACGGTAATTACCTTAATGTTGTAGTTGAATACGTAATCCAGTTTAATGGATCGCGGCGGAACAAGTGTTCGTATATTACTTTGGGGACACCTTCCTAACGTCTAGTGGTGTAATCTTATAACAATATCTATAAAACATATTCACTGGAGGTTTTTTGTATATATGCATATTCTAGCTTATGTGGCCAGTCGTGGCCCAGTGGCACAAGAGTGTGACTGTAAACGACTGGTTGTGGGTTCGATTCCCACTCGAGGAGTGGAAATTATATTTCCATTTTCTTCGCTCTGGTGTTGAGGTAAAGCGCGGCGTTAAGTTCCGCCACTTAACACGCAAGCCTCCGAATTCGGCGGAAAGTGGGGAACGGAGTGTCTTAACACTAGGTTCCCTCTGCCTACCCTGTTGTGTGCGGGATATAGCGTGAAGCAAAAAAAAAAATCTATATTCTATTCGTGACCTTATTCTTATTTATATACTTTTTGGGTACATTTTTACAAAAATAAATTTGAAAAAAAAACTGATAAATTCTAAAATTTTTGAAAAAATTTTGGTACAGCGTTGGGTTCCGCTAATTTGTATGCAATAATTAAATGGAAACTGAAAAAAAGGTGTGACGTATCATTAAGTTCTCTACTTCTATCTATATTATCGTATAGGCTAACATTAAAAATGTATAATGTTATTTTACAATTGGATTAACTTATGTTTCTATAGCTAAAAAAAATTTATAGCTTTTATTTATTGTGACAAACTATATAATCCGGTATATATAAATACATAGAGAGTTGGACAGCATTAGACTGTAAGCGCGGTGGTTGTAGGGTCGATTCTCTTTCGAGGGAATGATTATATTTATTTTCATTTCTCTGCTTTGGAACCTAGACTAACCTTTAACATTCAGAATATTATATAAAAAATGTAAAAGTCCCTATTGATTTACTTGTCGAGCAAAAACACCATCGATCTTAGAATAGTACTGGTGAAACTACTTAATAGCTGACGTGTGCCATACAAGTATTTACAAACCGTTACATGTCATAAATAGCAACTATGATCGTAGTACAAAAAGAATAACATTTTTTTAAACATCTTCTTCATTTGTTCTTCATTTTTATAGATCTGACATTGTTCTTCATTTTTATAGATCTGACATTTTTTTTATTTTTCAAATAACATTTATATCAAGCGGAAAGCAACTCATAAAAATCTTTTTATCTTTTTATAGAGAATCTAGGATCAAAAGTATTCGTTCTACACTTTACGACCGATTTCTAGACATTGCATGTTCAGTGGCAGAACTCAATTACTTGGTTTAGTTTACGAGAGTTAAGAAACTAAAAAAAATAAAAAAATCCTTCCACCGAGTTGAGATTGAACCCACTACCTCACTTTTACAGTCAAAAACTGACACTTCGTCATGATGGTTTCAATATATTTTAATACATTTCTAAATATATTACATAAATTTATTTCTCATACATAAGTCCTATATAAAACTTTATAAAATATTTTTATATGCATTGCACAGCGTTAGTCCTTTTTCTCTGTGACTCAACTTCGATTTTAATCACAGCCAGCAAAGCTATTAAGAGTCTAGCTTCTAACAGTGAGAACAGGATTTCATTAATTCTCTCGTGACACTCGCGTTTAACGCCAAGGCGAGCAAAAAGGTCTCGATAAAAAATATTTGTTAGTCTGGGAGCAAACTTTAGTTTAAAATGTTAAATTTATTCAATTTATTTTATTTTACACTGTATGCTGTAAGTCAAACATCATGAAAAAGCAAAAAGATTTTATTTGATTTAAATTATTTAAATTTTAACCCAGTTTTGTTGATTTTGTTCATAAATATTAGACTAATGTAAACAGAACAAATCAATTTAAATATATTAAAAGTAAAAAAAAACTTTTTGCTAAACATTTACTGAAAATATGCATTAGGACGAACATTTTTTTTTTACGTTTGTGTTATTTATTTGTTTTTCTAACTGCTGTCATAATGGCCTAGTGTAGCAATGTATTAATAATAAAATAATTAGTTCTTCATGCATTCTACTATGGTGAAGTTAGAATAACGTCACGCAATTAATCATCTGTGTTAAACGTCTATATGAAATTTCAGCTAAATAATATACTTAAAAATTGATTTGGAAGAGTTCACGGGATTTACATATATTAAAGTTTAAATTAAAGCTTGTAAAATAAACTAAAAGTATATGTTAAAAATTATTACAAAAATTAGTCATTGTTTCCAGACACGTATACAAAAATTAGATTTTCAAAAATCAGACTACAAAAACTGGGTTGAAATTGTTTTGCGACATATTCTTACATAAATTGATAAATACATAAGTAATGTTTAAATTTTTTTTATTAACTTTCACGCTGTATCCCGCTCACAGCAGAGTAGGCAGAGGGAACCTAGTGTTAAGACACTCCGTTCCCCACTTTCCGCCAAATTCGGAAGCAATACGTGTTACGTAGTGGAACTTGCTATCTCGACACCAGAGAGAAAAAAATGGAAATATTAAATATTTCCACTCCTTAATAAAACACTGTTCTCTATTTATTTATGAGAATATAAAATTAAGTATAATAACATTAAATATGTAACTTTGCTTGCACTTTAATAGCCTTTGATTAAGTATACACATGTTCGATTGTTAGTATAGTCTTAATGCTCTTAGAGTAGCGTGTCCATTAGGCACGTTTTCTGCTCGTTCAAAGTAAATGACCTCTCTAAAGACCGGTACTAATTACCTCTATTTTATTTATTTACACCATTGATACACATTAAGTACCTTAATGTCTTAGCAAACTTTACGTATTGTTTACGTATTGTTTTAGACCTTTTCCTGTATAGGAAGGAAGTGGGAGAACCTAGTCAAGACACTCTGTTCTTTAAATCGGGACATTGCGTGTTAAGAGGCGGAAACTAACGCTTTACGTTTTATTATTATTATTAAATACAAACGGGAAGACATTTTATTTGGTAAAAACACATTTTTATTTCGAAAATTCTTCTTAAGTTTTAAATGGCCCTGCCATTCAGCTCTCATTAGTAAAGTGACCTACAATTAACCTAAATGTTGAAAAATGTACCATTTCCTTGGTCAACGTCAAATTATAATTAAACATTAAGAAACGCGTAATTTAGCTGCAAATAGAAAATATAATTTGCATACAAATTGTAAGGGGTCAGTAGTAAATGTTTTGTGGACATGAATTACAGAATACGTAAAGTCATATTTTTGTTTGGGTCAGCTTGAAGATTAAACTCAAAATATAACATATAAACGTTGCTGTCACATTCACTCGTAATGTTAATTCTAGAGTTTTGAGATAACAGGTAAAATAGCAGAACTTATATTGGTGTAATTTTTATGGTGTTACACACATACATATATATATATATATATATATATATATATATATATATATATATATATATATATATATATATATATATATATATATATATATATATATATATATATATATATAACTCTAACTATATATATATATATATATATATATATATATATATATATATATATATATATATATATATATAGAGTGGAGTAAGAGTGGAGAACGGAGTGTCTTCAAATTAGATTCTTCTCCCTACCATGCTGTGAGCGGGATACAGCGTGAAAGTTAATAAAAAAAATCTCCCTGACTACTCTGCTATACAGGAAAGAAGTGTAAGCTTTGGTGTATTTAATATACTGAATCACTAAAGTTTCTTATACAATTTTAATCGTTTTTGCAATATATTTTATTTTTTGTTGGAGATTTTGAGCAAATTGTTTTAATTTTTAAATATACCTTATACGAATGTACGTAAAGCTCTACGTATCTAAACTGAGTTATATATACCTTCATAAAATGAAACTACTTATTTTGTTTGGAATATATACACGTAGATTTAAGAATAAATAACGAAAAGGTTAGTAGAAGAATTTTCGTTTTTTTTTATGTGGTTGATCGCAAGATTTTTACTACACCGATAGAAGCCTTAGGCCATACCCTCCTCTGAACAAGGGTCAAAATATCATTAATTATTACGTCAAGAAATTTCAAATGCGAGTTGTACCTTCGATTTTTATTTATAAAGCAATTTCTATTGGAATGGAATAACCTATATACTTTTATTGAAAATAATTAACTTTATTTAGCTTCAAAATAAAATAATCAGACGTGAAATAAAACGCGAGACAGTAATTTCTTAATTTAGAGTTGTCTCTAGGCTTAGTTTTCCTTAATTAGTCGGTTTTTATAAAGGAGCTGTAATTCTAAGCTGGACATACGTTTACCTTATAAGCTATATTCATAATAATTAATCATCAAAAATAAATAAAATTAGAGTGTCTGATCATAATATTAAGATAACCGCTTTTTAGTAAACGCGTATGTTTTTTTTTATGTAAAAAGGACAAGGCAAACGAGCGTTCGGGTCACTTGATGTTAGGTGAACACCGTCGCCCACGGCCCCGTGTAACATCAGAGGAGCTACAGGGACGTTGCCGGCCTTTGAGGTGGAGGTAAGCGCGCTTTTTGAAGGTACCCATGTCGTATCGACCTGGAAACACTGCCGCTGGTAAGCCATTCCACAGTTGTGTGGCGTGTGGAAGAAAATGACGACGAAACCGCACAGTACTAGCGTGCCTGGTCCTATGGACCTGATGATGGTATCATTACATATAACATTTTTATAATTTTTATCTCTCCATATGTTTGCTTGTTCCGACAAATCTCTGGTCCGGTTGGACCGATTATGATACCACTTTATTTTTGGTTCGATTAACATTTTTGATAAATTCCACGTGGCCACAGCTACTAGGTAATACAACTGTGCGAAAACTTCACTTCTGCAGATGCATCAGTGGACAAACCACTTTTTTACATAATATGTCATAATAAGCTACGTAAATATACTTTTAACATTTTTAAAGTTATTCCACTTTAAGAAAGTTGAAAAAGGCATTAATAAAACGTACACTCTCACTCTTTTTACATACATATTTTTTACTATAAACTACTACTATATCACAAAATTATTTCGAATAGCTCTGTTCTATTGTAAAATCAAATTTTATTTTAATTTAAGCCCAGAATCACTGTTCCATAATTTGCTATCTTGTTATAAAGGTTATTGTACCTATATGGTAATTAATTGTTTGAAATAATTTTCCCTTAGCCTATATTCATTAGAATAATAAATCATCTCTAGGATAGTACTTTAATAAACTATGACACTAAAATATTGTCCCTAAGACAGCATGGTGCTTATATCTTGATTAATTGTGTCTTAAAATTAAACAGATTATTAAAATGTTACGCAGCTATATTATAAAATAAATATATAAATAGAACCTATTTTGTACAATAATCGTTTTTGCAATGTCACGCATTTTTTCGCATAGTAGAGTAGGTTCTATGTAGTGTTAAGACACTCCGTTCTCCACTTTCAGTCTTTATCATAGTCAGAACGATTTATTGGGCTGTTCGTAGTTTGATCTCAACGCTTTGTCTAATCAGAGAAGAAAAATGATGAAACTTATTATATTTCACTAGTAGCTGCCGGCAACTTCGTTTGCGCGACCTTTCATAAAAATATCCATCACAGTCAATAACTTTTCAGTGATTCTGGTCTATTATGGTTCTACATGAAGTTTTTAACTGGTTTCTTTCAAAATTAATTATATCCTAAGTCCTGTCTAAGCTTAAAAGCTATAGAATAAAAAAAATCATTTAAATCCATCCAGTTCTTAGAAGAAGTGCGCGTATACTATTTTTACTGTTATTATTATTTCTCATAATGTAGCTCATCAACCTTTTCCCAAGTGGGAATCGAACTCATAACCTATCGAGCTTACTGTCATTCAATGTCCTAAGGAGCAAAGATTGCTTCAATATACATACATATATTAATCTTTTTTTTTAGCTTCACGTGTATCCCGCACTCAGCAGGGTAGGCAGGAGGAACCTAGTGTTAAGACACTCCACAAGATTTCGGAGGTATTGCGTATTAAGTGGCAGAACTTAACGCCGCGTTTTACCTCGACACCAGAGCAAAGAAAATGGAAATATTAAATATTTCCACTCCTCGAGTGGAAATCGAACCGACAACCAGCTGCTTTACAGGCACACTTTGTGCCACTGCGCCACGACAGGCCACCATATATTAATCTCATCCATAATATACACGTGTACAACCATATTTTTAATCGTTCACCTTCACAAAGCGAACAATTTTACTGAAAATTAAAGTTGTAAATATGCAAATTGTAAAACCACGGTGACCGGCACGTAACGACCGGTATGAGTACTTATTGTAAGTTTACATATTTTATAATTTTTGTTATTAACTTTTAAATATTATATATGTATATCTCTGGAATTTTATATTGTTGAGAAATATCATAAAATAAAATTAAATGTTTTTTTTTTATTTTTCATTTTCTTAATTTGCCTCGCTAAGCTAACAAACTAGTGTACTTTATTTGACGGTTGCGTAAATATAATGCTCGTTGCGTTAAGGCAGTACCTATCTACGTACATGTGCTAAACACACTCAGAAATAGAATAAATTAATATATTCTATTTCTGAAGGTAAAATTTTAAATACGCGAAAAATACTAATTTTCGTAAGAAAGGATCGTTAATTTTTTCTTTGCGTACTAATTTGAACTCTGTTAAATCAGATTAGGGAAACATTTATATATACCTCAAAGGCTAGAAATTAAATAATTTTATGGAAAAAAAGGATATAAGACCTGCATAAATATTGAAATAAAGAAACAATGTATATTTTGTGTACAAACAAGGTGTCAAACAAGGTGTGCTAAGCATATGGTTGCGTGTGTAATTATTGTTTTTTTTTTTAAATTTAATATGAATTATTATTACTAGGTACACTATTAAAATGGTCGCGCGGAACCATTCTTCTCCATATAAACTTTAACCATGCCAAATTTCATATTCCCTGTCCACATATTTACGTAATAAGTTTATCTTCATGTATACGTGTAATTACTCCCTTAATATGATTTGAACTGATAACTATCGCTACAACATACTATGTGCGACATGCGACAAATTGGCCAATAACGTTTTTATTTAACTAAAGTAATCAGTTTTTTGATATAGTAAGCTAAATATTTGCAAAAAACATATCTTCTTATGTATATTTGCATTTATAATACATTTCATAAAGTCTTTCAAAAGGCAATAATATTTTGAGGCCATTGTGACGCAATGGGACTATGTCTGACTGTTGAATGTGTGTTTTTTGTCCATTCGACAGAGTAATTATATTCAATTTATTTAATTTCTCCGATCTGGTAAGACAAAACGTGGCGTTGAGTTTCGTCATTGAATACGCAATGTCTTTAACTCGGGCAAAAAGTGGAGAACGGAGTGTCTTAATAATTAACCTATTATTGAGACACTCCGTTTCGCCTACACTGCTTCCATACGGAAAAAGAAGCTAAAAAAATATTATTTCAACAATATTCTAATAAATATTCCTACAGCGGAACTCACGTAAAGTGTACTGATCCGATCATAAGAGGCTTCAGCATGGAAAGGGCATTCTGCTATATATTATATTAATGCTACAATGCATGCTCGTGTCGGTCCAGATTTAATTTATTTTTTCAATTTACTTAATAAGCGGAGCCATTTGGTTATATCCACATTTATTGTACTTTACTTATGTAAAGATACAAAAATACATTTTTTATTTTGAAGCTATCGTGCATCAGTGGAAAACTTTAGACTGCTTAAGACATATGTAGTTGTGGATTCGAACCCTACTTTTTCAAGTTTTTATATTTAAAATACTTTGAATAAATATTTTGATTTTTCAGTTTCTTTGTAATCAAAGACGTTTTCTTACCTTCTTTATTTAGTTGGTTTTCCCATTAAAACATTAAATATAGAAAATAGTCAGGAACGCTGTATTCTGCACACAGCAGGGTAGGCAGGACAGTGTTAAGACACTCCGATTCCCATTTTCCCCCGTGAGTTTTGGAGGCATTGTGTGTTAAGTGGCGGAACTTAACACCGCGCTTTGCCTCGATACCAGAGCAAAGAAAATAGAAATATTAAATATTTCAACTCCTCGAGTGGGAATCGATTCCCACAACCAGTCGTTTGCAGTCACAAGTTTGTGCTACTGCGCCACGACTGGCTGACTGAGTGTTTAAATTAGTAAAGAAAAAAGGAAAAAATATATTTACAGTAAAAAAAAGTGTTTTACATAAAAGTGATATGTATTTATGGGCCGATAATCTTATCCCCCGCTCGGCTTTTTCCAATTTCGTTCAATAATAGATCAAGTGACAGAGCAAGGATCACGTATTACGTACATGTGTTTTACGTCACCTTGATATCTCCGATACATTGACTATTACATTACCTTGATTCGATATAACGATCGAGGGAGCATTGACAAAAGTAGATTAATATTTTATATTTAAATTATATTTGTATTTTTGCATTGTAACGTCTTAAGTTCTTACGGAGAGTGAAGAACTGCTAGTCTTGTATCTATGTTCCCTTTACTTATACTCATATGAGAAAAATAACATTGAATTGTGTTTAAGTAACTTATTATTATTTAAAAAAAAAATAGCTTCACGCTATATCCCGCACACAGCAGGGTAGGCAGAGGGAACCTAGTGTTAAGACACTCCGTTCCCCACTTTCCACCGAATTCGGAGGCTTGCGTGTTAAGTGGTGGAACTTAACGCCGCGTTTTACCTCGACACCAGAGCGAAGAAAATGGAAATATAATTTCCACTCCTCGAGTGGGAATCGAACCCACAACCAGTCGTTTACAGTCACACTCTTGTGCCACGTGCTCACGACTGGCCCCAATATATTATTTTTAACATGTGTAATGTGTCATGAGTTCATATTATAAATTGGCAGCTTCTATAATGGATAGCTCCCAATTTATAAATTTTGTTGTTTACTGATATAAGGAATAAATTTTATAACACATGCATAGTAATTGTAAGTTGTTTAAAAAAAAAGAATGTGTTTATTAAAAAATCATGAGTACTTGGAAGATATGAAAATATGAACCTTAACAGTGCCCTCAAAGGACATAGGTTTTCACGTTTGAGGCTTATAAAGCTGAATCACTAAGAAATTGAAGGCTACCGAAAGCCGCCTATGAAAATGGATTAAAAATAGAAAAAGCGCTTGTACAAGTATATTACGCTGCTTATACACTGATAGAAACTACTTCTAAGGTGACAAATATTGAAGAAAAAAAAAATAATTCATTATATTTCTATGTTTTTGATATATGTATTTACGACTAAGCTTGCGTTAGGCTATTAAGTGTAAAATTATATTTTTTTACCATTCTCGTGATAGTTTTGGGAATTTTACTTTTTTACGCTCCACAAGGAACCTACTTCCTAAATTTCAGCGGTCTACGTTTAGTAATCTCAGTTATGTGTTGTCTGTGAATCACGTAGTAACGAAAAAGTTTTAACATATATGTTGAACGTTTAAATTTCATGTGGAGAACGGAGTGCCATAACACTAGGTTCCCTTCGCCTACCCTGCTGTGTGCGGGATACAGCGTGAAAATAAAAAAAAAATGTATTGGTCATGCAAATACTCTGCATAAATTTTAATATGGTACAACAAAAGAACTTTGCCTCTCCATAGAAGAAGCTCTATGTTTATACTATTACGTTTTCTTTGTATATTATCTAAGGAAAAATCTAAAGCTATCGCTGCTTTAAGATACAACGTTACTTAAGTTAATAAGATTCTTGGTGAGTATGTTGAAAGCTATTTAGCTTTAAATATCTCTGTGTATAAAAGCTCCTACAACTTTAACGATAATTTGATGTTCAATAAATATACTCCTTTTCTAATACGTTACTACTAATATTTGCTACATATTTTGCTCCGCATTGCAGAGTAGGCTAAAAGAATCCAATGTCATGACACTTCGTTCTCTACTTTCCTCCCTATATAAGGTTGCAAGATCACAAGTTGAGAGGTGGAACTTAACTTAGCGTTTTTTCTTAACACAAACAGAAAAGGAAAATAAAAATAATTTAAATTTTTCTTAGCCTGAGCATCGAACCCACAACCATCACGGTTATATGCCGTTCCACTGCGTCACATTAAAGTATGGACTTATGTACATAAAACTAAAACATGAACTGTCTTTCTTTATCCCGGACATGCAATGACTTTCCAATTCCAATATAAGAATAAACTCTCCGATGTTTGCGTCACGTACATCTTATGTATTTCCTTAGCGCCTCGATTGGTATTATTGTGACATTCATGTGAAAAGCAGGTACAATTTGGTCTTAATACAGAAATTCTATACGGGTCCATTTATTTTGGCCGAGGAATTTGTGAATTCTTAACAAATGTAAAAGTGTATATTCCTTGCTGGGTCTCTCAGGTTTTCTTTTTTGTAAAGAATTAATAGATTTTCTAAAAAAAAATAAAATGAACATATAATTCTGTATACTGTCTACTGTAATTATGCTCTTATCAAATATTATAAATTAGTCTTAATAATTCGTGATGGAAATATGATAATGATAAGATAATTATTACAACTCAAGGCGAACTTAAAGTATAATTCCGTTTTCATAGTAGATATCATAGGTTTTTTTTAATTTCACGCATTTTCCCGTATAACAGGGCATCATCGAAAACATAGTGTTAAGACACTTCATCCCCCACTTTCCGCTGTTGAGGAACACGACTCAACTTGTTAAGATAAAAAAGTTGATACATTAATAAAAAGCGAAGAAATAAAAATAATTTAAATATAATTTACCCGAGTGGATATCGAACTCATAACCAACAGTGTTTCTAATTAGAAGCTGGGCCAGGTTCTGCTTGCACCACTTTGGTCTCAATGTGTAAAAAATAAAAATTGCTAAGTTTAAGCATCTTCCATTTAATTTACATTAAATAATAAATATTTTTATTAATACCAGCGGCTTGCTTGCGGCTTCGCCGCGTGAACTACGTAATTGTTTCGTTATATTGCAACCCTCGGGGGTGGATTTCTCAAAAAACAAGTAGCCTATGTTAGACCCATATACTTTCATTCTAAAATTCATCCAAATCAGATCGGTAGTTTAGCCGTGAAAGCGTGACAGACAAACACACAGACATTCGCATTTATAATAAAGGTATGGATAATATTATTTATATTAAATAAAATTTAAAATTTTCTTCCTAAATCTTATACTCTTTTGAGAATGCCAATCCAGGTTGTAACATCCATATAAGTACTCGCTAACAGCAAGTACTGGAATCTATAATCCGACTGACGGATTATTGGTTTCCAAAGCAATCATATTATGGTGTGGTATATATGAGCATGTACGTACATATATCGTGCCGTGAAAACTTGCTTTACTAATTCTTTAACATTAAAAGTTCGAAATATTAGTGTAATTTCATTCTCTCTAACATACTTTTAGCTTTAAGCTTAGTGCTATTTGTCTAGTTCTTAAATTTTCTGTAATATACCAGAAAGCGACCTTTTTTGTTACCCTTTTTTAATAGCATTGTGCGGTGACTAGCTAGCTTGGGATAAAGTGTGAAGCTAAAATAAATGTATATAGTATATACAAATAAGTCGAAGAAAGTATAGTAAGTCTATATGAGTATTTATTTTGATTTTAAACGTATTAAAATTCTGCAAGTGAAATGTAAATTTCATTTGAGAAAATAAAAAAAATCTTTAATCAAAAAAAAAAGAATATAACATTATTAGGTATATTTAATAACATTATTAGATAGTATTTAAATGTACGTTTCTACGATGCTGTGCCTACTGAGTTCTTGTTATTTAGGTTTTATGATAATATCTCAAGAGAAAACAAAAATCCATTTGATTAATCAAAATCATTGTTATAAGCTATTCGGTTGTTAAATATATAATTATTTATTCAATTATATATTTCAACAATTAATTATACAGGTTGTTTATTATTTCAATTAAACAAATATATAACTTCCAATCATTTAGCTCAGTCAACTTAAGCTACATGTATCAAGTTTATGCATCGGATTAATGCACATAACTTAGTGCCAATTAGAATATAGCGTCTACAGGGATATATGTTTGAATACGACAGCATTACCATTGTAATCGATATGTTATTGGCAATCGGTATAATCCACTATTCAGTAGAATTCTACGCCGGAACGATGGTGGGAGGGTGTTAGGGGAGGTAAACGGCTCTAGGAAATCATTTCGGGTACGTATTTTGATGAATTTTAGTAAAGTGATCTAAGTTTGTGACTTATTTTTTTTTAAGTATTTGTAACAGATTTATTGCTGACAGTGATACTTTTGAAATAACCTGGAGCAAATATTTCATTCCCAAGGTGTGTTATAATTTATAAAATCTTTAACACACAAACGTCTTTTCACTACTTTTTTAAATTGTGATATAGAAAAATCTTGGACGTTTTCTGGGATTCTATTGTAAAACTGTCCTATGAATTAATTATTGACTCGATATAATCGCGTCACAGGGGTAATTTGTTTATGCTTATTTCTAGTAATAATATTATGTGCATCACAGATTTTTGTAAAATCATTAATATTTTTAACATACATAACATTAGCAAATATGTATTGAGAAGCAACAGTCAATATATTAATTTCTTTAAATTTTGTTGGTTCTAAGTTATAGATTGCACGAATAGCTCGCTTTTGCAGAACAAAGATCGAGTTAATTGCAGCTGCATTACCCCAAAGTAAAATGCCATAGGACATAATACTATGGCATAGGACATAATACTATGGCATAGGGCAAAGTAAAATGCCATAGGACATAATACTATGAAAGTAGCTAAAATAAACAAGGCGAGCCGTGTCTACGTCTGTTAAGAATCTAATTTTCTTAACCGCTAATTTTCTTATTCCATTTTACAGTATATTTAAACAAACACATAAAAGCAACGTCGTGATTTTTTTACACTTACCATTTTTTAAAAAATAATAAGTAAAATAATAATCATATACCTTAAATGATTTATTTTATTACCATCGTAAAACAGTGGAGAAGGAGTTATCTGCCGTTAGCTCTATTAGTTCTTACTACAATAATCATTCATCAATTAATTTATTTAAAATTCATTTATCTGATCAGAAAACCGTGTTTGGTCGACTGTCCAATATATAATATTTTTAAAGTTAAGAGCAGGTCTAGAATAAAATACTCTAATAGATTTTTAATAGATTAGTCACAAGGTATTTATACCCTCCCCGGAAAAGATAAAAAAATAGTTTTATTCAAAGTATTTTTTCATGTAAATATGCATATTTCCACCAGTTCCATAAATACGAAAGTGCCCCCGGGGTAATTTATATAACAGTTTTGTGCCGGTGCGATCCATTAATTGTTTCATATTCTGTAATGTAAGTACTTCAAGTTTTACACTTACGTTATCAGAGCTATATAATTTATCTTAATATGTGGGTTATTTTTATTAAAAGTAACTTTTATATTAATCGTAAAGCGCAGATTATTCTCAAATGGTTTTTGTTAAAATTTATATTTAAAATTTATATCATTATATATGCATATAAACAATTACTTTAATTATTTTATTATTTTTACTTAATCAATTATATCTTACAGGCAATGGCCAGATTTAAGGCAGAAAGTGGAGAACGGAAAGTCTTAATACTAGACTCTGATTATACTACAATGTGGCGAAAGCGTCAAGTGGCTAAATGGAATATTTCGAAGTTTTTGTACAAGTAAAAGTAAATTAATAATTCATCCCGTTTTTCTATTTTCTATCTTACCAAGCCCAAAAGTTACAAAAATATATAAAATAAAAATAATCTTTATTGGAATTTAGAAAAACAATACACAAAAAACGTACAATAATGGCTACATTAGTTCAAATAAATATAACAAAACCTCAGAATTTACTCAAAAATTATTTTTATTCATCAGATACATTCCAGTTGCAATACTATAATAGCATTAAGATTTCAAAGAATATTTTTGAAATAGTTTAAAAATAAACATGCAAAACAGCTTAAGAACTTAAACAGCTTTACTTTCTTTCAACGTTTTTCGTTTAGAAGGTTCAACTGTAGAATAGTTAAAATGTTTTTTTTATTTTACATACAAACCTAATTAAGTATATTGAAAAAAAAATGTTAAAATCTTTGATTTATTTATTATTATTACTGGTGGAATTCTATTTTGGTTCCACCCAATAAGGTATTCTGTTGCATATATATTTAAAAAAGCGTTTTTTTATCATTTAGGAATAAAGCAAATAATGTGCTGAAAAGAAAAAATAATTTTAATAATCTATCCTCTATATCTATTTATACTACATTAAACAGTGTACAATTGTCTGTGTACATTGGACATTGGACATATTAACGAAAACATTGAATACATTTAAGAAATGAAAAAAAAAAAACTACAATAGATTCTTGATAGTCTGTGGCCAGTCGTAGCCCAGTGGCAAAAGAGTGTGCCTTTAAACGACTGGTTGTGGGTTCGATTCCCACGCGAGGAGTGGAAATTATATTTCCATTTTCTTCGCTCTGGTGTCGAGGTAAAGCGCGGCGTTAAGTTCCGCCACTTAACACGCACTCCTCCGAATTCGGCGGAAAGTGGGGAACGGAGTGTCTTAACACTAGGTTCCCTCTGCCTACCCTGCTGTGTGTGGGATATAGCGTGAAGCTATTTAATAGACTTTTTTTGATAGTCTGTTTGTCTGTACTGTACTTATTGATGCACGCAGCTGTTTGAAACTACTAAAGGGCAAGAACTTGTTTGCATGCAGGGATTTTTTTCAGAACTCTAAAAAATATTTCATTTGTATGAATAAGTTTATGCTTCTCATTGACTCCAACGAATGAACTTAAAGATCGGCGTTTAAAATATCCTCTCAAGTATGGAGCTCATTTCTATACAAGTCAATTTCAAGCTTAAAATAGCTAGTAGTAGTAGTTAGTAAGAGTAGTAGTAGAGTAGCTAGTAGTAGATATGACGGTAATTGGTAATTCAGACTCATTTGTGAACAACACGTGAAGTTTGAACTCAGCTGGGGTCGCTAGTGTAAGTTGTAACTTGCATTGATTAGTTATTCACAAACTGAGACGCTTTGTATATTGTAATATGTAATAAATGAAGGCTGAAGCCATCTACAGCGCGAAAATATACTATAAGATTACTTATGCATGTAATTAATATAATATAATATATATGAACATATTTTATTTACATTTTCAGAATTACAAATGCTTCTTCCCGCAGTGCAGGGTAGGCATAGAGAACCTAGAGTTAAGACACCCTGTTCTTCCAAATTCAAAACTGGGCATGTTCAGTATAGAAAGCGAAGACGGCGTTGAGCCGCACTTAAGTAAACAGAGCGAAAAAATAACTATCATTAAAAAAAATCATTCCCCCAAATGCGAATCGAACTCAAAAAGAAGCGCATTTACTGTCAGATGTTGAGTCACTCATAAACGGTATGAGAAAAGCTCAGCATACAATTATTGAGCAAAATTTTGAAATTAAATAAATTTATAGATGAGCTAAGAGAAATTGCAACGATCACTTTCAAAGTAAATTTAATCAAACTGTTCCTCTTCAATCAGCTATCTTATTACCCGTGAACTGTTCAACAAATTAAATAGGTATATACTGTGTTAACTGTTAAGCGATGTTGAAACTTAAATTAACTAATAAATGTTCATATTTTAATTATATTATTTTGTATTATAATAATTTTACTGTTAAGAATATTAGTTTATGTATAATATTGGAAGTTTCTCTGTAATAATAATGTGTAAAATAAAAGTTTGTATATATAAAGGTTATTTAAGAAAACAAAATTATAATCTTTTCGACGAATCCATAATATAGTACATGATAATTGATTTGCTTTAGTAATAATAAGCTGTCACAATGTTTAAAGCCACCCGTATATATGCCGTACTTGCCGTAAATATGTACTGTTTTTAACATTAATTATTAAATATTTCCACTCCTCGAGTGGGAATCGAACCCACAACCAGTCGTTTACAGTCACAAGCTTGTACCACTGGGCCACGACTGGCCACAATTTTGTATAGTTACAAACAACCCACAGAAATCGTGTACAACACAAAGCATATTTTGAAATCAATTTCTTATTGGTATACAACCAAAAAGTTTGTTTTCTAAGCATTCGGTATTTTGTACAAATTCAAATTAATACCAGGAAATGAAAAAAAATAAATAGTCTACTTTTTACGATAGTCCCATTGGTGAATATTCTTTTGAGAGCTTTTTCTGTCAAAAGAAATGTTGCTGAAAGCCTATTAAATGTACTTTAGGCTGATTAATACAATGAGATATTATCTTCTCTTCACACATTTCTTGAGAGATCTCGATATTGTATAGATTGCTTAGGAACTGTACACATTTCAAATGTTTAATACGTTTCTGTTATATATAAGTAATTAATTATAAATTAAAAACACATATATTTTATAAAAAAAAATGAATTCCACGCATTTCCCGCATAGCAGGGTAGCCAGAGAGTTTAGTGGTAAGATATTTCGTTCTCTCCTTTCGGCCCGAAACTGATTTATTAGATGTTGTGTGACGGCAAGGAAGATAAATTAAATATATACCTTCCCCAAGTGGAAACAGAACCTAGCCTCACTTAACGCCTCACGAAATATTAGACTAAGTTGTTGTTGTAACTTCACGATATATCCCGCACACAGCAGGGTAGGCCTCTGCCTAGGAACCTAGTGCTAAGACAATCTGTTCCCCACTTACCGCCGAATTCGGAGGCATTGCGTGTTAAGTTGCGGAACTTAACGCCGCGCTTTGCTTCGGATAACAGAGCGAAGGAAATAGAAATATTAAATATTTCCACTCCTCGAATGGGAATCGAACCCACAACCAGTCGTTTACAGTTACACGTTTGTTCCACTGCGCTACAACTGGCCCCAAAATACTTTAATTACAGACATTTTGGTCTAGGTCAGCAATGCTTGCAACTAGATGGCACTAATATAATGGAAAAAACATCAAAGAGTGATATAACGTTAACTTCTTTTCTGAGCATAATGTGAAAGTTGCATGTACATAAAAAATATATAACATTGTTATATTATATGTCACTACGAAAATAAGTTATAATAAGCGTATAAAAATATCGATGTAGCTGGATGTAGAAGGCACCCCTTAACGGTCAGAGGGTCGCATGATCTATAAGAGGCTCAGGTTCGACACCAGCCACGTTCAAATTTTTATTTTTTATTCAAAAATATCACATTTCCTAGGTTTGTAAGTATCAGTTTAAAAATGTTAAACTAGTTGTAATATATGTAAAACATCAAATAAGTCTTTTAAACATTTTTTTTAAAAGTGTTATTCCACACTTAGGAAATTAAAAAGGACATTTAAAGAAAACGTATAAAAATTTTGAACGCAGCAGGATTCAAACCCGCACCTCCTGAATACCGTTCAGGCGCCCTCACCACTGAGCAATGCTTGCAATCAATCAAATTGCAAATACAATCAAATAAGCCGTTAAAATTTCTTAAACAAAATCTATTAACATTATTTCTTTTACGAAAAGAAAATTCTAAATACTTGAGATTTTTCCTCGTTGTACTCCCCTAGTGGTCTATTATTTCGATTTAGTATACATCCAGTCACGTGGAAGTCGGAAAGTAAATTAGTTCTTGCGGCAATCCACATCTCTCGTTCAGAGTAAAATAAGTTTCTTAAAAAATCCTTTCGCAATAATTATAATGAACGTGAGAGGAAATGTGAATGAAATTTTAACTTTTATTTTCTAATTATATCGACTAGCGACCCGCACGTGACTTCGCTTGCGTTATTTCCAAGACACTTAAATCACAAATTTTGCTTATATTTATAATTTAATTTGTTTGTAACTTTTTGGATTTATGACAGACAGATTACTGGGGATATACCTATATAATATATAAGAAAAGTAGTTAAGCGAAAAGAGAGTTACTTTAGCTACGCTAGCTAGCTAGTTTAAAAAAAAAACAAAAAACTAATTTAATTAGTTAAAATTACATTTAACCTTATTATTTCACTTATTACTTAAAGTAAAAGTATAACCTACTCGATGTAAGTTCTAAAAAATTAAGATCTAGAAAATATAAAAAATAAGTAATTCACAAATTATAATTACGTATTTCTCACACCGATGATGTCAACCCTGAACACTTGTTCACATTAAAGAAATTTTTGCATTAGCAATTATCTTGGGATACGTGTATGTAATTTTCTTCTGAAAAACAGTTAAATTAGAAAAATAGTGATCAGTTATTTTTTATTATATTATATGTAGAGATACTAATCTATAACTAAATTAAGCTCCTTTCCCGTATATTAAGAAAGAATCTAGTGTCAAGACACTTCGTTCTCCATTTGTCTGAGATCCACGTGTTCGTGGCTAGGTGACTATAAAATAAAACAAATAACGATTCATAAATACAACTTTTCCTATAAAATCGAGACTTAAGCTCGTATTGTTGTAAAAACACGTGTCAGTCAATTTCAACGCAAAAAACCTGCAAACATGTTCGTTAAAATCGCCGATTCTACATACATATGTTGCGGTCAGTCCAACGCCAGACATGGCTTGGATAGACAGTATGACTGTTAAACATAGCAGCTGAAGTGACGGCTCACAACATGTCTGCTTATATTGTAACAAAACATTATTTTCGTTAAGATATGTTAAAAATGGGTAATGAATCTATTGCATTATTAAGCACGGTGATTGTGCGTTCGAATCCCATTTGGAGGAGTTTAATTTATTTTAGTTTTTCTGCTTTGTAGTAAGACAAAGCGTGGCGTTAAATTCCACAACTCAACAGGCAATGTCTCGAATATGGAGAACAGAGTGACCCGAAAGTATGGCTAGATGTAGGTTCTTTGTGCGGAATGTAGAATGGGTCTGAAATAATAAATATATAAAAAGTCGTAGTAGTAAAGACTATGACGTAGATATAGAATGTCTGTCCTTATACACTATTGTTGAGTATTTGTGTACATTAAAAAAATGCGCTATAACTAAAGAAAGGAGTGCTACAACACTTTTTAGGAAATCTGATATCCTCATTCAATGCGGGATATCTATATAGTCAAAAAGTTTTAAAGAACCCATCTTCTCTACTAGTGGGAAGACCCTCCGATCTGTATCTTCTGCCTGCAATAGAGTAATCAGGTTGAGTGGTGGAACTCAATGCCGCGCGTTGTCTTATATGAGTTTATGTTGTATTTGATGATTTATGTTTTTTTTTATTTAAACAGCAGTGTATATATTTTTACTAAGATTTACGGGATAGGTACCGAAGTATGAAATAAAAGTTAATTCGGTATTAGGCGCGGACGAGTCTCCATTTATAATCATCTAAAAAGTAATCAATTTTCAAAGTCCTTGAGTTTAGACTGAAGTGTTTTCGCTGAGTAGACTTAATTAATCTGTTCAATTGATTTTAAGATTAAACATAATACTATTGATGTTAGAGAATTTAATTAATAATATGCAAATTTACTTGGCAAAAATATTTAATTGCACTACACCACAATGGCTTTATATGATTGGTTTTGGGTTCGACCCCAATGGGTATGGATTCGATTCCTACTTTTCACTACTATTAAAATAAAGCATCGCCAACTTCAAAACGAAATATTATGTTGAATTCGAGCGAAAACTATACTGCCTAACATGCTATCCAAGATAAAGAGTGTAGCTAAAAGAAGAAAAATCCATACAAAAAAATTATACAGTGGAAAGTAAGGCTATTGGCGAATCTAATTCAATAAATAAATAAATTAGTTTCAGAATTTCAGACTATTGTTTCAGAAATTTCTACTTATAGATTGTCAATAGTAAAAGTAAAACGATTAATTTTGTAGTTCGAAATGCAATAAGCAGTTGATATCGTCGAGTAAGACACGTTCTTCGAAAAGAATTTCAATAGTTTCACCGCGTTCATATTAAAGCATACCTTCATATTGCACCAAACATCGTCTAACACATTTTATTTTATAAACGTATATTCTAGACTTGTTTCTTTTTTATTTTTGTTAGATTTTATTTAAGTAATCATAAAAAAATAAACATTTCAAACAAATTTACCTTCACCTAATACCTTTGAAATTAACAATTAAAAAATAACTTGGACTTTAATCATTCAAGTCCGAATATTTGAGAATTTAACGTATCTCGGTCTTTTTACAGTAATGTGTAGAGTTTTTTTTAACTTTATTTGTGTGGTCATTATAATATGCAGGCAAGATAGCTTTGGCCAACTAAAGGTAATTGAAGAAATACGGTCACGATAGCATAGAAGCGGAATACACGATAGCATAATAACAGAATTAACAGTGTTGATAACTATTTATTATCTAAAAAGGCATAATGGTAAAAATAAATATAAGCTGAAAATAATTATTTCTGTGTAAGACTGACATGTATTATTTTACTTTTCAGCGTAAAATAAAAATGTCATCGTTTTATTATTATATTTATTATTAATAAAATAATATTGGTTAATATATTTTCATATTTAATGGACTTTGTTAAAAAATATAAATATCGTCACATCAAATTTTATTTATATTTGGTATAAAGTAATTGGTGATTTTATTGTGTATTGCAAGAGAGTTATAACCTACGTCCTAAAAGCATATAGCGTATAACTCTCTTTTAAAAGTTAATCTACGACCAGACATTTTACTTTAATTTAAAATACAAACGTTAATGTAAGTTAGCAGAGCAGATTATTATTTAATATTTATGATTATTACTCTAGAAGTATTTTACTTCGGCGACTATTGCCAACATATTATTTTTCATGTCAAAATACATTATTTCATTTCCGCACAAAATTCGCAATTTTCTCTCTGTGGTTCGTTATTAAACGAATTTTATGAACAAACGAAATTTTTAAATCGCAGTAGCATCCTTTGTCATGTCTCGAAAGCTGCAGTAAGTTATGACAATACGGGGGAAATCTGATTCGTTGCTTAAAGTTCTTATACAATTTATATAAGTAGACAATACAACCAAATAGCCTTTATTTTACTTTTAAACTTTTTTTTAAAGTGTTATTCCACACATAGGAAAATTGAAAAATTATTCAGGAGGCGCGGATTCGAATCCTGCTGCGTTCAAATTTTTATACGTTTTTTTTAAATGTCTTTTTCAGACTTTATTTTAAATTATTTCTTGTCCAATAGCTGAGTAGGCAGAGAGATTCTAGTGTTAATACGCTCCGTTTCTTTACTTTTGTACGGATTAGAGACTACTAGAAAGGAGAAAATTGTGAAAGAGTATAAACTAGTAACCTATGGTTCGTTACTTACTGTTAGACAGATATCAGGATTAAAGTAAAAGGTGACTTTTAGGTTAACACAATTTATTGTTTAAGTTTATACACCCTTACCTCTATACTCACTTGTACAGTTTTGTACTTACGCAACTTTTGCACTCTTAACAAATTTACACTTATTTATTAATACACACACAACTTCTCTATTAAAACACGTAAATTTATACACTTAAACACTTTTTAGTTTAATAACACGATTACCAACTATTACACTTTACACGTTTTAACACGATGCCTTCGTCAGGCAGCAAGACGGCGTACTAACTTTTGAGAGCAAAAAGTACCCTTTATATAGTAAATCTGTCACTCTTTTAAAACAATTATGTGGGTATTATTATTTTATTTTTTAGTTAATTACCCTCATATTAACAGTAACCTAACAGTTCGGCCGTCCTGCGCCGAAACACGACCCCGTGTTTCCAAAACAAAAAAACAAAAAAAACAAAAAAAAAAAAAAAAGAAAAAATAATAGAAAAGATATAAAAAATAAAGCTTAAAATAATATAAACTTTTATAAACAAAACATTCTAGGGGCCATCTGCCCATCTTTTAAACTGGGGCAATCTGCCCATCTTTTAAACTGGGGCAATCTGCCCATCTTTTAAACTGGGGCAATCTGCCCATCTTTTAAACTGGGGCAATCTGCCCATCTTTTAAACTGGGGCAATCTGCCCATCTTTTAAACTGGGGCAATTTGCCCATCTTTTAAACTGGGGCAATCTGCCCATACTTAGGCAATCTGCCCATACTTAGGCAATCTGCCCATACTTAGGCAATCTGCCCATACTTAGGCAATCTGCCCATACTTAGGCAATCTGCCCATTACTTAGGCAATCTGCCCATACTTAGGCAATCTGCCCATACTTAGGCAATCTGCCCATACTTAGGCAATCTGCCCATACTTAGGCAATCTGCCCAACCAAACTGGGGCAATCTGCCCAACCAAACTGGGGCAATCTGCCCAAACTGAGGCAATCTGCCCATCCTAAAATAGATTCTACATAAAGTATTACACTATGTATGGATAATTCATTTATTAATACAACAATTTATATATACTATGCATATTATCTATGTGACAAATATCGACTGAATCATTATCAATGTAACAATTTTATGATACTACTAAGCATTTTCCATGCAAAATTAAATTAGTTATTACGTTGTCTGGAAATTCAGAATGTATAGATTCTTGTTCACTGTACCTATAAGATTGACTAGAGGATACACTGCACGCTTTAGTATAGCCAGTATCTGTCATGACCGAAAACGTTACTTATTTTATAATATAAGGGCCTTGAAACTTAAGTAAAACCTTTCGGCTTTGACTCATTAACTGTTAATAATGAAAAACCCTAACAAGATCTCCTATTTTGTATTCACGCGGAGGTTTTCTACGTTTACCGTATTGCCGTTTTAGTGCCGTGTGATTTTTACTTACGCGACTACAACTTTATCACAAATCGAATCCCTATTTTCAGTTTTGTTCTCTAAATTACCATTTACCGAGTTATGTATATGACTATTAGATATGCTAACTATTTTGAACCCAGATAGTATCTCAGTCGGCGTACATCTGATTCCTTAATTTAAAGTATTGTAAAAAAAAAACCATTGAATTTTTGATACCATTGATTTTCGGAACATTTGTTATTTAATTAATATTGGAGCACTCTGGAGTGACAAAGTCAGTATGTTTACTTGAACGGATCGCGCCAGAGGCGAACTCGCCTCAAAATTATAGTAGTAGTATATATCTTAATGAATAAAGTCTAAAGTAGTAAAATACCTAAGTAATTAAGTCTGAGTTGCAAAATATCTTAATAAATAAAGCAATAATAAATAAGTAGAAAAATATTTAAAAACTGATAAACAATCTTATTGATCTTCTAAATAACATGATAAACAATCTAATTGATCTTCACAATATAAATAACAACTAATCATGTATTCGTATATAATGTTTGACTCGCGTACAATTTCCGCATTCATCATTTAATTGAATATTTCTCTTACATCTATTTTTAATTACACTATAATCGATAAGGTCTATGTACAATACATATATCTGAAATACTGTCCTGTAATATTATTGCTAATTCTCCAATTTTTGTACAACCTAACTCAATTAAAACCAAAACAACATATATATTTATTTATATACCTAATTGACTTTTTCTTTCATGAATTTCCCCACTAAGTACTACCTCTAACAATCAAAACCGCTTAATCATTACTATTCGAATTCGTTGTTTTCAGTTACACTATGTTTTAATTTGGTTCCATGAATTTCAATATTGCATTCGTTAGCTATGTGTCCCATTAATAACGTAAGTTCACTATCTGTACGGCTACTATGTGTACGGCTGCTATGTGTGCGGCTGCTATGTGTACGGCTGCTATGCGTACGGCTGCTATGCGTACGGCTACTATCTGTAAGGCTGCTATGCGTACGGCTGCTATCTGTATCACTACTACGTGTACGGCTACTACGTGTACGGCTACTACGTGTACGGCTACTACGTGTACGGCTACTACGTGTACGGCTACTACGTGTACGGCTACTACGTGTACGGCTACTATGTGTACGACTACTATCTGTACCGCTACTAAATGCATCACTACCGTCTGTATCACTAATAATTAGTGTCCGACCGAAACTGGGTTTTCAGCCGAAACCGAAACCGAAAACGAACCTTCGGCACTGGCTTCAGTTTCGGCCGAAACCGAAACCGAAACCGAAACCGAAACTGCTGATGACGTCATAAAATTAGTGTAACATGTAAAAAAATAGTACATTTTTTACGTTTTATTGTGATTATATGAAATTTATAACAGTATTTTTTTACATTTTCAATTTTATTTAATATATACATTTTCATAGTTTCATGCTCCGCTTTTAAGGGCTCTGCTTTTACCCGCATAGCAGGGTAGTCAGAGAGAAACTAGGGTAAAGACATTCCGTTCACCACTTTCAGCCCGAAATGGAGACGTTGCGTGTTGAGTGAGCGCTAAAACATATAAAACAAATACAAAAATATCTTCTTGTAATGTTCAAACCCGCCATTGGCCTTTTCAATTTCTCCGGTTTGTTAGTGGTAGGTTAAGTTTTAATTAATATTTTTTTATAGTTTTCACAAGATGCTTTATCATTATGTAGATATACGATGTCCATGATTACAGCACAGCTCACTAAATTTTTAGGGGTTTATAATACCTAGTGGTATATCAGATCAATTGCCACCTATGATAATCGAGCGATCCCACGACAGCAAGGCATAGCTTTGTCCTCTTGCTTCATGTCCACAAACTGCCTTTTCCAAGAGCAACTTTTAGAATATACGTATAATTTTAGCTACTTGTTTGCGTCTATTCAAATAGCTCACAACAATTACGTCAAAAATGAACTACCAAATATGTCATAATATGGTTCGATGACATGTTAGCCAACTCTCTCTGCCCATCCTTGTTTCTTCTTAGCCGTCAAGGCCGGCTAGACATCCACAATTCCTCTAATATTTTAGATTTGTAGATGTCCATGAGCGAACAAAACCTTAGCTCTTACGATCAGATAGATGGTCCTTCTGTTCGTTTGGCGTCTTTTTACCCGCGACGGAACGGCGACTGTATATGTGTTTGGGGTGAGAGGTTGTTTGTTTGTTTGTTTGTGTGTTTGTGCAAATTACTATGTCAATTATTTCCAAAACTATAAGTCCGATTTTGATATGGTTTTCTATGATGGGTTTAGGTTCAATTGGCGTATGTTCTTAGATATGTCTTATTGCCTTAACTCACCAGGGGGCGCTGCAGTAAGCATTTTACGTGAAAACGAATGTTTTCAATTATCTTAAAAAATAATAGTCTGATTTCGATACGATTTTCAGTGATAGATTCAGGTTTAATTAGTGAATGTTCTTAGATATGTTTTATCGTGTCAAACCACCAGGGGGCGCTGCAGTAAGCATTTGTTTGTACTTTTTTTGTATTTATTTGTCTAAAACCGAAACTACTGATCCGATTGAAAAGAGTTTTCAGAAAAAGATTTAGCTTTGCTTGATGCATATTTTAAGATTTTTCTTTTTTTGTTACGGGGAAAACTCACCAGGGGGCGCTGCAGTAAACATTTGTTTATGCAAATCAAAAACTACTAGTCCAATTTAGATGTAACCTTCAAGGGTAGGATCAGGCTTAATTGGTGCGTCTTTTCATATATATGTTATGGTGACCACTCATCAGGGGGCGCTGTAGTAAGCATTTGCTTGTAATTTCATTTCATATAAATTTCCTTAATTTTAATTTATTTGTTACATAATTGTTTGCATGTTTATACGTATTATTATAATGTTAGTACTGTACTTTATCTTAAAAAAAAAACTATTGTTAGTATTATATATTATCTATTATTACAACTTATTTAGTATAATTATTTTTTTATTTTTACTCTACAGGAACCCCCTGACGGGTAAAGGCCTCCTCCAAATCACTCCACTTGTCTCTATCTTGTGCAACTTGCATCCAGAGTGGTCCAGCTGTTCTTTTAATCTCGTCTTCCCAGCGTGATAATGGTCTGCCTCTGTTTCTTTTACCTTGTAGACCCTTCCATCTAGTTATTCTTGCGGTCCACCTCTGGTCTGCAAGTCTGGCAACATGGCCTGCCCATTTCCATTTGAGCTTTAGCGCGCAATACAAAGCATTCTTTGTTTTTGTTGTGTTTCTTATGGTTGTGTGTCTTATTTTGTCTATTCTTCGTATATTAAGCATGCTACGTTCTATTCCGCGTTGGCAGGTGTTTATAATGCATTTTGCTTTAGCAGTGAATTTCCAAGTCTGGCAGCCGTATGTCAAGCACGGCAGAAGACATGAGTTGAAAACTTTTCTTTTGGATTTACATGAAGATTAATATAAAGTATTTCAATATTATGTAATAATATATAGTGTATATCTATTCACTTTAAAAAGTTTAAATAAAAAGCAAAATTAAAAATTTTGAAAAAACCCACGACGGTTTAATTATAATTGTAAAAGGATAAAATAACTATAAATCCCCCGCCTAAAAGAATATATGTAACGAGATGATGGGGACGACTTCGTCGGGGGCTGCCAGTTGCAACCTCTATTTTAAATATAGTAGCTAACAGTATAGATTTCGTTTTAAAGTCTTTAAAATACCAGTTATCAAAACTGTAAATTCATATTAATATTTAATTTTTTTGCCAAACCTGTTTTAACAGCAAGAAAACCTATGAGAAGGTTTGTGCAAACTTAAAGTAATGACAGCCCCCGACGAAACCGTCCCCATCATCTCGTTACATATATTCTTTTAGGCGGGGGATTTATAGTTATTTTATCCTTTTACAATTACAATTAAACCGTCGTGGGTTTTTTCAAAATTTTTAATTTTGCTTTTTATTAGAAATATTAAAAAGGTAGTAAGTACTACAGGTCTACGCCAGTTCTCTTTGCCCAGGCACCTGGGGTGGATTTATATAGAGGCTTTTTGAGCTGTAGTGCAGGGACCTGTGAGTTTTGAAGACCCTCAGTCCCCATTAAGGATTTGGTAAATTTATTAGGCATTTGGTAAATTGGTATTTTATTGCCACAATACTATATCGTGGCAACTGTATCTTTCTTGCAGGTAAATTGATGTGCTAGTTTATGATAAGATTTATTGATATATAATTAGACTATATTCTGTATATTTTATAGAAGTCCTGTGTAACAATTGTATAGTAATTTAAATAACAACTAATTAGGCTGGCCTCCAATGTAATAATTAGCCCAGGGTCCCCCAAAATTAATAGTCAGCCCCTGGAAGGACGAGAACAAACACAGTGTCAGTAACACACAGTGTCATTCACACAATGTCACACATATTATTCTTAAAATACATTTATAATTCGTTAAAATCGTTTACCATATCTTGAGATTAAGTGCACAAGCTATAAAAACACTCTAATGTAGCTAAACGACGTGGAAAAATTTATGACTACAGAGTTTCGGCATTGCCGAAGGTTCGGCAGCTTTTTTGCCGAAACCGAAACTACGGCCGAAACTACATTTTTATGCCGAAACTTGCCGAAACCGAAACCGAAACCGAACCTTCGGTCGGACACTACTACTATATGTACCACTACTATATGTATCACTACTATATGTATCACTACTACATGTATCACTACTACATGTATCACTACTATATGTTCTGCTACTCTCTTTATCAATACTGTCTGTATCGATACTGTCTGCATCACTACTATATGTATCACTACTTTATATATCAATACTATACGTATCACTACTATACGTATCACTGCTATACGTATCAATACTATATGTATCACTACTGAATGTACGACTACTGTCTGTATAACTACTGTCTGTATCACTATTCTCTGTATCACTACTATATGTAACAATGCTATATGTACGACTACTGTCTGTATGACTACCGTCTGTATCACTATTCTCTGTATCACTACCATATTTATCAATACTGTCTGTATCGATACTGTCTGTATCACTACTATATGTATAACTACTATATGTATCACTACCATATGTATGACTACCGTCTGTATGACTACTGTCTGTATCACTACTGAATGTATGACTACTATAGTTATCACTACTATATGTATGACTACTGTTTGTATCACTACTCTCTTTATCAATATGTATCACTACTTTATATATCAATACTATACGTACCACTACTATACGTATCACTGCCGTCTGTATGACTACTGTCTGTATCACTACTGAATGTATGACTACTATAGTTATCACTACTATATAGACCACTACTATACGTATCACTACTATACGTATCAATACTATATGTATCACTATGAATGAACGACTACTATCTGTAACACTACCACTGTATCACTATTCTCTGTATCACTACTCTCATTATCAATACCGTCTGTATCACTACTATATGTAACAATGCTATATGTACGACTACTGTCTGTATGACTACCGTCTGTATCACTACCATATTTATCAATACTGTCTGTATCGATACTGTCTGTATCACTACTATATGTATAACTACTATATGTATCACTACCATATGTATGACTAACGTCTGTATGACTACTGTCTGTAACTACTATATGTATCACTACTATATGTATGACTACTGTTTGTATCAATACCGTCTGTATGACTACTGTCTGTATCACTTTTCTCTGTATCACTACCCTCTGTGACTACTGTCTGTATCACTACTATATGTGTCACTACTATATGTATCACTACTATATGTATGACTATTATATGTATGACTACTGTCTGTATCACTACTATCTGTATGACTACTGTTTGTATCACTACTCTCTTTATCAATACCGTCTGTATCGATACTGTCTGTAGCACTACTATATGTATAACTACTACATGTATAACTACTACATGTGTCACTACTATATGTATCACTACTGTCTGTATCGATACTGTCTGTATCACTACTATATGTATAACTACTATATGTATCACTACCATATTTATCAATACTGTCTGTATCGATACTGTCTCTATCACAGTTCTCTTTATCAATACTATCTGTATCGATACTGTCTGTATCACTACTATATGAATAACTACTATATGTGTCACTACTATATTTATCACTACTTTTTATACCACTACTTTCTATATCACTACTTTCTGTATTACTATTCACTTTGTCAATACTGTCTGTATCACTATTCTCTATATCACTGTTCATTTTATCAATACTGTCTGTATCGATACTGTCTGCATAGATACTGTCTGTATCAATACTGTCTGCATAGATACTGTCTGTATCAATACTGTCTGTATTATTACTATGTTTATTATCGTTACTGTTAAAGTTACCTTATTCATGGCGACGCCTTGATCACCTCGCACCGCTGCGACGGTGACGCCTCGATCGCCTCGCCCCGCTGCGACAGCGACACCTCGATCGCCTCGCCCTGCTGCGACGGCGACGCCTGGATCGCCTCGCCCTGCTGCGACAGCGACGCCTGGATCGCCTCGCCCTGCTGCGACGGCGACGCCTGGATCGCCTCGCCCTGCTGCGACGGCGACGCCTGGATCGCCTCGCGCCGCTGCGCAGGCGATGCCTCGATCGCCTCGCGCCGCTGCGCCGGCGACGCCTCGATCGCCTCGCGCCGCTGCGCCGGCGACGCCTCGATCGCCTCGCGCCGCTGCGCCTCGCCCTGCTGCGACGGCGACGCCTGGATCGCCTCGCCCTGCTGCGACGGCGACGCCTGGATCGCCTCGCCCTGCTGCGACGGCGACGCCTGGATCGCCTCGCCCTGCTGCGCAGGCGACGCCTGGATCGCCTCGCCCTGCTGCGACGGCGACGCCTGGATCGCCTCGCCCTGCTGCGACGGCGACGCCTCCATTGCCTGGCACCACTGCAACAGTGAGGACTCGATCGCCTGGCACGACTGCGCCCACTCATTAACCACCTTTTGTGGCAAGAGTGAGTACAAACCAGCGACGAGTCTCTCTCGATAAATTGAGTCCTTTCCACTCATTTAAGACATCTCTTGTCTCTTGACGTAATGTGGGCAGACCGGGATTACACCGAAGCGTAAAAAAAAAACTTCGGTGGAATCCCACTTCTGATATTTGTTAGACAGATATCAGGATTAAAGTAAAAGGTGACTTTTAGTTAACACAATTTATTGTTTAAGTTTATACACCCTTACCTCTATACTCACTTGTACAGTTTTGTACTTACGCAACTTTTGCACTCTTAACAAATTTACACTTATTTATTAATACACACACAACTTCTCTATTAAAACACGTAAATTTATACACTTAAACACTTTTTAGTTTAATAACACGATTACCAACTATTACACTTTACACATTTAACACGATGCCTTCGTCAGGCAGCAAGACGGCGTACTAACTTTTGAGAGCAAAAAGTACCCTTTATATAGTAAATCTGTCACTCTTTTAAAACAATTATGTGGGTATTATTATTTTATTTATTAGTTAATTACCCTCATATTAACAGTAACCTAACATTACGTACATTCGATATATTTATTAATAAATTCTTTGACAGACCGTTCACCTAATATTTTTGATATGGTGATTATTAAAAATATATAGTATTTGCAGACATCCAGTTTTATACTTTCCGTCAGGAATCGAGACGTTGTGTGTTTAAGTGATGGAACTGAACGCCGCACATTTTCTTTGGCACTAGTGCTGGGAAATTAAATAAAATACCTAACCCACTAATGCAACCGTCGGTTTTACATTTAGACCTCACTCATTACGACGCGACGCTCTCTACGGCACCCGCTTAGCGATTCCACGTAATGCTCTCGATAATCTAAATATTACAATTATATGAAAATTGATAACATTACAACAACATGGGACCAGTCGTGGCGCAGAGATAAAAACTGTGACTGTAGAGCGACTGGTTGTGGGTTCGATTCCCGCTCGAGGAGTGGGAATATTTAATATTTCCATTTTCTTCGCTCTAGTATCATATAGGTATAGTGCGGCATTAAGTTCCACCACTTAACACGCAATGCCTCCAGAATTTGGCGGCAAGTGGGTGACGGAGTGTCTTAACACTAGGTTCCCTCTGTCTACCCTGCTGTGTGCGGGATAACATTAACAGTAATATGTCAAAATCAACACAAATGTTAATTCATCTTAATTTATATTCAAATCAATTAATGAATTTCTATATGTATATGTATGAACACGGGTACTTTAATGTTTAATGCCATATTTCTTTTATTGTTTTATTACCAGTGCTGTTGACACTATGAGTTATGACAGTCAATTAAGCGGTAATATACAGCTTTCAATTGTGAAAATTTTGTCCTGCATTCAAATTTTGATCATTTTTTCTTAATTTACTACTAAATACTTTGTGCCATGATACTATTTATAGATGTATTAAAAATTTAACTGATCGTTGTCTGTACATGGAATGTACAAGAAAAGGTATTGTTGGAGGTATTTCTATCTATCAACGTAATAGAATGCAAAATAAAGAGTTTCCAAATGTTTTCTGTTTTTCTATACGTTTGCACGCTAGATATATCTCTGAAATTACTCAAGCAATTTAAATACAATTTTGACTATTGTATTTGGATAAGCTTCCCTTAATATTAAGTGTTTGTTCATTTAAATCGCTTTATAATTATTTAATCTTATAAAGTGGTTGAATTAAAACTTTTTTATAAGAGTAACAACATCTATTAGAAAAGTACAACCTATGTTTTGACAAACTTCAACTCTGATTTCAACTACGCCCGCTAATAGTGGCTGAGAAATGTTTTGTTAAATTTACTTATTAACGCAAACAAAGTCGCGGGGACAGCAATTTATATAATACATAATATATTTATAAGTTAAATATTCAAATCAAGGCACCTATAACCTGATATGAAATTTATAGAGCAATATTTCAAGCCATTGTTTATATTAAAGAAGAACTCATTTCCATACATGCTGGTAATACCATACAAGGAGCGGGAGATTGCAGTCACGAAAAATATTTACATAGGAGGCCTGTTAATATAAAAGGAGGCCGTAATATAAAACTTCAGAGTCATATCTACGCTCAGTTTCTTCATAGGAAGTTATTTACTTTTGGCGTAATATTTTAAGATCTTTCATGAATATTTAATCTTTTGTTATAACGAATGCTTAGGTTGTTGTGAATGTTTCTGTTTTAAAATAGACATTTTTATTATTTACTTATTACTAAAGATTTGTTACGGTTTAATTGTTGAATATATCACAAGCCGAAATCTTAACAGATTGTTAAGTCTTTATAAAATATATAAATCATATCATTTTTATGGGAAACGTGCAAAAGATACCAAAATCACGTCAATTTCTAGCTTTATCCTTAAGATCACAATGCCTGTACGAAAAAAATACAAGGCTCAAATTCATGTGTGCAAATTTTCAAGTTAATCGGAAGAAGGTGGTTAAATAACTTTGGAAGACATTCTTACACGATACAGACTTTGATTGATAGATGAAACAAATAAGTTTTTTTTTTAGAAAAAATATAAAATGAACAACAAGGATAAATTGTTGAGTAAAACAATAAAAAAGAATGAAACGACAAACCTAGATATAGACACATGGCTTAGTGATTAGATTCCTTGGACGATTTTCAAGAGGCGCTGGTTCGAAAACGGCTGCATTCAAATCTTTTTCTATAAATGTTTTTCAAATTCCTATGTGTGTGAATGAAACTTTAACGTTACTTTAGGGATGCATTCAGACCCTCAATTTCGACTCGGTGCGTTCGCGCTTGAGTGAAGCGAGCAAAAGAAATTCATTTATTTCAGCACGTGCAGTTCATTGTAGCCAAAACTTGTCGCACGAAATTTTTCCACCATAGACTTCAATGGGAAATCAGTTTTTCGGGGATAATTCCTCAAGGACTTTTTTTTAAGAACTATCTCTATATTGGCATTACTTTACATGCAAAATGTCAAGAGCAACAAAAAGTGCAAAAAAGCTTCGTTCAAAAAAAAAATGTTTATATGTAGTAAACGCTTTTTTCTTTTTTTTGTTAATATTAGTATAATTAACTTACTTTGACTGAGCCATTAGTCTAATCCCAATTCATTTCATCCCAGCATTATTTAAACTAACTCCAGTATAAATAGACTTAGCAGACGTCATAAGCCTGAGATGTGTCACTCTCGCATACAAATGTTATCCGGCTTTTAGTTCAATCCAAAAGCCTTTTAAAGTGCTCTCTCTAAAAATAAACGGATTTATGTTAGGCCTTTCATTTAATATTTAAATATGAAAAGTTTTGGTTTTCATTTATTCCATTAATATAAAGTTGCCGTTGAAATCAACATTTTGTAATGATTTTAATTTTGTTACAAAATTTAATTAAAATATAATGGTAGATTCTTTGCTTGTAGATTTATACGTGTTTCTCTCTAGTTTTAGACAACTGCTAGTCTTCATACGATGGTAATGGGTTCAAAAAACATGGGATAGCGACATGTAGATAAATGTTTAAGTTATAAAAATGAAAACAAAAAAGATTCTTTACTAGGTTCCGGAAAGATACAGAAATTAAGAAAGCTTAAAAAAGGACACCACAAAGTTATATCGGAAGCTTAGCTACAATGGTAATTATATACCTATAGATGAGTATATTTATTATTCTTTTATAACTTTACACTTTATCCTAACCTAGAGTCAAGACTCTCCGTCCTCCATCCGAAACCGAGACACTGTGTATCTGTCTGATCTGACCTGATCTGACCTGATACGAGAAAACACAGAAAAATCTAAAAATTATCCATTTCCCATGGTCACTTAAGAGTACCAATTTCAAAAGTTTCCAAATGCTTAGTAGTAATTTCTTAGGAAAAAAAAATGGAAATTCATTGAAAGGTTAAAAATTTTCAGGAAATATCATGATTTTTTTATTTATTGAGGTTCCAATTGGTTATCTATTGCTTATATAGGACAAGGTCAATTTGTAATGGAATTAATATAATATAGTGTAGAATGACATACTTCGTCTTAACAAATTCGTCTCGGGGAGATTAAATTGTTTATACTACCAGTTTTTACCCACTGGCTTAAAAATTAGGTACATATTATATATGTGAAATAAAATTTTTAATCAAGCAAATGCAACTTAAAACTAGAGAAACTCAAGCGTTTCCGTCCACATGTTCGTCCGTTTACGTAAGAAGTTTCAATATATTGGTGCAAAGTAGGTCACTTGCCGGTAGCGAAATTAAGTTTTAAGTATTCATTGGTAACTTTGTTAAGAAACTTGTTTAGAATTATAGTATTCAAATGTAGGCAAAAACACTATTTTCCTAAAAAAAATATTTCCTTGGAACACAAACAACATACATAATAACAAGTATATAAAACATAAAAGTTACAGTATTTAACAGAAAAATAATTTGACAAAAAATATATAATTATTATATTGTGGAAATTTCGTTGAAAATTAAAAATAAAATAAATAGCTTCACGCTATATCCCGCACACAGCAGGGTAGGCAGAGGGAACCTAGTGTTAAGACACTCCGTTCCCCACTTTCCGCCGAATTCGGAGGCTTGCGTGTTAAGTGGCGGAACTTAACGCCGCGCTTTACCTCGACACCAGAGCGAAGAAAATAGAAATATAATTACCACTCTTCGAGTGGAAATCGAACCCACAACCAGTCGTTTACAGTCACACTCTTGTGCCACTGGGCCACGACTGGCCACTATGGTTGAATATGTAATAAATAATATGCAAACAGATAAATGAAATATTTAAAAACTTATTCATATGTAAATCAAGTTATATCTATCTTTAAAATATATCGCGGCTGTCTTTATCCAGCACACTTAAGAAAGTTTTATATCACTCAAAAAATACATATTCAAATTGAATTTATTTGTCGCCGTATTATGTATTATTCACAAGAAACTAATTCAAACATATTTCGTTAAAATATTTTTTTAGTATTAACAAAATAATTAGCTTCCATTAGTCTCTAAATTAGTAAAAAACAGACATTTCTTTTTAAAAAAATATATTAAAGTTGGCAAAAAATATAACAAGTATACAAAAGTGTGAAAGACTAAAAAGTAAATTACATTCTGTCGAAAAGCTCCAAACATCCCGTGACGAGATTAAAGTTGTTTCGGAATATACAGTGTTAATATGAAGTTACATGAAACTAGCTCAGGTTGAAACAAGTCGTCTGAATTACTTATTCGATACACAAAGGGCAGCTGGTATAGCAATGGAATACATTTTTCTTTGCTTACATGCAGTTTTTATGGTAAACAAACTTTTTATATTACGTTAAATTGTCAAAAACTCAATCTTTAATTAAATATTTAGTGTATTTCGTTTTAAATTTAAACGTTAGATTAGTTTTTCTCATTTTTTTCAACCTTTCAAACCTTTTTATACATATGTATATAAAAAAAAATAACTGATCGTTGTACATGGAAGATATATTTAGGTGCATACATCAATGCAGTCGAACCCAAAACAATGTTCGACTTTAACTATACTGTTATTTGAAAACGAAATGACTTAAGTGATTTAAATAAAGTTGTTACTTTGTATTTTCCCTTTAACATTTAGTGTTTATTCTATTTAGATTTTCTCATAATTAAAATATTACATTAAGAAATTCTAATACGCTTTATTAAAACATTTTTTTTTTTAGCTTCACGCTGTATCCCGCACATAGTAGGGTAAGCAGAGGGAAACTAGTGTTAACAAACTCCGTTCCCCACTTTCCGCCGAATTCCGGAGGCTTGCGTGTTAAGTGGCGAAGCTTAACGCCGCGCTTTACCTCGACACCAGAGCGAAGAAAATGGAAATATAATTTCCACTCCTCGAGTGGGAATCGAACCCACAACCAGTCGTTTATAGTCACACGCTTGTGCCACTGGGCCACGACTGGCCACTTATTTTTGTTGTTAGTATAATTTGTTTTTAATTTTCCTAAGTGTGGAATAACACTTTAAAAATGTTTAAAACATATTACAACAATTTAAATTTTGTTATACAAAACAGTTATATAATGACTGTTTTATAAAATACACTTTAATTACACAGGAGAAGTCACACGCATTTCGTTAGTAAATAATAAAACAAAGTTAAGAAATCTTATCATTTTTTCCGTTAAAGGGTTGATAAAAACACTTTACGGCCATAGAAAAGAACATAATCCACTTTGATAAATTACAAGCGTACTTGGCATATGATGAATGGGAAAGGTCAAAAAAATATCAAGATTTATGATTGTGTTCATACAGAAACCGTATGTAAAGCATGCCGACTTATGTCACACGTCATTACCCAAACAAATGTTTAAGCTGATTCAAGAAAATGATTTGGCATAATCTGACAGCAAAGGCGCTCAGGGTAATTATTACATCGAAATTAATTCGATGTCTTCACTCTAGCACAACAAAGCGCGGCGTTGAGTTCCGCCTCCCAATATCACATGTTTGAACGGTTTATAAAGGACGAAATGTTATAAAAGTAGATACTCTCCGCTTGCCATAATAATAAAATAAAATAAAATACTAATTAAACCGATTTTTGTCATACAACTTTGACATGAGAAGATACTTTTACTACTGTGCCGATTTGTAGAAAGTTCTTTCCACCTAGTACACAACAGTAGAATGCCCTGTTGCTTTCATCTAAGGTTAGGTACCTTGCCAAGCCTGGATCACCTTTATTTCCGTTATAACACGGGGTCACCTACCATCCAAGAGTCCAAAACTCTGTTTGTCTTGTCTATAGTATAAAAAGATACTTTTACATTTCACCAAATCCCAAATACTTGTCAAAAAAGCGTACATTGAATCGATTTACGTGATTACGTTATGTTATGATTAAATGATTTTATCTGATTGAATTTAAAAGTTTATCACATAAAACCTTTGTTGTGTTTAATTTATAAAGGTAATAAATTTATATTATGTTAATAAATGTTTTTGTAAAATCAAAATTTAATTTAATTACTATATAGTAAATCATGAAACATTTTTGTTATTAAAAATGTATATTATACATTCTTTATCAATAACAGGGAATTTTTAAACATTTAAAAAACTGATTAAAATACGATCACAAAAAAAACAGACCGAATCTGACTTAATGGACTTCCTATAGCTTCGTTATCTATTTTCTAAATATACCTAGATCAATCTACTATATTTAATTTATGTTTTCTCCCAGTCCTATATAGTACAGATGAATAAGCTAACGGCATTTAAAAGTGGGAGAGAAACGTAACATATCATATTTTATTTAGTTATTTCGCAAGATGAAGAACCTATGTGAAGAATAAATAATAGCATGAAAGACATAAGAAAGTACTCTACTCCGGAACGAATAAAGCGAGCTAAGAACTCAAGAAAAATAATCTTCTACGAAATTATAACTTAAAAGTACAGTAAATTCAATAAAAGAGCTGAAATCCCAGAAACGTTAACTTTCATAACAATCTCTTTGTATTATTCTAACAGTTTTATTCTATGTACAATTGTTTTATATTATTGCAAGTGTCCCTATGCGCTAGTCTCTTAAGTATGATGCTGCAATGCTGTTTGTTGCGCCACTCTTAACGCTGGCATTCACGAATATTGTGAACGGAACAGGATTTTACATTTTCTATTTTGTACAATCTAGTCCGGAATAAAAAATGTTGGAAAGTGGAAAAACCTCAGTATTTCGCGGTCTGGTAAAATCACGCGTTCTCAGCAAAGAGCCAATCTCTTTGACGTCTCTCGAAAAGCCGCAGCAAATACTGATTTTGAACGTGGGAAATTCCTTTACGGCTCGCTACTTCGTTTTAAAAAATGCAACAAAATGCACCAAAAATATTACGAAAAAGTTTTAAATATTGTTTGAGACATATTCATTATCGGGTTGCGGCCTATAACAGATCTAATTTCTGATTTAGCGAAATGTAGGGGACTAACTTTATTAATTATAATGTGGAAATAAAAATAAAAGTATTATAATTTAATTTCAGCTTTATGCTTTACCAGTTATAAAAGAGTAATATAACCTAACTGTTGTAACATTCCTTTTTCCGATATTCAATCAAACGAAACACAAACAGACAGGCAAAAATTATAAAAAGTTATAGATTCAAACTTTAATTCTACTTGTTTATCCTCGTAAATTATTTTGTTCATTAGCAAGTGTATTCAGTATACAAATACAACATTTATCAAATATCAACGTACATTCTTTTATTTTATGCTATCATTAATGTATGTACACGGATTCGGAAAGCTTGTGTCATTTGCAGTATATGATGGGGTTAATCTAATGGGCTTGCGGTAAACCATTGTAATATCGAATGACAATTAATTACGAATACCTAATACTAATATATTTGGTATGTACTTTGAAACCGTCATTTTAAAAATATTTCAAATAACTAAAATTATGTTTGTTGAAACATATAAAAAATTAAACACAGCTGAAATCGAACCCGCGTCTCTTGAAACCAGCTCCCGGTACGAAAGTCGCTGCGCTCAATTTTTTATACGTTTACTAAAAATGTCTTGTAAGCCAGTCGTGGCGCAGGGGCACGAAGTTTAACTGTAAATGTAACTAGTTGTGGGTTCGATTCTCACTCGAGGATTGGAAATATTTAATGTTCTCATTTTCTTTACTCTGGTATCGAGACAAAGCGCGGCGATAAGTTTCTCCACTTAATATGCACCTCCAGTGAAGTGACTGAAGTGGTTACGGAGTGTCTTGACACTAGGTTTTCCTACCCTGCTATGTGCGGGATACAGCGTGAAGCTAAAAAAAGTGTGAATAACATTTAAAGTTTTTTTAAATATTAAACGTATTACAAAGAGTTAACTTTACTTTTCTATTAAATTTCATGTCACACGCTTCGAATTACAGTAAATCTGCGGGCAGTTTTATTGGAATTCTTTTATAACGAATGTCCATTGTCCGCGCTTTTGTTCTGATTTTCGTCATTCATATTTTTACAGTATTTCATATATGTAATAATATAAGTATATGGATTAAGATTAAAAGAATTGAAGCGATACTTTCAAAATTGTATTTTATTTTTCGTTGTATAAAAAATATTTTGATAAAAATTAACCTAGCGAATATTTAAAAAAAAAAAATTAAATTAAATTATAATTTATTTAAATATTTTTTATACAACGAAAAATTTTTATAAAAAATTTGATAATTCATACTTTCTGGGTGTTTAAGATTCATTTTTTTTCTGATTTTATGCTATACACAACCGTCGGCAAGTTATCTTTAATATAAAATTGTAAACATACTTTAAACGCAGATTTCAAAAGCCATTTCAAAAACATTCTACTGTTAGGGAAATAAAAGAAAAATATAATCATTAATCATCTGGCATAAACAGAAAACGTTAAAAACTGTAAAAAAATAGGTCAAACACGCAAAGGAAGCTGCGTCAGTCAAATTATAAGTACGTTTTCCCTAAGGACTCTTTCTACGTCATAAATCACCTTATTGTGTACTTAAAAATATGATCCGAACGAACGATCGCTGACGAAAAATGCTGAGTCGAGGAAATGTAATCATCTTATTTTCATATTTCTTAACTTCTCAATGATCCACCGTAACAAGCGTTGTATTAACAATATAATTACATTTTTATTTGGATTTGTATAAATATTTTCTTCTCTCGGAAATATATGCTGTAATTTGTCACTGTAAGTCGTTTTCTTGTACAGTTTAAGTCTCGTTTTGGAAGGAATTTTGAAGGATTGGTATTCTTTCATTGTTTACTTTCTATCTGTTACTTATTGAAATGATATTGTGAAGTATAAATTGGTTATCAATATAAAAAAATGGTAAAGGTCATCGTTGCGCAGTGATATACTATAGACATGGTTGTGGATTTGATTTCCACTCGGGAAACTGATTTTATTTTAATAATTTCAATTTCCTTCTCTATAATAAGAAATGCAAAACGTTGAGTGACCCGACTCAACGCAGTCTCGGGTGGAAAGTAGGGAACGCATTTCTCTCTGACTGCCATGCAGGAAAATGCTGAAGCTTATTGTATTGTTGGGTGTAAATTACCAAGATTTATATTCTCGTACGGAAATATTTATATATTGTATTCGGACACATTGTGGTACGAGCGAATGGATAAAACACAACGGTCAATTTAACAGATACCATGATAAGTAAGGGATTAGTTACTTAAATGGCTTACATACAAATATAATTCGTATCGAATTGCTTTTAAGCTTAGGCATGTTTAGAGTTAATTAATTGAATGCGGTAAAATAAAATTGCGTGGAACTATAAGAGTTATTACGAAGATTACTCATTTAAATTAGTTCTTAGACTACTAGAACCTAAGCAAATGTTAAAAAACAAAGTATTCCTATCCAAGACTCTAGTCTTTAGGTAGAGCAATATATGACTGGTACATCGGGGAAGAATGATATAAAATAAATAAAAAAATAATATAACTTTACAGTTCAAGCTTTTTCCATATAAAAGGCCCAGAAGGAACCTAGTGTCAAGTCACTCCGCTCCCCACTTCCTGCTCCAATTCGAGACAGTGTTCAGTGGCCAAAATCGAGGCCATGCTCCCTCTCGGATACCAGTGCGGAGAAATAAGGAGAAATAAAGGTAAGGTAAATAAAGGTAAATGATAAGGAATCGACATGACAATCAATCGCGTTTACACTCAGATGCTGGTTTCGATGGCTTCACAAGTTCTATATTATTTAAAAATTTTCATCAGCTTTATTGATTTTCGTGATTTTTTTGTTAAACTATAAAGAATAATAATTGTGCTGCCTCAGACGTTTTACCGAATAGGTGCTAAGTTAGAATTAGGTAAATTTATTTAACGTCACTTATTATATAAGCATTGTGTATTATTGTTTATAAGTTAATTAAAAAAAAAAAATTAAAAATCATGAGTTTTTAATAGTTATTTCCCGCCTAGTGTCGACATACTCCGTATCCACTTTCTGCCATAATCCTAAATGAAATGATCTTGCGAGTTGAGTGGCAAAAATCTACGCCACGACTTGTCTTGTTAATCTGAACCTCTGAATCAAAACAAAACTCTGAATGAGAATGGAACGCATTCACAATCATTGCGCATGACCGCCTCTTAAGTATGTTTTAATGAATTATTATTCTCAAAATATATAAATACAATTTTAAAGTATTATTAGGGGCCAGTCGTGACGCAGTGGCACGAACGTGTGACTGTAAACGACTGGTTGTGGGTTAGATTCCCAATCGGGGAGTCATATCAGAGGCAAAGCGCGTCGTTAAGTTCCTCCACTTAACACGCAATGCCTCCGAATTCGGCGGAAAGTGGGGAACGGAGTGTCTTAACACTAGGTTCCTTCTGCCTACCCTGCTGTGTGCGGGATGCAGCGTGAATATAAAAAAAGAAGTATTATTCTCACAGTATGAAATTTAAAATTAAGTAGTTCGTAAAAGAATTAGAATCCATGCTGATAGTCATAATACGCCTCACTGCTATATCCATATGTTGACCTACATCTTCATACGGAGAAACTTTAATACGATTAGTAAACTTTTGTCGTTAGCACTTGGCTACAGGAAGATTTTTATGAAGGTTCGCTAATAAAAAATATTATTTGATGTGAATTACTAAATTTTAATATTTTAGATATACATACATGCAATATTATATTAAATACTTCTATAAATCATCTTCAGCTTCACTCTTCACTGTCCAAAACACTTCGTTCTACACTTTCCGCCCAAAGTGTGGTAATATATGTTGAGGTGGTGAACTGAACGCCGGGTTTTGTCTTACTAGAATAGCTAAATGAAAATAATTTAAACATAATCATCACAACACACATCATATAAGTGCCAGTAGTGGTACAAAGGCACAAAGTATGCCTGTATAGCGACTGGTTGTGGAAATATTTAATATTGCCACTTTCTTCGTATCTCTGGTATCGAGGAAAGGCGTGGCGTTAAGTTCCGCCACTTAACACACAATGCCTCAGAATTCGGCGGAGAGTGGGGAACAGAGTGTCATAACACTAGGTTCCCTCTACCTACCCTGCCATGTGCGGGATACAGCGTGAAACTAAAAAATAACATTCCCCAGAATGGAGACTGACCTACTGCTTCATTATTTATTATTGAATATCTCAAAATCAGTCTTAGATTATGAGAAATTAATATATATTGTTATCAGTTACAATATATCAAGATTATGTTCGAACAATGGGTTTCATGAACTTGTAGTGAGTAAATAATGCTGCGTCAGATATAACATATTATAATTAATTAATACATCAGTGTTACGTTTAAGTAATATAAATGTGTATAATATATATTTGCAAACATATTGCTTAATATTATGAAGGTGTATTTAATATTTTGTTAGAAATTGCATTATTAACATACCACCATATTCGTATTCGTCTTTCGCATTTATATTGAAAATATATAAAAAATAATGTGTGTGGGTTAGGGGATTAAACTCCAATTTAAAATGGAGACTGACACTTCTTTTCATCATAATGCATATATGCAGATTATATACATATTTATAAATCGTTTTTTTTTCAATTTCACGTTTCTCTAATTACAACCCGAAATTGAGACATGGTGTGCGTTAAATTTATTCTTGCTAGAGTTTCCTAATATCATTTCCCTAGTTGAGATTCCAAACCTTAAATAATTGCGTTTAGAATCAGAACCAATGTCACATAGCGCAATTATGGCCTCAAATAATTTAATTTATTTTATACACAAATTTATTATTCCTTAGTTGAATATTTTAAAGATTGGATAAAACATGTCAGTTGGTTTTGTGGTGGCGACACGTTGACAGTCAGGCTAGAGATTTGGAATTGTACGGCCTTTAAATGAAAAGGTTCTCACCTCGAAATCGAAATTGTTTATCCAGATTGTTAAATTAAGAATGAGGTTAAAATTAATTTACAAAACACATATTATAACGGCTAACTTTGGTACATATACCTATACCTAATCTATTTTAAATATGTAATAAAAATGTAAGTAATCGCTGTCTGTACATAGAAGATTAATGAGAAAAATTATTACAGGGCATATCATGGGGACATATCATCAATGTAAAAGCAAAACAATGATTTTTTTTCTGTTTTCTGTGCGCCTGTACACGCTATATGTAAAACGACTTGGCCGATTTAAATCTAATTTGACTTTTGTGTACCGGTTACATCCCCTAACGTTTTCTGTTCATTTTAATTCGAATGGTTCATAAATAAAAAAGTTCAACAAACAATTATAAATTTAAGCAACATTCAAGAGTGATCGGGAAACCAACTAAATAAAGTTGTATAGTTAGTAAGATGCATAGTTGACGCAGGTAAAGCCACGAGCGGGTCGCTAGTTACAAACGTTATATATAAAAAAAATATTCAATTCACTCAAAGAAATTCAAATTGAAAACATACAAAGATAAAACTACGTTATTAAAGAAATGTTACACAAAAAAGCAATAAAAATAAGCTGAATAAGCTTTCACGGATGGAGTAAAGCGAGAAACCTTTTCCAATTGCAATACCTACTCGTGTTTGTAGTTTTTCTTAGTAAAATAAAGTATTTCGACAAGTTTATAAGGATTACGTTCAGAAAGTGATTTTATTCTCTTCCAACCCAATTCGCTTGCGACTGACAAATCGGCCTGTGTGAAATTGTTCATCCGTCACTTGACCCTTTTAGCTTCCCTGCGGACCGACCGCAACCCTTTCATTGCAACCCTTAGGATGAGCATACGCCTACTTATACTTTGAGAACGTTTTGTAATGTCATTAGAACCTTAGCTTTCGAACTCGAGGTGTGTTTACCTGAGTATTAATTATTATTGTTGTGAATACGGAACGATAGTTTGATGGGACTTGATTATGTAAAGGAGATTCATACTTTTTACTTTATAGGGTAGTCAAGATAGAATCTAGTGTCAAAACACTCCATTCTCCATTTTCCGTACGATATCATTACGTGGCGAAATTTAAAACCTTACATTGTCTTAGGTATTGGACCAGGAGGGGAAATGAAAATAATATAAATAATATATTATCATTCCCCCGAGTGGAAATCGAACCTATAACAGTCAAATGCTGTGACACTGTGCTACGACGACCTCAAATCGGTCGATATGTAATGCAATGTCGATTTTATTACAATACGTAACCTTAAACATTTATATTTTTTTTTAGCTTCACGCTATATCCCGTACACAGCAGGGTAGGCAGAGGGAACCTAGTGTTAAGACACTCCATTCCCCACTTTCCGCCGAATTTGGAGGCATTGCGTTTTAAGTGGCGGAACTTAACGCCGCGCTTTGCCTTGACACTAGAGCGAACGGAATGGAAATATTAAATATTTCCACTCCTCGATTGGGAATCGAACCCACAATTAAATAAAAATTAAATATAATCATTATATCATTCTAATTCGAATTCACTACCTCAGAAGCATAACAACTGCGTCAGTGGGAATAAATTTGTCTACTAAACTAAACTGCCGTGTCACGGAACGAGGACATCTGTGTTTGCGCGTAAACTCCTAGTCTTTATACACTCATAAAAACTGCAGAGCCCAACTAATCTCACGTTGTAAAATTCCTTGTGTGCATTTTTTAATAAATTAAATTCGTAAATTTGTCTGAATTTTTGGTGTAACTTTGTAATTCACTTTATTAATATGTACTATCATACATATATGCTTATATACATTATAAATACATACATTAGACTGTTTTATTAAATTATTAGCGACCCACTTGCTGTATACATTTTTAATGTAAATTTTCATCCCCTATTTCAACTTTTTAGGGGTTGAACCTAAATTTCATCCAAATCGGACCAGTAGACTAACCGTGAAAGCGTGACAGACAAACAGACAGACTTTTGCATTTATAATATAAGTATGGATAGATTATTTATATTTTCCTGCTCTGTTGCGAGTGCGTTGAAATCTTAACGAATTAATACGAAATCGAAGCTTAACGAGTTAATACGGAAAATGGAGAACAGAATATCATGCCACCCTCATATATCACAACCCCTGTATGTACTTAAGATATTAGAACTACTAACTAAATCATCCACAATACACACATTAACATCAAAATGAAGAAATAAACAAACAAAATAAAAAATAAAAAATATATGAGAAAACAAGTTGTTCAAAAATCCCCAAAAGTTATTTACCATTGGTATATATAAATAACTTAATCATACATAAAACATACAAATAAAACATCGTTAAAACAACTTTATTAAAGTTAAACAAATATTGCTTAATCTTCTTAATGAAAGGGTCGAAATAATTTTTGTTTAGTTTCACGCTGTATCCCGCACACAGCAGGATAGGCAGCGGGAACCTACTGTTAAGACACTCCGTTCCCCACGTTCTGCCGATTTTTGTAGCCTTTTGCGTGTTAAGTGGCGGAACTTAACTCCACGCTTTGCCTTGGCAACTTAGCGAAGAAAATGGAAATATTATATATTTACTCTCCTCGAATGAAAATCAAACCTATAACTAGTCGCGTTTATAGCCACACATTGTTGCCCTGCTCCACAACTGGTCTAAGTTCAGAATTAAAATTCAGAATTCCGGTCTTCAGGTGTATTTAGCTGGTCTGTGTTGAAATTTAGACGAAATGCTAGCGATTGCTCATGCTGATAGAGCACGTGGAGGAAGCTCGCCTTATGTGATTTTGCAACTTTGTTAATTGAGTTTGCGTATGCTATACACCTATTATAAGTTGTGATAGTTCATGGTTGTGTAGCGTTTTATATGTTACTTTCATTAAATTTAAGTACTTTGAGAAGTTAATTGATCAATTTTCTAATAATTGTAGCTTAAATCTAAAATTAAGTAACTACTTTAACAAAAATCAGTAATCATCGTATTTATTAAGTGCTCTGTGGCGCAGTAAGACTTCGTTTAAGTATAAACAAGATGAGTGTGGGTTCGATTCCTATTGGGAAGTAAAAATAATTTAAATATTATATATATTTGACTAATTTTTGTTTCTTTCCTCCGGATAAAAAGATAAAACACAGCGTTAAGATCCGTAACACAACACACAATGTATATAATTAGAGTCAAAATAAATGTCACTTTAGCTTAAATGAAATGATATAAATTCAGAATGGAAGAAACGTTATTTATGAAAACAAATTTAAATAAAAATATGAGGGATTTCAAAGAGACGTGAGTGAAGCTACAATAACTTCCTAACAATACGGTATTGAAATGCAATAGGAACTCATGTGTGATATTCAATTGTGTTTAGAATTAAATGATAAGAAGGAAGTATTTATGTTTTCATAAATAATTTAACGTATTGTTATTTAAATTATAGGATGTTTTGTTTATTTAAACCGGGAATAAGATGTTTTTTCAGTCAGAATCCATAATTTTCGTTTTTGGTGACTTTCCATGTGCGCTTAAACATATTTTTTTTCAGCTTTAAGTACAGCACAGTCATAGGCAGAGAGAATTAAGTATCAGTTACATTTCAGTCCCCAATATCCGTTGGAATTCTAAACATTGCGTGTAAAGTAGTAAAACGGAAGGCCGCGCTTTATCTTGCTTGCTTTATCAAAATAGAAAAATAAAAATAATTTAACTAATTTACTTCCCTAAATAAAACCTAAAAAAAATAATCGTGTTGACAGTCGAGCGCTCTCTCACTGCGCTACGCTAGCCCCTACACAAATACATACTAAATAATATCATTCTAATAATTTAATAGAATATTCCGTCCTGGTGCAGTAGGACAACGTCTGTGTGTAACGTCTAGCGGGCCCGGCAAACTTCGTTTCGCCGTATTTTTACTATCAATACTAAAGTCTAAGATTTTTAAAATATTTTTTTTCATTCCGGATACAAAATAAATAATGCTAATGATATCCCTTTTCTCTTCTACCCAATGCTATTCTAAATCATCATTAAAACGATGTGTTTGACTTGTCCATATTCTTTACTTAAGGAATTTCATTTCTCATTGTCTCTCATGTTCTCCTGTAGTGCTTTGCCTGCTGTTATCTATGATATGGCTAGTTTAAACAACTTAATCGTCTGAATAAATTGCTTAAAGTAACCTTTTTATACATAAAAAATATCAACGGATTACGTTCATGTAAATGTTATTGTAGGTATAATTATCTCTCTCTTAGCTGTATGATGGACAGCATGATAGCACAGCTTTGATTAAATACAGCTACAGATATCCTTAAGAAAAATATAATCGAATCTTAAGTCTGAAGAAATTTGTTTTTACCATTGACAGAAGTAATATTGCTCCTGCATGTGGTGATTTTGTCATTGAATCTTGTACAATATTAAAGAAAAGAAAATTGAAAAAAAAAGAATTCTTTTTAACATTTTCATTAGAATTTTGCTGTATATTTATATATTTATTGCAATATGATATATGTAGGTTTATATTATATTATGGAGAATAAAATATAGTAGTAGTGGTCCTTGTCCTAAAACTCTTATTGAAGTTTTGATAATTTTACCTTCACACTTACACAACATAATCCAATCAGTATGAGTCCAACTCGCAGATATGGAAATGCTCATTGTTCTAATATATACTGATTTATTTTACGTTATTGGGAAAAGCATTAACCAAAATAGTTTATTTTGATAAAAACTGATTGAGTGTGATAATGGCTTGGAAGATAATGTAATAAATAGTGAGAGTGTAATGATTTAGATAGGCTGGCAATAAATTTCTACTACCTTATAAGACTCAATTTAAGGAATTGTCTTTGCATGTTATTTGGTGAATTGTTGTTTTTTTTCTATAATCATTTAAAAACTATGATCACTTTATACAAATATTTTCTTTACCTACGCCTTATGCATGCAATATAAGGAAACAGAATATAAATGAAAAGTAGCTGATAAAGTTTGAGTAGTTTTTATTGATGAATTTGAATTCAAGTATATGAATACATTTCAATAAATATAACCTACATAACAACATTATATATTTATAATATATAGTTCAAGCCAAAATTATTAGTTTACTTCTTAAAACTTACGCTCCGAACTAAAAACCGGAAAAATTTTATACTCTTGACTGACACACGTCCATTCTCTATAAATAGCCCAACTATTTATCATATTACTGAAGGAATTAGGTATATTTATAATTTCAATTTAAAGTTTTGTAGAAACGATTTAAGTTTTTCTTTGGAAAAAAAATTATATTAATTAACTATATACTCATAAACATTAAAAAATTGCTTTTGTATTAGGAATGCTGAGTAATGTACAAAAAACATACCAAGATGCGATTTGGACTCCGAGTGTGTTGAAAATTTGACATTAGCCTGATTTTTCTCAATATGACGGAAAATACCCACCACGTTAAACAATTTTAGATAAGGCGACATTGTCTTATTTCCTAAAGTCAAGCAGGACTTATTTGGTTCTTCACCAGATATTTCAGATCTGTAATTTTTTAAAGTCAAGCAATGTTCATCACGCTGAACAACTTTTGTTATGGTTTCTTTGCTTTATTTCTTATAATTCATCTAAGTATTTCATTTTGAAGTATACAACAAAAAACGTTGTTCGTATCTGTCCAGTAGATCAAAAGATGTGCGCGTGCAAATATATAATAACATAGAAAAAAATTTAAAACATCCTATATTCGTTGTTTTAATGTTATTTTCACGTTCCTGTCAATATTTGTGTACAGACTCAATTGTTAACTGTTTTACTATAATAGAGTAGTTTTTTCCTTTTTCTTTTAGAAATGAAAATATAGAAATAATTATTCCCCCGAGAGGGAATCGAATCCACAACTGTCGCGTTACAGTGAGACGCCGTCTCACTGCGCTACGGCAGCTTCAAGTACTTAGTAGAGTAGTTTAGGTTTCTAATCAGCAACCAGAGAATAAATTTTTATATTTCTAACGCAGAAAATGACTATTTTTTTTATAATTTCTCAATCCTTTTTCGTCAACTTAGTGGTAGAATTGTCATAATCCCTGAAATACGTACTTACTATTTTTAATAATACACTTACAAACAGAGTTTCACATTTTAACATTGCAACTTTCAACCTTTATTTCACCAACTTAGGGGTCGTGATTTCACAATCGATGAAATAGAAATTTAATATTTTTTTATTAAATATACAGAAATTAGATTTCATGGCTTTAACTTCAAAACTGATGGAATTTCATACACTCTGTTAACCAACTGTTAACCACTATTTCCCCCTCTTAAGAGATGAATTTTTAAAAATTCTAATTGAGTGTCTACGCTACAAAAAGTTACAATAAAGCTCCGCTCAGTCTTTCTTTCGGGGAATCGTTTTTCTGAAATAATGCTTACAATAAAAATATTATAAAATAAACAAAAATTATAATTAAAAGTCCAATAAACTTGTACAAAAAAAAAAAAAAAAAAAAAAATAAAAAAATGAAACAAAAAAGAATAAAAAAGAATAGACATCCATGTCAGGATCGAACCGTGGACCCTAATAAAAATAACCACAAAAAGCAAGCGCTCTTCCAACTGAGCTATCACAACTTTGTCGGAAGTTGCAAAATTGACATTCGTATATTGTGTATAAAGTGATATTTTAGCAGCTTTTTATCAATTGTTTTGCCGTCTCGAAACCTCTCCAGTAACATTTAAACTTTATGGTATGGTATTAAAGTTCAAATTGACTTTTAATAATTATAACGAATATTTTGTATGGGAGGAAAGAAAAGTGTTGTTTTGAGACTTTTTCAGACATTTTTTTTATATTTTCTCTCCTTAACAACAATCCTCGTACTTCAAGGAATATTCTAAAAAAAGAATTAGCGAAATCGGTCCAACCGTTCTCCTAGTTTTGCGCTTACCAACATATTCGGCGATTCATTTTTATATATAATATTATAATTTAAATATTATATATATTTGACTAATTTTTGTTTCTTTCCTCCGGTAAGATAAAACACAGCGTTAAGATCCGTAACACAACACACAATGTATATAATTAGAGTCAAAATAAATGTCACTTTAGCTTAAATGAAATGATATAAATTCAGAATGGAAGAAACGTTATTTATGAAAACAAATTTAAATAAAAAAATGAGGGGATTTCAAAGAGACGTGAGTGAAGCTACAATAACTTCCTAACAATACGGTATTGAAATGCAATAGGAACTCATGATATTCAGTTGTGTTTAGAATTAAATGATAAGAAGGAAATATTTGTTTTCATAAATAATTTAACGTATTGTTATTTAAATTATAGGATGTTTTGTTTATTTAAACCGGGAATAAGATGTTTTTTCAGTCAGAATCCATAATTTTCGTTTTTGGTGACTTTCCATGTGCGCTTAAACATATTTTTTTTCAGCTTTAAGTACAGCACAGTCATAGGCAGAGAGAATTAAGTATCAGTTACATTTCAGTCCCCAATATCCGTTGGAATTCTAAACATTGCGTGTAAAGTAGTGGAACGAAAGGCCGCGCTTTATCTTGTCAAAATAGAAAAATAAAAATAATTTAACTAATTTACTTCCCTAAATAAAACCTAAAAAAAATAATCGTGTTGACAGTCGAGCGCTCTCTCACTGCGCTACGCTAGCCCCTACACAAATACATACTAAATAATATAATTCTAATAATTTAATAGAATTTTTCGCCCTGGTGCAGTGGGACAACGTCTATGTGTAACGCTGTATGACTGTGCGTTCGATTTCCACCTAGAGGAAGAATTTTATTAAATTTTCATTCCTTTACTCTGGTACCAAAGACAAAGTACGGTGTTGAGTTCCGCTACTTAACGCGCCTCGATTTAGGGCGGAAAGTGGAAGCAGGAGAGCCTTGACACTAGATGTTCTCTGACTACCCCGTTACGCGGGAAAAGGCGTAAATATATAAAAAAAAATATCATAAAATCCATATACATGCATTAATTTATTGTTCTGTCCAGGAACTTCCGCCCAACGTAAGCTTTTCAAAGATCGTTTACGTCGATAATTATGTCAATTCGTGGTATCGATGCTTGCGGCCGCCCGCCCGTGAACTGATAAGAGTCCATCACTCAATAATAAAGAGTTATGGGAAAAGTTTGCTTTGTAAATTTCGGGGCCAACTCCGCGTTGATTACGGGTCGGCCTTTGTTTGTAATTCATTTTAAACATTGAATTTATGTCTGTATTACCACATTTGTGTTATATTTAAGTTGTACAATATAATATTAAAGGTAAAAAGGATTTTGGATTATTTTGTTAAGCTTTGTTATCTTATTTGTGTTATCTAATAGATGTGAATTAATGGATAATTTATTTTTGCAGTTTTGAGCTTTTTCTCATATATTAAGCAGTCAACAAGTATTAGGACACTACTCGCACGGTCTTCCGTACGTTCTACGTACTTCCACTCAAAATTGAAACATTAACTAGTGAGCGGCGTAACTCATAGCTATGCTTTGTCTTGTTCACGAGAACAGAGAAATCGAAATATTTAGATTATAATATTTAATTAGATATTTTTTAATAATATAATTTTAATATAATTTGCTTTAGAATTTTAAATGAAAATTTACTTATATCTAATTAGAATGTCATTGTTTCACGCTGTATCCCGCAAACAGCAGGGTAGGCAGAGGGAACCTAGTGTTAAGACACTCCGTTCTCCACTATCCACCGAATTTGGAGGCTTGCGTGTTAAGTGGCGGAACTTAACGCCGCGCTTTACCTCGACACCAGAACGAAGAAAATGGAAATATCATTTCCACTCCTCAAGTGGGAATCGAACTCACAACCAGTCGTTTACAGTCACACGCTTGTGTAACTGGGCCACGACTGGCCACTGGTTTTTAATATTTATTGATAAGAATTTATCTTTTATTCACGTGGCTTAAGACAAATAATACAAGTATGCGAGGTTCGCTGGAAGGAACTTAATGGCTTGTTGACTTCATTCTCAACATTCCGGTTATTTCTAGAGTGGTTGGCTTGAGAACCTAAAGGCCTTCTTACTTTGTGCGGCCGAGTCCTTAAAAAACTAAATTCAATATTCCCAAAGGGACTTTATCCTACTAGTAAAGGTTCTTTACGTTATTTACGTTGGCGTAATGTTTAAAGATCTTTATTATTTTATTCTGTTTCCCAACAAGTGGTTATAGGTTCGATTCCCATTTATAATATGCCACTTTAGCAGGAAAAAGCGCAGCTTTGAGTTTCGCCATTCAAAATGTACGTCTCGAATTCAGGGGGAAAGTAAAAAACGGAGTGTCTTGACACTAAAGCCTGAAACTGACAAATCTCTTAATTTATGCAATTTTTCATTCTTTAATATATATATTTTTTTAAAATCTTGCCACTCGTTATCTGTTCACGGTTATCAATTATATTAAGTAGTCGTTACTGGCAAATATTATAATTGTTATATTAAACGAAACTGGAAAGCCGATGAAATGCATTGGTTAATAAAGTAGCGCTATTCGACATCATATGTTTTAAGCTTTGGACATATTTTGTAATCTAAAGGTCTCTAAAGATCTGCGGTTACTCTAAAGATTAATATCATATTTGAAATAATTGAAGTAAAAAAAGTGAATAGTAGCAAAAACTCCGATAAGGATGCCGATGCAGTTATCGTATGTACATATGTATAAATGTAAGCTTTTAAATTTTTAGATATCTTTTTATTTATTATAATAGTAGTACAACAAAGCAAAAGTTATAATTAAAAAAACAGTAACAAAAAATATCTCCGCCCAGCAAAGTACTAAGCTGCCCCCTTGTTATATATGAATGAATAACACCTAATCTTAATCTTACATAGTAAATGCGAATGTCTGTTTGATTTGGATGAAATTTAGAATGAAAGTAGTAAAAGTTATTGGGTCAAACATAGACTACTTATTTTTCCAGAAATCAACCTCTTTAGGAAATAGGCGATGAAGTTGTAATAAAGTCACAAAGTTTATACGAAAAATCGCCACCGCTTGGCCGATTGTAATGAATTTTGGCATAAATAAAGTTGACAATCCAAGGTTAAAAGTAGGCCACTTTTTTTACAAAAATCCACCCCCTAGGGTTCCAATATAGCGAAACAGCTATGTAGTTCACACAGCGACGCCGCGAGCGGGCCATTAGTACGCAAAAAAAACTTGTACATAAAATTATGATTTTAAAATTTAATATTTGACTGTAGACCCTTTGTTTGACAGAAATATTAAGAAATAATTTATTCACATGATCCTTGTCAACGGCCAAAGCGAATGTAATTCCAAATATATTAAACCAGAAGAGAAGCCACACGCGCCACCTAAGAACTCATATGTCACAGAGAGGAGTGGGGCTTATTCCGTGATATAAGAAATGTCTTTAAGTACTTTTTTTTTAATAGAAGTTGATAAAATGTGAAAAAATGAATGGCTGTGATATTCTATGCTATTCTTAATTTCTCTTATGAATTAAGGAAGTTTGGTTTGACTTAGTGACAGATCACTCGTCTTTTTGTTTCCTGTTCACAAATTCTTAAGTGATTTAAGATTTTTAGCGTTTGTAAAGTGTTTTTTTTTATGGTAAGTAGTTACCTTCGCCCATGGACATCCACAACATCAGAAAGGTTGTGGATGCGTTGCCAACCTTAAGGGGGGTGGATGAAAGGAGGGAAGAAGGATAAGGATGGTGGGAGTAGGGAAAGAGGGCTTACATGTCATCGAACCGGAATACATCACCAGATGTTTGGCGGTTCGTCTTTGACGTGATAGTGGTCGTGAGCCAGTAGGAGAACGAATCTCCTACCACAAAGTCTCTGGGTTACCCGCCTTCTACGGAACGCTGCCCAGCGACGGAGGGGAATTGTATTCTAACCCTTTCCCCACGGGTGAAATTTTACGGGTTATTAGGATTATTAGGATAACACTTCAGATTTTCCTATTCGGCAAAACACTTTTAAGAAATGTACAAAAATTTAAACGTAGAAGGCTCAAGCCTGCACTTCTTGGAAACCGAGTAAGCGCTCCGACCACTAAGCCATGCATTTTACATTCAGATACATCAGAATTACTACGCTACTAAGTTAATATACTCGTAGCTACGCTTAAAATAGCAAAAAAATAAGCGTAAAAGAATTTGCACATACTCTATGTAAAACGTATGTCTTAGTTGTTAAAGCGCTTGGAATGTTCCCAAGAGGCGAGTGGGTTCGAGTAATCATCTCATTCAATTATTATTACGTTTCCCTAATAAAGATTTTTTTTTGTAAATTGAAGATTGTATATATTTGTCTTATATTCAAAATAAGATGGTAAATGCCTAACTTTTTTAACGTCAACTAATCTATTCCTGTTTCACTAATGTACTACCTCAGAACTGAAAAGAACCAGTACAAAAACTTCGCAGGACCCTTTTCTTCCCTCTTTCCAGAGTCAATTTACCGTTATTTATGTACAACAATAATACTTTTGAAATAGACAAGAGCGGATGTTTCGTTGCCATACAGGTAGGGAACGACCCTACATGTTACTATTTACGAAAACCAATAATTTATTAATAAATAACCTTTGACACAAACAGTCTTCACACATTTTGAATTCTTTAATGTTATGATTACCTACAACGTTTCGAAATATTCTATATATAAGTAACTGATGAAACCTCTGAAGTCTTAAAATAAATTAAACTTTTATTATTTATAGTTGTTTTGTTCACGGTCTTTCTCGAGCAAATAGAAGTGGAAAGTCGAATAAGAAATTAATTTATTTTCCACTTTAAGTCAAAAACATAAGTTTTCAAACTTCGATCTTGGAGATGCCTAATTCAATTTCTATATTAGAAAACATTGTGGTGGAACTTTTGCCTTTGTATGTGCAATTTTATTTATGAAGGGTATTTTAATAAATTAATATCTCTGTTCCAGTTATGGGTGTCCAGTAGTTGAAGGTTCGATTCCGACTGGAGGAGTGGAAATATTTCCATTTTTTTCACTCTGTTGTCGAGGCAAAGCGTGGCGTTAAATTCCGCCGCTTATGACACAATGCCACCGAGTTCGGCGGAAAGTAGGGAACGGAGTGACTTAACACTAGGTTCCCTCTGCCTACCCTGCTGTGTGCGGGATACAGGGTGAAGCTAAAAAAAATATCTCTATTCCGAGCGGAAAGTTGGGAAGGAAGTATCCTCTAGGCTCTAGATTTCCTCTGGCTACCCTGTTGTGCGCAAAAAAAGCGTGATGTTGAAGAAAAATATTAAAACAATTATTTTTTTGCTACTTATAGTAGACCTTACTTTATACATGCGTTCACCCTTTACACGGCAAGCCCCGCCCTTTACTGGATAAGCAGTTCAACCTTTCCAGGGTAAGCAGTTTAGTTATAGCCTTTTAAAAGTACTAGACGCGAGTTTGTACGTTCGAAGCGCTATAATTAAATAACTGAACTGAAAATATAAGCGTCTCCATTGATACATAAAATACAGGTTTTCTTAGCAAAGTTTATGTAACTTATACAAAAGTACACATGTACACATGAACTATCATAACAACAACTACTACTAGTAGTATATAATATTTATATTATAATTTATTGCATACTTATTGCTCCAGATATAAACTTTAACTAAACAAAACTTTATACTCCTCCGTCCATATAACTTTCGTTAAAAGGGAGTCCATATAGTTTTTTTTTCACGTATTTATAAAATGATAATAAATAGATGCTTTAAATATGAAATTCGTCGAGTCTAATGCTTAAAAATAAACTAAATCGATAATTTCAAGATATACTATGAATTTTACTTTATATTCTTTTATAAAATAATCGTTTATTCGAAAACGGCATTTTTAGAGAACCTAAAACAACCTAAAAGCAGCGGGATTCGAACCACCCTTCCATCCATGTGAAAACCATCCAAGCACTCTGATCGCTGAGCTATGCGTTCTACTACCAGCTGTATCGAAATTAGTACTTTTGTTGTTAGCATTTCGTTTCGAAAGTTTTATAAGTTTTATAAAAACAGCTTTAAATAAGTGATTAGCACTTTAAAATGTAGTAAGTTTCATTCGTTTGATCTTTAAAATATGAGATTTAACTTTAAATATAGTCTTATAAATTTACTACATTGCCTACAATTTATACATATCGAGGCATATTAAGTTCATCTTATTTGCGTATATACTGAAACCCTTTATATAATTTAATATATTCCACATGAAACAAATTTCGCCGTAGGCATTAACATAAAAGTTCGAATTTCCCACAAATAAAGGAATTGTTCAGGTAGTAAAATGTCAAGTAAATTTTGGGTAAAAAGGTGAAGGTTAAAGATAAGACAAAGCTTTATAGATGTGTACTTATGTATAAAAATAGTACCGGTTTTATTTTGTATTATCTCGCATTAGAAGATGCTATGTAGACTTCTTTCATAGTACCTATTGTACGAAAATAAATTAATTTTATACTTATAATGAAAAATTATGAGTTCAAATCTCGCATTATTTACCTTCGATGAGAATCGAACCCACGACCAATACGTTTACACTCACACGCTGTCTAACGTCGCCACGACGGCTTCTTTAATAATTAGGTAAACAAGAATATATAAGTTATTATATATATTTATGCTACATACTCATCCATAATTCTTGTTACAATAATGTATTCGGAAATTGGACATAAGCCAAAAAGGTCTATTCGTAAAGTTTCCCATACTTAGGAAAATTTTGCCAGCGTCTATATGTTGTATTGTATGAAATATTTGTTTCGTTCATTTGTAAATGAATTGTGTCTGTGTAATATATTTTGTATACAATATTTTAAGGGCTTAATCTAGACTTTGACTGTCGTCTCATTTTCACGCCAAAGAATGTTATATGTAGTAAAATGAATTGTACGATAAAATTGAAGTAAACGTTTTATGAACATAAAAGTTTCTAATTTTTCAAACAAATTTGTATAAATTTTATAGAACTAAATTGAAATTGACGCTAATAAAGAAATAAATTCAAGGTTAAAAAATACAAACATGAAAAACAAGAATAGCAGCTAAGATATAAGAATAGCAGTAGTCAAATAAAACCTGATGTCCAAATAATTCGTTCGCCACTGTCCGTTCGAAATCTAGACATTGCGTGCTGAGTGGCGGAGTTCAACGCTGCAATTTATGTTACACCACTACGGACATAAGGTCTGTACCTTTTTTTAAAATAATCTTTTTCTTTTTATATATAAATTCCTTATTTGATTACAATATCAGAGCTTAAAACTAAGTTTATTAAATATACCATAAGAGAGTCCATTTTTCTTAGTTATTAAATGTAACTTATATCTATTACAAAATATTAATATGACTTACTATGACTATCTTTTACATATTTCTTAACATTAATTGATATTATATTTATTTTAATATATTTTATTAATATTACAATTTCTAATTCAAATAATGGGAAATTAAGGCATTATCGCTATTGTAGAGGATATGAACACAAGGTTCCCTCTGTCTATTTTGCTGTATGCGGGATACAACGTGAAGCTAAAAAAAATATAAAAAAAAACAGTATATCAGTGTAACTTTACCAACATTTCATGAAAATTCGTCGCGAGTTTTTAATTTTACAGCTAAAGTTTAAAAGCAATTAGGCTTGCGAATGAAAAATGTCACGTAAAATATCTCTCAGTCAAGTGATATTGAAGAGGCTATTTCTACTGCGCTCGCGTTATAATGAGGAAAATTTCCGCCCACTTTCATAATGGTACCTATCACTTACTGACTCCGAAGCGACTTAAAAAGAAAGCAAGTAAACCTAAAGCTTTTATATCTGAAAGAGCAGAGTTGAATTATTTTACGTCGATTTATTCTGAATGTCTTGGATCTTGTATATATTTTTTTCTAAACGAGAAGTTTATAAAATGTCTAGGAATAAACAGCGATCCAATTTCGTTGGTTTGTTATCGTTTCAGGAGTCTACGAGCGAAACGAATCTTTGCTTACGTATTATTCAAACAAACTTAATCAGTGTCATTCACTTTTAATATCTGAGTTTTTATTGCGACCCTTGTGATGGTAGTGGATTCGATTTCCACTTAGGGGATTGATTATATTCAAATGATTTTCATTTATCCACTCTGATACCTAAGATAAAACAGGTCATTGAGATCCGTCACTTAACACACAATGTCTCATTTAAATTTTCTCTGACTACAATGCTGACTACGAAAAAACAAGAAGCTATTTTCAAAGTTTTTATATATGAATAATAACATAGTTTTTGCTTTATATCGAATACATATTGAAATGCGTATAAAAACATAGAAATAATAGTTTCAACGTTCAGCAACGAAAACGACGAGTAGCTATAGCTTATTTACTCTATAAGTTAGAATGCTTACGGTATAAATCCGGTTTCGAATGATGTATAGAAATTGAATATAACAAGATATTGAAGAATTTCAATTTTATAAGAATTTTTGTCCTATTATATTCAGTTTCTATACAACGAAACATACATACAATAAAACGTTAATTATGTCTTTATTTGCGATATTTTAAAATTACTGAATAGCAGTTTATAAAAATAATACTTTACATATTACGAGCATACTATTTCTTTATATCATATTTAGTTTCTTTTTTTTACACTGTATACCCCACATAGTAGTGTATTTAAGTGGCAGAACTTAACGCCGCGCTACACCTCGACACCAGAGCGAAGAAAGTGGAAATATATATTATCACTCCTCGAGTGGTAATCGAACGCACAACCGGTCGTTTACAGTCACACGCTTGTGCCCCTGCGCCACGACTGGCCCCATTGACTGGCACTGGCATTATTAGCAGATAAAATAAACCGAAAATTCACTTTTTATATATACAAATACAAACGCGCTATCTAAAATTTTGCAATATCTCAACTTTTACGAATACCTGTCACTACCTTAATATTAATCACACTCAAGATCAAATACTTTCATAAGTAAATTTCTCTTTTATCTGTAAGAAAAATAAGTGCTATTTCCTTAACATAATTTTTTGAGATCCAACTGACACCGTAACAAATTGGGCGTAGATAAAATGTCCTTTAAACTCTGTCCGTCGTTCGCGATGAGGCAATTACGCCAACAAATGGCTCCAGATGAGCTTTTCTTGCTTATTATATATATAACAGCTTCAAGGTACTGAATAAATATGTTAATAAATGACTTACAGGAAGAGAAAAGGCGAGGCTACGGCTAATATACTCGTAACATATATAAACACAAATCAGTGGACACAGTACGACTATAAAAAATAATATTTTTACTTATCACACCCGTGGGGGGACGGGTTAAGAATACAATTCTCCTCCGCAGCTGGGACAGCGTCCCGTAAAAGGCGGGTAACCCAGTAGCTTGGTGGTAGGAGATTTGTTCTCCGATAAGCTCGCGACCACTAGCATATCAAAGACGAACCGCCAAATATCTGTTGATGTGTTCCGGTTCGATGGCATAAAAGCCAGCTCTCTCCCTATTTCCACCATTTCCATCCTATCTCCCTCCTTCTCTCCTTCACCCTCAAGGTCGGCAACGCACCTACAACCCCTATATAGTGTTGTGGATGTCTATGGGCGAAGGTAACCACTTACCATCAGGTGGTACTTCTGCTCGTTTGCCTCCTTTATTCAATAAAAAAAAATATCACGCTTTATCCTTAACAGACTAGTCAGAGAGCGGAGCCCTAAACGGTAATAGGGTGTTCTTTTTTCATCCACACGCTTTCTCCTGCATAGCATAATCTATTCCTAATACTACGTCCTTTTCACCTATTTTGTTAGATGAGATATCCAAAAAAAATACGTAAAACATACAGAATAATTATCTGTTTAATTTATTTATTATATTCGATATAAATTATTATAAAATCCCATTAAGCCTAATCCCTAATGGAGTAATTACGACCAACACGCGGAATCATCCGCAAATCCATTAAAAATCTACGCTCATGTAGCTCAGTTGAAATTTGTTTGAATATGTATAATATAATGATTATCAAGGAAAGTGAGAAAGAGAATGTTTTAACACTAGCCTAGTGAAATAGTGAATCTAGTGTCACCAGTAAAAGCTTCAATAAAAAAAAATTGAAATTTAACAGTTATAAAGTGCTGTATTTATCAGCAAAGAACTAGAAAGTCTTATATACTGATTAAATATGTGAAAAGAGAATACGGGAAAGTCATAATATGAATGCAATAATTGGTGAAGGTTACAAGATATTCAATTTTTGAGAAAATTTAGTTTTTCGACGACAAGACGACGAGTTGATTTAAACGACGCCGACGTGACGACGTAAACTTTTAGTTAATAGGAAGTTAAACATTATTTTTTACAAGAAAATTAAAATACCAAAGTTTTTTATTAGATAAACAAAAGGTTGAAGATGAAAAAAAAGCAGGGACCGTAGCGTTTGCCGGTCCGTTCTTTCTGACTACCCCGCGAGGGATACAGCGTGAAGATAAAAAAAAAAGGTTTAAGTTTTATAATTAATTATTTATGTGCACTGCTGATAACCAAAATATACATTAGATAATTTACTTTATAAAAGATAGTTTACTATCGTGTATACTTCCTTCACCACCTATCATTAGCTTGCGAATGTCCGACTGTCAACCTCAAACTCCAAAAGACTGCTACTACCAGTAGCGATGTGGCTATATAACACGATTCCCAGAGGACTTGCGTTTTTGTAATTATTCTTCCAGAAAGCCTACATATTTTTTTTTTAAACGCCGGCTCACCTGGACAAAATTTTCACTCTTCGCCACTGGCTAACACTCCTATTTCGACTCGTATATATAATAGCTGAGTAATTAACAGATTGTAACACACTTTTAATTGTACTGCTTAAAGGTAACTCTCTGACTACCTCACTAAAAATTTCAAGTTATAGCTATGCGTCAAAAACATCACAAGCCTTTTACAACTTTTGTTATCAAATTATATACAAGAACATTCTTACATAGAATTTCAATATAATAATTCAAACCGTACGAAGAGCATTTTGCAACACGACAACAAATAAATTTTAATTCATCATGTTGTTAGGTACATATATGGGATTTCCATTATAATAGAATTGATTTTGCGTAAGCTTTGGCCTGATGAATATTCATAATATTATAAAACAACGTTATTGTATAAACCACTGCGTATTCAATTCAAATAGAAAATGTTCGTAAATGACTGTATTCCACATATTGTTTGGGCACGTTCCTATGGTGCCTATCGAATACTCGAAAACAACGCAACGAAATTGAATACGTTACGTGACGAATATGGCTGAAATGTCGAGCATTTTTATTTGGTTTGCGGTGAGTATGTAAGAATGGTGAAATTCAGGACATGTTTATTTATTACTAGCGGCCGGTTTCATTTTTTCATATAAACTTTCATCCCCTATTTCAACCCTTTAGAGGTGATTTTAAAAAAAATAAATAGCCTATGTTTGGACCTGGATTATTTACTATTTTCATTCTAAATTTCATCCAAATCCGACTGGTAGATCAGCCGTGAAAGCGTGACAGACAAACACACAGACTTTCACATTTATAATATAAGTATGGATTGTTTGAAAAAGAATGTTTATACTGCCTTTAGGTAATATTTATTTCTAAACTAAATCTCTTTATTGCCCGCTGTAAACAGCAGCAGAATTTTTTTTTGATCTGCACTATTTTCGATTATACCACATATTTTTTTTCATATCATTGGATTTAATAAAGTACTTAGTATTATCTGTATTGTAGAACATTTTTACATAATTTTAATCTCGTAAGACCATATGCCGCGTTGAATTCCGCAATAAACTCATGATAAAGATAAAGGTGAAAAAAGAAAATTAACAATATTGACGCATTTTCCAGTTTCCAGTTTAGTATATAAAAAAAAAATAGCTTCATGCTATATCCCGCACACTGCAGGATAGGCAGAGGGAACCTAAAACCTAAAACACTCCGTTCCTCACTTTCCGCCGAATTCGGAGGCATTGCGTGTTAAGTGGCGGAACTTAACGCCGCGCTTTACCTCGACACCAGAGCGAAGAAAATGGAAATATTAAATATTTCCACTCCTCGAGGGAATTGAACCCACAACCAGTCGTTTACAGTCACACGCTTGTGCCACTGGGCCACGACTGGCTTATATACATAAGAATATATCTACGTATATTATTTTTTTGTCCTGCATTCCTAATACAACTATTTGACCGTAAACCATTTACTGAGAGTACTGTTTGTTTCACACTATTTGCGATGTATTTCGTACAATGTAGCACTAAATAATCGACAAACATGTGTCATTTCCAAATAGAAGGGCTACTTGTGTTAATGACCAATTAGAATAAAACGTTACTTCAATTTCTAAAATGCACATTGTATTACATGAGTGGTTTGTAAATATGTCATCACATTATTGACTTTTTATGGGGGTTTTCAATATACTAAAACATCGCGGGCATCGTGGCGCAGTGGGACAGTGTCTGATTGTAATCGCTATAATTGTGAGTTCGATTCCGACTCAGGTGAATTATTTTTTAATTAATTTCTTTTTAATTCAACAGAATATTTTAATACTAGGTTCTGTCTTAGAAAACGCTTTAAAATAAGGTATAAGTGTACAAGATTTTTCGAAGTCATTTTGAGATATTTTGAGATATTGGAACCGATTCTTAAAAATAATTTCTTATGGAATAAAATAATGACTTTTTTCTGTTTCATTTTGCTACGTTTACCTACATATTGCTATCCTTTATTATGAAAGACGTATTCTAAGCATTTGATTAATTGAAAAAAAATGCTCTGTTTACATCAATAAAATATTAATATTTGAGTCACAAAGGCTATTTTTTGTTTTGTCCGATTTCCTCTTGGGGAATGTTTATATTTAAATTGTATTCATTTTCCTACTTCGGAGACAACACAGAGCGCAGCTTTAAGTTTCGCTTTTCAAGGTATAGTATTCGGGGGGAAACTGGAGTACGGAACGGAACAACAGTGACAAGACATTTAAAAATGTTACTATTTAAATTAAAAAAGTTATATTCATTCTTTTTTACGCATAACAGGGGAGTTAGAGAAAACATGCTCCCAAGACACTCCGTTCTCCCATTTCCACCAGAATTCGAACCGATACCGGTAGCAATTAAATTTTCTTTAAACGCTAAAAACATAAAATATTGTTGCATTTTTCTTAATTATCTTAATTTTAGAGGTAAAATTTTAAAAAACCACAATCTTTTACTACACTAATAGCACTACTGCAATTAAAACGTTTAGATAATGCTAATTTAAACAGAAAAACTAAAAACTTTTAATACAATAAAATAATCCAGCAATACAACACGACAACGAATAGATAAATAAGTTACTTAAAGAAACATAAATTCCAATAAAACTTTGTTAATATAAAGTCGTAAAACGGTCTCCTGACCGCTGCTGGTGAGAAAATTTTCCGACCAGCGAGAGTTTCTGAACCATTACCCAGTCAAAAGCAACAACTAAACGTTTGGAATTCAATTAAAAAGTTAACACCGGCTAAACGTGGGTCTACATAAAATGTCAGACCTTTAAGATAAACGTTGTGTAAATGGGTATTACTACCACTTATGAAGATTTAAAATAAGTGTACCTATCCATTCAAACTACTTTATTGGCTTGAAGCGTAGGAATGTGGAAGCTAAAATTGTAGGTTTTATAGATGTTCTAAGTATTTGAGGCCGTTATGGTGCAGTGGGACGGCTGGCAGTAATCATGCTAGTTGTGGGTGCGATTCCGACCTGGGGTAATGACTATATATTATTTTTATTTCTCCTCTCTGACCTCAATAAAGACTTATTATAAAATCACTTTACTTAACATAATGGTAAATTAATTTATCTTAAACTAGCTGGTACCCGCGGCTTCACGCGCCGCAAGCAGCAACAAAAAATAATATACTTGTTTTTTTAAGAAAACAGTAGTTACAAAAGACGCTTTTCTTACTTCGGTAAGAAAGATAACATAATCACCTACTATACTCACGATGGTTGTGGATTCGATTCCATCAGTAAGAAATGTTAATATTTAAATTATTTAACTCTGATCTGAGCTAGACAAACTATTGCTTGGTTTTACATTTAACAGGCCACATTCGTAAAATTGGCATATATTATTTATACAGGTGCAATTGGTACATTTAATAAAAAAATAGTTTTAAGTATTCTTTATATGCATGAAAACTTAAAATTAAAAAGGTAGATTTTTTTCGACAAAATACATAATAAAATAATAAATACAAAATCAAATGTAGTTTGTTAGTTGAAGGAATGCAGACACTAACCTGTCAGAGCAGCAACGTTGCACATCAACGGCGATGGATGTGATGAGATGTTAACGTCACACAACACTTATTTTAATTTCAAACAAATTCAACACTTATTATCTCAATTGTTCACAAAGTAATTTATATCTTTAAGTTTTCAAAATATCTACCTCATCTCTACGCAACCTATTCGAGAATTACTTTGATGGCATTCTCCATTAATTATAATCATATCAGGGTGCAGTACAGAAATACAATGAACACGCGTATTTGTTAAACAAACTAACTAAGTAAGAAAAAAACACTTATCTTATTTTGTATGAAGATATTAAACAGTTATAGACGAACACACAATTGTAATAATAACGATATTAGAAATGGTACAAACACAAATCTTAGGATAATTTGCTAAACTGCTCACTTAAAAGGCGAATAATATTTACTAGTATTTCAGTTATGTACTAACCGATGCACAAGTGTCGAGGACGACTGACAAGATGAAAATTCCTACCCCCAAGTTCAGGAAAGTCAAAGTCAAAGTCAAATTTTCTTCAAAATAAGAAGTTACAAGCTTCATTTTTTGAACGTCAAATAGTTTACCACCGGTTCACTAAATTTAATGAATCAGACCTGAGAAGAACTCAGCGGGACTTCTTTTTTTTTAAAGTGATTGTTATATACAGATTTATTGCTGACAGTGATACTTTTGAAATAGCCTGGAGCGAGCATTTCATTCCCAAGGCGTGTTATCATTTATAAAATCTTGAATTAGGTAATAACCTTTAACACACAAACGTCTTTTCACAACTTTTTTAAATTGTGATATAGAAAAATCTTGGAAGTTTTCTGGGATCCTATTGTAAAAGCGTATACACTGTCCCATGAATGAATTATTGACTCGATGTAATCGAGTCACAGGTGTAATCAGTTTATGCTTATTTCTAGTATTAATATTATGTGTGTCGCCGATTTTTGTAAAATCCTTAATATTTTTCTTAACATACATGACATTAGCAAATATGTATTGAGAAGCAACAGTCAATATATTAATTTCTTTAAATTTTGTTCTTAATGAAGCTTTCGGGCCTAAGTTATAGATTGCACGAATAGTTCGCTTTTGCAGAATAAAGATCGAGTTAATTGCGGCAAAAACCACACATTTCGTTTTTTTATTGTACAATAATAAATTATTAGCACTGAACCAATGTACTATTTTCGAGAGAGTATTGTTTACATCGTCAAATACGTTTTGTCGTCTTCTCATTTTAAAAATTAATGAAATATCGTCTGCAAACAATACTATCTCATGGCTCTTTCCAACTAGATACGGTAAGTCGTTTAATTGGCGTTACTATTCTCGCTAAAGCCTAATAAATGAGTGAAGTACTTATTATTGTTTGTATGATTATTGCTTACCAACAGTTAATTATGGGGCTATAAAATGCTACGAATTATTTCAAAAGTGTAAAAAAATATATATTTTAATGTTTAAACTTTAATTAAAACGTACGAGTATAATGTAAACAACACAATATTTATTAACAAACTTTTAATTTCAAAGAGAACATTATAAATAGAAATGATTAATCTATCTATTTAAATTTTTATTGTAAGTATTAATTGTAAAAACATAATTAAAATTAGTAATAATTGTAAGAATGAATGATTCATTCATAATGATGATTCATTCATAATGAATGAATCATATTCAGATATTTTTAAATATATATATCAGACAATTCAAATTGTCAATAATTTCCTAAGCTCAAAGCAAAAATTTCTAATTGAACATATACGTAAGTGTCATTCAACTCCATCATCGGTCGTGGTCGTCGGACGGCCTTCTTTGTTTTTCCCGCCAATTATGCACGAATGAAAATATTTTGCCTTATCTGTAAATGAGTCCATAATAAGATTCACATTTATATAATTGTCATTGATTCTCTTTAAGTTGATATTTTTAAAATTCAAAAAATATTTAAAGAAATTTTAAAGCTTAAGAACGTAAATAATATTATGTATATTATGTACACTTGTAAATTTTTATGTTAGTGCGTACACATGTACTCACAAGTCGGTACCCTCAGGTAAATGTTTAAAAAAATATCATTAACATCCAATAGAGTTTAAATGTTTTTTATTACAACAATGTTAAATAAAAAAAAATCTTGTTATTATTATTTGTTATTTAAATTATTTTATTTCAAGAAAAATAATATTAAGTTGATGATGAAAAATTACGTACAACATCTATATTTTTAATTATCTGTGTAATTTCTTTTTATGTGTCAAAATCAAAAGGTTCCTTTTTATTTTGTTTTGTTTATTTTGTTTATAGCGTTTAAGTATAGTAAAATGATAATACCAATCTTAAACCTAAATTGTGGTCTAAATTTGATTTTTTTTTGTACGGCCTTGAAATAAGTCCCGTACAAGTCTTTCTTTTACGTCACTCAATTGCGATATGTTTGCTAACTCTAATCATTGCATATGATACGATAAAATATATGACATAAGTATACAGACAACGAAGAAAAATGATAAACGTGAATGCATTATGTTCAAATCGACTTATTTTGAACCTACTATCTTGTATGATTCAAAAAGACAGTAGGAACTATATTAGTAAATATTTAAATCACAATAGTCTAAATCAAGCTGTGCATTTTAAACAGCAGCAAAAAATCTGATTAATGTCGTTCCTCAACGTTTCCCGCCTTCTAATGAGCAACACTGAGAAAATGCAGCTAATTGAAGAAGGAAAAGCTAACAAGAGAAACTTGTTTGACAAATTTATAAATAAAGTACGTCTCATAATGTTTAATTCATGCAATTTGCGCTTATAATGTTCTTTGTGCAAAAATAATACAGATGTTTTGTGTTTAACTGAGCGCAAGGGTGATCGCATCGAATCCTCTTTGTGGTAAAAATGTATAAGCATTTACCTGGCACAAACAAAGTCTGACGTTACGTTTCGCCACCATCAGGTGACGGAATGTCTTTTAAAAACAAATATTGCGTGTGGATAATATTATGATATGCTCTGGTTATATTGTCATTATATAACTTTGACAAGGAAAAATATTGATATTAAAAAGTCTATATTTTATTTTTAATTATGCATTATAAGTACTTTATAATAATAAAATAGATATCACACACATTGGATATTCCGAAAACATTTTAAGCTACAGAATAATCAAAATATACACTAGTACTGAGTCTTTCATTTCTTTGTTTATTTATATAAGAAAAATATAACGAAATTTCAGTCATTAAGAGTTAAGACGGATATTTTTAGTTCAAGAGACTACTCTGTTATTTCTAAGGAGAACTTGAAAGTTAATAGATCCGTCTGTATACAGATAATTAGCAATTATTCGCTGTAGAACCATTTCGAGATTGAGATTTCAATTAGGTTCATCAATTAATAATGCTTCACACTGAAGCTCTAAAGATAGTACTTTAATACAAATTACCTTAATTCCGTTATACAAACACCTATTCATAAATTGTACTTACACAGTTCAAGCGAAGATAAATTATTCCACAACTACAACATAGGTACAAGTTTCTGAAAAGAGAAAGTTTAGAATTATAAAACTTTCTCCATAGTAATTGCTTCTTACTAGACTTTGCCGATATTATGATAAGTATATAAATAGATCACAATGAAAACTATGTCAAAGTGCGGAAAGACGCGTATTGATCGCGGCTATTTCCTTGAAATACGCGTAAATTCTTAGCTAGTGTAATAAAGGGGGCATCCGATCACTCATCGTAAAGTCGATGCGATTTATGGTGTTGATGTATAAGATATATTCGCTGTATATTTTCCTTTTAGCATTTCTCTTATTGTGGGTCGCGACATATTTATATGTCACGCGTAACTATCAATGTTTGGACCTACTCGTATATGTTACATATATCCTTTTATCAAACAATGTAACCCTTTCAACGTTTTGACAGATTTTATATTAAGTGCATTTTTGTATGATTAGAGAGAGTAGTTTGGTAAGAGAGGCAGGGGGAGACCTCCGTTGACCTTCGAAAACACAGTATCGCCGATACTGAAGGAAGATCACGTATAAAGCATGAGGACCCCCCGGAGGGCGTGTATGAAGATGTTGATGTCAGTGGACGAGGCGAAAGAAGTATGCAGAGACCGTAGCGTTTAGCGCTTCGTTCTCACTGACTACCCCGCAAGGGATACAGCGTGAAGCTAAAAAAAAACAGAAAAACTTGTACATACATATATTTGTATTATTTGGTAACTAATGTTATACGCATTATATACGTTAGCGTCACTTCAACTTAGTATAAAACACTGTGTTCTCTATTTTTTTTCTGAAATAAAGATGAGATATTGCGTGTTGAGTGGTGGACGTCTCCCTTTGTGTTAGGCATTTTCTTCTTATTTAAAATTATATATTCTAATAATACGTATTTCTAAATGCGACAATTTTTGTTTCAAAACATTTATATGTTTTAAAACATATAAATGTTTTAAATATTTTAGATATAAGATTTATATGTTAGATAGAAGATTTTAAATATGTTAGAAATACGATAGATGTTATTAGCTTGCTTATTTTACTATTTTTTTTTTACCTTCACGCTGTATCCCGCTCACAGCAGGGTAGGCAGAGGGAACCTAGTGTTAAGACACTCCGTTCTCCACTTTCCCTCGAATTCGGAGGTATTGCTTGTTATGAAGTGGCGGCCGCTTTTTGCCTCGACACCAGAGCGAACTGCACTTGGCCACGACTGGCCGCAATTACTATTATTTAACTTACTTATTTAATATTTTCTTTTCTTTTGTTGACTTACATAAGGGAAAAGGTAATAACGAAATAGCTTATCATTATATTCTCTGTCTATATCACAATGATATGAACGAATGCCCGTTTGTTATTCCATCGGTTTCGTATCGTATTTAAAACAATTCTTTGGCGTTAGAGAAGAATCTCTATCTCTAAAGTTTATATAAACTTTAATTATGTCAAATTTCAGTCTTCTCCGTCAGAATTATTTCAGTATATAGTGTCCAATTTTTTACTCCTTGTATTGTATTAATATATTTGATGATAGTACAAAAAATAAGGAAAACATATATTTTCCCTTTTAGAATTAAACCTTGACCTAATATATATAACTGGCATGGTCATTACAGCACTTTCTAAAACGTTGTTAAGTAAAAGCATTCCAAAGGAAGAAAAAATAAACCCACAATATACATACAAAGTCCTAATTATTTATTCTCAGTTTTTGTGAATGTCCTCGAAAGACATAAATGTATCTTATATTACGTGTTTTTTTTCACTCCTCATCCTATTTGTCTCATAAACATAAGCTAAGGACGTGATAGTATTCCTAAATAAAAAAGAATAATTTCATTCGTTCCTTTTGGTACAGCGTAGTATTTTCCTTTTTCATGATTATATTTTAGTGGCCAGTCGTGGCCCAGTGGCACAAGCGTGTGACTGTAAACGACTGGTTGTGGGTTCGATTCCCACTCGAGGAATGGAAATATTTAATATTTCCATTTTCTTCGCTCTGGTGTCGAGGTAAAGCGCCGCGTTAAGTTCCGCCACTTAACACGCAATGTCTCCGAATTCGGTGGAAAGTGGGGAGCGGAGTATCTCAATACTAGTTTCCCTCTGCCTACCAAGCTATATGCGGGATACAGCGTGAAGCTGAAAAAAAAAGATTATATTTTTTCTTATAGAGAAAAATTGTATGTAGAAAAAAATACTAGATGTAAAAAGATTAAATCTATAAAAAATCTACCACTACAGTTCAGTTTCTTTCAATAAATCGTAATGCAACTTTTATTTTAATAGTTTCTTGCAACTTTCTCGATTTTTATTAGGATCGACTTTCAATTTATACCGAGCAGCAAGAAAAGAGCAGAGACTATTATTAACAATGTTTTTCTTCACGTTATTCAGGGTTTTCCAGAAACCTAGTGTCAACACACTCCGTTTCGCAGTCAAATACGGATTGTGGGCTCATTATGAGATCGAGATCTTTCTAAGTATAATATCTGTATTACTTTTATATATTTTTTAATACATATTTCTTTCCAAAACAATTTACAAAATCAAATTATAATTTGACGGTCGTTATCTCATCTATCATTTAAAATAGCCATTTAAATTTACGAAAACCATAAAAATCTGTAGAATCTGTAATTTAACTAATCAGTTTAACCCTTTATTTGTAAGTATAGACTATTCCGAAGCCAACTCTTTCATTTGCGTAGCCCGAACAATTCAGATGCGGGTCACGGAACAGTTTGCATAATGACCGCGGGTAAGACGGCGTCGAGGGAAACAAAAATATTGCAGAACAATGTAAATTAGCTATCTTGTCACCGCCAAATTAGAGCAAAGTATAATTGTATATTGGCCTATTTCTAAAGAATTTATTCATTACTAGTTGAGCTCGTGACTTTATTCGCTTGTGGATCTCGATTTCGAGTTTTTTTGATTTTTAAAACATAATATAGCCTCTATATTGCCGAGAATTAACTATGTAAATAGCTATTAAACAGAAAAGTTTCATTAAAATCCGCCCCTTTGATTTAGTGTAAAAGGATTTAAGGCAAACAACTAGCAGATAGATAAAATTGATCTGTGTTGCTTATGAAAACCTTTGGAAATACTTATTTTAGTTTTAAATATACAATAAACAGAATATCCCCAACTTACAATTTTATTATATATTTATAAATTTATGTTCGACTGTTTGTGTATAAATAATAATCCGCTGCTATTTATAGCAAAGATTTTATTATGAGGAAAATGGTTTGATTTGCTAATAACATTTCTTTGCCACTCTCTTAGGAAAGTTACATGTAATAACCATATCAGAAGCGAGACTCATAATTATATTATTTTACTAGGGGCCGTAAAAATGACAAAGATATTGTTGTTTTACTAGAGCTTAAGTGTCTCCAAATGTATGTCGGACATGAACGCCACGCTTTATCTTGTACACCAGAGAGGAGCAAGGGACATAATTTTTGAATTATGTTAATTTCTCTTTTCCTGTGAACAAGGGAGGAAAGTGGAGAACAGAGTGTTTTTGACACTACGTCCTCCCCAACTACCCTGTTATGTGGAATAAAGCATTAAGCTGAAAAATTATAATTCCAAAAATATATTTTTTATAAAATAACAAAGAAGACACATAAAACCATGACCTATTAAAACAGTAATAATAAATAGCAAGTTTTAATTGTATCATAACAATTATAACAGTTTCATCTACCTTCATGTCGATATTCTTATTGAAATTTATAGTTCCTTGGGGCAATATTATCATGGTGAAATTGTCGTCATAAATCAATTATTATTAATTAAGTTATAGCACGAATAAGATATGTGGCCATATACGTATATAGTGAGAAATAGCAATAATAATATTATAAAGGCGAAATCTATTGGCTTGTTTTAGGTAGAATTTAGAATAAAAATAGTTTAAGATCCAGGGCCAAACATAGGCTAAATGTTTTTAAAAAATCAATGTTGAAATAAAGGATGAAAGTTTGTACAAAACATAAGCCGCGTGAGCGATTTCAATGAATTTTCTCATTAATATGACGATGCAAGGTCAAATAAACTACGCTACCTTAAATAAGCTACCTATTTGTTTCGAACTTAGATTTAGAAAGAACGCAAGCCGTTGAAAATCCAAAATAGGCATAGTTATTAGTAATTAATGCGGGCGAAGCCGGGAGTGGGTACTAGCCTATACACAATACAATATCGGCCATATAAAAGACAATAATACATTGATGGTTCAGTAGGAATTTGTACAATTATACCTAAGTCGAAGCGCCAGTGCCTTGACTCTAAGAAAAAAACGTCTAATATACCTACTTGTAATAAAATGAATCTACATACATAGAATTTTCATAACTACCTACTCAATTTTCTCATTTTCACCTTCTCATAAGTTTCATTCTAAAACGGCGTAAGTGCAACCCACGCCGTCTTAGAATACTAAGATTTTGCCTATATACAAATTTATACGTAAAACTAAATCATCCTTCCATTTTATTCCTATTTCTAAAAATTGTCAGAAGTGACATACAATAAGTGCATAACTTATGTACAATCAATTTGCTTTCATTGATACAATAGACATTTTCATAGCAATACCCAGAACTACATTGCATTTAACTTTAAATGTTATTCAAATGTATACTGTAAAAGAAGTATAAGCGCAGCTACAAGTATAAAGGAAATACTTTTCAAATGATTTCTGAGTATTTACTTAGAGTAAGATACTTTTGTGAATGGTTCCATCCTGAATCAATTGAAATAAAATATATACATTCAATAATAATAAAAGCCATAAGAAGATTGGAATATAAATAATTTGCACTAGCGAGCCACCTTGCTCTGCTTTTTGATAGAAAATTATGTTTAATTGTCTGTGTATATATTATACATCTATATCTCTATTAGAAGCTTCACGATTTTTCCAATATTGCAGGGTAGTAGCACAGAAAGCCTACTGTTATGACCCTCCATTCCTCCATTTTTTTTCCAAAATAGAGCTAGGATGTTGATGTACCAGAGCGAAGAAATGAAAATAAACTTCCGAAGGGAATCAGATGACGCGATAGTTTAATAATGGACCTAAAAGGAATAAAATTATTTTATTTTACAAGTTAAATGCGGGTAAAATATTTATTTATATTTAGTATTTTATGTCGTTATTTATCAATTACTAGTAGCTGGGCTGAGCTACCAGTATTTTTTACTTGAACTTAGTGACCTTCCCACCAAAATACCTATCACGCTGAACAAATTTTGTTAAGGCTCAACTTTTTGATATCTTATAAAATACCTGGTTTATTATAGTACATCAAGTGTTTACCCATTCTAAGAAAAAAACAATCATATCCTAAATCCTGCCTAAGGTTAGATTCTATAAAAAAAGCTTTCATTTAAACCTATCTAGTAATATACAAGATATGCTCGCAATTATTCATATATAGATAAACATTCTTTTTCTAGTGTCTTATTTTATTATATCGATGTAGATAAGCAATTATATAATAAATACTTATTATCTGTTAATTAGTATTGAAATCAACTTCAACGAACTACAAAAAAGAATTTTAACTTCGATATATTTTTAGACACGAAAAATTTGAAGTAGGTAATAGAATAAACTTTTTTGCCGAAATCACAGACTTTAATTTTGTTGCAGTGGTTTACTTTCTTTCCTTTACTTTACAACATAAACTAGGTTATTTTACAGAAAAATCTTCTTCTAGTCCATAAATTAAAATTTTTGTAAGAAAATACTTAATTCAACTTGGATCCAACTTGGTGTAAATATAATTTATTACACTCGCCTTTCTTTATTAAACGCTCAAAGGAGAGAAAGGGAAAATGAAAATTCTTGTGAATAAAAAGTTATTACTTTTATAGATCCCAGGGAAATGACGGCACCCGACAACCACTTTAATATATTATTAAGGTTCTTAGAAACAAATATTTTTTTTATATATTAATATAGAATTGTTAATACATCAGTAAATATATAGTACCCGGCAACAAATAATGCACATCGATGCTTAGAATGAAACAGTCGGCCAGTTTCGATTTCGTAGAGCGCTGTCTTGGTCACTCAGTTGATATGTGACGTTTTTCACTGGTTCGTCAGTCTTTGTATAGATACGGTACAGTACGGTCGGTTTCAGGTTCAAATATATATGTATATATAGAGTTGTTACTGTCACTAAAATTTTATTTTTAATGGGTCTCGATTAGTTCCAATTTCTCTTTATTTTTTAACCACTTTAAAAAAAGGTGGAGGTAGTCCACTCGTTTAGTTTTTTTTTTCATTTTCAAGCGTCAAATTTTATTATTAAAAAAAAGGAATCAACTTCATTGAAGTTGACAACTATTATTATCGCTTTAACAGCTTTTTATAGATACCGGACTGTTATTATTTTAGCGACAGAGACGACGCTCTACGAAGTCGAAGCTAACCGATTGTTTTATTCTAAGCAACGATGTGCATTATTTATTGCCGGGTACTATACTCGAATATATAGATTTTGCTACTTTTTGAGCTTCTTGTATTGTTATATGGAATAAACTGAATATTGAGCTATTTTATCATGACGTAGCGGGAGAGCGTCCGCACTTGACAGAAAAACGAGTGTAGTTCGATCCTCGAACATGAGGGATCCTCAAATACTATAGTTAAATTATTTAATAAGACCCGTTATAATAAGACAAAACGCGGCGTTGAGCTCTGCGACACAAAATGCAATTTCTCTAATTCGTGTGTTTAGCTGAGGTGTATTGAAGCTAGGTTCTCTCTGACTATCGTCTTATGTGAAATAAGATTGAAAACTGGATAAACTTAATTGAAATTTTGTAATTGTTTTATCAATTCGTTTAAATTAAATACATAATTTTCATAATCTTAACATTTCTACTAATACTACTGTTAATTTTTACTAGCATTTCTTACTTGTATAAGTAACGATAATCGGTTTTTATAAACTAAAACAATGTGTAAACATTAATTATTACATAAAAAAGCAGAGTCAGGGTGACTTTTCACAAAGCAGGGTTGTCGCAGAGGACTGAGTAGTGTCAAGACACTCCCTTGTTGAGTCTCCACCGTAATGGAGATATCGCGTGTTGTAGTCCTTTGTCTTAGGTACCAGAGCGAAGGAAATGAATATAATTTAAATATGTATAAAGATTGGATAAGGAATCGAACCTACATCAATCACGTTCGCATTAAGACGCTGCCCAACTGCGTTACGACGTCCTATATATATTATTAAAAAAATACTTGAAATATAAAAAGTAGTTCCTCTTCGAACAACCAGGCTATGTATTGGCCTAGATAGCTGATAGTTTAGATCACCAGGAGTAAAAAGACTAGAAGAAAGTAGTTGAAAAAAAATACGATCCACGGTTTCAGCTTCAAACTTTTTATTTCAGTACAAATAAAAAGTCCTTTAAGTTTGAACTTAAAGATTTTCAATTTTGTACTAGCACGGTATAAAATATATTTGTAAACGTAATTGTTATTTTTTTTTTAGCTTCACGCTGCCCGCACACAGCAGGGTACGCAAAGGGTACCTAGTATTAAGATACTCCGTTCCCCACTTTCCACTGAATTCGGAGGCATTGCTTGTTAAGTGGCAGAACTTAACGCCGCGCTTTACCTCGACACCACAGCGAAGAAAATGGAAATATTAAATATTTCCACTCCTCGAGTGGGAATCGAACCCACAACCGGTCGTTTACAGTCACACGCTTGTGCCACTGGGCCACGACTGGCCACAATTATGTTTAAATATTTTTGCTTATTGTATGTAACATATGTATGTATATAAAAGATATTGCGTCCAACACGATACGCTAATAAATATGTATTGTATATGTATTTATATATATCTACATCGCTCAATGATTTTAAAGAATTATCAGCATATATTATTTTTAAAAAAAAATGGAATATTTTTTTTGTCAAACAGTATAATCAGACATTGTCAGATGGCGGTACCATTATTATTTATATTAGCGTAAAAATCTTTGAATAAGACGTAGAGAATCATATAATCTTCACATATCTCCTGGGTTCTACATTTTATACTTTTCAATTGAGTTTATTACGTGTAATAGAAAAAACCTATCTCCACAATTACAGATGATCCAAACATATGTATGATAAGTGTTTCCTAAGTAGACTCTAAATATTTCCAACTCGATGAACTTGCTGCTTCCCGCACCCAGCAGGGTAGACAAAGGGATCGTAGTGCTAGGACACTCCGTTCCTCATTTTCCGAATTTTGAAGGCATTAAGTGTTAACTTAATGCCGCTCTTTGCCCCACCAGGGCTAAGAAAATGGAAATATAAAATGTTTTCATACCTCGAGTGGGAATCGAACCTACAGCCTCAAACACAACTCAACTTGTGCCAAGAGAGCTACGATAGTGACGTTTCATGCTTATACTCACGTAGGAGATTAAGGCTCTCGCGGCTCAGTGGTATAGTGTCTTACTATAACCGTCGTGGTTATGGACTCGATCACATTTGAGGGGAACCAATGTACGAATGTAAATTATTTTTATTTTCTGACCCTGACTCTACCAATGTACAAGGTTGAGATTCATCAATCAAAAGCAGTGTCTCGACTTCATATGAGCGAAAATCGCTTGACAGAGTATCACGTCACTAGGTTGTTTCTCGGGAAAATGAAAATGTTTTATTTTCAGACATCTTCTACAACCTCAAATATAGATACAGATAAGAATAAAGACACATAGTTTTTCACTTTACGAAATTAACCTAAGAAGTGAAGAACAAAATTTAAATTAAGGCAGACTCTAATGATCCAAAAACTTGTATGTAAAACTAAAAACTGACATAACAAATTGAATGCGCGAAATAAATCTTGCATTTTCGGAATAAAAATTTTGTTCTCTACCAGATAGTGATTGCCCGCATTTCCTTTGGACTATTCGTAGTTGCATTTATTACTTTTGTCTATTCGTCTACATTTTGTGAATATAAACTCTTTTGGTCTTAATATAAAATAATGAAGTTATGTACATTTTTCTTTTAATCCGCAGTAAAACATTAGCTGATTGCGGTACGTAACGAAAATTATATTTATAACTGGGTTAAGTTTGTGATTTCATCTACAGCGAGCTTCACTTATGGAATTCGTAATTTTATTAAACATTATTTATCTATTAATATAGTAATTAAGTTTTTTTAAAGCTAACCTTTTTTGAGATACGATGATTTTTTTTACGATGAATTTTTTTTCTATAACCTAGTGTTATAACACTCCGTTTCCCATTTTTCGCCGATTTTTGGAGGCATTGCATGTTAAGTGACGAGTGAAGGAAATAGAAATATTAAATATTTCCACCCCTCGAGTTCAAATCGAATCCACAACCAGTCGTTTGTAGTCACACGTTTCTGCCACTGCGCCAAGACTGACCCCATTGGTCAGATGAATTATAATTAATATTTTTTTTGTCATCTTATTTATATTAACTTTTTAGTTATCTGTATGTTGGGCATATAATAGGTATCGTTGGGCATATAATAATAATGAATTTTAATTGGGATACAACGCTATATCGGAAATTATCATAAATTGAAGAAGAACATTTTATATTCAATTGATATATGGATTCATAGTTAGGGTTCTACATATGTGTTCTATATATCTCTTAGCAAAAAATAACGTATTCAGTATGAGTTAATAATATTCTTACATAATTATATAAAAAAAAACAATCTCATGCATTTTTTGTTTGTTATTAAATTTTGAGAAGTATCTTCTCGAAATCGAAATATTGTATGTTAAGTGACGGAGCTCCACGCCGCACTTTCTCTTCACAGCCTCGCTTACAGTCGTAGTCGAAAACAATAACCTTTAGACGAATTGAAATATATTTCTAAATTTTATTTAAAAATTTCAAAAAGTGGAACACTGTACTAGAGCGCGTACAAATATAAGGCACTGCTTAAAGCACAGCAAAATGATTATAAGAAATTAATAAGGAGTTAGTTGCAGATCCATTTATAAATATCAATTAATAAAATAAATTTATAAAACAATCCAAACAGACTTTGATTAAAATTTTAATACTATATTCAAACGATGACAAATATAATCTAGCCATTTGTGTTACAAAAGTATTTAATTCTAAACTTTGTTGTACTAAGAACTAAAATCAATTTAAATAACACAAATTAATTAACGCTTTCACGGCGCTATTAGGTTATGTATAAATGAAATCTGAGGCTTTAGTTTCAAATATTTCTTACTTATTGGGGAGTACTAAATGTTTTTTCTATAGATAGTTTTCCGGACTGGTTGGAATAACGGAAACAATTGGTTTAATAAAATGTATGGAGAACTCTGATACATAAATTTTCATGCGATTTTTTTTTGTCAAAAGCAAGAAATTTGTCATTTGTTATATTGGTATTATTTTTTACGTTTCCCGCTTTCCAAGGCAGAAAGAACCTGTTAAGCCACTCCGTTCTTCACTTTCTACCCTAAATTGAGATATTGCACGCTGAGAAGCAGCACTCAACACTCCTTTTTATAAACTACATTTTATAAATGACGTTTCCCCACAGTTTCTATTACTTATTTATCACGCTTAAAATTTCATATATGAAATTGAATAAATATGAAATTACATGTAATAAACTAATGTTTATTATATAAATTACAGTAAATAATAATATCTTTAAACCGTTTTCAAGATTTCACACTAAAGAGTTTTAAAGAAGACATTTAGAAAACGTATAAAAATATGAACACAGCGGGACCCGCGCCTCCTGAGTTTTCAGAAAGCTTAGAGAAGTAAGGGTTTACATAGAATCATCTAGATCTATTTATATAATAACTAGCGGCCCGCTCACAGCTTCGCCGCGTGTCTGCGTGGCTCTTTCAGTATATTGCAACACTCGGTGGTGGATTTTTGAAAAATAAAGTAGCCTATGTTTAACCTTGGATTATCAACTATATATATGCCAAAATTCATTGCAATCGGTCAAGCAGTGTAGATTTTTCATATAAACTTTCATCCCCTATTTCAACCCTTTACAGGTAAATTTTTGAAAAACTAAGTAGCCTATGTTAGAGACCCAGTCATTTTTGCTACTTTCATTCTAAATTTCATCCAAATCGGACCAGTAGATTAGTATTATTTACAATATAAGTATGGATGTTAGGTGTATAACTATAGATTTTAAACTTACGCCAGTGTTAAAGTCTCCTTTTTAAAAAATAAGTGTCGAATGTTACACCAGGCAGTTTATTAATGAACACGATGACATAAGCTTCATTTGATCCAATTTGATCGATGGCATTATCCTTCTTGTTTTTTATCGGAATCGTTTTTTTTGTTTAATCGGTAAACGTACCTATATACATGTTATTACCATGTATAATCAAAAATGGGGAACTCTTTTTGTGTCCGTAACCTAGTGTTAAGACTAGGTTTCCTCTGCAAAAAATAAATAAAAATAACACAAGTTTCCTTCTGCAAAAAAAAAACATAAAAATGATAGCTATGAAATTGATTCTAAAAAATACGACCAGACTAACGAGTAAATTATGACCAGACTAACGAATAATAGATATGAAATAATTTATAATCTTTTAACGTTGTTTTGAAAATTATTGACATTAATTTAAATTTTAAATTATATATTTTCACTTCATCTTTAAATTCTATCTGTATGGATACACTTTATCATCTTACAAATAAAAATGTTTTTATAGCCAGGATTGTAATTAAATAAAAATAATAAATAGTTGTTCCGGCCACCGTGACGCAGTGGGACAATGTCTAGCTGTGACCGCGATCACTTATGGGTTCCATCCGAACTTAAAGTTATTATTATTTATCCGTTCTGGTAAGACAAAACGTGGCGTTAGTTTCCGTCACTTTTTTGGTTGAAATTTGAGAACATAATACTAGGTTTTTTTTTTAGCTTCACGCTGTATCCTATATATAGCAGGTTAGGCAGAGGAAGGGAACCTAGTGTTAAGACACTCCAACCCCACTTTCCGCTGAATTCGGAGGCATTGCGTATTAAGTGGCGGAACTTAACGCCGCGGTTTGCCTGGACACTAGAGCGAAGAAAATAGAAATAATAAATATTTCCACTCGTATACTAGGTTTTCTCTGATTATAATGTTATGCCGAAGAAAATGAAGCAAGGCAAGCCTTTTTTCTTAAATGCAATTGTAATAAAATATATTGCAATAATTTTCAAACACTTACTGTGTTTTTTTCATTTTCTATTCCTTAGTTTATGAGCATTAACTATCAGTATCTACTAACATCAGTTCTATTCTTTAGATTAATAATATAATAGTCGTTTTATATTACTAGACATATTTTTAACAGAAAGTTTCTAAACTAACCTACTTAAGCGTTTGTTCTTGCATCTTCGTACTGCGCTGAGCTGTGTAAAGTAAATATAATCAAAGTTGTATAATAGCAAGAGTATGTTTACCCACTACATCTTAATGGGAAAGTTTTATTACGAAACGATAAGATATTGTTAAATACATACTGTCTAATAATGAACATAAAACAAACTTAATTTACTGCATATAATAAAGAAATATAGGATAGGATATTGCTAAAATATATAATAAGGTGGGATTTCTGAGAAATATGAAATAGATAATTTTGTCATCAGATAATCTAATACTACCCACTAAAACCCAGCGGAAACCCTCTCCACCTACATAAGACGTCGCAAGATCACTCGCGTATACATACTACGACGTCTCGGTGGATGGCCCGCCTACGGACCACCATCGCCTTCAAGGTGCTCCGGGGTTTCTTCCAAAACACCTGCAGCCTCGATGACTTGCAGGAGGATAATTATTACAACACTCCCCCATCCCGCCCAATGCTGCCTAGACATTCCATTGTCCGTATTCAGTTTTGTTCGTAGGCGTGTTCAGTTAAGGAACTTGACATCGCATTTCTGTTTTAATTGAGTGGAGAAATATAAATAATTGAAATACACTTTCCCGAGTGGGAATAGAACCTACAACCAATAGCGCTTACACTCATACGCAATTCCAATCCACGATGGCGTTTAATTTTAAAATGAATTGTAACTTATCTTTACTATTTTGTTGTACATATAATAAAAAATGTATTGGTAAAAATGAAATGGTACTGTAGGTAAATGTGGCAAATTATCGTTTCTTTTTACATTGACTTCTAAGTAGCAGTTTCGTATGATCAGGTAATTTAGGATATACGAGTATACCGTAACAGTTTTTCGTTAGTTATTTTTGCATGACATTTTTTCTCGTTATCTACTCTTCAGATGAAATAAAATCGCAATATAATATTTTGAAAATCAATTTCAGACAAACAAACGAACTTATAATGTTACAAAATAACTATTTTTTTCTGCATGCGTAAGTGAGATTTGAACCTACAACCATTCAATTTCGTTAAAATATTTTAACTTGTGAATTATTATCAACAGCTCGGAAATTACCAGAAGAATTGAAACGTTTATAGCCAAATGCTATTTGTCCTCCTAAGTAATTCTATTGTTTAATCGTAATCTCGCAATTTTTCATTTGCTCACGGACCGGGATAAAATACTGTCGCTGCTTTGTCTACTGCAACGACGGCTTAATATTTAAACAAACGTTTACGTTGAAAAGTACAAAATAAGTGGAAATATGGCGTGATAGGTCTGTCAGGCCATTTATAGATTTCGCACTCGTATTAAGAGTAAACTTCGACGCAGCGTGTAGTAGAACGCATGGCTCAGTGGTGAGAGCGTCTGGACGGTATTCAGAAAGCGCGGGTTCGAATCCCGCTGCGTTCAAATTTTTATACGTTTTCTAAATGTCTTTCTTGATTTTCCTAAGTGTGAAATAACACTTTAAAAATGTTTAAAAGTAAGTGTAAACTTTATTGTATTATTACACATTATTTAAAAAAACACCTTCAAGCTTTTTCAACCATAGCGGGAGAATCCGGGGGACTCTAATGTCAAAACGCACCGTTTTCCACTTTCCGCCAAAAACCGAGACATTAGTTTGGTTGTTGAGTGGCCGAACTCAATGCCACGCTTTATCTTTGGTACCGGAGCGGTGAAATGAAAATAGTATACATGCAACCATTCTATCGAGTGGGAATCAAACCGACAATGTATGACTGTGCCACGACGGCCTTAGTCTCTAAGCCTCAATTGATTATTTTTATATTCTCGAATCCCCCATATTTTACGACAACGTAAATGGCAAAGATATTCTTGTAACATATCGTAACTTCGTTGAAGCAGCTGCTGAGCAAGGTGCTGCTCGTGCAAACGCGTCGTAGCTCAATTCTGCCAAGTAGTTTATAGCCATTTTACGGTTCTCAAGACGTTTTATATAAAATTTGAAGGGGATATATGTTTAAATAGTGCCAAATTTAATTTCAATTGTTTAAAAACATATTTAAAAGTTATATATATTTCTACGTCATTGTATTCGACTCCAATCAATGAAAAGTTTATGTTTGATTGTTTTTTATTTTAATTTATAATTACCTACTTACCGACATAAGAGAAAGTCAAAGATGAAATGTCACAAGCATTTCACCGCATATGTTATACCAATAAATTATTTAAAATCATTTTATTGTAACAAAATGTCAGAAAGCATGTATATAATTAGTATTGGCTTGTATCCCGATCAAAAATAACATCAAATTTCCATAATCAATGTATACTGCATGTAAAATTGCTTTTAATTGATTAATAATTAAATTTATAATTTTATTAATAGCATAAAGGTAGTTCAGTCAGCCGCACGTTGAGGTTTTACAGTCTAAAAGCACGATGTACGAAAATGAAGCAATTAAGGGGAACACCAAATTGTTACATCATAAATGTATTGATAATATTCGTTATAGCAGACTTCAGCGTTATTTTAGCTCATTAAACAATTTTGACGTCATTGCGTTGCAGTTTTCGCTATAAGAACTAACGCGATGATTATATGTTTAACTATATATTCATACTCCGGTAGGATAAAGCGTGGCGTTAAGCTTTGCCACTACACACGCAATGTCTCAGTTTTGAGTGGAAAGCAGAGAACGGAATATCTTGACAGTAGGTTTCCACCCGTGGCGGGACGGGTTAAGAATACGATTCCCCCCCGTCGCTAGGTAGCGTCCCGTAGAAGGCGGGTAACCCAGTAGCTTGGTGGTAGGAGATTCGTTCTCCGACTGGATCGCGAGCACTATCGTGTCAAAGACGAACCGCTGAACATCCGATGATGTGTTCCGGTTTGATGGCATACAAACCAGCTCTCCCTACTCCCATCATTCCCATCCTTCCTCACTCCTCCTGTCCTACATCCCCAAAGCTGACAACGCATCCATAACTTTAATGTTGTGGATGTCTATGGGCGAAGGTACGACCTAACATCAGGTGGGCTTCCTGCTCGTTTGCCTCCTTTATTCCATAAAAAAAGGTTATCTCTGCCTACTCTAAGGTATACTAATATACTATACACATACTAGTATGCGAAATAAAGTGTGAAGCTTTAGATTTTAGTAGTCTGGATAGCCATTATAATGAGTGTGATTAAGGTTTTTCTAACAGACAATGTCTCTAATATTGACACAAGGACAACAAACACACATATAGTTCGAATATAATCCATTCTAATCTCTCCGCTTACTTTTGTACTCCAATAAGTGCAAGATCCGGTCCATCTGAACCGTGAGCGATAAAAATCGGTACAATCATTGATTGTACCTTTGAATCGTATTTAGAATATTTCATGTATAATTAAGTTAAAATGTAGATTACGATTTTTATCGCTCACGGTTTCGATGGACAGATTTTTAATGAATGAGTGAATTTTCGAAAAAAATTTCTCAACTTACTCTATTAACTCTCGAATGATATGTATTTATGGTAGAAAAAAATTAAACAGTTTTTTTTGTATATCAATATGGTGACTTGAAAACAAAATTGTGGCGCAGTGGGACAGTAATTAACTGAAAACGTGGTTGGTTGTGGATTCTATTCCCACTCGGAGTAATGATTATATATAAATGATTTTTTTTATTTCTAATATGACAAACTGTGGCGTTGAGCTCCGCCACTTAAGGTCTTAAAAACGCAATATCTGGAATTCACGCAAAAAGTGGAAATTCTAATTTCTAGGCACTAGATTATATCTACCTGTTTTTTCTGAGAAAAGCGTGAAGCTGAAAAAAACAGAAATTAAAATAAAAATGAACATGCACGAAGCTACATAATACTATTAAGAAACTTTTGAACAAGTTAATGTATGCGCTTTTAAGCGTGTTCTTTGTTTTTAACATATTTTGCTTCTAAAGTTCAGCTTTTTAGCATACGAGTTTTCAACAAAGATCAAACTTGAGCTTAATAAATAAACACGCTGGCAACAAGTTTGCAACTTCGCATACAAGAACACGGGCGTGTAACTACATACGAGTATAGAAACCACTATAGAGATGTAAATTAAGTTAATATTGTGGTATAGCTTTTTAACTTTTATATGTATATTAACAAAATGGCAGTACTCGAGAAAATGTTTCTGTATAATAAACATACGTTTTAGTTTACACTTACACTTGATTTTTGTAAGCGGTAAGTCGATATCGATAGCTTTACAGTTTTTTCCAAAGAATAGGGTAGTGAGAGAGAACCGAGTGTCAAAACACTCCGTTCTATACTTTCCGTTCAAAATCGAGACATTATGTGTTAAGTGGTGAATTTCAACGCCGTGCCTTGATATCGGTGACGCTTATTATTTGATCAGCCTATATACTCTTTTAAATTAGTTACTGGCACAAATATATACAAAATGTGCTACTATTAACAATCAATTAAATCGTGTGGTTATAAATCATTTATTTATTTACAGCATTGATTTATGTAACTGCCTGGTATGAAAAGCTTAAACTGTAACTTCGTATATACTCAGCCAACTGGAATAATACTCGGCTCTTTATAAGCCAGGTGAAGGACTTAAATTGAATAATATCATTATATATGTACTAGTAGCAGTCAAAGAGAAACATTTCAGTTGCGAAATGTATGAATTATTGTATACGTAATCTATATATCTTTTTTTACTTAGAATATAAGGCGGTTAAAAGCGTTTATTCAACTTTGTTAAGTATTCTAGGTTTTTAATTTGAGTACTTAAAATTATTTATATTTCTTTATGAGTTCTCAGAACCTTCTTTATATAAAAAAGACATTTAAAGAAAACGTATAAAAATTTGAACGCAGCGGGATTCGAACCCGCGCCTCCTGAATACCGTTCAGGCGCTCTCACCACTGAGCCATGCGTTCTACTAGCCGCTGCGTCGAAATTCTTATACGCTTTATTACAACTTATTTATGTTGTTAGCATCTCTGTAGAGAGATTTTTACAAATTTCTGCTACCCAAAGATTATTCTACGAACAATCATTTGGCAAGAGAGAATGCTATTTATTAAATACTTTTAAACATTTTTAAAGTGTTATTCCACACTTAGGAAAATTGAAAAAGACATTTAAAGAAAACGTATAAAAATTTGAACGCAGCGGGATTCGAACCCGCGCCTCCTGAATACTGTTCAGGCGCTCTCACCACTGAGCCATGCGTTCTACTAGCCGCTGCGTCGAAATTCTTATACGCTTTATTACAACTTATTTATGTTGTTAGCATCTCTGTAGAGAGATTTTTACAAATTTCTGCTACCCAAAGATTATTCTACGAACAATCATTTGGCAAGAGAGAATGCTATTTATTAAATACTTTTAAACATTTTTAAAGTGTTATTCCACACTTAGGAAAATTGAAAAAGACATTTAAAGAAAACGTATAAAAATTTGAACGCAGCGGGATTCGAACCCGCGCCTCCTGAATACCGTTCAGGCGCTCTCACCACTGAGCCATGCGTTCTACTAGCCGCTGCGTCGAAATTCTTATACGCTTTATTACAACTTATTTATGTTGTTAGCATCTCTGTAGAGAGATTTTTACAAATCTCTGCTACCCAAAGATTATTCTACGAACAATCATTTGGCAAGAGAGAATGCTATTTTTAAAGACATTTAAAAAAAAGATAAATTTTTATACGTTTTCTTTAAATGTCTTTTTCAATTTTCCTAAGTGTGGAATAACACTTTAATAACGTTTAAAAATATTTAATAAATAACATTCTCTGTCGCCAAATGATTGTTCGTAGAATAATCTTTGGGTAGCAGAAATTTGTAAAAATCTCTCTACAGAGATGCTAACAACATAAATAAGTTGTAATAAAGTGTATAAGAATTTCGACGCAGTGGCTAGTAGAACGCATGGCTCAGTGGTGAGAGCGCCTGAACGGTATTCAGGAGGCGCTGGTTCGAATCCCGCTGCGTTCAAATTTTTATACGTTTTCTTTAAATGTCTTTTTCAATTTTCCTAAGTGTGGAATAACACTTTAAAAATGTTTAAAAGTATTTAATAAATAGCATTCTCTCTTGCCAAATGATTGTTCGTAGAATAATCTTTGGGTAGCAGAAATTTGTAAAAATCTCTCTACAGAGATGCTAACAACATAAATAAGTTGTAATAAAGCGTATAAGAATTTCGACGCAGCGGCTAGTAGAACGCATGGCTCAGTGGTGAGAGCGCCTGAACGGTATTCAGGAGGCGCGGGTTCGAATCCCGCTGCGTTCAAATTTTTATACGTTTTCTTTAAATGTCTTTTTCAATTTTCCTAAGTGTGGAATAACACTTTAAAAATGTTTAAAAGCCTTCTTTATATAACTCTTGGTACTTCTCACATCTGTACTAAGACTTTGTACTTGATTTATTAGGCGGAGCACTGATGTAATCTTTGAAAAACGTTTCCATTTTACACTTTTTTTCCAAACTAATTTGAGACCAGCCATGGTGCAGGGGCACAAAGTGTCACTGTAAACGCGACTGGATACAAGTTCGATCCCTACTCGTGGGATTGAAATATTTACACACGTAATGCCTCCAGAATTCGGCGGAAACTGAAGAACGAAGGTTCCCTATGTCTACCTTGCTGTGAGCGGGAACCAGGGTGAATTTAAAAAATAACCATAGCTACATTTTTTTTCAACATCTCGCTGCCCACCATATTACGTAGACCTCTCTCATAGAGTGCTAGCCATCTTTAAATCGTCTGCCTACATTACACTTACCTAAGCGCGATTTCCATTTTAACACTTGTCAGCTCTACTGACCGTCCGACCGACCAATCTTAATAAATGTATATTTTAATATTACAAAGCGTAAATAATACATAGGTAAAAGTAATAAATACTTTTACTTAAAATATTTGGCAAAATGCTACGATATAAAGTTATGAAGTTTCTACCCGTGGGGGGACGGGTTAAGAATACAATTCCCCCCCGCCGCTGGGTAACGTCCCGTAAAAGGCGGGTAACCTTGGTAGAAGAAGATTCGTTCTCCGACTGGCTCGCGACCACTATCATGTCAAAGACGAACCGCCAAACATCTGATGATGTGTTCCGGTTCGATGGCATGTAAGCCAGCTCTCCCTATTCCCATGATTCCTATTATTCCTCCCTCCTTCTGTCCTACATCCCCGAGGCTGGCAAACTCTCATGTTGTAGATGTCTATGGGCGAAAGTAACCACTTAACACCAGGTGGGCCTTCTGCTCGTTTGCCTCCTTTATTCCATAAAAAAAAAAACAAAAAAGCAGCCATCGTGAGTGGTGAGACACCATCCATGTATGATTGTGAACGCGATGGTTGTGTTTTCAATTCTAACTCCGGGGAAATATATAAAAATATTAAAAAATATATTTTTCGCTTTGGTACCAAAACAAATGTTAAAAATATATTTTTCGCTTTGGTACCAAAACAAAAAAGCGGCGTTGAGTTCATTAAATTCTCGATTTCAGGAGGTAAGTGGAGGAGCTGACTATAATGATATTTTTTTCAAGGTGAAAAATTATGAAAATATAAAAATAACTAGATACCTGTTACAAGAGAAGCTCTAAGGTTGACATTTACTGGATTAGATTCGATTTGCTAAGAGTGCCGCAAACTGCACAGTATTCGGTGGACTTTTTCAAACTTTTGTATACGTGCCGTTAATATTAATGTCACGTTGAGCTCAACGAAGCGACCATTAGAATAATAAATTAGAAGAAACTTTCGTCGAAATTTGGGCAACGTGTTAGATGTAACTACTTTACAAATTAATTCAGTTGTAGTACATTTTGTACTATATGAAAAAAGTGCTAACATAGTATTCAGTAATTCTCAGTGTAACTGAATATAATCGTCGTCCTTTCTAGGGTTTTTGACAATTAACTGTCTAACTAATGTCTCATTGTAGTTGGAGAATGTCTGTACATTTTTAGGCCAGCAGTCGTGGCGCAATGGCACGAAGTATGACTGTAAACGCGACTGGTTGTGAGTTCGATTCCCTCTTGAGGATCTGAAATATTTAGGTGTCGAGTCAAAGCGTGGCGTTGTGCCGTCACTTAAGACGGCTACTCCAAAACTAGCCGGAAAATGGGGAACGGAGTGTCTTAACTCTGTCTACCCTTACAGCGTGCCTATAATTTTATACTAAGTGTACAGTGTATTTTATAAAAAGTACTTCAATGGATTTCTAATGTTTTTTAGGGCAATCTTTTTTACCTCTTTATATAAACTTTAATTATACCAAATTTTAACTATTATGTAGAACGTTAAAAACGCATGATTATCGTAAAAAAACTCACTGATGGTGAGTTTTTGCCTATTGCGCTTACCGTCAGACGCTGTCCCACTACGCTAAGAAGGTCTAAATATAAAAAAAAACATATACCTAATTGTGACTTTTTCATGAATTAATAGTGAACTTTAGTTTCATAGTTAAACAAATTGTACAGTAACATTCATAAAAGCTTTAGAAAACCCAATGGTACTTTGATCTCTTATCCGTAGCGTCCGTACTCTCGAGTTCTCAGTTCCTACTTAGTTCGTTGTTAATCTACACTACACTTCATTTTAAGAACTGTATACATTTTCAAATGGAAAATTATCATGATAACTTTAATAAATGAAAAAAAAAAAAAGTTTTTTAGATTTGTTATTTTAAACTGACAAGTATCTTGAATAATGCAAATAAATTCTTAATAACTTGTTGTATTTAGTTTAATTTTATAATATTTATTTAAGTGCTATTCGCAAATAAGATATGTACCTACATGTATAATTTTTAGTAAACGTGTAGAAATTTAAACATTGGATTCGAATCTGCGCTTCTTAAATTACGCTTGGTAAGATTTTTTACGTTTACTTTAAATATTTAATTTAGCCAGTCATGACGCAGTGGCACCAAGTGTGACTGTAAAGCGAACCCACAACTAGTTGTTGTGGGTTCGATTCCCACTCAAGGAGTGGAAATATTTGATATTTCCATTTTCTTCGCTCTGGTATCGAGGTAAAGCGCGGCGTTAAGTTCAACTACTTAACACACAATGCCTCCGAATTCGGCGGAAAGTGGGGAAAGGTGTGTCTTAACACTAGGTTCCCTCTACCTACTCTGCTGCGAGCAGGATACAGTGTGAACTTAAAAATAATAATAATAACAATTTAGTTTTTCTAATATAAGGACCTTACGTCACCCAAGTACCCACTTTTGACATAGTAGTCATAATATCCACGTTTTTTTTGCGAAAATGTATGGTTTTTGTCGATATCTCTAATTTATAGCCGGATATCCAACAAAATCTGCATAGATAGCGACTCATAAATTACACGTCACAGCTGTTAAAACAGTGATTTTTTCTCAGCAACAAGGGTTGCTCCGATGAATGCCAATGCAAATTTTGCCAATAAATGGTAGCTGGAATTCATTCAGATTCAAAGATCGTAACTAATAAAATCATTCGCTTTGTCTAATATAATTTAACATTTTTCTAACATGGCGCTTAAATTGTGTATAAGAATTATTTTCTTGTAGTCGTGGCGCAGTGGGGCAGAGTTTAAACGTAATGGTCGTGGATTCGATCTCTCTCGGAGGAGTTTATATTATTTTCATTCCCTCGTTCTTTAGAGTGGTAGGTTAGGTACTAACCTAGTAAAATATAAAACTGTTTTTAATGTTTTCTTTTAACTTCAAACATTTCGTTTACCTGCCAGTTTGCAGTAGTTATGAGTTTCAATTTGACTATGATGAATTTATATTTGAGACGATTCTCGGCCATACTAATTAAACAGCCGAAAAACAACTTGACCTTTATATTATTTTTCATCATATTTTCTTTCACGCTTTCTTATTCAACAAAATAAATGTATTATATACGCATATAGGTAAATCGAAACATACCAATTGTTTTAATTATGTTTTTTATTAAAAATTTATACAAAAATATCTCCAAAAAGAACAATACATTTTTTAGCTTAAAGATATTGTTATTCATTTCAATATAATACAAATTTATCGTCATTATTCACATTGATTACTTATTTCTGAATCAGTAATCTGAAAGCAAAATATAATATTCCTTTATAAATAAAAGCGTATTGAAATACGAACAGTTGAAGGCAAATTTCACCCAAAAGCTTCTTCGCTAATTATAACATCAGTTAATGGGAATATTACGGCACCTTTCATTGGAGATCACTTTTACGAGTTTCGTTTTAAAGGTGGCCTTTTTATTTTACTTTCCTCATAAAATTAAGTCTTGAAGCTTATTTCTTGAAAGGTTTTGTGTTTTTTTTTTGGTTAGCAAATTTATTTTACAATTTTTTTGGTACATGGTACATATCATCATTGAATAAATTTAAACGTTTAAAGTTAATTCTTAATACTAAAGTAGTTAAATATTTCTTACAGCAATAAATAACATATTTAAAATTAAAATTAAATTAAAAATCCCAAGAAAAACATTTTTAGCAAACGTCTGAAAGTTTAAATATTTTCTAAAAACATCATTTTAATTTGCTGAGTGTGTGAATAACACTTTAAAATAACACGTTAAAAATAACCTATTACATTAAATTCATATGAAATAGTATTAAATATTACTAGTTTATAAATGTATACGAATGGATACGAATAATCACATTCAAATTCTAACCTTAAAATGTAATTTATATTACGCATGATATATTCTGTAAAGTTATTTCAAAATGATGTAAGTTGTTTAAAATTTAACAATTTTGGTGGTTTAAATAATTTTGGTGATAAGAAATCACATCAAAATTTATTTACTTAAAAACACTTAGAAAGTCGTTAGATTTCCATACGTAATGCATACTTAATATAACTACTGTCCTTCGTCAGTCGTTTAGTGGGATTTTCTGTAATCATATTATTATTAATCTGTGGTAAGAATTGGTTTAACTAAATTTAATTTAAAAGAACTGTAAAAGGAGATTTATTGTTTATTACTATAAAATTTGTTTATATATCATTACTTAAAATGTTAGTTGGCTTAACCAATACTATGGAGGCTTAACACCAGATTAGTCGTAATACATAAATGTGTGACACTTAAAGATTGTATAAGACCATCATGACGCAGTGGGATATCATCTGACTGTAAACGCAATTACTTGTGGGTTCGATCCACACTCAGGGGTATGATTATATATTTAAATTATTTTCGTTTTCTCCGCTCGACCTCTATAAATCGTAAAGTTGAGATCCGTTACCAATATGCAATGTCTCAATTTTGGAAATTGGAGATTGGAGACTCCATTCTAACTACTACTGCCACTATTTAACATTTTTAAAGTGTTGTTCACGCACTTAGGAAATAGAAATAGACATTTAAAAAACGTATAAAAAATAAAACGCAGCGGGGAGCCAGGTAGTAGTAACATTTGATTAGTAGAACGTATGGCTTAGCGATCAGAGCGTCTGGAAGGTTTCCAGGAGGCACAGGTTCGAATCCCGATGTGTTCAATTTTTATACGTTTTCTAAATGTCTTTATAACTGACACTATTTTTTTTCTAACCACCACTCTATGCGTGCAGTGCAACAAGAAATTGTGAAATTATCACATTAATCAACTAATAATAACTTGACAATGTTACCTTACATTAAATTATAATATTATACAGAAATAGCTGAGTACATACCTAACATAAAGATGAGATTTTAGACGGCTTCCTTTCTTGGACTCGCTTACCAGATGATATATGTACCCCTACGGACGTGTTCATCTAAATAACAAGATATTTTAACTTCCAGCTTCACGTACTTAAATTATGATAGATGGTACTTTAAGTAGACCATTCTTATATATTTCTTATTTCTTTTAAAAGTATTATACCTATTTTATTAAGAAATATCACGAAGGAAATAAAATCTTTTCAGAATTTACTTTCTCGAATAAACTACCCAGTATGGGTATAAACTTCTTTCTCCGTCAGATTACTTAGGGGCTTACCCTTAATAAGCTTGAAAATGATAGCCTTACAGAGTTACGGGCATAGTTAAGTATGTTTTTATCTAGTATTAGAGTATTAGTGTCTGTTTATTGTAAGAATATAACTTAAGTTATAATATAATTATTAAAAAGAGTAACATTACATGTTAGATGATAATTATTGAACGTACAAAGGTTAACATAAAAAAGTAGATTAAAACAGTCCACTGCCTTACTACTCCATCCCCGAATTCGAGATGTTGTTAGTAGTAGTTGTTGAATCCAGACATAACGCGTTAGCTCTAGTTGCATAACTTAACGCTGTTAGAGACTTTACTTAAGAAGACGAATGAAAATAATTGAAGTGTAATCGAACTTAAAACCACTTGGGTACTTGCCACGACTTACTAAAAACACAAATACATATTACTAAAATAGAACAAATAAAATAGTTTTGTCAATATACAAACTTTTCCATTTGAACTACATATTATGTAAAGACAAACAAAGCACTATTTATTCATTCTTAATAAAGACAGTGGAAAAATACTCGCAAAACTCATAAAGAGCCCCGCGGGACACTTGACTGTCGCGTCTGTGCTCCCTAAGATATATGACTCTTATTTATTTTGTCCATTGGTAATTTACTTTGTAATTGTTTGTTCAAAAATATTTATGTTCATTCAATTGATATTATAATAGTCGTGGCGGAGTGTGATGGTTGTGGATTCGATTCCCACTCAAGGCATCATGCCTTGAGTATATTTATTTTTTTGTTTTTCTGTGCTGAAACTTACGACAAAACGCGGTATTGAGTGGCGCCAGTCAGCACGAATAGTCTAGACTTCGAGGAGAAAGTGAAGGAGAGTCTTGACACTTAGTGTTAAAAGTGTTAGAGTTCTCTAACGACTCCGAGAAAGCGTTCAGCTGTTAAAAAATGATTATAATAAATGTATATGTAACCGTACGATATTTATTTCAGCAAATAATTCGTTATTTTTTCAAATAACTTGAAACTAAAACTGCTGGGCGTTGTAGACTGAAAGGCATGCAGTTTCTTTATAGAGTGGCGACCTCTAAAATAAATGTTCCCAAAATTCCTACAGGAACGGGAAAACCGGATTTTTACGGTCGAAACTGCGAAAGATAGAAACGAAAATAGTATGTCAAGGGTGATAACGTAGTAAATGAAGTTACGAGCGGCAACTAGACAACTAGTGTGCAATATAAACAAATGAATATTAACGTACACCTTATCATTAAAAATCATCTTTCATTAAAAATCAAATATTATTTTTTTATAAGAATTTTATATTCAAGTAGAATACAGAAGACATTTATCACATTTTCTGACCTGATATATTAATATTTTGTTGAATTATAGAATGACGCCGTCATGGCGCAGTGGGACAATGTCTGACTGCATTCATAATTCATTTTGGATTCGATTCCCACTCCGAGGTCATTCCGGGCTAGTGAACAAGAGAAAATAAGCAAAACATCTCGAGTTCGAGCGATAAATGCGAAACGAAGTGTATTGACACTAAATTTCTTTGAATATTTTGTTATGCGACAAAGGCATGAAACGGAAAAATCAAGTTTTAGTATAAAATTCAAGTGTCAAATGCCAGACAAATCTAGGGCGAACTACTTAAGTACAAAAGTTGCAATGTTAATAGCATATTGAATAAAAATAAGACTGCAAGACCTAGTTTTAATCAAAGATGGTGAACAATAAAAAGCTCTTTTGCTCAATTCTGTCTCTTCCCTCTTGATTAAGAATCAAGCGATTATAACGTTCATCCATTTACCCTCCATTAAAAATGAGTTCATCAGTTTGTAAGTTTAGAAGATTACATAATTTATTCGATTTGGAACAATCCAAGAATCAGAGCCAAGTGTTTTTGTCTTTGTATAATTTATCACTTATTTTTTATTTTTTACGTAGGTATAGTATGTATAATTACTAAAATAGGAAAAGAGGCCATCTTATTGTACATATACTGCGGTATCTCATACCTCAGCGGGGACGTCTTGTGAGTTTAGTGTTTACTGAGGGTAACGTTAGATTTTTTCGGCCTTCTTTAAAGTTATACTTTAAAGTACTTCTCTTAGTATTTCTTTGTAAACTAAACTTGTTAATCTTGTTTGACAGAAACTTAGAGCCCAGAACTACTTAATACTTCTTACTGGCTGGCATATTTTTGTTACTGTATACTTCTATGGCATAGAGATTCCTAATATAGCATAGGGACCATCAAAAAGTATTTCTAGAAAACAGCATCGGGAAAGAAAAGTTTTTTGGCTTGTAGTTCACGCAAGCAAAGTCACGAGCTACAACTCGTATATAATAAAGTATGATAGTAAATAACTAGGCGGTACCGCAGCGTATTTGACGTGTGACGTCTGTTGCACTTACGCTCCGAAGTTAAATGAAGGCTTTCACTTAACGCAAACTCGTGATAGGCACTTAACGTCAATTATATCGCATAAGTTAATTATTGTCTGATATATTCTGCTTATAAGCTTGTATTATGATAACACATATAATAATATTATTTATGGATTATTACATTATGTTAACATTTCTATAACTTATATAACTACAAGTTCATAAGACGAATATTAAATTTCAATTTAGTAGATCCTTGTGATATAATTATTTGACGCTAAATTAATATTTATTTTATTTATGAAGAAGATTATTTATCGTAAATTCCAATACACAAAGATTATATTTGGTCGGCCGGATATAATTATTTCTAGGAATAACAATTTAGCAAGCGAGAATACTATTATTTTTTTTTTCATATATTACTTTACTATTAGTAAGCAATGCTTACAGAGATTTGTAAACTAAAAACAACATTCACAAGTTATGACATGACGGCGTCTGACTGTAAATGCAATTATTTTGAGATTGATTCCAACTCAGGGGAAAAAAACTATACATCATTTTCAATTTTTTGGTCTCGTTAAGATAAAGTAAGCCTTAATTCCCGCCACTTAACAGAGAATGTCTAAATTTCGGAAGGTTCCCCGTGGGGGGACGGGTTAAGAATACAATTCCCCCCCGCCGCTGGGTAGCGTTCCGTAAAAGGCGGGTAACCCAGTAGTTTGGTGGTAGGAGATTCGTTCTCCGACTGGCTCGCGACCACTATCATGTCAAAGACGAACCGCCAAATATCTTATGATGTGTTCCGGTTCGATGGCATGTAAGCCAGCTCTCCCTATTCCCACCATTCCCATCCTTCCTCCCTCCTTCTGTCCTACTTCCCGGAGGCGGGCAACGCATCCACAACTCTAATGTTGTAGATATCTATAGGCGAAGGTAACCACTTAACACCAGGTGGGCTTTCTGCTCGTTTGCCACCTTTATTCCATAAAAAAACAAGTGGAAAACGGAGTATCCTAACACTAAATTCTCTTTGACTTCACTGTTATGCGGCTTAAGTGTGAAGTAAAAAAAAGATAATATACTATCAAAAAATCCAATACTAATATAACTCCAAACTAAAATAACTCAAGTTTTATTACGTACATATTGAGCCTAAAGTAGGTCTTGATTATCGTACTCGCTTCATATAATAATCTAGTCTCATCTGAAATAGAATCTATAGATCTATCCATTTAGAAATACACAAATAAATCCAATAGACCGCATATTCAATGAATATCGGCTTTCAGATAGCTCGTCCTTTTATTAAGATGTTATTGACTAGCAGTAGTTACGTACTTAAGGCTTGAGTTATACTTTATTTTATTTATTTGATCATTTAAATATAATTGAGTGTGTCGTGGCGAAGTGGGACAGGGACTGATTGTGGGTTCGATTCCCAGTCAGGGAAATAAAAATGATTATATATTATTTTTATTTGTCTGCTCTGACGTCTTTGGTACTCAAGACAAAGCATGGCATTGAATTGCGCCACTCAAAACGCACTGCTAGATTCATGCGAGCACAGTCCTAATACTGACGAAACCATGACTATATGTACGAATATCCCATTAGTACACTAAAACCCATCCAAAAGCTGACTTTTGATAGCAAAAAGGATTAAAACAGATAGGTGTCAAGTAAGTTTACGTGAATTATAGCCGATACCGGGGATAAAGTACTCTGATGCGTAACGCAGTCGCGCCTCATTAATCCGACATATTCACCGCTACATTCGTTACGAACGTTTCAGTGCATGCCTTTGATTTACTGGTCTTTTTTATCTTCGCGCAATTTCTGTAATTTACACGGTGCAATTTTGTAAAAAAAATATTTTTACAGAAGTGTAGGAGGTTATCTGGTGACGCTCCGTTTTCCACTTACTCTCACTGCCAAACTGAACTCAACGCTACGTTTTGTTTTAGGTACCAGGTAAAATAATTTAAATGTAATTATTTTGCCGAATAGGAATCAAACTCTCGACCGTTGCGTTCACAGATGCTGTTACACTGACCTTCAATCATTTTTTTAGCTTCACGCTGTGTCGCGCACACAGTATTGTAGGCAGAAGAAACCTAGTTTTAAGACACTCCGTTTCCCATTTTTCGCCGAATTCTGAGGGTATAACATATTAAGTAGCAGAACTCAACGCCGCGCTTTACCTCGACACCACAGCGACGAAAATGAAATATTAAATAATTAAATATAAATAAAACTAATAGAGTATATATAGAACACACTCAGTTACGGTATATAAGACTAAATGTCCCAAGCTCTTACATTTGACCCAATAGCTCATACAATTATATTTTTTACATTTATACTGCAATTGTTTGTTTAACATTGATTTTATGTTTTCAATGGCCGCAATTCATTAAAACAGCACATTCATTACATTTTTCATCGTTTCGTAACGTGAGGTAAGATATATGGCGAGCATTATTTTAATTGACAATTACACGTGCATGTCATTAATTTTATTTAATAATACATGTAATATAAAATATATATGATATTAAAATGAATAAAAGAATAATACTGTAAGAAATAATGATGTAGCACAAATGAAAACTGAAGGAAAATAAATCACCATATAGCAAAATAAGTTTTAATGATGTGATTACGTGAATAACCTGGTGGTAGCTTGTGTAACTACATAAATAGTTTTTGGTTCAATTACCACTTGGGGAAATGATGACTTTTAAGTACTTTTTTCTCTGTTTTAGTAAAGCATGTCGCTCAACACTCAATAGTGCGGGGTCGGCCACCGGTCCGGTGTAGAACGGAGTGTTGCTTGCATGTTGTGACAGAAAATACTTTTTTCCGAGCTGCTGAGCAGAAAGGTGCTTTTATATAATGACAATGACATTATGATATAATATATATTATTTTACGGATTGGACAGAGTATTAACTTTTGCGTTTTTTAATTCTAATTTTTCCGTTCATTATAAAAACTACACGCTAGTTGGTACAGTCAGAGACCACATTTTATATTACTAAATCATAAATCAAATGGCCGGGGAGGTTTAGGGGAGAAAGGTTCTCGAGTGGTCACCACAAACGAGTCAACGTTTCAGGAGGGTTGGAAAGCACGCCCTCTTACTAGGTAGGCCGACAATATAGTCAAGGTCTAGGGAAGCGCAGACCCGATAGTAGTGGGGATCCTCGATGAAAGCATGTCACGTAGTGACCTTGTGAAAGCAATAATACAACCTTTTGTCTTGTAATTCTATATTTCTATCCACAATATAACACACTTTCAGAACTTATTACTACTTCAACTTCCAGTAACGATACATCGCGTTCGTGTCAGTGCCATCGTAATTATACAACGATTCTGACTTATTTACTATCTGTGCCGAAAGATGGCGACACGAATGCGACATGCGTTTTTAACTCTTTAACATGTCCAATCAATAATAAATATTTTGAAATTAATTTATTAATAATAATTACTAAGATATTAATTAATAAATAAAAATAACAAAATCTCTTAATATAAATAATCAACAATCACAGATACTAGTAATATATAGCGGAAGTTATAAAAGGTGGATGTACATAAATAAATACACTTGTGACTAGAAGTGGACATCGAACGACCTAAGGCGGCCTACGATGTCGAAACCAAAAAAATGTCCAAAATATATCAAGTTCACAACTACTACTTATAACTAGACCGCACTACGGTGATTTTTTTATCATATTTTATATATAAACAATAAATGTTTAGTATTAGTAACAAAAGCATTTGAATAAAATAAACCTAAATGTCTGTATCAAAACACTATCCGATTTCACTATTTACTCGCTGACCCCAACTTCAATTGTTACTCTAATCGATTTGCTGAGATTGAATTGCTCTAAATCCGTTTTTATATTCTTTCCGATTGTATAAAATAACAATGATGTCAGTTCTGCTCGATAAAGTTATATTTTTGTACTACACTATTTATAGATGCTGTTAGAATAATCAAATTTGATTCTGAAATATATAATATAAAAAATAGACTTAGGCTAAAACTATAAGTAGGTAAATTATAGGCTAATTTTATATCACGCAACTAGCGTAAAGTTTCCATTCAAATTAAAATTTTTCCTTTTCAGCTTTACGATAATTTTCCGCATACCAAAGCAGAGTAATAGTAATTAAAGTAACGGAGTTATCAATTGCTTTACTCTGACGGTCGTGTTGTATAGTTAGGACACTGAATTTTCCACTTTTCACCCAAATTTAAGACAAGCGGCGGAAGTTCAGAACGTGCTTTGTTACTACACACTTATAAAATGGGTGGAAATTAAAGAACTTAATAATATTTTTAAATATTTTCAATTCTGCACTTAGGAAAATTGAAAAAGACATTTAGAAAACATATAAAAATTTGAGCGCAGCGGGATTCGAACCCGCGCCTCTTGAATACCGTTCAGGCGCTCTCACCAACTTAATAATAAATTTAATCCTCCGAACAGGGTTGTATCCACAACTAATATGGTTTACAATCAGACGTTGTCCTATTGCTTCAGAATAGCTTCTACTAGCTATATCTGTTTGTATAATAATCTATGTTAGTCAACCCAAAATTGCTTAACTTACATAAATTTATTAAATTATCCTAAGCGATACGCTTCTTAAACAAAGTACAGGTATTTTTTATGTTATTCTTTGAAAAGAACAATAATTCTAGTCTCTTACTAACGTACTCTCATTATCAACAAACTTATAAACACAAACGCTTATTTACTAAGACAATATTTGAAATTAAATATGTATTGTAGCTGAATTACTTATTTTTTTTATAGCTTCACGCTGTATCCCGCACATGGCAGGGTAGGCAGAGGAAACCTTAGTGTTAAGACACTCCGTACCTCACTTTCCGCCAAATTCGGAGGCATTGCGTGTTGAGTGGCGGGACTTAACGGCGCGCTTTGTCTCGGATACCAGAGCGAAGGAAATGGAAATATTAAATAGTTCCACTCCTCGAGTGAGAATCGAACCCACAACCAGTCGTTTACAGTCACACGTTCATGCCACTGCGCCACGACTGGCCCCACTTTTACTTATTATATTATAAAAATATATTAAAACTTACTCAAGGTATTCTATGAATAAATTTGACGACCTGAGCTGATAGCAGGAAATTGAGCGTAAAGTAAAGTAGAAAAACCTTAACATAGATCCATCGTTAAAGCTTTTTTAGTAAGATTTTAAAAAAATATATAGATCTGTTTAGCCAATAATTGATTTATTTTGTCATTGCGTATAAAGTTGCATTTCCGTAGAGTGTAATGTAATTTTCCACTTTCTACTGTCTAGTGTCTTCGTTCTCTATTTTTCACACGAATACAAGACGTTGCAAGTATTAAGCGCCGCATTTTGTCACCATGCTAGAAAAATAAAATTAATTTAAATATAACCATTCCCTTGAATGGGAATCGAACCCACAACGAGCAAATATACAGTCAGATGCAGTCATACTGTTACTTAATAAATTAGTATTTTTTGTTATTTTTTTATTTTGAAAATTAAAGAATATCTTTATTTCTACATACTTCTGATTATATTTCTATACACATAAAAATGTTTAAAATGTTTTTCAGTTTCAAATTGTACATTTATAAGTTTAATACGCTCAGAAAGAAAAGAAGTTGACGTTCAGTGAACTTCACTAACCCTCAGGACAAAGATTAAACTGATTCTAGTACAATGCTTGACTTGATGAATGAGAATGAACGAGCACTTAAATTAAAAATACTATTTTTCAACTTCTTTTATCGGAGACTCCTTTTAGTACATTATAATTATATAATTAGTTACATTTATTATCGATTGATAATAAGTCATTTCAGTCAATCAAAAAATCAAATCAAAACTGTTAGGTCTGACTGAGCTCCAATCGCCTGAGACATGCTTTAAAATATGTGCTGTGGAAAAAATGCTTTACGCATTTTTCCACATAGAAAACCTAGACAGGCAGAGAAAACATAATCACTAGAAACATGTTTTTCGCCCGAACGCGAGACATTACCTTTTTAGTAACGGAAATCAAAGCTGCGTTTTGTATTAACATAGCTTAGCTTATATATATTGAAAATATTAAAAAAATATATATAAATATTAAAAATTCTTCAGAACAGAACGTTATCGGTATGCAATATAATGAATTATATAAAAAATACCTTATTGAAAAATCAGAGAATACAAAGAGACTGTAAAACTAATATATGTACATATCTAATACATTTTACTTATTGTGTATATGCTAGGCAATGAAGACTTGTAATGTTTACCCCAATTATTATACCATTTTTTCCTCAACGAATTAGGCCTATAAATAATATGTATGCCACAAAAAATCAGCAATACTCTAAAATACACGTGAAATAGGCTGGAAGAGAATGCTTTTTAGCGTTAAGCCCGCCTTTTGTGCAATTTTTCTGTTGTGTACAATAAAGAATAAATAAATAAAATAAATAAATAAATAAATTATAAAGCACCTAATTACGTCTCTGTGCTAAATTACTTTGATGATCATTTCAACATATTTATATCAAAAACAAAACATGGCTGCGGAAAGCAGAAAACATTTTCATTACATTCATTACATTCTCTTGATATATTAGAAAATTACAAGCGTCTTGCCCTATTTTCTTCAATATTGAAAATTCCATTAATGGGAACGGTCCCGTGTGCTAAACGTGACTTTACTGCCTGATATTAAAAATTATTACCGTGTAATGACCTCTGAGGAAATAACCAGGTGTTACAAAATTAAACGATCCTTGAAACGTATCCGAGCGAAATATTATAAGCGCAGAGTTAATATTATCCAAGACATTCATAGAACCTAATCATAAGATATGGTGCTGTAAAATTTGTCATTACTAAATTATTATTCAATTGACATATATTTTAGGTATTTTCTGTAGGTCTGCTGTATATTTTTTTACAGTTATAGTCTTTACAAAATAGCAAAAAAAAAAAAAACAAAAAAAAGCAAAATTTAAAACAAAAATTGTAGACTATTGTATTGCTAGACTACTGTTACTTCTTTTTATTTATACTGTGCAAAATAACTTCTAAAAGCAGTAATAACAATCTTAAGTAACCAAGTTGTCCATTTAAAATAGTGCAAAAGGAATATAGTATAAGTTCTTTACCTATATCCATTACTGGTATTTTCATTTTATACAGTATTCTTCAGCACATTTTAGTGAATTATTCTTATATTTAAAAAATTAAGTAAATTTAGTAAAAAATAACTGTTATCTTGAAAATACCTATGTATGTTAGAATATCAGCCAAAATCTGAATGCAATACATAATCATTTATTCATATAGTGGTGTAATCTTCTGATGCACTATTAATAATTCAAAACATTTTCAACGACGTTGTACCACGTTTTAAGCAACTTTATCTTAGGACCGTACTAAGAATAGATACATGCGAACCGAGCCTTACTAAATAAATAATAAAGAAATAAGTTAAAGTAAGTTTTAGCCTTTTAAACATTTTTTAAAGTGTTATTCCACACTCAGAAAAATTGAAAAAGACATTTAGAAAAAGTATAAAATTTTTCATTAGATTCAAACCCGCGCCTCCTGAATACCGTTCAGGCGCTTTCATCAAATGTCTTTTTTTTAAGATTTAGCCTCCAAATTAAATATTTAATACATTGCATAGCTTTTGATTTGTAGTTTAAATGAATTTCGGAACTCAAATAGGAATGAATCTTGTTTCTTAACACTTTGAATTTGATATTTTAAACCATATACTATGTTACAACATGTTTAAAAATGCTAAAGTAACTTGGTTTCATAAATTACTTATTAATGAAACCAAGTTACTTTAATATAATATGGCATAATATCTAAATTTACATATACAAAGTTAAAAAAAGTTCACGTAATTACATATTTATATTTGCATATATGATGCAGACAACATTTATACAGAAATTTGCGTACGTATATAAGTAATCAAAAAAAAATAATAGGACACATTTTTTTCAGCATCTCGCTTTTACCAGCGTAGCAAAATAAGCAGACAGAACTTAGTGTGAAGTACTATACTTCGTTTTCTACTTTCCACCTGAATTAAAGACATGACGCGCTGAGTAGCGGACTTCAACGCAGCGCTGTATCTTTTTACAGGAACCGAGAAATTAAAATATTCTAAGTACAACTATATACCAGTGAGTCGCACTCGCTGTTATAGTGAGTCATTTACAGTACAAGCAGCGAGGTTATGGAATGCCCTGCCACGGACTATACGGCAGTCCAAATCTTTGAGCGTGTTTAGAAATAGAGTCAAAAACTACTATCTGACAATGTAGTGTGTGTTATATAGTGTGTTTTACATATGTGTATTTATTTATTATGTATGTGTATTTTATGTAATTTTTTAAATAATGTATATGTGTAGGTTTATTACTATATATGTTGTTATTTAAATGCACTATGCTCGTTCTTGTCTTTTGATCTTATTAAGTTGGTTGCCTGGAAGAAATCACTTATAGTGATAAGGCCGCCTTTTTTCCATTATATGTTTAGTCTTAAGTTCTAAAAAAGGTATTTAATGTCTAGTGTGAAAATAAAGAATTTTTATCTTATCTTACAATCTTTCTCCTGAATGGAATGAAAGTGAATACACTCACGAACTACACTAGCACTGTCTCTCTCGCCACCGGCCTCACTTAGGCCATGGATAAATGATAATAACTCTTTCAGATAAATTATAGAGTATTTGTGTTGAATCTGACGAGACAGATCTAGTATTCAACCATAATGCTTATAAATAATTGTTTTCCGCCATTTTTTTCTGAGAAGCATTTTAATGTCAAATATATTTTTATTTTCATCCTGTATACCGCACACAACAGTATAGGTTAAGACTAACCTAGTGTTAAGACACTCCGTTCTCCACGTTCCGCCGAGTTCAGAGGCATTCGTGTTAAGTAGTGGAACTTAATGCCGCACTTTGCCTCGACACCAGAGCGAAGAAAATGGAAATATTAAATATTTCCACCCCTCTAGTGGGAATCAAACCCACAACCAGTCGCTTTACAGTCACTTTGTGCCTTTGCGCCATGACTGGTCCCTAGTATATATATGTATATATAAATAATAAATATAAAATTATAATAACGAATTTGATTTGAAATGTTAACTATCTTTTACAGTGGCCCATAAGCTACAATACACGTTCTAGCGTCGCGACACATGTACGTACCTAAAAGGATGAAGTTACTATAAAGAAATTGTGTTCTCTGCAAAAGGACGCGTGTCACGTGGGGAGTTAATTAAATATGTATGTATAAACAAAATATGCTACCAAAAACAAGCAGCTCCGCGTTTCCTAAAGTCATAATTTAATGAAATTTCATCTTTTGTCTTTGACTGGTCGCAGTTGGTTAGTACAAACAACGATGTAAATGCGGAACATACACAATCTTTGTTTAGGTGCTGTGCTGTGGTGAAACATGATGAAAATATTATATTTTAATGTGATTCTTTAAAAATATTTTTGTTATTTCAATATACATTAAGAATTGGATGTAGAAATTTTAGTGACAAAATTATCCTGCATTAATAATATTTTTTTTAGCTTTACGCTGTATGCCGCTCACAGCAGGGTAGGCAGAGGTAACCTAGTGTTAAGACCTAAAAGCCGCGCTTTGCCTCGACACCAGAGCGAAGAAAATGGAAATATTAAATATTTCCATTACTCGAGTGGAAATCGAACCGACAACCAGTACCTTAACAGGCGCACTATGTGCCTCTGCGCCACGACTGGCCAATATTTTTGTTTTTTAAATATAAATTAAGAATTAGATGTAGAAGTTTTAGTAAAAAATTATCCTGCGAAGGCATACATAATAATAAGTATATCAACCACATAACGATAAATAACTACGTTTATTATACCAGCGTGTTATTATTTCGACGGGACAATGGAACTTAGTTAGGACAAAATTATTGTTAAATGTATGAATGCATCACAAGCACAATTGCCATTACTTATTATTTTAATTATACTATAATGAATAATTAATAAAATATTTATATTAAAACGTACACAAAAACCAAAATAGAGTTTCGCCTATGTATGCATACTGTATATTATATGTGTAGAAATAACGGACAAATGTCAAAGCATACTTAAAGTTTACATCAATAAGAAATGCAAAAACTCAATATCTTTCACAAGTGAAATATAAATCACAAACACGTTGCTAAGGCTACACATGTTTTAAACTTCATTGGGACCACTCGTAGATTTAGTTATTTTAAAGTGATAAAAATTGTACACATCTGTAGTAAAAAAGTAGATAATGAACATGAAAATTATTTTTTATGTTTTGAAATAAAATTATTTTATTAGATAATCTGGATAATTGCGTTTTGGTATTCGAAAACCCGACGTTTCGAACGCTTTACAGTAGTCCGTCACATAGTCACAGGTATACTGAATTGATTAAAAATGTTTAAAGGTTTACAAAGGAGGTCTTATTATATTTTTAATGTTATATTGTTAACTCAATTACCTAAAAGAGCTAATAAATCCTCTGCCCGCCTTTCCAAGCCGTCAATTTTCCTAGAATTAGTTCAGAGTTGTAAAAATTTCCACACATTGGACGTCTCTTATTCCATAAGATACTTTATACAGTTTCAACTTTTTTTAAAGTGTTATTCCACACTTAGGAAAATTGAAAAAGACTTTTAAAGAAAACGTATAAAAATTTTGAACGCAGCGGGATTCGAACCCGCGCCTGTGTTTCAGTGGTGAGAGCGCCTGAACGGTATTCAGGAGGCGCGGGTTCGAATCCCGCTGCGTTCAAATTTTTATACGTTTTCTTTAAATATTCTTTAAATGTCTTTATACTTTATACAGTTTCAACTTTTTTATACCTTTAAATCATATCATTATTGTGATTTTTGAATACTGCACTAACAATAGTGAAAAGATATAAACCGGAGTAGTTTTGCCATAACTTTTGTTTGTCTAACAATAACTGTTTGTATTGAGACCACTATTAAAAATAAACTGTTGTTTTATTTTATTTTGTATATACATATGCACGTGTTTATTTACTTTTCTCTCCCTTCAGTTTCATTTTATTAACAAAAGAAAAACATTTTATTTGAAATGTTTTTCTACTGAAATAAAAAAGCTTTTCTGAATTCCCAACAGCTCAAAACATTTATTTACTTTTATTTCCGTGTTTACGTTTGGTGTTTTTAAATAATATATTGGAAGGCTATAGTTACCCTTGTAACTGCAATGGCATTCTTCTTCTGCTTTATAGGATGTTCACAGTACTTCAAAGTTAGAATAACTATGCCAAAATAAGATTGTGAATATTTTGTCAAATGCTGCAAATTAATACATTGCAAAGCAGTTTAATGTAAAAATGTGATTCTTATTAAAAATATAGAAATTACTAGAATTTGTGTTTTGAATAAGCGTGGAATTTGCTTTTTGTGATTAACACACTCATAGAAGACACCGATTCTCGCTCGAAATCTCGCTGTCTCGGATATTATGAACAATATTTAAATTAAATTGGCAATTTCCTTACTTTATTCATACACGAAGAGCAATATAAAATTATCTCAACAGCGTCATTAGATGCAATAATTGCTTGGATGACTACATACCATATGGTCTGTATGGATTGAGCATAAAATGAAGAACGAAAAGCCATGTCACCAAATTTGTTTAAATATTTTAAATAAAAATTAAATATATTTGCAAAAAAGCATTAAAAGGAAAAAAAGGTGAATAATATTAATTACTTCCAAACAGTGATTTCGTTCAGGTGTGAAACATTTAAATAAATATAATATACATTTGGCTGGTAACAAATGGAACATTTATTGCGACAATAATAATTCCGTTTTTCGTGGACAACTATAAAATGTTGCTATATCATATTTGTTTTTGCATTGCATTTTTCATTAAAATTCAAGAAGGAGCCACATCATTTAAAATTACTTAAGCTTATATATGAGTAAATAAGCTATATCTATACATTAATAAAAGTGTAACCGATTGCTTTCTGTGCAACATATCTTACTGTGGGTATTATTTGTCAATGTAAAAGAACCCAAAAGAATGATTGAAGAAGAATTTCTTTTCACTTTATCTGTTTGCAGTCCTATATTGTATTTAGGTAAGTTTTTCTTAATATACAAGGTCTATTTTATTTCAATCGATGTTCATAAACAAAAAAAGTTACAGCAATTCAAAATTAAGCCCAATTTGTGCTTTGAGTGAGAACGCAGGTGGATAAAGAAACTAAATATAGCCTTGTTGTTTACGCAGGCGAAGCCGCGAGCGTGTCACTAGTAAATAACAAGTTTTTTTCAATACTTAAAATTGTGTACTTCAATTGAGATATACCAGAATTCTTCACACGTTCATACTTTAGTCCACTCAAATCCGCCCAATTATTTCTCTGGGCCACTGCGGCACGTTCTCTACAAAATAAAAGACATTGTCATGTTCTATTATATAGAGCTAGCCTTATATAAACTTGTGTATTATACTATATTATTTAGTAAGTAGTGTAGGTATATACTATTGTGTAAGCAATTAAATTTCATTTCATTTGAGGCCACTTATGGCGCAGGGACACAGTGTGACTGTAAACGCGTTCGATTCCCATTCGAGGAATGTAAATATTTGATACTTTCATTTTCTTCGATCTGGTGTCGAGGCAAGAGCGGTGTTAGGTTTCGCCACTTAACACGCAACACCTTCAGAATTGTCTTAACTTAACTATGTTCCCTTTGTCTACCCTTTTTTTTTTTTTTTTTTTTTTGTGACGCTGGGACCCTTTTGTCTACCCTGACCCCAGCGAGTTACATCGTGAAGCTAAATAAAAAAGTCATTTAAAAATCAAGTAAACTTTTAAAACAAATAACATTCAACAACAATTCTGCAAATTTTAAATTATAATTTACTTTGAACTAAATTTAAAAGGTTTTCTCTGAAGCGTTCTTGCATTAGTAATTACTTTACTCATACGTTTACAACATGTCCAAGTACTAATAGGATTTGCTATCTCGGATTTAACTTGGAGCTAGAAAACTGGCGGTATCACAAGCAGTCTTGTAAAGTAAGTTAGAGACGTGTTAAAGGAAATTGCGTTTAATAGAAATGAGGAACTAACAGCGCGGCTGGGTTCAAAATATAAATGACTGACATAATAAAAGCAGCTCCACGTTTTTCTTTGGAATTCAGGGTAGCAGAGAGAAATTAATGTCAATTCCCTCTGTTCTCAGTGGATTATAATATAAAAAAGTATTTTTTTTTTTTTAATTACACGCCTTTTCCCATATAACAAGACAGTCAGAGAGCAGCTAGTGTCAGGATACTCCGCATAGGAGGAAGAACATGACAGGAGTATTAGGTCTTTCCTGACTACCCTACGTTGTAGGAAAAGAGTAAAACTGAAAAAATAAATATTTAAGCCCTATGATACACAATCACTAGGCAATATAATTGAACACTGCCAAAGTTTTGCCTTATCTTTTTACTTTCAGGAATTTCTCGCACATAACCAATGTGGGAAGGTGTGCAGTGGTCAAATATTGCGTTCTTTATTTCTTTACTTTACCTCGTAGTAATCGGAAAGAAGCTAGTAAACACTTCATTCTACATCCTCCAGCCGAAAGCGGGCAACTGTGTGTTGAGTAGCGGAACTCAGTGCCACGCTTTGTTAAGACAAAGTGATTCATTTCTCCATTCTGGCTTACCAAAGTCTCCCACGTGTGGGACTCGAACCCACAGCCATTGATAGCGTTCATAGTCAAGTAGACTGTTCCGCTGCACCTTGATTGCCTGTGATATAACAATTATAGGTTTATAGGGACTATTTACGTGGTATTAATATTCTTTAAGGGTTTAATTCTAAAATATTATATATTTTTTTTTATAATTATCATATAAAGAAGTCGATTTTTATCATGACACATTATATGAGTGCATATTGTGTCTCAATAAATGTAAAACTTTTTGTTGTCGGTATTCAACATGCAATGTTTTATATATTTTACAAAAGAATCTGTATTGACATATTTGAACTACTTTGTGCATAAAAGGACAGTATTTTTATTTTCATTCGACAGTACAAAGAGTTTATTTTTAAAAAGAAGTATTATTTTCAGAGGCTATCGTGGTGCTGTAGGCTAGCGTCTGACTGTAATCATGATTGATTGTGGGTTCAATTCCTGCTCGAAGGAATGATCATAATTCAATTATTTTCACTTCTCAGATCTGATGAATAAGGCAATGTTTGTCGTGGGGATCCGCCACTCGGCGGAGAGCTGAAAACACTCTACACCTGTCATGTCGAAGTTATCGCCTTACCTCCTTAGCTTCAGGCATTCCCCTACATAGGGCAGATAGAGAACGTAGTGTCAAGACACTGCTTTATTTATTTTCCGCCTAAATCCGAGGCTTTTGATATAGGATCTTACCAGACCATAAGAATGATTCCACAAATGTGACATGAGTCCACAAAATCAGACACAATATTATTGCTCCAAAACGATGTAATGCTATGATACTTAGTAGCAAAATTATACTGGATTTATAAAAAGTAATATGATTATATTAAATGAAAAACAAATGACACACAATATAATAATACAAAAGTAGAGGAACTCAGCTAAGCACATCGAATGACATGCGTATCTCGATTAATGACGATATAAACAAAATGCCGAATCATTTATTGTATTATAATATCAGTGAAAGAAATTATTGTGTTACAGATACTCAAAAGGAGTTAACGTGAAATATATTATATTAGTTACTTGCTGTTTTACTCACTGCTTCGCCCGCATCAAATAACTGAATCCAATTTTTTTTTCCAATTTTTTCATTTGTTGGACTTTCATACAATCTTTAACCTCTATTTAACCCCCTTAAGGGTTGAATTTCCAAATTCTTTTTCTTAATGACCCAAACAAACCTGCTCGTCAAAAATCATACGTCTAAGTTCAATAGCCGAGTCTCGGTGATGATGAATCAATCAGACAATGAATCAGGATAAGCTGTTTTATAAAACATAGATATCCAGCGACATATATACAAAAAGGAAGTCTTCATTTTATGCGTTCCCTTGAAGTTTTTGAGACATTTTCTCTAAGTGGTCCCCTTTAGTTAACTTACTTGCTACATTTCAGCTTTCTGATCCACGTTTTGCCATATATGTAAATTAAATACACATCTATTATTTGGATAATGGATAGAACGGATATTTTAATGTGAAATCATGAAAATAAATCATCTGGGACAAGGTCACTATTATCACTTAGATGTAAAAAAACTCAAGCCTTCATAATAATCAGTCAAGCCGTGTCAAAGGATCTCTATGACTAGCATTATGACACATCTATATTGTAGGTGTATGTAGATTATATCACTTAACGTAATATAATACGTAATGAGAGAAGCTCTACGATTTACAGATGACGATGGCCAATAACTTGCTTCGTCACGCAGAATAATGGATACGGGCAGGCTTTCAGCGAATGTGATATCGAACAATTTTATCAGGCATTATCCAAGTTGAAAAACAATTTTTATTTTAAAATTAGCTGTTACCTGCGGCTTCGCCCGCTTTGCCTATAGGAAATAACGATAATTTCATTCTACCGAATACATGAGTAGTGCCTACACAGTGTAGGGTAGGTAAGGATGGATAGGTAAATAATATTTCATTAATATAAAGGTATTAAAAACTACTCAAGGTAACACTAATCGCAAAGTGTACATACATGCGATACGCTTGTGCTTTAAGCTAACTTCAAACCTTCATGGCTGGTGGATCTTTTCAGTGTATACAGTCACCTTTAATACCCAGAGGTATATAAGTGTTTCATCTTTCACATTGGTGTTATATTTTTATATACCGCTCTGGACGCAGCATAGATTTAATACGGTATTGTAAGATATTATATGTATTTCTACTGGGGATAAAAACAAAAAAATCGGGAAATTGGGAGAAGCAAAATCTCTTTATATTTACTCTTGCTCTTTGTTAATGCTCCAAATATTACACTTAGATTAATAGAAAATTACATAATCACATAATTTAAATTGAAATTATAGATCAGTAGCATAGTAGTAGTAGCTTAGACATTAGTGAAATTTTCACCTTTTCTTACTCTATTTTTTTTTTTTTACAATTTAATTTACACCACTACGGACATAAGGTCTGTACCTGTTTTTAAAATAATCTTTTTCTTTTTATATATAAATTCCTTATTTGATTACAATATCAGAGCTTAAAACTAAGTTAACTTACTCCAGTTAAGATGCTGGCATTAATTATGTTCTATCCAAGTTGCGTGATACAGTCTCGTGCCGTTACATAATCGAGGGATATGAAATTTCAAATAATTTTAACTGGGATACAGGGTAGATCTGGCAACTGTGTTTAGAAACTCAACGACATATATGAAGTGCTCTGTTCTATGTCCATAACTGTGATAGTGTATACAATGTACAAATACTCTGTTCAAGGCATGTTTAGAAAACATATAAAAAATTTTGAACGCAGCGGGATTTGAACCTGTGGCTTAGCCATGCGTTCTACTACCAGCTGCATCAGAATTCTTATACGCTTTGATTATAATTTATTTTGCCAACAATTAGCATTTTTGTAAAAAAAAATACAAATTTCTATTATCTAAAGATTATCCTACGAACAGTCGTTTGGTAAGAGGGAATGCTATTTATTAAGTTTGTTTTTTATAGAAATTTAGAAAATAAGTGGGAATAAAAAATATATTAATCTATATACTTCGTAAAACACGAAATTTAAGAGAGACTAAAATATTGCTACTTTTAGTATGGATATGTACCCTATACGCATCATAATTTTGTGCTCACTCTCCAGCCCCTAAGTATCTGAAGTACTGATTTGAATTGTATAAATACGCAAAAAATGGACATTAACGTATCAAAATATGAACTTATTCACGAAATTAATCAGAATTATGTTGGGTGGTTTGCAATCTATACAGATGGTTCTAAAAATATTTATGAAAATTGTATGTTTCCACTATTAATTGGTATAAAATTGTTATCTTATGTGACAGCAAGAGGAGTATCAGTGGCGTATATGATACTAAATGAAATTATTAAGTTATATGCCAGAGATATAACTGTAAAATTTCAATCGGTTCCTTTTCACCTTGGACAGAGGGGAAATAAGGAAGCTGACAATTTAGCAAAGGCTTTGATAGAAGGGAAAGAGCTATATATATTTTCGGAAGTATTCGTAAAGTACAGAAAGGAAGTTAGAATCATTTATAAGGAGTATTTGAAAGAAAGATCTAAATTGATAGAAATAAAATACAGGTTTATTTAAAATGAGCTTCCTCATTGTAGTGTTAATAATATAAATTGTGGGTAATTTTGAAAAGATGTACAAATAACAGTTGTGATCGAGCAGTAAACGTGTAAGGAGCAGTTACAGATTTTGTTTTATTATACCCAAATATATTACAATTGGCGACGAGGGACTTATCCACGTTTGTATATACGTGCATATACATGTTATAAAAGTAATAATAATAAGAAGAAGGATATTTTGGGAATTTATTACAAAAATGGTATCTGCAACGGTTTTTGGAACTACGCTGGCGTTCGATCACCGCTCACAAGAATGGAGTATTTATGTAAGTCGTTTTAAACAATATTGTACAGCAAACAATATTAGTGATGAGAACGATAAAGCAGGAGTGAAACGTCGAGCTTTGCTACTAACTTCATTAGCGGAGGACACATACCGCATAGCAAAAGATTTAGCTTTTCCTACAGATTTAGAAAATATAGAATATACCATTTTATTGCAAAAGCTAAACAATCATTTCTTGACGAAAAAAAGTATTTTTGCTGAAAGATATGTGTTTTATAAAGCTGAGCAGTATCCCGGGGAAGAACTTGCGGACTGGGCGGCTCGGGTACGCAAACTGGCGCAGTATTGCGAGTTCAAATCAGACCTGGACACCGCTCTAAGGGACAGATTTGTACTGGGGCTACAAAATGTAAAAGAAAAAGAAAAATTATTTGCAGAAAATATTGAAAACTTGACATTTAACAAGGCTTTGGAGTTGGCAGCGAACGTTCGTTGTGCACGGCTTGCGTTGCGCAGCGCGGGCATCGAACCTGCGACTTCACACTGTTTCACGAGGGACACACGCGGCGACGGCGGCGGCACCGAGGTGTTCGCGGTGCGAGCAGGCGCATCGACGTCGAAGTTAAGTACTCTGTCTAACGCGAAACCGGTTTGTGCAGTGTGCGGCTATAAAAATCATAACAAAAATCAGTGTCGTTATGCAAATTATACGTGTCGGAAATGTAATAATAAAGGACATTTGCAACGTATGTGTAGAAAGGAAAGGAAAGATACAAATTGTAACCATTTTTTGACTAAGGATGAGAGCGACGTTGATGAAGGTAATTTTAATTGCTTAAATATTAAATGCATTAACGGTGCGCCGATGCAAGAAGTAGTGTTAATCGGTAGCGAGAGAATAAAATGCGAAATAGATAGTGGTAGTGCTGTTTCCGTGTTACCGGAACACGTTTACAAGCGATGTTTTGAAGGGCGATTCGAGTTGCAATCGTGTCGTGTTGTTTTAAATTGCTATAACGGTAGCAAAATGCATCCGTTAGGATTTTTAGTAATGCCTATTAAGTATGAAGAACAAACTCAATTGCTTAAAATTTATGTTTTACAGTGCCCTGCTCATCAGCCTGTTCTATTGGGTCGAGATTTTATTAGCTCGTTTAAACTACAATTGTGCTCAATGACGTGTAATAATATAGCAGGTGAGGAACTATTTAACTATTTGGCAGAAAAATATAAAAAACTGTTTGAGGACGAGTTAGGTTGTTTTAATAAATATAAAATTACATTAAAGATAAAGTCAGATGCGCAACTAAAATTTTTTAAACCGCGACCGGTACCTTTTGCGTTAAAGCCGAAAGTTGAGCTCGAATTGAAGAGATTGGTAGATTTAGGTATTTTGGAAAAAATTGACCATTCCGATTTCGCGACTCCTATTGTTCCTGTTTTAAAGCCAGACGGGAATATACGGATATGTGGAGATTTTTCAGTTACCTTAAATAAAGTTTTGTACACTGATAATTATTCCTTACCGAGGATAGAAGAATTGTTTTCGAAATTACATGGAGGGGTAGAATTTTCAAAAATAGACTTGTCTAGAGCCTATAACCAACTGGTTCTAGACGATTCTAAAAATTTAACTTGCATTAATACTCATAAGGGCTTGTTTCGTTTTAATAGATTAGTTTTTGGATTAGCAAATGCACCATTTATTTTTCAGCGTACAATGGAACAATTATTGTCTAATATCGAAGGAACGTGTATTTTTTTGGACGATATATTAATAACAGGTCCTACTAAAGCTATTCATTTAGAAAGATTAGAATTGGTTTTAAATAGGTTACAAGATGCGGGGTTAAAATTGAAACAGGACAAATGTGATTTTTTTAAAACTTCTGTAGAATATTTGGGTTTCGTAATTGATAAGGACGGGTTACATAAGTCAAATAAAAAAATTAAAGCAATACAGGAAGCTGAGTGCCCGAAAAATGTTAGTGAATTGAAATCTTTCCTCGGCATGGTAAATTATTACCATGTGTGTTGGTGTTTTATTCCTAACACGTCTAGCATTTTACTCCCGTTACATTTATTATTAAAAAAAGGCGAGAGATGGGTTTGGGGAAAATCACAGAATGACGCATTTAAAAAAATTAAGCAAGAATTAATTTCGGATCGGGTTTTAGCTTCTTATAACCCTGAGTTGCCCACTATCGTGACGGCGGACGCGGGGCCCGCGGGGCTCGGCGCGGTGCTCGCGCAGCGCCAGGCGGACGGCACGGAGCGCGTGGTGGCGTACGCGTCGCGATCTTTGTCTAAAGCTGAACGTAATTACGCACAAATACAAAAAGAGGCGACGGCTATCATTTTTGCGATAAAGAAATTTCATCATTATTTGTATGGGCGTACCGTTCCATTTACGTTACGCACTGATCATAAGCCACTGTTATCTATTATAGGTGCAAAAAAAGGCATTCCCGAACTAGCCGCGAACCGTTTGCAACGCTATGCAGTATATCTTTCTGCGTATAATTTTATCATAGAATTTGTTAAGGGGGAGAATAACATTGCTGATTTTTTGTCTCGATCTGTTCCTATTGAAAAGAATGCTAACTTAAATGAAGAAGAAATGGATTACTCAAGTATAGTAAATTTTATATCCGATACATTTTTAAAGCCTGTAACTGTAAGTGAAATTAGGAAAGAGACGGAGAGAGATGAAATTTTAAAAATAGTAACTAAATATATGAAAAACGGATGGCTTCGAAACGTAACCGATGTGAAACTGAGACCTTATTTTTTGTGTCGTTTAGAATTGTCTTTAGAGAATGGTTGCTTATTACGCGGACATAAGGTCATAATTCCTATGGTTTTTCGTGATAGATTATTAAATGAATTGCATTCGTCGCACTTTGGTATCGTAAAAATTAAAACGGAAGCCAGGAGTCGTATGTGGTGGCCTCATATAGATAAACAGATTGAAGAGAAAGTGGGGTCATGTAGTTTGTGTACCGCTTTCCGAAGCGCTCCTCCGCGGGCGCCTCTAGCTCCATGGCCTTATCCAGAGCGTCCTTGGGAAAGAGTACACTTAGATTTTTTCTCGATATATGAAAAAAATTTTCTTATTGCAGTAGATGCTCACTCTAAATGGGTCGAATGTTATCCTATGTCTTCTACGAATAGTGATGCCGTTATTGTAAAATTATACGAGCTATTTAGTAGATTTGGATTAGTTGACACTTTAGTTACAGATAACGCAACGAATTTTAAATCTAGTCAGTTCAATAATTTTTGTAGAAGCAATAATATAAAACATGTCACGATTGCACCATATCACCCAGCATCGAATGGTCAAGCAGAAAACTCTGTAAAAACAGTTAAAAAGGCTCTTAAGATAATTTTAAAAAGTGAGCATAATCAAAGAAATATAACCGTAAAGTTACTTAAGTTTTTGTTTGATTACAGAAATACGGCTCATTGCACCACGGGTTTCTCACCCGCAGAACTTATGCTTGGAAGGAAATTGAAGTCCACGTTAGATTTTTTACAAAATAGCAACATTTTACCTAAATCAACGTCGTTGGCATCCGAGGTCAAAGCAAATGTTCAATGTAAGCAAGACTTACAAAGTAACCATTATGGTGGTGTACGTAATGTGTATTTTAATATAGGTGACCAGGTGTTAGTACGATGTTTTTATAACAATGGCACTAAGAGTACATGGAATTTAGGTGTAATTAAAAACAAAATAGGATCTAGACTTTTTATGGTATATGTTCCCGGTTTAAATGTAATTGTTAAAAAACATATTGATCATTTGTTAAAATATACTGGTGTTACTTGTTTTCCAAAATTAGATGACAATATTTCTGTATCCGATTCTAATAAAAATGATGTTTGTAAATCTAGAGAGTCTGAACCTACATTGGATCAGGAGAGGGAGGAAGAAGAGGAGCGATTGAACACGGAGGATATTTCGTTAGAAACAGAGTCCAATGTAGATTCAAACTCGACTACGGCCAGTGCAGAGCCTGTTGTTTTGGATAACCCTATATTGTCCGATGGAGCATCTGCTCATCCAGTGTCCGTGACGACGGATACTGCGAGGCGGTATCCTATCCGTAAGACGCGGATTAAAAAAATATAAGAAATTTTAAATGTAATTTTTATGTCTTTTATATTTTTATAATATTGGTGGAGGGATGTAGTGTTAATAATATAAATTGTGGGTAATTTTGAAAAGATGTACAAATAACAGTTGTGATCGAGCAGTAAACGTGTAAGGAGCAGTTACAGATTTTGTTTTATTATACCCAAATATATTACACTCATATTTCGTGGTTTAGTGAGAAGGAACTTACACGGCAACAAATTGCTATAGGCCTTAGGTTGCGTTCAGGACATGTTCCTCTAAAGAAGTTTGGTTTTCTTATGAAAAAGGTATGTTAAAGGTAACTCCAAAGTGTGAATTATGTGGATATTCACAATTTCTTGGTGGAATGTGTCGGAAATGCCTAGGCTCGTCAGAAACTAATCCGTCGTTATAACTTGAATTTATTAGATGTCGATATTTTTCACTGTTTATTGTCTGAATCTAGTTCTGTAGTGGCTAAAATGCTGTATAAATTTAAGTGTAAATAGTGTTCGTAGACTTAAGAGGAAATGTTATATTTGAGTGCTTTAAATTTGTTTTAAGGAACGATGGGGCTGACATTTTTGTATATTTACTTAAAAAAACCTTAAATAAAAACAGATTAAAAAAACTAAAATATAAGAAAACAAACGGACAATTTTTTCTATTTATATTTTTAGGATACTTCAATTCACTAATAACTTTACACCACGATTTTTTTGATTTTAATTAGGCACATACATCTCGGGCAGTCTAGGCAAACGTTTTAAATGGACTCCTGAAAAGCCAATACTTGTGTCGCAAATTCCAAGCACTGCTCCGAGTTCCTCTCTCTGTAATGCAACAGCTCAAGCCAGTGTCGAATAGTGAACTTATAGATTACTGAAGAGTTTCTTCCTGTATGGATTCTAAATCTGGATTTGAATACGTGTCTTTAGTAAGCTTGTATTTAAAATTTACTACGGGATTTGCTTCCTCTTTCTTATTTATCTACTTCTTCACTTTCCCTCCTATAGCAAAATAGTCAAAGAAAACCTAGAGTCATCTAGTACACTTCAGCCTGAAATCGAAACATTGCGCCCTATGTAGCGGGACTCAATGACGCGTTTTGTTGTTTTGTCCAGTCCAGTTTTATCAGCAAGGAAAAGAAAGTAATTTAAACGCAACTTAAAGTGGAGATCGAACCCACAACCGATCACGTGTACAGTAAGACGCTATCCCACTATGCCATGAAAGTTTTTTTTATACTTAACAGAATATGTTTTCTTCATATGGTATATTCTGTTAAAAAGATTTTTTTTTAAAGTTTATGTATTGAAATATCTGTTTAAAAAACAATGCAATATTACATATCAATATATTAAAATATCAATAAAGTAAGTAATAGTCAATATCGGGGGTTATAAGCTGATGTTCTCGATAACTTCATAATTAATAAATCTATCCAAATGCCACTATTTGTGACGTCATTGAATGTCGTCAGCACTTGAAATTGTCGTCTTACTTCTAAGTATTTTACATTTTTCGAAAACCAATTTTAGATTTTCATCAATTTATGTTAGAGTAATTAGCAAAAGCGAGCCACGCGGGTCAATTCGTATGGTTTTTAATTAGATAGCAGTGCCCTACAGCCTGTATTAATGAATCGAAAGTAGCCGATGCCGCGGTCATCATTGACCGACGCGGCCCGAACGGAAAGTCTCATTGTCGACCAGCATTGACCAACGTGGCCCGAACGGAAATATGCATTTTGCTTAGCGTCTAACGTGTTAAGTAACTCACAGTATAAATTAGCCTTTGTTCAACTAAGAAAACTGTGACATTACATTGATTTTTTGCTGTGAAACATGAACAAACAAACTAACACACTTTCACGTTTATAATATTAGTATGGATATATCTTTAGAAATAAATATAGTGATGAATATTCATATTACTGCTTATTACTAAATGCATTTGTATGTGTGCACGGTACATATACCAATTTTGTCCTTGCCCATTTTTCCGGTTAATCTCTGGAACGGCTGGACCGATTTCGACGGGACTTTCACTGCCAGATAGCTGATGTAATAAAGCATAGCTTAGGCTACTTTTGTTTTAGAATTACAATGTTTTTGTTTTATTGAACACAGACGAAGCCGCGGGAAAGAGCAAGTTTTAAAATTAAAGTAGCCTAAGTTACGCCCTGTTACATCAGCTATCATCATTGTAAATTCTGTCGAAATCGGTCCAGCCGTTCCAGAGATTATCGAAAACAAACAGACAGACAGACAGACAAAAATTTTTAAAAAGCTTAATCTGGTATATGTATCGTGTATATATACATATGCAATCATTAAAAAGTTGTTATTTTAATATTACAAACAGACACTCCAATTTTATTTATTAGTATAGATTATTTAAATTAACGAAATAAATATTAATTATAATTATAATTAAAATGTATTTATATATGCATAGCTAATTATAAATTCCGATTTATATCTTACTAGCATCCCACTCATTACTTTGCCCATATCGTTTATTTATATAATTCAATTTATATACATAAAATCGTAATTAATTATTAACCTAAACCTTTCGCAACAACTGCACTATATACTTTTAAACATTTTTAAAGTGTTATTCCACACTGAGGAAAATTGAAAAAGACATTTAAAGAAAACGTATAAAAATTTGAACGCAGCGGGATTCGAACCCGCGCCTTCTGAATACCGTTCAGGCGCTCTCACCACTGAGCCATGCGTTATACTAATTTTCAATTTTCCTCAGTGTGGAATAACACTTTAAAAATGTTTAAAAGTATTTAATAAATAGCATTCTCTCTTGCCAAATGATTGTTCGTAGAATAATCTTTGGGTAGCAGAAATTTGTAAAAATCTCTCTACAGAGATGCTAACAACATAAATAAGTTGTAATAAAGCGTATAAGAATTTCGACGCAGCGGCTAGTAGAACGCATGGCTCAGTGGTGAGAGCGCCTGAACGGTATTCAGGAGGCGCGGGTTCGAATCCCGCTGCGTTCAAATTTTTATACGTTTTCTTTAAATGTCTTTTTCAACTGCACTATATTTTAGAAAAAACCGTAAGAAAGTCCCACAGTAGATTTTGAAAAAATCGATTACAGCTAGGAAAGCTGTAACTGACAGCTTTTATAGACTGTTTTATATGACATGAATGTAGATTACTTATACATAAGCGTCTTGTCCTGCTGAAGCACGATTTATCTTTAATTGGTTAAGGAATAAAAAATTTATAGAGAAATAATTTAGTGGGACTTATCGTACAAAGTTCACCTGACAGTATTGACTTAGTAAATAAATCACTGAGAAACAGAAGTTTTAGATATCAGACAAGTATTTTTATATAAGGAAAAAATTACAAAACATATTTTTGTTCTATATATAGGACTTACTATCAGTAAATAAATATGATTAAATTAGCCTTTAAAAATGTGTTCACTTTTAAACATTTTTAAAGTGTTACTCCACACTTAGGAAAATTGAGAAAGACATTTAAAGAAAACGTATTAAAATTAGAACGCAGCGTTGCAGCACTTGTGTTCACTTTACCTACTACTTTAAATTGACTTCTATATAGCAAGTTTATAAACAGATTTTTATTTAAAAAAATATATTTTTACAAAACATATAAAAAAATAAAACAGAACTTAGCATGATTTGATCCCGCGTGCCTTGGAAACCCACCAAGAACCAAAATTCGTCAAAGGATCTGAAACTTGAACGGTTTCTAAGACACTGCCTTCAACATTTTAATACGGTTTCTAAAAAAGTCAATTTTCTTTTTCCTAATTGTTTAAATAACTAATAAATAAATGTTAAAAATATTTGTATTTAGAATATTAATTTTATTCTCATAATATTTTTTTGGAAATAATTATTTGAATATTACAGTTTTAGGTATTAAATAATAAATATGATTATTTTACATTATTCTTGTAAGCCATGTATATATATATGTACTATTACTTCCTTATTTCTTATAAAATCGGTAATATATTATAATATGAGACAGCTAGGCATAGGTACATTTTTGCACGAGGCGACCGCCGTCATCACGCCCGTTATTGGAAAATTCCAAGGGAAGTTATTCTACGTTTCTAATATATTAGTGGAAGTTGACGCTAGCAAAAATGGTTCTTTCAGTGTTTTTTTTTGTAAAAAACTTTCCTCGATGTTCTATAACAATTGAAATATTTTCTTCGCGTTTTATTTCTCCTATTTGTATTCCGATGAATGAAAATTGTGAAAGAGATATATTGGGGAAGCCATTTCAATAACTAAAAATGAAATGAAAAATCTTTTTGGATACAATAGTGTTTTAGTAAAGTGTGACTAACATTTATAGAATAACGGCTACAACTTATTTTAGTGTTGGTGATATACTCCGTTTTTTCTGTGCAATATGATCGTATAATATGTCAAAAATCAAATCCAAAATGTTTTATATTCAAATGGGATATTCAGTTGCCATAGAAATGTCAGTATTTTGAATGTTATTATTGAAAGCTGTCACTTGCTCCAAAGGCAGTTCTGCTGAAAAAAACCAGCGACAAGTACAATAATTGCTGTTTTCTTAAATAATTTTACAATAACTACATATGACTATCTTCCCAAATAAGCATAAGCAATATAATATTTAATTTATGTACTTGAGTATTTAAATTTACTACTCTATCCGTTCTAAATATAACAAGGAAGTTATATAAAGAAAAATATACAAAAATGTATTATCGTTAGCCAACTTTCAAATCCCCTTGTCCGTTGTATAAACTATTTCAGTAGTTTTGTTCGTCGTCTCGCCACCATCCATCACGGCAAGTATCGTTGTTGTAATTTATCAACATGAGACTTAGCTTGATGCCGCCAACTTGGTAACGGATAGATTTTACCAACAATATTAGCTACTTCAAGCTACTATGTAACTTTATTACTTTTAAACTTATAACAAAACAGAGTTTTTTTAAACCAATAATCTGTATTAAAATGTAAAATATGTATCACAATTACAATGAAACAATATACTAGGGATTAAGAGACATATCGCATACAGAGATTATGAATAAAATTATCAATTGTAAAATATTTGAAAACATAGAACACTCCGTTCGATAGGGTCAACTATTACACAGTTCTTCAAAATAAACAAAGAAACAAGCCAAGCTATTTGTCACTACTTTATCCCTTATAAATAAAAGGAAAACAATTTAAGAGCCACAATAAATCATACCCGACATGAAAAGGTCACATTATTACGATAAAATTGACTTGCAAGTGGAAAGAGCGAGTAAGCGTTTTAATACGAAATCCGTTTGAATGCTTGGCCGATACGTGATAAGGGAAGCGCTTCGGTTTATAGACGGTGGTCAATAACTTGCTTCGTCATGCAGAATAATGGCCGCAGACAGGCTTTGCGAATGTGAAATCGAATTATTTCAGCACATATTATATTACTGAAACAATGCGTTGCGTACGTATCAAATTAAAATTTTAATTTATATCGGCAGACGTTGTATTTAATTGGATATATCAGTCGAATCGCAATGCGCTGCTGCCAAAAAGTATTTTGTTATTTTTGTAGCTTAACGCTTTTTACCGTAAAGCAGAGAAACTAGGGTTAAAACAGTAATAAACAAAAATTATAATACTAGCGGCTCGCTCGCGGCTTCGTCGCGTGGACTGGGTGAAACTCGGGGGTGGATTTTTTTTTTTTTTTTTTTTTTTTTTTTTTTTTTTTTTTTTCCGCTGGGTAATGCTTTTACGCAGATCATCCGTTCGCAGGGCAGTTCTGCCTGTCTTGCGAACGGATGATACTGTGGGACTCACCAATGAGCCCGATACTACCCACTAAAACCCAGCGGAAACCCTCTCCACCATCAGGAGACGCCGCAGGCTCGCTTGCGCATTCTTCTACGACGTCTCGGTGGACGGCCCGCCTAGTGCAGGCCACCGTCGCCTTCAGGGTGCTCTGGGGTTTCTTCCAGAGCACCCGCAGCCTCGATGACTTGCAGGAGGATCACACCGATCCTCCCGCAGTAGCTCCTCTAGGGTAGGGGGAGTTGGAGATGCGCGTACCGCCTTCTCCTAATCCCTGGCCTCCGACGGCGGAGCGAGTTTGCATTGACGTTAGTCTCGCGCACCCGCTCCGCGGCCTCCTTTAATGCAATAACTGATTCGCAAAAGGAGACCATCGCAGACCAGTTCCTCTCACTCTCCAGCATAGCCTCCACCACACTAGAAAGTGAGAGGTCCCTACCCACTACAGCCATCAAGGCGTGGCGTTGTGGGGCCCAAGCGGGACATTCGGCCAGAGTGTGATGCGCCGAATCAATGGGCGCATTACACTCGTGGCACGCCGGCGACATCTCCCGACGTGCAATCTGGTGCAGGTATTTGCCGAAGCAACCATGCCCCGTTAGCACCTGCACCAGTCTGAACGTCAGGACCCCAAATCTTCTCTCGACCCAGCGCTCTAGATGGGGACGGATCGCCTCCACCGTCGCTAGGCCTGCCGCCGGGGACCCCAAGTCCTCCTTCCATCGCCGGATCAGGGCTTCATGCGCTCTTCTCCTGATCCGCACGATACTCTCCGTCGATGGTCGCTCGCCTTGCAACCGCTCACTTGCGCGGAATGCGTGTACTCTAGCGAGCAATTCCGCCTGCAACTCCCAAGGCGGATCGCCCGCCAGAAGAGTAGCCGCCGTCCACGACACCGTACGGTATCCCCGAATTGCTCTCACCGCTATGACCCGCTGTGCTTTCCGTAATTGGGACCTGTTACGAGCAGTGAGAGCATCTGCCCACAAGGGCAAACTTTCATCCCCTATTTCAACCCTTTAGCAGTCAATTTTTGAAAAAATAATAAAATAATAAACATAGCATAGGACCCATTGTTAGTTGCTACTTTCATCTTAAATTTCATCCAAATAACACCGGTAGATTAGCCGTGAAAGAGTGATTGAAAGAGCATTTCTTAATGTATTAATTCTGCTATGTATTTTAAATATAGCCATGGATATTGTGATTTCATGTATTACAAATTAAAAATAAATAGTCACTTATATTATACTAAAACGTTTCTGACGTGCTTTAAAGTCTATTAAAATTAAAATTTGATACAAAAATGTGAACGTAGCAGAATTAAGTATATCTATTGACATTATAAATATAAAAGATCTAGATGTGTTGGTGTTCAATTCAATAAAGATTTATTTGGATTAATGTTGATGTCGTGGAAAATGAATTTCTATTATGTTACTTAACATCACCTCCACCTAAATTGAAGGTTTCTCTACAACAATATACAACTTATTTATCCATTGCACTTTAATATATTAGGCAAAGTAAATATATTTATTGCAAGCTCCAAAGCTTAGCTAAATTATTTTGGAAATGCATAGTTGCAGCAATATAAGTAAGCGCTTATTTTTATACTTTTACTAAACTTGGCTATAGTTTAAGTGAGAGAAACTATTAGAAAAATAAAAAATTCGGCGTTAAGTTCCGCCACTTAACACTCAATGCCCCCAGATTCGGCGAAAATTAGGAACGGAGTGTCTTAACACTAGGTTCCCTCTGCCTACCCTGCTGCTATGTGAGATACAGCGTGAAGCTAAAAAAATTTTTTTAATAATAAACGTAATCGAGACACCTGTCATCGTATATTCAACAGGGTTAAATGAATACGAGTGCTAATGAAAGCATCAAGTACAATCGTGCAAGTGTGGATACAATCGATTTGTTCGTTCAATTTGGTTATAAATGATCGTATTTGCATTGTTTAACTTAAAATGGTAATAATGTGGAAAATATGTATTTCTTATATAAATGATAAAATAATATACCTTCAAAATTAATTTGATATTTATGCAATTAACTACCTATAACTTTATGTTACTTGAAACCGGAAGTGTAAGGAAGGGTAGTGATAAGACACTCCGTTCCCCACTTTCCTATAAATTCGGAGGCATTGCGTGTTAAGTTGCTGAACTTAACGCCGCGCTTTGCCTCGATACCAGAGCGAAAGAAATGGAAATATAAAATATTTCCACTCCTCGAGTGGGAATCGAACCCACAACCAGTCGGTTACAGTCACACGCTTGTGCCACTGCGCCACGACTGGCCCCTTTAAAAATATAGTTATAATAAAAGAATATTACCACGATATTTTTATTTAATATAATTATAAACTTATTGAAGATTAGTGAAGTTATCATTTTCACAAGTGAAACGCAATTCAATATTGTCTGAAATGCGTTCAACAGAATTTATTTGTATTAAATTTTGCACAAGGTGGAATGGTTACCAAGATTGACAATTTTAATTTATAATCAACTTTTTCTTTCATAAAATATTTCTTTGAATCATTTCTAAAAATGTGTTCACTTTGGCCACTAGCTACGTACGTTCTAGGCCTTTTTTACCATATTTACCGCTATATAAATATATTTATTTATTTTAATATAATAAATAACAGGTTAGTCTGAGAGAACCTAGTGCTAAGACGATGCGATCTCTATTTTGTTTTCTTTTTTAATTTTATTGAAAGCTTATTTTTTTATGTGAGCTCTCCACCTTTCAGCTGTGGCTGAATGCAACACTACTTTGATTGGTTAGACAAAAAAAGATTCAATAAATTTGGTAAAAATGGCGTCAAGTAATTTAATTATTTAAATGTAATGATTATCGGTTCATATCCTATTCAAGGATAAGTTTTATATTTTTATTTTTTCTTACCTCCGATTTCGCACGCGATGTTGAGTTCCACTACTCAATAACACAGTCTTGAACTTATGCTAACAGTGGAGAGTTGAGTGATTTGACATTAGGTTATCTATGTCTACTGTAATATGCGAGAAAAGACGTGAAGCTACTTATATATAAAGAATTTTTAAAGAACAAAAGACAAATACCTCTAAACTTATCCTAAGTTTGAATATTTTGCAATAACCTTCGGATTTTCGAACTATCATGTTCGCCCTAATTGACAGCGCACAACGCTCACGTACAATATCCACTTTCTTTTCAAATTTTGTTTAGCCACCATTTGCTTCTATAGAAGCCAACTTTTTTATTTAGGTATTGTTCTGAAAGTTAATCTCTAGTATAGTAGATGTACAAAATTGTATTATCCACATGGTGTAGTTTAAACTATGGCTTTCCAAATTTAGCAAATTCCTTGCATACTTTGACAGATGAAAAGCTCTACGAAAATTATTTAAGCATAATTTAGCAATTGAACAGTCTATTTCAGTAGTATAATATTATCGTACGCTTGTATTGTTTGAAGAAGAGAACAAGAAAGTTACCTGTACGAATAACACACTCAGTGTCTATTCAACAGAAAACACCACTGACTTATAGTTTAAGGGCAATATATCATATAATGATTAACATTACAGCTTCACCCTTTTTCCACGCGTCCCACGTTCGGGTAGTACGGGTAGTCAGAGAGAATCTAGTTTCAAGTCACTCCGTTCCCCATGCTCGAAATTGAGATATTGTGTGTTAAGTTGCGGTACTGAACGCCGTACTCTCTCTTGGTTTCCAGAGCGGAGAAATGTAATATATAATCAATTTAACGAGTGACAATCGAACGCATAACCGTCGCGTTTACCGTCAGACGCTGTCACACTACGCCCCGATGACCTTTAATGATTAACAATAAATTAAAAAAACTTTGTAGTTTGACAAAATATATTTTATTTATTTTTATAAGTAAAAAATATTTTTATTAAAAAAGGAAAAACAAGTAAAAAAAACAAGTAAAAAGAACTTTATTAAATTAAATTTAAAAAAATACTCGAGATATTTTTTACTTTCAAGCGACCTAACAAAGGTAGCGATGATAGGAGAAAGAACTAAAACGAATACGAGATTTTTGTGTAGATTCTTTAGTGATGAGAATGAAAACTACGAGGAAAATATTTCCCTTACGTACCTTTTCACAAAAATACAAAGGTCGTAGTTATCAAGGCCCTATTGTTGCTTTAAGAATATTATATAGCGGTTACAATAAGTTGTATTATAATAATAGGTTTATTTTATGAAATCGTCAAAAATCTAATTCATTTTTAGATATTTTTCCTTAGATTAGGTGTAAAAACATGCCAATCTCTGATGTTGTCTTTTTTTTGCTTCAGTTTAGATTTTAATATTATTTTTCTTTGCTACAATTTAAGAAATATATCAACCCGCAAAATTGAATGGTTAATGTCAAAATTGAAAATAAAAATCATAGCTACTACTTATTATCATAAATATACTTCTATTTTTCGACGCGCATAACCGCAACATATCATGATTACTCATTATACGCAATTATCTTTGTAATCTCGTTACTTTCAACAAGTTCTGTATTTTTTAATATCTTGAGAATATTATTTTTATAAATACTTTTTCTTACTGACTGTTTGTACCAAGATCCTTTGGATCTTTTATAAATATACATCAATTAAACCTTTTTAGACAATTCTTAGGAAGAATAAAAATAATATAAATCCAATCAAACGAGATTAATAGTTACAATTGTACACATAAAGACGGTGTTTAGTTCCGTCACTTAACACGCAATATCTCAATTTCCGGCAGAAACTCCGTACGGAGTGTCTTAACATTAGATTCTCTCTAATTATATTGATAAGCTCGTTTAATTATATAATAGTAGTTACAAAGCTTAGTAAAACATATATTATATGCCTATATGTTTATGCAAACGGCAGTGTAGCATGAAACGTCAGAAACATCATGCCTGGTAATTAAGAGTGAAACGCGCCCCGGGGCCAGGGCGAAACGGATTCCTAACAGACTAATCTACTTAGTCTAATCTCATATTATCAACATTAACAGAAACAAGGTAAATTGATGATTTTGTAAATAAATAATGTTATGTTATTTGAGACAATCGTGGTGCAGTGGGGTAAAGTTTGACTGTAAAAGCGATGATACGATCTGTATTACGGATTAATTATCATTAAAATATGTTTATTTCTTACTTTTAAACATTTTAAAGTGTTATTCCACACTTAGGAAAATTGAAAAAGGCATTTAGAAAACACTGAGCTCAGTGGTGAGAGCACCTGAAAGGTATTCAGGAGACGTGGGTTCTAATCCCGCTGCGTTCAATTTTTTATACGTTTTCTAACTTCCTTTTTTAATTTTTATTTCTTGTTGTAGTACAACAAATTGAGGCATTGAGTTCCACTACTTAACACACATGTTCGGGTGCAGTACTAAGGACGGAGTTTCTTCATTGGACGTTTTATACGCGAAAACCTGTGTAGCTTTTAGTTGTAATACGGAAGACACAATCAGTATATTTTAAAAATTATTATACATAATTTTTTTTTTAGCTTCGCGCTGTATCCCGCACACAGCAGGGTAGGCAAAGGGAACCTAGTGTTAAGACACTCCGTTCCCTACGCCGCGGAACTTAACGCCGCGCTTTGTATCGAATACCAAAGCGAAGGAAATGGAAATATTAAATATTATCACTCCTCGAGTGAGAATCGACCCCACAACCAGTCGTTTACAGTCACACTTTCGTGCCACTGCGCCACGACTGGCCCCGTGATATGATACATATGGTTTTAATATATTTAAAAGTGTTATTCACATGTTTAGAATACGTAAAATATATTAAAATATTTATTTGTTTTTGGAATTTTCTTTATTTTTAGTTAAGTTACTTTTTGAATCCACAATATGAATTCGCGCTCTTAAGTGTCACAAAATCGTTATATAGAATGCAGCAGCCTAAAAATGTTATTACTTACATATAATTTTTAAAATGTCTGCAAAATGGTTCAACACGTTTAGATATTTCAATCCTATGTAATAGGAGATAAATCTGTATTTATTATATATGTATGTATGTATGCTTCTGTAACCAGTGACACTGTAAATGGTAAATAATTTTAATTTTCATTGCGTACTTGATTCTGAAACTCGGGGCTACGCATTGTTTATTAAATTAATTCTACTGCGAAGCTTTTGACATACACATCTCTCGCTATATTTATATTTTTATTCTATAATATTCAATGCAAATCAGAATAAACTACACATTTTTGGTTTATTATTAAATTTTCAACTGCAATTTATTACCAAAAAATCGGTAATCTAAAACATTACCAAATTTACAATGATAGCTGCAACACAGAAAGATTTTGGACTAAAACTCTTATATCATATTAAAACTTTTAATAAAGCGTTGAAAAATTGATGCTACCAAGATATATTGAGAAGTTGTCCAACAAATATTGGGCGGAAGGATCACGTAGATGCTATTTGTTTTAGGCCGGTATGTGAGGGGTCGGGTAGCGCACGCCGGCATGTGATGCCTTCATAAAGTGAAAATAATGGCTCTCAAAATGAGTTTCGGTCAAGTTTATCTAAACTGAGCAATAAGTAAGATCGCTGTTCAAATTTACTTTACACGGTTAAAGCATTATTTGAACGTAATAGATGGAAGATAAAGTAAAATATAAAACATCTTTCAGGTGAAATTTTTCAAACTACGAAAGAGAAATTGCGCAAACATTTTATTTATACCTTTTGTAGTAACAGAATATAAGTAACTCGTATATAAGAATGAAGCAACTCATATTTCTTAAGAACACGAGTGGATTCCTTTACTGAGATGGAAATCTAAATGGATGGTTCCATAATGCAGAGTGCCAGCAGTGAAATTCATGATGTATCCTGAATTCACTACATAATCCTATCTGTCCTAGGAGTTTATGCTTAGCGTCAGTGAATATATCACATTTTGTGTGGTTTTATGCTATAAATTCTTTTCATAGTTCTCTCTTGGGTACATTTGTGGTAACATTTTAGTTTCATAGGTACGGTATATAAGACTAACATACAGTACACTACACAGTATACATACAGTATAATAGCAACGACGGCGCTAGGTTATTATTCTATGTATGAATACTGTTGATGGAATTGTGAAAATGTTTAGAACTGTTTCAGATAGTTAGTTCTTACTAGTAGACCCGTCATCACGAAACTAGGCGTTGCCTTAGCAGCGCGTATTTCTCTTATACAATAGCAAAAACATGAATATATGGACAATATTTATATCATCAATTTAACGTATTTTGCAATGCATTATTATAAGCAAAATTGAAAATGAACTACAGAAAGCTTCTTCTTCATGTCAACCTTAACGTCTTTTCTTGTATAGTTCCTAGTTAGTTAGGGAGAGCCTAGTGTCCAAGAAGACACTACGATCCCTATTTTCCGCCTGAAATCGAAACAAGATATGCGTATTAAGGACCAGAAAATGACAATGGGTTTTGTTATAGGTAACATATAAAAGAAATGAAAATAATTCTCAGCGTACGACTCGAACCCCCAACTATAGCGTTTACGCTCAGACGCTGTCCCACTGCGACTCGGCCTCTATTCTATCGCTTTTTGAATTTATGTGTGTACAACAAAGCTGTACGTCTAAACATTGAAAGGCTTACAGCAAATATGTTTGCACGACTTGTGAGATTTTAGGGAAACTGACATCTGCTCTATTCAATACGAATGTATTCCAAGTAATATTACGATGAAATTATTTCTACGCTAACGTGTTTATTTGTTAAAGTCATTGAACTTATTGAGAGTTGAATAAGAAATAATGTTTTACCTCCATCTATGTCATTTTAGATATGGAGATAAATAAAAAATATGTATTTTTAATATTAATATTATAAATGTAAAAGAAAATTCTGTAATGGTGCACACTGAGTACAAATCGCGACGTTGAGTGATGAGTATTAGATTAAAATGAATATTTAGTTGTGATAAATTCCTATATATTGTGATATATTATTGTGATATAAATTCAAAAATAAAATAAAATTTGAAAGTTCTTATTTATAAGTAAGTTTTGAATTAATAAAGTAGCCATAAGTACGGAGGGGTAATTTATCTTTTGTACAAATGTAAGCTTTACAGTTTTTATTGTTTTATAAATAATTATTAAAGTTACCTGAATTTACAGGATTACTTATTTTTTTCAATTACAATATCCACCGACGATAAGTCATTAAGCAATTTGTATTCCGGTATAAAAGATACATACACAACAAGCAAATTTAACAAGAGTTTTAAACGGAAATGAAAATTGGCTGGTTCCCAGAAATACGGGGGTTTCGTACATACAGTGGGTACATACATATGACAGAAAAAGCGATGTTTGCAACCATCAGCCTCAGCCGACGCCGACGCCGGGTGCGGAAATGTTGACATTGCGAGTTGACTCGCGGAAATAACGTTCCACTCCCTTTATAGCCCTTGCATGCCTCCTGTCTGGATTACAAAAATTGTATGTAGGTATATGTATTTTATATGAGCGGGAAGAATGTTATTTCTATTTTATTTACGATTTTTCTTTTTATACAAAAGCTGTAATATAAAGTTTGTTATAATATATAACGTACAATATTAGTTAAAAGTTATTTGTGCAAAGTCAAAGATTACTTTAAAGATATTATGTAAAATCAATAACATTATGGAAATGTATAAAATTTATTAAATAACAAAACGTTTTTTAGCTAAATAAAGGAGCGAAACTTAAATAAATTATACAGTTCAAGTAATTTACGTATTACTTTCATTTTTTATAATTATAAAAATGGTAATCCACAATAGGAATATAACTTAGGGTACCAATAGGAAGAAAAGGAAACAGCTCACCACAACCGCGTGTGACATTTAGTAAATTACACAGCTACTGGCAAAGTGGAGTACAGCTAAATTAACACTAAGTTGTTTTGATGGATTGTTTGTTACAGCTATATTAGATATTAATTTTTATAGCGTTTGAAAATGTGTATATGTCTGCTATTTTGTACTCGGATCTTAATAAATCAAAGCATATAATACTAAAAAGCCAATTAAGCTATCAGATTGGTTAATTTTAAAAGTGCTACTTTTCCTTAACAAAACGAGCTAGCTTTGAATTTTGGAGGTATTAAAACAAAGCGTAATAATTGCCTTGAAGTTTTAGTTTCTGTAACAATTACAATTGAAGACTTTAACTAAATAGTCTAAAAAATATATATAAGAACTTTACACTCATAAGGTGTGCGCAATATATATAATACCAGTATTTACTTGTGTTCATTTTATGATTATGCTAGCGACCGCGGCTTCCGTGCTTAAGTATATACCTTTTATTTACAAACTTTCATCTTTTTCTTTTCTAGGAAGGACAAGGCAAACGAGCGTACTGGTCATTTGATAGTAGGTGAACACCTACGCTCACGACCCTGTGAAACACAAGAGGAGCTACAAGGGCATGGCCTTTAGAAATATTAGCGATAGATATCATGACAAACAGTTCTCCAGAGCACTCCGCGTGATAAACGCGGTAGGGTTACGTGATAACCTAAATGTCAAGCCCGTAACCTGTAATTATTGGGTGTCCGTCGTCCCTAGTACCTACTGTTCGGTACAAATTGTCGACATGTACAGACGTACATAGACTATGTATATGTAACTTATATAACAATATTCAAATGAAATTATGCTAACACCTAACAAGCCTGTATCCCTCATATAGGCTATAAATGATCAAAATTGAACACAGGACTGCCAACAATAATTACCTTAGTCGCAATAATAGCTGTGGTTAGGGAAATTATGCTCGTGAGTTAAAGCCTACGCCACCAATTAAAGTGCTACGAAGATACAGTATCGAATTATATCTATTGCAATGTATGGCTAGATAATAATTGCTTTAGGCGTACACTAATTGGCTCGCTTTCTGAACTAATGGTTAGTGACAATTTGCCAAAGGTCATAAGTTCGGTTTCATTATCAACAGGTCAGGTAATATTGGAAATGGGTAACTTAATTATTTATTTTGTTTATATTTATTTATTGATATTTTTTACATTATGTAATAATATTTTAAAGTTTAGGGCCAGTCGTGGCGCAGTGGCATAAGCATGTGACTGTAAACGACTGGTTGTGGGTTCGATTCCCACTCGAGGAGTGGAAATATTTAATATTTTCATTTTCTTCGTTCTGGTGTCAAGGCAAAGCGCGCCGTTAACTTCCGCCACTTAACACGCAATGCCTCCGAATTCGACGGAAGGTGGGGAACGAAGTGTCTTAACACTAGGTTCCCTCTACCTACCCTGCCTACCCTGTTGTGTGCGGGATTCAGCGAGAAGCTAAAAAAAAACAAAAAAAATTGAAAGTAAATAAAAAACAATGATAACAAGATAAAAAGTATTTTTAAAACAGACGAAACAAATAACGTATCCAGTAAGAAGGGTTCTCCAGATTTTCTAACTTTACGGTGTATATAATTTTATTGTGTAGTTTAATATTGTTTTTTTTAAATATGTATTTTAAATTTTTCATCTTTACTTTTATATGTAATATTTCTACCGTTGCTCCCATTGCACTGTGTGATGCATTTCTTCATTTCCTACGCCAACAAATGACGCATCACCTATCTTACGTTTATTTTAATATTTTTAACATTTTTAATGTGTTATTCACACACTTAGTATACAAAAAAAATGTATAGAAAATCGTCCAACACCTACCAAGAAGCACGGGTTCAAATACCACTGCGTTCAAATTTTACACGTTTTCACAATACATAAATATTTCTTCTTATATCGTTACATAATCAAAAACAAGAATTTAACATAATGTGGAATACAATACACATAAATAATTTTGAAAAGGGACTAAACAGTGCTTTTGGAATACGAGATCGAATTAAGCTCCCCTATGAATTAAATGTTTGTGTAATACGATTACAACATAAATAAAGTTTAAATTTTGCCATTTTACATTTGAGTGGTACACGTTATTTATTTTTGTGGAAAAGAGCAATCAAGCAATCGGTTCACCTGATGGTAAGCATAGTTAGTGATGTTTTTGCAGCTTCACGCTTCTTTGTACGTAGACAAGAAGGATGTAGTATTAAGACACTACATCCTCTAATTTTTTTTTTTTTTTTTCAGCTTCACGCTGTATCCCGCACATAGCAGGATATGCAGAGGGAACCTAGCATTAGTGACACTCCAGTCCCCACTTTCCACCGAATTTGGACGCATTGCGTCTTAAGTGGCATAGCTCAACGCCGCGCTTTGCCTCGATACCAAAGCGAAAAAAGTGGAAATATTAAATATTTCATCTCTTCGAGTGGCAATCGAACCCACAACCTGTCAAACTGGCCCCAACCCATTCTACTTACCACCCGAAATCGATATATTGCGTGTTGAGTTTAGAAACTCAACGCCTCACTATATCAAATAATATAAACAGTAAAATAATATAAACAATTCTCAGTTTCCCGAGAGGGAATAGAACCCACTACCATAGTATTTACAGTCAGATGATATCCCATTGCACCATGACGGCATTAAATTATTATATACATTTAAAGCTAATGTTTAAATACAAAGGAGTTTATATCTTACATTCAAGAGTTTAATTACAATTCTTATCATACAGCAAACAATATCTCAAAATATATGTGAACAAGGAATGGTATGATTTACTCGTGAAGTTGTCTCAAGTGATTATAAAGATTTCTTTTATACTTTTACACTTATGGGATCTGGGAAAGAGACCACAAGAGAGAGACTTAACGCGGTTTTCTTGAGTTCTAATTTCTACTCGAAAAAATGTTTATGTTTATAGTAAACTTATAGTACAGTATATTGCTCATAAATGTTTTTATTTAAAACTAAAATTCTATATGTGTTATAGTTATTTTTCTGTTTAGATGAATTCAACTCAGTTAGACCGTAAAATCTGTAAAAAAAAGGAATATGAAATAAAAACCGCTCTCTTACTACTAAAATACTCACTTTCCTTTGCCTACCTTATAAAATATTGGAAATGCGTGAAGATAATAAAAAGGTTGGAATAAAAGACAGCCGGAACGACCTCAATACTATATGTCCCAGTGGAAAATACTTTGCTAGGTGTTAGAAGTTTTATTATTGAACTATGGCCTCATTTTTTTGTCTTAAATCTCTATGGATGTATTATATAGAAATCGAAAAGGATATTTGCTGTAAATCAAAAATTTCGAATTTTATACCAGAACCAAAGGCCAACCAAACCAATTTTTTATATATTATAGGAAAAAATCATAATATTAATTCTATTTAGAATCGTCATTCTTGGAGATATAAGATATATTTGGATAAGGATATATTTAAAGTTTAGATATCATTTATTTTGAATTTTCCAAAAGTAGCTCATATGAAAACTATATAAATCATGTTTTATTTGTAAAAGTATTTATCACATAAAATTTAACAGTTTAAAAAAAGTGTATATGCATTTTAAAATAAAAGTTACAATAACCTACTTTATCTGAATATCATATCTGGGGCCGTCGTAGCGCAGTGGCACAACGTACGAGTGTAAACGCAATGGTTGTGGGTTCGATTACCACTCGATTCTTCGCTTTGGTACCAAAACAAAGTGGATTTGGATCTGCAAAAAATTTTTATATCTGCATATGATGTAAAAATGTATATTTGCGTGCATTGCGTGTTAAGTGGCGGAAATTACTTTACCTCGACACCAGAGCGAAGAAAATGGAAATATTAAATATTTCCACTCCTCGAGTGGGAATCGAACCCACAACCAGTCGTTTACAGTCACAGGCTTGTGCCACTGGGCCACGACCGGCCACTGGGTATTGTTAGTAAATTAGTATGATAAATATAGGATACAAAAATAATGAATACATATCACGACAAGCGTGATATTCTGTAAGCGTGTTACATACATATACCATACACGAGTAAATAGCTAGCTAACGAATTTATCCCCGCCGTCTAGCCTCCAAGGAAATGAGACTAGATACAAAATATAAATAGCACACAAACTGAGAGAAAAATGTATTGGGCAATAAATATTGTATAACATGACAGAAATATAACCTTTATCTTGATAAAATTAGGACAACATCCTGTGACACGTCCGTCGAAACGTGTATGCTTAGTGTATATTCTTGGCTATTGATGCGTATTACGTCTTTTAATATAATAAATATGTTTTCGTCTATCTATTTATATTATAGTACAAATGTAAGCTTTCTTATATAGACAGGGTAGGCAGAGAAAACTTAAGAGTCAAAATATTTTGTTTTCAACTTCATGATCATATTTGTGACATTGCGCGTGGATCGGCGGAATTCAACGCAGCACTTTATGTTACCAGAGTGGGAGAAAGATTTGTTTATAATGATTCTTTCGAGTGTGAATCGGCCACGTCCATCGCATGTGCAGTCAAATAGAGTAAGTTTTTTAAAGTTCAAATTTGATTAAAAATTAATAAAATATATCAGACATAAAAAAATCTTGTCATTTACATAAATCCTTTGGAGAAATCAAGAAAAAAATACACTGACGAAGTTATAAGGACATAGAAAATGACCTCATAACTTTTGGAGATCTATTGGAGATATTTTATAAAATGTTATTGTTATCTGAAGGTATAAGTCAGATTCTGCAAAATCTCACTGCAAAATTTACATCTCAAAAAGGAACCATATTTTGAATTACTTTGTAATAAATAAAACTGCATCTAAAATAATAAGTTTAAAAAAGCAAAGTTTAAATTCGCATTTATAACATTTTGTTCTAGATACTTAAACATTTTTCTACAGGAATTAACAATTCTAACCGGTGTTTAAAATATAAACGCTCGCCGCAAACATTTACCGTAAGAGGAACGTGCTACGTCCTCTGCATTTCTTAACAGAAAAATTCTTTAGCAGTTGTAAAATAAAGAGATTTTTTGTTTAGCTTCTTTAAGTTACTATTAAAGCGTGAATTTCATGAATATTCTATATTAAAATGATGTTTCGCTTGATACTGGCTAAGGCGAGAATAACTACTACATTGCTTGAAAAAGTAGCTACATTGTTAGCGTACCTCTGACGAATAGAGAATAAAAGGCGAATAAATCAAATATTTGTCATTTATCTTTGTCGTAATATTGCAAAGTTTCAACTGAATACTTAGTTTTATATATTTGTATACAGAAAGTAATAAAAAGTATTGTTTATAGTTAATTATTACTCAATTCTGACGAAACCGTAGTGAAGTATTTTGTTTTTTTTTTTGCTTTCGAAGTCGAGACATAGCGTGCCATATGTTTATAACATATATCTATTTTAAAAATGATTAACTTTATAATAATTATAAAGACTATCAGCCAGTATCATGTACTATATGATTTTAAGACTTACGACACCAGAGAAGCTACGGTAAAATAAATGACCCCTCGGGATGTGTTGTATGTTGTCTAAAATAGCCTATTATCTCCGCAGTCGACGCTTGCATTTACATATTCCAACTAAATTTTGAAGGTAAATTCGTTGGATACATTTTAAGCGCTTAACTCCGTAATTGCTGTGTAAATAGATTAAGGGCGTGTTTTTATGAAAACATTTAAAGTATTTTTTTCAATTAATTGAAAAAAAAAATGATTTAGGACTATAGGTAATTAGTCAACTTATTTTTCCATTTCTCGCTTTATCTCGCATAGCTGGGTAGACAAAGACATACATAGTGTCAAGAAACTATGCATTTGACTTAATTCTTAATCTATTTAAGTAAGAGGAAAAAGAAATGTAATAATTCAGATAACATAACAAAAGGTACATAAAACGTATCGGTAAATTAAAAAAAAACGCTTTACAAAGAATATTAGTGTTTGAACACATAACATTAATCAAATAATAAGACTGAATATCAAAAATGTTGAAAGAAACTTGAATGGGGATTACTTAAAATGCAAACTAAATATTAAGATTGTTTTATAATAAAGAATTTGGTAATATTTGACATGTTACTTACAACAAAGTTTGTATTTCACATGGGATATTGTTGACAATTTAGATTTTGAGTTCAACCATCTCAGATTAAATAAAGTTAAATCCCTAGACTATCTTTGCCTATTCAACAAAAACACACACAAGATAATGAAAATAAATTAATCTTGATCTGCACAAAAAAAATTATAATTAAAAAACTAAAGCTTTTGCTTTTGTAAATACATTTTAAAAATATGTAAAAAATTGCGTGTGTTTGAACGTACGGCTTAGCGGTAAAAGCGCTAGGACGGTTTCTAAAAGGTACGGATTCGAATCCAGCTACGTTCATATTTTTATACGCTTTCTTAAAATCTTACACATTTAGGATATTGAAAAAGATTTTTAATTGAAAAAGATTTTTAATTTCCTTGAGTGGGGGTAAAGTGTCATTACTTTAAAATGTTAAAAGAGACAAAGACAGTCTTATAAATAAAAAAATATTTTTACTACCTTAAAAGACACAATATCACACGCCGGAAATACGGTCACTAGTTAAATGAGTATCAATGGCGTAAATAAAATTAATGAAGTGATTAGCGCCGGCCTCACGGGGTTTGTTTACTTGAAACGTGCCCTAAGGTAAGGAATTACACCATTTTCTACGAATTAACTTGATTAGAGCGTTCTTGGAATAGCAACACCATTGACTTTTTCTTGATTTTGTGTTGTAGGATTGTAAGGAATGTATTAACAGTGATATTATTGGTTTATTATAAGCTTATTAAAATAGCTAAATATAGCATCACTTAAAAAAGAAGTTCATGTTTTGTACCTAGACTTTTTATATTTTGAAGAACACGTAGGTATACTTTCTGAGGACCAAGACCAATTGCTTTATTTTTACCTTTTAAAACTTGTAGCGTAACAATCGCTTATGCAAGCTTTTTTTCTTTATAAGCGGACACGCAGACTAAGGTGGAGGCGAATACAGAGGATGAGATGGAGGCGGAGGTGGATGAATTCCAGAACTAGAAGAAAAGTGCATAGTATAAATTTAATCATTAGAAGATGATTACGAAAATCCATTATATTATAATTTCTTATATTATACTATTATATTATAATGCAAATATACCCATCGATATGAGTCATAAGAACATCTAACGAACAAAATATATACAAGTGTGGCGCCACAGCCGCTAAAATTAGCAAATAAGCCATGAATTGCCATCCCCTAACCTAAGTGCGAAAGGAGAGTAGAGGATTTGGCACTGTTTTTATTATCTAAGTAACATTCACGTGGACGAAACAGGAAAAAAACGTTATATAATATATCATAATAGCTATATTTTACGTTCTAATAGAGAAATAAATTCTGCCATAAATTTCACCTTAGGAACTAATTGCTAGGAAATTGTAATAATTTATCTCGTACCTTTCTCAGGACGGGAACAGCGTGTGAAAAACTACATCTCTTAAAGCAGCTTTTAAGGCCCCTATCAAAGTCGTATAAAATGGGTGTTTTAATATGTTTAATTAATAATGAAGGAAAATTGAGCTTATTATATAAAAAAAAATGTTATTTAGGCATATGAAAGTAATGAAGAATATATAGAAAGTAGAAACGTCTCTAAACTCTGAGCAAAGCAAGTGGTGAGAGCGCCTGGACGTTTTCAGGAGGCGCGGGTTCGAATCCCGCTACATTCAAATTTTTATACGTTTTCTCAATGTCTTTTTTCAATTTTCCTAAGTGTGGAATAACACTTTAACAATGCTTAAAACCGAAATTATTTATTATATTAAAGAACATTTCAGCAATTAACAGTTGTGTGTAAAAGTGTTTATAGGAAGGAAGAAAGGAAGTTAAAAAAAGAAGTTTCAGTCACTACATTAGTTTTTAAAGTGGAGAACTTAGCGTCTTGCGACTCGGTGCTTCCTGATTACTCTGCTACGCGGGAAATAGCGTGAAGCCGTGAAAAAACACTATTATGTGATATTCTTCTTATTCGTGTCACTCTTGGCAGAGCGGTCGTGGTCAACATAGTGTTTCGAATTGGTGTAGCATGTATAGCCCACCGTACAGTGTCCCGCCAACTCTCCCTACTCGAAACCCTTCTAGTACACTCATGTACAGGTTCGCCCACTAGCGACTTCACCTGGTCTGTTCACCGCATTGGGAACCTTCCACGTAGTCTAGTGCCTTCTACCTAGCCTTGGACAACAAGACGTTCGATTGAATCATGATTTCGCCTCGAGACGTGACCAAACAGTTTTAGTATGCGAGTCTGCACTATACTTGATAACCGCTGTTTCACGCCGAGCTCATTTAATATGGAAGCATTGGTACGAAACTCAATCCATGACCCTCGAAGCATTCTTCGCCAGCACCACATTTCCACAGCACCAGCCGGATCTTAGTGGCTTTTGTTATGTTGCGACTCTTCCATATTTTTCTCATTTTGTCCATGGCAGTTCTCGTAATATTGTAACTAATAATTTAGTCACTCAATCGGTGACTAAATATTTAGTTACTTTTATTTTTATTTTTTTAGCTTCACGCTGTATCCCGCATACAGGGTAGGCAGAGGGAACCTAGTGTTAAGACACTCCGTTCCCCACTTGCCGCCAAATTCGGAGGCATTGCGTGTTAAGTGGCGGAACTTAACGCCACGCGCCTCGATACTAGAGCGAAGAAAATGGAAATATTAAATATTTCCACTACTGGGAATCGACCCCACAACCCAAAGTCGTATACACGCTTGTGCAATTGCGCCACGACTGGCCCCGTGACTTAGTTACTAAAATATAAATAGTCTACAGTAGACTATACTGCATGTCTTCTCACCAGCTGTCCATGTCTTTGGACTTCCGTCAACCTCTCCATACTATTATGCTCTAAGCTAATCAAAAATTTCGTACTAAGCGGAAATTGTGTACTGGGAACGAGATTGAAAGTGTTATAGCCTAAGAGCTCAAGTTCTTTCTCTCTCGAAATTTGTATCAGGATTTCCAATATGTCAATAATAATGTATGAAATGTATATGGAATAATATTTTATATTTTAAGATATTGCACTTCTTATAAATAGTTTATTTATCTATTAGATAGATTCAGTACTGTGAAAGTACCGGTTTTTGATAACACAATACAATTATTTGAAACCTCTAAATTTCTTTTAAAGATTATCGAAAAATGAAATAAAATCATAATTTAAATAACAAACATAATTTAATTATTTTCATTTCTTAATGCTGGTAAGACAAAGAGTGGCGTTTTGGTTAGCTACTTAACATCTAATGTCTTTATTTGGTATGGAATATGAAGTGCTCATAGTGTCTTCCCTTCACTAGTACACTAAGACCTCTCTGATAATCTGCTACGTGGCAAAATCGTGAAGCTATTACATTTCCTTGATTCCTTGACGTCGTAACACCGTCTCCTCCCTTACGTGTTGTTAGTAAGTAACACTAAATTTTTATTCGCTAAATTGCTGAAAGCTTTCAAGTTTTTTCGTGGACATCATATAATACATTATATGGTGTACATATATACATATAAAAACTCGACTCTAAGCGATAGCGTACAAAAGTCAATGGATTTGTTATAAATTTTATTAGAAAGTCATATTTCCATACAGACCATAATATTTTACGATATATCATATCGAACTGATGCTATTTAAATATGTAAATATTGTTTATATTAGACAAAGTGATACTGTTGTTAGCAAAACTGTATTTGAAGCTACCTATGAGTCTGGTCATTTTATATGTTTTCACATCTTTACATTTTTTTACGCATAACAGGGTAATCAGTGAGAACCTAGTGCAAGACACTCCTCTCTCCACACAAACTTCAACGTTTGTACGTAAATTTAAATTCCAAAAACGTGTTGTTGAAAAAATCAAATACAATTTTAATTCTGAGAATATATTGAATTCATGGGAGTTAGATAGCCTTTATTAAATTTAATAATAATCACTTTAGATTATCTGTCACAGATACCAATCAAGCCACTCATGCATCAAGCTTTCATATTCAATTAGCCCGTATTAATTAAATAAAAATAATTTTACCCGTGGGGGGACGGGTTAAGAATACAATTCCCCTCCGCCGCTGGGTAGCGTCCCGTAAAAGGCGGGTAACCCAGTAGTTTGGTGGTAGGAGATTCGTTCTCTGACTGGCTCGCGACCACTATCATGTCAAAGACGAACCGCCAAATATCTTATGATGTGTTCCGGTTCGATGGCATGTAAGCCAGCTCTCCCTATTCCCACCATTCCCATCCTTCCTCTCTCCTTCTGTCCTACATTCCCAAGGCTGGCAACGCATCCATAACTTTAATGTTATGGATGTCTATGGGCGAAGGTAACCACTTAACACCAGGTGGGCCTTCAGCTCGTTTGCCTCCTTTATTCCATAAAAAAAAAAAAAAATATTATTGAATTGTTAAATTTAGTGAACAGATATTTCATTTGTGAAATGTTTTTTTTGTTACACAAAATGAATAGAGTCCCACCGAAAACAGGGGAACGTTTCAGTTCCCCTCCGCTGGTGGATAGTGTCCCGTAAAAGACAGGTAACCCGGTAATTTGCTGATGTGTTCCGGTTCGATGACATGTAAGGCAGCTCTACCTATACCCATCCCTCGCTATTCCTTCTCCCTCCTTCACCTGAAAGACTAGCACCTGGCAACGCACTACAACTCCTACTTAACTCTAGGTGGCTTTTTAGACATAAAAAAGAAAATAAAAATATATAGTTCATCCATTTGTGGTAACATTTTAAATGTTGGTAGAACAAGGTATATTTACATGACATTAGAAAATAAATTATACTCAACTGACACGCCTAATAGCCATAAATAAAATGAAAAGCAACACCGAGTTTGCATTTTTATTATTTTATCTAATATTGTTTAAAATAAAAGTTGAAATATATGTACGTTTTCACTCTTTTATTCCCACAAAATATAGAAAATTAATATATATTTTTCAACGCCACGTTTTATCCTAAAGGAAAGCAAAGGGTCAAAGAGAGCCTACTGTCAAAACACTCCGTTCTCCACTTCCTGCCCTAAATCGAGACATTGCGTCTTATGTGACGAAAATCAACGCCGCGTTTTGTCTTATATACCAGAGCGGAGAAATAAAAATTATGCCTCCCAGCGGGAATCGATACTACAACCATCGCGTTTACAATTAGACGCTATCCCACTGTACCACAACTATCTAATATATTCTTATATATAAAGAAAATATATTTTTCTCCATACATAAGCGTTATATAATAACATCTGTTTACCGTTTGCGAATCGCCCCACTGTTCGTCGCTGACTGTTCGTCGTTCAGAGCTTACCACAATGGGGAATGTTTTCTGCCAAATGTACCGAGCGACGTGAGAGCCGCGAGACAGATTAAGTGCTTCTGACACGCGTCTATCATCTCTTACGAGTTACGAGTGTATGAGTGTGTAGAAATGAGGGTGTTTATGTACACATTTGTTTACTCTTTTGTAAATGTTTAGGTTAATTTTATATCTTAATATACATGGTTATATAATTTGTGGAAGAGAATAATGTTGTGCTTTTTCTACTTCAAGCTTTCGCTCGAATAGATAGACAGAGGCATTCAGTGTCAAGAAACATTGTATCGTGACTAGCGAATCTTAGCGAAGCGCTTTTTCTTGTCACTACATAGACCATCACGTTTACAATAAGTATATAGTATCACGCTGTGCCATCGGGTCTAGAGGCTATATATTCTTGTAATAATGAATATTAGCACAGCGTTAATTTAACTATTATCTTTTTTAAATATGTACCCTTTCTTATATTATAAATGCGAATGTCTGTCTGTTTGCCTGTCACGCGTTCACAGCTAATCTACCGGCCCGATTTGGATGAAATTTAGAAAGAAAGTAGTAAAAGTTATTGGGTTAAAGGCTATCTCTACCTCGATCTCTATCTCTATCTTTACCTAGGCTACCTCCAAAAATCAACTTTTAAAGAGTTGAAATAGGGGGTGAAAGTTTATATGAAAAATCTACACCGCTTGACTGATTGTAACGAATTTTGGCATAAATATAGTTGATAATCCAAGGTTAAACATAGGCTACTTTATTTTTCAAAAATCTACCCCCGAGTGTTGCAATATATCGAAAGGGCTAAGTAGTTTACGCGGCGAAGCCGCGAGCGGACCGCTAGTATTAAATAATTTTTATACACATAGTTCTTACAGAGTAATATCAAGACTATAGATCTACAGGTACATAGATTAAAGGAAAAAGTTCTATCATAACATTTTGCTAAGCTAATTATTGTTAAACTATTTTCTACCAAATACAAGCTCTCTACTTTTTTAAAAGTATTTTACTTCCACAAAATTTGATACAAAACCTGAATGCATTTTCGGGTTGCAATTTTTTACATAACATGTAGCGTAGCTCTATTTATCGCTTCCCCAAAGAAAAGCATCAATAAAGCTTGCTTCAAAACCAGCCTCGGACGAAAAATTGAATGCCATGGGATTTCACCCTGAATTCTGAATGTTTTGCAATATTCGGGCGATGCTTTAAATAGAATTTTTAATTTTGAGCTGCCCTTATTTTTCATAGTCTGTGTTCAGATCAAATTAAAATTTAATCGGCATCAGGTTTAGGCGGAGTTACTTCTAAATTTGATATTTGAAGAGTGATTGTTGAGTTTTATTATTAAGAAAATGTATTATAAAATTTATTACAATTTTTTACAGCTTCATGCTTTTAAGCGGCATAGTCAGAGAGAACTTAGTGTTAAGACACTCCGTTCTCCAATTTCAGTTAAAAATCAATCTTTGTCTTAGGCACCAGAGCGGGAGAATGAAAATAATTTGTAATCATTCCCTTGAGTGGGAATCGAACCGACAACCTACACGTCTACAGTCAGACGCTGTTTCATTGCACATTGATAGCCTTTTTTATGTAGGCAAATAACTTTTTAAAGTTTATAGGTCTTAAAACATGTATATGTGTACATATAGTGTAAATGTGGATTGTGTATATTATGTTAAGTGTCAAGTTTGAGCCAATTTCCTTATTGGAAGATGGAACACAATGTATTTTAGTTCTTTCTGTGTTTTATATTTAAATATTCCTTTGGATGAACATTCTAATATATCAACAAAGCAGTCGTATACGTCCCATCTTTATTATTATGTCACAATACACAGTTGTGAATGTTAAATGTATATTATTAATAATAATATTATAAAATAGTCTTTAATTTTAATATAGTTATTTAATTGGGGCCAGTCGTGGCGCAGACACACAAAGTGTGACTATAAAGCAGTTGTGGGTTTGATTCCCACTCGAGGAGTGGATATATATATAATTTCCATTTTCTTCGCTCTGGTGTCGAGGCAAAGCGCGACGTTAAGTTCCGCCACTTAACACGCAAAGCCTCAGAATTTGACGGAAAGTGGGGAACGGAGTGTCTTATCACTAGGTTCCCTCTGCCTATCCTGCTATGTGTCTTTTTAATCAATAGATTTTCATTGATTCTTCTGCTGTTTTTATATATACCACTATTTACATATATCACATAAAATATATTTTTTCAGCTTCACCTGGCAACATAAGTACAATGTACAATACAAACACGTACTCTAGTGTCAACACTCCACTTTCCGCCTGAAATCAAGATATTAAAAATTGAATGGTCAAACGCAATGTTGCATTTTCCCTAGCCAGGGCAGAAAATCGAACCCACAACCATTTACGATTACAGTCAGACGCTGTGCTTATATAACATCATAAAGGAAATAAATATTTTAAAGGTTGTCATTTAATACTGATTAGTGCTCGTAGCAGAGACAAAACAAAACGTTCGTCGTGCTAAGAATCAACAAAACTTAAGGAAAATCTTTCAGTAAATAAAAAGAAAGATCTGACAGTAATACTTTACAGGCTACACTAAACAAGCTGAAGTTATTTTGCGCTGTGTACTGAGAAATCCACTGGGGACATTACAATCGTTCAAGTTATTTCCAAAGCTAAGTTTTAAACGAACCTAGATTTTAGACAAAAGCCAGATACTCTAAGAAAATACTTTTAGAAAGAAAGCTAGAATATATGCTCTAGAATTTTATGAGATATTATTTTAACGGAAAGGAGAAGTAGGCTAAGCTTTAAACTTGATATATTACAACTTCTCACTTATTCCTTAAAAACAACGTAATTAGAAAGAGCCTAATGTCGAAACTCTCCTGTCTGCACTTTCCGTCCAAAATATGGACATTATGTGTTGAATGGCGAATTGTTCACCCACGAACTGAATCCACAACTGATTAGTTGACTGCCTAAGTTTACAGTTTACATGTAATTAATAAAACTAAACATACATGTGTTCATTACAGTTACCGTACACTTTATAAAGAGAAAGGGTATTTTATGTATCGACAAGTTTTTTCATTCAATATAATTCAATAAAATTATACGCATTTTCTCTGCCTACCCTGCTGTGTGCGGGATATAGCGTGAAGCTATTTAATTAAATAATTTTTAATTAATTAATTATACGCATTTTTTGAAAAATTATTTGTTAAGAAATATTTGTACTCACTTTAAGTAATATAAAAAAAAAACAAATTGACTGTATTATGAAGGGTCTACAAAGCCGACAAGAAGTGTGTTTATAATACATGTACCTACATATATGTTCATGGATTATACAATTAGGTAAAAAAAATATATATTAGCGTATTCATAGTTCCGCCAGTGTTATTAAAAAAATAGAAATTCTATTTACTATAAATATACCGACCTACCTATACCGAAGTTTAATAATGTAATATATTTTTATATCTTCTGCAAGATAATATAAACCTTCGACGCGAAAAAAGAAAAAAACAGATTTTATGAGGACAGACGTGGCGTGGCGCCTTTGTTTTATTCTTTTAAGAGATCTAAGATTATTCTGAGAATGCTAAGAAAATGGTAAGTGTGTGAAAAGGAAAATCGCGCAAGAAATATAATATACAAAGTGTTTAAGGCCATCGTTGCACACTGGAACAGCGTTTAATTATAGCGGTGGTTGTGAATTCGAATCCCATTCATAGGAATGGTTATATTTAAACTATTGCAATTTCTCTGCTCTGGCAAGACAAAGCGCGGCGTTAAGTTCCACCACTTAATTCTTTCTTTCTTTGAATGCCCTACTATAGGGGAGAAACAGTAAAATAACCTAAAATAAGTATTGAATATACAAAATTCTCTTACACTTTCAATAGCATAAATTATGTACCTACAATCTTCTGTAAACAAAGTGCATTTAATGAAACATGATATTTTAAGCAATCTACACTATAGCCCATTAAGAATTAAACAAGACGCTGAGGGAGAGTTGTATCGATGTCTGTATTCCTAAAATATGCTAAACTGATAAAGGAAGCTTTTAAGTTTTCAAAAAGCATTAAGTAGCTTTTACTTTTCCCATATATCAGCTTAAAACTTATTCCCATATATCGGGGTCAGAGAGAACCTAGTGTCAAGACATTCCGTTCTCCACTTTTTGGCGTTGCGTGGTGAGAGATGAAACTGAAGCCGAAATTGAAGTCTGGTTTAGGCTTTGTCTTGGTACCAGATCAAAGAAATGAAAATAATTTAAATATTCATTGATTTGTTCGATTCCCCGAATTAGAATCGGACCCACAACCAATCACTTTTGCATTCATACGGTAGCTACTCCACAACAACCCTCACTTCATATAGTATAGATAATTCTAATATAACTTAAACAATATATATGCATCAACCTATCCATCTTGGTTAGTGCACAACTATTTTTGAATTAAATTAGTTCTGCTTCATGTACGTTTTTGCTTTTGGCTGCAAAGGAAATTGTTCGCTCAGCAAACCGTTCCCGTGTCTAGACGCTATCGGACGTTTCAAATAGATAGGATCACGTAAGATACATTCGCAGACACATTTGTTTTGAATAAAAGTCCAATAATGGAATGTATTTGCAAATATTGTCACAATCATTTGGATGGCAAAGTGTTTTATATTACTTTAATATTATATACACATTACATTGGATATTTTGAAGAATATTTTTTGTTAAGTGGCGGAACTTAACGCCGCTCTTTGCCTCTGATACCAGAACGAAGGAAATGGAAATATTAAATTTTTCCACTATGGGTAATGAGAATCGAAAAACCAGTCGTTTACAGTCACACTGTCGTACTCATTAGTCTCACTGCGCCACAACTGGCTCCTTAAAATAAAAATTATAATAATTATAATAAAAAAATAATAATATTACATGTTGAATAGTGTCATTTTTGTCAAATCAATGTCTAGATATTATTTTCGCCTTTTTTTGTATTTCAAGAGCCTCTTTCTCAAAGTAATTAATGTACAGTAGTGCATATACTGTATAGACGGTATACACAGTGTTTGTATATTTACTTCCGACAGACGTGATGCAAGCCAACAAACAGTCTGCTCCATTAGTTATAAGTAAAAGCCTTTTATGATTATTATTAAATTGTGCCATAATTATATTAAATTAGCATGATAATTAGCTAGTTACTGCTTAGTTTAATACGAAATGAAAATAGTTAGAAAGTTTTCAAGAAAATATTTACATTGACTGTTTTTCTAATATCGTTACTGGTAACCGATATATTATAGATAAGAACTTTTTGTGGCCAGTCGTGGCTCAGTGGCACGAACATGTTACTGTAAACGACTGGCTGTGAGTTCCATTCCCACTCGACTCGAGTGGAAATATTTAATATTTCCATTTCCTTCCCTCTGGTATCAGAGGCAAAGCGCGGCGTTAAGTTCCGCTACTTACCATACCAATGCCCAATTCAGAAATTGGGCGAACAGTAGGTAACGGAGTGTCATATTCTTCACAGGTTAAAAAAACAATAATTAATCATTTCTGCAACCTTTTTTCAGGATAACATAAGGACAACATTAATATAATATCAACTTCTTTCATGCGATTCTTACTTGCGCTTTCGTGAAGCCGTCAATTGGCTTGTAACTTTAATAAACGCAATGGTTGTGTGTTCATTTCTATTCAGTGGAAAAATATGTTTATAATATAGGATACTACGATAAAGGGGGTACAGTAATGCTATGTGACAAAATTGATGTTGTTTCATTATCGACCATAACGTGTGCTAGCGGTAAGTCTCCTTAAGGGTAATGTACTTAAATGTCAGAAAATAATAAAATTAACACAAAAAAAACCATTAGACATACATTTTTATACCTTTTCTAAAACTTTTATACAGTTTTCTTTGATGCAATTAATATTGGCGAAACAAAATAAATAATCCAAAACACAATCTAAATAAATAGACGGAAAGTCTAGATCGGAGTCAAATCACCACATTGTAAATTTCTGTTTCGTATACATTAAATACATACGATAAATAACGAACTTAGCAACATTACTCTCTATATCTCTATTTAATGAACTAAGCTAAGGATAAAAATACTATATTAGCTTAATTTAAAACATCAATTAACTTTAGTTTAGAGGAACAACACATTTTAATGTGATTTAACAGTTGAAATCAAAAACTATTAAGGAAAAAGTTTTTGTATTTCTTCTCTGTGTCAACTATAACTATTTAATTAATTTTTATTTAAAAAAATATGGGTTCAGTCTTGGCGCAGAGGCACAAAGTGTGACTGTGAAGCGACTGGTTGTGGGTTCGATTCCCACTCGTGGAGAGGAAATTTAGTATTTCCATTTTCTTCGCTCTGGTGTATGAGGCAAAGCGGGATGTTAAGTTCCGCCACTTAACACGCAACGCACTTCGGCAGAAAGTGGAGAGCGGAGTGTCTTAAAGTCTCAAGCTAAAAAAAAATATTATATTAAGATAAGCAAATGACCTATTCCTAATATATTATTTATCTAAATGTTACCTTTCTAATTCTCTGTATGTGTATATCAGTACCAAATTTCATACTCCTGCTGCACAATTCTTGTCAACACGAACCCAAAATTTTTCTTCACTTATAAAGATATGTAAGTGATCTACTCTTCAAGAGACAGGAGGCACTTTAAAAGAATTGTTCCTGAACGTGAAGCAGATGCGACACCATTTGTCAATACTTATTGCTATTTTAATCACCATCTCTGAGGGATGTGGCATATCGATTGACCTACTTATACCATTCTGGCCCGTTTTACGTCTCCTCACAACTCTATTCGTGCCATCTTATTATGGAATTGTGTGATTTTTTTGTCAAATAGTGCTAAGTATTACCAAAAAAATTATTAAAAAAACAAATTTAAGTTATCTAAGTTTGCTCTGAGACGTGATAAAATCCCTACGTTTCACTTATAGTAGTGTTTATGTGCCATTTAAAAAGTAAATTTTATGGATGACACAATCTTAATTATATGGTATTAAATAATATGTAATAAAATTATTTTATTTTTGTTAGTTTCTTTTATTTTAAAATCTGTTTACAGTGATGTTAGAACATCAATGTTATATAATAAAACGAACTAACTAATATACAATCGATTCTCTCTTCTCTAGCTATTGGTGACTCTGCCACATAAAAATTCCCTCAGAATATAAGATATATTTCGGATAGCCCTATATTAATTTTCCTCAGATATATTAATATGTATAAATGTTTATATTTGGTGTAACTTCCTCAATGGTAAGCATGATATAAAACAAATACATAAATTACATGTTTTGCTAATATATGTATTGTCAGAGTTCTTTTGTACAATAAATATTATTTTTGGTCATTACTTATTACAAATTTAAAATCCAAGCTTCTGTTGGGATTAATCCTACCAACTTTCAAAATTGGCTCACATTTTAACCAACTAAATTTATAACGGTAAAAAAGGCGGTATCTTTCAAGTAGTTACTACAACTTAAGAAAAAGATGCTTATGTGATGATATTCGTTAAAACCATTGAAAATCATTCTAGTTAGCAAACTAAAAATAGATCGAACATACATGGCAATCACACCCTTTCTGTCATTACTAAATAAAATGTTACTATTATACAAATGTTCTTGCAGCTTCATGATTTTCCCCGCAAATCGAGGTATGAACATACTTTCAAGACACCGTTATTCACTTAGAATTCCTGAATCTGAAATATTGCAAGTTGAATTGCAAACCTCAACGGCGCACTTTGTGTTATCATCAAAGTGGTAGAAAGACAACAATTAATCATTCCCCTTATTAGGAATCGATCCCATAACCATCACGTATACCGTCACATACTGTCACACTGTGCCACGGTGGCCTACATGAAAATATAATCAAAATGCTAACATAATATACGTTTAAGTAAATGTTATACAAATCAAATTCAATCGTGTTAATGAAACACAAAGGCGCGTAATTTATGCTGTATTCCCTTTTCCTTATCAAATAACGTGTAAGTACCATGAAAAAACGCGTAGCAACCGAATTCCCAAAGGAGCTGATAAGGAAAAATAGTGAATTCATCATTCTTGTTTCGCTCTTTGTGGAAATAAACAAATACGATTTGAAAGGAATAATTAAATGGGGGATATATTTTTTTAATTATATTTCTTTCTTCTTTAGTACAATAGTCTAAATTAACGTCGTGGAACAGTGGGACAGCATCTGAGGGTAAACATGATCGTCGTGGGTTCGATTCCCCTTTCTGAGGAGTAATTGTATTTGAATTATTTGAATTTGTCCTATTTGGTAACTAAAACAAAGCGCAGCGTTGAGTTCTGCCACCAACACGATTTCTGGTGGGAAGTGGAAAACGAAGTGTCTTGACACTAATTACTCTCTGACTACCTTAACATTACCTTTTGTGGTAAAAAGCGTCAAACTGTTAGTTACTAAATTGGATTAAAGAATAGTTGGATTAAAGAAGTTTTCTATTATGTTGAAGGTTATAAACCTATAACTTTCAGACTTCAAAAAACCAACGCTTTATTTAGAATCTGTCTTGATTCCCAATATGATCAGTTATAGTATAAAATTTTTAATAATCTAAACAAGCTATACTAATAGGGCTTGCAGCTAAGGAGGGAGAACTGGCGACACAGCTGCCTATCTAATATTACACGAACAATTTCGTCCCACTTTTGAACACTCACAGCCCAAATTCTATTTAATAATATATTTGCAATTTAGTTTCAATATTAATATATCCGAGATTAATTATAAAATCAAATTTAAATACAAGTATAGCCGTTATTGGACTAAAAATTCAAAAGTAGATCAAAATCCCAGATGACGTAGGAGCTGAAGTACGTGAAATAAAAGAAAGTAATTTTAAGTTAATTAAGTACATTAAATAAAAGAAGCAAAATCAGTGACTTCTATATTCATTTTTTTTTATGTTTTTTCCTATAAAAATGTAATATTTAGGAAATGATTTGAGAAATTCTTTTGTGTTTACTTGAAACGGTATACTTCTATAGTCGTTCCATTGTTATGAGATTAAGTCCTGAAAAAAATCAAAGAAATTCTTTGATATTATGGCCTGTATACCTACACAATTTCATTAATAAGAATAGCAAATATACAATTTAATGAAGCAGTAAGTAAAGCGAAGCAGCTTTCACGTTTTTCCCACATAGCAAAATAGGTCTTTACATAGGTTCTCTCTACATTTCTTTGTTCACTCAAAAAGAGGACCTAATGGTCCTCTTTAGGACGGTCTTCACTAGTTCATTGCATTACGGATCACCGCACAAACAGTATGTATACCTTTTAAACATTTTTAAAGTGATATTCCACACTTAGGAAAATTGTAAAAGACATTTAGAAAACGTATAAAAATTTAAACGCAGCCGGATTCGATCCCGCGCCTCCCGAAAACCGCCCAGGCGTGAATAATCTCAGGAACGGCTGAATTGACTTTGACTAGAGATTGACATAGTTCATTTAATATGGAATAACTTAAGCTACTTTTTAAAAAATGATAACTTTTTGTGAAGTTCTACGCTGCCGAAGTCGTGTGGGCAATATACAGACCTATAGGAATACAATATAAAAAAATATACATGGTATATGAAAAAAAATACTTATCAATTTCATATAACGGAGCGGTAGAAAATAAAAAAAAAAGCTTATTGTTTTTTAATTGGCTTGTGATTGTTGGATGAGAATTTTCAATTACGCGTTTTCCAATAATGAGATAGCGATAGATAAAACTTTTATAAAACACAATTGCTATTGGAATTTTCTTTTCTGTGTAATCAATTGATAATTATTCTTTGAACTACGAATAACTACAGTTTTATCAAAGTATATAAGTACTTTAATTCTCCTTTGAATCTTAATAATAATACTTTAAAATATTGTAAAGTTATTAAATAAAATGTAACAGTATATATTGTTACTGTATAAAAAAATCACACTAGTACGTCAAAGATAACATTAGGCATACAGATTGTAGTATTTGTTATGGCATGCGGTCAAGGATCTATTAGTTAAATTATTTTTTTGCTTCACGCTGTACCCGCACATAGTCATAACACTAGGTTCCCTATGCCTACCCTAGGCAGAGAGAACCTAGTGTTATGACTCATTTTCCGCCGATTTTTGAGTGGGAATCGACCCCACAACCAGTCGTTTACATTAACGCGCTGTGCCACTGCGCCACGACTAGCCCCTTATTAGTAAAATATACTTAAGTAAGTATATTATCCATGTACAAAGTTATATGTTTGGAATTTTATTATATTTTTATTCTAAGAGACACGAATTCGTAGCGCAGTTACACAGTTCGGTTTCAATTCACACTTCGGGGAAGTGATTGCATTCAAATTATTATCATTTTTCCGCTCTGTATGGTGCACTCTGGTACTAGAAGTCTGAGCGTGGCATTGAATTCCGCCACTCAACAACAAGGATTTAATTGAATCTAGTGCTCAAAAAAGATTGTGGTTACAGCCTCTTTAATATCGGCCAAGCATTAGACGGAGTATGATGAACACGGAGATAATTACAATTGATAAACTCGGAATAATATATTTTTTTTATTTTATTAATATGATATGGTTATACTGAAATCCGTCGTAAGTTACTGCACTAATGTAAAGACCAAAAATATGATGTAATAAGCAATATAGCTTATGGGCGTGCCCATAGTACCTAAATTGGCCCCACGGTGGATCCGTGATTGCTAAACAAATAATGTCTCTTTTCTTGTGGAAAATGATGAACAAAATTTCTTGACACTAGAAAAAGCGAGCTGAAACATGAAGCTTTTTTTATTTTCTAAAGTGTGTGGCTGGATAATTAAAATATTAAATACTTAATTATAGGCTAGAGCCTAAAATATAGTGGGTACAATATTTATTTCACTTTATTTTATTTCTTAATAAAATTGACTTAATAGAATATATTTTTACACAAAAGGTATTTAAGAATATATTTAAGAAGCTGCCAATCATAAGGCCCTTTTGCTACGCACTTTTGTGCTTTCACCAAATTTATAATTCAGAAAATTCAGGGCAATACAACAACAAAGGCGTTTCAAATAATAGCTAATGAACCCCACTCAAGTTATTTCAATAGACCGCCTAATGCCCAAGTTAGAATGGTCGGGTTTGCTACCTACCAAGTTTATAAGTTATTGAGAAAACTTGAAAGTTTAACAGCTTGACAATTCACAAAGGGGTTGTAATTACTAAATATGTACCTCATTAGGGTATAATATTTTATTTATAAACTAATTAGCTTTTAAGTGCCTGCTTTATGTACTTAATTTGGGTTTTTTGTAATTTATATGGAACTAAGCTGACCGGGCGGTTTTATTTTATGATGGGAATGATGATTACAAGTAAAGTAAACATAGAGAATGATTCCAAATTTGTTCTTGTATATATGAAATTATTTTTGTGAGTTTCAAATTAGTTCGTTCACCTGCAAATTTTTCCTTTTAAACCAATCATTCGATGCAACAAAATGCTAATTTGACCAAATAGAATTTGGCCGTTCTTAGCACTTGATTTGTAAAAAAAATTACACAGACGTCCAGAACTACGATGCAATATTTTCGCAACATAGCCGACTTCCTAGTTTTTAAGCATGTTTTTTGTTTTTTTTTAAATGAAGACTGAAATCTCAAACATAAAGGTAATGTGTAATAAATTTATTCGGGGTACAAAAACTGTATCGACATTCACATTTAAAAAATATTGTAAAAAATTCCAAGAATTATGGAAATTAAATAAATATTTGAAATATTTACCTTGTAAACAGATTTCAATAATAAGTATGCTGCTTAAGTAAGCTTAAAATGATCCTACTATTGTAATGAAATGTTTTTTAGCATCACACTGTATCCCGCACACAGCAGGTAGGCAGAGGAAACCTAATTCTGAGACACCCCGTTTCCCATTTTCCGCCGAATTCTGAAAACATTGTGTGTTAAATGGCGGAACTCAACGCCGCGCTTTGCCACCAGGGAGAAGAAAATGAAGTATTAAATACTTCAATGCCTCAAGTGGCAATCGAACCCACAACCCGTCCCGTTTACATTCACGGCCTCTAAATAATAATATTATAATAAAATATAAACGCTAAAAACGGAAACATTTCAAAGAATTGAAAACTGTTCACACTTTATAAATGTAAGGTTGTAAAAAGTCCATTGACATATTAGTCGTAATCGACAAAACATGGAATCTTCCTACGGATGAAAAGGATTTTTTTTCTTTTTTTGATGAAAAGGTTACTTAGTAAAAAGATTTAATAAGAATAGAGTATTTTCTAATATTTTTTTATTATTAACGCAATTGTGTTAAAGGTAACGATTATAGAGCTTTATTAAAAATATATATTTTTAAATAAATAATATATTTAGCATAATTTGTACTTAGCAATGTATCTGCGTTGTAAAATATTCTAACACGACTTTTATTCTGAAAAAAAAAAGTGATAAAACAATTCTATACGGCACAAAAATATTAACATAATAAAAACACATATTAGGTTTCGATTAACATTTATTTGTACATAACTAAACTAATACAGAAGCTAATTATAACATAATATCGATCAAATTTGAATACGAACAGCAAAGTTTTAAACATCGATAATTTTAAATTGAAAAGTTTATTTATACAATTTCAAAATTCCAAAAATGGTACAAAAACTGAACTCAAAGTAAAAGTTATATCATTTAAGTTACAATGAAACAATATATTTTATCAATCCAGTTAAAATATATACTATTTAAATTCTAATTATCGTTTATTTTAAGCATTTTTTTGGTGTTTTGGTTTTTGTAAATATTTTCTTTCCACGTTATAATCCTCGCCAAACTTTATGACTATTTCTTAATACTTTCATTCTCATTATAATTTACAACAACTGGATTCTCTTAGGGTATATATAGAAACACTAAGTTACCTATGAGTCTTATAACACTACTTGTTAAATACTGAAAACGTTAGAAAAAAAATGAGATTTTAAACAAGAAGTTATATTTAAACAAAACAAACAAAAGCATAAAGACCAGATGTACGTAATGTGTTAATAATAATAAAAATAAGAATTCTTTAATTATAATTCATGAACACGCTTAGCAAAGGTGTACTAAACTAAATTGGGAGATAAAAAAGGCTGTTTCCTGCATATCAAGGCATTCTCAGGGAACCTAGTGTCAATACCCTCCACTTTCAAATATCAACAAACATTTTCTTTTATCTTTATACGCATGAATCATTGTTTATTCTTCGATTCTTATATCTATTTCCCCCTCATGTTTTAAATCGTTCAGAACCATTGAAATCATTATATTTTATACTTATTATTATTTATTATAACGTAATCGTCATATGGCGAGGATTATATACAAATTTACACGAGATCCATTTAATTGAGAACGAATTTGTAAAAAACAATAGAACTAACTTTATACTATTAAATAAATAAAGAACAAAGGAATATTTTGTATTAAAAAAAAAATCTTTCAATAATATATATTAATAACGTAAAAATTTTTACAGGATCTCATGTTAATGTGTGTGGAAATACTTTTTAACTAATTACTATTAATAAATATACATATTTAATGACTAATAATAGACCATTAAGCCTATTATAAATATTCTACGTAACATTTTTTACATTTTTAGACTTTAAAATGTTACAATTCTTTTATACAAATCGTTGTAAAAGCCCTTCTTTTATTAAATATTAAACTTTACCGATAACTAACTATTCATATTTATCAAAGTAAAGTGATAAATTAGATTTCAAGTATTGATTTTTTAAGATTCTAGTTTAAGCTTCATACTTTTAATAAGTAATTAGAAAGAACGCAATGTTACGATAATCCGTTCTGCAGTAGTCTAATTTTAGGTACAACAGCAATGAATTCTACTGAATGGGAATCGAACCCACAGCCAACGTGTTGACAGTCAGAGGCTAGGCCACTGCGCCACAACGGCCTCATGTTACATAGAATATCTATAAACATGTAATATCAATAATAATTTAAAATAGTTACGCTTGTCATTTTATAGCATCGTCAGTAACGTCATAAGAATATACATCAACCTTTCAATCCAATTTTTTTCTTTATACCAAAAAATTGATAAATTATAATTAAGTGGAAGCTTAGTAACATTCGTTTGATCAATCAATCAATCGAAAAAAAAAAGAATTCACTTTAAATCAAATCATTTAGAGTCAAATAATAAGTTAAGTTTTTAAATTAACTTAAATTACCATTAAATTTAATAAATAATTACAACATATATCGTCGTTATCCGTGAAATATCGCAGAAGAACAGTTTGTAAATATCGCGTATTTATATTATTATAAAATTACTATAAGAAGGAAAATTTCAATAATTTGGTAACACAAGTAGTATTCATTGAAATATGCCCTCAAATTGTTACTGACAAATTAAAATAGTGAAAGCTATTACCAAAATTGCATTTTGCGCTATTTGTAAATACAAAATAACTATTTTTTAGTATTATGTTATTATTACGCGATATATTGAACCTGCTCCAAGCGCAACAACGATATTTAGAATATTTTTTATTTCACAATTCACATATGAAAATAAAGTAGGCCATATATATCGACAATACAATAATAATTTAAAACAATACCTCTACTGAGAAAGATTTTAATTTTTAATTAATTAATTTAAAATAATTTTACCACAAACTTTTATTAAAAATCAAATATTAATAAATAAAATTTTAAAATAATTTCTTTTCGCCAAACACGTATGTATTCATTAGCATAAGAATGTTTTAATACTAAATTCTAATTTATATAATTCTCACTATCATTGATATAATTATTATATTACTTTAAATCAGGGGTAAACACCATTTGGCCTTTCATAATTTTATGCAGCCCGGTATTTTTTTGTATATTACAAAGTAGCTGTGCCTGCGTCTTTATCCACATGAAATTTAGCAAAAAACCTTATAATATCATCAAAGTCGATCTAAACGTTCCAGAGATTCGTCGGAACAAACAAACAGATAAATATTGCAAAAAATTAAAATTATATTTTCTTTAGTAGGGTGTATCCATGCATAAATTGTATATGCATTTAATAAAAAAGCGGTTATTATAATATTATAAAGAGAAAATTCAATTTCATTTATTTGTATAGATATTCTCCCGCTAAAAAGTTGTCCACCCCTGCTTTAAACATTTAAATGCAAAACTGACAGACACGTAGAACTGTTTTACAAGAAATTCAGTTCAAATATTACAATAACGACAAGTCTTATATCAGAATACACCAATATACATTTAAAAGATTCGAAATAACTATCTAACTAGGCGACTATCTTATTTCAATACAATAAATACGCCGGTTTCTGCATTTCAAAATCAAACAGAGCACAGATGATTTAATGTCTTTATTAAAAAAAAACATTGGCACAGACCAACAATTGTAATACGCAAAGTATTGAAAAAACACGCAATAAACGTTTGTCAATTAATATAAGAACTATCTAAGAATACCTATAATATATAAATATAATTTAGCGTAAAAACGTATTAAATGCTTTAGTGAAAAGCCAAAACACTTCACAAACTAGCATGCATACACATAAAAACCACTAAACAGGGAGACTGGGCAAACAATAGCGACCACAAAGCGATAAAACATTTAAAAAAAGGGAAAAAAATAGTGCATTATAAATATAAAAGATCGTTGTAGGGAAAGCGCTACCATACAATTCGTTTCCAGAACATTCCATCAATTCGTTCGAAGCGATCACGATTGTAAATGTATAAAAAAATGTCAATCATTCGAATGACTGAACAAATTATTCATTTACATTCGTTCAATAAATCAACAATTTCATTCTATAACGAGAGTGAATGAAAGAGCCGTAATCGTACATTCGTTCAAACAACGCCTAATCTAAGTGCTCGGTAATAAAGGGACGACTAAAACGAAGCGAAAAAAAAACAAACTTCAAACGGGGATAAGTGCATCACGTCAAATATAATAAAGAACCGATATCTACTTATTTATTTTTTGCTTTTTTATTTTATATTTTTTTATACTTTTCGTGTAATCTAAAAAATGATTTCTATTTTACAGGTTACTAGATGATTATACGTTTTTTTTTTTTTGTTGAGTTTTGGAACGCTCCCATGGCCGAGTGTGTCGTCATTTGAGTATTCCAACACTCTTTATATTATCTATTTAAATATCAAGTATCAGCTGACATGAATTACGCACTTTCAGCAAAGAAAAATATGTCAAAACACTACAAACTTTTTTTTCGACTTGCGACTAGTGAAATCAACTCTACTTGACCATTAATTGATTAGTAGTCTTCAAAAACCCCTTTTTTTACCCCGAACGCACTATTTTACCGTACCTCTATATCTCAAGACACTTGTGTCGTCTTCGTTGTATCGTATAACTGGTATACGACAAAGAAGTATGCAAATGTGTCTACAGATGATATATCCCTGCTTTGTTCTGTACCACTACAAAAAACTCTTAATTAGCCAATTTTTCTAAAAGTAAATGTTCATTTTTTTTACCATATAATCGCAAATTTCCCAAAGAATATGTTGTTTTCTAATTAGGTATTTTATTACTGGAGTAGAGACGTGATTTTTGTTTTATATATACATATTTTAAATTTGAGGTTAGTTTAAAGAAAATATGTAATTTTTTCAAAAACATACGAAACACGCGTACAAATTCAACATTCATCTTGTATTTGTGGAATAAAGTATATAAATCTAAATATCATAAAATAACATCTTAATATATCCGATTAATATATACTTACAAGTATATGAGATCTTAAAACATACAATACAAAATATAACCCTCCCATAATTAAATGTCATTAAACAATTTATAGATTAAAGTCTGACCATTACAATTTAGTTGTATAATATGTAACACAAAAAAATATTCGTCAACAATTGAAGACATACATGAAAAGAAAGAAATAAGTGGCAAATTTCTAAATTTACGTCAAAGTTTAAAGTTTACGTCAGAATTTGAACGACTTCAAATGTCATATTATCAAATATTAAATAATACCTTCTTCCATGCCGGTCTTTAATATATCAATATTTAGTTTAGATATAATTACTAAAAAATAAAATAATTAACCAATCGAACATTTTATAAAATTATTCACGCCGAATATAATATAAAAATGTTATGGATGTAACATTTCGGATTTATATACGATTACGATTAAAGAAAGAATACTATATCGATTACGGATATAAAATTATATCAGAACACCTGTTAGTTAGGGATAATTTCATTTACGGACATTAAATTTTCAACAGAAAGGAAATTTCGACTGATTTATCAATTTCTTTTCGATCGATATTACTTTCATAACAAGTGCTTTTATTTATTAATGAATGTCATATTGTATATAAACAACGTTAAAAATCCAGGAATACAAAAAAACATCCGTAGCACTTATACAGAATTAGATTACAATTACGGATATCCGATAATTACGGTTACGGAGCTCCATAACATATGTAATATAATGTATATTTATTTTTATATTTTATTTATTTAAGTATCACGTCTCTGTAAAGTCGGTAATGGTTAGAGTTGACATCCCGTTCCGTGGCGCTATTCCGCGTCAGTATCCTCACTGATTGTCTCGCTTGCTTTCTCTTGGGAAATGTTTTGACCTGGAAATTATTAAAATGTAAATTAATCCATTATTATAAATGGGAAAGTCTGTGTGTTTGTCTGTCACGCTTTCACGGCTAATCTACCGGTCCGATTTGGATGAAATTTAGAATGAAAGTAGTAAAAGTGACTGGATCTAACATAGGCTCCTTATTTTTCAAAAATCAACCTCTAAAGGGTTGAAATAAGGGTTGAAAGTTTATATGAAAAATCCAAACCGCTTGACCAAATGTAATGAGTTTTGGCATAAATATAGTTGATAATCTAAGCTTAAACATAGGCTACTTTACTTTTAAAAAAAGTGCCCCCGAGGGTTGCAATATAACGGTACAGTTTACGCGGCGAAGCCGCGAGCGGGCCGCTAGTACTATTATAAAAATAAATATTCATCAATATTTAGCAGTGAAATATGATTGAAGAAGACATTTCAAAGAAAGTTCATACTTATTATAATTAGCATTTGGACTGTCAAACGCCACAACGGGTTGCATATAAAATATAAATAATATTAAAAACATATCAAACAAAAAAACATAATTAACAAAATGATAAATAAGAAATAAGAAAACAGTAAATAAGGGAAATTAGAAGTCAACACAACACAAGAAACAGCGTCTAATTATAAGCACTATGATTGTGGGTTCGATTCCTACTTGGGGAATGATTTTAATTAAATTGTTTTCATTTCTCCGTCCTAGTATCTAACATATAACGTGACATTGATTTCCACCACTCAACAAGTAATATCTAAAGTAAGGGCAAAAAGCCGAAAGTCAAATGTGATGGCACTATGTTCTCGTTGCTATGCGAGAATTTTTCTCGCATTAAAATATATATTTTCTAAAAATAAACTCTATTACAACAAAAATACAATTTTATATCCAAAAAAAGAGGTAAAAATCCCTCACCCTTTTTCGCTGATGAAAGTATGCACTTCTTGCAGCTTATGAAGAAAAAGGAGACACGTTAGAATTGGGCGTTGAGGGCATCAGGTCCATAGTCTTGCACACCCACCCCGCTATGTCCGCCTTCTCCGCGTCCGCCTGACGGATCCACTCGTGGTTCTGGGGATAAATAAACAAATACAAATTCAAATTCAAAATACCTTTATTCAAATAGACTTTTGTAAGCACTTTTAAATCGTCGAATGTACATAAGCTACCACCGACTCAAGGCACTTCTGCTGAAAAGAACCGGCCAGAAACTCAGCAGTTGCTCTTTTCAAATATAAAAATTACAATTTTATTATTTAATACAATGGTTAGGTAAACCGGCACTGGACTCTAATCTAAATAAAAAAAATATGGCCAGTCGTGGCGCAGTGGCACAAGCGTGTAGACTGTAAACGACTAGTTGTGGGTTAGATTCCCACTCGAGGAGTGCAAATATTTAATATTTCCATTTTATTTGGCTCTGTAATAAAAACACATTTAAAAAACTCGAATACTTAGGTTAGTGTTCAGAGCGCCTGGACAGTTACGAGGAGTCGTGGGTTCGAATCCTGGTGCGTTCAAATTTGTACACGTTTTCAAAATGTCTTTTTCAATTCCCTAAGTGTGTGAATAACACTTTAAAAATGTTAAAAGTAAATACAATTATCTATAATTATAAACTTACTACTATACTGATGTCATTTAGACATAATTTAGTAAAATTTAGTCTTTTACACCCAAAATCAATAATCGATTCTAATCCAAAAACTTTAGATTGATTGAACAAACATTTTTTAATAAAGTAAAGGGGGCAGAAGGCGCTGTCTGTAAAGCGACTGGTTGTGGGTTCAATTCCCACTCGAGGAGGGAAAAATAGAATATTTTTATTTTTTTCGCTCTGGTGTTGATGCAAAGCGCGGCGGTAAGTTCCTCAAGAACTATTGGTTCTAAATTTAATTGAAATGGGACTATATAAGAAGTACTAAAGAAGAAGTATATGCTATCGTATAAAAAAAGAACCATTGATTGATACACTTAGTAAAAAGTAATGCGGTAACACATATAAAAAAAAATACAACCAACTTGATAACCTCCTCCTTTTTGAAGTCGCTTACTGTGGTGGTGTATAAATTAATACAAACAATCAATACAAAACTGGACCCTCTTAGGGTATATTCTTTAAGTCTTAGTTTTAAGTACTGAAATTGTAAACAAAAAAAAAGTATTGCATATAATAAAACAAGAATCATGTTTAAAAAGGTACAGACCTTGCGTCCGTAGAGTGATAAAATAGAATTAAAAAATATATATATGAATGCAAAAAAAAATAAAAAGACTTATTATTATATGAGGGCTTAACTAAATTCCAATTAACTTGCGACGACTTTGCTGAATGAACTAATTGGGGTATTAAGGTCTAGACTGTATTTAATTGGACTATATAGATCGATAGAAGGATTTAGAAATTGAAAGCAAAGTGTCTACCACTCAAATATTGAATCTCTTGTCGATTGACACATATACGACACATATTTGATAAAATGTATAATTTGAAAATAGTAAATAGACTACATACGTGGAAAAAACCGCGACCAGATCGCTTATATTCAATACAATTATTTTTTTAAGTAATCTTAACTTAAGTTAAAAAAATAAATAATTATTATAAATAATACCTACTAAGATATATACATAACCTCATAAAATAAATAAAATACTTTAAGGAATAAATAATATTTTAAATTATAACTACTTAAACCAATAAATAATCTCAATAAATACCATAAGCGTCTTCAAATCCGCTCTCTCATCAGGATTCTTCTTCAAGCAGCGGTCGACGAAATCTTTGAACTCATCTGAAAATATCCCCGGCGGTAGTTCAGGGGGCGGCTCGTTCACTATGTAGTCGAGTAATTCAAATATCGCCATTGGACGTGGGGAATTGGGTGCCTGTAATAAAATTGTTACATAAATAATAATATTTTAAAATGATGTATAAAATTTGGACGCAGCAGGATTCGAAGTGGTTCCGCATGTGGTTGAAACTATCCAAGTGCTCTAGGCATTAAGTTATATTAGTAATTCTTATTGAGTTACGTCGAAATTCTATTATTGGTATATGCTTATTAGAACTTATCTTATTCCAAAGTAAGGGGATATAACACATTAAAATTGTTACCCATTTTAAAATTTTATATTTGATTATTTTTTAAATCGTGAGTTCGATTATTGTTTAGTGAAATTATTATTTTCATCAACATATGTACACGAATAAGCAAATGTACATGTACAGACTAACAATTAAAAAAAATCTTATTAAATGTATAGCATACATAATATAGTTATATAAAAACAATAAACTAAATTCAATAAAACGATTTCAGTGGCCAGCCGTGGCCCAGTGGCACAAGCGAGACTGTAAACGACTGGTTGTGGGTTCGATTCCCACTCGAGGAGTGGAAATATTTAATATTTCCATTTTCTTCGCTCTGGTGCCGAGGCAAAGCGCGGCGTTTAGTTCCGCCACTTAACACGCAAAGCCTCCGAATTCGGCGGAAAGTGGGGAACGGAGTGTCTTAACACTAGGTTCCCTCTGCCTAGCCTGTTGTGTGCGGGATACAGCGTGAAGATAAAAAAAATACATGATTTCAATTTCTGATATAATTTAAGATATGTTTTATCAAAGTTCATAATATAATTAATAATTAATATATCATATTTTCGCCTACTCCCAGAATAGGCTATTTTCCTTTAATACAATATATAAATAAGTTAAAGCCTTGTAGGCATTCTATATAATAAGTTACAATTCAATCAAGTTTCCAATACTAATGGAATTGCCCAATCTAAATGCGAACGTATGTTGTAATTTGATGTCGACATATGTACAAATATTTTGGGCGTCAAAATTTGATTTGGCTGATACAAAATGTTTAGAGAGCATTTTTTGTATGTTTTTTTTTATGGGATAAAGGAGGTAAACGAGCAGAAGGCCCACCTGGTGTTAAGTGGTTACCTTCGCCCATAGACATCCATAACTTTAGAGGTATGGATGCGTTGCCAGCCTTGGAGATGTAGGACAGAAGAAGGGAGGAAGGATGGGAATGGTGGGAATACGGAATGCTGGCTTACATGTCATCGAACCGGAACACATAATCAGATGTTTGGCGTTGTAAAGTGTTCGAAACGTCGGATTTTCTAAAAATGTATTTTCGACAACAAAAAATATACGCGATTAATCCGGTTAAAAATAGTTTCATTTCAAAATTGTAAAAATCTCTCTATTATATAGATATTTTAAAGAAGATTGAAAGCTATTTATTCGACATATCTGCATGTGGAACGTGCGGCTTAGTGGTTAGAACAAACCGTCCAATCGGATGGTTTTCAAGAGGTGCAGGACTGCTGGGATGCTTACTAGAAAGTAATATATAAAAAAAATAAATGTACTTAACATTTAATTTTTTAACATATTTTAAACATTGTAATAGTAAAGTTTTGTGTAAAATCATTTGGAATCAATACACACAAATATGGTTTATAAGATTTTCTTTCTACAATACAATAAAAAAATATATTGAAAACATTACAATACTCACTTGCCCCGGAGAGTGATCTTCATTTTGCCCACCAAATATAGCGGCCAACGTTTTAGGATCTGGCGGCGGGATGGGATACATGCCGATAGCCATTTCCACTAACGACAGACCGAGAGACCAAATGTCAGATTGTACCGAATAATGCGTGCCTTGAAGACGTTCGGGCTAGAAAGAGAATAAATTATGTGTGTGTAAATAAATAATTATAATATATTTTACACTTTTTCCGTAAAGCATAGTAGGTAAGAAGAATCTAGTGTGAAGATATTCCATTCCCCGCTTAACTTTATCAAAGTGTCTTATCAGAGTGGAGAAATTAATATAATTTAAATATAATGATCTTCCAAGGGGGGTTTAGGACCACAATCACATCTTTTACATTTGGATGGTGTGCCACTAAAACACAAGGAGCTTAATATTTCGTACATCATAATACATATATCCCAAAGATTTCGTGGAATGCGTGGAATTTAACAAAAACGTTGCCATCCTATAATAAATTTAGCCTAACTAACTCCTCATTATATGAGTTATATGCCAGTGAAAGTTCCATCAAAATTGGTTCAGTCGTCCCAACCGACCAGCCAGCATTTAGCTACCAGATTACACCACTCTTACCGCAATGTGTAGAATGCGGTAAAAATATGCGCAAGAAGCATACCTCTTGCAAAATCGCTTTATACTCTACTAGTCTCTACTACTCGGCCTGTCTAGAACTATCATCATTATCATTAATTTCCATCACATACTCCGAAGGCAGCGTACGAATGCTACTAAATATTAAGTAGCGTATTCTATCTAGTATAATAATAATATCTATATAATAGCAGCAATAAATGTTTGTTTGTACATAAAAACATGTATGAGATAAACTCTCATGTATGTGTATGTATAAGAGTGTAAAGGCACAGTGCCACAAACAAAATGATATTGGTTACGAGTTCGATTCCTACTCGAGGAAATTATCAAAATTAATTATTTTTATTTCTACACTCTGGTTAACAAGACAAACCGTGGCGTTGAGTTCTGCAAATCAACGCTTAATGTCTCGAATGTAGTGAAATGAAAGACAGAGTGTCTTGACCCTATCTTCTCCCTGACTAACTTTTCTGACTACCTTGAAAAATATATCTATAATCCATACTTATATTATAAATGCGAAAGTCTGTGTGTTTGTCTGTCACGCTTTCACGGTTAATCTACCGGTCCGATTTGGATGAAAATTAAAATGAAAGCAGTAAAAGTTACTGGGTCTAACATAGGCTACTTATTTTTTTCAGAAATCAGCTAAAGGGTTTTAAATAGGGAATGAAAGTTTATATGAAAAATCTAAACCGCTTGACCGATTATAATGAATTTTGGCATAAATATAGTTGATAATCTAAACTTAAACATAGGCTACTTTATTTTTCAAAAACCCTCTGGGGGTTGCAATGTAACAAAGCAGTTATGTAGTTGACGCGGTGAAGCCGCGAGCTAGTGTTAAGTATAAACTAACCGACATATAACTCCTAGTTCCAACAAATGAATTGGCCATAGAATCAATAAGTTGTCCAGAAACACCAAAATCACATATTTTTATCTCTCCATTACTATTCACTAGAATATTCGATGGTTTGACGTCTCTATGCATTATTGCGTGTTTGTCACGCAAGTAGCTCAAGCCTTTTAAAACAGCTGATGTTATTGTTCCTGTAAATAATTATATTTTAGTACAAGTTTTTAATTAAATTTACTTAAATCATTACATAAGAAATGACATTTAGACATGCTTAGTTAATGATAGTACATTGTATTATTGGATTTTCGCATTTCTATGTTTAAATGAAGATTTTAAATTTAAATGAATAATGCGTAAAATCCCATATTATGTTTTTTTATAGTCTTTTGGCTTCGCGTTGTATCCCACTCACAGCAGGGTAGGCAGAGGGAACCTAGTGTTAGGACAGTCCGTTACTCACTTTCCGCCGAATTCGGAGGCATTGCGTGTTGAATGGCGGAACTTAACGCCGCATTTCGCCTCAACACCAGAGCGAAGAAAATGAAAAAAATAAATATTTCCACACCTCGAGTGAGATTCGAACCCACAACCATGCGTTTACAGTCACACGCTTGTGCCACTGGACCCTGACTCGATATTTGGCTATTCATTTTGTTTTTGAAAGACTATTAAAATATATGCAACAAACATTAGTACAATATTTGATAATTTGAATAATATATCAAATAATCTAGTACATTATATGTATTTAAAATAATAACTGACTCATTTTCATGAATGAAATATAGCAGTATATCACCTTCAAGCACGTTTTAATGACAGCAATAAAAATCTGTTCAATTGTACAAGATATGTAAACAGACCATTACCACTTAAAACTTCTATATCGGTGACAGCAATAAACAAGAGAAGCAAAAAGAAGACAGTAATATTAAAATGTGCAATAGGTTTCTTTGGTTATAAATTACATAAATACAAATGGACTACAAATATCTTTAAATATTGGTACTAATTGTAAAAACAATAAATACATAGTTTTACATATATGTATATATTTTTGTATTATAAAATGTTTTGCATATTTTCACAAACAAGTAGATGCATTAAAATGCTTTTTATTATATTCAATACCCAAATTACTATATAAATATACTAAAATTATGAATATCATATGTATACCTAAAATTGATTCAGGAATCCTCCCAGCCTTTTTCAAAATCAAATCTAATGAACCACCATCCATGTATTCCATACATATTGAAATTTCACCATCACTATAAAAAGCTCCATAGAAGCCCACAATATGAGCAAAATTACACTCATGGAGCACTTTCAATTCTCTAATAATTTGTTTTTTAATTGCAGGTTTTACTTCCAAATGTATAAGCTTTCTAGCCATTATGAGACCTGTGGACTTGTGCCGGACTTTCATTACAACTCCTCCATTGCCTTGACCTAAAGATTTAAATATGCAGTTTTATTTCAAATAATACTTGCCATTATAAGACTACAAACAGACTTTAACAGTAAGAGTAAATTTTAAAGGGTCCAAATATTGTAAGCATTTAGCCATAACTATTTATCTGCAAATAAATCACATAAATTGGTCCAAATACATTTTAAAATCGAGTTTTGAATATTTCTCATAACATACCTAATTCACCTAACTTCTCAAAGTCATCATCACTGAGCTCCCCAATCTTTTCCTTTTGACACAGAAATACTTCTATTCTGCGCCTCTGTGTATCATCCATTTCAATTTGCTCTAACCTTTCTGTAAGGGCTTCAATACTAGTCTTTGACTTCCCTGCTAAACCCTGCCGCCTAAATTCATAGTTAAGTTAATAAGTCATCTATAAAATGTTGATAAATGCCTAATTTCTTTATTTTAATATATAGCGATATTAACAAGTTTAAATTTAACATAAGGATTGTGATAACATTGTCTCCTACTGATAATATAAACCTGTTTCATTATTAGCAAGACAAGTAGATTTTTTTCCATTTAAATTACATAATGATGGTTGAAGCTTGGTGCATGAAGAATACCAATGAAACATTCATTATACTTTATATTATATCAGTGATTAAGTTAGTCATCACTTCATAAGCAGAGAATTAAATATATACAACAATCAAGATTAGTGCATTAGATAACTAAATAAATTTCAATAGGGATTCTCGTGTAAACAGTATAAGGAGTAAAATAAAATATTTCTTACTCTGAAGCGGTTGCAGATTTCAGCTGAGGGGTCATATTAGACGGAGTAACAGCCGGAGCCGTATCTATAGACCCCGGTGGGAGGGTCAAGTTTAATTTATTCTTCGACATTTTGCTCATTTTTAACAAACCTTTATCAAGGCATTTAAATGAGCAATTGACGGCTTACTCACTAACAAAACACCGCACTAGTGATTCACTTTATACAAAAAAATATAAATTAAAACACAGGTCACAGTTACGTTCGCAAACACCCAATGTAAATTCTTCGTCTTCGCGCAATCGGATAATCGTTCGAAATAATGACAATTTGACATTTGTATCGATGACGTCAATTTATTTTTTCCTCGTTCTTTTTGGCGTAATTAGTAAATTTTAAAGGAAATTAATTTAGGAATATTTTTATTTCAATAAAAATGCATTAATGTTTTACACTACGTTTATTTAAGTAAACAAAATTATCTACATAGTAATATTTACATATTATCTAGCTATACTGATAAAATTATACATAAGCAAACTAATCCAAACTGCATTTGAACAAAATTAAAACTGTTAATTTTATTGCAATTATTTAGCAGTATGAAATTGACTTTCAAAATTTAATAAAACCATATTCATTTATTTGCAATCCATTTAACTATATTAAAACAAAAAAATATACTTAACAAATATTTAATTAATAGAATACAAAAAATACTATAGGTATCAAACCTTAATTAAAATGATTAAACTTAAATATTTAGTTGTTCAGTTAAAGATAAAATTATATTTTTTATTAAAATTATTTAATAAATAGGTTTAGGAAGTCTTTAATTTTGTTAAAAATGTATTTATTCCGGGTTGGTTTTTCTTTTCTGGCAACTTCTTGTTATCTACTTTAGGTTTTTTGCCATCTTTGTCATCAACTTTCCTTTTCTTTTTCTCGTTCTTAGGACTCTGTTCTTCTCCTTCAGGGATTTTCTTCTTTTTAACTTTTTTCTTTTCTGGTTCTTCACTTTCAGTAGCTGGCTGCAATAATGGAGTGGGATCATCCATGATCATAGCCAATTTTTGGAAATAATTCCATAAAGCATCAACACAGTTTTCTGGTTTGCCGGTTGGAGTCTCCCATAACAAACCATATAGCCTTGGCTTTAATTTTTCCATAGGTTTTTTCATTTCTGATTCGAATTCATCTTCCAAGTTCTTTAATTTAGCCTTTTGTGTTTCAGGTGACAGTGATAATACATCATCACCATCCATAGTAGCTTCCTGAAAACACAATGCTGTTAGAAGTCATTGAATTTTGCACAATGGTTATTTAGATTTGATTCCTGTGTGTGGATATTTCGAAATTTTAAATATATATATTTTCAAGTTTTGAAAAAGAAGAAAGATGTTGACACATCATGCCTCTAAGAATGTATTGTATTGTGTAAACTGGCATTATAGGAAAAGTAGATGCAGAAAAATATGCTAATTTAGTTAAAGTATGTCTTAATGTAAGCAATGAATTGAAAGGCTGATCAATTGGAACATAAAACAGATGTTATCTTAGCAACATATATGTCACTTAGCCTCACTGTTATAGAGAATTGATACTTTTCCCTTTATAATATTACAAAATATAAATATAAAAATACATTTAAGCTAAAATGATTACAACAATTATTTTACATTATTAGTTTTGAAATTGTAAACAAAACAGTGCCAAAGTGAATACCTCATCACTTAAATATCCATGTGGCACAAACACTTCATTATCAACCTCATATTCATCATTTTCTGGTTCCTCATCACTGTTGGCAACACTGCCATCTATACTCTCACCATCTTGTACTTCTTCCCATTCTTCATCACTGTCCACTTCATAATCTAAAAATTTCTGTAAAATGATAACATATGTTGTAATATTATTAAGTATAATAAACCTTATTTTGACATGATTAATACTTTAAAATATTCTAAGATTAAACATATATACATAATTTTTAAGATCAAGGTCAGTTGTGGTGCAGAGGGCAGTGGGACTGTAAATGCGACCGGTTGTGGGTTTGATTCCCACTCGAGGTGTGGAAATATTGAATAATTCCATCTTCTTCGCTCTGATATCGAGGCAGTCTTGAGTTCCGCTATTTAAATCGGGGGCGGCGGCGCCCAAATTCGGTGGAAAATAGGGAATGGTGTTTCAAACATTAGGTTCCTTCCCTCTGCCTACTCTACTATGATCGGGATATGATGTGATGGTAAAAAAAGAACTGACCAACAATCAAAATAGTATTCGGTTTGTCTCAACAAACACATAAATTAACATAAGAAATCTGTATAGTCAGTTCAATAGAAGCTACCAATGGCTTAGGACAAAAATTATTTTAACTATACATTTAGATAAATAAATCATTCCCCTGAGTGATAATTGCACCCACATTGTGCCACATGCACTACATTACATGTATATACAATCTATATGACAATATCCCATAAATATGTAAAAAGCTATTTATGTTTAACCCTATTGTTTTAGTCATACCTACAATACATACAAAAATGTTTTTTTTTTCTAGAATCAAAACTGTTAGTAAAGAGGAAAAATATTTGACTATGAAATTAACATAAAATGGTAATGTAACATTACGTATATAACAACAGATTTTTATTTTTCAATGAGTGACGTGTACATAAGTACTTGTAGCATTTTTCGTTATCATTATTCGAATTTTTGAACAACATTATTAAAAATGGAATATAATATTTAATGAAAATATTTTAAGCATTATTTTCAATTTTCACAAAAAATCTTTAAATGCTGTCCAAAATTTTTATTTATTAATATACCTCATCAGTTTTAAAAGGTTGTCTAGGATTGATACTAGAACTTTTCTTCCTCCATGTACCCCAGTATGGTGGGCGCCTGTTTTCATGAAACGCAAGAAGTTTAGGCCTGAGCTTTTCGCGAATTGTTGTATCACAGGATATGATTTCTCCTGCGCCATCCGCAGGGGGCAGCTCATCTTCTGAAATGTCAAAAAAATATTTATGAATAACAAAACATCTTGATATTATGCTTTCTAATTATGTTACTTCCAGTATAAATCTAAAAGAAAAGATAGGTATTTTTTAAAGTAATTGCTTGAATTAATTTTAAATGAATCAATTTACACCAGATTATTTGCAAACATTAAGTAGTTACCGTACTCAAAGATTTACCTTTAGATTGCACTACTCTACAGTAGTGTACAAAATGTACGATTTTATTAAATATATTCAGATGATGAATATACATGATTAATCTCTTTTAAAATAGATTCATGCTGAATCTGTAAGTATTCTGTTGTAATATTATAAATATTTTTTTTACACAGAAGTCTGGCATAACTAAGTTAATTTAATTAAGTGTAAGATTTATTTTAAAATATATAGTTTGTGTTCATATTAAAATATTAGCAAATAACACTCATATCTAAATCATGTTACTTACCAACAATCATAACATCATCATCTTTATCACTCAAAGGCCAGGTCTTTCCATCTCTCAAAGGTTTTTGTGAACCACTTTTCAAACTTTTTATATACAATGAACTTTCCGGAGCATTTTGTTCTTTCAAATAATCATCTAGAATGCTCCTATTTTCATCAGCTAAACAAACTCTAGTAGTTGGAGCTAATCTCATATCAGATTTTAAAGTAAAACTTGATAGTAGATTGTTCTTGCTAACTGGTCCGAGGGTAACTTGATCTTTGTCCCCTTTCTGTTTTGGAACGAAGAAACTGACAAAAGCCTCAGCAGCTTTCTTCTTTTTCTGTTCTTGTTCAAGCTTCTCTTGTTCTAGAGCTTCCTGCTTTTTTCTTTTCTCTTCTTCTCTTGCTTCTTTCTCTTTTTTCTTTTGTTCCTCCTTCTCTTCTCTTTCTTTACGCTTTTGTTCCTCTTTTTCTTCTTTAAGCTCTGTAATGTAACATATATAATTTACGAGTGCTTAATACATTTTACATAATTTACAAGTGCTTAACACTTGTATATTAAAAGTGCTTAACACTTGTATATTAAAACAATTAGGTATGTTATATACAAACATGTTACATGAATTTGTATATATTTATGTTATGTAATTTATTTACATATGCAAAAAATGTATATGTATGTTTGTATTTTTTACAATTCTATTATATATTTTCTTTTTAACTGCTTAATGCAGTAAAGAGTATAAAATGACTATATTAATGTAGGATATATGAACATAGAAAAAAACATACTTTTCTCTAATTCCTTCTGTTTCTCCTTTTCTTCCCTTTCTTTTCTTTTCTGTTCTTCTTTTTCTTCCTTCTCTTTTTTTCTTGCCTCCTCTTTTTCTTCTCGTTCTCTTTTCTTCTGATCCTCTTTTTCTTGTCTCTGTTTAGCCCTTTCTTCTTTTTCTTGCTGCCTCTTTTTCTCTCGGTCTAGCCTTTCTTTTTCCCGTTCTTCTTTCTTTTTTGCAGATTCCAATTTCTTTTGGAGCTGTAAATTACAATTAATAAATATAATACACAAACTTTCTTTAGAAAATGTTTAATAAGATTTTTTTAATACTTTTTACAATTTTAACTTTCTAATGTTAAAAAGTCACTTATTCATTGTGACCTATAAATTTGTCATATTAAAATGGAAATAATTTGCGTAATTATTAATTTGTACATCTATTTGCTTCATAACAGATGTATTTTAATTTATAAGTCATGTATATAACAGACATATTCAGTAACAGTAAAAATAAAAATATATAAAATAATATAATTTTTTTAACAACTTGCCCATATTTATGCAAAAATATGTATAAAAATTAAATATATGTACTTTTCATGCATGTAAGCATGCAATAATAATAAATAATTTTATTAAAATAATTAAATAGAGAAATGCTTTAAAATAAATGGTAAAAAAGCAAACTCAACATACTTGTTTAGGTGTCAAATTAATATTTGTTGCTTCAGTCATTGAAACATCACCTTGGCTGTTTGTAATAGATACATTTCTTGCTGAGCGTCTTGGTGTAGATGGACTGGAGTTAAATGATTCATCACAGTTACTTACTAAAGAAGTATTCGAGTTTTTATCATCAGTCTTTGATTTAATTCTATCACTTCTTTTAGGTGTAACTGCTTCCTCTAATTTACTGTGCTCTTTCAAGTCGCAGTCATCCTCACTAGTATGCCCCTTATTAGCTGCTTCAGGAGATTCATTCCCAACTTTACTACTTGAATTCGAATCTTCATTTTTATTTTCTTTTTTCTTTTCACTTTTATCCTCTTGTTCTTCATCTTGTTTTTCATCAGACTTTTTTGACTTTGTGGATTTATTGATTGAACTTGTTGCTGAAGAATTGGAATCTTCAAGTAATATAATATTTGTATCATCATCTTTTTTATTATCTTTTAAATCTTCACTTTTGTCAGTAGCCTTTTCTTCATTAGACTCAACACAATGTGTTTCCTCGGCTTCATCAACTTCCATTTCTTCCACACTTTCAACTCCTTTATCGCTGTTTTCAGTCGCTGAAGTACTCTCATTATTTACAATAGATCCATTACTTATATTTTTCTTTGAAGTCTTACTACTTTTTCTTTTCTTTGCAGCTTTGGACTTTTGCAATTTTTTTTTCCAAGCAGTGTCAACAAGTTTCACAAATGGATTAAGCTGCTTGTCTGATTGTTTGTCTTGTGGAGCATCTTTACTGTCATCGTCACTTATTACTACCAGTGGTTCGTTCAAGACATTTTCTTTTGTAACCTTGCCAACTTTTGTCACTGGTTCGGGCTCGGGAGCAGATAATTTTCGTTTTCGTGTCTGAGGGGAAACCGATTTTGGTGATACATCACTAATTATCTTAAATGGAAGACGAGCTTGCTTAAGAACTTTCTTTGAAGGAGTTACTTCTTCGCTATCTGGAGATTTTTGTGTCTTCATGTTTATTTAATAAATATAACACGTATACAGCTAAACTTAACGTTGCTGTATAATATTAAAACAATATTTATAAAGAAAACAATCACATTGCAATGTACAGTTTTGTTAAAAAGTTTGACAGGAACAAGAAAACGCGGGAGTTTAACATACGTTCAGAATTTTCAAACCTTTATATTATTATTTTTTTAATTTCAAAAAAAATATGAATGAATTATATTTTATGTATAATGTAACTAAGTAAGACAATATAGTTTATATACATATTAATTTTAAAATTTATCTTATATGTGAAAAAAGCACAACTACTTTGGTTACCAATGAAATCTCAAGATTTTTAATATTTATTATTAGTCTGTGCTCCATAAGTATTCAACTATTCATTGTTCACAACTTAAGATCATATAATGTCATTGGCTTCGTTGAGTCAATTGACATTGACTTTTACGTAGTACTTTTACAAACAGAACGAAAACGAAATCGACTAATCAGTATGAAATCACATTCTGTTTAATTGCTCTAAACTTAAATACTCCTTGTATGATATTCTTCCCTCTAATATACAGCGTCCTGTTAATGTCAAATGTTTGGTATCTCCAGTTTTTAGTCCTTTTATTAGAAAGTTTGCTAAGTTTATTGTAAATAATGACATTAAGTTATAGTCGATATTTTAACATCACTTACTTGGCTCTCATTAGTTATTCTATTATCTTTGTACATTTATATATTACTATAGCTTTTCATTTGTTTCAGGTTTGTACCAAACCACTTTATCATCCGTTGTTTACATATCATCAGTTTACATAATCCTACGAAATTTCTGCTTCATCGCACTCATGTTTTCCCTACCATACGTGACACTGGCAGATTATTTTGCGTCTATCATCGTAAAATCAGTCCATTAAAGAAAAAAAATTGGTATGAAATATCGCAATGACTTGCTGAAAATAATTTAAACAAGCTTGCTTTAAAATAAGTTGTTTTTACTCTACATTTATTACTTTTAAAATTAGTTATATTATAGAAGCCACGATAGCTCAGTGTGAATGCGTCTTGCTGTAACGCGATCGTTTAGGTTCGACAATCACTTAATGAGTGTTTTTATTTAAATTATTATAATGTCTCCACAATTCGCAAATTTTTCAATTCGGATAAAAGCGAAGGTCGGAATATAATTGTTTTTTCGCGGGTAGTTACGAATGTGCATAGACGTGTTTTATGTTAGCTCTGCATTAATTTTAAATTAAAAATACAATTAAGTGTACAAATGTGCTAAAATTTCGAGACCTGTGCTAAGTTGATCGCAACTAAACTTTCTCACACACTTTCTTCACTAAGTAATCAAAATAACAATGGAGACACCAGTAGAACAGCTTGTCAAAAGTATGGAGGAACTCTCCTCTATGTTTGCCTCACGTATGGGTGAGTTTGAGAAGAATCTACCTCTAACTAGTTCTGCAACATACACGCCTACTATAAAAACATTAGCTAACGAGTTTAACACATTTAAGGCCTTTGTATGGAAAACACTTGGCCTCCTTAAATCTCAAGTTGAACTTGTTGTGCTTAATATGGACCGCTTGGAGACCCAGTCTAGAAGAAAAGTTCTTCTAATACATGGAGTGAAGGAGAACAAAGATGAAAATGTGCCACAGAAAGTCATTGACATATTAACCAGCCAGATGAAGTTGTCAGACGTAAGATCTACAACTATTGAATCCTGCCACAGACTGGGTGTTAAAAAGGACTCTGCCCGGCCTATTATCGTCAGGTTTACGAATATGCAATTCCGTTCCGCTGTGTGGAAAGCTAAAACATCATTAAAAGGTTCAAAAATCACTGTAACAGAATTTTTAACAAAGACTCGACAAGAGGTATTCATAGCAGCTCGTAAACATTTTGGAATAAAAAAATGTTGGTCAGCCGATGGAATGATTATTATTTTAACACCTAATAAAACTAAATGTAAGATTTCTTCGCTGTCGGAACTTAAAAAAATAATTCAACAATGTTCTGCTATGAAATCCTCGAGCATTAAGTAAATTTGTTTTCACATATTTAATGTTTACTATTAGTCAAGTATTTTTTTTTACTTTATCCTTATTATTTGTTGAAGGGTACATTCTGCATGCATCCTTACACATACTATTGTTTTTTTTTTGTTTTTTGTAACTTATTATCACTATTTTGGCTGATTGTCAAGTGAATACAACTTTGTTGTCATGTCATTAATGTAACAGATTAAATATTCGTTTGTCATTGTGTTGTTTACATTTGTTCATGTATTTAGTTTATGGTTATATTTTATATTTATTAATTTATAGTGGTTTACTAAGTACTTAATAGTAATTAGTATTTAATAAAATATAAGTATTTAATAAAATTTTGTTGTCAAGTCTTTAATGTAATACAGACTAAATATTGTTTTAAGACTGCTTATAGTCATTATGTTGTTTACTTTTGTTCATGTATTTAATCTATAGTTATGTTTTATATTTATTAATGTATACTGATTTACTAAGTATTTATAAGTGATTAATAGTTAATTTGTTAGTGCCTCCTTTTGTTTTAAATAATATTATCAATTTATACAATATTTTTCTTAGTGTAAACTTTTTATAGAATCAATCTGTGCAGGTGGATTGAAGTTTTAGCAGATATTTGCATATATTCTATCCCTTTATAACATTTACATTTATTTTATATTATTAGTTTTACTTTTTTTATTTTATCATTTTTTTATATTTATATATCTTGTATTGTTTATTATATTCATTTTATATATTATTATTTCAGTATATTATATTTTTTATTAATTTTATAAATTATATTATAAACTTTATTTCATTAGTTTATTTATATATTTATACACAATAAACTATGTACTGTAATGATGAATACTTTTCTTGCTCTTCCAGCGATTATAATAGCGCTGAAAGTAATAATTCATCACTTTCAGATTTTGAACCACTTGTAGATAAATTATCGAAGATTTTTGACAATCCATCTAATTCTCTTTCCTTAGTGCATATCAACGCTCAGAGCATTCCTGCTCATCACACAGATCTTCTCACATCCTTTGGCTCCAGTGTAGTCGACTGCATTCTGGTATCTGAAACCTGGTTAAAACCATCCCTTCCTTCTATTAGTTATTCTATTCCAGGTTATCAGCTATTTCGGAATGATCATACCATACAAGGTGGGGGTGGCGTCGGTATCTACCTTCGCAACGACATCCCTGCCACTATAATTTCTTGCACTCCTAATCAATCTATAGGTACTCTTGAATATCTTTTTGTAGAAATTACGTTACACCATAAAAAAATTCTTCTAGGAGTTTTGTACTCCCCGAATGATAAAGTGAATTATTTTAGTGATTTGGAAAGTGCGTTTGAATATCTTTTACCCCAATACGAACATGTTATCTGTATGGGTGACTTAAATACATGTCTTTTAAAAAATGATGCCAGATCTGCTTTGTTAAAATCTTTAAATGAGTCGTACAACTTACACATTCTTCCTCTCTCTTGCCCCACTCACTATTTCCCTCACTGTCGACCTTCTCTAATTGATATTATGTCAGTCTCTAATCCTAATCTCGTTCTTTCTCATGGCCAAATAACTTCTCCTTTCTCTTTTCATGATTTAATTTTCCTTTCGTATAAATTACGCCCCCCCAAGGTTAGAGACAAAATACTTCTTCTACGCAACTTGAAGCATATGGATCTAGTTCGCTTAAGAGAGGACGTGGAAAACATCGACTGGTCTCCCATAACCTCGTCAACAAATATTGACTGTATGGTTGAATATTTAACCTCCAAATTGATTTCTATCTACGACACACATGCACCTGTGAGACCAGTTCGAATGAAGCATGCACCTGCCCCTTGGTTAACACCTAACATTAGAAAAGCTATGTCTAGACGTAATAAAGCCAAAGCTGTAAACAAAAAACATCCTTGTACCGAAAACCTAGCTGCTTACAAAAAACTGCGTAACATTTGCAACAGAATGTGTAGGGATGCCAAACGTCGCTATATTCATAACACCATACAGAATATGTGTCAAGCACGAGTTTGGAGATTCTTAGAGTCGTTTGGAGTGGGCAATTCCACTAATACTAATTCAATATCCATGGATCTCAATGATTTAAATTCTTTTTTCACAACTCCTCCTTTAAGCATAAGCCCCCAAACTAAATCCGACACACTTATGTTTCTATCACATATCTTTCTACCAGACTTACCTTCCTTTTCTTTTGAAACTGTAAGTGAAGATGTTGTCAAGAAGTGTATCAAATCCATCTCCACCAAAGCCTTTGGCAATGACAACCTGAGTCTCGACATGATTCTTCCCGTGTTGGAAATCATTGCACCAGTCGTCACGCACATTATAAATTTCTCACTGACATGCAATGTTTTTCCTGCTCAGTGGAAGAATGCTTATGTCGTTCCTCTACCCAAAACATCTAATCCCACCAGCGTCACTGATTATCGTCCAATATCTATCCTTCCAATCCTATCCAAGGTCCTTGAGTCCGTCGTCCACAAGCAACTTTACTCTTTTCTTTCCTCCAATAACCTTCTATGTCCTTACCAGTCAGGCTTCCGTCCCCTCCACAGCACAGTTGGTGCGCTGCTCAATATCACAGAGGACATACGGGAGGCTATGGATAATACTAAGCTCACTGTAATGGTACTTCTGGATTTTAGCAGCGCCTTCAACTCTGTTGATTTTGATATACTTTTGGGCAGTCTTCGTGCAGTCAATCTTTCTACCTCAGTTATTAACTGGTTTCGCTCCTACCTTTTCGGTCGTCAGCAGTGTGTGAGAGCTAACGATACTTCATCATCGTGGCTAGAACTCACAGCTGGCGTTCCTCAAGGCGGCGTTCTTTCTCCTCTTCTTTTTTCTGTTTTTATTAACAACATCTCCAAAGTCATTTCGTCTCCCTACCATCTGTATGCGGATGATCTGCAGTTATACCAGCACTGCAGTTTAAACGATTTGCCCGAGGCCATCGGTGTTTTAAATAAAGATCTTATTACTATTGAAGCTTGGGCCGAATCGTTCGGTCTGCTAGTAAACCCTAAAAAGTCTCAAGCAATTATTATCGGCAGCCACAGACTTAGAAACAAATTAGATTTATGTTCGGCACCAAAAATCATGTACTCGGGAGTCGAAATTGAATATTGTGACAAAGTTAAGAATTTAGGTCTAACTCTTGATAGTAACATGTCCTGGAAATCACATATTAATGATGTTAGCAAACGCATGCATTTTTCATTTCACTCTCTTAAGCGACTCCAATACTTTCTCCCGTTTAAAACCAAAATTATGCTTGCTCAATCACTTCTCCATCCAATTCTAGACTACGCCGATGTGTGCTATTTGGATGTGACTGAGGAGCTACTTAATAAGCTAGAACGTCTTCAAAATCTCGCTATACGATTTATTTATGGTCTGCGTAAGTTTGACCACGTTTCCCACTTTCGAGTTCAGCTTAACTGGCTCCCTGTCCGCCTTCGCCGAGATATGCATATCCTTATACTCCTCTTCAAGATCCTTAACTACCGTAATTTCCCTTCTTACTTACGTTCCCGCTTTAGTATCCTTCCTTCTCCCACGCGCTCAAGGAGGTCGTATGTCATCCCGACACTTGACATTCCAAGGAGCAATACCAAGTTTATGCAGAGATCCTTTTCTGTTTATGCCGCATCTCTTTGGAACCAACTTCCAAAACCTATTCAGCAAAGCCCATCCATTACTTCCTTTAAATGCCTATTAAAAAAACATCTACTTTCAACTTTAACATGACAGTGGTTATAAATATATGTATGTTAATTCTACTACATTTTATTGGTATGTATGTATGTATGTATGTTTGTATGTATGTATGTATAAGTATCTATTTTTATATATATATAATTATATATATACTTATTTAAGTATTTATATGTACTTATTACTTTTTATATGTATATACGTTTTTATTTATGTATGTTATTTTTTATATATTTTTTTCACTTAAACAAAACCTTTTTCTTACTCATTTTAAATTTGCACAGTTTTCTATCTCGCTATTTGCTACTCATCCACATTCACGGGTTGACTGGAAGAGATCTCTTCAAGAGATAAGTCCACCTTTGTACTTTATTTGTTTCTCTCCCATGTATTTTCTTTTATTTATTTTTTTGTGCAATAAAGAGTATATATATATTTATTAGTTACTTTCTGCCTACCTAAATAAAATATTAAATAATCTCGCAAGTCTCACTGAGTTCTTTTGCTATTTCTTTTCTCTAGGAGTTTTTATTTAGTTGAAAATGGATGATCTTTTACATCTTTTGTGGTGTAATGTATTAAAACAAAATAATACCTGTATTTTTCAATTAAAAATATGATATTTTATATTTCAATATTTAGTAACATAGTCATAAATCACATATTTTTTCGAATGTTTCTCTTTTTGAAATAATCATTGTGTCACTTTTAAATCATTTCATTTTGAGTATTGAAATATAATGAAGTTTGTCACTTCAAACTGTACTACGTAAAAACATCTTATTTAATAATAACAAGCCAAAAACTAAACAAATAAATGTCAAAAACAAAAATTAAATTTAGGGATGTTTCTTATGGTTTACAAAAATTGAGAGATTTTCTACTCGGAAGGAAACACACACTACACGGTCGTTTTCCACCAATGGTAGCTCCTCGGACTTTGCCACCAGCTGAGGTTCCACGTGGTCCTGAACTCAAGTATTCTGATATATATTATACCCAAAGAAGTGCTTTCAATTCGGTTCATCCTCCTGTTATTGCGCCAGTGGCTGAAGGACCGCCGTTGATCAAAGATCAAAGAAGGCCTCCTCGTGGAGCTATGCCAGCTAGTGCTGTGAGTTTCTACAATATGAACTTAAGAATTAAAAATAAAAAAATGACATGGTTACGTAGTGTAATTTATAATTCCTTAAGGATAATAAAAAAATGTGTAGTTTTTAGATAATATTCCTTGCATTAAATTTAAATATTTGTATATGCCTTTTAAATATTCATTCATTTCTTTAATCTTAAACACTTATATAACAGTTTTACACTTTATCCTGCACATATCCCCATACATAGCAGAGCAGTTAGAAAGAACCTAGTGCCAAGAACGTGGGACTTTTTGGCCAAAATCAAGACGTTACGTGTTAATATCGGAATTTACCACCGTGCTTTATAAAAGTAGAAATGAAAATAATTAATTCTAATAATGATAAGGTCATTTGAACGAGCCCACAACCATTACGTGTACAATCAGACTCTGCTGTCCAACTGCACCACGACGGCCGCAATATTAATTAAATATTATTATTATTATTGTAATGTTTGTATTTCATACAGATTTCTTTCAATTTCGCACCAACGCCCGGCCCCGCCTGGTGGTGGGATGGGCATTGCTACTATGAAGAAGTACCAGAACCTCCACCTCCAATACCGCCCGCACAAGAGGACGAGTCCCTCTGTCCTAAACCGGAAGAAAAATAGTATAATAATTAAAACATTAAATTTATTTTAACTGTTTATTATTTTTACGTAAATAATGATATCCGCAGGTGTTTTTATATATTTTAGTTGATAAATTAAAACTTCCTTTTTTGAAAATATATTTTAACGGTCACCAAGAAATTCAAATAATGTTACTTACATTATAGAGATATTTTTTAAATCTTAGATTAACAACTATAATATTTTTAATATTTTTTAGCTTTACGCTGTATCCTGCAGGGTAGGCACACAGCAGGGTAGGCACACAGCAGGGTAGGCACACAGCAGGGTAGGCAAAGGGGACCTAGTGTTAAGTCACTCCGTTCACCACTTTCCGCCGAATTCGGAGTCTATTCGTGTTAAGTGGCGGAACTTAACGCCGCGCTTTACCTCGACACCAGAGCAAAGAAAATGGAAATATTAAATATTTCTACTCCTCAAGTGGAAATCGAATCCACAATCAGTCGTTTACAGACACGTTTGTGCTACTGCGCCACGACTGGCCCCCAAACATTTCAAAATTAATTTTACATGTTTATTATTGTAATGTTTACCTAAAGGTAGTTAGTTATGTATGATACATGTTAACGAAAACAGTCACGTTTAGCCACAAATATTTGCTGACGTTTGCTAAAAAAATTAGACCTTTGAATTTTGATGTCATAATAACGTTTCTATGTACTTGCCAGGATAAAGGTGGGTGCTACGTTTTAATATTAAATTGAGGCAGACGTAGCGCAGTGGGACCGCGTCTGTGAACGCGATAGTTGTGGGTTCGATTCCAATTTCCGACACGATTAATAATTTTAGCTTCACGCTGTATCCCGCACGCAGCAGGGTAGGCAGAGGGAACCTAGTGTTAAAACATTCCGTTCCCCACGTTCCGCCGAATTTGGAGGCATAGCGCGTTAAGTGGCGGAACTTAACGCCGCAAATAATTAATTAAAAGTTTTTATTTGCTTTTAACTCTCTTCATTTTATGTTGTGTGGCTCAATACGCAATGTCTCGATTTTCAGGCCGAAAGTGGAGGGCGGAGTGTCTTGATACTAGGTCCTCTCTGACTACTATAGCGGATACGTGAAAAAGCGTGAAGGATAGACCTTCATGCTTTAAAACAAAACTATAGTAATTGAACAATACACTAAAAACAAGAAAAAATGTTACTTCTCTTGTACTTACTATTTCTTCACAACACATCAGGTCAACGACATCAGGTTTATGTTGTGGGATCTAGATTCGCTACATGTATGTAAAGATTTCAAGCAAACAGTTTCAGGAAGAGATTGGTCAAAATAGCATCTATATTTGCGTTGATTAATCGACAGGAGAAGATAATAAAATCATGGTAATTGCGAAAACAATGCATCGTTTAACTGCGAACAAACATTGGCGTTGCTAGATCATCGTAAGACCTCCTCTTATAAATTATTACCGATATGTATTTATTAATTAATATTTATATTTTTACAATTTCGTATGACAAAATAGGTATTATGTGTATTAAATGAGATTCATGTATATCAACAGATATAACAGTATATCAACAGATATAACACATTCATAGTAAGTTTTAAAGCACTTTTGTTATAGTTTTTTATTAAAAAGCATTTTTTGTCTGCTTTTTAATATAAACTTCTTTTGCAAGCTATTTCACAAAAATTGCTACGAATAAGTACCGTCTGATTGAATTTTAGGACTTAGATTGTCTGTAGGTACCTACTATGTTATGGATTGTCCTCCCCTCACCCTATTTTGTTGCAATGAATCTTAGGAAGCAATGTAGGCGCAAGTAAATACGTAATTATTTCTCAAGATTGATGGTTTAACAGATTATTTGTAATTTTAGCAGAACGTTGTTTTAACAAGGCTTGTCTAATATATTTTGTTCTTAGGGAATTGCTTCTTTACAACTTATAAGCGTTTAGTACTTTAGATACTATTTTTCTTATTCTTCAGTATATAATATCGAAGAAATAAAAGTAACAGTTTTTATTTTGTTTTTGTTGGATGTATTTCTTGAATGATCAGAAAGTTGGCATACGCTATAGAATATTTATTTATCTCAACAATGATTTAAATATCTGTAAAATTACGATTTGAGATAACAAATTTAGGCTATCATAGTTATTGTATATACCTACTTGACCGCATCTTCCGCATCTAAGGACAAAAATACGGAAAACCTAATAGTAAGTTTTTTTGACGTGTTTCCCATTTTTCTAAGAGACGCAAAATCCTATACAACATTTTCTAAACAAAAAATTGAATCAGAATAGGAAAAATCATTTAAGTATGAAGTTAGAACATATTCGAATGAACGAAATTGCAGGGTTAAATTGCATTTACGGTCAGCCATCTTCCAATTGCGTTAGCGTCAGTTGGAGCGTGATGTAACACTTTATTAGAACAACTGTTATATCCAACTATATTTTTAATCTGTGGTGTTTACTAATCGCCTATACAATCCTATTGGCGGGACATTAAAAAATAGTGCGTCATATAAAAAATAATATTGTAAATTATGAAATATAGTTAGTTGAAAAAGTAAATATGTATAAATACTTATATCAGAAAGTAAGTTTTACTAAATGCCTTTAAATACATCACTCGTTACTTAAAGTCCTGCTTATGCTGCTTAATACCCCGTAGATGACACAGCTGCGTATAAAAAGGTAAGTAGCGTAAGTATACATACATAGTATTCTTTTCAGGATAACCCCATTAAGTAAAATAATATATTAAATAATAATAATTAAATGTATATAAAACATAATTTGCTTTGAAATTTTGAAATATTTTATTTTATTACGGTGTGAGTAAAAGATAGGCCATGAAAAAATAGATATAACACTGGACTAGACTGTTTAATTTGACAGATTACATAATCGTTGCCAACTCTAAGTTATAATAACTAAAAATTGGAGACATAAAATGACTGATGAATGATGATTTATGATTTTTTTAAAATAACAATTATTAAAGGATAAAATAGGACTTTTACTCCTTATAGATTGTATTTAAAAATATCTATGTTACAGTTTTCAATTTTTAAATGTTTCACAAATTGGGTTACAGATACATACCTACCTAAATATATTCAATATGGTAACGTAACTTTTCATACAATACGTAGGCAAATGTTTTATTCATATTCCCTCACGTGGTCGCTGTGTCAAGGAAAATTGTGTAAGACAAACTCAGATATGCACTTGAATTATTTATTAAGTATTTTCATCATATATTGGACCTTTATTTATGGTAGCATATTTATTTTTAAAATTAATTAAAATTTAGACTGTAATTAAAACAATGTCACGGCCAATTGTGACTTAGTGGGACATCACTTGACTGCAATCTTCATTGTTTGTGGATCCTGTCCCGATTCAAAAAATATATATTTAAAATAATTTTCTTTGTCTACCCTGTGAAAGGCAAATCGTGGCATTAAGTTTTCCTACTCAATCCCATGCATTTAGTTCGAGTGAAAAGTGGAGAAAGAAGTCTCTTGATACCCGCTTCTATATAACAACCCTGCTATAGGTACGTAAAAAAATGTGAAGCTGTTTTTTTTTCAAACAGTCTTATAATAGGTACGTACCTCTATTGTAATGTAATTATTGGTAAATATAATTTATTTTTCTATTTATTAATAGCGAAAAGTGAATAACACTTCACTTATAATCTTAATTAAAATGTTGATAAATATAATTCATTTGGGCCAGTCGTGGCGCAGTGACACAAGCATGTGACTGTATACGACTAGTTGTGGGTTCGATTTCCACTCGAGGAGTGGAAATATTTAGTATTTCCAAATTTCCTCGCCTGGTGTCGAGGCTAAGCGTGGCGTTAAGTACCGCCATTTAACACGCAATGCCTCCGAATTTCTGCCTACCCTGCTGTGTGCTGAAGCTAAAAGATAAATATATTTTTTGAGGAATTTTGTGTGGAAATGTGAAGAGTAAAAAATATAAATTCGGAAAATTAACGAAAGGAAGCACGTATTGCGTGTGTTATACGCCTTCACCACGACGACAGTCAGGACGAATTGTTTTTTCGAATCATTACTAATAGTAATAATCAAATTTACCTATTCAAATATGTATAGCAGAGTTTTCTTTTTAAATTATGTACATAAGTATGTACGTATGTGATACGTCTTGAAAATATTGTTGCCATTTCCAACATCATGATTTATTTCTATTTTTTATAAAAAATAAATATTAAAATTATTATATGCAAAGGCAATAAAATACGTATATGTAATTAATAGTGTAATTAATAGTGTTATACTGATTCTGATATTTTCGTTTAATTCTTATATTTAAAATGATTAATCTTAAAACGTATCCATCTACGATACGATACATACTGGTTGTCAGTTCAATCTCCAATCGGGTGAATAGATCATCCTACAATGTTTTGAATTCAGGTGTAAACGAGAGAATGGAGTGTCTTGATAGTAGATTTTCTCTGCCTAGTATGCTAACCTAACTGTATTTTTAAATTTATACTTTTAAGTCTTATCTATATATTTTATCTTTATCTATATGGAGTCATATATAAAGACCGTTGTTAGTAAATCACTATGTTCTACACTTTTCAAGTATCTGGAGAATATGCTTTTTAATAATTATAATTAAAAATATTTTATAAAAAATGCATGTTTTATCTACTCACAAATATGTTTAATACGTCAACGCCTGATTTGTATTGTGAAATCAATATGCTATCATAAATTATAGATTTTACTGTTTACGCAAACAATCTTGCAATAAATGTCTATTCTACTCTAAAAGCCGAAACGTTTGAACATCTTTTTACAACGTAGCGCTTATTAGACTTTAGATCAAAGAGCTCTACAGTCTACAACGTTTATGGTTAGTGATTAGGGTTAATCTGAAGTCTCTATAATATCTACCTATTACCGCGCGCTCCGTGCAACTCTCGTCAGCGCATGAGCGAGAACGCGGAGGACGGCCCAGTCAGTTAGTACCTCCGGAAACACTGTAGCTGGCATACGTATCGGTAAACGCTCGGGCGGCTGAAAATCAGTTATGACTGATTCCTTTGAATTCCCGCCAAGGCTCTAAGAAGTGGGTATTTCCAAAAATATTCCAAAAGCCACAATTCAACCAATGTTGTGTAAACAAAACGTTTGAACTCTTGTGACGCCAGCGTTGTATCGCCGTTGTGAACAGAACCACCTGTGAGACATTTTTACTTCAAAACAAAAACGTCAAAATGAGGGAGGATTTGGAAACGGCTGCTCTGAATGAAAGGATAGAGGAGTTCAAGAGTGACCCAGAGAAACTGCGTCAGGCCTCAGAGTTCGTGGATGAACTCATACAACAGGCCAAAAAAGAGGCCGAGTTAAAACTGAAAGAGAAAGAGAAAAGCAAATTTGTAAGTATTAATGTATATTTATCCCGGTAAGGAAAACAATATGTGGGATTGATAGGGCGGTAAGTGTTATTATAGGAGTAGAGCTGCTATAGAGTGCAATATAGCTTCTTCGGTAGCAACGCTGTCATCTTAAATTATCTTGAACACAATATCGAAACACCTTGCATGCTTATCACATTTTTTGAATTTTCTACGACTATTGTCATTTCGAGGACAAGTTTTTGAAATTGCTTTAAAGTTTCCTTAAGTAAAATAAATTTATTTAAAAATATTTATTCTGACAGCACAAACATATCTAATAACTAAAGTCTATTTATATGAAGATTTTCTACTGTTTCTCTGCACTTCATCTTTCAAGTAGATATTATAGCATATGACAATTTTTTATCGTTATTTTCGCACTCGATAAACAATATTTAGTTAAGCAGGAAAATTTGATATTTACGAGATTAGTGAGCAATTGGCTTACGTTTATCAGATAAAACTATTTTTCAAATAAGTGTATGTCACACATAGACGTTTGATCGATACTTCTGACTTCACTTTACATTTTAGGGCTTTGCAAAGCTTGTTTGACCTATATACAGATGTTATGTATGTATCGTAATATATTGAAGCTATCAGTTGCTTCACGTGCTTTCCTGCAAAATCGGAGAGAGCCCAGTGTCAAAAAACATTGCGTTCTCCACTTTCTGCCTGAAATGGAGACGTTGTATGTTAAGTGGCGGAACTTAACGCCGTGCTTTATCTAAGGTGCCAGAGCGGAGAAATGTAAGTAATATATACTTATGCCCCGAATGGAAATCGAACCCACGACCGTCATGGTTACAGTCAGATGCTGTCACACTGAGTCACCGCAGCTTGAAAGTTGACGTTATCGATCTTTTAATATTGAAATAGAATATATTGTTTAACCACGCACATTAATTTGTGGTTGTATAATTAAAGCGGACGTTATTTGACGGCGAGTATTAAAACGGTTTAATATAAAAAGTATTCATAAACGTTTTCATGACATACATAAATAAAGCTTAAGAGTATGCATGCATGCATGCATGATAGTATCCAATGCGATCGTAGGTTCAAATCTCATGTGAGCGAGCAAACTAAGATTACAAAAGGTTTTTCTTATTATTAAATTATTTTATTATTATAAATAGCTCTTTGTCTATCACAAGAAAAAAATAATTAAATAAATATGTACATTAAATACGTAAACACGTTCCTAAACATAGTATAACAATTAAATATTAATACGATAAATTTTCTATTTATTTTCTATTTTAAAAGAGGCCATTTTGGTTTAGTAGAACAGTGTGTCTTTGGTAAACGGTTTTGGGCTCGACTCGCGCTCAGGGGAATAATTATATATTATTTACATCTGGTACCACTCTGCTCCGCTCTGGTGCCCCTAAAAGAAAATCTAAATTCCTGGTGGAAAGTGAAGAACGAGAACGAGAGAGTCTTGACACTATATTCTTTGTGACTACGCTATTATGCCAGCGTGATTTTGTCAGCTGCTTTTTCTTGCTTATTGAACCAAGAACTATGTAGACGGTTACAAAAGAGGCCAAACCCATTCCACACTATATTTGAAGATGTAGCGAAGATACAATAGGTTTGTCGGAACGCAATGGGAATGTATTCTTGTTGGTCTTAGTAAATACTTATACTTTTCGTATAATAAATACTTATAGCATTCCACACCTTCCACGTAGTGTCTCAATAGAAGAAGAGACTGGAGTGACTTGTCACTAAGCTTACATTTTAAAAAGTAATTAATACAATAAATAAATTGAACATATTATAATTGTTTAAAAAATTGAAACCAAATGATATGTTACACATTATTGCTTTTCATGAAAACCTTACTAAAATAAATAATATTTTAATCAAAATCGAACATCTGTTAATCAAAATGATATCAAAGTAATTATTATATTAGGAGGTACCTAACTTATATAGATTTCGAGACATGTCTAAGCTTTTTTAAAGAATTTGAGAACTTTACATTATTTAGAAGTAAAATTATTTCATAAAATAAAGCCATGGGGATCCGTTTAACTACGTTACATAATTATGCAAAGCAAGGAGTGAATGAATTTGAAAAATCTAATTACGATAAAAGTCTCTTTAAAATCTATCTTTTAGTGCGATATGCGAAAAAAACATATTCTACGACGAGTCAATTTTTGATATAAATGAACATCTTTTGTTCAATATACAATTATCGAGCACTGTGTTTGAGGAATTTTAATCGTCGATCTTTTAATGAAATAACTTTACGAGTCACGACCTTCCTAAGCTTAGCGTAAAGCTTATAAAATCATGAAATAGTTGTAAATCAAAGAGATTAAATCGTTATAACGTTGTAGTTATTGCGTACGTTTATTTAGTTATTAAATGTATTTTTATTAAAATACATTTTATGTCGGCATGTCGCATTACTGTGCACACGGAGATTGTAAGTTCGATTCAGACTCAAGAAAATGTTAAAAATATTTTTGTTTCTGTTTGTCTCTCTTGTTAGACAAAGCTTAGCGTTAGGTTACGCAAACTAGGATACAATCAAACTGTTCTGTAAACTCAACGGTTTTACGTTGAATAAGTGATCAAATTTTTTTTTTGACTATAAATTAATCTTACAATATTTTTTATTGTTTTGGTTCATTTTAACATATTCTTTCTATAACATTTATTGAGAATAAATTAAAAGGAAAACTCCAATTAAGTTAACAGATTGGTCCGTTCGCTTTGGGACATGTGATGTCATTTTAATACTGAAAATATATTCCTTTAAAAACTATATACTTACATTAATATGTAGATTTCAGCGAAACGAGCGTGGGCCATAAATTTAATTATTAGTAATTGGTAATACCATATTATAATCCTTAAAAGATATACATTTTGTATATTAATTAGAGAGATAATTAAATAACGCATTATAATAAAGAAATTATCTTACATTAGTGACTATATATGTAAAAAAATGGCTTTAAGAAATTGACATTGTCATAAGCCAGCGTCTGACTGTGATCGTGACTGGTTGTGGGTTCAATTTACATTCGAGAAAATGATTATTTTTAAATTAGATCCGCTTTGTCTAAGGCAATGATAACATCCACTTGACACCCAATATCGCGACTTCTGGTGGCAAGAATGGAGTGTCCTGACACTGTGTTCTCTCTATCTTCCTTACTGTGCGCGAATAATTATGGTGTAGAAAAAATTGCTTGACAGTCTTTATGATGAGCCATTGCCAGTGCCAGTGCAATGAAAAAAACCGTCACGTGTAAAACTCAATGCAAATTTTTATTTAATTTAGTTATGAAATTAAGTTATAATGAAAAAAAACATAACGTAGCTTTTCATAAAATTATAGATGATACACTCTGAATTCAAATTTAACACAAACTAAAATAAATATGAATATACCAATACTTGAATCCTAATTTCACTATTAAATAACCCTATTAACACGAACGTAGAAAGATAAATCAAAAGATTATATATAACCTATCTCTATATTTTATTACCTCTACCAAAACTTATATGTTACAGCAAATACCAAAATAGCACTTCTATTTAGCGATAACTTGATTAATCACTCAGGCGAACTTTCCTTAATACCTCTGACAAGATGTAATTATCTTCAAATCTCTCGACGAGAATCTATTAGATCCCTTTCCTCTTGCGGTTGACAACAACTTGTTATCTCGGATCTGGAGATCAAATATTGTGGATATTTGATTTTGTTTTATGTAATATATCTAAGAAGGTTTTAGTTCTCGTTATTTTATAGAAAATGTATTTGCTATTGTGTTTAAGTCATAATAAGTTATAATAATAGTGCTTTTAGGTATAGTAATATTCAGGTTGTCTCTTAGAGAGAGAATTTAGTGGTAAGACACTCCGTTCTTTACTTTCCGCGCAAATCCGAGACTCTGTCTCGTTACCAGAGTGGAGAAATATTTTCATTTTAAGTATAACCTTTCTCCTAAGAGAGAATCATGTATAAAGTTAGACGCAGTCACACTGAAGCACAACGTCCTATACAATAAGCCATTTTCTCATTATTTTAAATGTAGATTAAATATAATAATAAAAAAAACACTCAGATATAATATTGAGTCATTTCATACTGTTTAAACGAATAAACATTTACGTATGAAACTCACTTCATACAAGCCTCCATTATGATAATGAAATACATCATGTGACATGTTTAATAATGAAAACAAGTGTGTTATACAAAAACGTTTTTATCTTTATTTTAATAAAAACCTACAATTTCATAAGAGAGTTCTATGTATTACAGCAACTATATTTCTACTATTGTAATGTGAAATAGAAAACAAACATTTGACAAACATTTGAATGCTAGTATAATTTGATATGTAATAAATTATAATTCATCGCTTAATGTGTTATGTACAATTCTAGAATATAAACACATAAAAAAGAAATCTTTTGGTAATGAAAAACAAATCCTACGGCTTAGTAGTAACAGAAATCACGAGTTGGTTGACCATAATACACGCAGACTAAATATTTATTTTAAATAAAAAAGTACATACAATAAAAAAGTACGTACAAAATGTGATATTTTGTGTAATTTTTTTTTAACAATAATAACGATGTATATATAAAACAACAATACAAGTATCGCCGCCTCATTTGTTTCTGTAATTATGAATTGCTTTGCGTAATAAGAGCGTTCATTTTGTACGATGATGCTGTAGACGCTGATTTTCATTTGCATTTTCTTTGTTGCAGGAATCTCAAGACGCGGGTGTGGGTGAGTATTACAAAAAAATGTTCATATTTAAAGCCTAAAGCTTTGCTTTTTAAAAGTTTCTTTGATATCCTTAGAAAATACACAGCTTTCTTCATAAATATACCTAATGGCTTCTTCAAGGCTAGAGGAAGAGGATCTTTAAAATGTAAATATAATTTATATAAATTAGTTTAAATGGAAATTTGATTTTACACAGATGTTTTAAATGGGAAAATATTTATAAAGATAATGTCTAAGAGTCTCGGGAGTTCTTGGTTTTTTTATAGTATAACTTTGCCACTTCAGAAATCCACAAAAAAGAACAAGAAACGTCAAAACCCTGTAATTGAAAGCTCAGAACCTACACGTTTGAACAAAGTATGTTTTCTAAGTTAACCAATAGAATAAAACGTAGTTATGTTGGTAATAAATCAACTTTTATTTGTACAAATTTAAACGTCCTGAAAATAAAACTCGGTTTTAAAGTTATGATTTAAAATTTAAGTCTTCTTACTCTAGACGAAAACGAGGCGAGTGTCAACTTGAGCGTCGCGCGTTATTTTAATCAAAACTATTCTTTTGTCTATGATTAAAATCTGAATTACAAGCACAACCCCGCCTGAATCCTCCCCGGAAACCTTTTAAAGTAAGAAAAGAAGAATACAGGGAAGCCTAGATGGAGGTCAACCAAGTAATGCATGTAGATTGTAAAATATGACGGAGTGATACATTAATAGATTTTTTCTAGTTGCCTAGTGCTCAATAACTAGCAAGACACTAATTACTAAGTAAAGATATAAAAAAAACCTTGAATAAATAGATAACATAAATATTAAAAATTGTTTTGTGGAAATAAAATGTACTTGAAAAAAAACTTTTTTCAGAACAATAAGTAATACGAAAATAATGACGGAAATTATTCATACTTACGAATAGCGTGTAATTTCCCAATGAACAACGTTGTAGGCAGTAAATTATACTAAACTAAGCCCACATTAGCGATGTTCGTACGCTCCAGTAGACATCTCTGATCTCGTGTTGTTGCTCTAAAGGTGATTTGTTGTGTATCTTAGCTCAGAGTATTTTGTTAGGCCTTTTGTATTATTGTTATAAGTAATAGCGGTAGATAATAGTATAATAGAAGAGAATGAATAGTAAAAATTTATGTAAGGACTTGTATATTTTTATTTTAAAAATTATATATTTTTGAGGTCATCGTGAAGTAGTACACCGGACTGTAGCTGTGATTAGTTGTGGATTCGATTCTCCAGCGAGAAACCGATCTAATTTAATTAATTTTTATTTCATTTCGCTAGTAAAACAGAACGTAGTGTAGAGTTCCGTCAGTTGACTAATATTTATTCAAATTTGAGCAAGAAATAGAGAACAGAGTGTTTTAACACCAGTTCCTCTCGTTCTAATGTCTTTCCTGATGTGCGGAGAAAAGCGTGATGCGGTGTTGCTCCGTTAGATTTAGTAGATGACGACGACAACGACCTTATTAACTAATAATCTTAATTAATCTTAATTATGTTAATTTAGTGACGAATGTACTGTACTATTTGTTGCTTGGACTACACGTAGTGGGCGTGGGTAGGTACCACGCTAGAAAATATTGTTTATTACTGAAAGTATAGGTGGGCGTTTCCGTGATATTATTGAACAATTTGTTCATCATAACAATATTATAGTTCTTTTCTATACAAGAATCTATTATTATAAAATAATACTACTTTAAACCCATATTTATAAAGGAGTTTCTATTTAAAGGGCATGCACGCCCGAGTGGATTACACGTGCTACCTAAGTAGAATGTTTATGTATGAAATTGCTATTCATAGTAATATTATAAATACGAAACTCTGTCTGTCTATTTCTTTGGTTGTCTTTTTGTCTGCCTGTCTGTTTGTCTATTACGCCTTCATTTGGAAATCGGAACAAAAACAATTGAAGAGATAGGATAAAGCATAAGCTACTTTATTTTTTTAAAATTAACCCCTGAATAGTGGAAATGTGATGTGGAAGCTTGTATGAAAAATCTGAACTGCTTGTCCGATTTCGATGCATTTTCTCAAGAACAAGTTTGGTGAGGCAAGGTTAAGATTTCAAAAATCAAACCATAAGGGGTTGAAACAGGGGGCGAAAAAATAAAATATAAACTGCTTAACTTAAGCCGTTAAAAAAACGAAATAGCTAGGAAGTCGCTAGTATTTTTATAATTACGTTATTGCATTATACTGAGTGCTGGCTGTGTTAGTTCGTTGCACTTCGAATGTGCTAGTGATAATATAAGAGTCGTTAGTTCTATGAGCGGAAATTGTGCTTTTCCGTGCAGACGCCTCACAACGCGCGCCGTGATAACTTTTATATTTATTACTCTCGTCTCGTTTTTATTTAATAAGCCTATTAAAATATGTATTTACCATAATTTTATAATGAAAAAGCGTAGACTTTGCATAAAGATAATAATTGTTAGCTTGATCTGATAATATTATGAATATCATGCACTTGTCTATGCGCAAACATGCGTATAATTAGATATGAACAACTTTTTGTGCATTTTTTTGGAAATTACTTACAGTTATATTTAATTTCATAATATTTATTGGCTTAAGTCTCTCATATACAATTGATTAGGTATTAGAAAAAAATATATAATAGAAAAGGACACTCGTTGAAATAGATTTCCTGTCGTCAATTTATGTTATAGGTAATTGCTTTGCCTCTTTCCTATCACCACATACGTCCGACGACAAATGAATGTGAAATATTAGCTGACGGAACAATCGTGTTCATCAATAAGCGAAGTCGAAGTACAAGTAGGCTTGTTAATATTTAACAAAAGTTATAATTTATCGATATATAAAATTAAAATTAAATAGCTTCACGCTATATCCCGCACACAGCAGGGAAGGCAGAGGGAACCTAGTACTAAGATACTACGTTCCCCACTTTCCGCCGAATTCGGAGGCATTGCGTGTTAAGTGGCGGAACTTAACGCCGCGCTTTACCTCGACACCAGAGCGAAGAAAATGGAAATATTAAATATTTCCACTCCTCGAGTGGGAATCGAACCCACAACCAGTCGCTTACAGTCACATGCTTGTGCCACTGGGCCACGACTGGCCACGAAGTTATAATTTATCGATATATAAAAGCATTTCATATAAATTCACTTTATCTCAGACTTTTTCTAGGTCGAATAATAAAATGTCAATAAAGAGTATGTCATGTAAGATTCACGAAATTAGACCACGAGTGAGTAAACAGCTAACTAATAAACCACTAATACCCTATAATCCTCCTCTATGAACACAGTACATTCTCTTTGAGTCGGTTAATCGTCCAAAGTAGGTGTGATGTGATATTAAGTCAAGCTTAAATTTTGTGGTTGTACCAAAATAGTGCGTATTGTTTAGATAAGGGCTTCTTAAACTTTTGTCATTTACGACCTCTTCGTATGACGTATCTATCTCTATTTTTGTGGGGTCATACAAATATAAAACAAAAATAAAATATTTTTTAATGATTTATTTATTAGGTAACAATATGCATATGAAAATATATAGTTTTAGTATTCGCATGTCCACTGTATTGTGGTGTTACAAAATGGTATATATAAATATTTGACATTAAAATCTCTCGACCTCAGAATTTTGCTACGCGACCCCATTTGGGATCGCGACCCATAGTTTAAGAAGCCCTGGTTTAAATGATGTTATAACTTTGTTCTTTGTTGTTTTACACAACTCAAATGAGATCGTCAGAGTAAGGTTTTGGCATTTTTTATATCACAAAAATGAAGAAATTTAAATAACATAATTAACTAAAAAGACCAGTTGTGGCCAGTCGTGGCCCAGTGGCACAGACGTGTGACTCTAAACGACTGGTTGTGGGTTTGATTCCCACTCGAGGAGTGGAAATTATATTTCCATTTTCTTCGCTCTGGTGTCGAGGTAAAGCGCGGCGTTAAGTTCCGCCACTTAACACGCAAGCCTACGAATTCGGCGGAAAGTGGGGATAGGAGTGTCGTAACACTAGGTTCCCTTTGCCTACCCTGCTGTGTGCGGGATACAGCGTGAAGCTAAAAAAAAAAAGCAAAAAAAAAAAAAAAAAGCTAAAAAGACTAGACTCTATTGGTCTATCACTGTCTTGTGTGCATTATTTCCCGTGGGGGGGACGGGTTAAGAATACAATTTCCCCCCGCCGCTGGGTAGCGTCCCGTAAAAGGCGAGTAACCCAGTAGTTTGGTGGTAGGAGATTCGTTCTCCGACTGGCTCGCGACCACTATCATGTCAAAGACGAACCGCCAAATATCTTATGATGTGTTCCGGTTCGATGGCATGTAAGCCAGCTCTCCCTATTCCCACCATTCCCATCCTTCCTCCCTCCTTCTGTCCTACATTCCCAAGGCTGGCAACGCATCCATAAGTTGAATGTTGTGGATGTCTATGGGCGAAGGTAACCACTTAACACCAGGTGGGCCTTCCGCTCGCTTGCCTCCTTTATTCCATAAAAAAAAAAGAAAAAAATTGCAGCAAGATATTTAACTTACTACGCCATGATGGAGGCAATTTTTATACTGCTTTACGTTTTTCACTCAAAGCGAGGTAGTCAGGAAATCTACTTTTATCTATCTATCTATACTAATCTACCTATTCTTTGCAATAAAATTTGTACAATTGTAGTATTTTTCCAAATACCGTTTTATACACACATACACACACACACACATTATATTGTTTTTTATTCAAAGAAGGATAGCTTATCAATGTCATGAGTGAAAAAAACGTCTCACGGTAAACGCAATTGGTAGTGAGTTTGATTTCGTCACTCAGATATTGGAAAGAGACAAAATGCCATGTTGAGTTCCGCCTTTCCCCACAAAGTCTCTTAAATTTGGGACGAAAACTAGACAACGAAGTATTTGTCTGTCTATCCCGCTATGCTGGAAAATGTAGATGAAAAAAAAAACTAAGGAACTGTTTTTAACAACTTCAATACACCTTGAGCAAAATTAGCTACAAAACCTTTAAAATTGTATTTTTTTTATAATTTAACTTATATCACTATGGACATAAGATCTGTTCCTTTTAAAAAAATAATCCTTTGTTTATATAAATTCCTTTTTTCGTTCACAATATCAAAGCTTAAAACTAAGTAAGCTTTAAGTAACTAAGTTAATAAAATATACCCTAAGAGAGTCTAGTTTCTTTTAGTTTTTCAATATTAATCTAATCTCTTAAATTTTAAATGTAACTAATATCTATTACATATTATTAATACAGCTTATACCTATGATAGTATTAATATGACTTACTTCTATTACATATTTCTTAATCTATTGATATTGTATTTCTTTTAACATATTCTATTAATATTTCACTTGACTTCCTTCTTATTTAAGGATAAAATAAAATTCAATAAAATTGTATTTTTGGATCTTGTAATAGAAATATGTATATTTTTTTCTAAGATTTTTTTATAAAAAAGATATGCAAATATTAAAGTTAATTAATAAAGTTATCGTCATTATGTAGATAAATGTATAAGTATATATATAAATCACAGAATTAGACGACGCACCAGTGTGACACAGTGGGACGATATCAAATTGTATAAATGATAAGTGTTGGTTCGATCCTCTTTGTCTTACTATATTATTTAAATTTGTTTATTTTAGTATAACAGAAAATAAAAATAAAACAGAATGTATTCTTACGACAACGGTTCTACATCCATCCCGTCATCTCCTATTCTCTACTCTATAAGGGAGAAGAGTAAAATTAAAGGCAAATGAGTATATGGGTTATAAAACAATGGGTTAGAAGTTACCTATTTTTTATGCCAGTGTAACTTTATAACTTTACGATACGTTTCGGTACAAGCATAAAATTTACGCTTCACTTGATATCACATCACTTCTACTATGTGCTACTAAATGATTCAAAGCGAATGTACTATGTTCATCGAGGAGGATTATTTATATTTTATAGTATTAGTGGTTTATATAATATCTGTAAATTCTTGACTTAAAAAAAAATCGTCCCGTTGAGTTTCTCGTGCCGATTCTTCTCATGTCTGAGGCATTAACTTTAGTGAACCGATGGTAAATTGTTTTACGTTCAAAAAATGAAGCTTGTAACTTCTTATTTTGATTAAAATTATTTGACTTTGACTTTGATCTTGTTTATTAGGCGAAGTATCTGAGTGTAAGCGCAGTAGTTGTGAAATCAATTCCCCCTCGTGGAAATGATTATATATTATTTTCCTTTCTCCGCTCTGATACCTAAGACAAAGCGCATCCACTACAAGCAATATTTCGATCTCGGGTGGAAGTAGGAGAACGGAGTGTCTTGTCACTAGGCTCTCTCTGACTACTTTATTATGTAGGGAAAAGCGTGAAGCGTGAAGTTATTGGTTTATTATTAACTTGCTTATGGTCTAATTTCATGAATCTTACATGAAATATCTACTCTTACTACTACTATATTAACCTTTATTATTACGGCTATATAAAGAGATTTAATAAATTGATGAATAGAGAAAACCTATAATATTATTTACGCCAAAAATCGAATGCCCAACAAAATATAAAGCAATATAAATTCAATATAATACCGAGAAATATTATTTCCGTCGCAAACAATGGCGCAATTAAATCATCGTTATAACATCAGCCATATATTTCAATTTCTTTATATCTATCGTAATATTATTACGTGAAGGAAAATTTGTTTTTGCGAATATTATGTGGATAGTAAAATAGAATAGTTAATCTGTATTTGTAGAAGAAATGAAGAATGCTAACATTTTTTATCGCGCATTTTTTTAGCTTCACTCTGTATCCCGCATACAACAGGGCAGAGGGAACCTAGTGTTAAGACACTCCGTTCCCCACTTTCCGCCGAATTCGGAGGCATTGCCTGTTAAGTGACGGAACATAACGCCGCGCTTTGCCTCTGATACCAGAGCGAAGGAAATAGAAATATTAAATCTATCCTCCTCGAGTGGGAATCGAACCCACAACCAGTCGTTTACAATCACACGCTTGTGCCACTGCGCCACGACTGGCCCCCAAAAATTTTATTTTTAAAATTGATTTATTAGAAATACATTAAATAAATAAAATATGTATATATTATACACACTACCGTGTGGTTGACCTCTACTTACGCGTAAATTGACATAGGCATGGCTTATTCTTTTTCACTTACTTACTTTTCCCATCTCATCGCCCCTCGTGATTGTATACGTGTGACAGTAAGATTGAGTTAACTAATAAGTTATAAATTTTCGTAAGTTAAAGTAATCCGGCTGTTAATGTTATGAAATATCATTCAAATGAAATGTTTTTAATAACGAATTTAAGCGTTAAACAATTTTAAATTTTCTATTGTTACCTCAATAAAATTTGTTATTCCATTGACAGTTTCTTTATTTGTTCAGGGAAAAATTAAGTTGAAGGCATTGTTAATATCGGGCATTCGGCACGTCATGATGCAAGTAGGTAAGTCTTTGAATCGAGAGAGCCAGTTTATAATAGATATGGCTTACGATAATTATATTTAATTTTTAGGCGTGGTAGTTGCAAATAAGCGTGAGCCATTAAGTGGTAGTTGCAAAAAAACAAAAGCCAATTCTAAAATTCTGGCCCTCCTTTGAAATGTCTAATTTATTCTAGGCTACAATTCAGTAAGGTTTCCCCATCATTGTTGTAATGTCTGAATAATTGATGAATCGAAAGGGCATTTCTCGTCGGATTTTACTACCTACTACTTTTAAGGTACTGCAGGTGGTATCCGTGCCCGCATAGTGCCTACAGATATTATAGACAAAGATATTTGGAAATGTCCTATAACTCTCTATATCATTTTGAAATGAAACTATTTTTAACCGGATTAATCGCGTATATTATTGGTATTCGAAAATACATTTTTAGAAACCCGACGTTTCGAACACTTTACAGTAGTCCTTAGTCACAGGTAGACAGATAATCGCGAAAACAAAAGATCATATTAACTCTCTATATCCTCAAGAGATGGTAAGGTACCGCATAATAAAGCTAATTTTCTTATTCATATAATGTATTGTTTGACGTAAAAAAATAATTAAAATTAGGCTTATGTTTAATACTGTGTGTATCATTCAATTCGCAAATTCAACGCACAAATTTCACCTTTCTTTCAAACAAAATAAATATATTCCACAATCTTATCTCAAAAAATCTTTTAGGTAAGTATATTCTTGACAGGAGCGCAAACAAATGACAAGGTTATATCTCAGCAAAACATAATACAGATAACATAATGTTAATATGTGAAAAGGTTATGTAAATATTACATGTTAATATTAGATTTCGTTTATACAATTTACGACTGTACTGTCTAAGAGTATATATTGTTTTGATTAGCGTTTTCTTTAGTAAAATAACAGGAAATACTTTTTGTATACTGATTCTAACAAACTGTATGTCGCGTCTGTATAAAAATTTATGATGACGTCATATGATGTAATTCAGGAGTTTTAGACTATAGCTCTAAAGTTCTGGGTTCAATTCGTATAGCGGGAAAGATTTTTTTAAAAATACTTTCAATTTAGTAATTTGTGGTACGTAATGCTTTAAGAATTCATTCATTTGAATGAAAAACAAGATAAAAAAAGACATATATTATGAGGTAATTTAATACGGTAACAACTGCCTTAAAACAAGAACATATGGGCAATTACCCGTACATATGAATTCATAACAGGAACGATTTCCGTAAGAAAATGTGAATAATAATTATTAATGAAAATATTCCTTAGAAACCCTGTGTAAAAGAAATAATTTTTAAATATATTTTTGAATATTATCCTGAGGCCAACATGGCGTAGATAGACAGCTTCTGACTATAATCATAATTGCTTGGGGGGTTCGATTTCTAGTCAGTGAACGAGACAAGTCCGCCATATATTGTTCCTGCTATAAAAAGCAAATATGTATAAATATAAAAAAAAACATATAATTATATTTTTTTATTTAATACTGTATTTCCTGAATTTTCCAACCTACTGTCAATGTAGTACCTAACTTATATTTTGATATTCGAAAGAAATTAATGTTCTCGTCATTTAAAATTAAAGCCACAATTTTTGCAAATATTTTAAATTTCTATTTGTTTTGTTCTTGCGCAAAGTTACCACGTATAATTTTCAAACTTATAGTTGCAAAGTTAATAGTAGATCTCTTTTAGGGGGAATAATAATTTGAAATATTTTCATATTTAAGTTATGTTCATTTAAAGGTAAACAAAATACGACGTTGAGTTTTGTTAATATTTACCACATAGACAAATATATACTTTGAATAAGAACATCTATTCTCCGTGATCCCAGGTATAACATCTGTATTAATTATTAATTAATTTTATAATTAACATAAAATATATACATACAAACAATTAAGCTTCAGATAAATGTCCTATCTACTTATAAAGAACATTAAAATAAACACTGTAATACAAAAGCTTTTAAGATATTAATTTGTCTACTCAAAGCCTTTCTCTCTCACGCTTTTACGGATGTCATTTTTAATATTAATTAAGCCTATAAACCTTTCCGCTTGCGGCAATCTAAGCTTATAAGCCAGTGATCAATTTTAGTACATTACACTGTTTGTTTGATGGCTTGTATTATGACAATTTTAGCCCTAGATTTAGCTAAAATATTTTGGAACTTATCTTCTTTATTGATCTGAACGACGCAAAACTGAAGAGTTTTGCTTCATGGGTCAACTCAATAGAGATTGGTCCTACACTATGTCCATACTAATTTTACGAAGTTTCCTAATTAGTGTGGTTAAGTCAAATTAAAAAATAAAAAAACATCGTTATTTTGCTCCAATATCGCTACATCAGTTAGCATAAAACTAAAAATTGGAGTTGTTCGTAACACCATTAGCATTGAAATTTGAAAAATCCCAATCGATTCACGAATATATGAATTCCATGTAGAATTTCACGAACGTTCAACGTGAATAAATTTCACGAACAAGTTTTTTGCCATTTCCAGTCAAATATGAAGTTTTATAATAAATATATTGTACCTATACTGTACAATTAGGTACCAACAAAAATTATTTGTACCATTTAAAAAATAATAACATACCGTATAAAGCTCTATATTTATTTTAATTGAATGGCTGAATATGGCTGATTTAGATGAAATGGCTAAAATAAAAAAAACGAAAATGCCATATATCTGAATTTTAACCTGGAATTAAACTAAGGGAAAACTAAATCTGAGATGAGTGTTGGTAAAATGTTAATCGACTTTTAGTTCAAATTGAAACATAATTGTATTTTTTTATTTTCAGTTGTTCTAACTTTTTTATATTTCATCTTTTGTTTAGTTACACGTACAACGTAGGTCTCAAACTTTGATGACAAAATACTACATCGCTCAACTCCTAGTAGGTACATTGGTACTCTTTATGTATGTAGTACATATTATGTATGTAGGGACTATGGTATACGCCATGAATTTGGAAAATTTTAATTATTTAATTGCTTTTAGAGGTGTGTTTATTTCCTAAAATAAAAGTTTATGCTTTAAGTTATTTTAAAGTTAATAAATAATCATATTTATTTGTAGACTTTCAACAGAAGCTATACACTTTTTTGGAGAAAACTCACAGAGACAGCTCATTCAACTTTCGGAATAAAATGATCGTACATAGTAAGCAATTGTGATTTATATGTTAATTTGTTGTCAAACTATTAACAAACTAATTTATCTTGTCTCAGTTAATATCTAGGGACTTGTGCGTAGTTCTATGTAATAGATACTAGCTATGTCCGTGACTGTGTCGGTGTGGAATTTATCAAGTTATAATTTTAAGATAAAAGCGGTCTTAGTTATTTCGTAATCCATCAGATATCTTCCAGTGAAAGTCCTATCAAATTCAGTCTAGCCCTTCCGTAGATTAGCCGGAATAAAAAATAATAGAGAGACAATAATTGTAGCAAATATTATTTTTGGTGTATGTATCGTGTACATGCGCATTTAGTAAAAGGCAGTTATTTTAATTTAAAACATATTTCAATTTCGTGTATTTGAATAGTCATGTAGTATTTTTATTTAGCTAATTACTTCTTAATCTTATATATTTAAACGATCAATTCTTGTATATATATAATCTAAATCTCGGAAACGGCTCCAACGATTTTCATGAAACTTCATATATGTTGTAGTATTAAACCTAGCTGGTTTAATTTTTAGAAAATGTCTTTTTCTCCGTATTTTCAGGCAATAAAAAAAACTGCTAAAATACCATTAATATACGACTGGCAACTTTTGCGACGGTTGAGAACGTTGTGGTGGCACAGGTGGGAAAACGGGTAATTTGTTAAGTAGCTTTTTTTTAAATACAGGTTCGGTCCTGATATGATGTCTATTTTTTTTATTTTTTTTGTTATAAATTTATTACGTGTCATTTATTTATTTTTGTTATATTTTTTTATATTTTTTTATTATAGTTATTATTTTTATATCATTTCACGGTATTATAATGACCTTATAATGATATTTAAAATCATGATTTACCAAAATGAAATGCCTGATATTATATTAGAAGTAAAATATGTCCGTTTCATTGCTAAAAAGTATAGATTTAAGTTTTGAAAGATAAACAAATAACTTCAATTTCCTTTTCATTTGCGGAGGCTTTAGATATTAGAAGGTTTCCTCATTTTTGCTTTATTTATTTATATTTTACAATTTAAGTCGACGTAAAATAAGCTTTAATATTATAGACGTAGAATAGAAGTAGACGTACGTAGGCAAGGTAAGTCCATTTGAATAAGAAATAATTTATTGGTACCGTAGCAGTTTTTTTCCTTTTAGTTTGTATATAAAGTCAAAGGAATGAATGGCTTTAAAAATATTTCACGATTTCTAGCTATAAATAAAAGCTGTATTTATTGCAAGAGCACATTAACCTCACTATTAAGTACATACTTAAGTGTCCAGCATATCTTCATGTCATGATAAAACGAATTTGATCCCCACTCGAGGAGTGGAAATTATATATCCATTTCCTTCGCTCAGGTGTCGAGGTAAAGCGCGGCGTTAAGTTCCGCCACTTAACACGCAAGCCTCCGAATTCGGCGGAAAGTGGGGAACGGAGTGTCTTAACACTAGGTTCCCTCTGCCTACCCCTGCTGTGTGCGGGATACAGCGTGAAGCTAAAAAAAACATAATAATTAACACCTCTAAAATGACTATATCCATATGGATATACGCATTATGTAACAAATAATATAATGTGTATTATAATATTTAAATTTGTTTTGAACATGATCATGCGAATTAGGAGTTAAGACGCCATAAGCCAGAAGAAGCAAATAATAGTAGAAATATAATAATCTAAGTTTACACTTTGCTAAGTGTGATATAACCATAATTTTATCTACCTTTACACTCAACTTGATGCTATCGGTAATCCGAATGTCTTCGACATAGTAATTTTAAAATATAAATATCTGTAGCTATAGCAACGTTATCAAAAAAGATTCCAGACCATCTCTCGATAGTAACTAAATTAGAGTCAAAGGACCCTCAGGTCGGTTCACAAGGACTTTCATCTAGCTTAAGAAGCTTGGTAAGCTTCTTCAATTGAACGAATTCTCATTATGCGCTGATATAAAAGATGGAGCGGATAGATTGACTTCATATATAAGAGGCAATCCTTAATAATTCAAATGCTCTATCCTCCTCAAGACTGGGTCGAAACGAGCCATAATTTTACATTAAAGTATTTAGTTGCGAGTGAAGGGATAAATTTTCGGTTTTCCGTAGAATAGACGGTCTAAGAACTTTGAAGTGCGACGAACCATCGGCGGTCTCGCCCTTGCGGTCGACAACACCCTATGGAGCCGCCACGCTTGCTTCTTAGGGCAGAACCACCCTCTTCCCTCTTAAATTAATGTTACTGTAAAGCTTACGCCGATAGATTTAATATTCAAGCCAGAAATAATAGTGTATTAAACATATGTTGAAGTAACTTAAAATATACTGATAAACATTCCTATATATTACGTATTGTATAGATTATGTTTTAAGTCCTGTGAGAACACAAACATCAAATAATTGAAGGGCTTCTTGTTATTATAATTATAATAAACCATTAAAATGTTTACAATATGTTAGGCTAGCTTTTTTTTCGAATATTACTACACTGCTCACTAGCTGCACTAAGAAGTCAGTGACAAGGCACGCCAAGTGAAGAAAGTGGACAATAACTTTATAATCAAAAATGAAACATTGCGTGTTGAGTCGCAGAGCTTAACACCGCACTTTGTTTTACCAGAGCGGTGCCATTAATATTTATTTTTTAGCTTCCCGCTGTATCTGCACACAGCAGGAACTTAGTACTAATTTGTAAAATCAAATCTTATTTGCAAATACTTTGCCTCATCTGGATTCATTTAAATCTGACAACTGACAGTGGTTAGGTTAGAGATATCATATTTTTTGTAGCTATATAACGTAGTCAGAGAGAACCTAGGGTTAAGACACTCCGTTCCCTACTTTCCGCCGAATTTTGGAGGCATTGCGTTTTAAGTAGCGAGACTTAACGCCGCGCTTTGTCTCGATACTAGAGCGAGAAAAATCCTCGAGTGGGAATTGAACCCACAATCAGTCGTTTGAAGTCACATGTATGTGCAACTGCGCCACGACTGGCCTCATTAATATTTTAATTAAAATAAACGTTTTTAGAAATTGTCTCACACATATCACACAAAGATATCACACACATCATAAACATATCACACAAAGTAATCATTATTTTCAGTGTGCAAATAAAATTTTAAAAAATGTTTGAAACAATTTAACTTAAATAAAATATACTAATGAAATCCCATTTTTATGACGAATTTCGTTTTCAATTGCCGATACAATAAAAAGATGGGTGTGAGTAAAATAATAATTTTCACATTTTCATTCCGGCTGTATGAAGTCAGATATACAGTTCATTACTTTATTTCCCATTTTGTCACGTTCACGCTGCCGCTGCTATGTACACGTACTTTGAAAGTTATTTGTGGATTTTCATAATGTTTTTTCTTTTAATCAAAACTCAAGGCAAAAGTAATTTGTTAACAAAATTTTATTATATGGTAACTTAATCAACGTTGTTTAGGGCTTGTGTATTAGTTGCGTCTAGTTGCTACTCTACTTTTTCCAGTTTCAAATGATGACCTGAGGTCGTGGTGCAGTGGGAGAATGATGGTTGTGAATTCGAGTCCCGCTCTGGGGAATGATTACATGTAATTTTTTATTTCTTCGCTCTGGTACCAATGGCAAATCGTGGCGTTGAGTTCTGCCACTCAACATGCAACGTTATTATTTTAGGGGGAAAGTAGAGATCGGAGTGTCTTAGGTCCAACACTAGGTCCTCTCTGACTACCACGCTATAGCTGCTTAAAGAATGATATCTCGAACCTAACCACTGTCAGTTGTCAGATTTAAATGAATCTAGATGAGACAAAGTATTTTCAAATAAGATTTGATTTTACAAATCCGTTTTTTTTACACGTTTATGCCACTTAAATGCTACAAAAAATAGAAATTTCCGTTTTTGTAGTGTTATTTCTTTAATTAAATAAGCCATTCGCTTTCGTACTTGTTGCTACTTATCGTAGTTTGTAGTGAAAGTTTGAAAAAATCTTCCTAAAGAGATGCTAACAAGAAAAACAAATTGTAACAAGCTTACTCTAACCAAGTACATACCTACTCTGTTCTCTAAATGTATCCTCTGAGTATATATCTACTAACTACTTCACAAACTCGAATATTTATTACTTGACTCGAAATTTTAGACTTTAATGTAAACTTATTACTCCTTTAAAACCTGCCAGACAGGGATGTTATAGCATTATGACCTTTTTATAATAATATACTTAAGAGAGAGAGTATGGTTTTCCTTTCGTTATAGTAAAATTTTAGTAATTAAATAAAAAATATCTATGATAAATATGTAAGCAAATATATTACATACATGTGATACAAACGAATGATATAAAAAAGGTGTAAGAGTTACCACTCCTATACTCGTATATACCTATGCACCGTCGGTCGATCACAAGTCTGGGCTTTTGTCTGGCGTTGGAGGATCAATAATTCACTCCCTCTATAATATAGTCGTTTAACTAGGGTTGCCAGTTTATTTATGTGGTATAGGTAAATTATACTACATTTAAGTATCATAATTTGTTTATGTAAATATATACTTTTGTTTAACTAAAATTTAAACACACCACGGACTTTTGACGTGACGTTTCTACTAGTTTTTGTTTTGTTTGTTTCTAATGTTTATTTTTATTTTTTTGTACCAACATGTTCTTAGAAGGTTTGCGGTTAGACTTAATTGTAAGATCGGACAATAAATCGATCAATTCTTTAATATGCCTAGAATGCATTTCTTGCAATTATATTTTCTTAGTAAAGTTTTACCACCCAACAAAAAATTTAGCACAAAATGACAAATTGAACGTTTCGTTGTTATTTAATATTGACTATTCCCTACATACCCAATGAAAACATAAAAAAATGAGATTTGAAAATAAAGCGTAGGCAACCCTAGCTTGAAATAAGACAAGTGATGAAAGGGACCACCGCTACATCGACGGCGAATAATGATGAAAATGCAGGTAGACACGACAACCTCGCATTACCTTTATCAAACGAAAATATGTATAGAGACACCATCGTCAACCTTTTGCATTTGTTAGAAAGCCTTGTGATTGCACGTTTCGTTGGGTTTTGTGAGCTTTTTTCAGGTTCTTTGTAGCGTTGAATATATTTGTACAATGGTTGGAGCTTTTCATTGAAATTACGCGGACGTGACTAATATGAATTTCATTGTTATGTATTTGCAAATGTTTGTTTAATATTTTACAAATATGTTTACATTATCTTGATTGTTTGGCTAAATATAAGAATATATGTATTTTTGAAATATTATTGACGATTTTTTTTAATTAAATTCTACTTATTAATAACAAGATTCATTTAGTTTCTTATAAAAAGAAAACAATTATATTTGACAGAGATAAACTAGTATTTTGAATTAATTTTCGTATAGCTGTTATAGTTTATATGTATCTGTTAAGCATTGAAATGTAATAAATTGTCTCAATAATATCTTAAGAAGTAGTTTAAAAAATGTGTTTAGTTCGCAAAAGATATTATAATTATCGATTTAGGTATCATTTATCAGAAGCCTGGAATATTAGTTTTGAGTTTACAGTCAGTCGTTCAGCTTTTTGGTTGTCGAAACATCAATTAAATTTATAAATTATTAGTCCATATTAAAAGTTACTTCTTGGAAATAATTCCATGTCTTTACGATTCCAATTTCGAACAACTTACAAAGAACCTAATGAGAAAATCCGCTCTCAAATTAAGGCCTCTACTGAAACATTGCCTCTCAGAAGAATCAAAGGACGATGTTTTTATTTAAATTACCTTATAAGGAAAATTATGTTTACATTTATTTTATACTAGCGGCCCGCTCGCGGCTTCGCCGCGTGAACTGCCTATTTGTTTGGTTATGTTGCAACCCTCGGGGGTGGATTATTACGAAATAAAGTAGCCTATGTTCGACCTTCGATTATCAACTATATCTATTCCAAAATTCACTACAATCGGTCAAGTGGTTTAGTTTTTTTCATATAAACTTTCATCCCCTATTTCAACCCTTTAGCGGTTAATTTTTAGACTATGTTAGACACATTATTATTTACTACTTTCATTCTAAATTTCATCCAAATCCGACCGATAGATTAGCCGTGAAAGCGTGACAGACAAACAGACAAACATTCGCATTTATAATATAAGTATGGATTTGAGACTATCTTAGCACAGTGGCACAGCACTGTTAACGCAATTGGTTGTGGATTCGATCCCCACTCGGGGCAATGATTATATATTAAAGAATATTTTCTTTTGTTTTTGCGATTTTGAAATGAAACTATTTTTAAACAGATTAATTGCGTATATTTTTGGTATTCGTAAATACATTTTTAGAAACCCGATTTTTCGAACACTTTATACAGTAGTCCGTGGTCACAGGTAGACTCCTCTACCAATACCAAATATATACGCGATTAATCCGTTTAAAAATAGTTTCATTTCAAAATAAATTTTAAATATTTTCAATTCTCGTACCTAAGACTAAGTGCGGCGTTGAGTTCCGCCATTCAACACGCGTAATATATGTCGCTCCTAATGATCGCTATATTGTTTAAATTTGTAAAAATAATCGAAACTTACAAAAACTACAATATTGCGTCTTCAAATCCAACTGTTTTTGCTAAAGCTAGCAAAAAAATTAAAAAAAAATCACTTAATGTTGACTGTATCTGAAAGCTATTTTTAATATTATTTTCAAAAAAATACCTCCATTTTGTGTCATACAAAGAACTAAAACGAACATTTCGTTACAGGTAACATAAAGAGGCGGCTCGGGAGGGCGCGCGGCTTCGTTCTACGCATGTTCGACGCCCTATGCAACTGTACGCAGACGGCGGCGGCGGCGGCGCGCACCACCGCTCGCAATGCCAACAATCCATTTACGAAACGCTAAATTTACTTTTATATAAATCGATAAATCTATACTGGCATGGGATGGAAGCTAAACAATTATTATATTTTTTTATTATATTTGCTAAAGAAAAAGGAATGAGAGAATGCCGTCGTGGCGCAGGGTATAGCGTCTGAGTGTAATCGCGATGGTTGTAAGTTCGATTTCCATTAAGAGGAACGATTATATATAGTTCTATTTGTCCGCTCTGGTATCTGAGACAAAGCGCGGAATGTGAAGAAATGCAAAGTGGAGAATGGAATATCTTAACTCTAAGTTCTCTAGCCTTAACCTTCTATGTAAAAGTAAAAGCGTGAAACTAAAGAAACTTTTTTTTTTAATCAATTGTCATGCCAGTATATATAATTCACATTTAAACTATATTAAATGGTTGAATATGTATAACAACACCTTGTTTTAGCGACTCATGCCAGTCATTTTGAACATTAAGAGACATACCCACGTTTTATTGGACCGCCCGTAATATGGATCTACTATGCATTTAATTTGTTTATTTTATTAATTAATAAAAATATTTTTGGCTCGCTCAATTATATTTACATTTAAAATAAATGTGAAAATATTAAATAATGAAGAAAACAACTTTCATTAATATTTAAGTATAAACAGCAAGTCATTGTCGTTATAATATTGGGTATTAGAAAAGTACGCCACTCATATCGCTGCTGAAAAAACTATATTCACTAGTTGACTATTTCTTACAGTTAGGGTTGTCAACTTTTTTTTTGTATAATAGTATGTATTAAAGAAATATAAAAAGAAAGTTAAATACACTTTAAAAGATACTATATTTTGAGGAGCAAGAAAATTAAATTTACATCATAATCACTTTATTTATTTTGTATGAAAACTACTATATTTTTACATTCTCAACATTGTTTTGTCTTCGATAAAACTTTCACATAATCAAATATTATGGAATCTATTTTGAAATTAAACTATTTTTAAATGTACCGGAATATAGTAATTTCGCGTATCATATATTTCTTAAACAATATGTAGTACGAAGTCCCAAAATATAGTACGGTTGGCAACCCTAATTGCAGTACAAGGCTTTTGCTTCAAACAAATGGTTATTCTTTCTTCAACTACATTTCAGAAATTTGAAATATAATATATTTTAACTTATTTAAGTGCCATACTGTAGACAAATGCACAAACGTATATACCAAAGCTATGATTAATGTATTATGTTATTCTTGATAAGTCCACTTTGTGACAACTTTCATTGTATTGTAGTCGATTTCCATTTCTATCTAGATTAGTTTCATACTTCGCTTAAAAACCTTTGATACTTATTAACTACACACATGTCCTGCAGTTTTTCTTGGACTGTCTACTATAAGATGAATCACTGAGCTCTCCATTCTCTGCCCGTTTAGGAAAGACTTCAGAGCCACGGTGTCAACAAGATATCAAAAAGACAGAATAAACCATATGAAAAAAATATATATTTAAAGATATATTTCGTATAAGAATTTGAATATAAACCTTTACAAGAAATCCGATTATAAGCGATAGGGACCTACGTTCTAATGAAACAAAATTAATTTAAACGTTAACGTACTCTAGATTAGAATTTGAACCGACAATTATCATTATTTAGTCATCCATTTATTTTTCAAATGAAAACACTATTACACTCAAATATACAAATAATTACCCAATTAATTAAGATTTTTGGAATGGAAGCTAAATCAAGTAGCGAAGTATGAGACATATCTATATTTATGTCTTCCTTGCGTCTCCCTCGTCGGTGTAACCTATCATTGATGTTAAGTGATCGATGTGAAAACGCTTATAGAGTTAACTGTTAAACATTTGGCAATATGTAGGTGTTAAAATTTAGATATAAGACCCATAGCTGTCGCTGTATATTCTAAAGTAGCTGTAGATATCACGTTAGAAAATAAATACTTTAAAAGGTTCTGCAAAGAAATGTAACGAGGTCATGTTTTTTTTTATATAAATAACTTTCATTTGACTTTACCTTTTAAGCGGTAATCTTCTTAAAATAACAAAGGAATAAGACCAAAAACATTTTGTGGACTTTTGAGCGCTTATTATTATATACGAAGAACTAAAATATCATTAGAAACACTTATAAAGTACTTTAATCAGTATGTGTATAGATCTGTATCAAAGCTTATAAAATTTTCCTATCATATACAACTTTATTCTATAATACATATATACAAAGATGATATTGACCATATTTTACATCTTTTTACAAACAAAAATTGTAATTATTGATTTAATTTAATACTTACATATTTGTAATAATATTAAAACTGTAGAAACTCAAAGGATTTTAGGTTTCAATATTTTTTGATCTTAATCGCTTACGAATGCACAAAACGAAATTGTATTACGCTTTAAGCATTTATTAAATATATTTTTTACGACTTTTATTTATATTTCTACAATATCAACTGTACCGCCATCTTTTCTGCTATATTTTGGAGAATTATTAAGAGATTTCGTATAACCAATATTTGTTTAATATGTTAATCTTTCAAATTAGCCCAGTAAGTAAAATAGAATGTAGAGATCTTCCTATATTTAAGACTTGTGGAGAATAAAATACAATAATATCTAAATATATGTATTTTGAATTACGATGGAGCTTTTAAAATTATACGTGTCTTAAACTGAAATTGTATCAATGTAATAAAATTATTTTTCAGTGTCGAATATAGTAGGTATATTATTGCTCAATGCAATCTATGTATGTAAATGATAAGCATCTCTTCACATATTTATGTGCCACACTTTATTTTATACTTAGGTATATTTTTGTATGGTATGTCATTCTTTTGTTAAGGCAATCGTAGGGCAGTGTGAAAATGTCTAACTGTAAACGCGATAGTTCCGGATTCGATCTAAGCTCGGGGGAATGATTTTATTTAAATTATTTTCTTACCATCGCTCTGGTAAATCATAGCGATTGAGTTCCACCACTCAACACGCAATGTCTGGATTTCGGGTAGAAAGTCTATCTGGATATCCTGGTATGTGTAAAAAACCATAAAAAATATGCACTAATCAGCAATAGAACAAAAAAACAAGAGCTCAATTAATGTTTTATTGTTAAAAATATGTCATTCTACTGACCTTAAGAAATTATTGAATATTCTGGAAAACATCTGATCAACATAATTTCTACAATGTTACAATTGTATCTTGGACGTTTAAAAATTACTCTTGAAAGGACGATCTTATAAATTATATTTTTATATAAAAATAGCTTCACACTATATCCCGCACACAGCAGGGTAGGCAGAGGGAACCTAGTGTTAAGACACTCCGTTCTCCACTTTCCGCCGAATTCGGAGGATTATTTTAATATTTGTCATAATATTTTTCTAATATGTTTTAGTTTTTAATTATGATATATTTAGTAATATTAATGAAGCACGTATAAATATGTGAACAGATCATGTTGTAATCATAAGTTTTTAATAAATGTTCAATGTGATATCCTGCCTCTAACACTTCCTATGTGATCCGATACGCAACTTCTTCTAAAAATATTAAAATGATTTTGTGAATACATATGTGTTTTATTTATATTTATTTCTTAATGTCATCAATATCATGTTGAAAAAACGATTATAATCTTATTTTGTTAAACAATTATAAATGAGAGCAATAAATATACTAATTTTAGTTATTCTTATCATTGTTCTATGTACTTTATTTAACATTTATATAATTGTGAGAAATTAATAGAAAGTCATGCTAAAAAAATATATTTTCGACCACCCTTAAAAATAGAGAATTCGAACCTGCACCTCTTGGGAAGCTTCCAACCGTCCAAATTTTTTATATATCAAAATATACATTCTACACTTAATACATGTGAAACATTGTGAAATATGTAGTATATGAATACTGTAGTATGTATATCTTTGTTTAAAATGAAGAATTTCTCAGAAAGTACAAAACATCGATATCTTGATATTTCTAAGCAAAGAAAGACATGCCATCTCACATTTCAGACTATATCGATGGCGCTCATAACAAAAGAACGTATTCATCTTAACGACCCATTGTTTCAAGTAATTACTACAGATAGGTATATGGACTTGTGTTTTTAAAATAAAAGGTTGCAAGAAACTATTACGTATGACATAAAATTTGATTAGCAAAGTGATTATGAGACTTGTGCATAGTAATTATCATTTAAAAGGAATGACCTTCCTTCCTGAGGGCTTCTTAAAATTGTGTCATTCACGACCCCATTTATAATTGCGAGTTTCTTGATGACCCCATACAAATATTAAAGAAAAATAAAATGGTATATATAAATATTTGACATTAAAATCTCTCGATCCTAGAAATTCGCGACCCATAGTTTAAGAAGCCCTGCTTTAGATAAATGGAAAAAATCATTAAAACAAAAATAGTTACCCATTCTAATGTTATAAATATGAAATACTGTCTGCCTGTCTATTCTTTAGCCGTTAATCTACTGGTCCGATTTGGATGGAGTTTGAAATAAAAATTGTTGACGACCCAGGGCCAAACATAGGCTACTTTTTTTTCAAAAACCAACCCATATCTATAGCGCTGAAGTATGGAATACAAATTTGTATAAAAAATAGCAACAACTGAAACAACGCAAGCCGTCAAACAATAAAACAGCTACAGTTCTGTAGTTGATGCGAGTATTATATAAAAAATAAATAGACATGTATAGATCTTTCCTTTACGTTCTTCAGATTTTTCATTAGGCAGAAAATTTATGCGATTAATGACTGGAATTTACGGCGTGCTAAAGCTTTATGGCCATCATTTAGACATCAGTTTGGTGGAAGTAGCATGTGAGGTCGTAATGAACGCTAAAGTTATAACTTCAAATTCAACTTTGATGAAAAAACTTAGTTAAAACTAGATCGTACTCGTGACTTCGTTCGCATGGACTATAAGTCCCTTGAACTAAAATGTTTATTAATTTATTGTCTATAGATAATAACCCACATAAAAAAATGCTAATATGAGTCATTTTTTTTTAAATCACGTATCGTTACATACATGCAGAACTCCATGTTTATCTGGTTTTAAAACAGGTAGACATCAACAAAAGGATTAAGCATTGAAAATATTTTGCATAAAAAAAACTAAGACTAACTACTATCTAACTAAGTTTTTATTTTATGGATATTAGTTCATTATCTTTTATTTATACATTGTATTTTAAGAGATAAAGAGGAACCATAATATCTTCACTATCAAAGAAAATAAAAATTTTACGTCTCATCAAAATGTTAACGCCCTAGCAAAAGTTATGGTGAAATAATGTTTAATCCAGGTCACGTCGATAGGATGGAAACAGGTCAGGTAGGTGTATTAGAAGGCTTTCTTAGCCGCGCCTAATTACAATTTATAGCAAACAAATAAATAATTATTTCTTTCTTTCTTTATTATTGGCACAGATTTTATTGTGTTGTTTGGTTAAATCAAATTCCGCATTTCGTGTAGGAGATTGTGAAAAAAATATTGTGTTTAACTCTATATGATAAAAAGCAGCTTCATACTTTACCCGCATAGAAGTGTAGTCAGAGAGGACCTAGTTTCAAGACACTTCGTCCTCGACTTTCCGCCTAAAACCAAGACTGCGTGTGGACTGGCAGGAACTCAACGCAGCGCTTTGGCTTAGGTACCAGAGCGAAGAAAGGAAAATTTTATTTAATCATTTCTCCGAGTGAGAATCGAACCCACAACCATCGCATTTATAGTCAGACGCTGTCCTACTGCGCCACAATGGCCGATATATCGTAATTTTTTCTTCAGCAGATTTGAATTCACAGTCGCTTCGTCTGCAGACAATAGTAATATATAACACTTTCCCTCATATATTAAAAGGAAATATACTTTCAGTTACTTGATGTTTTATTTGCTGGATAAGTGAAGATGGAGAAGTTGTTATAATAACAAATTAAAAAGCGCGCGGATGTTGTTTTTGCATATATTTTTAAGTTAAGTAGAACCTCCGCGATCAAGCTATCATCTATTTTTATACGTTTTCTAAATGTCTTTTTCCATTTTCCTCAGTGTGGAATAACACTTTAAAAAAGTTTATAAGATTACGTTTCACGTCGTACAGGTGTAAATCAAGTTTGTTTTAATTAATCTGTAAATATATTAGTACTTCTAAATTCTAAGTTTAAATTTTAATGGCATATTCGAAGTAAAAAAACAATCAAAAGTAAAAATTGAAAGAGTCCATCTACCCTTATATTGTTGAAATTCTAAATATGCATAGTATTTTTTTATAAAATATATTTTAAGGCAGGATACTATTTTAGGACGTTATATTGTACCTAATAAACATCCACTTATTTTATTAAAATAAAACTACTGTAGTCGCGTTAGTTACTTTTTGAGACAAAAAAAAAACATGGAACTCGTGACACCCTGTGACAAGCCTCTGTAAATATTTTTTATGTGTACAGTATTAGCTTAAAATTAAATATTTTCACGAATAATAGATTTTAAATAAAATAAAGTTGGTAGATATAATTGAAATATGTATATATTTATTAACAAACCCCTTAGTTTAACAGTAAATTTAAAAGATCGGAATTTAAAATAACTGTTTTTGAATGTTTCGCAAAATTTTCTTCCAACTCACAGTTTCTGTAATTATGTTATGTTTGTCTCATTTTTCACCGGTTAGTTAGCTTACATAATTATTTATATTTTATTTTTATCTTAAATTCTATTTTTTCTTGCCAATCATATAGATTGAATTGAATTTTGATACTTTCTTTTCAATTATAAGAAACATAGCCCTTTTTCGTATAAGATTCACTTAAATGCTCCTACGTTAATATAATTTTGCATCTGTAAAACAAAGGAGTAACATTAACTGTTTTATATAACCTGTGGTCGAGAGAATTAGCGGGAAATTAGAAAAAATTGTAGAATCTTTCACCTTCTCATATATAGTTAACTTAAATTAATAAAAAAAAAACAAGGCAAAACATATTTCGGACATAAACTGAAATAAACTTAAAATCTCTAAAATCTAATGTAGTCAACATTACTACATGGCTGAACATTGAAAAATGTTATGTTTAATTATAATGAATGTGAAATGTAAGTATTTACTGAAATGAAAGTAAATATCAAATGAATAATAATAAGCAGAATCAAATATAAAATATGTTAGCCTCATAATGTACGTTATACAACAATATTTGTATTTTATAGAAACTTGTGCCATTTTTTCTGTAGAAATACCAAATAACACGTAAAAAAACACACTTTGTAAATCTTTTAACAATAATCATGTGGACTGAGGAGTATTACAGTGCGTACGACATCTAAGCACGATTTTTCTTTGCAGCAACATAAAATAAAACAACAACAACGATACAAAATAGAAAAGTAAGTAAAAAATGACATATTAAGTCAATAAATAATTTTGTCTCCACTATTTTAACAAGTTGTTGTTTTAATTAACTTAATTGGTCTATTTAATATAGCAATTACTGTATACTCTGGTATATATAATATAGTAATAGTCGAAGACATATTCGAAGCAGTATTGCTGAATGTCAGATATCAGTACCTATCTGATTTCTCTGTGTTAAAGGCCTTTTCGCTTCAACATTAAGTTACATCAATAGCAATGGCATTGCATTTTGTCATATACCAGCGTCAGTCAGCGATAATGTAATAGGATTCGATATTTACTTGATGGATATGATAATACATTAATAATTGTCATTTCTTCACTCTGGTAATTATGTAACTGAGTATATGTCGGGAACTGTCACTTAACACAAATATCTCAAGTGAGAGTTGAAAATATCTACAATTTTTATTCCTAGGTTTTTATAGTTTTTTGAAACAAATTAAGAAAAACAAACAAAACTAGTAAAAAATATGTTTATTGATAAATGATTAATTATAAAATTATCATACATTTCAAGATTTATTTCCTATGTTTTTTATAGTTAGGTGAACGATCCCTGTCCCTTTTCTTTTTCTTGCCTTTCCTTTTCTTGTCTATATCTTTTTTTTCTTTTTTGCTCTTACTTTTACGACGGCCAGACGAATCGCTGCTACTACTTCTTCGTCGCCTAGGTTTGTCTGAATCAGTACTTAACGAATCATTACTACTGTACTTTTTCCTCGATTTTTTTCTATGCCTTCGATCTTCACTGCTAGAATAATCCCGTCGTCGTTCACGACTTCTGCCATTAGAATTATCGTTCTTTATAAGTCTTTCTTCTACACGCCTGTCATCTTTTTCTCTTTCTCGAATATCATTTTTTCTACTGGACGATGCGCTTTTCAAATCTTCTTTGAAACTGTTCTGCTTAGTGTTAGCTATTTCTTTTTTTTTGTACTCTTCATAGGAATCAGTGTCTGCAATAGAAAAAAATAATACGATAAACGATCAGATTACATCTATATAAACAAAATTAAAACAAAACAATTCCTTAAAATATTTTTAAAAAATAAATAAATCTTTTTACAAAAATCATGTGGATTGAGGAGTACAACATTTGGTAGAGTTAATTTTCTATTTCTAAAATCACACACACTGTAGTGTCCTTTAACAAGCTGCCAGCCAAATTTTAATTCAAAAATACACATATTCGCTTAAGTTATATGTTTGATTAAGAACTTTTCTGGTCATTTTACACAAAGTGCCGTATTCAATATTAGTAGCGGAATTACTTGACGGGCGTACTTGGTAACTTAAAAGTACTGAGATTTGAATGTAGCATTTAACATCGCCAGATACACCGGTAGATGGCGTTGTTATTAAAATATACATTCATCTATTCTATTGCAGTTAATTGCCTACTATACTATTTATAATATATAATATAATGTTAATTACATAGTTAGACATTTAGCTAATATAATACTGTATTTTTTTAAATTCTTATATACCAAAAAAGTAAAATAAAAAAAGTTTTATTATGGGACATATAATTTTTCACAGGTTACTATTTGAAATAGTTAGTGGCCCATTAGCCAAATTATAAAGACCAGAACATCACATTCTTTTTCGCTGCCTGCTTGATGCAAAATGGTTCCAAATACTATCTATGTAAGTATTATATCAAAATCAAACATTGAACATTACTAGTTGAAGCAATGTGTATATGTTAAACTTATGTAGTATATTATATGATAAAAATAAAATATTTCCAATAAAATCGCATAAAAAATATGTTGGCATTCTGCACTTCTACTCCAATTATGAACTATAAATATACTCAAACTATATACTCTTCTGTCTGCATAATTATCTTAAGAACACACACTTTTCACTTATATTATTATTCAACAATATCCATATTATTCAACGAATTTTCGAAATCTTTTCATTCATCTATTAATATAATGAAATTATAAAAATGTATAACATAACTAATAATAAAAAATAAGATGACTTACTTATAACTTTAGATTGCTTGTCAAATTCAGATTTACTGACTGCTTGCATCATGAACTCGCTCAGACTAACTGTTTCTTTTTTAATAGTAATGTCAACTACAACACGACCATTGTCTTCATCTAAGCTCACCACCTGAAAATAACAATACTTTCTTAATAAAATAAAAAATCCTTTACAATTTAAAAAAGTAGTCAAAAATTTTGTTTTTCCTGCAGTAGTCAAATAGCATTTATATTAGACTACACTTTATTATTAACTTTTCGCCCGCAGTGGTATTAGTGTTAACTAAGTGCCGCCCTTTGTCATAAGTACCACAGCAGCACAATAAAAATAAATTATTATTTTTTTTTTTTTTTTTTACAGTCACACGCTTGTGCCACTGGGCCACGACTGGCCACAATAAATTAAATGTAATCATTTGAAATGAATCCACAACCTGTTTAGTAAGATGCTGTCCCATTGCACATGATGGCATTAAATGACAAACTATATTCAACTTTAAATTACTGGATTTAAAAAAAGATATTTAAAATACCTAAATTCCTAAGTGTGGAATTAACACTTTAAATTGTTAAAAAGAAATAACTGGATTTTTCAATGCAGTATGGCATTTTTTCAGTTGTTTTTAGCATGGTGTATACATAACAACCTTATTTGGAAAACCAACTTTTCATAATAAATTTCATTTTCATAATATAAAGTCATCTTACCGTCATTCATTATAATATATTCATTTTATATGCCACTTATCCAGTTACATATAAATTTTTAAGCAACAAGAGTGTTAATATAGTGTTTCCAGCAAATAAACTAATTAAGCAAAAAATACATGAATCTTGGATGTTGTATGTTATAATTTTTACACTTCTATGCAGAAATATATAAAATATCATAAAAATGATTTTAATTGTCAACATACTTTAATTGTTGTTAATTTGTTAAGAAATTTTCATATTAATTTAAAAAGAATAATTATTGATATTTTTATTGTGAACAAAAGTTATATTTTTTTTATTTTTTTAGTAAAATAATGTTTGTAAGTAAAACAATAAAGCAGCACACAGTTTTATAGTTGTTTTATGTATAGTAATTAAATTCATTTACTATTTTAACAATGTTTATTTATGATTAAACTTATTTATTACAATCAAATTTTGAAACAATGGACAATTGAAGCACTAGACACAACACATTAGTCCAGAAAGTTAGGTGCAGAAACTTTTTGTTTTGTGAAATGATGAATCTCCCTTAATAGACTTTACAAGCATCAGTCACATTACAAAAAAAATGTAAGTTAAATTTATTATATCTACTACTAAACAACTATATATACCTTTCCATAATATCCACTGTGCTTTCCAGATGTGATTCTTACAAAAGAGTTCTTTACTATAGATAGTTCTTCATCCTTGTCTTTAGATGCCTTCTTAGATTGATTTTCTTTTACCATTTTATCTGCACCTAGCCCCAGGCCTTTTGGTCGTAATTGAGGTTGTTTATATTTGGACCTGAAAAGCAAATAAAAATGTTTTTATAAATATTTTTTTGTATTTGTGTGTAAATGATGTAGAGTAAACATATTTTTAAGCTTCACATAGCAGATTGTTCTATACACTATTAAAAATACTAAGAGCTTTTGTTTTAAAGTAATTGGGTGCTTGGAATTTATTATGACTATATTTGAATAAATTGTGAGTGAATGAAATATGACTGCTGTTTTATAGTTTCTATTGCTTAAACATAATAAAACTTTTGAAATGTTATCTTGTAGTTTACAGTAAAGATTAGTTATCTAATTTGTCAACATTATAATTAACATATTACATTGACAAAACTCACTGATCTTTGCTTGGTGTCCAACCCATTCCTCTTAACATGGCTAAACCAAATTCTTGAATTGGCACTGATTCATAGTCATCAAGAGTTGCCTGAAATTAGTTTAGTTTAAATTAGTATCATTGTGTAAATTAATATGTTGGTGGAATTCTTCGAAACTGAATGAATTTGAATAAAACCTTTTTTGGTTGTACAGCTTTTAATATTAGGTAGGACTTAGTCTATAAATAACTTTGTAAAGCAAAACACCTGATGCAGAACCACAACAGAACAGCAATACTATAAGATATAAAAAAATCCAGCTTAAAAAAAGTAGCATAGTGATAGTGAGATAGTTATTTTGGTAGGAGTTTATTAAATCCATGCAAAAAAGTTGCAGGCATGTACACTAGTACTTGCCACTAGACAAAATATTTAAAAAAACCTGGTTATAAGTTTTTATTTAAAATAAATATTACCACACACTAACAAGGTGCATTTAACAAAATTTAAATTTGTAGTAACATTTAAGTTTAATTTTAACATGAACATAATCTATTGACAAATCATAAAATATGCAAAATTTGTTCATACCTCTGGTTGTCCTTTAATTACAGGTAAAGCATTTACTGGAACAACTAAATTAGGTTTTTCTTCAATTTTTTCCTTCTTGGCATCTTGTAGCAATTCCCGAACTGCCATTTGATCTAGGGATTCGTTGTTAGGGATATCATTGTTTTCTTCCTGTGGTTCTTTTTTTATTTCTGGCTCATCAAAATTTTCTACCTTTGCTGCTATTTCTTTTAACTTTTCTGCTGTGATAAGTGTATTGGGCTTCATAGGGATAACTAATGGTTTTGTTTCTTCCTTTAGGTCTCCCCTGTAAAATATATGTAATAAAATTAGGAAATGTGTACAATAATGATAACTTATACATTTTATTACACAAATATTACAATTTAAACAATTTTAAAAATACAATAACTATTTACAAGAACTTACCCCACTACTTTAATAGACTTTTCTTCGACACATTCTATGTATTCCTTTTTCTCAGCTACTATAACTTTATTATCTTTTTTCGTTTTTGTAAACCCAAATGATATCTTTTTGCCTTCCATTTTGTTTTTTTTATTCTCACTTCTAAATAAATAGTGTAAATATTACCTATACATTAAGTTCATCCTTAAAAAATAGCTATTAATTCGAGAATCACAAATGATATAATCATTTGTTTATTACTTAAGTTTTAAGAAAACGCTTCATCCAACGTCGCATTCCGCACTTTCACGAGTGACAGTTGACAGTGTGACCGTGACTATTTCACAAATGTCAATTGATTTTGACGTTACATTCAAAACAATAAAATGTTACCATAAAAAAGAAAAAAAAACTAGGACCAAACTTTATGGTTTTAGATAAGAGAAAAATATTTTAAAATTAAAAAATAGCAATTGTTGTTTTAAGTGAATATTAAAATATTAACACCTAGCTATTCGCGTAATCAGTTTTGCATGACTTTAGGTAAAATAGTTATTTTGTACTCAGTTGAGTTTAAACGTAACAACAAAAAATATTTCGTCGTTGCGTTTGATTGACTTGTACTTTATCATAGAAAGCTAATGTTTTTGACAAAAGATCTTTTATATTTAGAATCAAAACATAAAATATTTTCATTGTTATAACATAAGCGTAACTTTTGTAAATGTACAATTTATTAGAATAACTTTACAAACATCGTAATTTTTTGCTTTTTTACAATACTCTATTGAGGCGCAGTGGCGATATTAAGTGATTTTCATAGGTACATATTCACTCGAAGATATTTTATGTTCGGAATATTTTTGTCCCCTTTGGCCTAGTTAAATAAATTTATAGTACTGATAATGGAACCAAACTGTACCTAACATAAAACAACTATCAATTTTCTAAAGTATTATTAAATAACCTTTTTGTCCATAATATAAAATGGGACTTGGGAAAGGTGATTTTAAACAACATATTGTAATAATAAAAAAATACTAACACATTTAATAAAAATACATCACAAACAGATTTATTTACAGTGACTATAAGTCTATATAAAATAAATCTAGTGCTATCTATTTGAGAATATTACCTAGAGTTTCAATACCTACAAAATATATTCATTCCTGATATCATATTATGTATTGATTTGATTCTATAAAAGTGAGAAACGCTGATAAAAGCAAAATTAAATAGCTTCACGACATTATTGAGCTCAGCGAATAGTTGCGACGTTATTGCCATATACATATATGTACCTACACATGTGCTAAAGGAATGAAATAATTTGAGTTACGCACATTCCGGTCTATTAGTACCTACGTATATTGGATCTATTTTTTGTTTTGAATGTCAGGAGGACTCTGACGTAAGAAATTGTATGATTTTTATTAAATTTATCACTTGAACACTTATTTTGTAATGGCAGTTTGACGTTACTTTTCCCAAAAATGTTCTTTTTTTATTTTATTTCTTTCGTCATCAATTTTGCCAATTAACAGATTGTCTATGAGTATGAGTATATTAAAAACAGCCTGTCTATTATGTAAATATAAATAGAGTGAATTACATAGTTGAGTTTGAAAAGCAATCGGCAGGTTATGTCTCTGTAAATTTGAAATAACTTTTAGAAATGGTAAATCACTCTGTAATGTTTAATTAATTTACAATACTAATGTATTATAGTAAATGAATTAAAAAACACACACAGTACAGTAATACAACCATATTGTACCTACATAACTAGAGCTAGCACCGAAGCTGGAATACTGTCTACTACTTGGCATACAGCTTGTAAATTAAATTACTTTGATTTTTTTATTATATTTTTTAATGTATTATATTTATGTTATATTTACTGATATCGAGCCACCGTGACGCAATGGGACAGCGTTGTGACTGTAAACGCGATGTTTGTGTGTTCGACTCCTACTCGGTGGAATAATTATATATATTTAAATTTTCATTTCTTCACTCTGGTACCTAAGACAAAGCTCGACGTTGATTTTCGAGGACCGAGTGTCTTGACACTAGACCCTCTCTATAAGGCTGCTTTTTTATTTTATTGGCACTGAGGTCAGAACGGCGGTATTGGCGCTGAGGCTATGATGCGGTGTTAGGCCAAGATTGAGTGATATATTCGTTGAAAATATTATCTAACATATTGTTATTTTATGTAATTTTATATCAAAAGTAATACTAATGAAGAAGGTGTAAATTATTTCTTTGAATTTCAATTACAAGTTTCTATTATAGTTTTACTTTACTCATTTGTATATTTATTTAGTTTACTATTAAGCTAAATAACAAATATCATATTGCCATTCCCTTAATTAAGATAATAAGTACCTACTAGCAATACTAGATTAAAGTGTAAATAAACATAATTTCTCGTAGACTTTCATTTGTTACACGATGGATATACCTGAATTATTTAATAGGCGTTAATTAGGACGTATTCGTAACTCGTGTATATAGAACACTTCATTTATTATGCTCAAGTTTATTTACGGAATGAATATATACTTTGTTTTACTATATAGTTTTGCTGCCTTTCGTTTTTTGCCGCATAGTGGGGTAGTTAGAAACAACCTAGTGTTAAGACACTCCGTTTTCCACTTTCTGCTCGAAATCGAAACATTGCGTATTGAGTAGCGGAACTTAACTCCGCTCGTTGTCTTAGATAGAGAGCAGAAATGAAAATATATTAAATATAATAATTCTCTAAGTGGGAATCGATCCCACAACCAAACGGATTTACAGTCAGACGCTGTCACACTGCGCCACGACGGCCTCAATATAGTTATGTTAACATATTAGGTTTTGGTTCCGGACAAACCATGCATATATTGTCACGATAAATTTTATAGTCCAATTTTGGCACGCCTTTGTAAATAGTAATACATAAAGCTTTTTTAAGGCCCTTCTGTGCGTCAACTCATAAAGATGTAAGCATGTCTGCATTATTTCCTTCCTGAGAAGATATTAAAACTCATGTAGGTAGGTAGAAAAAAATGTGATTTCTGTTCATAGTAAAAGGATTTCCATTTTGTGGACATTGTTACAACTAAGATAAATTTATTAATTGAAGTTACAAAAAGAGACTCGATAATGTATTTTTTTTAGCTTCTTTAGTATTTGGATACTCCGTTCCCCACTTTCTGCCGAATGCGGAGGCATTGCGTGTTAAGTGGCGGAACTTAACGCCGCGCTTTACCTCGACACCAGGGCGAAGAAAATGGAAATATAATTTCCACTGCTCCTCCTTCTCCTGGGTGAATCTGTTGCAATGTGATCGGTGACTCATATGTGGACTTAAATACTATTTAAGGTTCTCAAGTTATCAAGTTTTTATGAAATTGGCGGAAGATGCGGAGAGAGAGAGAGAGAGAAGAGAAGTAACAAGTAAGTGTAGCATGTGATATATTACGTAAGAAAAAATAGCTTTACGCTTTTTTCTGCACAGAAGGTCAGAAGTAACCTATTCAAAATAAATATTTAAAATATGTTATAATTTAATAAAGACAAATTTACCCACACGGCTCCCACTCGGAAAATGATGATTATTTTTTACTTCTCTAAAAGAAACCTCAAATGCAATGAGCAGAAAGAGGAGAAGTGTCTTGACACTTGGTTCTCTCTGATGACCTTATTATACAGAGAAGAGCGTCAAGCTATTTTTGTATAAAAAATGAAATCTGGCAGAATTCGAAGCCGTGCCTCCAGGTGGCTGTCCAAGCATTATAGTCAAAGAAGCGCACCTATAGCTTATTCACTGGTTCCATTTTTTATACATTTTTTTTAAATATAGGTTATTTTATATATAAAGTAGTTAGAGAATATAACACAAGACCTTCTACAAATTCATTATTTTTATCAAGAAACGCTGTTGTCACGAAAATTTGATTTTACGAGTGAACGAATTTAATATGGCCACCTCCATCAAACGCCAGATTTATATTCCATTCGCAATACTATGGTGGAAATAATGCGCTGTTATATACGGATTTGTGATTCCAAACAATATTAGCGTATAACTTTATTGTACGACTTCATAAGTTAGGAAAGTATTTAACGCTTATTGAATATGGACATTAGTATAGTATTTTTGATTTTTTTTGGTTACCTTATTGTGCAAATGTTGACAATCTCAGCACCAATTAGTAATCTATTATTCATATTTTTAGTAATTTATGGTTTAGGAAAGAAAATTTAGTGTTTCTTTTTGAAATCAATTTAATGAAATGGTTATATTATGTTTACTATTATTTATTAATTTTTTTACTTTATTAACGAGCTATTCTGATTTGAGATGTTTGCCAAAATTCGAATTTGTTTGAAATTTTTAATTTCGTCATAATTTAAATTCCACTTACATAAATAAAGTCATCCAAAATATTGACATGACTTAATAATATTTTTTCTAAATACCGACTCGTATATTATTTATTGTGTTTTAATATTTAACAAGTTAGTTAGGTCATTGGTAATAAATAATTAGAAATTTACTTAGTTCATCGTAGAACTTAGTAAATCCGTAAATGACATACTTTTCATTTAGATTTATACTAAATTTACGTCTTTACAAGTTACAATCTCACTCATTGTATATGTATTGAATAATTTTAAACATGTGGTTAATTAATATACATACATAATAAAGTCGTCGCAGTAACAAGAGATTGTAACCGCCATTACCAAAATTGTCTAATTAACACATTGTCGACTGTCTGTTACATTGACCCTTAAGGGAATATTCGTGCTGGCTTACCTAATCCGTATTTTCTGTGAATACTTTGGCAAATCTATACATAAAATTAGCCTGACTCTTAACGTGTTTTGTTATACAATATACATAGTGTTTAATGTTACTGTGGTATTAGTTATTAAAATGTATCAATTAACATGGCTATGCGCTAATGTGATCTATATTGACTTTATATTACAAAAGAAATAAATAAGACAGACGTAGTAATTTTTATTTATCACATGGATTCTAGAGATTATATTAATAACATAATAATTTGAAGTTGTTTTTCAAGTTATTTTACTAACGAAATAAAACTTTAAATTTGAAATTATTGGTTCGTTGTCCTTGTCGTCTTGGTATAGAAATTTGGTTGATTTTATAAAAACATTGTGTTGGCATGGCATGGCAACATCTGACTCAGATTGGTGTGAATATTTTTGAGCGTATCAGAAACCAGGAAGTTTTTTAAAATAGCGTTGCATGGGTTTTTTTTGACATTGCTAGGTAGATTCAGGTGCTATAAAGTAATAAAATCTTTGTTTTTCGCGATTTTTACACATCGACCAGAGGCACCTGTGACCGCGCCTAACAAGAAAACATCAGGTTTTCTAAAACGCATTTTTGAATAATAGAATATACGCGACTAGTACGATTTAAATAGATTAATTTAAGAAATAAACAAAATCTGTAAAATGAAGACCTTATACGTTTTCTTTAAATGTCTTATACATTAGGTAGTTATAGTAAGTATAACTAAATTCATTGTAGTAGGAAGCATCTACGAAAGATTGAATTACCAATATTGCTCCTATTATTATGGGTATGGAGAGTAGGTCCCTTTGGCTTTGAAGTTAAATACAATTATGACAAACTTAGCCGTGGTGAGGTTGAGAGTATCTTTACGAAGATAATGTATGTACTTATAAGTATAATGTATATTTTTGCTGAAACTACACGCTTTTTCCTGCATAGCAGGTTTGTCAGAGAAAACCTAGTGTAAAGACACGCCGTTTTCAACTTTCCGCCCGAAATGAAGACATTTGCGTGTTAAATAGAAGAATTCAGAGCCGCGCTATGTCTTAAATACCAGAGCGGAATAATTAAAATAATATATAATCATTCCCCCGAGTGAGATTCGAACCCACAATTATCGCAATTACAGTCGGAGGCTGCCATACTTTGCCGCGAAGGCCTTAGTATTATATACCTTTACTATATATGCATGACTACAGCGAAACTTTTGTAAATATTTGTGCTAATTACATAAGCATTTCATATTAAATTAATCAAAAAAAGTTTTCTATTTTCCTAAATCATAGTCTGATTTTTACTTCAAGATGAGAATAATTTTTGGATTATTTCTAGTTTTTCACATCAGCAAAAAGATTATGTTGTCGTAAAAATCTGTGGAATTGAATGTTAGGGTCCCATTTTCCGTTTGGTTTTTGGGTCAAAGTAGTAAAAATCGGTTAGAACACAGTTAAAATTTAAGGTTCACGGGTGTAAAAGTGTTTTATGTTCCGATCTTTATTTTTAATTTTCTCTTAGTTACGTGGGAGACTAATGTTGAAAATGTGAAAGTAAAATTTGTTTTTTGGTTTTACTTTACTGTGAAAAGTCAAAAAAGTTATCGTACATTTCGTCAAGTTTCGTTCGCCAAATAATGAATTAACTTGTACGAGTATGTTATAAACGATTTAAACAATGCCATTATATAAGCATGTCAGAGGTAAAACGTTGATATATGTTCTGATACTGTTCGATCAATATGAAAATTTTAGAATTTTTTTTATTTCTTTTATGATTAATTCTACCAAAATTTCACACTTCGCCACTGAAGCAAATATATCTATTTTCACAGTTTCTTATATATTTAAATAAATCTTTACATTCCAAGAAAATAGACTTAAAACAAATTGGTTTTAGAAGTGATCTATATGGTCTCAAGTATAAAATATTGCGGGTTTCAAATTTGGCGATCGGTTGCCATCGTGTCTGGCGATGCGGGACAATCTTATTATGCTTAGAGCGAATAAATAGGATTATTGCGACGCTCTCGTCGGGCTGGTATTAGCTTGGATGTACTTCAAATTACATTGATTTGACGTGATATCTATTGAGTAACATGAAGGATCTTCTGGTTTTTTAGTATATATTTTTATGTAAAATATATTTGTGTGTAGATGTGTATGTAAAACATACAGCTAACGGTCTTGGGTTCATATTTTTGTAACAGTTATAATAATTATTAAAAAACGTACCAATACATCGAGGCCGTTGTGGCGCCGTGAGACAGTATAGTATACTGTAAAGTGATAGTAATGGTTTCGATTCTCACTAGGGGAATGTTTAAATTTTCATTTCTAAACAAAGCGGGGCGTTGTGTTCCGCCATTCAACACGCAGTTGTCTGGATTTTAGGCGGAAAGTGGAGGAGTGATATGGTGGTGTAAAAAATGTACTAATAATATAACCGATATTTACTATCAAACAAGTAGCAAATTGGTAGTAAAATATCGTGTTACCTTACAAACTTGTAATGTCTAGAACCTGATCTTTTTTCGGTCCTATACAAATTGTATTCTATTCGATTTAGAATATGAAATGATGAGGGCACGAGTCCTGGGGTATAAGGTCGGAAAATAAATGAGATCCAAAGTATATTTATGTATCTTCAAAATTGAAGAAATAAAATAATATTTCTATGCAAAAGTATTCTGAAGATTCTAGTTTGTGTAATGTTACTATTTATCATTTTCTTAATTTTTTGATGCATCACCTTTATTGTATACCTAAAAAAATAAAAATAAATACGGGGGTCATTTTTTAGTTTACTAAAAGTATTGCTTGGTGGACGCTAAATTGAATTTGAATGCAAGACTGTCGCATATAATCATATCTCAGCACTATGACTGCATCACCTAGTCCTTTTAATATACTAATAATAGAATTTCAGAATAGAAATATAGCAGTCTAGAAATATGACAGTGCTATACTATTTATTGTCTATTCCGATAAAAAAAAATATGTAACTGGTCACCGACTGTACTTGGAAGATATATGATAAAAAGTATTACTGGGGGTATTCATACATGTAATAAAACACAAAACAATGATTTTAAATTTTGTTTTTGTTTGTCTATGCACGCTAATATCTGAAACGGCTTCATCGATGTAAATGAGTATTGTATTTTGATAAACTTCCTTTAACAGTTATTGTTTATATTATTTTAATCCGTTCACATAAAGACAAGTTATAGTAATTTAAATAGAAAAAATAAGGAAACTTTGTGATATAAGCGCGTACCGGCGAGAAAACAAAATAGCTATAATCGTGAAGTTTACGCAGGCGAAGCCGTGAGGCGTCGCTAGTAACATCTATATTTGAAATTGATGTACATATATTTTATTACTTTTCATAAAGAACAGTTTCATGTAAGAATATGAAGGTGATTTACGTTCCGAACAATATTTATGATCAAAATAAGCTCGAGACATTAAAGTAGACTCCACACAGCGTGAAGGAGCCTTATCGAAGTTGTAAACGAATTTTTACGACAGTTTATACTTCAGAGTTCGTCGCTCGACCAATGTTAAAAACGATTTAAGATAAAGAGCGGTCAAGTGTGAACTCACATTGTCGGCTACGTCCTTGTACATTTTGTTTCAAATTTATAAAATGTCAAAGCGAAATTGAAATATTGTTTTCGAAATTTTAGTAGATGCTTATATGCTGAGTTATTATAAATAGTAGTATAGGTTCAAAATTTTATTTCTCTGGACGCAAATTGGACTAAAGAATCTTTGATATAATAATGATATATTGGCGCGTTACTAAATATTAGTTTATAATTTTAACTCAGTAGTTTTTTTTGTTTAAATAATAAATAATAAAAAAAACAGTGCTAAAAAATGAAAAACGTGTAAACGTTAAAGTTTTTAAGAATTATGAATATATGTATAGTAAAAAAGTTCCACTTTAAAAAAAATGACTGGACACTCAGAAAATTGGCACCGATCTTTGTATTGTATTATTATAATACTTGAAAACATTATAAATAATAAATATGATATTGGAAACAATAATAAACAACACTTTTTTATGATCTTAATATACGTGTTGGTACTAAAATTCCACAACCTATCTAAACTCTCTATGTCAACATTTAAAAGTAGTACCTAAATATTTCACTGAAATATTTACGTAATTAAATCATTCGTAAAATGTTAATTTAAAAATTAGCGGCGTTAAGTTCCACTACTTAACAAGCAATGCCTCCGAATTTGGCGGAAAGTGGGGAACGGAGTATCTTAACACTAGGTTCCCTTTGTCTGCTGTATGCGGGATACAGCGTGAAGCTTAAAAAAAATTAAAAATAAAAATTAATGGATTTACTATAAAGGAGACATACATAAATCTCCTCGTATCATTTACTTTGGCGACGAATATAATTTACTGTATTTTAACATTTATTTCTTTTATATATTTCTACCTGAATTTAGTTTACATGTCACATTGAAATTCTGTACAATATACGAACTTTAGACAACCTAGAAGACAAATTTCTAACAAAACAAGACAACGCTAGCTTGACATCAGTTGGAATAATTTGTTATGTGCAATTTTCATGCCGGCACACCTGCTGTTTCTACTTGCAACAAAGAATTTTCAGTTCCATTTTGTGTCCGACATGTGATTGCGTCGAAGTTTGCTCATATCTCCATATGATTTCGAGAATTCCGTATCTACGTAGCCGTATTTAGGGCATGTTTCTAGATTCATTATGCTGTGACATTTTAAAGTAACAGGGGCAGGTTTGTTTTTAAAAAAGCATTTTTAAGGGGCAATGAATGAAAATAAATGTACTTTTTGTCATACTTATGTGACACGTTCGAGAATATTCTACATCACAATATAGAAAAGTTATGATAAGATTTTTGTGTGTTAAAGGTTATTACTTTATTACTAATTTTATAAATGATAATATGCCTTGGAAAATAATTTTCACTTCAGTCTGTTTCAAAGGTATCATTGTCAATTGTCAATAATAAATAATTATAAATCTGCAAATTCACTGACAAAAAAGAGGGCCCGCTGAGTTTCTTACGCTGGTTTATTCTAGATTTAAAGCTTTAAGTTTAGTTAATCGGTGGTAAAGTGTTTGATGATCAAAATATGAAGAATGTAACTTTTACTTTCAATAAATTACAATACATTGATTTTGTTATATTTATGGCAAAATCTTATATTTAAAGGAATTCAAAAACCTATTTTTCTATATTTATCATTACAGCGTACATACTATGTAGCATGCATTATTTTAATATAAGTAGATCGTCAGCCATATTTATTGAGCTTCCTTATATTAATGGGAATTTTTGAAAATTTTCATATCGAATTGCTCGTAAGAATATTGAATATAAGATATTGGGGGCAAAAATTCTTTGATGTGAATATCTACCGTAATAGTAGAAAATCAGGTCAACGCCAGAATATGACTTTTCCTCAATAACAAATTACAAAGTAACATTTCAAGTAGCTGGTTTATAATATATGTAACTTTTAAATATATATTTATTGGTACCAAAAATCAAGAGTTACATGTATTTGATATCTATATCTATATATATATATATATATATATATATATATATATATATATATATATATATATATATATATATATATATATATATATAATAAAAAGAGTAGAAAAGTCAATTCTGTACATGAAAAATTTCAGAAAAATTTTAATTGGGTGCGTTAATATATCGATAACAGAGGCCAAAAATCCACTCAGTAGAATTTTTGTCTGTCTGTCTGTCTGTCTGTCTGTTAATTTGTTCGTCAATCACGCAAAAACTACTGGATAGAAATGAATGAATTTTGGTATGGTGATAGCTTATAGTCCAAAGGTACATATAGGATAGTTTTTATCCCGGTTTTCCATGTAGTTTTTTTGGAAAAATAAAAAACCGATATAAGTAAATTATTTGTATACTGATATCTACCGGTTAGAAATTAATGATTTTTTGTACAGAGTTAGCTAAGAGGTTAGAGCAACATATGGGATAGTTTTCATCCTGGTATTCAATACAACTCCCGCAGAAAAATAAAGTAAAAAAAAAAACATTGTCACATGTCGATAGTTCACGAGTGAAGCTAAATTTGTTTCAATATCATTAATTAAAATAATTATAAAATAAAATAAGCATAACATTTATTAAATATACATTTGACCGGTCTATAAAACTTTATATAATCTATATAACAGCAGATGTAACTACGTTTTCTGGAACGGGTAGCGCCATCTGTTATTATATAGTTGACATTGTATTAGATATATCCGTACTCATTAATATTATTATAAAAATGCAAAAATCTATATCTATATCTTTTATGTTTTCACGGGTAATTTACGGATTTCGTACATATATACCAGATGATATATATGTACGAAATCTGCTATCATATAGATATACTATGATAGCAGATTTCGTACGTTTTCTTACTATAATAGTTATCGCTATATGTTATCAAATAGTATAGACATTGTACTAGATGTATCGATGATTTTCTCAAGAACATAATTAGTGACGCAAAGTCAAATATAGACTTTTTTCTTTTATAAAAAAAACAATCCTAAAGAGCAATAGAGGATGAAAATGGCAGTTCACGTGGCGAAGCCACGAGCGGGTCGCTAGTAACTAATAATAGTACATATTATTTATGAAGAATATAAAAGAAACTAAAAGTATTTATTCTATTCGTTCATATTCATAAGGATTTCTTATAAAAATTGATAGCTAAATAGTAAGTCATGTTACTAAATAGCGTTAAAAATGTTAATATACTACACATATCGTGTGATAAAAGCTCAAATTAAATAAAAAAATCTTTTAATATGCCCTAATAATCCGTTATTATATAGGTCAAAAAATCATTCGGGTTTAATATGAAATTTTTACCAATTTTACAGATTAAAAACGTGACGTAAAAAATTTCATGTTCCGCCGGGGCTTATGTAGAGTTTAATCTTCCATTTGTGAGATTTAGCGTTCGCGGCGGGGAGATAAAGTGGACTAGTGCTAAAATGATTTTATTTTGTGACTCAAGTGATTATAGAGATGAAACTAATCAGTAGAAGCTTATATGAACTTACATAAATGAACGTTTAATTTGAATTCTATGAAAACTTGAATTCAATGTTTAATTAAAATATTATAAATAAAAACTATTATTACACTATTTATTACACACATATATTGTGGTCAGTCGTGGCGCAGTGGGATGAACGTGTGACTGTAAACGACTGGTTGTGGGTTCGATTCCCACTCGAGCAGTGGAAATATTTAGTATTTCCATTTCCTACGCTCTGGTATCCGAGACAAATCTCGGCGTTAAGTTCCTCCAAATTCTGCAGAAAGCGGTGAACGGTGTGTCTAGCTAACACTAGGTTCCCTCTGCCTACTCTACTGTGTGGGGGATACAGAGTGAAGCTATAAAAAATATGTACACATTATTGCTTTGAGACCATCGTGGCACAGTAGGACAGCGTCTGCCTATAAGCGCGATGGTTGTGCATTCGAATCTCATTATTATCCTTCGCTCTGGTCAGAAGACAGCGGCATTGGCTTCCGATACTCAACATGCAATGTTTCGATTTCAGAAAGAAAGTGAAGTGTGGAGTTTCTTTATAATATGGATGTGATATTAATGGCTTTACTAAAAATGGGCAATAATAAATACCTATAGTCCTTGTAAGTCCTTCTATTTTTTATTGAAATTGAAATAATATTTTTATGATTTCAATTTCAATTAAAAATAGAAGGACTTTCAAGGAGACTTCTATCTTTTATTTATGGATAAAATTTTAAGCAACCCTAGCAATCTACTGACCAAATTTCATGTATCTAGCTATCGCAGTTTACGACCGGCTAAGATGAATCAGTCAATCAAAGCGTGGAATTTTGTAAGTCGAAATTTCTCATGTTACTCCAAAGCTAAACTATAAAAGTAGATTAGATACTAAGGGTATTCCATTTTACATTTATTTGACTAAAACTGACTTTATTATGTTACTAGTAACTACAAGCAATAATACGAGTTTTAAGCAATTATCAAGTGCCGGTAAACATAGAAATTAGGATTTGATTCCCTGTTCGTGAAATGACAATAAATAATCTTGGCTTATCCCTATTCAATTTAAACTTTAACTTTAGATAAACTGTATTATTAAGTTTTATACTGTAGGTAAATAGATTACATTGAGACTAATAAACTCTATAGTTATAAGAAATATATAGCTTATATCTATATATAAGCTATATATTTCTTCGTGAAGAATAAAATAATTTATACTCCAGTCAAGCTTTAGACAATGAATGAAATAAGGATTCTTGTAGGAATTTGACTGTTGACATTTCGCATGTTATTATATATTAAAGATGCTGAGATTAAGGCGTAGGCGTTGAGTGAAGTGAAACTTAACAAAAACATTTGGTGTTTCTAAATGTGAATAAAGGTTAATTTAATTTTGCTTTTTCACGTATATTAGGTATAAATAATTTACATGTTCATGTTTTTAATTTATGATATTAACCGTGAGGGGACGGGTTAAGAATTCAATTTCCCTCCGCTGCTTGGTAGGGTCCCACAAAGGGCGGGTAACCCAGTAATTTGGTGGGAGGGAGGAGATTATTCTCCGACTGGTTCGCGACCACTATCATGTCAAGGACGAACTGCCAAACATCTGATGATGTGTTCCGGTTCAATGGAATGTATGCTAGCTTTTCTCCAATCCTAACGTTGTGGATATCCATGGGCGAAGGTAACCACTTACCATCTGGTGATCCTTCTGCTCGTTTGTTTCCTTTATTCAATAAAAAAAATGAGGAATGTCTGCATATTGACGTCGTTCTCCACCCCACCTCTTGTTAACTTTTATCTCTGATTTTGTATTTACTATGTTATTTTTTAAGTGCAATGAAGAATATATATATCGTTATAAGTATTTGGGACACTCCTTACTGATGATTGTCAAATCAACTGACTTATATATAATGTTTTTCGGTAAAGGCCGAAAGACATTATGTATATGCTTTCTTCACCTTTTTCAACTGTTTAGAGATTGTTTTTTTTTAAAATGTAAACTATAATTGAGCCTGACACTTGAAAAATTTTCATATTAAATTGCTTTCAAATCACGGCGGTGATTTAGGCGTAAAACAGTAACAGACATACAGACAGACTTTCACATTTATAATATCAGTTGGATACTAGAGAAAAACGATGTGCTTTTGTCTCGTCATCGATAAGTTATAAGACGTTAATAAAACAGTCTTTAGCCTATTTATATTCTTAACGTAAAATATGTATTATATAAACCCAAGATTAATTTAGTTAACACCTTACATTGTTTTATGCCCTTAAATTCTTAAAATGAAGCAATGTCATATAACTAATATTAAGTCGGAAAACTAATAAAATGCATGCGCGGAATTTACATAAAGAACACTAACGAATTTCGACAAACTCATTTTAAAATAACTTCCTCCTCGCGTCAACATACATTACTTTGATGATTCGTGTAGCAATACTCTTATGTTAAGTACTTAGTGCCGTGGTCGTAGATTCTATTCCTGTTTTTTTTTTTTTTTTTTTTTTTTTTTTTTTTTTTTTTTTTTTTTTTTTTTTAGCTTCACGCTGTCCACAGTCATCAACCTCTTCATACACGCTTCCTCCAGTATCATCGATACTGTGTTTTCGAAGGTCAACCGAGGTCTCCCCCTGCCTCTCTTACCACTCACCTTTGCTTCATAAATCTTTCTTACCATTCTTCCATCACTCATCCTCTCGACGTGCCCAAACCACCGCAGCACGCCCTTCTTCTTCTTCATTCTTACTATGACGTTCTCGCTAATACCTGCCATTCTGTGTATCTCTTCATTGCGGACTCGGTCAGCTAAGCTGACTCCGCACATCTTTCGAAGAGATCTCATCTCCACAGCATTCATCTTTCTTTCATTCTTCTTCTGCAATACCCACGTTTCGCTGCCGTATAGCAGCGTCGGTACCAGCACTGCATTGTGCACAGCTAAACGTGCGGCTATGCTCACGTTCCGGCGTCGCATCAACGCAGCGAGGGCACCGTTAACCCTGTTACCGGCAGCAATACGCATTTCAACATCCATATCATACCTTCCATCTCTGCTAAACATACTTCCCAAATATACCACCTCATTCACTTGTTCTAGTTTCTTTCTGTTAACCATTATCTTACATTCCGTTCTTTCTTCGTCTCTTTCAAACACCAGAATCTTAGTTTTACTCGCATTCAGGCTTAGACCATTATTTTCACACCCATCTTTCAGGATGGTGACCAATGCCTGCAACTCGCATTCTGATGATGCAATAAGCACTGCATCATCTGCGTACAACAGGCAGTTTACCTTCAAGTCACCCACTTTCACTCCCATATCACTTTGTTTCACTCCTTGGAGACAACTATCCAAGTACAAATTGAACAGCCAAGCTGACATGGCACAACCCTGTTTGACACCCGATTGAATATCAAACCGAGGCGACATGCCAGCTCCTACTCGTGCACAGGCTGAGTGATCTCGGTAAAGAGACTTTACAGCCTGCAACAAGGGTCCGTTCACATTGTACCGAGGTAGTATCTCCCATAACTTCTTTCGCACAACTCTGTCAAAAGCCTTCTCCAAATCCACAAAAGCACAGAAAACTTTTTGGTTTACAGCCAAAATTTCTCTGTGATCATGCGGAGGGAGAAGATCTGGTCCATACACCCTCTTCCAGGTCTAAAGCCTCCTTGGGCCTCCCACAACAGCCTCTCAGATCTCTCTTGCATTCTTCTCGCTAAAATTTTAGCATAAATTTTACTACCTAAGCTAATCAAACTGATAGCCCTATAGCTTGCACAGTCTATCTGTGAACCTTTGCCTTTATACAAAGGCACGATGACTGCGCCTCGCCAATCATCTGGGACCTCCCCTTTCTTCCAGCATAAATTGCACAGATGAAAGAACAGGTCCAAGACGCGCGGCCCACCATATTTGATCATCTCTGTAGTAACTCCATCTGCTCCCGCTGCCTTACCACATTTCAAACTTCTTATGGCACTCTCTACTTCTTTTATACTGATTTCGCCGTCTGCTACATCAAGATTCAGCATATCGCTGTTACTTGAGACAGAGGCGTCATCACATTCATACATCTCCTTATAGAAATCCGCCCATCGTTGCAAAACGGGTGTTGGTTCTGTTAATATTTCACCGTCCTTCGAAAGCACCCCTTTCATTCTGCAGGTTGACGAAGAACCCCGAGAATCACTAACTTCTCTCCAGAAAAGCTTCGTGTTTTCTCGGAAGTTGTTCGTCAACCTTTCATCTCTTTCATTCTCCGACTTTTCACGCTTCGCCTTAATCAGTGCTTTCGTTTGGTGCTTTTGCAACTTGTACTCTTTCTTCTTGATCTCTCTCATACTTTTATTCTTACCAGAGGCCTTATAATCCTGCCATGCTTTCTTCTTTCTTTCTACGGCATCTTTCACTTCATCATCCCACCATTCGTCGCGCTTTTTACTAAAGCCTCTTTTCGCAGTACCACACACCTCTGTTGCTGCTTCAATCATACTATTCCTAAGATTCTGCCAGCATACTTCTACACTCTCATTTCCTGTTTCACAGCTGTCTAGCTTCTTGGACACCCTTTCTTTATATTCCTTTTTAATGGGTGGATCTTGAAGCTTCCAGCTTCTTACGCGATTATTCGCCTCCAAGTTTGGACACCTCGTGCGGGCGCGCCAGCCTGTGAACAGACCCCTTATTCTAGTTGTTACTAGATAGTGATCCGTTCCCAAATCGGCACCCCTAAACACTCGCGTGTCCATAACTTGGTTCCGAATACGCTGATCCACCAGGAATAGGTCAATCATACTTTTCTCTTCCATTCGCTCCCATGTGTACTGATGAATTTGTTTGTGGTCAAACATCGTGTTTGCCACAAACAAATTCTTCTCCTTACAAAGTTCCAAAATAAGCTTACCAGCCTCATTCACTCTCCTATCACCGTACTTCCCTAATATTAGCTCGTAACCGATCCGCTCGGTTCCGACCCATCCATTCAAATCACCGCACACTATTAACTTTTCATTCGCTCTTACGCTACCTAGAACCTCCCTGACACTCTCCCAGAACTCCTCTAGCTCGCCTGATAGAGCTGAGGATACTGGCGCGTAGGCCGCTAACAAGAATAATCTTGTTATCCCCAGCTTAAAGCGAACCCAAAGGAGCCTCGGGTTGATCGCCTTGTATTCCACCATTGCACACACCAATCGAGAGGACAATAACACACCTACTCCCTGGCACCCGCGATCACTCTCTGGTGCGCCGGCCCAGACAGCCACGCGACTGCCAGGCAGATCGGTAGTGTTACTGCCCTTTCTCTTGGTCTCAGTCACACAGATCACATCCAGATCTCTATCATCCATCACATCTAGTAGTTCATTCATCTTCTGTTCCATCCCTCCTCTTACATTCCACGTAGCTATTTGTAGCTCCGTCCTCCACTTCCCGCCGTCTCGGACATGGCGTGTCGGGTGGCGGTCCCCAACGCCGCACTCGTCTCCTTCCCCCTCCCCACTTCTCACACCAACGGGGACGCGCTGGTGCGCGTCGCCTCGGGGGAACGCCCTAACATACTGTGCCCTGATGATCTTGGCGGATGGAACGCTGCAGTCCTAGCAAGTAGGACTGGCGGGGATCGCTGCGAGCAAGCCTTCCATCTGGACCCCCATCTATTCCTGTCAGAGAATAAATTACAGATAAATTTTACTTTGTAAAATTTGTTTATATACGTGTTGAATTTAATTGTAAGTAATATTGTAAATTATCCAAACGTATTCAGATAGCGTCTGATTGTAAACTCGCTGGGTGGGTGTTTGAGTCACTATATGCGATGTCTTAAATCCTGAAAAAGGCAAAGTGTCTTGTCTATATATAAATAAGGTGAAACTTAAAATACTAAACAACGTAACGTAAAATAATCCAGTATTTATTGTTTGCATCGATATAATTTTATAGTCATAATAAATCATGTATATCTTGATAAATCATGATGATCTTAATAAAATTTACAAGACGGAGAATTAATTATAGCTGTAGTTATTGTAGTGCAAAGTTAGTGGATAAAAGAATTTAAAAAGTAGGCATCGGTAAAGATAAACTTCTAATAGTCATTTTTACCGCAATATAGATTTTATTCATATCGTATTATCAGTCTTTCCTTAATTTACTAAATAACTAATTTACTGCTATAGCCAGTATTATAAATATCATTTTAATCATTATAAAAATTATAATAATATCTTATTATTTTTTAATAAATCGTAACTAACCTTAGTTATTAGTCTTTCATAAGATGTAATGAAATAAAAAAAAAAAGATCTGCAAGTTGAAGACACCGCAGTGTGGACACAAATTGGAATGCAAATAAGGTCATTTGTTCTGTTCTAAATGCCTTTGATTAGTTTTCAGAGTATCTGTTAGCTCAGATTGCAATTATAACTTAGATTTTATACAAGCTATTCTTAAGTTTTACAAAATAAAATGCGTTTTAAACGTATATTCAAGCATTCAATAACATAAATGTTCGAGCATCACCTAAAGTATTATTTTTGTTTTTTTTAGCTTCACGCTGTATCCCGCATACAGTAGGATAGGCAGAGGGAACCTAGTGTTAAGACACTCTGTTTCCCACTTTCCGCCGAATTCGGAGGGATTGCGTGTTAAGTGGCGGAACTTAACGCCGCGCTTTGCCTCTGATACCAGAGCGAAGGAAATGGAAACATTAAATATTTATATCTTAATTTTTCGAATTAAAACAAAATGAAATGTCCTAATTTTAATTAATTTTAGTTTCACATTCCCTTCAATTTCTTTACCTCTTCCGTGTCCGTCTAAATTCAAACAGGGATGTCATTTTAACTTAAAATGATGTTTTATTTTTGAGAATAAATCCGAGATGTTATGAGTTATGTACACTGTAGATAAATTTGTAACATTCACTTGATATATCATTTTTTTTTTTAGCTTCACGCTGTATCCCGCACACAGCAGGGTAGGCAGAGGGAACCTAGTGTTAAGACACTCCGTTCCCCACTTTCCGCCGAATTCGGAGGCTTGCGTCTTAAGTGGCGGAACTTAACGCCGCGCTTTACCTCGACACCAGAGCGAAGAAAATGGAAATATAATTTCCACTCATCGAGTGGGAATATATATATATATATATATATATATATATATATATATATATATATATATATATATATATATATATATATATATATATACTGCCTGCCTACCCTGCTGTGTGCGGGATACAGCGTGAAGCTAAAAAAAAAAATGACATATCAAGTGAATGTTACAAATTTATCTACAGTGTACATAACTCATAACATCTCGGATTTATTCTCAAAAATAAAGCATCACTTTAAGTTAAAATAACATCGCTGTTTGAATTTAGACGGACAGGGAAGAGGTAAAGAAATTGAAGGGAATGTGAAACTAAAATTAATTAAAATTAGGAAATTTCATTTTGTTTTAATTCGAAAAATTAAGATATAAATAAACATTGTTTCCATTTCCTTCGCTCTGGTATCAGAGGCAAAGCGCGGCGTTAAGTTCCGCCACTTAACACGCAATCCCTCCGAATTCGGCGGAAAGTGGGAAACAGAGTGTCTTAACACTAGGTCCCCTCTGCCTATCCTGCTGTATGCGGGATATAGCGTGAAGCTAAAAAAACCAAACATAATACTTTAGGTGATGCTCGAACATATATCTTATTAACTGTTTGAATATACGTTTAAAACGGATTTTATTTTGTAAAACTTAAGAATAGCTTGTATAAAATCTAAGTTATAATTGCAATCTGAGCTAACAGATACTCTGAAAACTAATCAAAGGCATTTAGAACAGAACAAATGACCTTATTTGCATTCCAATTTGTGCCCACACTGCGGTGTCTTCAACTTGCAGATCTTTTTTCTTTTATTTCATTACATCTTATGAAAGTAACCTTAGTTACGATTTATTCAAAAATAATAAGATATTATTATAATTTTTATAACGATTAAAATGATATTTATAATACTGGATATAGCAGTAAATTAATTATTTAGTAAATTAAGGAAAGATTGATAATACGATATGAACAAAATCTGTATTGCGGTAAAAATGACTATTAGTAGTTTATCTTTACCGATGCCTACTTTTTAAATTCTTTTATCCACTAACTTTGCACTACAATAACTACAGATATAATTAATTCTCCGTCTTGTAAATTTTATTAAGATCATCATGATTTATCAAGATATACATGATTTATTATGACTATAAAATGATATCGATGCAAACAATAAATACTGGATTATTTTACATTACTTTGTATAGTATTTTAAGTTTCACCTTATTTATATATAGACAAGACACTTTGCCTTTTTCAGGATTTAAGACATCGCATATAGTGACTCAAACACCCACCCAGCGAGTTTACAATCAGACGCTATCTGAATACGTTTGGATAATTTACAATATTACTTACAATTAAATTCAACACGTATATAAACAAATTTTACAAAGTAAAATTTATCTGTAATTTATTCTCTGACAGGAATAGATGGGGGTCCAGATGGAAGGCTTGCTCGCAGCGATCCCCGCCAGTCCTACTTGCTAGGACTGCAGCGTTCCATCCGCCAAGATCATCAGGGCACAGAATGCTAGGGCGTTCCCCCGAGTTCACGCTGTATCCCGCACACAGCAGGGTAGGCAGAGGGAACCTAGTGTTAAGACACTCCGTTCCCCACTTTCCGCCGAATTCGGAGGCTTGCGTCTTAAGTGGCGGAACTTAACGCCGCGCTTTACCTCGACACCAGAGCGAAGAAAATGGAAATATAATTTCCAACTCATCGAGTGGGAATATATATATATATATATATATATATATATATATATATATATATATATATATATATATATATATTATATATATATATATATATATATATATATATAATATTTATATATATATTATATATTATATATATAGATATATATATATATATATATATATATATATATATATATATATATATATATATATATAATATATATATATATATATTATATATATATATATATATATTATGTATTATGAGTAATTTCATTCAAATGTGCAAAGCTACGTTGCATGATTGAGTGAAAATATTTTAGGTAAAAACACTAGGAACTAGCAATAAAAATACCTATCCATAAAATATTATTATTAATTATTATTCGAAATGTGGCTTTGTATCAAGAATAATTTTTGCAATAAACTTTAAGCATTACATTACTGTTTCAAAACGGCTTCACTTTCGTATTTCCCTTTTTTAACGCATATTATATAAACAAAATCAAATTATCGACTTTTTTTTATTAAATAAGTATTGGCATATAACTTAAAAATAGTTTGAATACAATATTATTTTTGATACATATTTATTTTTAAAATAGTTGTTGTAACAAGAGTTGACATTACTTTTTAAACTTACTTTAAAACTATTAAAGAAATTTCATATTTATTATTTTGAATTGCAAATGCAAATTATAAGAAACAAATTATATTAATAATAAAATAATAATTTTAATTAGTAATTTACTTTAGTTAGTATTTTTTTCGTGACATCTAACAACTTTTCCATACAACGTGACATTGGCGAAGTGATAAGTACTCGACTAATACGATTGAAGCATAATAATTAAACACTGAAATAGTTCTAAGTATTTGTTTTTAAGTTTAAAATGATGTAGTAGTATACTTATACCTTGTATAAATCTTTTCCTACAGCAATTTGCTTTAGCATTTCGTGACTTTGTACAACCAATTGCCACGAACGTTACAGCTCAATACCAGGAAATGTCATTTTTTATCGTGTTACCCACTAGATGGCATGTCGAGAGATTCATCGTTTATAGTTCCTCATACACGACCTGCTCGCGGGTTTGCCCTCGTAGACTATATAAGTATTGCGGTTTATATTTTTCATTCAAATTTTCATCCCCAATTCCAGTCCCTTAAGGTTGCTTTAACTTACCCTTAAAGTAGTAACCTTAGTTTGGATTTTGAAAAGTAGGTAGCCCATGTTTGACCTTGCCTCATCAACTATCTTCCTGAAAAAATAATTGAAATCATCATGGTCATAGATTTTCGTCTCCTATTTCCATCCTTTAAGATATTATTTTTGAAAAGAAGAAGCCTATGTTACCTATGATACCTTGGATTTTTAACTATTTTGAATCCGAATTTCGTTTAAATCGAACCAGTAGATTGACCGTGAAAACGTATTAGACTTTCGCATTTATATTGTCGTATTGATAACTTAGTATTAACTACTTAAACATTGTATATATAATATACAAAGTATTCAAATATAAATAGAAACAAAAAAAAACTACATTATACTATACCGTTTTTATTTCTTCTACTATAAAGAGAAACCGAGCGATATAAATGTTTTTATAAATATTTCCATTTTACACCTAGTGCTTCCTTGAAAAATATATTAAATCTTATATTATTATACAAATATGTAAAGCGAGTACGTAGCGCTTCAGTACTTTAGAGCGTTTTCGTGCCAAGAATCTGACTGAAAACCATTAATCACAGAATGGAGAGTGTTTCTTTAGGAAATAGTTCACCTCAACTAGTTTCCGTCGCTACTTTATTCATCATATGCATGTGTGGTTTATCTAATCTGTAATTGTATTTTATATTTATTGTATTTCCATTGTATACCAGTAGTCCGCAACTACGTCTGCGTATGCTTTATGACCCTTCCCACCATAATATCCATTACGCTGAACAACTTTTTTAAGCCTCAATTTCCTTGTTGTGTATAAATTGATACGTTTTTTATATATTTTGATAGAGGTTTATTATTGAATACTAGCAAAAAGAAAAGACATATTTTTTATATACGTATAACATTTAATTAAACACAATAAATTTGTAGATATTCAAATGAATTGTGGTTACTATTTTATAAAGGTCACAGCGCATATCTTGTTATCAATTAGTTATCTTATAGATAATATTTTGTGGCCAGTCGTGGCCCAGTGGCACAAGCGTGTGACTGTTTGTGGGTTCGATTCCCACTCGAGGAGTGGAAATATTTAATATTTCCATTTTCTCCGCTCTGGTGTCGAGGTAAAGTTCCGCCACTTAACACGCAATGCCTCCGAATTCGGCGGAAAGTGGGGAACGGAGTGTCTTAACACTAGGTTCCCTCTGCCTACCCTGCTGTGTGCGGGATATAGCGTGAAGCTATTTAATTTTTTTTTAATTTTGATTAGTTATCTTTTGTTATTTTCTAAAAAATAAATTTTCCCTAAATATTACAAGTTACAACTTATAAGTTACATACATAAATAAATGCTAATTATTATATAAGTAGTGAAAAAATCTATAAAGTATTCTTGTTGTAAAATAAAGAGTGAGACAATCTTCAGATTTTTACTAATGAAAAAGTTTTAAGACGAGAGACGTAGTATGCTTGCATTAAAACTTTGCAGTCTTCCAGAAGATTTTGAAATGGAAATTACGATTTACCCAGTACAAACACGAGCAAAGTTCATGGAAATATGTATGAAATTACAAATCTCTTTTCTTGCTATGGTACGCCGAAATAAGTAGCTCACGGAAAGGAAAATATTACCATAAATTATAACGAATGTAGCCTTTTGCTTACTGCTTTTCATACATTGTACATATTTAAACTTTGTAAAGCATTCTGATCTTATTATTCAGTACTTAACTTTTAACGAGTAATGTTATATTATTACTTCTAGCTTCTTTTCGGGATAGGCAGAAAAAATCTATTGTCAACACATTCCGTTCTCCAGTTTTTTGATGATTTTGATGATTTTTATGTAACTCAACGCTGTGCTTTTTCTTACTACAGCCGAAAAAAAAATATAAGTATAATTATTCCTTTGAGTAGGGATCGAATCGACAACTTTTCACGTTTGTTGTTAGATGATGTTCTATTAGGTCACAATGGCCTCAAATACAGTTTTAAATTCCTTTAATTGTCACAATTCTTTGTGAAGTAAAAAATAACAAGACGATGACTTTTAAGATAAGTGAGTGTAACAAAGCATTGATTATATTGTTACTGACGAACTGTGAATAATTATTTATCCTATACAAGAGTGTAGGATAAATAATTTAAATTTTATGTTTAAAATATTATTTTTTATATATGGCGGCATTTTTATTTTGTAGAATTGTACAAATACTTGGAATTGTAATTGAACTGAATTAACTAAAGCCCAGCTTGAAATTTGGTTCTAAAACCGTCGAGTATAAAATTCTTAGTGTGTTAATACGATTCCTGAAAATGTTGTGCATTTAATTTTATATCGTGTTAAATACTATGTATGTATGTATATATATTAGAGTATATTTTAAATAAAATTATATTTGAAATAGTTTTTATATAGCTTTAGATTTTTGTTGTCCAGCCAATTCACTTCTCATTTTTATTTTTTTACTAAACAAGTGATTAATCTTTATAAAGTAGATTTATGACATAAATATTTTTATTTTTATTTATTATTAGGAACAGTGCAATCTTAGGAGAAAGAAACCTATTAAGAGGAAAATTTATATTTTAATTATTTTTGTTTCTTCAATTCTTCAATTCAGGTGAAAAAAGCCACCTGCCTTATTACGTGCGAAGAAGGGTGAAGTGAAAAAAAGGTTACATGGTATAGTATGATAAGCGAAAGTTTGATTTTGTATAAAATAGCTTTCAAATTTCCCCGCGTCGTCGTGTAATCAAAATATCCTAGTGTTAAGACATTCCGTTCTACAGTTTCCGGCCGAGATCGAGAGACATTGCCTGTAGAAAGGTACCAATGAAAATTAATATATATTTTCATGTGGGAAACGAACCCACAACCAAAGCGTTTGCAGTCAAATAGTAACTCTGCGTTACGACGGTCGTGCCTCTTCATATACATACATGCTCATATATAAGTATATCTAAGTTACGCCATTCAAATTATTCCGTTTCTATAAAAAGAAGATTTGATGCACTTCATTGGATATTGAGAGTGCATCGGACTCAGCTTAAGGGATGATTTTAAACTACTCTAGCGATAAGCGGCATTCGCATTTTCTTCAACCGCCTGCATTATTCAGTGAGTTGATCCCTTTTGTATGCACTTTAAGGTGGCCTTTTCTACGATACTGGTGAAAATAGCTATTTCTGTATCCATAAGGGTTATGCACTTGTGCTATATGAAGAGAAGAGGAAATTTAATAAAATATCTTGCACATGTGGCCAGTCGTGGCCCAGTGGCACAAGCGTGTGACTGTCAACGACTGGTTGTGGGTTCGATTCCCACTTGAGGAGTAGAAATTATATTTCTATTTTCTTCGCTCTGTTGCGCGGCGTTCAGTTCCGCCAGTTAACACGCAAGCCTTCGAATTCGGCGGAAAGTGGGGAACGGAGGGTCTTAACACTAGGTTCCCTCTGCTGTGTGCGGGATACAGCGTGAAGCTAAAAAAAATCTTGCACATATAAATTACAATCATATTTAAGTATATACTTTTTCGGAAAAGAAGCCGATTTATAGTTATTATTTTCGATTATGTCAATATTTTTTTTGTAAAAGACTTTCTTTGTGTTCTTGTTTAATATTTTTGAAGCTAAAATGCCGTATTGATTTTTATTTATTTTGGCGTTTCTGTTACCCCATTCTGTCAAAATTGACGTGGCGATGATAAATTATTTCGTCATCGAGTTTTTGTAGCTCGTATCTGAGCTAGTTAGAAGATTGACTAGTCTTTGTTATGTGGTTATATTAAACTAAATTATGTTCATATAAATTTGCAACCTGTAAATAGTAAAATATGGTATTTATATATTAAAAGTAACATTAGAGTGTAAGCTGTTTTACATTTTCTATTAGGTAATTGTAATTGGTTAGAGAGCTATAACATTTTCAGTTCATAATTATATAGACATTATTATATTATGATTTGGGTCTACAGTCTACAATTTTCGAGTGGTCTAGAAATAAATATATCGATCCAATAACAAATGACGAATTAAGCTGTTAACCATTTTTTAAATGTACCTACCTACTGCGTTGGCGTCAAAAAAGCTTGTGGAAAAATTCTCTATACCGTATATAGCATGCAATCCGAATCAAACTTATTTTATACTGTGCCAGCTCAGTCTTCAGTCGACATTTTTTAAAGTTAAAGAAAATTTTCATTACTAACGAACCGTAAATATCAACACAGAAATATTCAATTTTATAAAAATATTTATTTGATCAAACTTTAGTAAATTTGTTGTGAATATCGCAGTTTAAAATTTGCAAGTTTATATTTAAATTTCAGAAGACACTCAGAGTTCTTTCAAGTTTTATAAAAAATGTGTAGAATACGGACTAAAATATAGTAGCTGCTACTATGAGCACGTGATACAACTTTTAAAACAAGGTTTTTGTTTGGGAAAATGTATAAAATTTGTAACAGAAAGCCGTTTTTGATGCGTTAGAGACTTTACATGTGAGTATAGTATTGTGGCCAGTCGTGGCCCAGTGGCACAAGAGTGTGACTGTAAACGACTGGTTGTGGGTTCGATTCCCACTCGAGGAGTGGAAATTATATTTCCATTTTCTTCGCTCTGGTGTCGAGGTAAAGCGCGGCGTTAAGTTCCGCCACTTAACACGCAAGCCTCCGAATTCGGCGGAAAGTGGGGAACGGAGTGTCTTAACACTAGGTTCCCTCTGCCTACCCTGCTGTGTGCGGGATATAGCGTGAAGCTATTTAATTTTTTTTAATTTACATGTGAGTATAAAACTTCAAAAGCTGGATTATATTTCCTACTATAGTTATAACGAAATCTAGTATAAATAAATAAAGTATCTTTCTATATATTATATATTAACTAGCGACACGGTTCGACACGGTGCGACATTCAAATATTTTCATTCCGTACGCCATCCAAATTAGCCCAGTAGATAAGCCGTGAAAGACAAATAGAAAAACTTTTGCATTTATAATAATAGCAGGGACTTTTTCGCCACCCTGCCACGTTATTTACTTGGTCTTAATAATTTTATAATAATATATGATACCATTATGTTTCATATTTAAAATGAATAAAAATATAAATCTAAAATTAAAATAATAAACATATAATTATAATTTTCGTAAGATAAAATGCTGGCTGAATATACTGGCAGGTTAAAGTTTATAGGGCCTTGCAGGAGTCTGATGGGAAAATGGATGCTTGGAAATGTATTGTTCATTTATATTAAAATTCAAGTGGCATAAATTTATTAAGTGAAAGTGTACAAATAGATTTATCATAGTTATATTATTATTTAAGGAAATTGAAAATATATTTGCTTTGTCAACGTCCAACGCGTATTTCCCATGTATTTTATGGTGTTAAATGTAATATATGATAATATATAATATATTATTATCTCATGTGTCACTGACTGATGTTATAATAATTAATTCACTGTACATACAGTTTATTATAGTTCAAATTTGAATTTCACAATCTTCCACGTTCCACAATACTGTGGGAGACGGACTATATGAAAACGTTCACAACAATGCCATCGCATCATACCATTGTGGGAATCAAGCTCAGACTACTCAAGTCTAATTGCTCTTGATAACTGCATTTTGCTATCATTATATTTTTCTTCTAATACTATATTATTCTTGAATATATTAAAGTTGGAGTGGAGGATTTGTAGCCTTGTTGGACAGCGTCTGACTGTTAATGCGATGGTTGCAGGTTTGATTCGCACTTGGGGCAATGAATATATTTTATTTTCATTTCTTCTCTCTGGTATCTAAGACAAAGTGTTGGGCTTAAGTTCCGCCACTTAACACGCAATGTCTCGATTTTCAGTGAAAAGCAGAGAACTAGTCTTGACACTAGGAACTTAACCTTGAAGCTGCATATCAAAGTTGATTGTGAAATCTTTTTACTTTGTTTTGTAATACTTAAATATTTTAGTTTTTAATCTGCGTAGCTTATAAAAAATACTTCTACTATATCGGGGTATTTAAGAGAAATTGCCTTTTTGCTGGTAAAAGTTATCGGTCAATTTTATTATGTTGTTTGGGTAAACTATTTCTATATGGAATTTGAACTCGAAACTATCGTTTTGTGTGCGTGACAGATACTAACAAATGCGCTATAATGAGGTATACACTTGTAGATGCTATATTTATAGCATATGCATCTCATCATTACATAGTATAAAGCAAAGTCGCTCTCCGCATCTGTCAGTATGTATATATTTAGATCTTTAAAACTATGCAACGGATTTTGATGCGGTTTCTTTAGTAGATAGAATTTTTTTTTTTTTTATTATTAAATATTGAAGCTCTACAGACACTCGGTCTCGTATCCTTTTTTTCCTTAATTGTTTTTTGGTTACAAATCTTAAATTACATACTACTCAAAACCAAACTGATGTTTTAAATTAACCTAAGCGAGTTTTACATTTACTACTTATGTCTACATTTAAATGAACTATTAATTAACACAATATACAATTTACAAAATTAGCTATTTTTTTTTATATATATAAAAAAAGATAGAATGATTCAAAAGGAAGTTTTATTTTTATAAAACGTGCATAATATAGTAGAGAAACACTGATAATTTTAGAGGTTTGTAATGTGACGTTGGCGCGGCGGCGCATGCCTGTAGCGAAATAGTTGTGTAGTTCACGCAGGCGTAGCGACGACCGGGCCACTAGTAAACCAAAAAATAAAATGTTGGAAGATGCATAAAATCTTATATTGGAGTAAAAAATAAATGCAAAACGCACGTAGCTGCAGAGCGCCATGCTTCGTATGAATAGCTGCTCAGTGGCTAGAATATTAGGTAAATTTATTAAAATTAAAAAACATATATTTTTAATTAAATAAATTACCTACTCCCCCAGTCGAAACGTTCATCATAAAACATTACTGAAACTCGTCAAATTACTAATTTTAAAATATTTTTTTCATTTAATGCGATTAGGTTGCTCAGGTAAAAAATCTGCTTATAAAAATAACGCAATCGCGGCGCAGTGGGACGCCAGTGAAATCGTGAACTTGCAAGGTTCGATTCCTACTTGATGAAGTGATTATGATTTAAATCGTCCCGTTTAATTTTGGGTCATCATGGCGCCCGGCTGCGTCTTGTGAGATAACACGGAGTGTTTTGACACTAGGTTTTCTCTGAATACCGTGTTATGCAGGAACATGGGTGAAACTGGAAAAAAAAACAGGCGAGTCTAACTAAATTTAAGACCTACTTACAAAAATAGTCAGTATATTTTCACCATTCGACACGCAATATCTAGAATTGGACAAGTGGCGGATGGAGTGTCACGACACTAGGCTCTCCCTACTACTCCCAAATCCATACGTAATATAAACATACAGCTACTAAAAAAATATAACAAATAAATTGCTTAAAATGTATTTCATTCGTTATTTCAATATAAAGCGAAGCAAACCGTCAATAACTTACTTCTAATATATTTATTCTCAATTGAAATGGATGCACTGTGAATTCTACTCAGTCTTGATTGGTCTTGACGGCTGTGGTTTACTATTGTGCGCTCCATCACCACTTACTTGCCAAGTAGCGTTTACTTGCTGATATATTTCCTAGCAATTTATATAATGTTGACTGTTTTTTTTTAATTTAAAAAAATGTTGTTGTTTAATGTGATTGTAACTTAGTATCTAGTAATAAATTTTACTTTATTAAAGAATATAAGGCTAACTCGAAGAATAATATTTTGAATGTTTTTTTTTTTTTTTTTTTTTTTTTTTATTATTATTCTATTTTACTCTACGGACATAAGGTCTGTATCTTTTTTAACATGATTCTTGTTTTATCATATGCTTTTTTTTTTTGTTTACAATTTCAGTACTTAAAACTAAGAATATACCCTAAGAGAGTCCAGTTATTATAAAACGTTGCCTTTTACATTATATACAATTTTCCTATCATAATGGAGTTAAATCTAACCTAAATTAATTTGTTATAAGTGTATAATTTATTTTATTTCTTACGTAATAACACATATTTCTTAAGACTACATACATACATATTTTTCTATTTAAGGATGGGGTGTGGATGGCATTAATGCTATAGTAGTGGATATGACCGCTTCGTTCCTATCTTTTATGGCCATCTTCAAATTGTACTCCACAATACCTTTGGTCGTTGCTCTCGTTGCATTCCGTATTAGTCTCTTTATCGCGTCGTCCTCACCGCCGCAGTAGTAGAAACAGTTGCTGGTATGGCGCGTTATCGCAACGACTGCGTGTGAGACACTGTCGTGCAGCTTTATTTTCTTTGGTTTGTATTCACTACTACAACTGTGCTGGTGGTCAGTCCCTGGGCCTCGTGAATTGTTAGTACTTTTGCACCCATTTCCAAGCCGTATCCCTGAGTGATCAAGGATTCCTTCTCCTCTTGAGTGAATGTGAGGTAGAGGGTATCCTTTAGGTCTCGTGGTATTGGTGTCACCTTGACATTTTCTATCCGGAGGGAGTGTACTGTCCTCTTAGATGAGTATATACCAACATATATTTCTCGTAGGGCATACGCAACATCCATGGGGCTTCTATGGGTGCATATTAGATTCTGGGTGATATTGGCCACTTGATAGGGAGCACGGTAGAACATATCGAAAAGATTCTCTCGGTCAATATAGGGAAGTTGATTAACATCTCCGATTTGAATTTGAATAATATTTTGAATGTTAAGATTATATATTTTTTATAGGGTTGAGTTACGCTTCACAACGTTCATTATCGCAGACTGAGGTGAATAACAGAGTGTTTTGACACTAGGTTCTCTATGCCTACCTTTCTAAATCGCTAACTTTCAAAATAACAAATTATATGTACATATTTATGTTTAATAAACTGAATTTTAAACAAAGAAAATACATAGTTTTTAGTTTGAGTTCTAAATTACAGGTTAAAATATTTTAGAATCCAATTACACCTGAATTCTGTGAACCTAAACTATTTAGATGAAGGGAATTTAAAACAAAGCAGGTTCATAGTAAACAACATTGTTGTAGATAGGCTTGAAATAATTCGTTGATTGTTTTTGTTAGTATCATATGTAGGCCATCGTGGTGTAGTGAGACAGCGTCTGATTGTGAACACGATGGTTGTAGCTTCAATTCTGGCTCGGTCCAGTGAATATATTTAAATTACTTTCTTTGCTTATCTCTGGTATCTAAAGCAAACTTAATAGGCAATATCTCGATTTTGGACGGAAAGTGGAGAACACAGTGTCTTGATTGTAGGTTCTCTCCAACAACCAAAACAATTGCAAAAGCTTTTTTTTAAATTATAAATAAAGTAAAAATACATTGTAAACGTACTTTCTATTGCAATCCTATAATTAAGGAGCAAAAGTCATAGCTTGCGTGATTATGAGTTATGTTGATATTTTTAACACACTTTTATTAGCTTGCAACTTCTTGCAGTCCCAATTGCTTGAAAATTTATATAATAAGTGTCCGGTTGACTATACAATATTTTCATAGCGTGACTCTAATGTCATTGTTACCATGGTTAGGACGACGAGTAAATAATTAAAAGGGCGTTTTTTAGATTTCTAATCGTGATTTATTATGAGACCATCATAACATAAGGCCTTCATAATCTAAGGCGTCTTACAAAAACCTACTTTGTTCTGGTGCAGTCTGTAACTGTAAAAATGCCTTGGTTGTGGGTTCGATTTCCGCTTGGCGAAATAACTATATTTAATCTTTCATTTCTTCGCTCTAGTATCTAAGATAAAGCGCGGCGTTGAGTTCTGCGACATAATGTCTGGATTTAAAGCCGAAAGTGAAGAATGGATTTTCTGAACATTACGTTCTTTCATTGACTTTCTACTTGGTGGAAAAAAGTGTGAAGCTGTAAAAAAGAAAATTTGTACATAGCGCTGAATATGCTTCCCGATTTCTTAGTAAATAACGATATACTGGTTCATTATAAAATCACTCTTTCAGTGCGACGCACAGTGAAATATTTATTATTTAGTAGTAAGTGTTTCCTTTCAACCGTCCGTTATTATTAGAAATAACAACACCTACGCCACGAAGACGTCAAGTTGTAAATATCCCTAATTCATATTAAATAGTAACAGTATTTGCTATTCGAGCACATATATTATTCCTCTATTTTGAGGAAGCTAGCAAAGTTTATTGCCACAAGTTTGGCTTCTATTGGAATATTAGTCGGAAGACTTAGTTTTATATGGAGGCTATTGGAGCTGGTATAACTTTCCTTATTATTACACCGTATCTATAATAATAATTGAATTCTTTAAATATTTTAGTTCACAAAACAAATTTTAATATCTAGCGTATTGTAACACTTCTCTCTATGCGTTAGAATACCGCAACATCGCTTTCAAACTGCGCCAGCATTTGCATACATTTTCTTCACGACTATACTCGTATGTAAAAGCCCCGAGGGAAGCATCTCGACAATACTATCCATAGTTCTCAGACATTTATTGCATTCAGGTATCGTTCTAGATTCACAAAGAAATACCATAGTGGAGTAATATTAGGCAAATTCCCAATACTGAAGCGCGAACAAAGTGATATTTTAAAATTACTACTTTTACAGCAGTGGGAGGTATTTCGTAAATAAAAATTCTGTTATATTGATTGAGATTTTTTATAGTGAATATTTAAAATAACATTTATACTACTGATTTTAGAATAAGAGTATGCCAGAATAAGAGTATGTGGCCAGTGGCCCAGTGGCACAAGCGTGTGACTGTAAACGACTGGTTGTGGGTTCGATTCCCACTCGAGGAGTGGAAATTATATTTCCATTTTCTTCGCTCTGGTGTCGAGGTAAAGCGTGGCGTTAAGTTCCGCCACTTAACACACAAGCGAACGGAGTGTCTTAACACTGGGTTCCTTCTGCCTACCCTGCTGTGTGCGGGATACAGAGTGCAGCTAAATATACAATTGATTTAATATTAACGTATGTTTTACTTGTTTAAGGATATTCCATTTATTCAATGTAAAAACTGCTCTCTGGAAACGTATAAACGTTACTAAAAGTGTGTATGTAAAAATCTAGTCTCTGAAAGATTTAGTCAAGGGTCTTAGGGTCAAGATATAACTGTTTATCTATGTTATTCACGTATCTTAGCCCATTATATTAGACCGTTTACAAAAAATATTTTTGGTTAAAATAAGTTGCGGTCAAAGCCCAAAGCGATAGTATTATTAAATATAATACTTTTTTAAGAAGGTTGAAAAAGTAATGAAATATGTTTTACGTACATCGTGTGTAATCAATAATATACACCAACAAAATAATCCGAAAGGTGCGGATTCGAGTCCCGTTTGGTATAATTTTGTCTTCTTTTTCTAAAAACATTTTTCATATCCTACGTGCGTAAATAATATTTTCAAAATTTTAATATAACAAAAAGTAAAATATAAGAAGTAGAATAAAAAATCTATAATATTTTCACTTAGTAAGTACTTCATCTATAAAATATTACCCAGAAAATTGTGTAAACGTGACACCACAATTTCCACAAGCCGTCAGGTGAGATCGAATAATTAATTTTTATATTGAAATGTAATATATTTTGAGAAAAAGAAAAATATAAGCCAATAGAATCTTGTTACAATTTTAATTTAGGCGTTTCCGCCTCAAGGTTAATACGATAAAGTAGAACAGGCGCAGAGAATCTAGTGTCATGACACTCCGATCTTCACTTCATACCTGACCCATCGAAACATTGCGTGTACGTTACACAAAGATCTGGGTTCGATTCCTAATCATTCTTCCAATTGGGAATCGAACCCACACACTGTAAACAGTCAGACACTGTTGTACTGCGCCAGGTTGGCCCGAAATTTTATTAAGTTATTACACTTATAGAACAAAGAAATAAGGGATAACTTGATATGTACAGTTAAAGCGTTTAATTACATTATCAAACGGCTGCCTGTTTCAACTAAAGTAACTGTCTTGGCAAATTCTAAACTCCGTTATACTAAAACTATATATAACTGGATACATATTCGTGCTCTGGACTTGTGGTTATCTTTTAAGAGAGTATATATCTGATTCCTAGAAATACGATTTTATTTGTATTATAATATCCTCATTATTACTTACTATAAAACACTTTTGGGGCGAAATTGATATTATGATGTTATTGATAATCAAGTCGCTTATCTGATTGTGGTAGATATGGGCTCGAATTTTATAAATTTAATGTAAACTACTTTGTACTTGCAATGTCTTGCCTGTTATTCTTGGCATACTATTTCTATACGAAACATAATTTGAAGAATAAAATGCAAAATATCAATTATCAATTATTATTATCGAAATACTTACTGTACTTCTTTATTCTATAAAGGACTTACATACTAAATTTTAGCTTTCTTCGCCCAATAGTTTCGACTGCACGTTATCTGTTATTCAGTGAGTAGCGGAAGAGTTTTATATTCGTACATATTGATATCTCTGTCCGTCTGGTCGTTGGACTTTGTTCTTTCATCGGTCATTTTGTAAACATTTTCAATTTATTTGGACCATCTGTAGACATTTGTCTGTTTTGTCCAAGAAATTACTAGTATATTGTTTCTTAAAGTGAAAGACCATATGCTGTAAACTTCCACACGCTTATTAGTTACGCTTTTTTTTGCAGCATGGGTTTCTTGGTGGTAGAAGATTCATTTTCCGACTGGTTCGTGACCAATATCATGTTAAATACAAAGCGCCAAACATCTGAATATGTTCCAATTCGCTGACATATAAGCCAGCTCTCCCTATTCCCACCATCCTCATCTTTTCTTCCTCCTTCACACGTTCACCCTCAAGGCCGGCAACGCATCAGCAGCAACTCCTCCGATATTGAAGATGTCTATGGGCGAAGGTAATCACTTATCTTCAGGTCTTTCTGCTCGTTTCCCTCCTTAACACAATAAAAAAAGGATATAAAAAAAGGATATTTAGAGAGTTAAGTGTAAGTACTCCGTTTTCCATCTTCTGCTATCGAGGATTCCGAAATCGAGACTTGGCTGGGGGACTTCAAGGTCGTGCTTTTTCTTAAGTACTAGAGCGGAGAAATAAAAACGGTTTAAATATTAAAAAAGTGCTGTAAACTAGCTTTATTCAGATCATTTACTTTTGTAGAGCACTTAAAATATCACCAAGAAATACTTCGCATAGCATTTACTCAGTATAAGACAATATTTTTGTAGGAAAATTACTGAGGAAATTTTCATCTTTTTAAGAATGGTTTCCTTTAATATTTAACTTTACTTTCTAATATAACGATAGGTACGACTTTTCCTCCCTAAAGTTGGTACTTTAGAATCTGTAATATTTAAATTATGGATTTTAATTACATAGTTAAAACTTTACTTTGTAATTTAATTAGGCGTATTTTTTGCAAATTCAGAAAACTATGTAGTCGTTATATTAATACCTGAAAAATTATGTTTGGACCACTTATCACCCAAAATTATGTGAATAGAGAAACATTAACTTTGGAATAGTTAAAGTAAGTGTATATGAAGTATTGCGGATGCTCAATATTATTTGGAAGGACCTTAATTACATAATTTTTACTTTAATTTAAAAAAAAAATATTACACATTACATGTAATTTCTTATAAATTATGTATTGCACATATTGCTATGGTAACGCATATTTTACGGGTCAGCGAATCGACTAGTAATATTTAATTTCTGTACATTTGTAACTTCGTATTATAAACGAATAAATAACACTATGACAGTAAAAATACTGTTGTTGTCCGTTATATGATTAACAGATTTGACAAATTTTTCCATTTTAAGTCACGTATAAGATTTAAATACATATAAAACAATTATGTGGCCAGTCGTGGCCCAGTGGCACAAGCGAGTGACTGTAAACGTCTGGTTGTGGGTTCAATTCCCACTCGAGGAGTGGAAATTATATTTCCATTTTTTTCGCTCTGGTGTCGAGATAAGCGCGGCGTTAAATTCCGCCACTTAACACGCAAGCCTCTGAATTCGGCGGAAAGTGGGGAACGGAGTGTCTTAACACTAGGTTCCCTCTGCCTACCCTGCTGTGTGCGGGATACAGCGTGAAGGTATAAAAAAATAAAAAAACATCAGATTGTTAATCAATGTCATATCTGTCTACTAAACTTCTAAGAGAAATTGTACCCACGACCTCCGTTATAACAAAAAAAAAATATCCGTCAAAAGTTACAGCCAGCACTTATCATTTTCATGAACACATTCTCCCTTTATGATGATTCGCTAGCCCTAACAATTCTTGAAAAAAAAAAATGCTAGATTCTAATGGTCTCTTAGGTACAAAACAAAAGAATGTAGAACGTGTCGCCTAGTTCCCCATGCAGAAAATAGTGTTTCACAAATAGAGGCAATTGAAAAGAACAATGTTTTTTCTCCGACACTTTTGAACTCAAACATGATATTGTACGTTCTTTTTGATAAAATTTGCAAAAGTATTCTTTGTAAAACTGTATAATACTTTTGTTTGTGGTTTCAAATTGAATATATGAATACATGAATTTAATTTAGGTTAAATAACGCTCTGGGAATATTACTTAAATAGTTCTCCAGAGATTCTCGGTATGGTTGCGAAGAAAATTGATGCAAATGTCAGTGCAGTTCTAGTGCTATTGTGGTATTCCCGCGCAATAAGACAGCAGCTATTCTGAACTTGTTATCGTATATGTATACGATACGTAACTAAATATATAGATGTTGGAGCCCAAATTCACTATTTTACATATGAAATTCAGTGTTTTAAATTTCTTATTTACTATTTCGATTTCCATACTCATGCTTACATATTGCGAAGTCATGTATGTTGTAGTGCATGTTGGAAAATGTTTACAAGCGATGGTTGTGGGTTTGATTCCCACTCGGGTGAGTAGTTATATTGAAATCATTTTACAAAAACAAAGTGCGCCGTTGAGTTCCGCCACTCGAGTGGAAAATGGAGTGATATTAGTCTTTGACCGTGAAGCTGGTATTAAGGAAATTGAAGTTCAACAAAGTCAGCTTGATGTGTATAAGAATGAATTTGAACTTCAAATGCTATTCTAGACTTTTTACAAAATATTAACTTGTTATTTTAGCTCATTATAAAGCAATAAACATATTACTAAAATTGATTAAAGTCTGAGAAAATCTAAAAAAATCATATATTATTGTTTCGTAGTTTAACTGTTCATAAAAATAACTTTCAACGCTTGGGATCTTGTATACTAACTTGTAACCTCCGCAACATTGTCATATATGTAACGCACTAAGTAAATAGGTACTTAATACTAACAATAAAATTTATATAAATAGGACTATTGAGATATTTCACCTCTATAAAATGTACGCCGTAAACTGACGATTTAACAAAGAGGATGGGCTATAAAGTGTTTTCAGTAAATGTTGTAGAATTCTACTTTTTAAAGTCCTCGTGTAGAAAAAATATGCTTTTATAAAAATGTAGGTACTTTACAAAATTGTACTTTTAATGTAGGTAAATACTAGATGTGTTAAAAGAGACCATTTTCTGTATTTTAAGCGTAGAATATTAATTGAATAAGGTTTAACGTGTAATTACTAATTAGACATCATAGTGAATTCACTTTAAATTTAGTTTTGCGCTGATAAAATAATTTAATTTATCGCCACAGTTGCTGGTTTGGCACGTGTTTGATAAAACACGATGACTGGGCTCAATTAATTTAAGAAATAGAAAAAACGTTTGTTTTCAAAAAAAATATACTTTTTATTTTTTTATAATATTAATATTTCTTTGCTATATTTACATAGTTTTTAAAAATAATGGAAAGCAATATTGATAATTACTGGGTTTATGATGGACATAGATATAAATGAGAAAAATAAGACCATACCAAAAATATATCATTAATTATATTATAGCACTAATTCTAATCAACCAACCTATGTAAATTACGCACACTAATATGCAAATAGATACATTAATTGTATCTATCCACTTTATCTATTGAAATATCTATTGTTGTAGCCCACGTTATTCTAATGCCTATTTTATTATTACAACAGTTTATAATTTGAAAATTAACCGAGAACATAAACAGGAAAGTTTACTAAAGATAACGGATACCGAGAAATTTTGATAAGAAATAATCAGAATATTTAGAATTTAATGAAAGCCATTGAATATATTATAATAAATACATATTTCCTAAGAAATCTACATAGAATTTTTGTTAAAGGCCACAGCAACTAAATATTATTTAGTTATTCATTATTCATCTTCACGCTTTTCCCGTATAGTAACGTAGTCAGAGAGATCTTAGTGTCAGGACACTCCTTTCTCCATTTTATCGAATAAATAGATTTAGAGAGAAATTTGGTTCTTTTAGTTATATTATTTTATTTTTTGAAACCATTCATTTATTTTAAAGTAAGGTACATGAAACAAAATAAATAACAAAAACTTACATACGACTTGAAAAGAAAAAGGTTTGTTTAAAACACGCCCTGCTGCAACCCTTTCTCATTTCTACTTCAAAAATATAAACGGATTTTCTTGCAATGTCGTCATATTTTCCATTTTAAATGTAGATTGCGTTTCCGGTTTGACGCGTGATGAGTGCCCTCTACAGACGTTTTTACCTTATGGTGGCAAGTGGCGCTTTAGTCACTTGGATCTTAACGCTTAAGTATGTATATGAAGAATTTAAAATCTATACTAATATTATAAATGCATAAATCTGTATGTCTGTCTGTCTGTTACGCTTTCGCGGCTTATGTACTGGGCTGATTTGGAAATTATTCGGAAAGAAAATAGTTAAAGACCATAAATAATCTCTGGGGAGAAATAGACTTATTTTCAGAAATCAACCTTTGAAGGGTTGAATATGAGTAATAAAATTAGTATAAAATATCTAAACCGCTTAACTTAGGTGAAGATATTATAATTAGAATTTACGAAATAACTATACTTATATACTTCAAGCGAGGGGATATAATATATCATTTTAAATTTAAAACTCCAGTTTTAAAATATATTTTAATGAAACGTACTAAAAGTGCTTAAAATTATTATACATGGTCCACAACTTTTGGAACTTTGTTTCCTAAAACCAAATTTTTTAAAGTTTCATAAATCAAACTTAAACATTATTTTACAGAGTAAATTCTTTTTAGAAAATTAGTTTTCATTCCCAAGTAAAGTTTTATACAAGCCACAGGGCACAGGCGACATTGCGGGCGATAATTTTCATCTCACACTTCTATGAAGAACACTACAACTATAAACTTTCATAACAAGATTCGAGCGAGGGTATAGCAAGCCAGGTTTAAACACGCTTATGTAGAAGAAGAAAAAAGTTTTATTAAAGCTTTTAAATATATATTAACCTATAGATCAGGTTCTACTTGAAAATGTTGTCAAAAGTTTGAAACCATCGAGGCGCAGTTGGACAACGTCTAAACGATATGGTTGTGGGTTCATCTCCCTCTTGCAGAAAGGGTTATATATTATTTTTATTGCTCTGATCTGGTACCTAAGCCAAAGCGCGGCTTTGAGTTCGCTACTAAATACGCAATGCCACGATTTTGGGCGGAAAATGGAGAATGGAATGTCTTAACACTACAATCTCTCTGACTATCCTGCTAGGCGGGAAAAAACGAAAAGCTGCTTTTCTTATAAAGCTCAATTAAGGCTGAAACGAGGATATAAAAAATCTTTACAATTAAAAAACAAAGGATTTCGTCAGGTGTAGAAGGAAATGCTATATTGCCAGAGGATTTTCTTAATTATATTTAAGTATTGTATACACCGGTCTCTTTCAAAGTGAAACTGAAACCTTCTAGTAGGTTTGTTTAATATAAATGTCCAATTATCTAATTACCTAATTAAATTACATTGTCCTTCGCATAAAAAACATCCGATTTTTATTTTTTAATCCGGCAACAGAGCTCGTCTGACAATAATGAAATTTGGTTCTGAATAATTGTAACATTAATCACAGTCTACTTATAAAAGCTTCACGCAAATTTCGTGTAGTAGGGTAGTCTGAAAACACCTAATATTTCTTAATATTAAGATATTCCGCTCTCTGTATTATGTTCCAAATTGCGTGTTAAGTTGCGAAACTTAACGCTGCGCTTGATCCTAGGTAATAGAGTACACTTCTGATATTTGTTAGACAGATATCAGGATTAAAGTAAAAGGTGACTTTTAGTTAACACAATTTATTGTTTCAGTTTATACACCCTTACCTCTATACTCACTTGTACAGTTTTGTACTTACGCAACTTTTGCACTCTTAACAAATTTACACTTATTTATTAATACACACACAACTTCTCTATTAAAACACGTAAATTTATACACTTAAACACTTTTTAGTTTAATAACACGATTACCAACTATTACACTTTACACGTTTAACACGATGCCTTCGTCAGGCAGCAAGACGGCGTACTAACTTTTGAGAGCAAAAAGTACCCTTTATATAGTAAATCTGTCACTCTTTTAAAACAGTTATGTGGGTATTATTATTTTATTTATTAGTTAATTACCCTCATATTAAAAGTAACCTAACAGTTCGGCCGTCCTGCGCCGAAACACGACCCCGTGTTTCCAAAACAAAAAAAACAAAAAAAACAAAAAAAAAGAAAAAGTAATAGAAAAGATATACAAGATAACGCTTACAATAATATAAACTTTTATAAACAAAACATTCTAGGGGCCATCTGCCCATCTTTTAAACTGGGGCAATCTGCCCATCTTTTAAACTGGGGCAATCTGCCCATCTTTTAAACTGGGGCAATCTGCCCATCTTTTAAACTGGGGCAATCTGCCCATCTTTTAAACTGGGGCAATCTGCCCATCTTTTAAACTGGGGCAATCTGCCCATCTTTTAAACTGGGGCAATCTGCCCATCTTTTAAACAGGGGCAATCTGCCCATCTTTTAAACTGGGGCAATCTGCCCATCTTTTAAACTGGGGCAATCTGCCCATACTTAGGCAATCTGCCCATACTTAGGCAATCTGCCCATACTTAGGCAATCTGCCCATACTTAGGCAATCTGCCCATACTTAGGCAATCTGCCCATACTTAGGCAATCTGCCCATACTTAGGCAATCTGCCCATACTTAGGCAATCTGCCCATTACTTAGGCAATCTGCCCATTACTTAGGCAATCTGCCCATACTTAGGCAATCTGCCCATACTTAGGCAATCTGCCCATACTTAGGCAATCTGCCCATACTTAGGCAATCTGCCCAACCAAACTGGGGCAATCTGCCCAAACTGAGGCAATCTGCCCATCCTAAAATAGATTCTACATAAAGTATTACACTATGTATGGATAATTCATTTATTAATACAACAATTTATATATACTATGCATATTATCTATGTGACAAATATCGACTGAATCATTATCAATGTAACAATTTTATGATACTACTAAGCATTTTCCATGCAAAATTAAATTAGTTGTCTGGATATTCAGAATGTATAGATTCTTGTTCACTGTACCTATAAGATTGACTAGAGGATACACTGCACGCTTTAGTATAGCCAGTATCTGTCATGACCGAAAACGTTACTTATTTTATAATATAAGGGCCTTGAAACTTAGGTTTTACCTTTCGGCTTTGACTCGTTAACTGTTAATAATGAAAAACCCTAACAAGATCTCCTATTTTGTATTCACGCGGAGGTTTTCTACGTTTACCGTATTGCCGTTTTAGTGCCGTGTGATTTTTACTTACGCGACTACAACTTTATCACAAATCGAATCCCTATTTTCAGTTTTGTTCTCTAAATTACCATTTACCGAGTTATGTATATGACTATTAGATATGCTAACTATTTTGAACCCAGATAGTATCTCAGCCGGCGTAAATCTGATTCCTTAATTTAAAGTATTGTAAAAAAAAAAACCATTGAATTTTTGATACCATTGATTTTCGGAACATTTGTTATTTAATTACTATTGGAGCACTCTGGAGTGGCAAAGTCAGTATGTTTACTTGAACGGATCGCGCCAGAGGCGAACTCGCCTCAAAATTATAGTAGAAGTATATATCTTAATGAATAAAGTCTAAAGTAGTAAAATACCTAAGTAATTAAGTCTGAGTTGCAAAATATCTTAATAAATAAAGCAATAATAAATAAGTAGAAAAATATTTAAAAACTGATAAACAATCTTATTGATCTTCACAATATAAATAACAATTAATCATGTATTCGTATATAATGTTTGACTCGCGTACAATTTCCGCATTCATCATTTAATTGAATATTTCCCTTACATCTATTTTTAATTAAACTATAATCGATACGGTCTATGTACAATACATATATCTGAAATACTGTCCTGTAATATTATTGCTAATTCTCCAATTTTTGTACAACCTAACTCAATTAAAACCAAAACAACATATATATTTATTTATATACCTAATTGACTTTTTCTTTCATGAATTTCCCCACTAAGTACTACCTCTAACAATCAAAACCGCTTAATCATTACTATTCGAATTCGTTGTTTTCGGTTACACTATGTTTTAATTTGGTTCCATGAATTTCAATATTGCATTCGTTAGCTATGTGTCCCATTAATAATGTAAGTTCACTATCTGTACGGCTACTATGTGTACGGCTGCTATGTGTGCGGCTGCTATGCGTACGGCTGCTATGCGTACGGCTGCTATGCGTACGGCTACTATGTGTACGGCTACTACGTGTACGGCTACTACGTGTACGGCTACTACGTGTACGGCTACTACGTGTACGGCTACTACGTGTACGGCTACTACGTGTACGGCTACTACGTGTACGGCTACTACGTGTACGGCTACTATGTGTACGACTACTATCTGTACCGCTACTAAATGCATCACTACCGTCTGTATCACTACTATCTGTATCACTACTATATGTATCACTACTATATGTATTACTACTACATGTATCACTGCTATACGTATCAATACTATATGTATCACTGTCTGTATCGATACTATATGTGTAACTATTATATGTATCACTACTATATGTATGACTACTGTTTGTATCACTACTATTCGTATCACTGCTATACGTATCAATACTATATGTATCACTACTGAATGTATGACTACTATATAAACCACTACTATACGTATCAATACTATATGTATCACTACTATATGTATCAATACTATATGTATCACTACTGAATGTATGACTACTATAGCTATCACTACTATATAAACCACTACTATACGTATCAATACTATATGTATCACTATGAATGTACGACTACTATATGTATCACTACCACTGTATCACTATTCTCTGTATCACTACTCTCATTATCAATACCGTCTGTATCACTACTATATGTAACAATGCTATATGTACGACTACTGTCTGTATGACTACCGTCTGTATCACTATTCTCTGTATCACTACCATATTTATCAATACTGTCTGTATCACTACTATATGTATAACTACTATATGTATCACTACCATATGTATGACTAACGTCTGTATGACTACTGTCTGTAACTACTATATGTATCACTACTGTTTGTATCAATACCGTCTGTATGACTACTGTCTGTATCACTTTTCTCTGTATCACTACCCTCTGTGACTACTGTCTGTATCACTACTATATGTGTCACTACTATATGTATCACTACTATATGTATGACTACTGTCTGTATCACTACTATCTGTATGACTACTGTTTGTATCACTACTCTCTTTATCAATACCGTCTGTATCGATACTGTCTGTAGCACTACTATATGTATAACTACTACATGTATAACTACTACATGTGTCACTACTATATGTATCACTACTGTCTGTATCGATACTGTCTGTAGCACTACTATATGTATAACTACTACATGTATAACTACTACATGTGTCACTACTGTCTGTATCACTACTGTCTGTATGACTACTGTTTCTATCACAGTTCTCTTTATCAATACTATCTGTATCGATACTGTCTGTATCACTACTATATGAATAACTACTATATGTGTCACTAATATATTTATCACTACTTTTTATACCACTACTATCTATATCACTACTTTCTGTATTACTATTCACTTTGTCAATACTGTCTGTATCACTATTCTCTATATCACTGTTCATTTTATCAATACTGTCTGTATCGATACTGTCTGCATAGATACTGTCTGTATCAATACTGTCTGCATAGATACTGTCTGTATCAATACTGTCTGTATTATTACTATGTTTATTATCGTTACTGTTAAAGTTACCTTATTCATGGCGACGCCTTGATCACCTCGCACCGCTGCGACGGTGACGCCTCGATCGCCTCGCCCCGCTGCGACAGCGACACCACGATCGCCTCGCCCTGCTGCGACGGCGACGCCTGGATCGCCTCGCCCTGCTGCGACGGCGACGCCTGGATCGCCTCGCGCTGCTGCGCAGGCGATGCCTCGATCGCCTCGCGCCGCTGCGCCGGCGACGCCTCGATCGCCTCGCCCTGCTGCGACGGCGACGCCTGGATCGCCTCGCCCTGCTGCGACGGCGACGCCTGGATCGCCTCGCCCTGCTGCGACGGCGACGCCTGGATCGCCTCGCGCCGCTGCGCAGGCGATGCCTCGATCGCCTCGCGCCCCTGCGCAGGCGATGCCTCGATCGCCTCGCGCCGCTACGCCGGCGACGCCTCGATCGCCTCGCGCCGCTGCGCCGGGCCCTGCTGCGATGGCGACGCCTGGATCGCCTCGCCCTGCTGCGACGGCGACGCCTGGATCGCCTCGCCCTGCTGCGACGGCGACGCCTGGATCGCCTCGCGCCGCTGCGCCGGCGACGCCTCGATCGCCTCGCGCCGCTGCGCCGGCGACGCCTCGATCGCCTCGCACCGCTGCGCCTCGCCCTGCTGCGTCGGCGACACCTGGATCGCCTCGCCCTGCTGCGACGGCGACGCCTGGATCGCCTCGCGCCGCTGCGCAAGCGATGCCTCGATCGCCTCGCGCCGCTACGCCTCGCCCTGCTGCGTCGGCGACACCTGGATCGCCTCGCCCTGCTGCGATGGCGACGCCTGGATCACCTCGCCCTGCTGCGACGGCGACGCCTGGATCGCCTCGCGCTGCTGCGCAGGCGATGCCTTGATCGCCTCGCGCCACTGCGCCGGCGACGCCTCGATCACCTCGCGCCGCTGCGCCAGGGACGCCCCGATCGCCTCGCGCCGCAGCGCCGGCGACGCCTCGATCGCCTCGCACAGCTGCGACGGCGATGCCTCAATCGCCTCGCGCTGCTGCGCCGGCGACGCCTCAATCGCCTCGCACAGCTGCGGGCGACACCTTGATCGCCTCGCACCGCTGCGACAGCGACGACTCGATTGCCTGGCACCACTGCAACAGTGAAGACTCGATCGCCTGGCACGACTGCGCCCACTCATTAACCACCTTTTGTGGCAACAGTGAGTACAAACCAGCGACGAGTCTCTCTCGATAAATTGAGTCCTTTCCACTCATTTAAGACATCTCTTGTCTCTTGACGTAATGTGGGCAGACCGGGATTACACCGAAGCGTAAAAAAAAAAAAAAAAAAAAACTTCGGTGTAATCCCACTTCTGATATTTGTTAGACAGATATCAGGATTAAAGTAAAAGGTGACTTTTAGTTAACACAATTTATTGTTTCAGTTTATACACCCTTACCTCTATACTCACTTGTACAGTTTTGTACTTACGCAACTTTTGCACTCTTAACAAATTTACACTTATTTATTAATACACACACAACTTCTCTATTAAAACACGTAAATTTATACACTTAAACACTTTTTAGTTTAATAACACGATTACCAACTATTACACTTTACACGTTTAACACGATGCCTTCGTCAGGCAGCAAGACGGCGTACTAACTTTTGAGAGCAAAAAGTACCCTTTATATAGTAAATCTGTCACTCTTTTAAAACAATTATGTGGGTATTATTATTTTATTTATTAGTTAATTACCCTCATATTAACAGTAACCTAACAAATGTTAGGTAATATAAATCATTCCACCGAGTGGAAATCAAACCCTCAATCATTGCGTTTAATGTCTACGCTGTTTAACTGTTGTCTCTTAATCTTTTATAATAAAAAAAACGTTAAGTAATAAATAACGTTGTTTATTTATAGCTTAAAGAAATAAATACAAACAAAGCTGCACAGCAGACGACCTCATCGCTGTAAGCAATTCCTTACAAGCAACCTTTGGTAGATAGAACAATTACTATAAGACGGCACGGTAAATAAGCAGCATTATTGCAGTAATTAATATTAATATAGAAAAATACGGAGAAATACTAAGAAATACACATTTTTATTGAAATAATGAATGTTTAATTATAAATGTAAAAATATACAGCTATATGTGTTAATAAAGTTAACATGTCAAAGCGCGGCGTTGACTTTCTCTACTCAACATGCAATGTCTCGATTTCGGGCGGAAAATGGAAGACAGAGTGTCATGGCACTAGAACTTGCTAAGACTAACTTGCTATGCAAGAAAAGCTTAAAGTTCTTTTTTATTGAAAGCTAACACTATCATACAATTCAAAGTGGGTGTATGCAAAATAATAACAAACAAGATGCCAAAAGTTACCAGAAGATTTGCAAGCACATATAAAATATAAGTATATATTTTAAAAATGTCCAAATTTGACCGAGGTCGCGGGTCGAGGTCGCGCCAATCAGACTCCACCAGCGGCATGCCTATTGTGTTTAAAATGAATACTTACCCTAATAATCTTCTAAGCTTTGAATATACACATTTTTATATACTAGCGATCCGCTTGCGGCTTCGCTTGCATTGTATTACAACTTTTTTGTTTTTGAGACGATCGAAATAAACACTAAATGTTAAAGGAAGCTTACTTAAATACAATAAATGAAGACTGCATTTAAATCGGTTAAGCTGTTTAAGAGATTAGCGGGTACAAACACGCAGATAAACGAACAAACAGAAAAAAGTACCCTCAACAATATTTTTTCTCATATATGTATATCGTCCATGTTCAGAAAGCGTTCAGTTACATCTTTATTATATGTATAGACTAAATGCTACCCAAAACTTCATTTGCGTAGATTTTATGACCCTTGCCATTACAATTTATAATGTTGTCATTGAAAATTGGGCCACAAATATACCGTTTTTATTGCGGCGAGTTATTCCCAGGTTATTTTATTAAATATATTATTACATTGTGAGGTAATAAAATATACATTAGGCTGAATAATATTTAAAAAGACATAGCTGATCTCTTAGTTCCACATCAAATGTCACAGAACCTTCATTTTCTTTAACAATAAAAAGCTGCTAGTTATATATTTTTTATAGTTTAAAATACTAGCATTTTATGGTTCTACACCATTTCTTAAATTTTAATATGTTTAGGAAAAATACTCATCACGCTGAATAAGTTTTGTTAAAGTTTCTTTATTTTTTTCCTTGTTTACAGTTTAGCTAGTCTGTTACAGTTTTTATTAGCTGTGCCAGTGTCTTCAAATATACTCTGTGGTACACTCAGGCTTAAGAGATAAAAGCAAACAATTTTTTTATCAAAAAATCTATATTAACCGTTTTATCATTTCTTGAATATTTTTTTTGTAAATAGGTATATTAAATGGACAAATACATAGAATAAAAGTTTTTTTAAACATAGGCACTTTCTCTGTAAATGAATAAAGTTATTTTTAGTTAAAAGTATTAGTTCATATTTTTAAATAAGTATAATTTAGAATTAGTTTTCGTAACCCGAGTCCAATTTGAAAAAAGTATATAAAATTTAAGAATGAATAAACTACAAAAAATACTATCCAAAATGATGTATAATCTAATAACATTTTGCAAGTTTCTCAGGCACCACTAAGCCAAAAACTACATGATAATGTCAATTCACATTTCTAAGTATAAATGAAGATTATTAAGTGCGTTTAAATAATTAATACAACTCGAAAAATTTTCGCTTTTTCGTTAAGATATTTGTTTATATTTTAAATTCATTTTTATTTAAATATATCCTTATTCAAAAGTATAATAAAAAAATATTAAAAATGTATGTCACCGTGAATCCGCTCATACGCATTTTGAAAACCCAAATCCAACACATGACTCATTCTTGTCAGCTTAATCTATAATGATCCAGGACAGTACGCGAGGTGACTTAGAAATCGTTGGCGGTAGTATAACAAAATAAATCATAGGTGATGAAAAAGTATCATTTGCTTTCTTCTTTCATGTAAACCTAACATAGGTTTAAAAATGTAATAATTAGAGTCAAAAAGCTTTTTAAAATGGATTAGCTATAATTGCATTGTCATCCGTACTAAAGATATACATATTTCAAATTTCAAACTCAAATGGACACTGGTAAGAAGTGAAATTTAGCTTGCAAGATTTGATTACAAGCGGAGAACAAGAATTGAGATAGATAGTTACAACTGAACAGTCGCTTGCGAAATAATATAAATATAGTGTGTTTTTTTTATTCTGAAATATATTACTAGGTGTAGTAGTAAGTAACAAAAAAAATAATATTTCCACGCTAAATTTCCCATCTTACATACATAATGTGATGTCACAAATAATGCGTTTTTAAATTACCTACAGTAAATTAGCATTAACTCTGCGCGACAATTTACGAGCGTGTAATATTGGGGGCATTACCATCTGAAGCAAACGAGACGTGAATGTTACCGTCGCGACTTTAGTTTATGAGATGTAATATTCGCTCTCAGGTACCGCTCTGAGTCTTGCGGAAATAGATTATACACTTGTAATCTGTGCAACGAGAACAAATTTCCTTCACCCATAAAGTTGAATTACTATTTTGGATCAAAATAGATTATGGCCTTTATTACTTTGTTTTTTTCTAGTTATTTGGGATAGAGAAATCCTAGTAACAGTGGTTCACGCCTGTGTACATGTTTGTTTTATACAAATTATATTGTGAGTATTTTTAAAGTATTTTTAAGACATTTTATATTTTTATGGTGTCAGTACTTTTAGCTTTAATATGTTGTTTTTATTTTAATTGTATACGTAATTTTGCTTTGATTTTTTTAGCTTCACACTGTATCCCGCACACAGCAGGATAGGCAGAGGGAACCTAGTGCTAAGACACTCCGTTCCCCACTTTCCGCCGAATTCGGAGGTATTGCGTGTAAGTGGCGTAACTTAACGCCGCGCTTTACCTCGACACCAGAGCGGAGAAAATGGAAATATTAAATATTTCCACTCCTCGAGTGGGAATCGAACCCACAACCAGTCGTTTACAGTCACATGCTTGTGCCACTGGGCCACGACTGACCACCTTCATTACAGAGTTACAATAAGAAATTGTCTTTTGTTGAGTGCACAAAAGTATATCATCTGCAGGTCATAACATTAATTTTTGTCCAATTTGAGTAGGTCCCTTAGTGAGATTTGAATCTGCAATTATTATGTACCAAACACAACGAAATTAGGATGTTACTTTGTAAAATATAATTATAAGGTAAATGGAAATTGCTTTAAATATATTAGCTCTAACAGTAAATAACTCTGGCTGTGAAATAGAATTCCTAGAAACTAACCCACAGCGTTGTAACATCTGTCTTACTGCCAAGTGCGATTAATATAAATCATGAAAATACATATTTTAAAAGACAGCTAAATTTCTATATTTGGACATAACTTTAATTTAGAAATTCAATTTATTATTGAAATATTTAGTTTAAGGCGAAAGTAACTTCTTGGTACATGTACTTTCTCAATACAATATTCTTAGAACACTAATAGTATATAGCATTCCATGGATTCACCTCATCGCTTTACAGAAAGAGGAGTTCGGGGCAGTGCCTGGGACTTATGACCGAGTGCAGGCTTGAAACGCGTTTTAACGGTCTATTCTACTCTACGAGCTTTTGTATAGACAGAATTAAGTTTAAGTAGACTTTATCAAATTTGAAAATAATTTACTAATGCGGCCACCAAAATATGTGCTACAAATGAACTAATGATAGTTACTTAGACAGACAATATAATATAATGACAGTTAAAAATCGACAGGTTAACACATTTTAGTAGATTACAGATAAATTTCGCTATTTTACCTCTCGAAGCTACTTCTACCTCGTATAAAATAACCGCCTATTTCTCGTCACATTATTGGTTACTACGAAATACTTGCTTAATTTGATATGAAAGTCTTTTGAAATTTGTTTTTCATGAAACTGTAAATTTTACCAGAATTACGCGTCCTAGGTTTTCAGAGTAAAGGAAAACAACCGATCTGAATGACGAAATATTAAAATAACTAGTTTTCTGAAAATTTAAAATTTTATATATGAATTTTTTTTTTTTTTAGCTTCACGCTGTATCCCGCACACAGCAGCGTAGGCAGAGGGAACCTAGTGTTAAGACACTCCGTTCCCTACTTATTATGACATTTAATAATAATAAAATGAAATATATTATAAAGTAAAATTATTCCGTCAATTTAACAGCAATCCATATCATCACATATTATAACACAATTTGTATAAAGTTACTTCACGCGTCCGGAAAGGTTTAATCTTATTTAAATGAGGTGTGCTCTCGTTTCTCAAACGGAAACAGTGTGTTTGAGAGGTAATAAAATCTAATTACATTTTATCCTTTCATTTACATATGAGTACATTTGTACGTGGGTCAAGTAAAAGTAATGTACTGTGAAAGTATGCGGGCGCAGTATCTTTTATATAATATATTTTTTTCCGCATAGTAAGGTAAAGAGAGAGAATCTAGTGTTAAGACACTCCGTTTTCTCTATCCCAATCGAATTCTCAACGCTACACTTTTTCTTACAGATATATGAAAATAATTTGTTATAATGGTTCCTATAGATTAGGAATCGAATTCACAACAATGGCGTTCAGAGCAAGATGCTGTTCCACTGCTCCACAATGGCACTGATAAAAGTTAAGTAGTATAAAGGGTGGATTGCAGTAAACAGTTTGGTATTGTACAATGCCGACGTAGTTTCTTTAGAGATTGTTCGCGTAGTTGTGAAAATAAATGCAAATACGAGAGCGCTCAGCTCTATTGGCTTCCTTATATTACTATAAAATCAAAGATCACTTCTAAATTTAACTAATTTGAATTTTACTCTTGAAGTGAAAAGTTATTCACAAGAGTTCTCGGGGTTGAGTGGCGTAGTTCAATATTTTGAATTTGTTGAAGTACTTTGGTGGTTGCCTATTTGCATTTTAGGGTAGATTAGGTTAGAGGAAATAAAATAATTTTATAGCTAATAATTACGCTTAAGATAAATTTTGAAAATATATATAAAAATATAAAAAAAAACTTAGTAAATCTGCGCCTCTTTTAATCTACTCAGGTGCTGTACGTTCTTATTTGCTACGTCGAAATTCTTAAACACTTGTTACAACTTTCGTTGCTAGCATCACTGTAGGAAGAATCTTGCAAACTTTCGCCATCTAAAGGTTATTCTTACAAAGAATGACCATTTGCCTAGAGAGAATGCTACTCAATATTTCATAATATTTAAAGTTTTTAAACGAAAAATAAACATACGTTTTTTTAATTTTGTTTTCACATCCCGCTATACGAAGAAATCTGTCATAGGTTTGATAATAGTTGTATTGTTTAAATGCTAAGTAAAAATTTCATACGTTAGGAGTTGCCGCCCCCAACTTTATTTGTGTGGACTTATAACCTTTGCCATTTTATTTCCAATTTTATCTTCTGAACTTTAGAAAAATGTCAAATGCTGTTGTTTCTTTTTACTGTAGGAATTTCGAGAAAATTTCTCTTCAGCATTTTAGTTTTTTGGAATAGGGATAGGGCTACGGTAGAACTTTCATAATACTTACTAGCGATTCGATTGCAGCTTCCCTTCATGAACCGCTATTCATACTCAATATAAGTCTCTTACGGATTGATTTTTGAAAAAAAAAAATTGGTAGCCTTTGTTTGACTTGTGGGTCTTCAACTATTTTCTTTCCGAATTACATCCAAATTGGGCCAGGAAATGAGCCGTGAAAAAGTAATAGATAGATAGACCGACAAACAGACAGACAAGCAAAATTTCGCTTTTATGATATTGGTACTGGCTAATGAGGATAGATTGCTTATATTGGGTAAGTAAATAAAAAATAACATTATAATGAATTTTACTAGGACTGTAATAGTTGGATATTCGGTCAAAAAAAATATTTTGCGAAATATAAATTCCTATTAATGTTTAATTCAAAATTTCGATATTATTTTCTGACACGTATTCCTATTTCACTCCAGTGTCTCAAAAAAAGATAAATGCTAACATAAAGATATATTATTACGATATTCCGTGTGCGTATAACAACAAAGCAAATATTTTCAAATTCTAAAAGAATATATTAGATACTTGGCTTTCTAATGAAATGAAATGTGAATAAAATTGGAAAGCATTCGCTCGTTAGTTCTTTATAAGGTGCCTGAGAGCGGTCGTTTACGTTTTAATGATCGCTCGCTCGGGCGAAAAGATCACACGTTACTGTGCTAAAATATACTTCTTTTTACTCTAGGTGTTGTTTGTTAGCGAGTATATACTTCTAATGTAGAATAAAATAATGCGTTTACTTTGTTATAATTTAAGGCTGTCGTGTCGTATTGGGACGTCTGACTGTAAACGTGATTGGTTTTGGGGTCGATTCCTTCGTTTTTATATGCTTTGTTTATGAAAAAGACATTCAGAAAACGTATAAAAATTTCTCAGTGGTGAGAGCGCCTAGACGGTATTCAGGAGGCGCGGATTCGAATTCCGCTGCGTTCAAAATTTTATACGTTTTTTAAATGTCTTTTTCAATTTTTCTAAGTGTGGAATAACACTTAAAAAAGTTTAAAAAATAAAGCATTTTTCAGTGGTTATCCTGATAAGGACATCAAGTTTACCTTATGAAAATATTGTATTGTTAACGTATTGGGTACACGTTGTTTTTACGCTTAGAAATTTCCAAACAAATCTGATAAGACTTCTTGGGCAAAAAAGCTAGATAAATGCAATTGAAATAGATTTTGGCCAGTCGTGGCCCAGTGGCACAAGAGTGTGACTGTAAACGACTGGTTGTGGGTTCGATTCCCACTCGAGGAGTGGAAATTATATTTCCATTTTCTTCGCTCTGGTGTCGAGGTAAAGCGCGGCGTTAAGTTCCGCCACTTAACACGCAAGCCTCCGAATTCGGCGGAAAGTGGGGAACGGAGTGTCTTAACACTAGGTTCCCTCTGCCTACCCTGCTGCGTGCGGGATATAGCGTGAAGCTAATTTTATTTATTTTGACACAATAAACATGGAACTACCAAAATGATTTTAATACAATTTAGCAAGCAGTAATATCGAATGTTTGAAGAAACTTGTTTTTCTCAATAAAATGATAACTTGTTTGTTATTTATCAATATTATTATTTACCCGAACGCTTCGTTTCTGTTCCGTACAGTTTCGTTTTTGTTTTTCTTTGTTTTGTTGTCAAACACATATGTACGTGCCATCTGTACTAGTGCCGACTATTTGGCTATTTGACGTGAATATGAAGTATAGATCCGTCAGTCTGAAAAAATTGTAGTGGTCCCATCAACAATTTGTTGTTTTATTTATATTCACGTGTCTAAAGCATTTTGTGGGATATTTAGTGAATTTTTTGAAACGTTAAATCTTTTCGTTTATCAAACAGTAACATATAGCAGTTTATTACAGGGTAGTCAGAGACAACCTAGTTTTAAGACACTCTATTCTCCACTTATATCCATCATCTAATTTGAACTTAAAACCGTTAAACGTGATCTGAAACATAATAGCGTGTCTGTGTCTGTCAGCATCTGCATCATGGTATCTATTTAAAATGTAGTACTAAATAAGAAAGATATAACTTAAAAAAAAACACTAAGTATTTATTAAAAAATGGTGAAGATTGTATTTTTGTACAGTAAGCAGTGGCGAAGTGTGAAATGATTTTTTTTGTAGAGGTAAACCGATATTTAAAATATGTATAAAAATCTAGTATTCCTCGACGAATAATTTACAAGACGTAAGCCGATGTGAATCGTGTTATATGTACACTTCGATCCTAATAGTAACTTGTCATTTACATTCACGTAAATCTATTGAAGAAATTTTACATGAAATAAGGTACGGTAACTAAATTCGAGGTATTGTTTTATTACTTAACTTAATTTATGATACTTAAATATCATAATACTTACTAATGCAAGTTAGCAAGTATAGTTATAATTGCACAAAAGCTAGCTGGATCGTTCATCAACTAGTACAATTAACGCTTAGAAATAGTTTAAGTGCTAACTTCAATGAGGACCTCGAATTGCAACTATAAGTGACTATGTTATTACCTTAAATTATATGATATACATAGAGAGTTGTCAGATTGTTGTAGTTTTATTTTATATTGAAAATTCACAAATATGTACATTCTACATGTGATAAAAGGAATTAGTAAGCTGTTAGACAAAGTCTGTTCGCAAAGGTGATACGTTTTTTATAGAGTTACACGTCTCATCGGACGTATTTTCGTTTCTTTTATGTTCAAGAATTTTCCCTTCATATTTATTTTATTGTTAAAACTTCAAAAAAATATTGACCTACCCTTATTACTAAATTTAATAATTCTTCGTACTATGCGAATGGTTTTCGTAAAATTTTATCTTTGCCAATTAACTTGTAAAGATGTTTTCGATGATTTAAAATAAAGTGCGCGTTCCGCCACTCAAAACGTAATGTCACGAATCCAGGAAGGAAAGAGGAAAATGAAGTGGATAGATGAATAGATATTGAATTAAATGGTTAGTAAATTGCGGTGCTCAATAAATTTTAATCTTTTATAAATATTTAAAATATAATCTTTATTTCACTAAACTATCAAATACAAATAAAACGTTAGATATTTCTATACAGATTTTCTTTCAACACTCTAAAATACCCACAGCATACAAATTTCTGCTTATAAATATTTGATATTATTAAAAGGAGGTTATACCTTGTAAAAGTGCTCGGAAAGTAAGAAATTTTCAATATTAATATTTTATTCATTATTTCAGTCTCGTTACCGATACAGCTGTAATAACAGTTGAGCTTGACAACGCATTTATGTGATCATCTCACTAAACGATTTAACATTTTACAATACGAAAAAGCATTGCAACACTTTTTTTTTTGAAAATCTTGTGTTTTTTATATATGATTAATATTACTTTCTTTAAATTTAAATTTTATTTTATTTTTTTCTACGCTTTATCCCGAACACAGCAGGGTAGGCAAAGGAAACCTAGTGTTAAGACACTCCATTCCCCACTTATGTCTTCTTTCCATTTTATATCATTGCGTCTTAAGTGGCGGAACTTAACGCCGCGCTTTGCCTTGACACCAGAGCGAAGCAAATGGAAATATTAAATATCTCCACTCCTCGAGTGGAAATCGAATTCACAAAAAGTCGCTTTACAGTCACACCCGACACGACTTATTTTAAATTATTTCTATTATTGTTTTTAAAAAGTCAGACTGAAAGTGGAGAACGGTGTGTCTTGACACTACGTTATCTCTGCTAGTACTGCAATGCAGAAAAAAGCATTAAGTAAAAGAATTTTTATTTTCTTTCATATTTAACAATTTATTGCAACGGTAAAATAATACTATATACGTATAGTATTTTTTTACCATCTCATGTGGACGTATACACCCATTCATTCATTCACACATATGCATCATTCATGCATTCACTCTACGAGCTCAACATTTTATCCCCTTTGATTTTACTCTTCATTCAATATGAAAATAAAGAAATTAAGGCACATACCTCGTTCAGTTCAGTCAGATCGAATGAATAGTTTAAGCGTTACATAGGTTTGTACGGAATGTGAACACTAACACTCATATTGCATGCATTAAATACGTACGTGTACTAATGGAATATTTTCATTTATATACTACGTTGCTTACTAGATGTTTTATTTTATTTTTTCTTTGAAAATTTACACTATAGGGTTACGCTATCTTAACCGAAATATATATAAATACATATACTTATTGCTTTGTATGTATATAAAACGATAGTACATGGCCGATTTTGCGTACAAGTGTAATATTTGTCACGTAGGTCCCTTGGAAACTGTAGAGGATGCACTAAGAAAATATTTGTCAAAATCCCTACAGGAACGTGAGTACAATAGGATTTCACATTTTGCTGATTTAAATACAGATATTTGCAGCATTATTAACGCAACAAAGTTGTTAATATAAAATAAATATAATAATTAGCCGTTATACACCTATTTTGTTAGAATACCTTATGACGGATGACTCCACACGCGACGATTTGTGTAGTTGGTGTTTACTCCCCTTAGTTGGGGATGGACGACTCAGGAATTATCATGTTCATTTTACTTATGATTTCCGCACTTTGGTAAGAAAATGCGGTTTTGAGTTTAACTACTCAGTGCGCAACAAATCCGGCGGGGAATAAATATCAGAGTGACCTGACCACCATTTACTCTTTATAAATCATATTACACAAGAAAAGCTGCCAAAAATAGTTTTTAAAGTGTATATTTAAATTAAAAAACAATTTACCCAAAATTCAACATCGTCATACAAATATTTAATTTTGCAATCGCCGGCATACTGAAATTCATCAACTGTTCAATCAAAATTTAATCTTATACATTTTGTGTTTACTTAAAATCTTGTACTTCACCAAAATTAATACAAATTTACGAATATCAAAATTTTAATACAACTTTCTGACATTATGAAAATTAGTATAAAATTAATTTCTCGTTATATAAAACATCAAGAATCAAGGATCAAACTGTAAGTTTAATTAGATAGCGCCACAACAAAGAGTTGTTGACTGATCGGAAATTCGAAATAGGCTTCGTTAATAAAAGACGTAAAATCCTTGTAAATTATCAGAGGCCACAAAAGGTTTTAACTGGAGCTTTAGAGCAATGTCGTAGCACAGTTGTAGGATATGATAATACTAGAGTAGAGAGTGCTTATTTAACTATAGTACTCGTAGCATCGCTTAGCAACTAAGAACCGTTTTTTCTTAAAAAAAAATATTTAAACAACTTTTTTCTACCGTTTATAAAAAACACCATCTTTAATAAAATAAATCTTTTAAGTATCTTTTTATAATATCGTTATATTATCCGATATGACATACTTTATATTTTAATAGCACACGAGTAAATCAAAATTTATTGTACATGTATATATCCTCCTTCTCGGAAAGAAATCCTTGTAAATACTAAGTAGTTTTCTACAGTAACAGTATTGCGTCAACAACACACATATTAGAAACCTCTAAAATTACCAGTTTATCTCCACTATATTAGGCGTGTATTATACGTATAAACCTTTCTTTTGAATTTTCATTCTATCTATTAAAAGAAACCTCATCAAAATCTCTTGTGTAGTTCGAATCCGCTGTTCAATTTTTACTCAATTCTAAGAGTGGCGGACTTTAACGCCGCGCGTTGTACGATTAGAACGAATAAATGAATATCGTTTAAAGGTAATTTCACCGAGACGAGAACCTACTACCATCCTGTGTATAATCCGACATTGTTTAGTTTCGATATATTGATTAAAATAAGAAGCGTGAAATTGTATTTCAAATAAGTCATTCTTAGAATGTATTCCAAAATAAAGCGACAGATTAATCGCAAGCTGCTTGCATAGAAAGAGCGTTTATAGTTGTAATTGCAACGTCGTGCCTCGCAGTACTAGCAGTCGGTCCACACTAACGCCCTGATTAAGTTTAACCGCTAATTAAATCGTTCACGTCGAAATAAATCATAAACCACGAAGAACAATGTATTCATTTTAGGCTCTAAAATTTAGGCGAGTTTCAGTTTGAAATTTCTGAATTAGTATCCAATATTTAGTAATACATTTTTTTATTAATTTGGTTTCCTTGTTCATAAATAGAAATTGAAAAGCAGTTTTACGCTGTTTCCCACATGACACAAAAGGAATAGTGAGCCTAGTGTCAAAACACTTCGAGCTTCAGTTTTCGTTTCAAATTAAGACATTCCGTATTATGAGTATATCCATATCCGTATTATTATGAGTATACATTAATTGATAAGCACAATGCCAAAAAGTAAATGCCTCCAAAAAGTAAATGTGTATTTTATGGATCTATATTGTAATGTATTATATGCATCTATATTGAAATGTTATAACCTATTTTTGATTTGACACTGAAGATTTTAAAATGCTTACAAAAAGTTTATCTATTGTAAAAGAAAACTTATTGGATAAAAAATCCTGTAAGTAATAAGAATTGATCTAAGTGCAGGTTAGCTTCCATTGTATTAAATAGTGTAATTGCAACTTTCTTACCTAAAAGAGCAACTGTTGACTTTCTCGCCGGGTCTTCATCCGGCGGTAGGTTAATATTCATACGACGATACAAAAGTGCTTGCAAAAGTCTATTTGAATAAAGGATATTTTGAATTTGAATTGTATTAGAGATGTATCGAATATTGTATGGAACGAGTAGGCTTGGCCAGATTTGTGCTTAAAATGTTATTAGGATTTTTTTATTTAATATTTTAATACCCTCTTTTTATAATGATGTATACATGACGTACATGTAAGTACTCATTGTTGCTACGTTATGTTTTTTTGAAAAAAAATTTAGTTACATTAATTATAGTAATTAAGTAAATAAATTTATCCATACTCCACACACTTATGTGCTGTTTGCTTAAAAATTTTGCACATGAATTTTATTTACGTAGATGACCAGCAAGGAGAAACGATAACTTAAAGTGTTCTTTTATCGGTAAAATTATTATTTTTATATTTCTTTTTGTTTATCCTTTACTAATCAAAAATCTAATCTAAAGCTTCAGCACTCGAAGAAACAAAAGTAAAACGAACAAAGCAGGTAAATAAATAAACTACAATAATATTTTACTGTCAACGATTTCCTTGTCCAAGACAAATGTGCTTTCATTACCTAAAGAGGAAACAATTCAGAAAAAGGCCACAGCAATTATTTTTTCAGTCAGAAACATACTAAAACGCGACGAGTTTGAAGCACGTAGGTTTTAACGAATCTAGCATCAAAACCTATGATAAATGGCGCAGAAAGTTGGTAAAGAGCCAAAATTGCATGTTTCGTGAGAGTAAATACGAGTACACATCTCATAATATCCTTTCATATTTAAAGTTCACCACTTAGACTATGTTAAACGTAAGTTATATTTCGTGGAACGTAGCTAAACTAAATGTAAATGCTAAATGACTTTGGTTTTGTGAATAATATGTTATTGATATACATATGTAGGTATTTTTTTTTAGCTTCGCGCTGTATTCCGCACACAACAGGATAGGCAGAGGGAACCTAGTGTTGAGACACTCCGTTCGCCACTTTCGGACGGAACTTAACGCCGCGCTTTACCTCGACACCAGAGCGAGAAAAATGGAAATATTAAATATTTTCACTCGAGTGGGTATCGAACCGACAACCAGTCGCTCTACAGATACACTTTGTGCCACTGCGCCACGACTGGCCACAATTGGGTGGGTTTTTAGTAATATATATATTGTTTTTTTTTTATTGAATAGTATTTTAATATCTATTTTGACATGAGTGAAACCTCGAACTTATACTAGCGGCCCCGTAGACCCGTAGCAATGCCTTTGCTAACTGTACGTTAATACATAGGTTTATGTCTCATTTTTGTGTTATTGATTTTGAGTATTTTATAAAGAAAAGCTGCTATTTCATATATGTATATAATTATTAATTTATTTTCACAAACATATACAATTTAGGAAACTCATAAAAATAGATTACTGAGTGATTACACCCCTTTGTTTAAAGTAAATATACACATAAAACTTTTAATACTTAAGATTATGGCCTAAGAGGCTAATTTCTGAAAGTTGAAAGTTTTTCTGAATGTCTATCATAGGTAACGATCAGCAAGTACGGCATTTGGATTGTGGTTACTTTCGTAGGTAACAGGTTATAAAAGTTTTTAAAAAAAGTATAAAGGTCAGTCGTTCTAAATTTCTTTCATAATGCCAGTAAAAATCACGTCACCTACATTACTGGACCCTGAGGACGGTTTCAACTCCTTGTCAGGCACTTTAATTTTAAAATATACAGTTATATTTACGTCATAGCTTGTGAATAAATTGTGGAAGTAAAAAACAACGATAGTAAAATACTGTTATTGGATAACCTAAAAACTTAAACATAACAACACCAACAACACATAACAAACATATAAAAAAACGAAAACACTAGCAAAAAATAGATAAATAGAACACTAAACAAAACCTAGTCGAAAATGTTGAACACTTGATGGTGACAAAAATCATCTCTACAAACGGTTGGCAGCATTTAGATCAGAACGTGTCTGAAATGTGCAGAATGAGAAAAGTTTGCTTGTATACTACGTTTTACATTTAGAAATGTAAATTGCGTTCTACGATGTAGCCGGGGCTTGTCGCATCGTTTAGTAATATACGAGCGTGGATTGGATGTGAAGTCTTATAATGCACTTAGGGTTACAATTGTAATGTTAAAGTTATTGGGAATTATTTATTATAAGCTATTTTTGTATAGTTTTGATTAGTATTGGCATTGGCATTTGTGTTGTTTGTCAGATAATTAAATTGATATTTTCTTGGGGCCAGTCGTGGCGCAGTGGCGCGAACGTGTGACTGTAAAAGACTGGTTATTTAATATTTTCATTTTCTTCGCTCTGGTGCCGAGGCAAAGCGCGGCGTTAAGTCCCGCCACTTGAAACGCAATGCCCCCGAATTCAGCGGAAAATGGGGAATGGAGTGTCTTAACACTAGGTTCCCTCTGCCTACCCTGATGTGTGCAGGTGTAATCCTGCACACATGAGGGTAGCATGAAACTAAAACAAAAAAAAAATTCTTACTCTCTATATGAAGTTTATCACATGTTTTGAATCTCTATGATAATATCTTAATTTTCCGTGTACTTTATCAGTCAGTCTGTTTATATGCATACGTAAGAAATTACCTTGATATTGTTGCTAATCTTTTCTAAATATTTAGTTAGGATTTCCTTAAAGGAACGAAGCTTTTAAAATTTAAAATTTGTACACCGGTCGCGCCATGTCCTTGTGAAAACAAAACAAAAAACTTTTTTTTGAAAACATAATCGTCCTAACAATTTTAAGCTTACAATTACACAAACAATGCAAATCCAAAAAAAAAACTGTTCTTAACTGATTTAAACGGCTCAAAAATGTGTTTACTCAGGACTTGTTTTGTTTGGTAATATTTACTATGCATAATATTATAAAGAAGTAAAGTTATCAACGATTAACCCTGATACATACAATTTAGCATTTATAAATATACTTGATTTATACATATAATAAAAATATAGTTGATCACTGTTTCTAGGTATACGGAAGTTTTTTGAGATATTTTTATTATATAAAACATATTATTGGGAGCATTTATCAATGCAATACAATCAAAAAAAAAATTTTTTTGTTTGTCTGTTCACTTGTCGCTAAGATAGGCTCAACCGATGTGAATGCAGTTTTTACTATTATAATTTGATAGACTTCCCCTAACATTTATTGTTTATTTTATTACAATCCTTTATTAAATAAACAATGTTACAATAATTAAAATTTTGTTCTACAAAATTGTTATAAAATCACTGTCATGTTAATTTCGCCAAAACTTTAAAATACAAACGAAGCCACGAGCGAGTCGCTAGTAGTTACTAAATTTCAACATTACAACAATACAAAGAGATAGAGGTATGTAGAGCCTTCGTCAAGTTCCATACCTTTATCTAAGCTGCATTTACAGCATACCAACTATAATATCAACGCTCAAATACCCTTATTATGTTCATTATAGTCCTGAAAGCCTCAGGCGGTATGTCCGTATTCGAGAAACCTTGAATTACTGTATGGATGAGCTCCTTTCTAGAGGATAATGTAAACAATATACGCTGTCGTCTAACCCATGTTATGTTACAAGGGATGATGAAAGTATATTGCGAATTAAAATGGTATTTTACAAAAACTATATGTGGATTTTGTATGTTAAAATAATTTTGTGCTGAGATTACAGACTTTTTGCTTTAGATAATGGTTGTGGGTCAAGTTCGTAAGTCGATTTATTCATATTGGAGAAATTTCTATAATTTTATTTCAGAAGAACAGTTACTGAGATGAAAATAAAAGTATTCAATAAAAAAATAAAGTGAACTATTATATAATATAAATTCATGTTGAAGTATCACTACATAGCATTAAACAAAGTTGTTTAGCGGTATGTCTGTCCCTACGTGTGTGAGATTAACGATCTAAAATCTTTAAAACTACGTTTGACGTTTGACGTGGGTTCGATACTCGGAGGAATAATCATATATATTTTTTTAATATAACTTGTCATTACTTTTTCGCTAAGTACTTTCCTATGCGGAGAGAAAAGGTGAAGCTTACACGCGAAATTAAATAAATAAAAAAGTAATAAATATAAAGTTAAACGCATCTACGAGACAGGTTGTATTAGTTTCTTCTAGTTTTTTTTAGCTTCACACTGTATCCCACACACAGCAGGGTAGGCAGAGGGAACCTAGTGTTAAGACACTCCGTTGCCCACTTTCCGTTGAATCTTAAAGGAATTGCGTGTTAAGTAGCGGAACTTCGCTCGCTTTGCCTGGGTACCAGAGCGAAGAAAATGGAAATATTAAATATTTCCACTCCTCAAGTGGGAATCGAACCCACAACCAGTCGTTTGAAGTCACACGTCTGTGCCACTGCGCTACGACTGGCCCCAAACATAATTTATGAAATATCAGTAATTATAACTATGTATAAAAAAATGTTCATGCTAAAGTTAATTGCTGAATATAACTAAATAGTTAATAATAAAAAAACACGTTTACCTAACTATAACTATATATAATATGCTTTTAAATTTAAATAGCTCGTAACTGCAATTTTTCTTCAAATATTATGTAACATAACTATAAAGTAAGGTAGAGCAATTTACGTCAACTTATTTTCTTTGCATCGCTTAAACGACATTTTAAGGTTAATTGCTATGTTTGAAAGCTTGACTAAATTTTTATGCTTGAATACTTATATGTAGTAAGAATATGCATAGTGAAACAGAGTCTGACTGTAAACGCAATGGTCGTGGGTTCGATTCCCACACGGGGGAATTATATTATTATATACTATTCCTATTACCTCGCTCTGGTATCTAGCACAAAGTTCGGTATTAAGTTTTTTAACTTAGTATATAATGTCTCATTTTCGGGCGGGTATTGGACAGAGTGTATTGACGCTAGTTTATTATTTACTAAGGGAACACCTCTGCTTTTTTATATGATGATGAGACGAATAAGAACATGCTTTTATAAGAAATTTATTCAAAAAAAAAAATACCAAACTTATTGAGTTGCTTAGCAGGAAAAATTGTTATAATGACGTAGGCAATATAAAAATCAAATTTGAAGGTGAGGTAAGGATACTTTATTAGAGTGGGTTTTCCCTAAACTAAAGAGTCAATTAACGGGCAATTCTCTTCCTGTTTTTATGTATAGGTTTGACATAGGGAAAACAAATCGGACTGTAATATAAATGAAATTCATACTAGTGATGATGACGATTTTGTTAATGTTTAATATTTCTCTCACTTCAATAAACTTTGTAACATAAAAGTTGGGAACGTAAATAATGATGTAGGTTACTCCTAATTGCCATTGACCATGCGAGTAAAAGCGCGGGTTACAGCCAGTATTTAATAATGAAAGTAGTTTCACGTTTGTTCCCATACAAAGTTTTAGACAGGAACTAGTGTCGAGACATTGCATGATGAGTGGGGGAACCCACTCCGAGTTGGTTGGAATAATATTTTAAAGCGTTAGAAAGAGTTTAAGATAACATAATCTCATCAAATTCATTTTTATATTTGTTTAGTTATAATTCTAATGATTATAACTATATAAACATAAAAAAAATCTAGTTTTCAAATATAACAGAAGAATATAAAGTTGATTCAATTTTGACTTAAATCAAAACCAAATTATCAATTTCACTTACACCAAGTTTACACCAAATATAGAACGACGTATATTTCATATATTGAGGACAGTCGTAGCGCAGTGGCACAGACGTGTGACTTTAAACGGCTAGTTGGGAGTTCGATTCCCTCTCGAGAAGAGAAAATATTTAACATTTCTATTTTCTTCGCTCTGGCACCGAGGCACAGCGCGGCGTTAAGTTCCACCACTTAACACGCAATGCCTCTTAAATTCGGCGGAAAGTGGGGAACGGAGTATCGTAACACTAGGTTCCCTTTGCCTACCCTGCTGTGTGCAAGATACAGCGTGAAGCCAAAAAAAGAAAAAAAAGTATATTGCATACGAGTTTTGGGTTTCACAATAACATCATGAAAAAAAGAACCCTTTGAAACCTACACGGACAATAAACTGAGGCATTACAGAACAGATTACAAACAGCTTCACTAGAAGATGTAGTTCAAGAGTAAATATGTACGTGTGCCAAGAATGTTTATACTGAGATAAGTAAAATAAATCTACAATACGTTTTATTGTTTAGCATAATATTTAGTTATTTAGTTTGCGGTTGTTTTATTGTCAGACGCTTGTTTATTTATTTTGTTAGTAAATAATGAATAACTTTGGTTTTTGAGCTTAGGTTTTATGTCACATTTGGATATAATTTTTTTTAGAAAACTTTAATATGAGGATTTGAGCGCAGCGGGAGTCAAACCTGCGCCTCGAAGACTTCTCTTCTCAACCAAATAAATTTGCGTTCAAATATTTATACGTTTTCTAAAAATTTAAATTCTTTTTGTATTTTTAATTTTCTTAGTGTGCGAATTCTGTGGCATTTTAAATATGTTCAAAATACAATTTGAATGTAAATTATTTTTGTATTTACATTTTCGTATATTTGACACGTAAATTATTGAACGTTATGGTTATGATCACTTAAGAAAGATAATGGGGAAGAGATAACCAATGCCAAACCACTATGTTAAAACACTATGTTCTACACTTTGTCATAGCGTAGAAATGAAAATATTTCAATTCTGATCATTCAACTGAATGGGAATTGAACCTGTAACAAAAGGCGATTACAATGAGACGATGTCTCGTCTCGTCTCTCTAATTAATTAATCGTTTTTGCATTTACATTTTCGCATATTTGAGAGGTACATTACTGAACATAATGGTTATGATCAAACCTCACTTAGGCGGGAAATAAATTTGTCATATATGTATGTAAATGACTCCATAAGTAGGGTTTTAGTAGAATTTAAAAGATTAAATATGTATGCTTGATGCTATTATTACATAAAAAAAATATGTACTCTAAGATCTCGATGTCCGTCCTTTAAATAGAAGATATGTATCAGGACAATACAAGCATAATAATGAATTTATGTCAACCCCTGTTATACTTTTTTTAAAATATACACATATATGTATATTTTTCAAACTGTGTGTCTGTCTGTTTCTTTATTTGCGTAAAAGGATGTTTCAAATCTTTCAGCTCTCGGGAGATCTATGACCTTGAGGGAGTCTTCATGTAACTGTGTCAGTCAATTCTCAATTATAATCGGTTAAGTTATTCTACTGAGCCGATTGTGATTATGTGTAAAGTTGATATAGACAGTAGAAGCCCGGGGGCAAATGTCATCAACATACCACGCAGGCGACGTCGCGGGTAGAAAATAGTACTTCCATAAATTCTAAAAAGAAACAAAGTATAAAAGGTAGAAGTTTTTATCAAGTTTGCAGATTATGTAGATGATAAAAAATATATATTAACAAATTTAATTTCAGTTTCATTCTTATATCAATGAACAATTAAAGAGCCCACTGAGCCTATTGTTGTTTAAATTATTGTTTGTAAATACTGTGTATAATTACAAAGTATTTTCATTTATATTATTAAACCAAACTCAATTACATATTTTTTATGTACATTTAACGTATTCACGAGTATTTTTGTTAATAGTTCCAAGTTTAGTTTTATAATAGTCTCATTAATTTTTGCCTTCTTATAAGCACGCTTTGATTTATTTTTCTGAAACAATAGAATATTTAAACATTTCTGCAAAAAGTTCTTATTTAACTTATCAATTTAATGTTTTCATTAAATAAGTAGTACAAAATGGAAACTTTTTTTTAAGTGTATCTGTATCCCGCACGCAGCAGGGTAGGCAGAGAAAACTTAGTGTGAAATGGTTATTTTAGCGATATTGCGTGTTCGTGTGCGTTGCGATTGTAAGTGTGGCGTAACTTAACGCCACGCTTTGCTTCGACACCAGAGCAAAAAAGAAATTTAATATTTCCACTCCTTGATTGGAAATCGAACCCACAACCAGTTGGGTTAACGGAAAATCGGAACATATAACAACAATTTTTAATAATAATTTATAATAATTAAAAACGCGTAATTGTGTGTAATATTCGCTAAATGAGTATAAAAGATAATATGACCTCTTCACAATGCACGATAATGATATTTTCAAGCTAAAAGCGGCTTTGATGCTAACGAACCAGACGGATTTTGATTTTATATTTCACTCTTCGTTACGTTTCAAAGTGCTGCTTTCAAATGTGTTTTCAAATTTGCGATTTACCGTGTGTTTTATGGTATAGCTGAGTCTATAATTAAATATAGAAAAGGTAATGATGACTTTTGTTGATTATATCAGAAAAAGAAAACAGGGTGAACTAAATTAAATTTTAATTTCGCTTATGATTAAAATAAAAAAAATATTTTCTACCATTACAGGAAAAAAAGAGACAAAATAATAATTTTATGAGAAAATCTTACCCTGCTACATATTCTGCCCATAATTTATACTAGACAAAGAAACTAAGGAGTTTCTTCTTGCCTTGGTATGCAAGGAGCATTCCATGGGTGCTCATAACATTGCAGAGAGAGGAATGGGCTCGGGGGAACGTCTGGGACTTTTGACCCTTGTAGTATTAGATGTAAGATATACTCATTAACGTTCACCTGTACTGATACTCGCGGTGTATTTAGTTTTCTACCTATTCTTAACTATTATTATATTATATTAACAAACGTCGTACTATTGTTCCTTGATTGGTTAAAACAATGTGTTGTTATTAGATTTAAAAAACGTTTTAAGCTACGTGACTCAAGCAATCAATGTTTCTAAGAAATATAAAAATGTGAGAAAAAGAACTATGGTATTATTATCATTGTGCTGTTTTTGGTACCTACATGCATGGTCCTGCATACAAGTACAGTTTATTGTACGATTGTTTGATTCTTCTGTATCGTAGCTATAATCTCTTATTAAAGGGAAATTTTGCAACGCTATTATAATCAATTTTTTCATTTATTTATTTCCAATATAATTTTATAACATTTTAAGCGCCTTTTTGACATTCATTTGTAAACTAATTTGTATATTGCTTCATTACTATACAAAAAATAACTGCTGCTAATTTCCACATCGTTCTCTTATCTTTGTTATGGTGTAAAGTAAGTTATGATCGTTAGCAAATTTGTTAACCAAAGAATCCTCCGTGTGTATGTAAGAACCTTAAATGCACGATAATTACGCGTTGTTCAAACTCACAGTCTCTGAGATCGTAACGTTCTTGTAAGCTTCATCAGCCCATCAAAAACGTTGATGGCTTCCTTATGCAATCACAAAGTATTTATTATACTTTGAAAATGTAATAAAGTAACAAAAAATGTAGACTTTATTTAGTTTTTTTTAATATTATTCAATTGAGAAAAAAATATAATCGGGCAAGTATGCTTGGTTCTATGCTTGGTTCTTTGCTTGGCAATCTAATTAACTTATACGACAGGTTTGGGTTTAAAAAATCAATATTTTATAGATAACGAGTTCTAGTCCACAACTTTCTTTACTAAAACTATAACCGTAATCCTGTGATTTCGTTCCCGGAGGATATTGGCAAATCCTCTCTTAGTGCATCCATAGACTATTCAACAAACTTTGCAAGCCAAATTCCAATTTCTTCAGTCCAGTAGTTTTAGATGTACTTTATCTGTCAATCCGTCACCCAACAGCATAATAGTTTCAAATCTATAGATAAGTTGGTATCCCCTGAATGGGAATCAAACTCATAACTTATCGTGTTGCCCCACTGTACCACAATGACCAATTCCAATCGGTTCATAAATAAAAAGTTACTACATTTTAAATTACGAATTTAAGCTTGTAATTTAAGTAAGAACGCAGTCGAGTAAAGGATGAAATAGTTATTGTCGTGTAGATTACTCAGGCGAAGTCGCGAGCGGGTTGCTGGTGTACTATATATGTAGTTACTAAGGCAACACGTATTTTACGCATCGACGAATCAACTAGCATAATTAAATAAGTCCACAGTGTGTATGCGTATTACCTATACATAGGTATAGTATTTTGTATGGACTTTTCTGTTCACTTATTCATTTTTTATTCATTTTAGCTTCACGCTGTATCCCGCACACAGCAGAGTAGGCAAAGGGAACCTCGTGTTAATACGCTCCGTTCCCATCGGCCGAATTTGGAGGCGTTGTGTGTTAAGTGGTGGAACTTAACGCCGCGCTTTATCTCTGACACTAGAGCGAAAAAATGGAAATAATAAATATTTCCACTCCTCGAGTGGGAATCGAACCCACAACCAGTCATTTACAGTCACACGTTCGTGCCAGTGTGCCATGACTGGCCCCAAAATGTATTCTTATATTCTACATTATAGTGACGTTTATACAATATTTTTTAGCAATTGAGTGTGATGAACTTTACTTTCTTATAGATCCCTTTATTAAAAAAACAAAACGTTTATTGTATTACTCTGAATAGTGCGCTCGAACAAGAAAAACATTCAAGTATTTAGATATTATATATTTTTTATTGAATACAATGAAACTTCTGAACAATTAAATTTATAATATGTATTTTTTACTTGTTTTATAAAATAACATTGTGGAGTTAGCACTGTGATTAGAATTCCTCGGGCTATAGTAGTTTTCTTTGTTAACATAAGAAATTTATTTAATTTACCATTTAATGGAATTTTTGTATTCTATCAAGACAAAAATGTTTTAAAAATTACTGTTTCAATGTGACTAAGCTTTTCACAGCGTCTGTCTGTGTGTATTTAGTTGTAAGTTCGATGCCTACTCGAGGGAATAAAATTGTTTTCATTTGTCCGTTGTAATATCTAAGAGAAGGTGCGGCGTTGAGGTGCCATTCAATATGCAATATTACAAATCTGCTTTTATAAATTTTTTAAAGTGTTATTCCATACTTAGGAGAATTAAAAAAGACATTTAGGAAACGTATAAAAACGTATTGGTTTCCTAAATGTCTTTCTCTATGGATATGCTTACATTAAAAATAAGTTGTAATAGGCTCAGCGGTGAGAGTATTCAGCAGGCGCGGGTTCGAATGCGAATATCTATTTTAGGCGAAAAGTGTATAATGGAGAGGTCGTGCAGGAAAACGAGTTAAGCTGCTTTTTTAAATATTTAGGAACATTATATACTAGACATCGTACATCATACATACAAAATATTATTTATACTTTTTCTAAATTTGCATATAGTATTTAAAGTAGTTTTGTTATGTTAGTAGTGACGTAGTAATTAGTATGTACATATATATATTTTAACTGTCTTAACATCTTATATCTAGTAAATAATCTAAACGCTGTTTAGTAAATAGTCAGCCTTAGAGGTAATTTGAATTGGTAATATGTCCATGAACTTAGAGGAATATTGGCTCTGGTCTAATATTTGCCTACCATATCTAATACAAAAACAATAACCTTTCATGTATTCATAAGTGTTGTCTCCTTTTTTTTTAATCAATCAATAGCTTCGTTATTTTAAGAGTATGTTACTTTACTATTTCGATACTTGTAAAGAATATAATAATAGATCCTTTCATGTCGATTTACTATCCGTCTACTCACAGATTAGATTGCTTCTAGGTTAATAAAAATTGCACTGTGATTTGAATACACAATTGTTACGTTTACTTAGTTATAGGATAAATATTGACATCTATTGCCATAAGAGCAATCGATCCCGCTTGTTTTTTTAATTCCAGAATTTTGGGATTGGTTACATACGATGACCTGATCCCGTAACGGTCCCGTAATTATAGACAGAGAGTTTTTTTTTTTTTTTTTTTTTAATAGCTTCACGCTGTATCCCGCACACAGCAGGGTAGGCAGAGGGAACCTAGTGTTAAGACACTCCGTTCCCCACTTTCCGCCGAATTCGGAGGCATTGCGTGTTAAGTGGCGGAACTTAACGCCGCGCTTTACCTCGATACCAGAGCGAAGAAAATGGAAATGTTAAATACTTCCACTCCTCGAGTGGGAATCGAACCCACAACCAGTCGTTTACAGTCACACACTTGTGCCACTGCGCCACCGTTGGTCGCATTTAGCTTTTTCCTTTATTAAAAACGTTCTTTTCATACAATATGTTTGTTATGTCAATTCTGAAAAACCCGGATTATCCAAATAATGCCCTAATTGGCAGACATCACAAATAATAATAATTTGAACAAGCCAGTGTTTTATTAATATTATATTTACAATTTTATTAAGCCATAATTCACTACTTCATATCAAATTATTTATGCATATTAAACGTGGGTATTTAATTGCATTACAAAATGAGTGCACCGGTTGACGACTATGTATGCAAATTTTATGCATAATATCAGTCCGCCACCATTGGACTGCATTTTTGTTGTTGTAAACATCGTGAATTATTAATTAAAAAAAATACTGTCTTATTTTAAGATAAATGATTTATTAGTTTAATATTATAACGATATGATAAGGTATTAAATTTAATTTTGATTTTATTTATTAATTAATTATGTTATCCATTTTTTGTTTTCTTACTGAATCCTTTAAAATGCACGTTTATTGTTGTATAGATTAAGCGTAGAATTGAGTAACGCTTATCAATGAAAAAATCGAAGCCTTTTTATCTCGCTTAAGACAGATAATGGAGAAAATTATTAATAGAATTTCTATGTATGTTCTGAAAAATATTCTTAAACTATTTTTTTCGTAAATTAAATTTTTTTGTTTCATAAAATATTTAGATATTGTTAAAGTATGATTGGTTATGGGTCTGATATCCACTCGTGGAAATGATAATATTTAAATTATTTTTCTTTCTCTTTTGCGAAGAAGATAGAGCGCGGCGTTGAGTTCGTGACGAAATCGCATTGTGGTGAAAAGGGGGAAACGGAGTGTCTTAACACTAGGTTCTCTTTGCCTTCTCTATTATGCGGGAAAACGCATTAAACTAACAAAAAGAAACATAATTTTGACATTCCTTTGTGTTAAAGGTCAATTATTTGTGGTATAACATTTCTTTCTATGTTAATCCACTTTGTATGACTGTAGGCACTGGCAATGGATGTGTTAAAATTAAATAGAATATATGTATATTTAAGTGACGAGCGCTGTGTGTGCACTATACGTGAAATTGTTCTGCATTTGTTACGGACAGGCGTGACGGCTAACATCAGACATCTTGCTTATCTCATTATTAGATTTATGGTATAAATATATAATATTCGTTCCATCATTTCTTAGAATTGAATAGCTCAAAAATTAAATGAGAGTTGCCTAAGAGACCTCGGCGTGCGTTGAGTGTCGGAACTTAACACCGTGTTTGAATGCCAGGGGTGGATAAATAAACAAAATATTAATTTATGGTCGTGACATTCAGAATATATGTGACTTTTTTTTTATGGAATAAAGGAGGCAAACGAACTGAAGGCCCACCTGGTGTTAAGTGGTTACCTTCGCCCATAGACATCCACAACATTAAAGTTATGGATGCGTTGCCAGCCTTGGGAATGTAGGACAGAAGGAGGGAGGAAGGATGGGAATGGTGGGAATAGGGAGAGCTGGCTTACATGCCATCGAACCGGAACACATCACAAGATATTTGGCGGTTCGTCTTTGACATGATAGTGGTCGCGAGCCAGTCGGAGAACGAATCTCCTACCACCAAACTACTGGGTTACCCGCCTTTTACGGGACGCTACCCAGCGGCGGGGGGGAATTGTATTCTTAACCCGTACCCTCACGGGATTATCCCCCCAAAGGAATAATATATCCACATTTCCGTTGTTCTTTATACATCTTTTTGAGCACTAGTACGAAAGATAGATGTTTAGTTAATGCAAAGCGAATAAAAATTTAATTATTTTTAAAATATATACTTTTTGCATTGAAACTTATTATCATTGTGTGTACATGTAAATATGTATTTTCAGACTCTTCCCCAACGGCAATACAATTGTAACACGCCTAAAAAATAAAGTGATTTCCAACGTTGGATTATTTATTGATATGCATAGACTTTAATAATAATACCACACACACACACACTTCACTGCCCTCGCACATTTTTTTTTAGCTTCACGCTGTATGCGGGGCACAGCAGGGCGGGCAGAGGGAACCTAGTGCTAAGACACTCCGTTCCCCATTTTCCGCCGAGTTTGAAGGCATTGCGTGCTAAGTGGCGGAACTTAGCACCACGCTTTATTTCGTTACCAGAGCGAAGAAAATGAAAATATTAAATATTTCCACTCAAGTGGGAATCGAACCCACAACGACTGGCCTCAACATAATTTACACATAATTTCATAGACTAAAGACAAAACTTTTCATCACACTACTTGTCTTTTCACACAGTTCTAAAAATCCCGAGAGAAATGATAATGCTATTTACTTGGATCCATTCTTCGCAGGATAATACAATTTATATTCATTGAATCGTCTTGATTTCCACTGAAGGGATTAATTTGCTTCGGCTGTGGGGCTTTAATCTATACATATAAGAAATCCGAAAGGGTTTATTCCTTCTTAATATGCTAAGGGGACAACATATTTTCTTTGAATAGCATTATAGGGTGGTAATATTTTTATATTATAATTTAATTTATGTTTAGCTATATTTGTTGTTAGTAAGTTTTTTATAATATAAAAAAATTATAGAGACGGTTATGGTACAGAGGGCCAGCATCTGACTGTAAACGCGACGCTTGTGGAGTTCGATTTCCATTCAGGGAATGATTATATTAAAATTATTAATTTCTCCGCTCTGATATCTAAAACAAAGCGTGGCGCGTAGGTTTAATTTTGTCGTTCAAAATGCATGGTCTTTATTTCGAGCAGCAAGTGGAGAATGGAGGGCTGTAACACGAAGTTCTCTCTGATTACCTTTGCATGAAGAAAACAGCTGCTTATTTTTATGTTGTAGTAGTTGTTCGTTTTTCCCAATTTCTGTGGAAATTTAGAATTTAAAATTCTTTCTTAGTATTTCCCTATACTTCCCAAGTTAAATTTTAGCTCCTCACATCCAGTACTCTAGGATGTCAGCTATGTCAGTTAGTCAGTAATTCTATATTACACATTATACAAGTATAAAATATTTTTTCAAAATGTTACAGCCATAATTAAAAATAATAATACAAACTTAATTTAAAAAAAAAAAAATTACAGTCTCTTTTTGAACTCCATCGAATTATATAGAAGATAATCATACATACATGGTAAGACTAACCGTTACCTGTGGGTACGCTCGCGTTGTCAATAACAATAATTTCATTAAGAATGATACATGTGGAACCTTCCTAGTGTAAGGATGAATAAGAAACACCTATTATATTTTTAATCCACAAACATTTGTACACATACTTACGAGTACGTCTTAACCATGCAAATATAAAATGTTCCAAATGTATCAATATTTTGTTTTAGTTCATTAAAAATATCAGTTTTAGTAGCAACTAAAATACTATTTAAAAAAAAATCAAATTTTAGAATTCAGGTCATATTTTTATATTACCAATGTTTAAAAGTGAAAAGTATATAGATATACATGTTGAAATTTATGTTGGTTATAGAAATACAATACCATTGTATAATAAAAATATAATACTAATATGTGAATCAGTAAAGAGCTCATTTAGCATATGCGCAACTATCATAAAGTTCTTTTTTACCTCGCATTTTTCCCAAAGCATAGTACTAAGAACGAACCGTATTCTACTTTTTCGCCTGTATTTGAAACATTGCTCATTGAGTGGCGAAATTCAGCGCTGCGCTTTGACTTGCTTATCATAACGGAAAAGTAAAAAGTAACTTTTAAATAATAATTCACGAAGCAAGAATCGAACACGCAACTTATTAAGAATGTGCTGTGCTAATAGCGTGTAGTTCTTATAAATAACTTGTTTAGGTCCAGAGTATAGTTTTCTTAATGGCCTAATTCATTTTAGGTAATAGTATAATGCTACAAACGAAATTTGAACTTTAATACTTTCATAATTTGTTTCATAATTGTATAGTGTCTTATGTAAGCTCAAAAGCTCGTCTTAAAAAGCTCTTTATATAATATTCATTTTAGTATGAAAAAGTATTTTAGTTGCCACGCTCCATTGTTTTCGATAAATTATATTAGGATCAACACTTTGCGATTCAAATAATTTCTATGTAAAATTTTTTATAATTTGCCATTATGAATTGAGGTCATCGTTGAGTAGTGTGACAGAATCTGACTGGAAAAGCAATGATTGTGGGTTCGATGCTCACACGGTGGAACGATATTAAAAATACTTTCATTCGTCCGTTCTCGCGACAAGACTATATATGTAAGGCCTATAGCTGACTAAACACATTTATATATGCATGTATTGTATTTGTATTTAAGCCACGATATTTTCAGAAAATAATTTCAAATTTTAAATAATAAATGAGCTTTAGGATGAAATTAAAAGGTATACGCTTAAAATGATTTTATCGTTATCCTGGTCTCATGGATATGTGTGCAAATTTTCAAATTTTCTACAATATCTGGTTGACAGATAGACAGAAAGATAAACAGATTGATGTATAGATAGATTAAATATCTCTTTTTTAACATAAAAGATTTTATTTTTTCTAACTATCTGAACGGATAAATGGATCAAATTTCTAAGTTTTTAGTAATCTACGGAACTATCAATCAATTCGTGAAATTAATATTTCATTCAATTAATTACATTGGATCTCAATTTGAAGGAACTGTTTATTAATTAATTAACAAAGCCATGTTGCGCTTAGAACCCAATACGTGACATTCCACGCTATTCCATGCCTTGCCTCTAGATTATAGAGGCAATTTCTGCTTGAAATTTTAGTTTTCAATATGTATGTTAATAAATTTAATACTAAATCTATAATCGATTTAATAAGAAATTACGATGTATTATATAATATAGCTAAATTAATTTAGGACTCAAATATTGAATATTGCCGGACTATGAAATGACGGTTGTAGAGCCGATGTGCTCTTTTAAAGTAATTCTTTATACAAGTAATGTGTAATACACGTTGTGGGCTTTGATTAAAGGGGGGTCGGGTTTGATTAAAGGACGTATAACATTAAAAGAACGTATATTATATAAAATCTGATGTTAAGTTCCACCTTTAAAAGTCTACCTTTAATACTCAACCCCGTTATCTACTTTTCATCTGAATTGGAGACATTGCATAAGTGAAGGAGTTAAACACTGCGCTTCGTCTTGTCCAAAAAGCAGAGAAATTGGAATAATTTAAATATAATCAATCCTAGTGGATAATTTAATATTTCCATTTTCTTCGCTCTGGTGCCGAGGTAAAGCGCGGCGTTAAGTTCCGCTACTGAACAAGCAGTGCTTCCAATTTCAAGATTCAGCAGAAAGTGGGGAACAGAGTGTTTTAACACTAGGTTCCCTCTGCCTTCCCTGCTGTGCGCGGGATACAGCGTGAGCAAAAAGAAATCAATCCTCCGCATATAGATCGAACCTACAATCAATAGCCGTTACGCTGCGTCGCGTTGTTTTTTTAAAAACATAAAAAGGATAATATTTTACCTATTCAAACAAGGGACACGATCAATTATGTTAAGGAAACTAGCGTAAAAGTTGTCGACGAATTGACATAAAACAAGTTGAGGAAAAACTACAAAGTTATACAAGTAGCTGAAGGTTAAGGGATTCAAGCGGCGTAATCAGCATTATAAAGGTCTCAGTCAACTCGTACAGTGGATGGGAACGACGTCGGCTTCGCGAAATAATCGTTACGCTTATTTTTATATCACAATGTCTTTGTTTTAATAAACTTTGCAAAGAAAATTATTGGTTATTTAATTATTACTGTATTTTATACTCTAGATTACTTACGGTATATCTTCTTTTTAATAAATATTAATCTGTTTTATTCTTAAGTATTACCTTAATAGTACTTAATAGTAAGGGTTAAAGTAATATCTTTAACGAAACGAAGCAAGTTTAACATATTTTATTTATTGTGTCAAAGCACCGTTTCTCGGGCAAAAATCCGAGTAAATAAAATAATAAATAATAATTAAACTTTTTATATCAGATGTATTATCTGCATGTATTCTGATTTGAAATAAAAAGTTATGTGTTAGTAACATTTTCAAACTTATCTAATTTTAGTAAATTCCACATTAAACAATCTTAACGAATATAGAATAATTAAAATAAAATTCATAAAAAAAGTATAGTAAGAAAGTAAAGACTCGGCCCGAATTTCAAGCATTGCGTATTGAATAAACAGAACTTAACGCCGCGTTTTGTTTTACCATAGATAGGAAATGTGAATAATTTAAATGTTTAAATTCATTAATAAAATTCTTCCGAATAGCGATCCAACACATAACATTCGCATTTTACATATGTTATTCCACTGTAGCACGTTGTATAACGAATCTATTATATAATAGAAAAAATAAACATTTCACAAAATGACCGAAAAATATAAATTCAAGTTCAACTGTTGTCTGATATAATGAAACTCCCTTTTATCGTTCTTTGTACGAAATTTGTGACAATTTATACGAGACTAAGTTCTTCATATTTCAGATTAAAATGTAATATAAGGTTAGTAATTCCAAGATCTTCAATCATAATGGCAATATTACTCAACAAAATCCATTTTGGGCCACATGTGTGTAATAAATAAAAGTGACGATAAAAAAACGTATAAACATTTGATCGTAGCAGGATATGAACCCGTACCTCTTGGGAACCGTCCTCTAACCAATTAAACAATAATTTTAATCCTGCCACAATTTGAATCCTCTTACGTTTAAATTTCATTTTTCCTATAGTATGTTTTTGTCCAAAGTGTGTGATAAGTTAAGACATTTAAAATGTTAAAATACAAAACAGTTTTTTACCTACACGCCTTATTCCACAAATCAGGGTAAGCAGAGAGAGCCTAGGGTCAAGGTACTCTATTCTCTACTTTCCGCCTGAATTTGAGGCATTGCGTGTTAAATGGAATGGTGGAGCCCAATGCCAAGGTTTGTCCTAGAAGAAGTCCTAAGAAAATAGAAATTGAAACCACATAAAATTTATTTCATTGTCAAAAGAAGGGAAATGAGCGCTTTTCGCCTGAAAACGGATTCGAATCTTTAAAAATGTAGAAATATTATTGTTTGTTTTTTTTTTAATTATCTTCCTTGCTATAGGTAAGTTAACAATAGTTTTTATATTGGCGCACACTAGACAACGTTATATGGTAAATTCGTAAATTAATATAGTTTTTATGTTCTGATTTGTACACTCACACACGAAATAAGCTGAAACAAACCTATTATAGATTTTCGACATCGCTGAATATAAGTATTTTAAAAATGATTTTATATTTATTTATTACATTATAGTTATGAGATTTAAAATATGAATTAACGAGTATGTAGACACATTTCTTCTTTTTGTCTTTTCTTTTTTTTATTAGCTTGCCGCTGTATCCCGCACACAGTAGGGTAGGCAGAGTGAACCTAGTGTTATGACACTCCGTTCCCCACTTGCTACACTGTAGATTAGATATATATTCATTTTATATACATATGCTAATTATAACTCTAACTCTAATATAATTATTCCCTCACACATAAAGCGACAACAGAGATAACTTAGTGTTACATCAATCAATTCTCATTAGAATAGAAGAAAGCTATCTTACGCTTGTATTTTGCTATTCCTGTTATGATCTATTATTATATTACTTATTAGGATCTCAGCTAGTTCGTAAGTAAAATTCAATTTACTTTCTATTCAATTTAATTTCTTTCTATTAAATTCAATTTAATTAAAAATTCAATTTAATTCCAAATACTATAGTACGAATAAAAACGCTAATTTATATTAATAAATTTAAGAATAATTATGAGACATTTATTTTTTCATTTCATATGAAAGAAAAAATGTGTGTGTGTGACTGTAAAGCGACTGGTTGTGGGTTCGATTCCCGCTCGAGGAGGGGAAATATTTATAATTTCCATTTTCTTCGCTCTGGTGTCAAGGCAATAATAATAAGTTCCGCCACTTAACACGCAATGCAGAATTCGGCGGCTAACACTGGGTTCCCTCTGCCTACCCTGCAGTGTAGTGTGCGGGATACAGCGTGAAGCTAAAAAAAAATAAAAAAGTTTATTGTTACATTTTTGTAAACGTGAGTACACAAATGTGAGATTATTATATAAAAAAATCAAAAAGCAACTTCGTTCATTTTCCCACATGGTAAGGTAGGCAAAGAGAACCTAATATCAAAACACCCCGACCTCCGTTTTCCGCCTGAAATCGAGACATTACGTGTTTACTGACGGATCTCAACGCCGCGTTTTGTAGTGATTTGAAGCCGGAGATATGAAAATGCTAAAAATATACTCATTCCCCTGAGAACGAATCGAATCCACAACCATCGCGTTTACAGACAGACACTGTCATACTACGCAACGAGAACGTTTAGATTATTATTATTCGAGATAAAAAGCACTTTATTAAAATAAAATATCGCCCTACATCTACATCTAGGTTTCTAACATGAACAAAACTGAGACAAGGCACACTTGAACAAAAATACTTTTACTTCACAAGGCGTGATGGAACATTACAAAGAAAACTGGTAATGTTGTGGAAGAGATGAGAAAATTTTGCCTTGTTCCTTCATCATTTCTACAATTTTTATCTTTACCGACTCAAAGAAAAGAATTCCACATTTATTGTTTCTAACCGCCATACAATTTTTGTTTTATTTCCGTTTTCTTTCTAACAAACTATATGAAGTACATAATATATAATTTATATAGTTGTTTTTGTACGTAATAATAATTTTATGTTTAGTAATTTTTATAATACTAGTAATCTGCTTGGAATTCACCTTAAGGTTTATAAATATTTTTCAAAGTAAATCCGAAAAAGACCGGCTTAAAAAAATGCGACTCTATTATTATGTCACCTTTCTTACCTATTTGCTCGAAAATATGTACAAAAGTCCAGATCCTATGAAAATAGAATTACTTACTTTCTTACTTTCATAGCATAAATGTTGCTAGGAACACCAAGATAATGAGGCAATAATTTTGGGCGTGTTCCTCTTAATTCCTTGTTTAAACTAATTTCTTATTATTTTTACCTAAATATATGACAGCAATAATATACTATTATTTTAATAATCTGATTTACGAGTGTATTATTCTGTTTCTAGTATATTATATAGGTTATAATAAGTCCCAAAACAAACAAAACAGTTAAAATAAGACAATATTCTCTAAAAAATACGATATTGTAAGTTCGACGAGTTCATATATATATATTAAAAAACACATTTTACTACTCTGTCAGTGGGTAAGATGTGCACGATAGTTGATAAATACAACATATAGAAGTAAACGCTTTCAAGTAAATGAGCCCGGATGTTAGTACGAGATGTTTCTCAAGCGTGGGCTTATTGTCTCGGTCTTTTGTACTTACACTGCGGTGAAAACTAGATAGCGAAATTCAATGAGAACGTTCTAATATGTATAAGATAGGTATTTACTTGTGTTATAGTTATATTCATAGTTGGAAAATTGAATAGAAATAGGGATTGCATATACAAGTAGGAACTAGAATTGTATAAATTAAGTATTAGGTAATTTAAGTAAAGCGCATGGAATACTATAAGACTTATTGATTATGTTGTTTATTGATTATGTTAATCATATTTTTTAGTTTTTAAAATTAGTATTTTTATCTACATTAAAATTGATGAATGTGTTTTTTTCGATTCGAAATTATTATTTTTTTTCAATTAATGAACAACTTAAGAACTGCCAGTATAGAAAAATTAAAACTAAAATAGTAATATAAATAATAACAAATTAAAATTCTAGCAATTTGAGTAAAAAACTAGGTACTTATGTAACTTATTGAGAGGACCAGGTTCTCTCTTTTCATAGAGAAGGGAGCGTCTTAAATAGTCTTCACTAGTCAGGACTCTCCCCTCTCTCCCCAAAAACTTAAAGCTGTGCTCTGGTCTTACCTGGTCAAAATCTACTCGAGTGGGAATCGAATCTACAACCATCACGTTTACAGTCAGACGTTACCCCAACTAGGTTTTGAGTGAATGCTTTAGTTTGTGTGATGTAATGGTCTTAAAATCAAAACACATAGTTCAAAAGATGAGTTATATATTCTATTTTACAATATATTGCTAAGTGGCTTCCACTTCTTTGCTTAGGATAAAGATTTTACAAATAAATTTAAATTTTTATCTCCGCGTCCTATATTTCCGTGAAATCTATGCTATGGCTCGTCGATCAAAGAAGCACTCTTATCGAGTAAATGGAGCCAATATCACAAGGTATCATTTTTTCTTTTATACAACTTATTTTGTTTGCTGTTCGTTTTATTAAGTATGGGCTATTTACATACTTGTTTTGAAATAAAATATAACGACCTTTATATATTCGTGTAATAAATAATAATGTATTTCTATTTTCGTACTTCATATAATACAATAAGTACATAGTTTTATTCTCGTTTATTTTCTTAATATACTTTTATTTGTCTTCCTATTTTATACACGTGTCCGGGTTTAGTAACGACCAGTAAAAAAATAAAAAAAAACGAATTATGGTCCCTTTGTTAAGCAAATTTATTATTTGCGTTCGGACTCTTCTCAGTATTATTTTCCATTATTTTATGTAGTAATTTTAGCACTGAATCTTATGTCATACATGATATACATGAAATGAAATGTGATATAAATGAAACGTCATATATATTTCCAGAGAAAAATTTGAACTTATTACTGTTACAAAAATTCAGGTAGGTCCCTACAGTGCTATCAGTCTGTTATTTACCTCATTTAAAACATCACTATTATTTTATTCCATTCTATTCCAAAGATATCTATAAATCATTACATACTAGAATATATATTTTTTATGTAATATATCTGAATAATATTTATTTAAGTTTATGCGATGCGATAGTAAAACCTTCGAAAATTAATCGTGCCTGTAAATTGATCGTAAGTTAATCATACTGTAACAGATATCCCGCACACATCAAGGTAGGCAGAAGAAACCTAGTGTTAAGACACTCCGTTCCCCACTTTACGCCGAATTCACAGGCATTGCGTATTAAGTGACGTAACTTAACGCCGCGCTTTGCCTCGATATCAGAGCGAAGAAAATGGAAATATGCTTATCGACCATATGTAGTGCTGTTTCGATACTCCTATATAGCAAAGTGAAGTCACATATCGGTTTTAAATTAATAATTCATTAATTTATTTAATACATTTTATATTTTACAATAGCTTTATAAGTGTGCAAAAAAAAGAAAATTAAATTTACAAACAGATTAGGCTTGGTATAGCATACATGGTTTGTATAGAAAAATAAAATTGTTTTAATACCGCCCTTTGTTGAAGGTACCAGATTAAAATAGAGAACATTATATAATCATTTCCTCTGGTGGGAATCAAACCCACAACCATCGCATTTATAGTCAGATGCTGTCCTCTATATTGCAATTGTAAAAATATTTGAATTTTTTATCTAGAAATAAAAAAAATACTATTATCTTACAATTATTAATTAACTAATAAACTATAAATTATTACTAAAAGCAGAAACCAAATTAGAAATTAAATTACATTGTATCATCAATAACTAAGGTAACGATAAGCCACTAAGATCTTTATCAAATTATAAGCCACAAACACGGTTCTAATCCGGAACCATTTATAATGAACGACATAGAGACGGCGATAAAGGCGATGTCGACCATTTAACATGTCGCCCCCGAAGGCGGAGGGCCCTATAATTGGATTCATTGCCGGCGAAGGAATTATTGCTACCATCTATTGCTTCGACGTATTGAGATATTGGAATACTAATGCCTAATGCTCATTTTATTAAGCGTTTATTTTTTTGGATGCGATGTTTTTTCTTTTTTTTAACTTTGTATTGGTTTTTTTGTAGGGTGGTTAAAGGTAATTTGGTGAAATAATTTTTGAATTTTAAAATTATTTAATTATGCATGAAATTCATGTTTGTGTACGTACGTGTGTGTGTACGTTTTATTTTTTATTATTTCTTTATTAAGTGCGATACGAAGTTAGCTAGTAATAAATAAAAAAAAACATGAATTATTAAATACGTTTTAAAACCAAGTTAAAAGCATTTTTTATGATTTACTACAAAAACTAAAAGTAGAGAACGGAGTGTCTTGACACTCTCTGACTACTCCGCGGAAAAAATGAAACTAATAAAAAAAATGTATAAATGATTTTTATAAGTATATTATATTTATAAAAGTGTCTATTTTTATAAAGTATCTTATTGTGGGAGTACACTGTTCAAGTTATTTTCTAGCAGCCTTAGTCTATCAAATAAAATTCTTACTAACGACTGGTTAGCTCCTATCTTCCATTTTAATTAAAAATAGCTTTGTCATAGAAATGCAATCTACATCTGCGCTTCTTTGTATTAAAATGAATTCAGTGTCGTAAAAAGATTATATACAGATATAGGTTTTGAACTTGAAATTAAATCGTATTGCATATTATTCTATTTTTTTAAGCCTTGAAAGAATGTTAATATTATTGAAGTATTATTTACAGGCTTAGGATATGAAAAACATTTGTCGAAAAGGTAAAAAAAATGCACTTTGTAGCGTCATATTTTCTCAAAACAGCTTTCATTATTTTTGCTTTTAAAATGTTAGAGTATCTAATAAAGAGCATTTATTTGTTCTTGCTAAATGATTGTCCATAGAAATATATAGTCTTTTGGACAACATAAAAAGAAGTTGTAAAACTGTATAAGAATGTTGACATATCTGAATAGTAGTCGACGTAGGGCTTTGTGTTTAAAGCACTTGGACGCTTTTCTATAAAAAAAGTTAAACTTTTTATACATTTATAAAAAATGTATAAAAAAAAAATAATATATTGATAAAAATGTTTTTCCTATCTGTAGTGTGTGAAAAAATAAAATTATTAAAAATATAGCTAGTTATTACTTAGATATATTAGAAAAGCAAAATATTTCTTTACACTTATTGCACAATTTTTCTATTATATAAATAAAAAATATCTGAGGAAATATTTTGAAAGTAAAACGGTGATATATCTCGAGGGAAAAAATATTAGGTACTTGTAGACAACTTGTTTATGGACGTTTAAATAAAGTGTTTTAATTTAAACGTTTGAAAGAAAAACTTTTGAAAAAGAAAGTGATATTTTTTCTAAATTTTATTATACGAAGACTAACGGGGCTTTCGGTTCTACCACTCAACACAATTTCCCGTATTCAGGCGGAAAGTGGAGAACGGAGTGTCTTGACACTAGGTGCTCTCTGACTATCAGTCTTATATGTATGTAAAATAGCGTGAAGCTGGTTTATTAAATACAGCTTGATTTAAAAAAAAAACAATATTGTAATGCCTCGCCTTCGAGATTGGTATCGAACAGTACAAAGGGCGCTATATTCTAAAACTCCCTTTGAAATATAAACATGTATTGTGTCAACGCCAGCGTCAACGCCACTATTATGTTCAAAAACGATTTTAAATGAAAAATGGAAATGTAGTTTAAGTAATAGGTATATTTTTTTGGCTTTACTCTTTTCCCATATAGTAGGTTAGTCAGACAGAACATAGTGATAACACTATTCTCTACATTTTTCCCGAATCTGAGATATGCTTTTTGAGTGGTGAAGTGGTGTGAAACTGCGTTTTGTCTTGTTCACCAGAGCGCAGAAACGACAATATCTAAATTATGATCATTCCTCCGAATGGGAATCGAACCTATAACCAATCGTAATTACAAAAGTTATCCCACTCCGCCACAATGTATGGATTTTAGAGTGTCTTAATTTAAATATTTTTAACTCCTTTCTTTTCCTTTTTTTATATCTTTTTAATCATTAGACTTTGAATAGACTTAAACCTATAGGTCATTGGCTTCACTTCTTCTATACCTACCTGAAATGTGGCTATATATTAAGTAAAAACCGAACAATTTATATGAATTTCCTCGTTATGATATTTGAAAATGTTCAGCTATAATTTCGTACTAGTTGTCACACGCAACTATTACGTTTTTAGTTTTACCATATTGTTGCAGTTTTCTACTCACTGTCATCCAATACAGGACCCACAAATTTTCTTTTGTCTTATAAAATAAGTACCAGTACGTAGGTTATTTGAAATAAAACTATTTTCAACTGGATTAATCGCGTATATTTTTGGAATTCGAAAATACAGTTTATAAAAGTAGTACTATCTGTTTCCAAGGACTACTGTAAAGTGTTTGAGACGTCGGGTTTTCTAAAAGTGTATTTTCGAATACCAAAAATATACGTGATTTTTTTTTTAGCTTCATGCTTTATCCCCCACACAGCAGGGTAGGCAGAGGGAACCTAGTGTTAAGACACTCCGTTTCCCACTTTCTGCCGAATTCGTTTACAGTCACACACTTGTGCCACTGGGCCATAAATAAATAATATAAATAATGACGAAAACAAAAGATCTTATTAAGCCAAGAATGTGGTTATTATGATTACCTTATACAAAAAAATCAAATATGACTTGTAAAAGCAGTAAAAGCTTATTAAAAGCAGTAAAAGTTTTATAAAAATAATAACATGTACTAGATAAGTTCATTTTAAATAGTTCGCACTTCATCACCGAGGCTCCACTTCAATTCTTCCTTCAGCGTCTCAGAGTAACAATGTTACGTAAACTTTATAACTTGCCTCCTCCAATGAAACTGCAGTAAAACTCAAGTAGAATAATAATTTTCCACAACTCCGTTTAAACAAATTTTGGCAGTTATGAACGTTTACACGTGCAATTTTATTATCATAAAATATTGTTATGTTTTGTTTGGTTTAAATAATCAACTTAAATCAAAGTACTGAGACTAATAAGTTTATTTTGAAACTTAGACACTTACTTAGGTATAAATAAGATTCTTACTTAGGTATAAATAAATAATAATAAAAACTATCGAGGCTATCCTGGCGCGATGGGACAGCGTCTAACTCTAAACGCTATTGGTTGTGGATTTGATTCCCACAGGGGTGAATGTATATATTGTAAATATTATCATTTTTCGGTTTTGGTGCGTAAGACAAGGCGCGACGTTGAGTTCCGCCCATGAGTACGCAATGTCTGGATTTTAGACAGAAAGTGAAGAACGGAGTTTCTGACACTGAGTTCTCAATTAACTACACCTCATATACGGAAATAAACGTGAAACAAATGATAAGACTTAATAAATTACTGCATTTTCTAGAGAAATATATTTTTTTTTATAATTGATGTCAATATATGTATTTGCTACTTTCTGTATACTTAGAACCAAACAAGAAAATGTACGAAATCAAATTCAGAATCCCCAATCTATGCACACTCTAACGATTAGGGGAGTGTAAAATACGATTAGCGATTATTATGTCTACAAAAGCATTAATCAAAAGTTAATTCACTCCGTAACAGGATGAAATAGCAACTTGCAGGTATAGGCGGCGGAATTTTAATAAAGATCCATAATGAATCTCGACGAAGTCATTTTAAAATAGCTTTCCGTGCCTTACTCTTCCAAAATACTTGGTGTCTTCGTTTTGTTACGGAGCAGATTACTAAGTGTCTTCAGAATGTTACAAGGAAGACGGCTATTAAATAATTAAAATTCTTTAAAATTTATATGATGTTATCTTTATAAAGTAAAATAAATATAATATTTAAGAAACACATTGCAAAATATCATAGTGTTACATTAAAATTCGAGTTAAAGTTAAAATTCGACCAAAAAGGATTTTTTTGTTACCGATTTTCATTAATAACAACATAATAATTTTAAGATCTTTTGTTATCGTGATTTTTATATATTTTCAATTTAACTACATTAATATAAAAAGTACGGATTTAACTATTATAAACGAATTAATCGCCGTATGGTATAATTTTGGTAATCGAAAATACATTTCAGAAAACCCGACGTTTGGAACACTTTACAATAGTCTACTGGTTTATACGATTAATCCATTTTAAATAGTATCATTTCAAAAAAATTAAAAAATATTTTATTCATTCAGCTCAAGTTCATTTTGTATGGAATTATTGATTTCAGTGTCGTCATTTAATACAACAACTGTTTTTAGAAAACAATTGTAATGCTTATATATGTACATAATATATACCACAGAATTACAATAGAAATTGAAACTGGAAACACTCACCATTTTCTAATATTCTTAAAAGTGGCAAAACTCTTTTCCATTTACATACATTTTATAACTTTCTGCAAAATTTTATCCAGTTCGGAAACTCTGAGGGAATCCCGTCGTACTGCTGAGTTTCTAAGCTGGTTATATGTTTGGGAGCTCATTGTAACTTCTGCCGAGAACAAAGGGCTTTGACTGTAACTAGCAGCCATATAATACCTTTTCAGGATATATTTTAGAAATTATTTATATAAAAATATATATTTTTTTGTATTTATGATATTTTTTTATATCAAGTTATATAATTTATCTTCTAATAAATCATTCATTAGAAGTAATATAGTAATATAGCATCCTTTTCTCATTTTAGGCTTAAGCTTTCATCGATTGTTTTAGAATTAGCCTAATCAATTTATTTGACAAAGAATTTTATTCATTTAATTTCTAAGGAAAACGTAAAATCGATATGAATATAAGAATAAAAAAAACAATAATGATGTTTTTGAAATAGCTAACCTGAAATATCTAAGACGCTGAAGCACATTTGAATATAAGAAGCTTAAATGTTTAACGTATTAAGGTGACACTGTTTGTGTCTCTTTATAACATGCAATTGTACAACGTAGAATGCACTAATAGCAATCTACGATTATTTACAATAATTGCACTCTTTTTCCTGCATATTAAAGTAGGCAGAAAGAGCCCAATGTCAAGAGATTCTGTTTTAGTATCCAAATTCGAGACATTACGTGTTGATTAGTGGAACTCAACGCCACTCTTTGCCTTACCAGAGCGGAGGAATGACAATAGTTTAAATATTCATCTGAATGAGATCTGAATTCAGAATCAATCACTTTAACAGTCAAACGCTCACCCACTACGTCGAAATGAACGAGAAAAATGAATAACGTCAAACACAGTCGGTAGTTTATCATTTAAAATACACGAAAAACATTTAAAATATTAATATTTAACACTGTGTAAATCATTTCAGTGGTTTCACTTAAAAGTATGCGTATAATATTTATCAGCAAGAGCACTCTGGCGGTTATTTTTACCTGAAGCAGGCTGGTGAAGCGCTTAAATTTTTTCCCATGTTAAAGTTAATACAGTTTTATAGTTTGTTCCTTTATATTTGATCGCTGTTGAAAGCTCTTAGAACGTAAAAATAACGAAATTTTCGAGGAAACGCCTTCGAGGAATATGATAATAATTTTCATTTTAGTTTACTTATTGAATTTTTAATATAAACCATTCAAATTAAGCTTAACATAGTTTAGTAAAAATCTCAATTATATATAGTAAATATTCATCAGCTTATATTTTATTAGGATGTATAATTTTGTATGTATAAGATGTTACTCAAAAATAAAAAAAAAATGTGACGAAAAACGTAAATTACTAATATTCAGGTCAAAATATTACCATACTGACCTTTATTAAGTCAACATCCGACCCTTTTCATGGTCCTCTAAATGCTTAAGGAAGAAAGCCCTTAAGTACACCTGTTTTGTCTGGTAAAGATTTTTAATACTTTTTAACTTAATATAGAGGCCATTCGTGGCGCAGTGGCATAAAGTGTAACTGTAAAGCGACTGGTCGTGGATTTGATTCCCATTCGAGAAGTGAAAATATTTAATATTTCACATTTTCTTTGGTCTGATGTCCAGGGAAAGCGTGGCGTTAAGTTCCGCCACTTAACACGCAATGCCTTCAAATTCGGCGGAAAGTGGGGAACGGCGTGTCTTAACACTAGGCTCCCTCTGCCAACCCCTCTGCGTGCGGGATATAAATTTAATATGGTTGCAGAAACTGCAGAAGTTATTCGTACAATTAAGACAAAAGTATTTAGAAAGCAAAATGCCGTTTTACGTTTATTCCTATTCCTACGTATTATAGAGAACCTAATATCAAATTACTCCGTTCTCCATTTTCGCCCCGAAATCGAGACATTGGAAATTGAACTTATCGAATTGGAACTTATCGCAGTTTGTTAAGTGGCGGAACTTATCGCCGCACTTAGTCTAGGTATTAAAGCAAAGAAATAAAAATAATATACTACACTACACTGATAATAAAACATATATAATATTTCTCCCGAGTTGGAATGAAGACCCTCCACCAGTAGTAAGTGCATCACGACGGCCTCTAAAGTACGCGCTTTGCCTCTGATACCAGAACGAAGGAAAAGGAAATGTTAAATATTTCCACTCATCGATTGAGAATCGAATCCATAACCAGTCGTTTATAGACAAACGTTCGTGCCACTCCGCCACGACTGGCCACATATACTGCTATTTTAAATGCAAAATCATTTTAAGTTTCACAACAATTACTTAAAATAAAACTTACAATTGTTCTTTAATTTTCCTCCTAACAAGAATAAGGTCACACATCTATATAAATATATAGAAGTTAATATGATGCATAAGTACACAGTGCAAATATAAGCGTAGCAATTTATGAGCGCGTAATCTTGGGACAATTACCATCTGACGCAAACGAGCAGAATGCTACTGACACAGTTCTGACAGCTTATGAGATGTGATATTTCAACGGGAGTAACTGTTATACCTACTGTGTACCTGAAGTCGCGGGAACCGCTTCAATATTTTTACTGCCGACTTTGGATTTCCTACATTTGGATAACCTACTTTTCATGTGTTTATCCGCTTTTATTATTTAAAAAGTTAAATAATTTCGCTTTATATTTGAGGTTAGTACAGGAATAAGGGGGTTTTGGATTCTTAGGTTTTTGAAGACTTTTTTCTTTTTTTGTTTCTATGTACGTTAAAAAAAAAAAAAAAATTATAATCGTATTATGTGGGTACCAAAATATTGAAGTATTTGTTGCCCATAACTTTGTTTCTGTCTATGACTGTAAACGGAAAATCCATTCCTCCCTTCACTTAGAACAGTTGAGTAATCCTCTTTTATCGCTCCCCTATGCTTCCTAAGAATCCTGTATGCCAAAACTCAGGTTTCTAGTCCAGAAATTTCAGTTGTTCGTTATCTGTCTGTGCGAACAAAACGATTTATCTGAAGAAACCGCGGAAAGATGCATAAAGTATTATAGTTAAATATATTATTTATATAAGCAAACAGATATACTTATATAAATCATATATAGATACGTCTATCACATGCTGGTATGTACTCGAACACTTTAGTTGAATGATTTGAAATTTGATCCGTATTTGTGATATGTATTTGACCTACATATATAGTGATGAATACTGCATACTTTTATGCCTTTGTTTACATTAAATAAAATAAATGAAACATTTCTATGTAGTACGTACTTAACTTTTAAATTTGATGCTCATAACTTCTCAGAAAAATATTATTTTCGTTAGTTGTTTCCAGAAATTGAAATATATTTATACATTACCTAGAAATTTACAAAACTTGTGCGTCGACTACTTGAAGTATGACTTCTTGTTGCAAATAATGTTTGTTCCATATTTTGTCAATATGATCACCTACAGAACGTTTATTGTTCAAATTCTATATTTAGATACAAATATAGACCAGAAAAAAATCTAGATCAAATACAGGCAAAAAATAGTTAAAAAGCATATTTTGCTCAACCTAATTTATTCATGATTCTCTCAGCATAAATCATTTGGACGTGTACGATTTAATTAGCGGTTTAAGTTAATATCGTTTTAATCGCTGCTTTGCTGCGGTCCGCCCGTTGCAGTGCGATGCACGACAGCACAATTACAACGTTAGCATGTTCCTTTCACGAAAATAACTTACCATTAATGACTAATTTTCGTCGTTTCTGCATAAAAATGTAATAGTTTAGGTAAAAAACAAGGAACGCGACATACAAAGTATATGTTACGATACACATATCCTATTAAAATTGAAAATTTTATATAATTTACACTAAAGAGACTGTCGTGGTGCAGAGGGCCAGCGTCTGACTGTAAACGGGGAAAATGATTATATAATATTTGCATTTCTCTTTCGTTCTAGAACCTGAGACAAATAGACAAGCAAGGCGTTAAGTTCCTTCACTTAACAAGCAATGTTTCGATTTCGGGCGAAAAGTGTTGAACGGAGGGTTTTGACACTATGTTCTCTTTAACTACGTTACTGTGCGAGAAAAGTGTGAAGCAGCTTTTTTATAATCTAAAAAAATGGTCTTTCATTTCATTTCCAGTAATTTCAATTTCAAAAATATTTAATATTTCTCGAGTGGGAGTGTCATAATATTAGGTTCCTTGTACCCTCACATACAGCGAGTATTCGATAATAAAAAAAATAAAAAATAAATAAACGAAAAAAAAAAAGAATGAATAAGTTAGTCGTATATTTAGTATCACTTGAGCTTTTTCTTCTTTTAGTACATTTTATTTTATATATAAAAATAGATTTCACAAGGCATATATAAAAATATTTTTTTCCATTTATTATACGCAGAACGTAACTTGCTAGTAACTACTATCCATTTACTTAGTTAGCATTCATTCGTGTTTGTCTTGACAGTGAGAGAATTTATACGAGTTATATTAGCGGAACTCACTCTGACTTTCCGATCAATCAAGACGGCTTTGTTGTCCTCCAATGAAACTTAGCCGTTCCCAATGTAACTATAACTTGAGAGAGAATAAGTTACGTTGTTACTTGATCCGTTTGAACAAAATTGGACATTGGTTTTAAGTAACTGTCTAACAGTTAATAGACATCTGATAGAATTAAATTTGTATTATTTTAATTATATGTAAATCAAGTTTTTATATAAAAAAAATAGCTTCACGCTATATCCCGCACACAGCAGGGTAGGCAGAGGGAACCTAGTATTAAGACACTCCGTTCCCCACTTTCCGCCGGAGGCATTGCGTGTTAAGTGGCGGAACTTAACGCCGCGCTTTACCTCAACATCAGAGCGAAGAAAATGGAAATATTAAATATTTCCACTCCTCCAGTGCGAATCGAACCCACAACCAGTCGTTTACAGTCACACGCTTGTGCCACTGGGCCACGACTGGCCACCAATGGTCAAGTTTTTATATAATTTTTAATTGTTTAATTTACGATAGCAGCTTCATACCTTTACCGTATACTAGGGTAGTCAGAGAGAATACAACCAAGTGTCAAGACACTACGTTCTCTACTTACCGATTGATATATTGCGTTGATTATCAGAACTCAACGCGTCACTTAGTCTTACGTTCATGAACAAAGAAATAAAAATAATTTAAATATAATTATTCCCTAAAATGGAAACCGAACCCACAACTTCCATGTTTCAGTCAGACGCTGCACCATGACGGCACGTTTAATTCATTATTGAAAGTATAAAGCCGATCGTTTTATTTTTCAAAAGCTTAGTTAGCTTTTAAGCTGATAGCTTTTAGAGAAAGAAATTGATATAGATTGCATTTCTTTGAAAAACAAAAGCTTAACCTGATAATAATTTAGCATGAATAGGTCCTGCTATGTTAAAAAAAAACATATTTGAAAAATATAAAAAAATTCAACACACCGGGCTTAGATCCGATGGATCCGCAAAAACTGTTGTCATGTGTTCTAAAGCATGCATGGCTTAGCGATCATATCGTTTTCCAAGAGACGCGGGTTGGAATACCGTTGCGATTAAATTTATATAAAATAAATGTTTTCTAAAAATATTTTTCAATTTCTTAAGCGTTTCCTAAACTTAAAAAATACATTAAGTTTTGTTCAAAAATGTATGAACCTATGTCTTCCTGATACAAATTATAAAATAAGTACTTCTGCTCCATAATTCACAGTTCTAGTTAGTCACAATACTATCTAGTATCGATTTATACTCTAACCAATATACGGTATATTGGTACAGTAGGGATTTGAACTTAATTTAAATACAAATTTTTATGACACATTACCATAAAGAAATAGTTTAATGCATTAACTCCAATAATGGAGTTTAAAGTTTGTTTTATATCGTTATGTGCTTCAATCGCACGTTCTATTGAAATGGAACTTCAAATTACTTTACTAACTTGTAAAGTGTTTAATTAAATGAATATTCCTTTAGTAATTTAGGTATCTCTAGATAGATAGACATACTAAGGAGGTAAGTTAAGTTAGGTTTTATGTACATTTACTAACTGTGACTACGTTTATATCAATGATTTATAAAAATAAGTTGATCCTTCAGATTCTATATATTCTTCTAGTGAAAGTTTCATCAAAATCGGTTCAGCCGTTTCAAAGAGTAACTGGAACAAATAGAGAGACAGATATAGAATAGTTGTGAAAAATGTTATTTTTGTATGTGTACCAGGTATAATTAATAAAATGTGATTGTTTTAATGTTACCAACATACATAATGTTACAAATATACAAGCAATAAACATACAAAAACAACATATTTCCATATAATATATGTGTATGTCGACAATGGTCATAGCCTTCACGGCTGCTTTGAACAATCACACTCGAAGGACGAACTTGTATGAAGGAGGTTTCTTTCATTTTTTCCGCAAAGGAGGCTGTGAAAGAATATCTTAATATGCATACCGATAGTTATAATTTCATACTTAGATAAGTAGAATTGATTTACGTTTCTCCTGTCTTTTAGTCAGATTATATTTAAATGCCATTACATTAAAATTGCTTCTTATTATATTGCTCATAGTAATAAAAATGCATAAGTTAACAGAACAAAACTAAACTAATCGTTGTCGACTCGAACTAAAATAAACAAAGCATTAACTCTGAAACATAAGGCCAGCTCTAAACTAAGCGAATGAGTTTAGCTAAATAAAGCTTCCTTATTCCACTCACAATGGTGAATCAAAATCCTTCCTCAGTAACAAATAACAAAGGAACTAAACACTTTCTAAAGAAGCTTCGAGCAATTAAAGTGACAATGGCAAGCAATTTACAAATTCCCATGAATCGGTGGTTTTCTGCCTCCGTGTTGAAACTACGGAAATTACCTCGCCAATTAATCGTAGGGCACACCGGAAATGCCATTACGACTGCGTCCCGATTGCGTTTTGAATGTAATTGTTGGAGTCAACAATGAAATTTTGGTGTACTTGGACATTTAACATCTGAAATTACCACTAAGATTTTTTTGTTTAATATTTATATATTTTTGTAAGTGAAGGTAATCGTGGCACAGTGCAAAGGCGTCAGACTGAAGACGACATTGGTTGTGGTTTAGATTCTCTTTACCTGGAACAACCATATATAAATTATTTCATTTCTCCACTGCGGTAAGAAGATGCGATGAGTGTGTGCGGGGTTGAGTTCTGACACTATACATACAATATCTGCATTTTATATAGAAAAAGGGATATTGTATGTTGATATTAGATTTTATTCTATTAATCAACTCTGTGAAATAATACGTCCATTTTTCAGTTTCCGCCCGCGAGAGATACATTGCGTTTTGAGTGGAAGTATTTAATACCGCTTTTTGTCTTGTCACGAGAGCGGAGAATTAATAATAATATAATACATTCATTTCTCCGACTGGAAATCGAACGTGGTTGTGGGTTCGATCGCGTATACAGTTAAACGCTGCCACGATATATGTATTGTTAATTATTAAACATAAACATTATAAGTTTAAAAAATATTTTTTCTTTTTCAGGTATATTTTGTAGGATCGAAACAAATACTAGCAAGGACATGTTGATTTTTCCTTATTAACCTATAATTCCGAGTCAGTAAGATAGCCATAGACGAAATACTAGTATAAATTTGGATAAATTCATCACAAGAATAAGTTTTGATACATTTATAATACGTATTCAATGAGTTTTCATTGAACCTGTCAATAGCACACTTTCTATTAATTTTGAACCCTAGTTAAGTTTCCCAAAATCAGAAGTCTATAGAATCTCAGGTCTGTATATGTTTCTGGCAATGAAACATTACCTGAGTGAGAATTACATTCACTGAAGTAGTGCTGTTTTCAGTTCAGTGACATTTTGTTTTTGTTTTGTTATAATAGATTAGACAATGCGTAATCGTAAACCGTAATCATAATTTTTACTTTGTTTATCCTATATTATTATTAACTTTATTATTTAGTTTTATTTACTATTAAATTAATTATCTTATTTATTATTATTTGTACGAACACGCTTGCAATATGAAGATAAAGAAGATTATATAAAGAGAGATAAAAATATTTTTTCACATAAATAAATTAACGCTTAAAATGAAATCTCGAAAAAGACGCAATCGAAGATCTTTTCGTCTGTGCTAGTATTCATATAACTCTATAATATATATAATACGATAAAATTATAAATTTAAATAGTTTGTTATTTAAATGAGAAAGTGGGTTGCCGAAAATACGAAATAGCCATTCCTATGAATCAGTGAACGGGTCGCTTGTAGGCTATATGTGTGAACAGCAATAATTTCGCCTTAGGTACTGACTGAGTCAATTTGAAAGAGAGGCTGTAGTGGACGGTCCACATTTGAAATGGAAAGCTCGACGTTTGACAAGTTCTTTTATTAGGCGAGATTAAAAAAGTATTACAATATATTTTTATATTCATATCTACATAGTAATAATAATGTCAGAACTTGTGTTATAGTTAAATTTTATGACTAAAGATGTGACTATGTGAGATGTGACTTGAAACGAGTGGTTGTGTGTTCGATTTCCACTCAAGGAGTGGAAATATTTTATATTTCCATTTTCTTTGCTCTGGTATCCGAGGCAAAGCACGGCGTTAAGTTCCGTCACTTAACACGCAATGCCTCTTAAATTCGGCGGAAAGTGGGGAACGGAGTCGCTTTTAAGTCACACTTTGTGCCACTGCGCCTCGACTGGCCCCAATAAATATAAAAATAATTAACATATCGTCGACGGAAAACGTATTTGCTGTAAGTAGAAAATATCAAAATTTGGTTTTATATATCATTTGAATCAGAAAAAAAACTGCGTCGAATGATCTAGGTAGTTTTTTGCTGGGATTAAAAAAAAATTACTTACGCGTTCTCAATTTTGAAAAAATATTCATCCAATTTGTTGTAACTACCCCAAAAATCCGATGTTTTGCTATTTTTTTTAACTTACAGCAATTGTGATGACGTTAAGAATCCATTATGACTTACGCAGTCTGGCCTTATTACCTACCCAATACTTAGAGCTTATTTATGTCAATTTCATTTCAAAATCTTACATAAGTCTTTAAGATAATCCTTATTTAGTGTTATTTATCGTTTACAGTATTTCAATTCCCTTCAAAAGAATCAGAATCCTCTCTCGCCATACAAATGCAGTACTTACTTACGACATTTTTACATTCCATAAATTGAAAACAAATTGCTGTAAGTAATGAAAAGTCTACTTCCACTTATTTTAGAAACATGTACATATTTTCAGTACATTAGTAATGTTAAAGTTTATTCACGTATCAAAAATCATGTCTTTATTGCTTTTATTAACAGAGCTATGATTTTTTTTTCAAATTTAAAAAAGTTTTTCGGCTTTATTCAAACTGTACTTTTTCTACTTACAGCAAATACGTTTTCTGTCGTCGATATTAATATTTATTATGTATACACACATATAATATTATTAAAGTACAGAAAAAGTGGAGATAAGAGTGACTTATACTAGCTTATGATAGGATAACGAGATATTCTACAAATTTATGTAAAAAAATCACATTTAATTACAACTTTATCATAATTGTTTCAAAATATTTCGAACATTAAATACCGTATGTATAAAAGCTACAAATTCAGTGCAAATGTTTCATTTCATCTCACAATCTTTAATTTTGGCAACTTTCGCTAAAGCCAGCGCTTTTCTGAGGTTTCCAATTTACGTTTCGACGTATAATTTTTCTTTTCATTGTTTCAAGATGGAAGCGCTTAATTTAAATGAAACAATTTAATCTTGAGAAATACTTTTCGAGCGCGGCTCGTTGCTTGTTTTTGCTGATGTGATTTTTACTGTTACAATTTTCTTGTATATTCATAGTTTGTATTGGTTTTTGAAAGTATTTCGGTTTTGATATGACTCTAGAAGTATTTATAATACTTAGTTATATTTAGTTATTCTTAAGCAGTGAGTTGCACATTAAACTGTAAATGCGATTGTTTCTGGATTTGATGTTTTCTATGCTGAAAAACGAGTAATTAAAAAAAACATTATACGATTCATGAATATGCTCCTTTTTCACCCGTTGGTTCTAGTTATCAAAAGGCAATGTATTAACAACTATAGAAATAATTGAATTGACTGGGCATTATCTATAATACTTATCAACGATTATGCTAAACAACTAAAATCAGAGTTTGTTTTTGTTATTTTTATTTAAATACTAAAATTAATATTATTATTAAGAACTTTCCATTCTTCCAATTCAGGTTTTGTGTTGATCTATGACACTAAAACATATAAAACTGATGTTAATACTTTGGACACAAATAAGTAAAAGTTGCTACAGCCTTCGTAGCGTTTTTATTTATATAATATGTTTGTTGTCTTTTCGATAATTACGTTTGTTAGAAAATACACGGGCATTATGAAAGATGACAAGATAACATGACAAGAAAATCTTTCATGAATTCACTATTTTTTTTTTTTATGGAATAAAGGAGGCAAACGAGGCCCACCTGGTGTTAAGTGGTTACCTTCGCCCATAGACGTCCACAACATTAGAGTTATGGATGCGTTGCCAGCCTCGGGGATGTAGGACAGAAGGAGGGAGGAAGGATGGGAATGGTGGGAATAGGGAGAGCTGGCGTACATGCCATCGAACCGGAACACATCATCAGATGTTTGGCGGTTCGTCTTTGACACGATAGTGGTCGCGAGCCAGTCGGAGAACGAATCTCCTACCACCAAACTACTGGGTTACCCGCCTTTTACGGGACGCTACCCAGCGGCGGGGGGGGAACTGTATTCTTAACCCTTCCCTCGACGGGTAAAACTATGCGGGGGCAAGGACGCAGAGGAGCTCAAGGTCTCAACTAGTGACCTAGCGAGCCTATACTTAAGCTTAAAACTCGCCTTCACTGCCCGAAATCCTCTCTCTACGTACGCAAAAAATCTTATTAATGCTGCTTTCAAACTACTAGAAATTATCTGATAATATTTCTAGATAGCCCGAGAAGTCAGTCCACTAAAGTATAGAAATATTTTGCCGTTATACTTGTCGCTCCTAATTGTACAGTTAGTTCTGTACATAAAAAGCTTCACCATTTTCCGCATAACAGGGTAGGCAGAGAGAATCTAGTGTCAAAATTCCATTCCCCAATTTCCACCCAAAATCCAGACATTCAATTTTATACTGCGCTTTGAATTATTTGTTTGTCTTTGCAGCAAATTTTTAGCACGTAGCAGGGTAATCAGAGAATACCTATTCCCAAGACGCTCCGTCCTCCACTTTACGCGTTTTGTCTTAGGCACCCAGAACCAAGAAATGAAAATGTAAATACAATCAATTATTCCTCCGAACGGAAATCGAACCCACAAATCACGTTATAATCAGATGCTGTCCCACTGCGTTACGACGACCTCCATTGGCCTTTTTGAATTAGTTCCATATGTGCATAATTAAAAACCAACCCCTTTATTCTTTAAAATAGCATTAACTACTTATGTAAATATATATTATTACGAAATTAATAAGCAATCTAAATTACCTTTACCAATAAATTTAAATAAATGGAACAGAATTCGCAGCAATACAGGCACAATAAATCATTTGTACAAATTAATTATATAAGCTCTGTCGATCTTGGAATGAAGACGAGACGATTGACGTCCCATTTATCAAAATAAACCTAATAGAGCGACGCTAAAGTGAAACGTCTATTCACATGTACGTACATACATATATTGGTAAATATAAGGGATATAGATGTTTATATATATTATTTATATATCAGTCAGTTAGTATTATGGGGCCAGTAGTGGCGTAGTGGCACGAAGTGTGACTGTAATGAAACTGGTTGTGGGTTCGATTCCCACTCGAGGAGTGGAAATATTGAATATTTCCATTTTTTTCGCTCTGGTGTCGAGGCAAAGCGCGGCGTTAAGTCCCGCCACATAACACGCAATGCCTCCGAATTTGGTGGAAATTGGGGAACGGAGTGTCTTAACACTAGCTTCCCCCTGCCTATCCTGCTGTGTGCGAGATATAGCGCGAAGCTAGAAGCTATATTTATATATGAAACATACTATTGGTATGTTTCTTAGTTCTATTTTTAAAATTATACTTGAACTATAATAAAAATACATATTGAGTGTTTTACTATACTTTTGTGTAAGAAGTTAGTTAAGTAAATGTCTTTTTTTAGACTCTGGTAAAGCTTTACGCTTACTTAGATTTTTTTTCAGTGAAAAATTGTGGAAGATAATTTGAGTAAAGGTTGGGATAAAGAATCCTTATATTTTTGTCATTACACTAAAAGAGACTTATCTTAAAAAGATAAGATAAATTTTAACGGTAAGCGGAAACGTAAACGGAAGTCACCACAAAATCTTAGAAATAAAAGGCATTTCATGGTAAAATTTAAACAAAAACATAAGCTGTTGTTTGTTATTTAGTAGGTACATACGCTACGTATTGTTGCTACATCAAGAAACACATTTCCCCGTGCATTATCCCAAGTAACAGAAAATTAAAATGATCTTTAAATTTAAAATTTAAAGCACACATACATGTATGTTGCCACTTCAAAAAATCTTTCCCATACGTAATCTTAACCAAAACATTCAAAAATGCTAACTGTTTTTGTTAGCTTAACGAGCTTTATGTTGTAACATTGAATAACAGGTTCCTTTCAAAATAGGTCTGCAGATTTTTCATTTAAGAACAACACCTGCATCAGTAAAATAACAACCACGAGGAAATTCTTCACGTCAGCGCTTTTAATATTTTCTTTCATCGTACCCGAAGCGTGTACTGCGTTCAATTTGAAAGTATACGTTTATAAATGTAATCTTAATGTCAACTACAAACGAGCTCAATGAAATCATTTTTTATATTATATAAATGCTTTGCATCTTTTTTCAGTTTCGCGTTTTATCCCGATTGCTTCTAGGTTTTCTCTGCCTACGGTACGCTAAAGCTATTTAGCTAATATACCTAATTTAAATGTAATATCATCAATTATTATATACTTTATTTTTTAAACAAATAATACTTTAACTTAGTAAACAACAATTACTCTTTAATCGTATATAACCTAATGTTTTGTTTTAAAAATCCATACTTATATTATAAATGCGAAAGTCTGACTGTTTGTCACGCTTTCATAGTTAATCTAGCGGTCGGAATTGGATGAAATTTAGAATGAAAGTAGTAAAAAACCTAGGGTCAAACATAGGCCACTTATTTTTTTAAAAATCCACCTCTAAAGGTATCATATAGGGGATGAAAGTTTATACGAAAAATCTAAACCGCTTGACCTTATGTATTGGATTTTAGCAATATATAAGGAAACAATCATGACAGTTCACGCGGTGAAGCCGCGAGCGGGCCGCTAGTAATAAACATTAATTTACTTAAAGTATAAAAGTAATTGATACACCACTAGGTCTTCTTTGCTTATCTACAGTACTGGCTGAATTGAATAGAAACTTAGGAAAGTTCATTTTGTAATACTGTTCGCCCTCTATTTGGATCGCTCGTACTTTATTATCCTTGTTATACTGTTTCATTTTCTGTATTCCGTAGCTTTCTACGCTTAGTAGTTCCGGCAGCACATTTACTGCCAATCACTTAGTAAGTAACGCAATAGTTTAATATATAATGAAATGCTGTTAAAATCTTCCTAACGATTATAGAACAAATAAAAAAATATAATGGCATGTTTGAATGTTGAGTTAAAAGCAAACATAGTTGAGTATGAAGTTTTTTCTAATAGAAAGTTTTCAATTTTGTAACGTTTACGTCTTGAAACAAATTGTTTATAGCGTTATATAATTTTTCTCATTACAAAACGTTAGAAACGTAGGTTTTTCCATCAATTTCAGTTTTTCTGGCATTAACTTTAGATTATAAAACTTAAAACTAAATCTATATATACTTATTACAATTAAGTAATAAAACAATACACTGTAACTAAATCATATTATTTAATTATCCATTTTCAGTATGTAGATATTATACATACAAGGAATATGAAGTTGAAATCTTCGGCCTAAGCCTTCGTGCGCAATGTTCTTTTACCACAGTATAATATCTTACGTTACGTTAGTTGCGGGTTTGATTGTCACTCAGAGGAACGATTTTATACTTAAATTACTTTCCTTTCTCCGCAATGTCATTATCTCACAATATCACGTCTGGCGTTAAGTGAACAACAGTTCCCTGTCCAGTAATACTGAATTCTCTCTCAGATTACTCTGCCATATAAAAAAACACGAGCTGAAAAAGAAACAGAAAACATGAATATATCGAATAGTGTAACATTATACTAAAACTTTTTAACTATAATTTACCCACAAACATATTTTAGAATTAAACATCCTGGGAAATTTGTTATGTCCGTTACATTCGTTTCAGATGCGAAAAGTTGCAAATGGATGTAAAAGGAAATTGCGATGTCAAAATGTGAAATAGACCGATATGAATTTAAGTACTCTGCAATTTATTCGCCCCAAAATGTTTTGCACAGATGTTTTACTAACCAATTTACGCCATTTTCTAGTTATTTTATTTTAAAATATATATGGGCAACTAACAAATGAATTAACTTTAAACTGTAACTTTAACTTAAAACTAACTCGTAGTGAAACCAGAGGCTATTGCGGTGCAATGAGATAACGTTTTAGTAAACTCAATGGTTTTAGGTACGATCCTCAGTAGGGGAAATGATCACTTCAAAATATATTTTCATTACCCTGATCTGGTACAACAAACTGTGGCGTTGACTTTCGCCACAAAACATTTTAATTTTTTTTATTTTATTTTTTATCATTTTTTTATGAAACTTACTTACTTAACTTAATAACGTGAAACTATAAAAAAAATCTGTATTGTATAATGATTACGAAAACATCAGCTATCATTAGAATTTGCATCTATAATATATATATATGTAGAAGTATACTGGTATACTTCAAGCATTAAAGAATTTTAATTTCACTCGAGGTATGTCCAAAATAAAACAAAGCGGCAGCATTAAGCGACGTCTTGTCGAAAAATAAGAGGTAAAAAAACGTATTTAGGTCACTATGTTCCCTATACTCTGCAAGGAAAAGAGCATTTATTTATACAAGATTCTCCCCAGTAATATATTAATCGCTACCAATCTTTATTTCTTATTAAAGTCGATCAATAGGCCAATAACGTAACGTTGCGAACAAACAGGCGTTTTTAATTGGTTGCCGTTTATATTTTTAATCATTTTTTTGAATTCTATTATAACTTGGTAGAGAGAGTATCCAAAAGTAACCACGGTTGTAGCAGCTTCAATTATTCCTTGAGAGAATAATTATGTCTATGAATATTTGGGTTTCTTTACTTAGGCAAAACAAAGCTGATTTTCAGTTCCGCCACTTAAAATACATACAGGGTTTTCAATTTTCATTAAAGGTGGATAACGGAGTATCCTATCATTATTAAAAATAAACTGTAATAAAGCGGATAAGAACTTCGACGCAGCTGGTAGCAGATGGCTCAGCGGTGAGAGCGCCTGAACGGTATTCAGGAGGCGCGGGTTCGAATCCCGCTGCGTTCAAATTTTTATAAATTTCCTAAATGTCTTTTTGAATTTTTCTAAATGTTAAGGTTAAAGGAATAACACTTTAAAAATGTTTAACAGCATTATGTTCTTTCTGTCCAGCAAATTAAAAAGCCACCTCCTACTGTACAGATTGACTTGTAAGTTTTTTCTATCCTAAATATTTGTATGTTAATTGAGGTACGATATAAAGTAGAGGTAAAACAATGCATATACGTACATTGGATCTACGGCATTCTGATTCATCATTATGCGTCACTGCTTAACCAAAATTTCAAAATATTAATACAATATATAGGATAAAGCCGTTATGGCGCAGTTAGCTAGCATCTGACTGTAAACGCCGGTTGTGGGTTCGAATCCCATTAATTTTGATTTTGCCGCTCTGGTAACTAAAACAAAAACTGGAATTGAGTTCCATACAATATCTCGATTTCGGGCGGAAAGTGGAGTGCCTTGAGCGAACATAGTGACTTGATACTACATTCTCTCTAGTGACACTGCTATGCTTTGAAGAAGCGTAAAGCTGCAAAAATACCGATTTTTCCTGCAGATTTGAACCCACAACCAACGATGTCTTCATTGTATTTGTATTTCTTTCCGAAAATTGCTTAAAGGAAAATAATGAAACGATAAACACACAAAATATAAGCTCGTGATATTAGGACAGAGCCATCTGAAGCAAGCGACTCGTAAATGTTACTGCGATTCCTCTAATTTATGAGAGGTAATATTTTTGCTCGAGCACGCTACCTGAACTCGGCAAACGATTTCAACATACTTGTAATGCTTAAAATATGACGTATTCCTTTAGTACTATATTTTTCATAATTAAATTTTAGGAGGGAAAATGTTTAAATGTTTTTTGCATAATTTAGTCATTTTATATAATATATATAGAAAAAAACAGTTTCACGCTTTTTTTCGCATAGAAGGGTAGTTGGAAAGAAATTAGTGTTGAGATACTCCGTTCTCCATTAATTTGCAGTTCCCTTATACTATGCTGTATATCGATTCATATATTTACGGTTATAATAATTCGTTCCTAGAAATATCATTCCTCAACAATCATATGAAGGCCTTAAAATATCTTTGAAAAGAATCTTCTTATTGAATAATGTAGAAGGCCGAGTAAATTCGAATAGAGTTTATCGTTGAACTAGTTTAAAGTCATGAAATAAGGTCGTCCGTAGAACTTTGAAAACTCAGTCAAGCTTATAACTTAAAGTGCAATCTTATCATCGCATGAATATAGTATAGGATATAAATATTAGTTGAAAATATTTATTTAACATAATTTTTAACAACTTTACCAATTTAAAAAATATATTTTACAGCATAATTAATATTAGAAGTCTAATGTTATCATATACGTAACATTGAACACAAGTAAAACACATTCATTATTAAATGTTATTTCATAATCAGCTAAGTTAATGATATGAAAACTTTAACTATAATTAAAACGACGTAATAACACAATGAACGTATAAATTAATAGGGAAGGGCAGATGGTAAATGCAAAATCAACACCATATTCCGATAACGTGGAAAATTCTAAAAGTACGTGCTTCATCAAAGAGCACTACAGTTTTATTAAAAGCTCGGCTTACTTTGTGGGTATCAAGTAAATAGCTTCAAGTACTTTTACGTACAGTAACAATTAATTCAAAGTAATTACTACCCTTTGTGTTGCTGTAAGATAAGTAATATGAACATTTGCCCTCATTAAGTCGGCAATCACTGCTCCTCTGTCGGATCGCACCCATTAACATCTTATAATGTCTAATACACAATGTGTGTAATATAGTTACATGTACATGTGTATATTAATATTGTTATATAATCATAAGTATCTTTAGACTATAATAGAATATTGTGTAATCCCTTTACAGGCGTAGACAACTACAGAATATATTTAGTACGTGTACGAATACATACCATTGGTCCATTGGGACCAGTAGCAGAAAGTGTGACAGTCTGTGACTGTAAATCGACAGGTTGTGGGTTCGATATCCACTCGAGGAGTGGAAATATGTAATATTTCCATTATCTTAGCTCTAGTGTAGAGGCAAAGCGCAGCGCTAAGTTCCGCCACTTAACACGCAATGCCTCTGAATTAATAAAAAAAAACATACATACGTATTTACAATGTCGTACATTAGATTTAATATGATTTAATTGATAAGTAACGTTTACTGGGTTCACTCAAATCCTCCTGATTTGATTACACTTAAAATTTTATATGCGGTGAAGAAGTGCAGGTAGGTAATATTTTGTATAATAATATAGTAAATTAATAACATCAATTTTACACACTCCATAATGCGGTTGCCGTACACAATATAAACATATATTTTCACCAAAATACACAGTGATTCTACTAGTAAATTTCATTTTTATTACACGCTTTTTCTATACTCTTTTCTATAGTCAGATTTCTATCTGACCTTCCAGTGTCAGGACACGTCGTTTCCTACTTTTTATTCGAAACCGAGACGTGACCTGTAGATTGGTGGTATTGAAAGTCTTCTTACCTAAGGCTATTTGTCTTCTTACCTAAACGGATGAATGCAAATAATTTAATATAATAATTTCGCCAAGTGGTAATCAAACCTACAACCAATCACGTTTGCACTGATTGGTAGTGAGACACTGTCTCACTGCGCTCAATAGCTTCAAAACCTTATAAAAAACAAACAATGAGTTCAGAATACATAAACATTCACGAAAAGAGAATCCCAAAGGAAATGTCGTGATAAAAAATGAATGTTGTCCGAAAACCCAAAAAACTATTCTGAGAAACGTATGAGGTGCATTTTGAATTCACTGTAGAAACATGTACCTATATATCTTTTATGTATCTATTTTTTTTATATTCGTCTCGAAATTGTGTATCTGGTTTATACTCGATTTTTTCCTATGAGTATCTATTAATTAAGTTTTCTAATTTAGTGATATTTAAGAATAATAATGAATGAATTGATTATGGGAATTATGATGAATGTCATAATAGTAATTTTCAGAGTATAATCTAACTAGTAACTAATCTTTATGCAATTTTCGACAACTTCTTCGGTAACAAAACAATATTTTAAAGTTAAAGTATTTAAGTAAAGTATGGTCTTTACTGCAAACAATACAATTTTTTTTTTTTAGGGCTCACGCTGTGTCCCTTCCGGGGTAGTCAGAGAGAACGGAGCGCCAAACTTTCCCTGCATACTTCTGTCCTTATGCTTTTTACGGTACCTTCCTCCAGTATCGTCGATACTGTGTTTTCGAAGGTTAACCGGAGTCTCTCACTGCCTCTTTTAGCGTTCGTAACAATACAATTAGCTGTTTACATAATACTCGTACAATTAGCTTCTGATAAAGCACTTAAAAGTACATTAAAATTAAATTGAATTCTAAAGCAGCTTTTCGTTATTTCCCGCACAGCAGCTTAATTTGGTAGGAAAATTGATTTAAATGCAATCATTCCCTCGAGTGAAAGTTGAATCTATAACCAATCGCGTTTCTAGACAGTCGCTGTCCTACTGCGCTTAGGGGCCTTATATATATCGAAAAACGTTTTCAAAATTGTTTTAGATTGTTTTGTTGACAAAAAAATTTGCCCTGAACGAAAATGATTCTATACAATGCATCAACTTATACAATGATACAATGAATATGAAAACTTTGACTGCAACTTCGCAAAGATGTAAAAACAACACAAAGAAATAAAAACATACTTGTACGAACTTTTCAAGTTTGTTCTTAGTAAATTGTAATTTCCATTTCACAAGTCCTTGTGAAAGATTGCAAAGTTTTAATACCTACATACGGCATCTTGCTTTTAAACTTTTTCATTACTAAAAATCTCTGAAGATTCTCGCGACGTTTGTCTTGCTCTGAGCAATGTTGTGCTGCACTTTATTCCATTTTTTTTATGTCTTAGTTGAAAAAGTCCTACTGTGTTACTAAAATCCATTCACATATTGCCTATTTAGAGATGCTGTGAGATGGATAATGAAAGTCAAAGTTTTAAAATATTAAATTAAACAATCCGAGTTCAGTGTTTAATTAACTTACTTATAGTAAATAAAGTTTTGTTTTAGAAAAGAAAATTATAAAGATATTTTATTTTAATCAAAAACCATATATTTTCTATAAATAACCATATATTTTCTAAAAATAACGCTTTAATCAAAAGAACATGGTCACTATTTACAGTTTAAGAAACAAAATAAACGAAAATACCAAACACAGCATAAAGAAAACCAGAAATCACAATACAAAGAGCAAATTCATATTACGGACATTCATCTTTATGGACGATAGAACCAACAAAAAACAGTTTTGATACAACAAAGGTGGAACACAGCGCACTAAAGGTGTGTGATGAATGAGGCAGCGATGAGGAGTAGCCGAGCCGCGCCGTTTCCTAAAGAAACATTCACCGTTCCGCGATTTATGCGTTCCAGTCAGATTGTTGGCACGAAAATCCTTTAAAATACAAGCACTCTCGCACTTTGATATTCTGTTGTTACTTTTTTATTCACACTCTCATTTTATACGTACATTGTGTATACATATTTTTTTTCACCTTTGCCTCCTAGCTCTGTGTTACGTTACGTTACGTTTGTACTAGTGTTGTTTATTTCAGCTAGAGGAATAGACGAGGGACGTATAGTTATAAATCACATCATTTTCATTCTATGTAGTGTTAGGCTGATTGTAATCTTGTTTTTTACTTTAATTGAGATAAAAATACAAACAGCTTAGATACAGAACAGGGTCTTGTAAGTTGTTTTATTGAGGGTATTAAAAACTTACTTGGGTAAGTAAATGTTCAATTTGCAGTATTTCTTTCTTATACCTTTTTTCCAGCTTCATGCTGTATCAAGCACACAGCAGGGTAGGCAGAGGGAACCTAGTGTTAAGACACTCCGTTCCCCACTTTCCGCCGAATTCGGAGGCATTGCGTGTTAAGTGTCGGAACTTAACGCCGCGCTTTACCTCGGCACCAGAGCGAAGAAAATGGAAATATTAAATATTTCCACTCCTCGAGTGGGAATCGAACCCACAACCAGTCGTTTACAGTCACACGTTTGTGCAACTGGGCCACGACTGGAATAATGAAATGTTTTGAATTATTTAAAACAGTATATAAATACTGCTATATTACAGTACAGCACATAACTATGTATATTTTGCTCAGGTAATTTGTATTAAACAATCTTTATATAATAATATAGTTTATTTTTGTTAACATCGCCATTATCTATGAATGTATCAATTTATGTAAAAAAATCTTGTAAGGCTATTTTCATCAGTAAATCTTGTCGTCCGATTTTCTTGAAGCATACGAGACCAAATTTAATGAAAATATCATTTTTTTTATAGGAAGCTGAAGTCCTTGTCAGGATCATTTTAACACAAATACGTTTAACTAGATCATCTGCACTTTTGTTTTACTTATTAAACTTTTTGTAGTATATATTTAAAAAAAATGTAAGACACCATTAGATTCTGAAGAAAAAGATAAAATTCTTCAAGAAATCCAATCAAAAATGAAATGTAAAATTTCAGATATTAGAATATTCTAACGCGATATTCCTCAACGCTACAAAGTAGTAAGAAAACTTCAAATACACACACAGATTTCAGTGCAGGATATAACCATTTATTTTCAAAGCAGTAAATCAACAACTGCATGTTGAAGCAGAATGCATACGAATTTTTACAAGCATTCGTTACATCTAAGAGGGACGTATTCGGTTAAGCCAGATGAATTTATGTGTGAGTCGCGCGCCTTACTTCTCATAAATTTGGCAATGTTGTATGTCGGAATGCATAAGAAACAGGTGGATTTAACAACGAAACACGACTGGAATGTACGTTGAAAAATAATTGGTTTTTATAAGGATTTTTTATAAAAAAGCATCTAAAATTATTACTGGAATGGGATGGAATGAACTTTAAGTATTTTGACACTAGGTTCTCTCTGACTCCACTATGTGGGGTAAAGCGTGAAGCTTATATTAAAATAAATTGTGTTTATAGCTAGTCTATAGTCAATCCTCCTGACAAAAGAATAAGCGAAAGAACGGCCTTAAAAATCACTGCTGCATAGCTAGATTAAGCAATTGAAAACTTTGACAGGAGAGAGAACAAAGGCCTCATTTCCATTCCACTCTTCGAGTCAAATAGTTTTTTATTCACAGCTCTTGCTTGATTTGACTATTCTGTTTAAAGTTGGCGAGCTAAGCGCCAGAATGTATTGAAATAATTCTATTTCAACTGGAATATTTGTATTTCTATAGGATATTTGTAGCTTAATATTATTTGAAAAATATAAATAAATTTTATTTTTTGATTTAAATTTGTTTTCGCTTTACATTGATTATGCTTTGAGTGGTAGGTACTTATATGAAATTGAGTAGATTAATCTGTTAATTTTAATTTCAGAACATGAAGTTATTTTACTATTTTTGTTAATAAATACCATGACTTTTTTTAAATATTACAATATATTTAATTTTCAAGAGTGAAGATGAAATTTCACATTTTTAAAGTGACGGTATGTAAAGTTATAAAAACAAGTAATTTATAATTTTTGTGTAGATGGGTAGTAAGAGAGAAAGTCTGGGAGTAGTATAAAGAAGATAGTGTCAACACATCACCTTCTCTTTCCGCAAGAAATCGAGCCATTACGTGTTCAGTTTGTCTTACGTGTATTATCTTCTTACCAGAAATGAATTAAAGTAATTTACAACTATATGGATTGTTTGTAGTCGTTATCTCTAAATAAAAATCGAACCCAGAACCAATCAAAAACATTCACAGTAAGCCCTGTCCCACTGTACCACGACTGCCTCAAAAGTAATTTAGAAAAGTGAGAAAAATATAATATTTAGGCAAACATTATCTTTATCACTCAACAGAGTAGCCGGCCGACATGATACCTCATTAGTCATGCCACAAGATTACGCCTCCCGCTATTAGCATTGACCCTCATCACGGTCTACATTTAAGTGTCATATTGCAATTAGGTTTCCTTCGACAGTAAATTATAAATGATATGGAACATCTGCGGGTTTAAGAGATAAATATCACTTTTTTTTTGTTAAAGATTTTAATAAATTTGGCACCAGTAGGAACTACCATTAGACACGAAAATTACGTTTACGTAATTTACGTAAGCGTTGCTTCCGTATGTTTGTTTTCTATATTAATTTAATGTATTTCCAATGCATAATTATAAAAAATATTGCTTTTCTGCACACTTATGACAAATTTCATACTCCGCTTTCCGCATGATTTTCGCAAAAAGTGATGGAAAGATTTTTATTCAGATATAAAAAATAAACTAATTGTAAATACAACAATCTGGGTTCGTCAGAATACCAAAAATATACGCAATTAATACGGTTAAAATAATTTCATTTTTAAAAAGAACAATCTCTTCCTACGTGTTTATTTATTATATTTACTTAATATAATTTTTATCTTGAATTTAATTATTCCCTTAATGATATGTTAATTTAAATGTGGGTGTGAGTTACAAATTTAGTTACGGGTTCAAATTTGAATCCAGGATTTTTTTTTAACATCTAGAGGCGTTATTGTACATACAAGATTCGCCATTGCATAGAGTGATTCTTCTTTTTTTTTCGCTTCACAATGTATCCCGCACACAGCAGGGTAGGCAGAGGGAACCTAGTGTTAAGACACTCCGTTGCCCACTTTCTGCCGAATTCGGAGGCATTTCGTGTTAAGTGGTGGGACTCGGCGGTGGTTTCAGTAATGCCGCACTTTGCCTTGACCCCAGAGCGAAGAAAATGGAAATATTAAACATTTCCACCATTCGCGTGGGAATCGAACTCACAACCAGTCGCTTTACAGACATATTTTGTGCAACTGCGCCACGACTGGCGCATAAATTCATTAAAGTCATTCATTAGTCATTGAAAAGATATCCTATATAAAAAAACAAAAATTAGAGTGTTATCTCGGTTTCAAAAGACACAACGAAAATAAATTATTTACTAACATCTAGAGTGAGAAGAGATGAATCTTAACAACCACCTTAATAATGAAATGACTTTGGTAGTGATACGTTTTCTTTCATGCTTTTTCCTGCTTATCAGAGTAGTCAGAGAAAACCTATTTTCGAGGTACTTTATTCAGCATTTTCTGCACTAAGTTGCATTTCTGCATTGCGTATTAAGTGGCAAAACTCAACGCCGCGCTATGGCTTGTCCATAACAACGAAGATATGACAATAATTGACTTAATTCTTCCGAGTGGGAATCGAACTCACAACCAATCGTGATTATACCCAGGCCCTGTTTCACTGCGCCCCGATCGCAAAATGTGGCTTATTACAATGATTCTTAAATTTGATAATTTTTTTATAGTTTTTTTTAAGAAAAAACGCAATAAGAACTTAGGTATATCTAAAAGAAAGAAATATAAAAAATATATCACTTAAACAATTTTGATAACGCAAATTGACTTAATTAACAAAATTTTAATTAATATTGTAATTTAAGAAACATAATATTGAAATGTATTAATAATTTATACATTCGTTAACGAATATCGACTATGTACGTCAATTTATAATGTACCGAACGGCGAGTACAAATTATTTCACCCGCTTTTGCCAAGGTGAAAGTTGTAATAGTGTTATTAAAAGTTAATATAACTTGCTCAGAAACGAAACATTTTAATGACAAGGGTGCAAGTTACATTTATGAAATGACAAAATTTAAATATATTATCATTTTAAGAATTTTATATTGTTTCTCTTAATATTTAATAATTATTTTATTATGGTCCATTTTATATAGATATATTGGTATGACATGTCGAAAATGTGTATTATTTTGGAAAAAAGAAATATTATTAGTTACCGAAGAGCACCATGATGTCTCAGTATTTTTTTGGTCTTCCTTAGTCCAGTTAAAGAAAATATCACGTTTCACCGAACACTAGTCAATACATTATGTAAAGAAGCTAAAAATTGTAACTAAACTATGTTTCCTCTACCTATCCAGTTAGGTATATGTTGATGAACTTGTAAATGCGTAACACTTACAAAAGTGTTAAGCTGTTGAAAGGACCTATCGGAAATCTGCATTTGTGAGAAACATCAATTGAAAAACGTTTAAAACGGTTCGCCCTATCGTATGCACCTTATTTGAATGCGTTGGTGTATTCATATTTCTTTTATATCACAACTTCGCCCTTTTAACTGCAAAGTATGGAAGTCAGAGAGAACTTAGTATCAACACACTCCATGTCAATCCAATGTCTTAATTTCAATTAAGACATTATGACATAAATTAAGAGATTATGTACAGAAAGACTGAGCTCAACCATATTTATAGGTAATTTGCAATTTTTTTTTATGGAATAAAGGAGGCAAACGAGCAGAAGGCCCATCTGGTGTTAAGTGGTTACCTTCGCACATAGACATCCACAACATAAGAGTTGTGGATACGTTGCCAGCCTTGAGATTGTCGGACAGAAGGAGGGAGGGAGGATGGGGAAAGCGGACTTACATACCATCGAACCGGAACACATCATCAGATGTTTGGCGATTCGTCTTTGACATGATAGTGGTCGCGAGCCAGTCGGAGAATGAATCTCCTACCACCAAGCTACTGGGTTAACTAGCTACGGGTAATAATTCAGTATACCGTTTAATAATATATATTAAAAATCCTTTAAATATCAGACAGTCTCGCATATTGCTTACCACAAATTGAAATTTGTTAAATAAGACCGTTATTGATAAGCTTATATTGGTTTTGTGAATTAATGAAAACATCGAATACTTTATGTAATATTATCGAATATGTAATCACATTATCTGATGAGCATATTCATGACACGAGTCGGATTTAACTGCAATTTTGACAAACGGTAAATACATTACCTGCTTGTTAATGTTTTATAAAACTTATAATATTGTTTTCGCAATTGAATTTTTGTAAAGCTTCTTCTTAAAGAAAGGTATTTTTTATTAACATTAATAAGTAATTACTTTTAATAAGATTTACTCGTGATATCTGAATACAAATATTTTTACTGTAATATTGATAATAAAAAGTTATGGTATGTACTTTCCATAACGAACCAACTCTTGTTTGTTACTTGAAATGATTATATATGGATTTTGTTTTCTCTACTCTGGTATCTAAGACAATGCGCTGCGTTATATTCCTATACGGAGTGTCCTAACACTAGGTTCTCTCTGACGACCCTGCTATACTGTAGAATGCATCAGTTAAGCTGTAACTGGTTTAGTTCAGATTTTTAAAAAAAATCACGATTTTTGCGACATCGCTTTATTTATTTTACACTCATTTACTGACACTTTGGTGACAAAATCTCACGTCATCCTTTGTGTAACTTGACTGAAGAAGTCATATTACTTCATACTTTGTTGTCCTTTGCTTTTCATCTGTTTTCATCCAAAATTTATTATTGGATAAACGAAACTATGTTTTCACGAAGTTAATACGGAGTTCAATTTTATAATGTAATACTATCTGTCTATCTAAAATTGTAGCAGTGAGCTCTGAATTTCATAAAAATATTATACTAACTTTAAAAGAATCCAATCTTTTTGAATACTTGTAAACTGCAAGTTATAGAAATCTCCACGTACAGTTCTAGCTCAAGTTTTAGCCGAAATGTTTGTTTTATGCTACAACTTTCATATGTTACTTTACTTTGCCACTTTCTTAAACTCGAAGGTGAAAATATAGGAAATTAAATCATTTTATTTATATGTTTACTTATTTATTTTTGATTAATTATTTTCTATGTCTCACCGTTTTTTGATTTAGGAGAGAGAGCTTTCATTTTCTATTTAGACAGCCAATCTTCACCCTTTTGCCGCATGGTGGCGTGTCACTAGTGTCAAGACTCCGTTCCGTTTAGAGTCCGTTCGTCCGTTCTCCTCTTTCTGTTCGAAATCGAGACATTTTGCGTGTTGGTGGTAGAACTCAACACCGTGCTTTTTTAGTTAGATTGAGGATTATATACTATATGCAATATATCGATAAAAACTTACATATATGACTGAAATAAAATGTTCAATAATCCGGACATACTTCAAAATATTGAAAATGGGTTAAATGAAATAAATATATGCAGTGTTAATATATCTATGTATTGTACATAAATAAATACATATTATTTTTTTAACTTCACGCTGTATCCCGCACATAGAAGGTAAAGGCAGTGGATACCTAGTATTATGACATTCCGTTCCTCATTTTACGCCGAATTTAAGTGGCGGAACTTAAAGCCGCGCTTTGCCTTGATACCAGAGTGAAGAAACTGGAAATATAAAATAGTTCAACTCCTCTAGTGGGAATCGAACCCACAACCAGTCGTACACAGTCGTACGTTTGTGCCTGGCCTCAATATTATGAATATTTGTAAAGTAAAAACACACAACTGTTAAAAATATTCCATTAATCGCGTATATTTTGGCAATCTTAGATAGGAAATCAGATTCACACTATAAAAATATACTACTGTCACTTATTCGGACACATGTGCAAACTATCAAGCAAATCAGGCGGCAAAATGTAGGTCAGCGGGTGGGATACGGGTCATGCTAATAAAAGAGTTAAAAAGTATGTTGAATATAGACATATGTATAGTAATTTATGTAACCCTACATCATAATATCTGTCGCCTTCTACAAATTGTTATTCCGCGCAAGTTTTACTGCAGTTCCATTTAAGGAGGCTTCTTATAAAGTTTCTTTAACAACGTAAGGTCGAAGCGGGAGAAGAAGGAATTAAAACATATGTATGTAGATACTTTAAGTTTGTTAGCATTGTAGAGGAAAGTTTGTAGACAATTGTCAATTTAACAGCTTATAAAATCTGGAGGCTTTGCTTTCCTTGAATGGATTTATATAGTTTTTTTTATAGCTTCACGCTGTATCCCGCACACAGCAGGATAGGCAGAGGGAATCTAGTATTAAGACACTCCATTCCCCACTTTCCGGCGAATTCGAAAGCATTGCATGTTAAGTGGCGGAACTTAACGCCGCGCTTTACCTCTGGTACCAGAGCGAAGGAAATAGAAATATTAAACAAATATTTCCATTCCTCGAGTAAGAATCGAACCCATAACCAGTAGTTTACAGCCGTACGTTCGTGCCACTGGCCGACTTGTACAGTTTCATCGCATAAATCGCTATATATCTGACAATTTTGGAGAAACGATTGCAAAATACACATTTTTCCGTTTGTTTTAAAGCGTATTTAGTTTTTGAATGTGTTGTTTTACTATATTTAATAATTATAATGTTCTGTTAAAGGGATTAAAATTCAATTTGTGGTTAGCAAAATGGGCGATAAACATTTGAATTACGAGTTATTTATAAAATAAAAAATGTTATACTGATTTATGATATAACGTAAGGATTATAACTTTGACAACGGACTATAAACTCTTGAAAACTATATATCAAATCGAGTGAATTTAGGATTTACATTTTAGTGTGACAAATCCATTTAAAACAAAAAAATTGTTCCTTTAAAATAATTCATTCACATTCACATAAATTATTAATATAAAGATTTAGTCAACATAAGGTTATATAAGGTATTAGATTTTTAGTGGTTAGATTTTATCACTTTTCTTTAGTTAGAATAAATTACGTTTACAATGTTATTTTCTAAATGCGAAAACATTAAATTAAATAAATGTTAGATTTCGTATTAAACTGAGCAAAAACAGTTTTCTTTATTTGTTTGAATAGATATTTTATGAAAATCACATGGATAAATATTAGTAATACGCAATATAATATTAAAAGGGTATAAGCGTCAATTTAGCATGATCGTTCAACCTCGTTATTCAAAGTCAGTGAGCATTATAGATAACTATAAAATTACTCACGCATAATTTTATATGTATAAAGTTAGTTATATATGTTTAAAATTAAAAATATTGTATCAGATATTAAATTACACAGGGACCAGTCGTCGCGGAAAGGCACAAAGTGTGACTGTAAAGCGACTGGTTGTGGGTTCGATTCCCACTCGAGGAGCCGAAATATTTAATATTTCCATTTTCTTCGCTCTGGTGTCGAGTAAAGCGCGGCGTTAAGTTCCGCCACTTAACACGCAATGCCTCGGAATTAGCCGGAAAGTGGGGAATGCAGGTTCCTTCTGCTTACCCTGCTGTGTGCGGGATACAGTGTGAAGGTAAAAAAAATACATAACCTTTTCGATATAAGTCCGGAGAGAGAATAATCCGAAAAAAAATCGTATTTATTAAAATGTCGTAAAACTTACAATAGGTTTATGAATACAAAATATAAAAAAAAATATTTGTGAATTGCATTGATTCCGTGCTTAGTCTTGTTTAGTAGTAGTAGAGTAGGAATCGAATCTACAACTGATCCCGAATACAGTCAGCCACTGTTCCACTGCGCCACACCGCGTTTTTATATAAAAGCTCATACTACATCAAATTATGATTTATTTCTTTTTTGTAACGCTCGTTTTGACTACTGGTTAAATGATATGTGTCTATTATATAAACAAAATACAGTAAACAAACTCATGCGTTTTGGCTTAATTGGTCTTACATAAACAAATTTAGTAAACAGTGTTAGTTTATTATTCATAGATTTGTTACTAATTGTTGAATAAACCTGTACATAGGCATATTCAGATAAAGTAACTTCACTTCATTCCTGCATAGCGTTGTAGGCAGAGAACAGAACTTAGTGTCAAGAAATTCAGTTCTTCACTTTCCGCCCAAAATAGAGATATTGCGCGTTTAGAGGAGGAATTTAACGCCATGCTTTCTATTAGATACGTGGACAGGGCGGAGAAATGTAAACACTATAATCATTGCCATGAGTGGAAATGGAACCCTTAACAATCGCGTTTAGAACGCTTCCAACGCTGTACGAATGCCTTTCCTGAAGGAAGTGTAAAACAAAATAAAAAAAAATTGAAACTTTTTACCTAAGTAAGCTCCCAGCTAAGCTTCAAAGTTTTGTTACATGATCTTAAAAGCGTTTTTAGTGCAACAGTATGCATCCTCCTAACACTCGACCTCTAGTGCACTATGTGTTTAGTTTTTGAAGGAGGGCTCTTAGAGCGTCTTGACGACTCTTTGTAGCGGAAGTACATTCGATAGACATCTCACAGAACGGATATTTACTAGTTTTTAATGTTTAATTTGGGTAGGGGAAGGATTAGAGTGTTTGTTTCTATACACTGCCGATAATTCTTGTTATATTATGTAAAAAATAAATGAAAGAAGCGATTTGATAAGTTTCCCCGTAAAGCAGGGTAGTCAGAGAGAATCTAGTGTCTAAACACTCCGTTCTCCACTTCTTGTCTGAATTCGAATTATTGAGTTTTTAGTGGCGGAACTTAACGCCGCATGTTGTCTTAGATTACAGAGTGAAGAGATCCAAATAGCATATAAACATTCCCTCGAGTGGGATTCGTCCCCAAAACCATCGCATTCATAACTTTACCACAATGACTTCGAATATATATTTTTTTGTTTTTCTAAAACATATGATATGTAATCATTGTTACACTACATTCATTTCATTAATTTAATGTATTTCTAACACGTTGTTATAAAAATGTGGCTAGAAGCATTTATTCTCCAGAGGAACTTAAATTTTACTACATTTCGTATTTTTTCTTGTACTTGTATATTATTATTGAAAAAGTGGTTGAAATTGGTCTAAAGTGATTGTGAACTTGGTCGCTTTCTTACTAGATCTTTTTGTCCCATGGGGGGACGGGTTAAGAATACAATTCCCCCCCGCCGCTGGGTAGCGTCCCGTAAAAGGCGGGTAACCCAGTAGTGTGGTGGTAGGAGATTCGTTCTCCGACTGGCTCGCGACCACTATCATGTCAAAGACGAACCGCCAAATATCTTATGAATGTGTTCCGGTTCGATGGCATGTAAGGCAGGTCTCCCTATTCCCACTATTCCCGTCCTTCCTCCCTCCTTCTGTCCTACATTCTCAAGGCTGGCGACGCATCCATAAATTTAATGTTATGGATGTCTATGGGTGAAGGTAACCTTTTAACACCAGGTGGGCTTTCAGCTCGTTTGCCTCCTTTATTCCATAAAAAAAAAAGAGCCGAGAAATATAATAATTCAATTATAATCATTCCCCGAGTGGGAATCGAATCTGCAACGAATCACGTTTACACTCTGACACTCTCACCCTGCGCTATGAAGCTTAAGAATAAATTTGAACCCAAACACTCAACAATAACCTTGACGCTTTAAACAATAAATTTGCAGTTTAAAATCTCCATATGAAGTTACTAAGTTACCATATTAAACTACATAATTAAATATCTTAATATTTCACCTGCTTGAAAATGTATTCCGCCATTTTACACATTTAATATATTGTAAAATAGATAATGAAAGATAACGTTATTATTCATTGAAATAATTATAATATAATAAGGCAGCAACGGAACATCGAGACGTTAATTAAATGTTGCTTAAAATTAAATCTCGAAGGACTTGTTCTGATGTGCTGCTAGTAAGATATTTAATAATGTTAAAATGTGAAGTGGCAAAATTTATGTATATTTGCAGATGATATTTATATAAAAAAAATATTTTTATAAAGAATATGTTTTAATTTACAAAGTGTTTTTCGAATTACGTAGAATAAGTCTACATATAATGTATTTTTCATGTATGTATTTTTTACTATATGTCTTAAATTATATTAGAGGATAAAACTGACATTAATTTTATTAAGAACTAAGCGTTAGTGACTATAGGCATATGCCTATTTGTTTTTAGTCAGAACTATTAACACTTACAAGAAGTAGTCCGGGAAATGCTATCCACAATCTTTTCATACTATCACTGCCATTTACATAATTCTTAAAAGTATGTACAGGTCAAACTTATAATTCGATAAAATTATAAATTTAAGCACTTTATAATTTAAAGGTGGATGCGGGCTACCGAAAAAAAGAATAAACTATAGTCCTGTTATGTTTTAATAGACTTGCCTTGTTAATAGTCTTGAAATAACTATAATGGGGCTAGTCATGGATCAGTGGTACGAACGTGTGACCATATATGACTGGTTGTGGGTTCGATTGCCACTCGAGGAGCAGAATTATTTCACATTTCCATTTCAAGCTCTGGTATCAGAGATAAAGCACAATGCTTTCGAATTCGGCGGAAAGTGGAGAACGGAGTGTCTTAACACTAGGTTCCTTCTGCATACACTGCTGTATGCGGGATACAGCATGAAGCTAAAAAAAAGAACTATAGTCCTATAGAATACGCAGGCGAAGTCCCTAGTTGTCTGTATAAAGCGTTATAAAGAGAATAATATAGTCAAGTCTAAAGACATCATAAAAGACAAAGTTCTAGGCTAATTCCACTTACATGTAGCCGAGTGCCTGTTTTTAGTTAGAAGTAAACTGATGTAATTGAAACTAATCGCTACGAGAGTATGTTTTTGTTTCAAGTTTAGCGATATGAAGCTCAGGTACTCATATTTGGCAACAGTACAAGTACATTAAACTATTGAATTTTCAATTTGTTTTTAATTAAGTACTGTTGTATAGAAGTGAATGTTTCTGTAACAAAATACTGTGTAATATGTTAACTTATTTTTATATTTTAGGTTTTTTTTTACACACGCTTAGCAAGTTACTAACAACAGGTCATAGAAAATTTAGTATTGAGCGACCTTGTTCTCTACTTTACACATTTTAAAAAATATCGTACTGGGAAAACGACAAACTATACGCTTTTATAGTTTGTCGTTCGATTTCTACTCAGAGGAATGAATTTATCAAAATTATTTTCCTTTCTTCGATCGGGTATCTAAGGTAAATCAAGGCGTAGAGATGCACTACTCAACACGCAATGTGTCGCTTTTGAGCGGAAAGTGTTGTGGAGTGTTTTGCTATGTATATTGCCACGCTGCTATGAATTTGCTTATTGTAGTATATATATGTAGTAACACATGTCAATATATAAAAGTACTGTGCACGAGGGGTAGGTTACGAGACGTCATCGAGTCAATGGAGCGGTAACACCCTATTATTAGCCGCAGGACAAATGGAAACTAATATACTTCTTCTGTTTAACTCAATAGTATGTTATGACTAATAAAATGATTTCTTTTATAAGAATCTGTTAGATTGCAATATTTTTTTTCATTTTACAGGTTTGTTTAAAAATATAATAAATATTAAATAAATACTAATATAGACATTGCGGCTGTCGTGACACAGTTGGACAACGTCTGACTGTATCTCTGTTGCTTGTGGATTTTATCTCACTCGTGGGAATGATTTAATAATATTTTTGTTTTCCTCTGGTACATATTCATATGATATGACGAAACGCGGCGTTTAGGTCACTTAATAGGTACCGCTTTGATTTTGGCACTAGGCTATTTATCCTGCTGTGTGGGACAAAGCGTGAAGCTACGTTTATTAAATAATAGTAATAAGGCGTTCAGTTTTGCCACTTAACACCAAATGTCTCGATTTTGACCTGAGTGGAAAACAAAGTTTTGTGATAATAACTTCTCTCTGAATGTCTTACTATTTGTGAATCTGGCTGTAATCGAAATAACATAAACAAAAATGACACTAGCATGTTATGAAAAAAATAAAACCAACATGAAGTTTCCATAAAAAAAAAAGGTGACTAAAAACCGTATAGTGACTGCCAAAATAAACAAAAATATTTTTTAACTTTAACAACTACGGTATGCACTGAGGCGAAACGATTTGTACGTATTGTCGACGTGACGTGACATGCCAGTGAGCAAAAACAAGCTGCTATATGTCCGTCCGCCGCCGTGTCGGCGCACGGAAACGCCTATTTGAAATTGACGTACCTGACTTTCGTGTTATGCTCGTAGGCTTATATGGAAATATTGTAATATTAAATTTGTTTGTATTTATTATTTATTTTTTTTGGTATTAATTTTAGCACTAAAATACTAGCATGTATGTAGTTTCAGCCCGTGAAGGACGGGTTAAGAATACAATTGTCCCCCGTCGCTGGGTAGCGTCCAGCAAAAGGCGGGTAACCCAGTAGCTTGGTGGTAGGAGATTCGTTCTCTGACTGACTCGCGATCACTATCGTGTCAAAGACGAACCGCCAAACATCTAATGATGTGTTCCGGTTCGATGGCATGTAAGCCAGTTTTCCCTATTCCTACCATTCCCATCCTTCCTTCCTCCTTCTGTCTTACATCCCCGAGGCTGGCAACGCATCCATAACTCAAATGTTGTGGATGTCTATAGGCTAAGGTTAACACTTAACACCAGATGGGCCTTCTGCTCGTGTCCCTCCTTTATTCCATAAAAAAAAGATTAAACAATTGAATGCGCAACACTTTTAGGTATATCTCTCTATATTATAGGCCATATCTTGCACATTTCAATTGTCTCATTTTGTAAGAAACTTAATTATAACAAGACTACATTATATTAGCTATAATGATAGTACATTCTATATTGATGTATATATTCAATTATGAGCAAAACGTAGTATTTCTTTTTAAAGCTTTTTTTTTTCTTTTAAAAGAACATCACACTGTTTAGTACATTTTAAATTATTTTTTGTTATTTAACTTCTTCAATATCGTAACCACTTTACTAAAATTATTTAAAGATACACAAAATATCGAACAACTTAAAAAAAAACATCCATATTTCAATACCTCTTTCAATATTATGTCAATTTTTCCAATAACAAAAGTGTCAAATATATGTTTTTTTTTCTTTATGTTCACGCTGTATCCCGCACACAGCACGATAGGCAGAGGGAACCTAGTATGAAGATACTCCGTTCCCTACTTTCCACCGAATTCGGAGGCATTGCGTGTTAAGTGGCGGAACTTAACGCCGCGCTTTACCTCGACACCAGAGCGAAGAAAATGGAAGTATTAAATATTTCCACGCCTAGGTTGGGAATTGAACCCACAACCAGTCTTTTACAGTCACACGCTTGTGCGATTGGGCCACGATTGGCCACGATTTATTTGTATTATATATGTAAATATAGGTATTTGTAGTATGTTGTAATAAATCCATACAATCATATTGTACAAGTTTAAGGAGTAAAATCTAAAAAATGTTTATTTGTTAATAAATGTTAATAAATGGTTTCAACGAAACGATAGGTATTTCAATTTAATTCTCCAATATAATTCTTGGAAAAACGATTTTTTGTATTGAAATAACAGTTGTTTTATTATATACATATTACTGTTTCATCTATCAGGAAAAACATTACTAAATATGACAATTTATATATGATACGGAATACTGTTTATTATACTGAATTATATTATAGTGAAAAACCTACACGGTTTTTCACAATGTGAATAGATTAAGAAAGAATAGATAAGAAAAAATAGATTTTCTTTACATATATTAAATTAACTTATATTTATTTTTAAAAAAAAATGATTTAATTTTTGAACGCTTCACGCTCTCATCTAGTTACGAGGATAATTAAAGAAAACGTCAAAACATTTCATTTTTTTTTTACTTTTCGTCCAAAATGAAGACATTGCGTATTGAATGGCGGAAACTAACGCAGGCCTCTCTCTTAGGTGGTTCCTAGCGGAGAAATGAAAATAATTTAATTATGACAAGCCTTCCGGTGGGAATCGAACTAATAACAAATCGCATTTATAGTCGGACATGTATTTAAAGTGAGATGCTGTTGCGCTGCACCATTATGACCTGAGAAGAACCTGTTATATTATATACCTATGTTATATTAATAAGTTTATAAATATTACACCTACTATAAGGCAAACAAAAAATACATGGGATATGTAAAAAAATATATACCAATACGAATGGCCAGGCATACGAGTATATTGAATTTCAGGAACCCTTGAATTGTAATGGGAAGGTCAATGATTGGAAACTCTCAACACTTGCGGTGCAATAGAGACGAGGTAGCGATGTTTGAAGGTACAAATACTGTATGAAGTAATGTTCATTTAGGTTTTCATTTATAAAAGAGTATTTTTTTACTTCGTTTACGATACTAGTAATACGTGAAAAAAGACTATAACTGGTAGTATATCTATCGTAAGTAACTACCAAAATTGGAATTAACGTAAATAAAGTAAACAGATAATTACAATTGGGAAAATCATGGCCTAGTGCTACAGGGTCTGACTGTCACCAGTGGTTGTGAGTTCGATCCTCATTACGTGTCATGATAATATTTAAACTATTTTCATATGCCCGCTTTGAAACTGCAAGCAAGCCTCAGAAAAAGATTGAAAGTTGTTAACAGAGTGGTTTATCTAAATTTACATCATTATTGAGAAGTGAAACGTCAATACTAATTCAGCTTTATTAGTAGTTTTATTATTATGTTAGCTTATTTATAACTACGAAATTGAAATATGCATTACTTTACTTGTAATTCAAATGATAGATAGGTAAAGAAGTATGGCACTGTCTTTGTTGATAATAAAAGTTATTTATACCTAAACCTAGAAGTAATTGTAAAAATAGTCAGTCAGGGGCCAGTCGCGGCGCAGTGGCACATACGTGTGATTGTAAACGAATGGTTGTGGGTTCGATTCCCACTCGTGAAGTGGAAATATTTATATTTAATATTTTCATTTTCTTGGCTCTGGTGTCGAGGCAAAGTGCGGCGTTAAATTCTGCCATTTAACACACAATGCCTCCAAGTTCGGCGGAAAGTGGGGAATGGTTTGTCTTAACACTAGATTCCCTCTGCCCACCCTGCTGTGTACTCCAGTACACAGCATGGTAGGCAGGTGTTGTATCCATACAACGTGAAGCTAAAAAAAATTTACCAAAAATATACAGTAAATGCAAAGATTTGCGTAAAATCAATGTAAATATAATGCCAATCTCAATTACCTTCAATATATTTTACTTATAAAAAAATCATAATGAAAACACATCGTCGATACGTATCGTATTACGTGAGTACATAAATCTACATACAAATAACATCCGGGTTTCGTTGTTTATTGATAAAGCGTAAGACATCGAATATAATGATGTAAATAATATAGTGAATAACAAATGAATCGCATACGGTAATCGGCTTTGCGCTCACGTTTTAGGCTCAATTTTGTTATACACGATTTTCACTTATACTTATAGAATATTTATTATGATAATGTTATTTAGAATATCGTCCTTACTTATTTAGGAAATTGTTGTTGATATTTTGTTTTTGAATTGTTATTTTTTTACTTATAAAGTAACTAGCTAATACTGACATTGACGACGTATATATACAATTTAAAAAAATAAATGATTATTTTTTTACAGTAAGGATATGGTAATATGCAGTTGATAGTCATGGGTTCAATTTCTATAAGCGGGAAATTTAATGTTTTTGTATTAATAAATAAGCATATTACATACATTACAATAATAACGATTCTATTCATATTGCAAACGATAGGGCTAAACTATTACAAGCTTCCTCTCAACGCTCTATTCTTCTATTTTTCACATATTTTGTTCCATGTTCATTTTCTTTCGGTACATAAAAATATTTTTATTTTCTTCACACTATTCGACTTTAGCCGGAACCCTTGAATCCAATATAGTTGCAAATATGCCTCGCTTTGAATCTAAATGCTTCTGGATGTTCTGAACCTTTGCAATGCAGCAATCAATCTGACGAAAATAGAATGTTGCTGAAAATACCTTACAGAGTCACATGCTCGTGTATAGTTTGTATGGAATTTTCGAATATGAAAATTGGTTATAATTTTAGCGTGGCATTTTAATTGAGGTATCTTTCACTTGATGAACATAGTTTTTTATGTGTACGTAGCCATCCATACTTATATTATAAAGGCGAAAGTCTGTGTATTTGTCTGTCATGCTTTCACGGCTAATCTATCGGTCCGATTTGGATGAAATTTAGAATGAAAGTAGTAAAAGTTACTGGGTCTAACATAGGCTACTTATTTTTTTCAAAAATCAACCTCTATAGGGTTGAAATAAGGGATGAAAGTTTATATGAAAAATCTAAACCGCTTGACCGATTGTAATGAATCTTGGCATAAATATAGTTAAAAATCTAAGCTTAAACACTTTACTTAATTTTTTAAGAATCCACCCCCGAGTGTTGCAATATAACGAGGCAGTTATGTAGTTCACTCGGCGAAGCCGCGAGCGGGCCGCTAGTAGATATATAACTGAATAAGCACGCAGTCCTTCACTTTTTACGCTAGCAAAGATATTATTTTTGAGGCCAGTCGTGATGCAGAAGCACATAGGCGTGACTGTTATCGCGACTGGTTGTGGGTTGAACTTCCACTCGAGGAGCGGACATGTTTAATATCTCCATTTGCTTCGCTCTGATGTCTGGTGCTCGTGGTGCCCGCCACATAACCCGCAAAGCCTCCAGATTCGTCAGGCAATCGGAGTGTCTTAACATTAGGTTCCCTCTGCCTACCCTGCTGTATGCGGAATATAGCGTAATATCTAACCTATTTTTATTAAACTAACTAACTAAGCTAAATCAAGTTACCAAAAATATTTCATGTTATATAAACTCGAAGTAGTATTACCAAATACTAACTATATAGGTACAATAAAAAAAATTATAGCAATATATCCATATGTACTTTCTCAGTAACTTTTAAAGATTATTCTGAACTGTATTATTTATATGATAATATATTATACACTTGTTGGTGACGCAATAATATTCCTTCATAACAGCGTTTATGATGTTCTCGCGTTGGCGACAAAAGCCCAAGGCAATATGCTCACGTCCGAGACATGCGTCTCTCAGCATCCACTAAAGTCCAGCCAGTTAATTTATTTCATATAATATTTAGCAATGTTAAATTTAATATTTTTATTTTGGTTATATTGTGTGTTGTAATGTTTAAAAAAAATATTGTGTTTTTTTAAATAAAAGGGTGTAATATTACGTAAAGTCTACGATTTTTTTTTAAATATTACCCCTAGGACAGTGCTAAGTTTCGGTTTAACAATAGATAGATAGATTTTTCAACATTTTTAAAGTGTTATTCACACACTTAAGAATATATTATGAACTAGCGGCCCGCTCGCGGCTTTGATACGTGAACTGGTGGATTTTTAAAAAATAAAGTAGCTTATATTTGACCCTGGATTATTTACTACTTTTATTCTAAATGTCATCCAAATCGGAAAGGTAAATTAGCCGTGAAAGCGTGACAGACAAATAGACAGACTTTCACATTTTTATATAAGTATGTATAATACTAATGAAAAACAGTTTTGGGAAAAGTATAAAGAATCGAACGTAACTAGACTCGAGCACGCGTCACTCAATAACTGTCGAAACACCCTGCCTACTAAGCTGTGTTCTATTTAGCTACGTTAAAATCAGTATCTCTAAGACAGATGCTTTCAAATTTCTGCTGCTCGAAAATTGTTGCTAGAGAATGCTTTCTCTAATCATTTTAATATTTTTAAAGTGCTACCACCACATTTAGAATATAAAAATCTATAAGACGTACAAAAATTTTGAAATCGAGATTTTTTTTATAATGTGTCTCAACACTAGATCCTCCCTATTTTGCTATAAGGCTATTCTGCTTTGCGGCAAGATGCGTAAGGCAAAAAGCTGTTTTATGAAAACTTCAACGTATGGGGACCCGAACCCGTGCCTGTTCGAATCCGTCCAAATGCTATGGCTACTAAGCCATATGTTCGTTCTATCTAGCTACGTTGAAGTATTTTAAGGTGTCGATAAACTTTTATTTTTATTTTTTTAACTACTTCCATTTTTTTCAACATTCTATTCTTTTCAATATTTTTGCAAATTTTTATTTATAATGATATGATAAATTTTCAAGCCAGATTGCTAACATGCTTACTTAAGCTTTTTGTGTTAATCTAATTTGAGCATAATTAACACCCTAAATTTAAATTTGCGGTAATTTTCGAATTATTATAATTTCATCAACATTTTCCTCATCAGAAATAAACTTTTATTAAAGAAGCAATGGATCATCATATAATACAATTTTATTTCATTTGTAATACGACGTCATTTTTATTCCAGGCTCTTTAAAAGTGGGTCAAGTACATACATTTATGAACTATTTTTACTTCAAGAACGGGAACCACGAGCTTTTACTAGTAAAAATATAGATAATATATTATATGTTCCACTTTAATTCGAAAATCCACAATAAATATAAAATTTATTTTTGAGACCATCATGGCACAATGGATCAGAATCTGACTGTAGACGTGTTTGGTTCTGGGTTCAATCCCACAAGGGAAATGATTTTATTTAGAAAATATTTTTATTTTTGTGCTGTGTGTACGAGGTTTGCCACTGAACAAACAATTTTATAATATCAGGCGGAATTCGGAGAACGGAGTGTCCTCTCACAAAGTCCTCTTTAACTACTCTGTTACGAGACAAAAAGACGTGAATTTTTTCTTACTCAAAACCTTATGCATATATCAATATCATTGTATTTCATATAATTTATTTCTTTTATAAAAAGCGTGCAGTACTACGAAATGGTTATGCACATTCTTTTTATTCAGTTCGCGTACTCTTTAGCTAGTGCATTACGTGTAGTCTCGCCTTCCGAGTTTTACATCGGCTTCAGTAAAGCTGGTCTAATCCTCTTAGGAATTTAAAAACAAGTACGTCTTAAGCGCTGCAACGAAAACTGTCCAGGACTTAGACTATTTTAAACACTAGGCGTTAGTAGAAAGCAATGTTGACGTTATAGTGATTTGATAAGTTTGGCGTTATAACATCAACGGCCCCCTGAGTATTAACTACATTGTACAATGCCTTTATTTACAATTAGTATATAACCTGTATGTTACAGCAAGAGATTTGTATACAGGTTTTAAAAAAATTAAACATAAAACCTTATTTATAACGTTAATAAAATAAAGTTACAATACTATACTTAGGGCCCATCGTTATATTGACTCTGACTGGCGAAAGTTTTCAAGATAGTTACACTATATGTGAAGTTAAAATCTACAAATGACGTTTCTAGTTAGAATAAATATTAAATTATGATTAACTTTTTTAGAAAATGTATAAAAAATTGAAAGGAGCAAAGTCAATGTAGAAAACGTATGGAAAATTTTCTAAAAATATTTATCAATTCATGTCAATTATTGTGTGATCTATACTTTAAAAATGGTAAAAATATTATAAATTTAACTTTTTTTTTAGTTTTGAATTATAGCAATAACCAATATACTTCAAAGACATGTACGAGTATGTACATATCGATAAGAACTAAGCATTAAAAAGAGCCAAAAAACGGATAAGTACTCTAAAGCTTTTAGGACGTAAGATCCTTAAAACTGTATGAGTCGAAAAATTTCTCTTTTTGTCCGGTTTTACGGTTTTACTGTTACTATTGTAATATTTCTATCGTTTGTAGCAAAAAAAAAATCTTTTTGTAGTAAAAAAATCTGTGAATATTCAAAACCTCAAGTTCTTATGTGTACTCGTACGTGGCATTTGGCAGTTCAACGTTAATATCGTATTGTTTTTTTTTATATATTGTAAAAAGTCCTTCGGAGTGCAATGTGGTAGCATCTGATTAATAAGGGCGATTGGTTATAAATACGATTCCTGTTTTAAGGGATATTTGAAAAATATTTTCTTTTTCGCTCTGAAAAGTTCCGTATATCATAACACGCGATGACTTAGATTCAAGCGGACATTGCAGAACAGAGTGTCTAGACATTAGGTTATTTCTGCCTATTCTTCTATGCGGGAAAGAGAGAATAAAGGAGTAGTCAGAGAAAATCTAGTGTCAAGGCTCTCCGTTCTCAAGTGTTCATTCAAAATCGAGACATCGCTTTTTAAGTAATAAATTGTCGATCTTTCCTTCACAAAATAGTCTACAATGTAATGATTATTATTATTAACATTCTAAATTATTTTATTTGCCATGAAGGAGTTATTTCATATCTCATTTCATTGTTATAATGAGCGACTATTTGCTGTTAGGAATCTTGTCAATATTGTTATATTATGACGAAAACTGTCTCATAATAAAAATACGTCGTATTATAGGGTCTGACTGTAAGCCAAATAGTTGTGGATCTTACTCAGGAGAATGATTATATTTAAATAATTTTAAATTCTCTAAAATGGTAACAAGATAAAGCACGACGGTGAGTTTTGCCACTCAACACGCAATGTCTTCTGATTCGGGTGCAAAGTAAAGAGCAGAGTGATACTAGGTAGGTACTATCTGCGTACACTGCTATAATGGAAAAATCTAACTGAAATAATTTATAGTAAACGCAATAATTTAAAACTAACTTGCGACATTAACACAACTTTCAAATAGCTGTAACAACATTTTAAGACGAGAGCTATCTAAAATTAACTTAACACGTTTTCGTACAAAAAATTATACAAATAATACTAAATGTATCAAAATATACAGGTGTTATATAAAGAAATATTTTAAACTAAGTCTTTCTAAGTGTATTTTGGGAACGAGGACTTCAAATGGATTTATTAATTATGCCCTAATTCCTCGGGACGAGACGTCTCTGGACGATATTTCGCAATAAATATTCATGCTAGACTGCTGAGGATTTTCATCGTGGATAGATACAAAGTACCGTTTTTCATTACAAAAATCCACAAAACGCATAAAATTTAATATATAGATCTTCAACAGAGTAATAAATTTACATAAATACTACATTTAAAATAATTAATGCGATTCTTGTTTTCTTTTGTGGAAACAGATCTTTTATTAAATATTATCGTCTTCATTATTTTTTTTTAGCTTCACGCTGTATCCCGCACACAGCAGGTCAGTCAGAGGGAACCTAATGTTAAGACAGCCCGTTCGCTACTTATTATTATTATCGCAAATGTATTGTTTTTTTTTTAAATATATACCTATATTGTGGCAAGTCACTATCAAGTAAAGGTTAAAAAATGGAAGATGTAAATAAACGATCATAATATTAACCTATTTAAAAAAAAGAATATAAAAATTAATAATGTATGAACAATTACAGTACGTATAATATTTATTTAGAAATTTAATGTATAAGCTTATACTTATACATATTAACGTTAACTATGCCGAATATTATTATCCTTTGTCAGCATAATCTTTGCAAAAAAAGGATTTAATTTTTTTTTTCATATTTAAATATGTTAACATATAGCTTTTCATATCAATCTGATATCTTGATTTCTGGTGGTCAGATGAGAACGAAATGTCTATCTCTGTCTAGGTTGTTTCTGACTACGTTGGGAAAAAGCATGAAGCTGCTATTATAACACATGGCGCAACTATGGATATAAAACTACACAAACCCATAGTCTGATCAAAAGTAGGATTATTTATTAGGTTGCGACGCACATAATTAGAAAAATAAATTTCAACATCTGAAATACAAAACAACACATAAATACAAAAACAAATATTCCGAGAAACAAGGAAATTGTTGATTATTTTGTTCCTGATTCCATTTTGCATACTCAACCCATTAAGAAGTTTTCCGAAGAAGTTTGTTTCCCGGTATCATTTGCAGATATTGCGAGTTGGTAAATAAGAAAAAATGAACTTGCTTGCGAATTGACCTAAAATAAGTAAAACGCTAGATCTCTCTCTGAATCTAAATGAAAGAAAAATATTACAGGACGGCACATTTGAAGGCGTAAATGATATTCGATTACAAGGGTCGAAATCAAACGACCTCTGGTCGCTCAATTGAAGCTGAAAAATATAGTACCTATATACATATAGAGTGTATACGCAAAGGTTAGGATTGGCTCATACATTTTGATTGATGTTAAAATAAAATTGAATTGGTTATTGTTTGTGAATTTGTATTTTTTTTTAAAGTGTGACGATGTGTGTATAGTAAAGTGACCTCACAACAAAAGTACTTAGCGATGAGGTGTGAAAAACCGATTTTGATTGTAGTGGAGTTTCGCTAAAGCTTTTGGATGGGGCTAACGATCATGATATCTTTTTTATATATTTATTATATAAAAATATCGTTCAATTTATTTTTAGATTATTGTCTTCAAGCTTTGGATATTTATCCAAAGCTTGAAGTTAATCTTTGGATCTAGCAAATGAAATGATGCTAGATTTTTAGACTTTCACTATTCAATATTATTTCAGTTACTCATGATTATAATCACACGCAATGTTTCAAAATTTTCAGGCAGAAAGTGAAGAACGGAACGGAACGGAACTAGGTTCTTTGTAACTACTGTGATTTACTATTTAACACTATATTCTAGATAAATCTTTGTCAGACATTAAGCCCAATTTAATATATTCGAGTATTCCTTGCATAATAAAACAAATTTTAGTTACTTTACTAAGTAAGTAAGATTGTCATATAAAACGATAAGCCAGTGAATAGTAATTACGTTAATATTGTACATATTTCAAGCAAAGTTTGTGAATATTCTGCTACTTGGTATGCTGTTATTAATTTGAGACATTCTGATATTAACACACGCTTGTCAGATGGATCGTATATGACTAAACTTCTTCGTCGTTTGAAAGACTTTTTGTTTTTGTTCACTATATGATATTGTTTTAACCATTATTAAATTTTTAATAACTTTTAAGTTTTCCTAGTTATACCACGAAGTTGTGGGAACAAGTTCGTTTGTGCGCACATAGACATTTTTGAAAATCCTTTTTTACTCTCCTATACTCCCCTAGGTAAATTTATAAATTTTATAGAATCTTTTTGCTACCAATAAGTTCAGCGAATCATATTTTCCGCATAGGTTTTAAAAAGCTTCTTCAAAGGATTGATGATTTAAAAATACATGAAGTAATAGAATATTTATTATATTATTTCTTAATTAAGGAGAAAAAATAATCATGGTAATTAAAGGTTATTTTTTGTTGTTAATGTAAATTGGTCCATTTGTAGAATGTGATAATATCATCATCACTAAGAGTGACGAAAGAGCTATCAAATCTTAATACTATATTGTGTACCTAAAAAATCTTACACATAATTTTTAATTAAAAAAAATTAGGTTAAAACCTGCTGATTTTACGGTGTTAGTGTTTAGTAGTTAGTGTTTAGTAGTATTTTTTATAACATTTGAAACTATTTAAAAATTTAGTTCAGCGGAAATAAAAACAAGCGATAGCAATATAATAATGTAGTAAAAACCGCACTGCATGAAACGAGTTTGGAGTAAAACACTGATCAATGGACCTAATGCCAACCTATTGTGTGTTCATATTATGCTCTTGTAGGCCATAATAATATATAAAATGAAAACAATGTACCATTTGTAAACAATTCCAGCCGATAACAAGTGAATGCACCACGCTGTGCGCTGCAATATGCATGAACATTTACATACGCAGTGCCGTGGAGCGCTGGGCGCGTTACGTAATATGATTGAGGAATGTGCCACGCCTGTATTGTTTAGAATAAGGTTGTGAATATGTTATTGGGAATAGCGGTTTTTTTGGATATTGTAAGTTATGGAAGATTGATAATATTGATTAACTAGAGAAATGTTTAAAAATGCCTTTGAATTTTAATATATTTTGGTATATTATCATACTTACTCAGGCACAGAGAACCTAGTGTCAAAACTTTCTGTTCTCTGCTTCCCACCAGATATTAATATACTTAGTGACCACATTATTGTATTACACCAGAGTAAATGAAAATAATACAAACATGATACAAACAAACATAATACAACATGAACAAAAATAATACAAACTGAAAATCGAACCCACAAATAATCGCTTTTGCAGTCAAAAGCTGTCCCACGTTCATGATGATCTCAATTACTTCTTACTCGCATTTAATATTTATATTTTTTCAATAAAGGGAAGTACTAGTAACTTAACAACGGGCAGTATTATTTGAAGGTTTAAATTGTTTAATTTCTTTTTTTTGCCGCTGAACAAATTAAGCTTTAATATAAAGTGAAGATGATTTTTATGATTATTTTACATATAATTTATACCTAACTAATTTTAACGGTTAAGTTAGTTAAGTGGTACTTATGAAATACAAAAATTTACCAGATAATTCTAGAATTATTATTTGTATAACTATATGTACACCATAAAAAATATAATATAAAATTTATACTCAAAATACTTTTTATTCAAATAGACTTTTGTCAAGCACCTTTGACTCGTCAAATGAACATAAAATTACTATCGGCTCGGAAGCCAGTTATAGATAAAATCCGGCGACATATTAACATTCGCCTTTTTCCAATATAAAAGTAGTAATTTTATTACTTAATGCAACGATTTCAAATTATATTACTTAATATAAACATTATTTTTAGTTTTTTTGTTAAATAAAATTAAAATGTCAGAATAGGCAATATGTTACCTATAGACTTACGCCTACGATCCAAATTCGATTTAGACTAAGGAAATCCTTTCTCATAAATATATAAGGCATGTAATATATTAATTTAAAATTATGTATTCTGCGATTCTTCGTTACAAGTATTCACATACATACAATTTTTTTTTTTGTTCAGCTTCACGCTGCATCACGCACACAACAGAGTAGGCAGAGGGAACCTAGTGTTAAGACACTCCATTACCCACTTTCCGCTGAATTCTGAGGCATTGCGTGTTAAGAGGTGTAACGTAACGCCGCGCTTTGCCTCGATACCAGAGCGAAGTAAATGGAAATATTAAAAACATTTCTTCCACTCTTCGAGTGGGAATCGAACCCACTACCAGTCGTTTTCAGTCACACGTTTGTGACACTGCACCACACGAGTGACCCCGTAATTTTAAAATTATAATATTAGATATTTAAGCCACCCTGTTTCTTACGTAATGTAGTCACTCCCAGTTTTGAATATTATTGTTAGTACACTAAGTCAATAGGAGTTGACAGATTGGGCTGATATAGTAAGCCGGATCTTTGTTTAGTGGTACACTAATTTTAATTGTGTAAACTATGTACTAAATAATTATTATTCAAGATTAATTATTTAAGCAATTAAACATATTACGTTTGTTTAAGAATTAGTTTAATAATGTCTTTTGCAAGCAATTTGTGCAAGCACCGTAGTAATACTATTAAAGAATATAATGATTTTTAGTTTGTATAGGATTCGGTTAGCATTTTTTACGCACGGCAAGTGGAGAATAAAGTAACGTATTACTTAGTTTTCTCTAAAGTTATGAATAATTTATTTCTACGGTTTTTTCCTCATACTAAGGTAGGCAGTGAAGACTAAATATCAAGACAATTCGTTCTCAGCCTGAATTCGAGACATGTTTTGTTGAATGGCGTAATTCAACGCCGAGCTTTGTTTTAACAGAGCGAAGAAATGAAAGTAATTTAAATGTAATCATTGTTCCAAGTGAACCCATAACCAATAGCAATTACGATCAAACGCTGTACCATGGTGGACTACACTTTCTTTCTGCCTAGGCTATCTTCCCACAAACAAACTAACAATCACGTCATTTTTTTTTATATATAAGTATAGATAAAAATATTCCAACTTTTAAACCAGAGGCCACTCGTGGCGCAGTGGCACGAACGTATGAATGTAATCGACTAGTTGTGGATTCGATTTCCACTCGAGGAGTGGAAATATTTAATATTTCCATCTCCTTCGCTTTGGTATCAGAGGCAAAGTGCGGCGTTAAGTTCCGCCACTTAACTCGGAATTAATTCGGCGGAAAGTGGAGAACGGAGTGTCTTAACACTAGGTTCCCTCTGTCTACCCTAGTGTGTGCGGGTTACAGCGTGAAGCTGTTTATAAACAAATATATTTTAATACTATTTTATAATAAGTAACAAGTAGTATATATGTACATATATCTCTTTGGTAATACGTTTTTCTCGTCTATTTGTTTAGGTTTTCCTTTTTTGGAGGCTCCGTATCATGTCAAATATTAACAACGTAACTTTGCATTTTCAGTCGAATCTATTTATGTGATAAAAGTACTACTAGAAAATGAAAATATTTAGCAATAAGTAGATCTCAGTTGTGAAAAATCAATATATAAGTAAATATTTTTAAACTAAGTAGGTAAATATTATATTTTTGGGCCATTTGAGGCCATCTTAGCATAGTGTGGTTGCAAGTTCTATTCCCTATCGGACATTCTTATGTCAGTCATTCAACTGTAATTACTTTACTATTTTCTACTCTAAGACAAATTAAATCCACTACGTACTGCTCAAAGTCTTCATTTTGGGCGAAAGATGGAAAACGGAGTGTCTTCATTTCACATTCTCTCTCACTACCAGCAGCAGCTCGATATTATTCGCAAAGCTACGCGAAACAAAGTACATCCTACAATCTTAATTACAAAATTAAAATTACGAAACGCTTATTTATTACTGTCGCGTGAAATCTGTAGTGGCCAATTTAAATCCGAACTTTGTGCTTAAGTTTTAAGTAAAATGTATTTGAAGGAGTAAAGGAATAAGAGAAACATAAATTGCACTTCCCACCATTAATCTCCCTCTAGAGAACAATTGTTGTATCCGCAAGAAACCTACTGTAGAATAGAGAATTGAAAATAAAATGAAATGGAACGCTGTTGTTATTTTACGTTAATTAAGTAATCAAATATATATATAAAGCTAAGAAAGTTATTTTAAGTTTTTCTTCGGAATATATGTGTATTACATTTATTTGTAAAATGTTGGTATTTTTATGATACTGTGCTCTTTTTTAACAACATAATGTTTTTTTCTTAATATAAAATCATTTAAATAATCGAACTCTGTTTAAAGAAGTATATCAGACTTGAAAGAAAGAGTATTTTGTTTTTCAGTTTCTGCCGGAAACCGAATCATTGTGTGTCGAACTGCGTAACTCAACGCCGTGCCTTGTTTTACCATCAAAGTGGAGAAATGAAAATACTAGCATTTTTAAATTCCTAAAGTTGATATTGAACCCAAAACTATCGTGTATGCGATCAGACGCTATCAATCTATAGTAAATATTTTTTAACTTGTTGAGAACATGTCATCACTGTTTTCAAATATTTACACATTTACTTATTAATACACACATATAAGCATATCTATTTACATTATACATTAAATGAATGTTTCAACACGAAAAAAATATCTTGAAATCGCTAGAAAACTTAAAAGGTGTACTATACTTACAGCTAAAGCATAGGAAATACAGCTATACGAGTGTTTGAACAGCTGATGAAGTTTGCTCTCGAACCGCCTCGCGGCTTCGAAAGGCGATAAGTTTGCACGCTGTTATTGAGCGCTCAATAGTACTGGCGAATATTGTTAGGGGAATATTACTACTAAAATCGTATATTTACCACTTTTAGTCTAATGTGGTTTGTATGTAATATAAAAGTTATATATAGAGTGGAAAACGGAGTGCACTAGATTTTCTCTGGCTATCCTACTATGCACATTTTTTGTACTGAAATAAATTATATTTATAGAAAATATATAAGCAACCCTCCTGATAAAAGAATAAGTGAAAGAACGACCTAATAACTGTATAGCTAGATTAAGAAATTGAACAGTTTGGATGTTTTGATACTACATTTTCTCTGCCGTACCTGATATGTGAGTAAAAGTTTGAATATTGTAATAAAGTTAATAATTTATTTTTAAAAAATAAAGATATTATACAAGTTCAGATTCTTACCGCACCACGGGGTAGTCAGAGAGAACCTAGTACCTATACAGATGGAACCTAGTGTAAAGGACAGTATGTCTTCCACTTTCCACCTCAAACACACAATACCTCGAGGCATTGTGTGTTCAAACTTCGCTTTGTCTTTGTAACCAGAGCGAAGTAATAAAAATTTTAATATAATCATTCCCCCGAGTGAGAATCGAACCCACGACCATCGCCCTTAAAGACAAGCACTGTCTCAATGAGCTACGACGGCCTCTAATTTCAATATATTGATCATAAAACTCTTGCCATACCTTAAACTATAATATAAGATAATAAATAAGGGAATAGTCTCAAGGAATTAAATATATTCGATATGTCAAGTTTAATAAAAGTTTTGGTTAGGATTTCAAATTATACTGGTTTTGGTTATCAAATGTCAAAACCTCACGCCTACACACGTCCACCAGAAATAGATGAGTTTGTAAGTAATATCCACTTTTTCACGCTATTTTCCACATATCCAGGACAGTCAGAGAAGACGTAGTGTCAAATAGTGTCAAAAAATTCCGCTCTCTGATATTGTGTGTTAAGCAGCGGAACTTAACGCCGCGCTTTGTGTTACGTAACAGAGCATTTCACATTTATACTATAAAATTAAATGCTTGATCACTGTTAAAATGATAAGTACTCACAGGCGGGCTTTAGAAAATGTTTATTTTTATGTTTAATGTAATATTTCAAAGATGCTATAGCTATATTTTTTTTAACATTATGTTAGCTAGATTCAGTAATTGAAAAACGATTAAATTAGCAAAATAGTGTATCGTATTTTCAGGTATCATATGCGTATATTATTATGTCAAGAAAAACTTTTTTAGCCCCTTTTATAAGAAAATTGTACTATTGGAGGAATATGAAATGTGACACAGTTAAAGTTTCTGAGGAGAATGACTTCAAAAATCTAATATTAATAAGATAAATATTTCACTAACTGCAATGTGGGTTGACTATTTTTCTCTTACACGGCTAAACGACTGGGCCGATTTGGATGGAATTCGGTTGGAAAATAGTTGAAGAGCCAAGGTCAAACTATTATTTACAATTATTGTTTGAATAGCAATGCCTCCGAATTCAGCGGAAAGTGGGGAACGGAGTGTCTTAACACTAGGTTCCCTCTGCCTACCCTGCTGTGTGCGGGATACAGCGTGTAGCTAATACATACTTTACGCATTACCAACAAGTATTTATTAGTAGTAAACAAAGTTTATGAAGAGTAGGTACCTAATTATAATCCTTACTAATATAATAAGTTTCTTCTACAATAATCTGAAGTAACTATCATAGTCAATGTGATATCCGATCGCCATTATATTGTGTGTAATGATCGTTTGCCAATTAATACGGAGCTTTGTGCTGTTGTTGCATGTAACTGCATAATGTATACCATGTGAAGCATATTCTAGATATTGCTCCACACAATATTCTGTCTAAATAGCGTAGTAACCTCTAAGTAATTTAATAACTAGTTAGCTTCTACTGTATTATATGTATCCTAATATGGTTTTATATCAGTCAATGCCCACTTGAATACATAGATTTCTTGAAAGTATTATTGACCTTTATTATCTCTTCTCTTCTCTATATATAATAAAAGAGTAGAAAAGTCAATTCTGTACATGAAAAATTTCAGAAAAATTTTAATTGGGTGCGTTAATATATCGATAACAGAGGCCAAAAATCCACTCAGTAGAATTTTTGTCTGTCTGTCTGTCTGTCTGTCTGTCTGTCTGTCTGTCTGTCTGTTAATTTGTTCGTCAATCACGCAAAAACTACTGGATAGAAATGAATGAATTTTGGTATGGTGATAGCTTATAGTCCAAAGGTACATATAGGATAGTTTTTATCCCGGTTTTCCATGTAGTTTTTTTGGAAAAAATAAAAAACCGATATAAGTAAATCATTTGTATGTCGGTACCTATCGGGTAGAAATTAATGAATTTTTGTATGGAGTTAGCTTAGAGGTTAGAGCAACATATGGGATAGTTTTCATCCCGGTATTCAACATAACTCCCACAGAAAAATAAAATTAAAAAATAAACATTCAAATTATGTCGATAGTTCACGAGTGAAGCTAAATTTGTTTCAATATCACTAATTAAAATAATTATAAAATAAAATAAGCATAACATTTATTAAATATACATTTGACCGGTCTATAAAACTTTATATAATCTATATATTTATATAATCTATATGACAACAGATGTCACTACGTTTTCTGCAACGGGTAGCGCCATTTGTTATTATATAGTTGACATTGTATTAGACATATCCGCACTCATTAAAATTATTATTATAAAAATGCAAAAATCTGTATCTTTTCTATTTGTTATGTTTTGACGGGAATTCGTAAAGAAGATTGTTGAAGATGCAGGGTCATATAGGCTACTTTATAAAAAATCAAACCCTAGGAGGTTGAAACAGTGGATGAAACTTATGTATGTTTAGTATATAGTGAGAATGAAAGATCTAAACTCCTTGACTGAAATGAATGAATTTTCTCAGGAAAATAGTTAATGAGGCAAGGTCAAACATAGGCTATCTTTCTTTTTTTAAAAATTACCCTGGTATTCAAAACAGTTCCCGCAGAAAAGTAAAAAATTGGAAAGTCAAATTGCATTGATTATTTGCAAGTAAAGCTATTTTTTAATATCAATAAGTAACGCAATTGTAAAATAAAAAGCTTAAAGTTTTTTTAAGATATTATGACCGGTTTATAATACTATATACCAGATGGTATATATGTACGAAATCTACTATCATATGATAGCAGATTTCGTACGTTTTCTTACTAGAACAGTTATCGCTATATGTTATCAAATAATATAGACATTGCACTAAATGTATCGATGATTTTCTCATGAACATAATTAGTGACGAAAGTCAAATATAGACTACCCTCCTTTTATAAAAAAAAGCAATCCCAAATAGGCAATAGAGGATGGAAGTGGTAGTTCACGTGGCGAAGCCGCGAGCGGGTCGCTAGTAATAAATAATGTTTTTCCAAAAATTTTTTACTCACCAGTATTAAAAATTATTGTATCGCTTTAAGCGACTTGCTCGCGGCTTTTCCCGCGTGAACTACACAACTGTTCGGTTCACGTTCTCGCTTCAGTTAAGCACTTTATAAATTTTACACAAGCTTTCATCGCATAGTTAGGGGGATTAGGGGTTAATCTGAAAAAAAAGGCAGCTTATGTTTGACCTTCATCGTCATAAACTATCGTTCAGAGAAAGTTCATCGAAATTGGTCAAGCGGTTTAGATTTTTTGTACAAACTATCATTCCTTATTTTATAACTTTAGGGGTTACGTATAGATTAAAGGCGTATGCTTCGTTTGCTAACCTTTAACTATTTTCATTGCAAATTCCATCCAAATCACCGGTGGTTTAGCCGTAACAGCGCAACAGACAGACAGAATTACACATTTATAATATTAGTACGGATCAAGTAAAAAATTATCTTTCATGACATACGATCATTCTTGTAAATAAATTATGGTTAACAAAACATTGTTAAAATCTTTCCACAGAACTGCTAACAAGTAAAGTTGAAACAACCATTAAGCGCCGTGACGAATTGCGAACGTATAGGTAGATTAAGTGGCTACGCTACGGCTCCCGTAGGTAGACGTTATCAGAGAGGTGCGGGCTTAAACCTCGCTACGCTTTAAACTTTAATACGGTATTTCAATTTTCTTGCATTGTATGATAGATTTCCCAAAAATTGCTTATTTCACAGTGAAAGTGTAAAATAATATTATATTTTTGCAATAAAAATAGCAGTAGTTTGTATAAGATATAAAATTTAAATAGCTTTGACAAATATTTTTGACTAAATGCTAAAAAAATAAAAATATGTATTTAATTTTGTAATTGTGTTTATTCCACATTTTATATAACTAAAAAAGATTATACAATAAAATAATTTGATATTCTTTACTTCTTTTATTTACAAATATTACTATTAGTTAACTTGAATACATATATTGAAAAACATTTATGTTTGACTTTAACTTGGCTACAAAATGTTACAACTCACTCTTTTAATTTTTGAATGAAAAACTCGATGCTCAACGAAATTTTCTTGTTTGTTTGTTTAATCAAAGGCAATTGGCAGGCGTAAAGTAAAAATACATAAAAACCTGTCTCGTACATTTCGAAATCAACGCCCGGGAACACCAAACACATAATGGCGTTGAAGTTTGTACGGAAAATCGTTTTTGACGCCATTGAAGCGGGGCGAACCTCTAGTTTCTAATAAATCAAAGCGAACATGAAGAACTTATTTAACTTAATAATTGGCTGGAATGGTCCAACTGATTTTACATAGTGATTGAAATTAAAATTGCCTATCAGGGAGTTTAATTAAATTCCGAATTAAATTTCAACTAACCGCATAATGGTTGACACATTGATTTTACAATTACCACTCAGTTTCAGACTCAAAATCCGATAATGTGAAAATTAAATTTACATCATATTGAACGTGCATTTTATGTGATGTCAAATCGCTTTTTGATGAGGGGCTATAAGTATTGAGTGACCGGATTGCGAGCGAGCATTGAGTGCCGTACGATTTGACGTTTGCGTAATGCAATTATGATTGATCGCGTTTAGACATATGTATATCGTATTATGTGTATTAAGCCTTCTAATTTATCTTTCATATATTATATCTTTAAATGTAAACAGTTTAATATTTTTTAAGTGTTATTAACAGATTTTGAACGCAGCGGGATTCAAATGCGTGCCTTTTGAAAAAAGTTCTTAGAAATGTAAATAGTTTTTTCTTTTTAGCAATATTTCATAATATCCTATGATGGTTAAACTTTTATACGTTTTCTAATATGATGTATTTATTTACGAATGGTTATGTACATGTAGAGAATTTTTAAATACATATTTTAGTATTCATTTTATTATAAAAACATCGTCAATTTCATTTTAAATTATTTTTGCCTATAATAGATTGAAATCTAAACATTGTTTACCAACCTCTTCAAAATAAATTGCACCACGGGTTGTATTAAACAAATTTATTTTCCCAAATCAAACTTTACGAACGGGGTTACAAGTGACTCATGTTTAGAACTGCTGATTTTCGTATATACCAGACTTACTATTGATGTTACCATCAATATTTTTTTGAGTAGATTTACGCTTTAACCCGCATGGCAGAATAAAAAAAAATTGAATTTCAGGCCACTGTTTTTTCACCTTTCCGCCAAAATACAAGAACTTTGTGAAATGTGTTGAAAATATATGCATAGTAAAAAATACATTTATATGATACTATAGTATCGTTTAGATATTAGAAATGACGTATTGTTTTTTTATTTAACCTCATGCTTTTTCTCACTAAATGAAAAGAAGTATCAATACACTCCACTCCCCACTTTTCTCCTGACTTCAGATTTTTACGTGGTCTTTCCATAGCGGATAACAGAGAACTGAAAATTATTAAAAAATAATCATATTCCGTTTTTTTATTGGATATATTGATATTTGAGTAATTTGTTAAATATAATATTATTGTGTCAATCATGAAGTCGAATACTGTTTTTTATAATATTTTACTTATAAAGTTGCTTCTTATTATAATTTAAAAATATTTTTTATATAAACTACCAAAGGAAAAGTTTTTGCATGTAAATGCTTAAGCACAAATAATACTGTTTACGATATTATCACGATAAAGGAGAAAATACGTATCGATAAAAATTTGTTTGTAAGACGAAGCTTCCTCAAAGTTTGTTTTTTCAACCTCTTCCTTTTTTCCTGAAACAGCTAGCTATTAACTAGAAAACCCAGTGGATTTTTATCGCAATGAAGATTTAAAATAAGCTAATGAAATCACCAATAGAATTTATATGTTTATATTTTAATATTAAAGATATATAAGGGACTGCTCCTTGACTAGATTAGAGACTTAGTTATCAAGATTTACTTGAACATATCAAATATTTTTTTTTTTTTTAGCTTCACGCTGTATCCCGCACACAGCAGGGTAGGCAGAGGGAACCTAGTGTTAAGACACTCTGTTCCCCACTTTCCACCGAATTCGGAGGCTTGCGTGTTAAGTGGCGGAATTTAACGCCGCGCTTTACCTCGGCATCAGAGCGAAGAAAATGGAAATATAATTTCCACTCTTCGAGTGGGAATCGAACCCACAACCAGTCGTTTACAGTCACACGCTTGTGCTACTGGGCCACGACTGGCCACATCAAATATTAAACTTTCTAAATACAAATATTAAGATACTACTCTATGTTTCCATATTTCAAGTCGGGCTATATGAGCCTACGTAATAATTTAATGCAGCCCGCCAATCATTACATTGATATTCTTCAGTTAATTTTGGTAAAAAATAATTCAAAAATTGCCAGGCTCGAGAATTAGAATCTACAACCTAAAAACTAAAACTAATAAGAATTTCGATGTAGGTATTAGAATGCATCGCTTAGTGGGCAGAATGCTTTGCAAAAGACGTGAGCTTATCTCCACTACGTTAATTTTTTTATACGTTTTCTAAAAATGTCTTTTTCAATGTTTCAATACATTATTTTCATATATAAAAATTAGCCATCGGGGCCAGTCGTGGCACAGTGGTACAGACGTGTGACTTCAAATGACTAGTTGTGGGTTCGATTCCCACTTTACCCCCCCACACTATTCATCAATATATTTTACATTTTTAAAATGTAAAATATATTTTTATATTGATTTCGAGTACAACATTTTATAATTATTCAAATAATATACAGACATTAAGTATAGCCGCACACTCGTGGACAAGAGAGTAAAGCCTTTTGGTCAATTAACGTATACGTAGTATATTAACGCTACGTAGTACCTACGTACAAATTTGCCCACGGTAAAATTTTGAAACGCTAATTATGTCTCTTTTAGATAAAATTTTACAAAGCTTTGTTACCTGTTCTTTGTTTCCCGGGTTACACGGAATTCCAATATTTTTTTTATAATTTATTTTTTAAATTTCCCCGCAGATGGTAATGCAATGCAGAGTGCATTTTTGTGACTATGAAAAATGTTTCATATACATATGATATATCTTCACCATATATCTTTTGTGATGACCATATACCAGTGGCACGCACGTGTTACTGTAAGCGACTGGTTGTGGGTTCGATTCCCACTCGACGAGTGGAATAATTTAATTTTTCCATTCTCTTCGCTCTGGTATCGAGGCAAAGCGAGGAAAGTGGGGAACGGAGCTTAACACTAGGTGTCCCTTGCCTACCTTGCTGTGTGCGGGACACTAAAAAAAGGAAAGGAAAGCTAAAAAAAACCTTTTTTCTACATATATCGAAAGTTTTAGTTAGTAAACTATAGTTATAGCAAGAAATAACAGAATTTTAAAGTAGAAATAATAACATTTAATATTGAAAAGTGTATATAGACCCGATCTGTTTTTAATTGCTTGAATGTTTTGTGCCTTTTTTGTGAGTATTTTATTAATCATATTTTAGAATTATATCGTTTCTAATATAGAAAGGAAGTGTACTTTAAATTCCAGTGGACATGACAAGATACTTACTACTTGCTTGCGAAGCATGCAATTTCCCTCACAAAATTGGCTCTTTACCAATTTTCTGTGTTCGATATATTGCGATTTATCATATATTTTGACATTGTATAATGTGGTTGCTTAGAATATATTGACGCGTATTTATATTACAATTTTAGGTGAGATGTTCCATAGCGGTATGTATTCAGAGAATGAATGATGTAATAATAGTAAAAATGACATATAGTATATACCTATTTAAAGGAAAATTGACTGAATGAACTATGAAATATAAATAGATGGGTAATGGCTAAATAAATGACCACAGTGCTTGGTTCTTTATTTCATATGGTTCCACGATGACATCACATGGAAAGTGTCATAATTTGAATTAGTTCTAAGGCACTAAAGACCCGTTGTCGCGTTGTAATTCATTATTTTCATATATCAAAATTAGCCTTTGGGGTCAGTCGTGGCGCGTAACTTCAAGCGAGTGGTTGTGGGTTCGAGTCCCGAGTGGAAATATTTAATATTTACATTTTCTTCGCTCTGGAGGCAAAGCGCGGCATTAAGTTCTGCCACTTAACACGCAACGCCTCCGAATTCGGGGGAAAGTAAGGAATGGAGTGTCTTAACACTAGGTTCCCGCTGCCTACCCTGCTGTGAGCGGGATACAGCGTGAAGCTATAAAGACAAAAGAAAAAAGAGGAAAAAAAAAGTTAGCTAGATAGCTATATATATGCACTCCTTCTATATATAAAAATTACTTTCACTTAAGTGAAATGAAATTAACTGGTCTAAAATCTTTCCTTCCTAAAAATATATAATGATTATATTAATAAAATATTTTAACTCTAACCTTATAAAATACCCGTATACTTACAATCTTAATCCCCGTCCAGTGTGTGTCACAAGCATAAGGGAAGCATGTAACATGTCAAAAAGGAGCTTTAAATATTGCTAGTGACATTTTTAATTCGGCCATTTGCGTGAAGATAAGAGACGAGACGGGTCCAAAGGGTCACAGTCACAAAGGACGACAGTAATGACGTAAACTTTTACCAGATTTTAATTAAAAGCTAATTTTTAAAGTCACAAGCTTGAAAACAGCCTTTGTCAGAATGGTAGAGCTTTAATAAAAGAGTCGTCGCCGTTGCCAAGGTGCGTAGAGATAACAAGTTTTTAGTAACATTTTTATTGGGTGCCAACTTGAAAATTACCTTTTATTGCTTATTTTTTTTTGTCTTGTTTTGTTATTTGAAATGAATATAACAGTATATAATATCTTCAATTTTTGTATGTTGGGTTATTTTTAAAGTTTTTGAAGCTTTTTCTTATTAAAAGGATAGGCAGAGCCTAGTGTCAGTTATGACTGTGTTTTCCGATTTTCGCCTGAATAAGTGGGTTTTAGTGGCGTTGGCTTAAATTTTTCTTTTGCTTTGGCATCGAACCCATAACCACCGTGTCTACAGTCAAACAGTGTCCCATAACACAATGACTTTAATTGGGCTACTTTAGAAGTTTACTACACAAATAACCGTTTTGACAACTTCCAGCAAAGTCTTGCTGGAAATCAGTATTGTAAGTCGACAATGCTGATATTTTATGGTTATCGACGATTCTAAAGTGCTTGTAAAAGCTTATTTGAATAATTAATATTTTTATTTTAAATAATGGTTAGATACTATTAACAGATGTTTAAATTGAATTTAATTATAGTGGGGCTAATCGTGGCGCAGTGGCACAAGCGTGTGACTGTATACGACTGGTTGTGGGTTCGATTCCCACTCAAGGAGTGGAAATATTTGATATTTCCATTTTCTTCGCTCTGGTACTATATCCGCAAAGCGCGACGTTAAGTTCCACCACTTAGCACACAATGCCTCCAAAAATCAGCGAAAAAATGGGGAACAGAGCGTCGTAACACTAGGTTCCCTCTGCCTAACCTGCCGTGTGCGGGATACAGCGTGAAGCTAAAAAAAATATAGTAGAGAAATAAAACTACACAAATAACACGTAAAACATCTTTATTTACAAAATGTATTCACAGTTTAGATCTAAATAATATTATTATTTTATACTCGTTATTTTTATAATTGCTTGTAATGGAACTTTAGTACAATTGAAAATGGAAAGACAATCTATTCTGCATTTCATAATTTACATAGAGGCATAATATTTACATTATTATTTTACAACTAACTTGAATTAATATAGAAATAAATAATAAAACAAAAAAAAATGATTTAAATAAGTTCTTATTTAGTCACTAAATATACACCTTTTCAATGTTTTTGTGGCTTCATGCCGGATCATGTCGGATTCTGATTACCGGATTTATACGAAAAACTCCGTATCAATCCGGTAATTAGACAGAACCTAGTGTTGAAATACTCTGTTTTCGACTTTCCGCGTAAATCTGCTTCCGCTTGAAATCGAGTTATTGCGTATTCAGTGGCGGAACTTAACGCCGCGCTTTGTCTCGATACCAGAGACATAAAAAAGTAATATTTAATCATTCTTCTGAGTGGGAATCGAACCCACAACCATTATGATTACAGTTAAACGCTGTCTAAAGATTTTTTCTATTTTTATCTTACATTTCACCAACTTTTGAAAAAGTAAATAAAATTAAATATCAAAACTCTATATAAACATTACACGTGTATCTGAAACAAAATTGTGATAAAACGAGAGTGTTCATTAGAAACACTGACACCAATGTAATTAATAACGCCGTTACAAACGAGTTATGCGATATTGATGACGATATCGACTTCGCTCTGCAATTTGATTTTCGCTCTTAATACGGTTGTGTGTGTTTTACTTATGTATTGCTAGAAATATATTACATTAATAATGTTTTTTAAGTACTTTAGATGTTAAGAAATTGTTAATTGTTTGTTTTATAAATGGTTCAAACAATTAAGTATGATGTTAATAAATAAAAAGTGGGAAACGGAATGTCTTACACTAGGTTCCCTCTGTCTACTCTGCTGTGTGCGGGATACAGCGTGAAGCTATAAAAATTATATCAATAAATATAAAAGCAGCTTCACGTTTTTTCTGTCACGGCAGGGTAGTCAGAGAGAACCTAGTGTCAAGACACTCTTTTCTCCTTTCCCCACTTAAATTCAAGTCATTGCCTCTGACATTGCATTGCGTTTGTCTTACGTGACAGAGCGGAAAAAAGAAAGTAATCTAAATATAATCCCCGAGTTGGAATCGAACCCACAATCATCAAAACCAATCAAATTTGCAGTTAGACACTGATTCATTGCGCCATGATGGCCTCAATTATTAAAATAAATGCTTTGGTCTACTTAATGCTTTTGCTAGGTATCTTTTATCTAGATTTCTATATAAAGAGCATTACTGCGAAAAGTATGAAAGGTGGAACTCGGCTTACCTACGCCACAGATTAATTCGCGATTTAAATAACTTGAAACAAGGTAGATATGATTAATAAAACAAAAATTCATATTAGAATAACGCGAAAAGGAATTTACAATGTGAATTTCACAAAGTAAACCATTCGGCCTAAATCGAAAATTCCCGCTTTGTTAAAATGTTATATCGACATTTAAAAAATATTACAGCGGCTTATTTATTGATGGATAAAGCAATATAGCTACAGTGTTATTTTTTTGGATCTTTTTAAAAAATCTTTTTTTTTTCTCATGTCAAAACTAAGCAGTTGGCAATGTAATTGGTTGTGGGGTCGATTCCCATTTGACGAAATTAGTATAGATAATCTCTATTTGCTCGCTCTGGTACCTGAGATAAAACGCGGTGTTAAGTTCCGCCAATTAACACGAAATGTTTCGATTTCCGGGCTCCAAGTGCAGAACGGAGTCTCTTGACAATAATTCTCTCTGACTAACCTGCCATACGTGAAAAAGAGTGAACTGCACAAAAAAAAATGATTTAAAAATGTGTATTCAATCTGTTTTATCTATGCCCTGATATAATTAGAAGATATATATGTATATATATATATATATATATATATATATATATATATATATATATATATATATATATATATATATATATATATATATATATATATATATATATATATATATATATATATATATATATATATATATATATATGTATTATATATAGATTTCATTACATTTTTCTTTATCCAGTAACTTAACCTTACGAATTTTCCTAAATATATTTTTTGTTTATCGCTTAATAAATAATATATGTATGAGAATCCTGTGTATAATATAAGATTTTATCTTTTTCCTTATGAAATCTCTCCTTTTCTTCTAAAGAAGCCACTTTGCAAGTCAATTATATTTACAATATTCGTTCTTATAAGGAGAAACACAAAGTACCGTTTATGTTACAGTGTAAAAACATGACGAGTAAAAATAACGTCAAAACACCAAAAGTAACGTTTGATCTTTTCGGTTTTATTTGTCATTCTCTTAGCAAACATTCCCATATCGAAATGCGGTTTATTTAAATTAATGTGCGTGAATGCTGATATTAAAAACAAACCTACGCTTATTTATTCGATATAGCATTTTCGTACCGATGGTCGTATTTTTACAAAGAACACTCAAATATTGAATATGCAAATGTAATTTGCTTCAACAACCAAAATCAACAGTTTCAAATTATAAAAGCCTTTAACTATGCCGATAATTATTCTATTTTAGTGCTGTTGTCTAAACAGCTCGCTATTTAAATTAGATATCATTGTTTATTTTAGCTTCAATAAAGTTTGAAGTGGTTCATTGAAAACGTACTAGGCGCTTCAAAATGATTACAGAATTATGAATTTATGCTTCACTAGCGATCGCTCACGGCTTTGTCTGGTTTCATCTCCTATTTCAACATTTTAGGGGTTGGTTTTTGACAAAAGGACTTACAATTGGTTGCTACATTATTTAAAGTGCCATAAAAAATAAAAAAAAATTACAATATTATTATAATATATAGTACAATAATCATAATTATTTATTTGGATATCATGTTCTAAGTTAATCAGACAATAAGTTTTATAATAATTCGTTTCTTCATAGCTAATTGTTTACTCTCTATTAAGTTAACGCATTTAATGCCTTTACAAATTTCCCGCGGCTTCGTCTTCACGTCATCTGGATATAAATATAATATTATCGTACATTTGTATAAGTTTGTTTTGGAAGTTGGTTAGTGCGAATAATGAATTAAGGGCAAAGTCGGTGAATTTTCTTATAGTTATTGTAAATAGAATGTAGATGTTTGGCTTGATTTGGGAAGCCGCGCTTTGCATGGCCGCTGGACGCTCACCGTTGAGGACGTGGACCACAACTGATGCTGAATCTGTGAAAATATTTAAAATGTTAAGATAAACTTTGCGGAGACCATCATGTCGTAGTGGGGCAGCGTCTGATAGTAAGCGCTGTTGTTGTGGCTTCGATTCCTATTCGGAGGAATGAATGTATTTTAAATATTTTCATTTTTCTGCTCCATTACGTAAAACAAAAACGCGGCTATGAGTTCTGCCATACAAAACGCTATCGAATTTTGATCGTTAGTAGAGAACGGAGTGTCTGGACACTACATTGTTCCTGACTACCCTGCTGCAATAAGCGTGACAGCTTCACTAAGATACAAAAAATAAATAAATATACAATATACAATGCAATGATGAAAAAGTCCAGGCGTAATATAGGTACTCCATTTTTTAGAACACGTTTCAGTTTAAAAAATGCTTATGTTTGGTTGCGGAACTGTCTATATATTATTTTGGCAGGTTCACGCCTCTCCCCGCTTAGTAAAATAAGAACTCTTATTTAAAATACACCGGGTTATACTTTCCACCCAAATTTGAGACTTAGCGAGTGACGGACAGGCGAAAATATCCTGTGGTAATCCACCAGATGTTTTTTTTGTTTAGCTTCACGCTATGTTCCCCACACATCAGGGTTGGTAGACTGAACCTATTGATAAGACACTCCGTTCATCTTTTTTCTGCCAAATTTTGGAGACATTGCGTGTTAAAGTGGCTGAACGAAACGCCGTGCCTTTTTTTTTATGGAATAAAGGAGGCAAACGAACAGAAGGCCCACCTGGTGTTAAGTCGTACCTTCGCCCATAGACATCCACAACATTAGAGTTGTAGATGCATTGCCAGCCTTAGGGATGTAGGACAGAAGGAGAGAGGAAGGATGGGAATGGTAGGGATAGGGAAAGCTAGCTTACATGCCATCAAACCGGAACACATCTTCAGATATTTGGCGGTTCGTCTTTGACATGATAGTGGTCGCGAGCCAGTCGGAGAACAAATCTCCCACCACCAAGCTACTGGGTTACCCACCTTTTACGGGACGCTGCCCAGCGGCGGAGGGGAATTGTATTCTTAACCCGTCCCCCACGGGTAAAAACTTTACTTAGACACTATAGCGAAGAAAATGGAATATTAAATAATTCAATTCCTCGAGTGGGAATCGAACCTACAATCAGTCTCATTTATAGTTACACTTTGTGCCCCTACGCCACGGCTGGCCTCAATGAATATAAATAACTAAAATCCGAATTGAAATAGAATTCACAACTATCCCGTATACACTAAACGCTGGTCCACTAAGTCACAGAGCTTCGAAGTAAAGCTACTTTAATATGAGTAGCTAAAATATTCCTCTAAGCTTAATTTGAACATATAATTATCCCTAACATCATATTATTTTACTCATATATTATATTTATTTAGTAAAACAACTAATTTAGCGTTAAAACAAGAAAATTGAATATTCTTTACTATTATTTAAAGTTTTTGAAACATAATATTCTACGTTATTTTATATGAAAACTTAATTAAGAGTGCCTTTCTTTGAAAAGAGAAAAGTAATTGTATAAGTCTCAGATTTAGTGTAAATTTTACTTTACAATTATAATTAATAAGCTATTGTAGTGAGACTTAACTTTGAATGTCTTTAATAATTTGAAAGTCTTCTATAATTTTTGGTGTAATAGTTATTATAAAAAATTGAATAGAACTTTCTTATTTTTTTATAAATGTATAATAGTATTGGTATATATAACTCGAAATTTCGTTAACACACTTTGTTCTTCACCGAAGACACATTCTATTATTGAGAGGCGTATCTTTGAGAGATTGAAGAAATGAAATTAAACATAATTCTTTTTTAAGAAAACGTATATGAATTTCGAGCGCAATGGGATTCGGACCCGCGCCTCGTGTAAACCGGCCAAGCGCTCTAACCACTAAGCTATCAGGTATAGGTTTCCCAAGTGTGTAAATAACACTTTAAAAAAATAAAAATACACATATTAATTTCTCTAAATATGCATCACTTATACAGTCTCACAGTGTCTCACTGCGTCACGATTTTTATATCTACCTTATTACGTTATTAGAACTGTATGTTTTGTTTTTATGTTATTAATATTATATTGCTAAAGTCGTCGTGATGCAGTGGGACACCATCTGACTGTAACTGCGATTGGTTGCGTAGATTCGATTTCCACTCAGTTAAATAATCATAATTTAATTACTATCATTTCTCCATTTCTGTTATATACGATAAAACGCAGGGTTGAGTTCCGCTTGATTGGCCCCGCGTTTTTATACACAATATCTCGATTTCGGGCTGAAAGTAAAGAACGGAGATATCTTGACACTAAGGTTCTCTCTGTCTACCCTGGTGGGGGTGAAGCTTAAGGGTGGTTATTTAGACAAATTGATTAGCCCTTACAAATAAGGTTACAAATTCATCTCTTTATCATATTAGTAGAGATTAATTATTTACTAAATTAATAACATATAACTGACTCACCTGAACTGCTAGGTGCACAAGTATAATTCCCCGAGTCTCTAGGCGACGCTCTCGCTATAAGGAGGCGGCTGGTCCGCGTACGCTGTTCAGTTTCAACGCTGATGCCGCCGCGCTGTGCGTAGTTAACCACATTCGCACCACGATACCAGTATATAAAGCTGGGGACAGAACTATTTTATACGTTGTTTATGAAAGAAAGTAATTAAACCCATTAAATTATAATTATTAATTTTTTAGAATATATTTGAATAATTGAAGAACATATTTCAGTTTCAACATACAGTTTAGTGGTTGAAGTTATTGAATTATGTAGCTTCCAAAAGTTGCAGCTTCAAATCTTACGTTGTTCAATTTTTATACGAAAGTTTTGTATTTTATGATACATCTTACAGTAATTTTATGTACAAGCGTTTAAAGCAAGGATAAGCAACTTGTAACCCTCGTTTAATAATTTTCTGCAGTCGACCAAGAGTTTATATATTTATAAAAAGATATGCTCCCGCTACTTTCATTAAATAATACATGTGTATTTGGCAAAACATGTGTATTTGGTCCACCAAAAAGTTTCAAAAATTGGACCGTCTCATTTTTAAAAAAGTTGCTCGCTTCCTCTGATTTAAAGCATTTTTACATAAAAAATATTATTATCACCATTTTAAGTTTTTTAACCAATATTCCTCACATTTTTAAAATCTTTAATTAAGTATTTTATTTAAAATTTTTCTTCTCCCCATATTTTCTCTTTTTAAATTCCGTCTTAACTAATTATAAACATGCAATCTATGTATACGAATATTAAGCTAATATTACCTGGGCGGGTCGGGCGCGTGTCTAGCAATGCAGGTAAGGTTAATATCAGAGCCGGCACGGACAAATAGCTCTGGCCCCGACAGAATCTCTGCTTTTGAAACTGCAATTAAAATGCTTATGATAACCCAGTTAGTATTAAAGTGTGTAAAACAAAGTTGCTACGTTTGTCATTTGCTTTATCGAATATGTGATTGTTTGACTTCAGTTGTTATTAGTCTTTTTGAATTTATTTCGATTTGGTTAACGACTAGATGAACTATAGGAATATAGGAATAGATTTGACTCTAACTTGAACTTTTAAAATATTACGGTTTTGATAGTATTTGATATAGAGATATTTAGATATAACCATAATTGAAATTTATTAAAATTACAAACTTCTTTAAAGTAGGTTTTGAAAATAATATAATTCCACGATGAATATTGAACTGAAAGTTTTACTTCTACTTTACCCACTGATAATACAAAAGGGAAAAACTAATGACAAAAGTTTTGTCTTAAAATATAATTGTAAAAATATATATATTATTTTTTTATACCAATCGGGAAAACAAACAGGGTTGGCAATATATAAAATTAGTTCATAAATACAAAATATTAGACAATTAAGTTAACTTTTTTCTCAGCTTTATATCTTTTACGCTTGGCTGAGTAGTTGCGTCAAGACATCCTCCACGTTTCACCCAAAATCGGGACATTTGAGTGTCTCTATGAGTGGCAGAACGTAACGCCCCGCTTTGTCTTCGGTATCAGAGCGAAAAGATGAAAATATAAACATAATCTTTTCCACCAACGGAAATCGAACCCACAATCATTGATTTTATAGTCAGGCACTGTCCGACTAAGCCACGATGGTCTCAAATTTTATTAAAATAAATTTTCAAACATGAGGATGAATAATACCAAAAGAAAGTCAATAAATATAAAATTAACCACTCAAATACTTGTATTGTGTATTGTGAGAAAGAAATTATTAATTTCTTAATTTTAAAGGTGCTAAAACATAATTTCATATTATAATTCCTCAAGAGTACGTTTAAGGGATAATTGATGAGTTATTGTATTACTAAATCGAATCAGAGCGAGGGTCTATTACACTGTTATATTGATACGCTTCCAATTTTCCAGCTTCGATATTCTAATATTGTTCTAACACTTGTCATTTTCTTATTAATAGTATGTCGCTTATATATTTTAATAGTTAATTTAATAAAATATTAACATACTACGTGAGGGTGATCGCTTGACTATTATTGCCATGGTTGTGGGTTCGATTCCCACTCGGGCATATGATTATATATGATTATATCGTTTCTCCGCCCTAGAACGGTAAACTAACACTAAGCATGGCGTTCAGTTCTGTCACTTTACACGTGAGGTAAAATTTTTTATTTTTTATTTTTACACGTGATGTCTCGATTTCGACTTCTCTCTGACTGCCATGCTATACGAGAAAAAGTTTGACGCTGCTTTCGTTAAAAGTAGAAATTACAATAAAGATTTACTTGTAAATTGTAAAACACAGTACACGTTAAGTTTTCTCAGTCAATTTCACTACGTGAGAAAACACGAAGCTGATTTTCTCGTGTCACAAAATGTTTAAAGACAGGCTGATGATTTGAATTACATGAAACGTATTATTACCCACAAAAATACACCAAACTAAAATTTATTTTCAATGAATAATTAAAATGATTAATAAATATTGCAAATCAAAAGCAGCTCGTTAAATTCAAATTAATTTAAATTTATGTTCATTTATAATGAAGTGTATTTAATATTAATTTATCTGAAACAAAAAGCAACGAAAACCTTTTTAGACACAATATTGGTTGTGCATAATAAAATTACCAATATTTAGACAATTTCTCATTATAAATTCGATTCGCCGAATTTTATTCCAAAGCTTTCGTATTTTCTTGGGAAACATGATCTGTTATAGCTTCTTAAATTAAGATTTTTTACTAAATCATTTTTGTTATTATGTTTATTTTAAGATGGCGACTCGTGTACGCAGCGAAATTTGAACCCGTTCCTATTTGACACCGTCCAAGCGCTCCGATCGCTAAGCCTACCCTATTAAACACGCATCCAAGAGGCGCAGGTTCTAATCCAGTTGTGTTAAATGTTTATACGTTTTCTAAAAATATTTTAAATTACCTAAACATGTGAGTATCACTTTCAAAATGTTGAAAAAACTTCTATTACAATTAATTTATCTTATTATATAATTATATCACATATTGAAAAATAAGTAAAAGATCTTAGCTCTACGTTACTGTCAGGCTGTAACGTATGGTTTGGATCTCAGTAGCCAAAGAGCCGAGGCTAATTTATAGACCGTTTATTTTGAAAGTGGTGTAAGTCCATTTTCTTTTGTTTTGAGAAAATTAAAGGTACTATATTTGTTGATTTAAAAGTACAAGCAAATTATATGAAGTCTGGAATTGTGTCTATTGTTTTATCAACATTTAATTTGTTTATATAAATTTGTTTTTGGCTAATTAGACTACGATAACACATTTTTTGTGTTGTAAATGGACTTACACCACGTTCAAAATTAGACAATTGTAAAAATCGTTTAATTTCAATTTTGAAAAATCAAATATTGCTTTAAATATAATTCATTCTAATATAATTTTGTTTACAAATGCGCATAACAATATATACAATTTTATTTTAGACGCCAATTACATTGTCGCAATTACAAGATTCTGATACATAATAATGATTACAAGAATTTACTTATTCTCTGCATGTGGTAGTGTTTCAAAATATGCATGATGCACCGGTGGTATATAGGGTAGTAGCTGCTTCATATCTTTATATTTTTCATACGTAATAAAGGTTCCAGGGCGACTTTTTCAAATTTTAACGGTCTTCCAGGACGTAGGGTAATAAATTGATAATTTAATATATTCCTATTCCCCAGTAGTACTTGCTTTACCTCTGATACCGGAGCGAATGAAATGGAAATATTAAATATTTCCACTCCTCGAGTGAAATCGAACCTGCAACCAGTCGCCTTGCAGTCACACTTTGTGCCACTGCGCCACGGTTGGCCCTAAATATAATTTAAAAAAATATTATTTATTTTTTATTTGACAGTTGGGGTATCTCACATTCGGCATAAGTATTCCTATCATTGCTCTCCATATACTATGCAACTTTTAAAAATTAACAATCTTATATTCATTATAAGTCTAAAAGTAGGTTGAAACATACTTTGTAATTCACTTATACACCAAAGTAAACGTGAATGCTACAACCCTCTTAGCTGTAAACGCTCCCCTGTTTGTTAAATGCAAATAGGGCCCAAAGTACTTGAAGTAGACTAAAGCCAGTGATTAAGAAGACTGGAAGTTGCTAACCGACACATTTTTGTTTTGGAGTACAGTTAAGCTTTTGTAAGCAGTTTGTACTTGATGTAATCGCTTTACTATAACACTAAAGTGGTAGGAACATTGTTATCATCTGAACTGAGCGACGAAAGGGCTTTGGTTAAATAAATAATGATTTTTCAAGACATTTATAGCTTCTTTGCCATTCTGTTAAGTTTATTTAAAATAAAGCTTGAAGAATCATGGGTGGGGAACATGTCTTTTAGGTATATTTTCGTTTTTTAGTTCAGTTAGAGAAAAACGGTATTGAAATGCATTACCAAGCACACAGTGTCTTGTGTATACTGTTTTCTATTTTTATTTAGTGCAATTGCTGAATGCGTATGAAGATAAAAAAAAAAACATATGTAACACCTCTAGGTATGATTTTTACCCTACTCTAAATACTATTTTAATGGGAGAGAGTCTATCCTAAAAAAATACAATAACAATCAGACTATAATTTAACAATTCCTATCCATTAACCAAAGTTTTCAACAAATACTTAACTTATTACTTCCTAGCTGTCACAGCATATAATTTATTTGCCAAGTCATAAATAAAATATACCGTAATGCCACAATAACTTACCTACAACGGTAAGCCAGAATGACAAACTGATTTTCGGCTCAGTGGACACTTGGCATTCGTAAGCACCAGAGTCTCTAGGCTGGGCGTGTGCCACCCGCAGCGTCCACTCGTCCGAGCCGTCTGTGTGTAGCGCGGCGAAACGCGCGTCGCTACTGTACGTGTGAACGCCTACTGTGAGAATATGTAGGTCCCTTTTGCGTATCCATGATACCTGAAACAATAATATATTTGTAATATTTACGTTTTTATTTTTTTTATCTATTTACTTTTATGCTCTACGGGCATGTGTCTTTTATTAACATGTACATTTTACATTTTTATTTTCTTGTTACATTACTATCTATTTTTCTAAAAGTCCAAGTGTTTTTGTGTCTTAAACTTATTATATTATATACTTAATGTTCCATCATAAGGTTGTGGGAGGATTTTTTTTTTATATTTCAATGATAAACGCGGTATGGAATTGTGGTGTGCGTGTCCTTTTTTGGTCTTGTCTTTTTTTTATTTAATTACTTTTTAAAGCAATATATGGGAAGACGGCTAACTGTAAGCGCGATAGTTATGGGTTCGATTTAATCTTGGGTAATATTCTCTCAACTTAGCTTGATTGTTGAAAGAGTGAGGCTGCTCTTGTATTACATTTATGTTAGAAATTTTGACCTAAATTTGGACGCCCACGATAAGACTATAAATTGAAACTTATTCAATAAACAGAAGTTTCCTTATAGCCATGCAAAATATATTTTTTAAGTATTTTCTCGTCATCCTGACAAGAAAATCCGAATCACGCTAAATATTGTGTTGTCATGGGTCAGGGCATGAGTAAAAATTTCCAAGTACATCAAATGATGACGTCATTGTATCAATGTACGAAAACTTCCAATCTTATGATATCATCCATACTTATATTATAAATGCAAAAGTCTGTTTGTCTGTCACGCTTTCACGGCTATGAAATTTTGAATGAAAGTAGTAAATAATCCAGAGTCAAACATAGGCAACTTATGTTTATTAAAATCAACCTTTAAATTTTTGAAATAGGGGATGAAAATTTATATGAAAAATCTTAACCGCTGACCGATTGTAATGAATTTTGGAATATATTTAGTTGATAATCCAAGGATAAACATATGCTGCTTTATTTTTCAAAAACCCACCCCCGAGGGTTGCTATATAACGAAAAATTTAGGTAGTTCACGCGGTGAAGCCGCTAGAATAATATAAAAACATTAATATTTACCGACAAAAACACCATTACTTGTAAACGAAATCGAGCTATACAAAAAAAATATACCGATAATATACCAAGGAGTAGGCTTTAAATTTTTATGACCAGTAGCAGTATTAGAGCTTGAGAGTTCTTTGTAACATCATTAACCTTACAGAGGTATACAATATAAACCCTCTTAAAAGCCGATTTGTGGTTTATCGAATCGGATGTAATGGTTGAGTGTACCCATCGTTTGTTTTCGCATCACTTACTTCAAAGCATACCTGATTTTGATGTTCAGAAATAGGTTTATTAAAAAAATATTGAGGCCATCGGAGCGTAGTGGGAAAATTTCTGACTGCAGTCGTGATTGGTTGTGTGTTCGATTTCCACTCGGTAAGATGATCATAATTTATTATTTTTATTTTATTTTTATATTAATATGTTATTTTAAATAGACAAGATGTTATATTATTTTAAAGAGACAGTTGTGGGTTCGATTCTTGATCGAGGAGTGGAAATATAATAACATTTCCATTTTCTTCGGTCTGGTGTTGAAGCATAGCGTGGTGTTAAATTCCAACACTTAATAAGCAATGCCTCTAGAAGAATGGGCAGGAAGCTAACAACATCATTTTTATATTATTTCTATTTCTCCGCTCAGCATTCTGACCCCTTAATCTACATGAAATGTCTCGAATACGAGTGGTAAGTGGAGAATGATGTGTTCTCGAACACTAGGTTCTCGAGAAAAAGTAAAACCTAGAAAAATATATTATGTAAGACATTTTTTTGTAGAATTTAAAAAGGTCTTTCGTTCTTATAAAGATTCATAAGTAAAAATATGTTTTTTTGTAAAAAGTTGCTGAATTATTTTACTTTGGCAGAATTTTTGAATTAGAACACTACTAAATCATATTGGCTTGAGACGAACGTTTTCCTTGTGATAAACATAAGCGTTTTTCTTTTAAAAGTAATTAAATAGTAAAGACTAATTTTTAGGCTATCGTGGCACATTGAGAGGCTGTCTGACTGTAAACGTAATTGGTTGTGGGTTTGATTCTCAGTCGAGAAAATTATTATATTTAAATTTCTTTGCTCTGATATACAACGTGCGGCGTTGAATTCTGTCACCTAACCTGCAATGTCTCGATTTCGGGTATAAAGTAAAGGTCCGAATATCCTAGCAACAGATTTTCTATGACTACCCTATTATGTGGCAAAGCAAAATCAAAAATATTAAACCGTTTCAAAAACACGTTACGTTTCCTCTGTTTAATATACGATAATATATGTGTTAGGCAAATATAATATCCACAGAAATAATATTTAAATATGCATAAAAATCACTCACCCGCTTTCCTTTCAAATAAAAGATTGACAGATCATTGTCATAAGGTGTCTTTTACAAAATATAAAAGTACAATAAATTTCATTCCTCACAAAGAGCCTCGACAAGGGCATCTGACAAATATTTAGATAAAGAATACTTAACGACGACGCTGAAACAAAACATTTGAAGGTATTTGTACGAAGATCATAATAATAAATCTTCTCCCATTTGGATTACAGCATGTTTTGCCAAACGAGTGTTTTAATTGCATTCTAGCATTTTATTGTTTACTCAATTACAATGAACGTTCGTAAATTATCATTTTGTTGCTTGTTTATTGGTTTTTTGGGACTGAAATAGCGCGATAAATGCTTATTACTTAACAAGATTTAGGAAATGTTCAAGATAAATTGGGTATTTATCATGTTTGTTATCAAGAATATTTAACTAAAGAGCTGTTACAAATTTAAACCAACAACAAAACTGTTTAACATGAAATAGACAAAAGTTTTTGCAGAGGTTTTATTAGTTCCACTTTAATTAAGGATTAATTATTTCTAATAAACTGTCATATCTATTTAACAATTTAAATTATATTAAATATTATATACATATTTCATACAAGTTCATAAGTACTAGAGGCCCGCTCAAGGCTTCGCCCGCGTGAACTACACAACTATAGCTGCTTAGTAGTTTCGACGGCTTGTGTTGTCGTTAAGTTAAGCGGTTTATAGTTTTTATACACTTTTTATACCCTATTTTAGTCCCTTAAAGGATCATTTAAAAAAAATAGGGAGACTATATTGTATCTCGCGAAATCAACTGTCTTCCTGACAAAAATATTTTAAATCAGTCAAGCGATTTCGATTTCATTTATTACAAACTCTCATCTCCTATCCCAACTTTTCAGATATACATTTTTTTTTACATTTTTCTATTCTGATCCTGAGTCTTTAACCATTTCCATTCTTAATTTCAATAAAAATAGCCTTTATTTCAATTAAATTTCAATAGAGTAGCCGTAAAAGCGAAACAGATTCACATACATACAGATTATTACAATTAATATAATGTATCTTCTGTCCTAATTTATTCACCATTTAATTGTATTTAAACTTTAACATTTAAAGCTATAAAGCCTAGATCATAGAAAACAACAGTATTAACTTACGTCACTTGTACCAGAAGGGACTTGAATTTATGGCACACAGGCTGCATTCGCTTGTAATATATATAGTGACGTTTAGTCTGGGGTCTGTCGTTATGGCGTCGTACGATTAACTAATAGTGTTTGCCGCAATAAAACCATTGAATTACAGCGCTCTTGTAGTAAACGGTGTTGTATGGCCTTATCTTAATTATAGTGAGAGGAATTCTAATTGTTACTTTCTTTCAACTAAAATAACTTTTTAAAGTGTTATTCCCACACATAGGTGAAAATAAAATATTTAAACATTATTGCTAAAATCATATTTCAGCTCTTTTGTTATGAATAATATTTTAATAATAAAAAAATAAAATAAAAATAGCAACCAAAGATTAGTAAGAGAGAATGCTATTTAAAAAAAATTAGAAATAATCTTTTTGCGAAGCATAAATTTGTAAAAATTTGTATACAAAAATGCTAACAACAATATTAAGAGTATGTAAGAATCAAGCGTTTTAAAATTTCCTATATTTCCCGTTATATTATTTTTTCTAAAATTGCTTTTTAACTTTACATAAATATTGCTTATGGAAAATAATAAATAAATGGGGTATGTTAATCTAAGCGAGCGTGATGCAATTTATTACACAGACAATCTATTATACAGATTCGCTTTACCAATAAAATTATTTTGTTATGAATGAAAATTGCATCAGTAGAATTTTTATTGATTTTTGATTTTATTTATTTAAGATATAATGATTTAGTCATAAAATGAATGTATCCTATTTTATATATATTAAGTTATTGCCATTAAACGAAACTAGTCTTTTTTATGGCATTATATGTCATAATATTTCAGTAAGTAAGCTCAGCATAAAGGAAAATTTAAAAAGTTTTTCGAATAGGGATTCAAACTGGTGCTACTTTGGCTGTCAGATGAATTAGCAAGGACAGTTTCCAAGAGACGTGGGTTCATATCCCGCTTCGATCAATTTTCTCAAAATTATTTAAAATTTATAGTTTTAGTACTAACAGCTAAACTTCTAGTGGCATTGACGATTCAACCATTACAACTTGTATATACACGATATAGAAATACGTATTTGGCGTTCCAAATGTGTGGCGTTCCAAAAGTGTATTTCTAAACTAACGTCCCAGCCAATGTTTTACTAAATACTAACATCCAACACTGTGCTCCAACAATATTTATTGCTATTTTGTTCATCGTGAAAGACCACCGTGGCGTAGTGGGACAGCGACTGACTCTAAACGACAACGGTCGCGGAGTCGATTCTTACTAGGGAAAATGACTGCATTTTAAACTAGCTATAACTATTACGTCTTTTCTTCCACCTTCCATATAATTTAAATTGTTGTATTTTTTTAATGATGTACCAATTGAAATAAAATAAATCACCAAAAGTAATACAAAGGGCCAGTAAGTATATACTCTTGTATAGACTAATTCTGGGATAAACAAAAGTTTTTCTAGGCTTCTATTACATTGATAATATCCCTCAGTAATCCCTCTCATTTATCCTCCATGTACAGACAGCGATCAGTTACATTTTAACATATAAGTACTATATATGTAATTTGTACCTAAGACAAAACGCGGGGTTAAGTTTATTTAACACATAATGTCTCCATTTCGGGTGGAGTGTTTTGACACTAGATTCTCTCTAACTGTCCGGAATAAAGCTTAAAGCTGCTATTTATTATTATTTTACCAAAACGTAGGCCTTTATACATCATTCCAGTCTGACGGTTTCAAATGTAATTTACAAATAAAAGAGCGTCACCCTCCCCGTCACACAGGAAATTTTCCTGGTTGCAGCAGTTTCCTTTCGGCAAATTTGGGAGCGTCGATGCGGAACAATGTGGGGGCAGCGCCGCAATTAAATACAGTAATAGCGTGGCACAGTATTATAATACCTTAATGTCATATTAAACACAATTTACGAACATTGTAAGAAAATAGAAGTTATATAAAGTGATATTAAGGGGTAGCGAATTGTATGGGGCCAGTCGTGGCGCAGTGGCACTAAGTTCAATTCCCACTCGAGGAATGCAAATATTTAATATTTAAATTTTCTTCGCTCTGGTGTCGAGATAAAGTGCGGCGTTAAGTTCCGCCACTTAACACGCAATGCCTCCAAATTTGGCGGTAAGTGGAGAACGGAGTGTCCGGATTGTACGTACAGTTCTTACGGTTTTGAAACCTAGTCGAGGGAATGAGCAAGTGAAAAAATATATATTTTATTTTGCTTGAAAAGTAATGGATCAATCAAAAATATTTCGAATTCTAGAATTCGAATTGTTCCATCCCAGGATGAAGCATTTTTTGGACAATTAAGGACAAAAATTTACAACAGATTTAATATACAACGTACAACGTTCAAAATGTAAAAAAAGTATCTATTTCACCTTTTTCAGACGCAAATCAACTTCTCTAATAAAGTTTCTTAAAAAATCGGAAAACCAAAGAACTGTGCGTAGCCTTTACGCGAAATTCAGAAGAGGCACAAAGATAAAAAAATCCAATTTACGAATATTATAAGAAGTTAGCATATAAAGAATATAGAATGATTAATTTGTTACTGAGCCATGAAAATTTCCATAAGTAAGCCCTTGTAAGTAATTACATTATACATCTAATAATATATACAATTTCAGTAAAATTGGAGTATCTGTTTGTAATACTTACCTATTATAAAAGTGAAAGTACAAAGTCACAAATGTTACTTGATCACGCCCAATCTATTAAATCAATTTGAATGAAATTTGGTATAGAGGTAGCCTAGAGACTGAGAAAGGGCATAGACTTTTAATCTGAAAAACGCATTGTAAAGGATTGAAATAGGGGATTAAATTTTGAAAAAGGAAAGCACGGGCGAAGTCGCGTGCGGACCGCTAGTATACTCGTTTTGAGAATAAAAAATTGGGATTTACGATCATAACCAAAGGAAGAATTTAATATTTTACATATATATACTAATAAATAAAGTGGAGTGTCTGTTTGTAATATTAAAATAACCGCTTTTTACTAAACACAGATATACATGATACAAATACCAGAAAAAATATTTTTATCTGTCTGTCTGTTTGTTCCGGCAAATCTCTTGAAGAGGCTGGACTGGTTGTGACGGGACTTTCACTAGCAGATATCAGTTGTAATAATGAGTAACTTAGGCTACTTTTATTTTAGAATTAAATATTTTATTTAATCCACGCGGACGAAGTCGCGAGAATAGTAAAATTTAGAACTATTTAATCTATTTAATTTTCAGTCACTATTTTATTTTAGCTTAACTCGTTTGTTTACTTTTTAGAATTAGGATCATAAGTCTCTCTTAAGACTAGAGATTATTTAGAGTTGTCGATATGACTAATTTCTGACGGAAAGCGAAAAAGACAGTGACTCGGCACTAGGCTCTCAATACTACTCTGCTTTACAGGAAAAGATGTAGTACTGCAAAAAAAACATGTCAAATTGATACGAAAAAAATATTAAGACAATACGAATATAAAACTGAAAAGGTAGCAAAGAAAAAGAAACTGAATCTGGGCTAGGCACTAAAGATTTACTTAATATTTCAGAGATGAAACAAATTGCCAGACTGAAAAATGAAGTAAAGATTAAAATCGGGCTTAGTAAATGCTCTTATTTAACCAGACCATTCCCGAAATGGGATCATTACTCAAAGAAGATGTTTAAGTAAATAATGGCCGGGAGCTTCGACGAAAAATGACGTTATTTTTACAGCATTCTATGCAAAGGGCAGTGCTCATCAAATACGTTTTACACGAAAATGCATTAAAACGAATTTAAGTAGACGGAGTGCTTAAACAAAGCGCTTGTTAAACTGTATTTGAATATAACTTTTTTAGTTTGAATTCACTTTTGGAAGCTTAACCTGAATTCTTTTAATATAAATGTACGAATATATATTTATTTATTTAAACTCTTTATTACACCAAATATAAAAAAAAGATATCATAACAAGTAATATAAATAGAGAAAATACAGTGTGTGGTGTAAAGGCGGCCTTATCACCTCACAGGTGACCACTACCAGGCAACCCTCACCGTGAAAGAAATCATAAAATAATATGAATTAGGTCGGTGTACATAGTAAATGAAAAGTAACTTAAAATTTACTTAGAGTATGTATAAATTTCTATGTAACCACGATTCTCAAATGACATCTTATTTTAGGAACTTAACCAAATGAATAATGAAAAACTGTTTTATCTACAATTTGTTTTGCTAATAAAATACACACATTGCTTATGTCATTGGACAATGGACATACATTTGTTAAGTTGTCGAGTCAAATGTAATAAATAGTACAATTTTAAAGATAAATTATCATCTGCAACGATAACTTACCAAATGTTTCTAAGTAAAGAAATAAAACTATGATATAGAAATTTAAAGAAGATTTTCCTAAGTGTGGAATAAATAACACTTTAAAAATATTTAAAAGTAAAACTGCGTTATAGGTGGATTTAAAGTATAATTATTCTACTTTAAATCCAACTATAACGCAGCTGGGAAAACCTAGTATCAAGACACTATTCCCGAAATTGAGACAGAGGTGAGAAAGTGGAAAATCACATATATAATCTTTTAGGCGAGTGGGAATCGAACCCACCCACCCTCGAGTTTACAGTCATACGCTGACCCACTACGCTACGATAGCCTTCTAACTTACAAAAGATTAATATATCTTAATGATAAATCAATATTTCATAGTTTAGACTTCGAAAAGAGCATTAAATCAATTGGCTTGAAATCCGTTTCAACGTTTGTTTCTGCCGTTGAATTACGCAACCCCGCCGCGAGCGTTTCGATTAACAGAAAACACTGAGCTCGGCAAATAGTCATAACCTTTGTACAAGCTCTATTTTAATTATAATTACATTATATCCCTTATGGAGTAACAATATTATGAATAATTAATTTTTGATCTTCTGAAATATTTGTATGTAATCTTTATAGATACTATAGTGGCCTACTTAATTTAAGGTACTTCAAGTCCCACGAGGAACACCTACATAATATAATTTTCTCTTTATAAAATTTTTGGTTGTGATTCTGTCTCCATCACTAATTATAGAATGAGGTCGTCAATTTAATAACGAATTACTAAAAGAAAGTAATGTAATTTTAAGGTACGATATTAATTAATTAGATAATAATTGCGTCAAACGTTTTCTTACTTAAAACAGGTTAGGCAGAGAGAATCATGTTAAGATACTCCCTTGACTATATATTACCGATTTTTATAGCTATTACTGTAATACTGTAGTACTAAGTATGTAAGGAATATACGTACATATCTATCGCAACTAAGTATTATTGAAATTTAAATATTACTCAACTGTACAAGCTTGAACGATGAAGCGCTTCGTCATAAAAGTTGGATAACGCATACAGTTTATTTGGAATAGACAAGGATCAGATCAGTTAAACAAAAAAAAGAAGTAACGTAATTGTTCAATTACAATAAAAAAACGTTAATTTTTTTAATTGATGAAAAGATAAATTATAAAAAGATATATTTAGATTTTTAACTTTAAAGCTACTTAGCATTAAGTTAGCGAGGCTTATTTGTACGTTTCTTTATGCAAATCGAGTGCTGCTTGATGGACATCAACTGGAATTGAGGTTGAACTGATCGTTCGACGAACAAGCCATTGACAATTTTGACACGGTACAGAGCTACGTATGAAAGACCTAGAGAAAACTCTCTGACACTAAATATAATTTTATTCAAAAAATCTTTTTTGGGGTTGAAATACGGAAAGGAAATAGTAGTTTACGCGGCAAAGTCCCCAGTATATAATATACACATGTATGTTTATAGCAGGCAATAAATTTGAACGCAAAATCTCACGGTAAACAACTAATAATATTATTAAGAAAAGAAAATTTCTTTACAAAGGGTCTAGACACAGTTCAGCCTAATTCCTGTAAGCGTATTAACTTTACCATCTGAAGCTCTAATTGTGTATGTAGTATTTAAATATTATAATAAGTTGATTAATAAAGACCTTTTATTTACTAAGTTCAATTAAAATTAAAATTTTTAGCTTCAAACAGCTGGGTCCCACACACAGCATGGTAGGCAGAGGGAACCTAGTGTTCCTCTCTTTCCGCCAAATTCGGAGGCATTGCGCGTTAAGTGGCGGAACATAACGCCGCGCTTTGTCTCGACACCAGAGCGAAGAAAATGGAAATATTAAATCGAACCCACAACCAGTCGCTTAACAGGCACACTCTGTGCCTCTGCGCCACGACTGGCCCCAAATATTTTCTTAATTAGTATTTTAGTCAAATTATAAGAACAAACTATATAATTAAAAAATATTAATATATTTTATGATATTAAAAAAAACTATATAAAATACATAAATAGATAGATATCAATTCAATTTGAAATCAACATCTATTAACGTGCGGTTTTCTCGCCGGCCTCATATGTGATGTAAATCGGAGTAGCCACAGGTAATACTAGCATATTCAGTGCAACAGCTTAATGTTGTACATACTATATATGCATGGGAAATATTGTTTATTTAATCAATTCTGTTTAGCCTTTACCTGTTCTGTTTCTGTTTGCTTTGGAGTATTTTTTTAATGGCCAACTATCCATGTTAATATCTTTTTTTATAGGAAGCACAGAAGCGTTCGTGTCACTTTGGTGATTGGTAAACACCGACCCCGTATAACACCAGAGGAGCTGTAAGTGTTGCCGGATAATATTATAAGTGAGAGAATCTGTCTGTATGTCTGTCTGTTTGTTACACTTTTATGGCTAATCTGTTAAATATTTGAAGACATCAAACATAAGTTACATTTACTTTAAACACTATAAAATGTTATTTACACACTTAAGAAATTGCAAAAGTTACATTTTTTTTAAAAAATATCCCTTAAGTAAATAGGGAAGTAAAATTTGTATTAAAACCAAACTGCTTAACCGTTTTCGATTAATTTTCGTAGTTAGATGAGGTAAAGTCAAATATAGGTTACGTATTTTTTACAAAAACGTTTCCCTAATGTACTGAAATAGGGCATGAAAAGTGTGAAGGACTCTGATATTAGAGGTAAAGCGCGGCGTTAAGTTAACACGCAATGCCTCTGAATTCGGCGGAAAGTGGGAAACGGAGTGTCTTAACACTAGGATTCCTCTACATACCCTGCTGTGTGCGGGATACAGCATGAAGTTAAAAAAAAGGATTAACTAAATATTTTTGTTCGAGAAACATAATCGAAATTATACTATTGAAGGAAATATGAAATCCTACCCATCTTACTCACAAGCCTATCATTACGGAGTAAAGCGTATATTTGATATATTTTTTCTGTCTCAAGTTCACCTCTATGCGGATTTATGAAGCATGCTATCGATCTCACGGATATTGTGTTTTGATCTGGTTAAGCCCAACTCGGCTTTGAGTTCCAGTATCTTACAAGAAACGTCTCAACAGAGCCAGAATAGAAGGATTATTTGATTTGTAGGCTCGCTTTGTCGAAACGAAACGAGATTCCAAAAAATATATATATGTTTACATATTGAGTTGATTTTTTATATAAAAAATTGAAATGGGCCAGTCGTGGCCCAGTGGCAAAAGTGTGTGACTGTAAACGACTGGTTGTGGGTTCGATTCCCACTCGAGGAGTGGAAATTATATTTCCATTTTCTTCGCTCTGGTGTCGAGGTAAAGCGCGACGTTAAGTTCCGCCACTTAACACGCAAGCCTCCGAATCGGCGGAAAGTAGTGAACGGAGTGTCTTAACACTAGGTTCCCTCTGCCTACCCTGCTGTGTGCGGGATACAGCGTGAAGCTAAAAAAAAAAAAAAAAAAAAAAAAAAGAAATGTGACATGTCTTTATAGAATCAATTAAACTGTATGTAGAATAAAGTTGTAACTATTATTTCAAAATTACGAGACAGTGTAATTTATAGTAGGTACAAACGACAAAAATATTATATTTAAAGCTAATGAAACATTAATTAAACATATGATTACATAACATGAGAAACGAAACGAAACGTTATGGAAAGTTTAATAGTAAAAAGTAATTATTTCTGTTTATATTTTTTACGAAAGTAATTACACATACTTACGTTTAATATTTTAAACTGTTATTCACACATATAGAAACTTGAAAAAGACATTTTTAGAAAATGTGTTAAAAATTTTCAACGTACTTCAACTTTCAGATCAGAAATGACTAGGAGTAGTAATACTAAGTTATATTAATTCTTAACAAAAAGCTAAAAATCTGACATACCTAAGCATTTGTATTAATAAGTGGCCATCTTTATTATAGATTTAAATAATACGAGTCTTGTATTATGCAATTGCCTTTAAAAGAAAAATATCTTGGACCTTATCAAACCTGCGACCGATATTATAAAATTTCACTTATATATTTTATACCGTTAAAATAATTTATAAGAAACAATGTAATAAGTAATTTTAATCATTATTTAGCTCTAGAATCAGATGTTTTATATTATAATAGTTTGTAATTTGGAAGGCTTTGTTAAAACTAGGTCTGTACTTTTCAACTTATTCATTTGCCGTCCAGAAAAACTGGAAGTAGTATTATGATTAAAAGTACAATATTTTGGCATTTTCTTTGGTTTTCGTAATTATTAGGTGCAAGAGGATTAAAGAGAAATATAGGGCAATCGTGGCGCAGTGGGATAGTGTCTGACTATAGTCATTCGACTCCACGATTCTGGGTTCAATTCCTACGCGTTAGAAAGTTATATTTTGTTTAATTTTACTGGTCTAGTGAATTAGGAGTGTTTTGACACTACGTAGTCTTAGACTGCACCGCTATTTTTATATATTTATGATTTTACTCGTTATTTATATTTTTATTATATTTTAAAATATCCTTTAGTTGAATCATTATATTAAAGTGATTTCTTTAAATACACCAAGCGTTCAAAAGGAACTTAGTCGTAGATTTTTTCAATACTGCAGTTCATTATTATTCAGTTATTTCATATAAAAATAATATATTAATGAAATTTAAATATTTCAAATTAACTATACAGGCAACATTTTCTTCAGTGCGAGAATTATATGCGCAGGCCAAATAAAGAAAATAATATAAAAAACCAAAAAAAACTTTTATGTTGCAGCTCTTCCTTTAAAGCGAAGAAAACTGTTCTTGGCAGCATCGTCTACGCCTTAATTAATTACGATGGGTCTTAAATAATACAGTCCTGGAAAGTGTCATAAGGATAAAGTGTAGTACTTATACGAGGCATAACACGTCTTTTAATTGCAAGGTGTTAAAAAGAAAACCATCGTGGAGCAATGAACCTGGAATTATCATAATTGCATTATTTTCCTTTCTTCGATATGGTAAACAAGACAAAGTGCCACATTGAGATCTACAAGGAAATGGAGAACGGAGTGTCATTAGGTCATAATGTTCTCTCAAACTATCCAGTTATGCAGCAAAAGTTCTTTCTAATAGTCAAAATAAAATAGGTAAGTTTAATTTTCTAGTTCTAAAAGTTCCTAATATTATAGTTAAACTTAAGTTAAGATAATATTTGAGTTCCTAAACTTACAGGAAACGAGAAATAATTGTGTATTTACGCATCCCCATAATGGAAAGGCGAGAAGAATAGTTCAATGTGTTCTATCTTTCGACACATTTAGAAATATTGCGTGTCAATTAGCAGATACCAATGCTTTACAGTTTCTCTATAGCTTTTAAAAATAAAAAAATCTGATATTTCGAGGTAGCCTCAAATTATAATTCTTGTGAATTGTAAAGTATCTAACTAGAAATCGTCATATACCTACTAGTAACTACTTTTCTTTACATTTTATCTCTTTTATAGATCTTTTTAAGGTTTTCATTTTTTTTAACATTTACGACGAAAGTTATTTTTAAGCAGCAATATCATATTAGTATCTCAATTCTATTCATATAAATTTCCATATACATATATACTAATACTAGCGGCCTGCTCGCGGATTCGCCGCGTCAATTACATAACTGTTTCATTACAATCGGCCAAGCGGTTTAGATTTTTCATAGAAACTTTAATCCCCTATTTCAACCATTCACAGATGGATTTTTGAAAAAATAATACCTATGTTTGTTGTTTGTTACCTTGGATTTTTTACTATTTTATTCTAAATTTCATCCAAATCGGACCAGTGAGAAAGCCGTGAAAGCTTGACAGATAAACAGACAGACTTTCGCGTTTATAACATAAAGACGGATACATTTTCATATAAAAAAATTGAAAAATATCCTAAGCCCGTATTTTTGATAGCTGATTCGCATTCCTTTTAAATGGAACACATTATTGACTTGGAAAACGGTTATACAATATTTTTATAAAATAAAAATAAACAAATCGCCACAGCTTTGTTTGGCTTTGTTCCAAATGTACTATTCCGCAAGCCTCGACCCAATTTTCTATACTTTATTCCCGCCAGGCTTTGGCGAACGCTCACGAGACATTTCCTATAGCACTTACGGAAAATCAAATCCTACACAGACTGTAACAAGCGGCCGAAAAGTCACGTTCGATAAATTGGCGGGGGCTAATAGAAATTCTTCCTTTTCATTAATCCTGTTACATATCATCCATAAAGTCTGGGACTTTTTTATTCATATGTAATCCATATTATAAGGGACTTGTATCGTTACTTTATAATAATCTTATTTAGCTATAGCTGTAGCCCGCAATTTCGTTTGCGGGGATTTAATGTTTTCCCAATTAAAATACTTAACGCACTGAACAACTTTTTTTAAGGCGATATACAAATTTCTTTATAGCTTATAGTATAGCTGGCCTTTAATGGTTCTACATCATGAATGTATCATTTAATTATAGTCTAAATTATGTCTAAGTTCTGCCTAAGCTTAAGAGCTATCTATACAACTAAAAACGTTCGTTTATATCAGTCCAGTAGTATCGAAGATGTGAGCACATAAACACATTCTGTTTTTACTGTCAAATTACAGTATAGATTTTTAGTACTTTCAGGCAGACCCTGGCTAACACTAGGATTAATTCCAGGAAGAATAATCTTATTTAGTATTTTAAATTATATTTACTCATACGGAGTTACTGGGAATTTTCGTATGTATGCAAACATTAAAATTGGATATCTAGCTCTGAAATCAAATAAAATATTCCTTTATGTAAGTATATTAGGTCAACCAACTTTATCCATATTTACGCCCCAATCTAATTAATCCAAATGAAACCTATATTCAATCAGCGCCTATTGACCAAAAATTAGTTCTTTTGTCACTTTTTTTGATAATTTGGATGAACTTATCCATAAAATACATTCAGGATTACTGGAATATCGCCGAAATTAAAATTGTATTTGTATATATACATACGTATATGTTTCCAATTTCTTTACAGTACATTAGATGATCTCGTTATTAGAAAACTGTTTCTTTGTTAGTACTATAAAGTACTATAAAGCATTAAGTAAGACATCATATATCGTTATTCTTGTACCTAAGCCTAAGTTTCTAACGCTAGGCTTTTTCTAATACTAACTTTATACGTTCCACTGTCTATACTTGTTTTCTTGTGATACTTTACTAATGATAAGATATCGTAGTAAGCAAGACGAAAACTGCTAAGTCCGAGATCAAAATGTATCTGTAAATTTGTTGAAATGATAATTCCGCGGCACAATTTGCAAAGTTTACAAAATAAACTTTTGTTTTATTCTTGTTTGTTTCATCTAAAGTCTCAGATTACTAAAGTTTATTCATTTTGAAAAGATGACCGACAATTTAATTAATTGTTTTGGTTAAGAAGTTAAATTTGTATTTTAACGTCGGTCATAAATTGACACTTATTATTATTTTTTTATTTGATTCGAGTTTCATAATTACGTTTTAACTCTTTTAAAATATAACTGTGGTATAGTTTAATGTTTAAAAAACACAAGAAGTTTATGCCTAATTTTAAAACGTATGCTTAGCGTGAAAACTTAGCCTATTTGTGGCCTGTGCAAGTGGGGATTCTAATCTTGTGTATAATTTAATGTGAATATAAATTTGCATAAAATGTAAAATTTAAGGTGAATAACAATTTCCATTTTTCAAAATTTATTTTTAATTTTAAATAATCATTACGGAAGGAATAGTCAGTCAAGTAGGTATCTATTTCGACAGAGTTCCCAACAGTGCAGGCAAGAGCTGTCCTACTACAAGAACCTGCGTATTGGGTAACGGAATTCAACGCCACGCTTCGATCAAAACAGGAAAATAGTACAGGTAAAATATAATTATCACACGTGGGGGGTTAAAAGTTAACATACGGACTGTTAGATGTTCTACTGTGCCACGATAGCCAACCAAATAGAAATATTACAATAATCCGTGAACCCATGAACCTAGAAAATCTAGTGTTACTTCATTCTACACTTTTCACCCAAAATGGAGATACTCCGTGTTAAATAGCGGAACTCAACGCCGCGCTATATCTTTAGTTACAAGTGAGGACACTTGAAAACAATATATACACATCCCCCAACAGGAATATGAATCCACTATCATCGCGCTTACAGTCAGACTCTGCTTATTGCACCACGACGCGACGGCCTCAATGTATTACAATATTACATTTTTAATAAAGAACATTTATTGACACTGATTCTTTCATTACATTCCTTTTTGCTTACAGATAAATATTTGTCTTAAACGAACAATTTGTATATAAAAACAATGTTTTTCCTTTTTCAATTTATGTATATCTTCGGGATTTCCGCCATCTTTTTATCATTATGTTTGTGCAATTTAATTTTATTCAGGCGCTGAGTTAAAATGGAGCTTCACGATTTTTCCCGCCTAGCATGGCAGTCAGAGAGGGTCTAGTGTCAAGACACTCCGTCCTTCACTTTCCGACCGAAACCGAGATTTTGCGTGTTGAGTGGCAAAGAGCCAAGAGAGCGAAGAAATTATTTTTTTTTAGTCTAATCATTCTCCATTGTAATCATTCTCCATTCTCTCCATAATGCTGTTTACATACATAGAATTTACTTACTTACGTAATGCATTTCATTAGAATAAGGTATGGCTGTATCATCATAAGACATGTATTGAAACTATAAGTAATCCACACTATAAAAGCGACTCATTATAATAAAAGTGTTTGTTTGTTTGTTTCTTTAATTGTCTGTACGGATTTCACAGATAATTTCATAGAGTGGGAATCGAACCCACAACCATCGCTCTACAGTCTGACGCTGGCCCACTGCGCCACGACGGACTGTCTTTATATAAAATGCATAAGGTATCTTTGCTTAAGTTTAATTTTTATATGTATTAATTTAAATCCATTGTGGCACAGTGGAGAAGCTACTGACTTCCGTAAACTCGATAGGTTAAGGGTTCGAGCCCCAAACAGAGGAATCATTGTATTTAAATTAATTCTATTCCTCCGCTCTGATACGACGAAGCTCGGCGTTGAGTTTCACCACGCAACGTCTCGATTTCGGCCAGGAGGAAAAAAGAAGAACGATATATCTTAATATTGAGTTCTCTACTCTAAGTTACTCTATCAAGAAAAAACGTCTAACTGAAAAAAAATATGTGATTGCATTTTTGTGAATGTACCCTTATCAAAATAATACTAACAAATTGAGAGTTGGTCGCCTTTAGTCGATTTTTACGGCTACTATGTATGAAAGTTATGACTGTGTTTGCGGCCAACTTTTACCAGAATTGTTTCGTGTCATTGTTGTTATTTCCTGTAACCCAAACATTTGAAATTTTTGTTTGCTCAAGTTTAAAAATAATGAAGTTATGTTATGATGCTTACTTTTTATGAATAATTCGATAATTTTAAACTACTTTTTGTTATTTAAGAGTAGTAATATTTAATTGCATATGTTTTTTACTATTGTTTAAATAATTTTATTTTTTCTTGAAATTTTTTTTTATTTAGTTATTACTGTTTACATACATAGATTTTACTTACGTAATGCATTTAATTAGAATAAGGTATGGCTGTGTCACCATAAGACACATATTAAAACTATGAGTAATTCATACTACAAATGCGTACCAATGTTATAAAAGCGTTTTTTTGTTTCTTTCTTTGTTTGTCTGGAACGATTTCATAGATATTCTACCCGGTATGGGTATAACTCGGAATGAAACTATTTGAAGGCCCAGAGTCAAAAATGGGCTACTTTTGTTTAAAAATCAACATATAATAGACTTGTTTAAGGAATAAATTTTGTATAAAAAATCTAAGCCGTTTTACCGATGTTGATACATTTTCTCAGGAAGACAGTAAATGGTGCAACGTCAAACACAAGCAACCGGAATATTCAAAGACAACTACTAAGAGTCTAAAGTATTGGATAAAATTTGTCGAATTATCAAAAGAAAATAAAAAACGGCTATAGTTGGGTTTTTGATGTCAAGAACAGGTAGCTAGTAATTTAAATATTTTAATAGACATAAATATAAACATATTGTTTCATTTCTACAAAAAAACACAACTTTACTTTCAGTAAAAAACACATTTTTAGTATTTTATATACGTTGTTGCAAATGTACGCTTTTACCCAATCATGCGTTTCTGAAATAATGGTCTATCATTAAAATAAATGTTCATAACCGTCGAGTACTTTTTAAGCTACATTCCACTCTCAAGTATTTATGTTAAAATTTAATTTTAATAATAATTATTTGTTTGTATTGTAATATTCTGCGTATTTCTCTTATTTTGTATTAAAACGTAACATATCATGTTATCGATTCAATGCTGATGATGAAAAAAGAAGATCTATACAAACTTTTAATCTGAAAGTTGTAATATATTGTAATTATTAAAATGTTCAATAAGTAATAGTGAAAAGGAACAATCAAAATGATTATTTGTATTTTTTGCTTTCAAATACTTATTACAATCCCACTGAGTTATCAAAATTTGTGTATTTCATAACTGTAGCCTGCAAAAAACCTACAGAAAAATACAATGTACTATTGTATAATATATATACTTATATATACTTATATATGTACATATATATTGTTTATAATCTAGCCACATAATAAAAATCGCTATGTGTACATGGAAGATATATATAAAAAAATATTAATATTATGGTTGGAGAAGAACCCAATACGAGGACTTTTATTTCTTTCTTTGTCTATGTGTTTGTGCTCGTTAATCTCAGAAACAGCTTAACTAACTTCCCTTGACTTTTAGTACATTTCCATGGGTTCATAAATAAAGAAGTTACAACAATTTAAAAAAAATCGAGGGCGGATCAAAGAACGAAATCGTTAATCCTGTAGTTACTTAGGTAAAGCCGCGAGCGTTTCGCTAGTTTATAATAAAATTCCTAAGTTTCACTTCAAATTACCTACCTACCTACTAATTGGAACAACATCGTAGAAGCTACGCGAAATCGATAAAGATAAAATAGGAGGCACTAACTACTCTCACCCTTCCATTAAAACCTCTTACGCCAACAGTTTAGTTACCTTCGAAAACAACGAATGGGTGTCATTAGTTCTTGAACGTTAATGTCTAATCTGAAGTAATGAGATTTTGGACCATGATTTATAGAATGTAGGGTAGAGTGTTTCCTGCAGAGTTTAATTTATGTTCGTAAAAACTATTGTTTGCCCAATAAGAGCTTAAATTCAGCTTTTATATGGCAAATTGAATAAAGTTTTCAGAAAATACCTTTCACTATTATTATCTTTTTTTTTTTAGCTTCACGCTGTATCCCGCACACAGCAGGGTAGGCAGAGGGAACCTTCTCTTAAGATACTCCGTTCCCCACTTTCCGCCGAATTCGGAGTCATTGCGTATTAAGTGGCGGAACTTAACGCCGCGCTTTGCCTCGACACCAGAGCGAAGAAAATGGAAATATTAAATATTTCCACTCCTCGAGTGGGAATCGAAACCACAACCAGTTGTTTACAGTCACACGCTTGTGCCACTGGGCCACGACTAGCCACATATTATCTTTTTTAATATTTTTTTATTTTTTTTTCTATTAGAAAAAGTAATAGGACACTTAGTTACAACTTGTAACAGATTAATTTTATTTCAAAACAACAAAACAGTAAAAAGCCTATTTAAATATACTGTAAAAGTAACTATCCATAGAATGATAGAACTCCTATCCAATAAAAAAGTAAATTAAGTATCGAATTGATTTAAAGCTTTTAAAAATAAAGTTTAACTTATTCAAGACTTTTTTAATTATTTCACGGAGGCGTTTTCCATTTCCAGCGTTCGGAACAAACAAACTAAAGGTTCCAACTTCGGACTGTTTAACAATTACGAAAAGAGTTCGAGCGTTGGATAAAGTTCTTTTATATAAAATCGAATATCGGTTGTCGGTTTTTTCATTTCTCATATTAGGAGGCTTTCGTTACCACAGATTATATTTAGGAGAAGAAAAGGTTAGGTCAAAAGAATTAATTAAGAGCGATTTTATAGTGATTGTCAACAATTGTTGGTAGAGTATTAGTTTTTTAGAAGTGTTTTTTTGATATTGTTTAACGTTGACACGTACTTCAGTATTAAAAACAAAAACAGCTTTATAGAGTACTGCCAGGATTATTCCTTCATTAATATGAATCCTAACAATAAATAAGAAAAAAAACAGAGAGAACAAAAAAGACACGGAAGCCATTCATAAGTCCGTGGCACAAAAGTTTTTGAGTAAAAAAAAGAGGTCTTTTTTACTGGCAGTAGGTACTGCCAGGACACTCAATTCTCCACTTTTTGCCTGAATTCGAAACATTTTGTGCATCTTGCCACTTAAGGCAGGATTAAATGTCACGTTAGCCTTAGGTACCAGTATACCTATAAATATTTAAGTTTTATGTTATTATAATATATTTAAAATAAATTTATAATTAAATTTACTAAATGAAATTTAATTTTGTTAATGTAAATAATAACGTTTCTTGAAACTTAACCGAACTACTTCTATCATGACGCAGTTATCCTCTGGAGTAGTTAGTTTATCTAAAGAATACAATTATCTGATATTCTTAAAATTATGTATATACGAAATATATTATAAAAAAATATATAATTGAAACTTAAATATTACTAAGTAGTTTAACTCTTTAATATTTTTCTTCGAAATATGTACATATATCAATTTATACAGAAATTTATTTACTTTGAAACGGAATCAGATAAAATCAACAATTTATAATAAAATAATTGATTTTCGTCACAGTTAAAAAAGTAGTGATGGTATAAAATTCCATATAGACAGATAGAAAAAGAAATAAATTGTAAATATGTTATATATTTGGTGCCAGACACAACAGAGCCAACTTTTGACACATTTTGTATAAACATAAAAGGATTCAATCTTGTTGGAACATGAAATATCTGAAAATTCTTTTATATAATAAAGAACCTAGGATAAAAGTTTGCACTATACAGCTTTGAGCGTTAACATTTATTCTCGTTTACTCAAAAAACTGTAACAAAATTGAAAAGCTTTGACCGGATGGGAATTCCATTTCCTATGTTTACTTTGCAATTGGCTTGAAGTGACGAATTTGTGTGGTAGCGGTGTTTCAGACGTATGTATACTGTATATGTTTGAACAATATTCGGTTTTGAAATATTTATTTACTACGTTTTTACTATGCATTTTGTTTCTCGTGATATGTATGATGTTAGTGAACACTTCGTTTCTATGAATTGTCAGTGAACAAAATACCAAAAAGCATTGTTCTATAAAAAATATATTCATTTTGTATTTACCATTTGTATTGTAAGGAATATATAAATGTATATTTATAACAAAAAAGCTTTGAAATTGCGCTATAACAGATATTTAACAGATATTTATAAGTTCATAAGAATTTTGAATAAGCTATATTCTCCATATTGTGACTCCCACGTTAACGTAAACCGTATAACAGTACCCATAAGTAACAGATATATTAACTGTCTTTATGTGTATTTATAAGCGTGAAATATTTTTGTTTTGATAAGTATAATAACAATAAATTAATGAATTACATCATTATGACACATACAAGACGCGCTGAATTTGATGCCCTTAAATAATTATTCACTAAAAAAAATATTTCACAGGCATAATTGGACAGCATTTGACATTAGAATCCACCGCCTACGACCGATACCTTCACAAGGGGCGCGATATCGACAATAGAATTTAAATCATTCTACTTCTAGGTTCTATCTGCCCACGCGAATAAAATATACGAAACACTTGAAATTCAATAAAAATAAATTTCAAAATTCTTTACCTAAATATAGAAAACTAACAAGAAATAATTATCAAGCAAGACCTTATTCGCCAACTTTATTATGGCTACTATCCTCCCATTAGTTTACCATAGCTCAAGATCAAAAGCTGATTTTATCTGGACTTACCAAGCGTTCAATCGCCGTGGGCAGAGTCGAAAGGGATCGCTAATGTTTTAATAAAATTCGACGTACAGATAAAAAAAGGCCAATGAATTTTTAAGACGTACCGTAACTGAATAATAAATGAAAATAGAAATATTAAAGCATTCCTCGAATCGCTCAAATGTCTGGATTATTTTGGCATCAGGGCTGTTCGAAAGGTATACCTATATAGGACCTTTTATTGCTTTTGGATATAATAAACATTTTATACTTCTAATATGCCTTCGAAGAATGTTAATTTATAAAAGTTGTTGTAAAATTAACGTTTGGTAGTTAATGTTTCATATTATAGGGATACCGTTATATTTCTTTAATTTATAGATTTTTTAATGTCTTGATTTTAAGGATTGAAATTTAATGAGCTACTTGTAGCCAACTAATTTAACTTTAACCATTAATAATAGGAAAAGATAAATTATAATAATATTAGCTATCGGATGTATACTTGTGTAGTTCAGTGTTAATTGTCTTTGCGATAGACAGGGTTTCTGATGTCGTATTGTTGAGGCGCAGCGTGACGCGATGGGACAGTGAGTGTTTAAATATAAATAATAATGCTATAGATTCGAACTCGCAATCCCCAACTCGGTGAATATGATCTACGCTCTGATAGAAGGCGGCGTTGAGTTCCGCTTATTATTATAACATAAAAAATATATACATATATTATTTTTATGTTATAATAATAAGCAGTTTTTTATGTATGTATGTATGTATGTTAAAAGTATATTATTGGTGCATGTTGTGTCTACCTGTAAGTGGGATAACACCTTGCAAGGTTTGTATTTGTATAATATGTTCGTGTCATATTAAGTGTATATTCTGTCGTGAAGACCTTATAAATAAATAAATAATCAACACCCAATCTTTTGGTTTCAATCAGAAAATGAAGAATAGAGTATCTTAAAATATATTCTTTCCGATTACGATAATATACGGAAACAACAAGCATAAAATTAAAAATTATTTTGATTTTACGCTTACCGATCGATCACCAAGGTTTTTCACTCTGCAATGTAAGTACGCCGGCTGCCCCACAGCCGCAGTGTATTCTCTTTTCGTTGTGTTGTCGAAGTGCGGTTGTACCATCGTGTCAGTGGCGGAAGTGCCGTTGTTCACCGCGAATATGGCATCTGGATCTGTAGTATCACTGCCGCCTGCTGATAGGCCTGGAATAACAAATAAGGAGTTATATGTATTGAACTAGTATGTGTCTTTTTGAAATAGAGAATTAAAAATGTGCCTATCAGATTGTCCTCGTAAGAAATAAAAACATCTTGACTACTGATTTTGTTGATATAATTTTTAAGTATGAATTATTATTTTTTTATAATGTCTCTGTCCAGGAGAAAAGTGAGGAACACAGAGCCGTGACAATAGAATCTCTCTGCCTGCATTGCGAGAAAAACATAAAACTAAATACAAGATGGTTGTGAGTTCTAAAATAATCGCGTGATCTCTGCCTTTCTAGATACAATGTGTGGTATTTATGAAATAGACGGAATACAATATTTAATATCCAATAAGTGAGTAATTTACTGTTCCAGCAGCGTTTATTTTCATTCAACGACTAAGGAGGTGAAACAGGATTTGTGTATATAGAAATCTGTATTTTTTAACCAAGAAACATTAAACTTCATTTAACGTACGTTGCGTTTGTCGCTGAAATTAATTTCAAACGTTGATTCCGTCACATTAAAAGTTAGACAATTTAGGCTTTTCTATAAAGCATGACATAAAAGTTTTTCAGTGCTCCAATAGTGCAGTGACTGTCAAACGACTAAGGTCCAGGGGTTTTATTTCTTACAGGGTAGATTTATTAAACGTAAATTCTGAAATGCATTTATTGTTCATTCTCATTGACCGTTCGAGCGACGCCGCGTCCAAGAATAGCTAGTATAAATGTACAACTATAGGTATTATTTGAAAATATAAAAGGTAGTAGTCATTTAAAATGTATAGATCGTGTTATTTTATTCTAGAAGTGTTTCTTGTATAGCATATTATATTAAAACTCTGTTAACTGATGCTATCAAGATGATGTCGAATTTCACCAAACAGTTTAGATTTCTCTAAAGCAAGAGTCAAATGACTTATATTTTCTCTATTAGTAAAAGACATGTATTTATAGATTTAACAAAATAATGTAATTTTAATGCATTATATTTTAAATCAGAATAAGCAATAGACTGACGAAAACTTATAATAAAAAGCCATACCATATGCAATAATTACCTAATCATATTTTAATAACAAAATTAAATATTATACTAATTGAAATCACTGGTAAGGAAACATTGATAACATTTCCATTCTGAGATTGGATTCGCAGCAAAAGTAATATTAAGCTACAGAGAAAAAAATATGTAGCAAAAAATTTGCAAAGTTATTCATGAAGAAATATTTTACGCATGTCATCCCAAGGGACTAGCTATCTTATTAATAAATTATAATGTCACCTATATGGCTAGCGACATAAATCTTGTAATATGTTAAACTTACTATATAAATATACTACTATATACATATAGGCGTTAAAGTCTAAATATGTTTTTTTTAGCTTCACGCTGTATCCCGCACACAGTAGGTTAGGCAGAGGGAACCTAGTGTTAAGACACTCCGTTCCCCACTTTTCGCCGAATTCGGAGGCATTGCGTGTTAAGTGGCGGAACTTAACGCCGCGCTTTACCTCGGCACCAGAGCGAAGAGAATGGAAATATTAAATATTTCCACTCCTCGAGTGAGAATCGAAGCCACAACCAGTCGTTTACAGTCACACGCTAGTGCCACTGGGCCACGACTGGCCACTTTATTTTAAGTTGCAAAATTGTTTAATCATTTTTAAAGTTTTATTTACACACTTTTACACCCGAACATTTTTAGAATATGTTTAAAAATAAAGTCTATAGTAAAAATTTGTAATGTATGGCTTGGAGGTAAGAGCGCTTGGACAGTTTTCAAGAGTTACGGGTTCGAGTCCTGTCCCGTTCAAATCATTTTACGTTTTCTAAAATCATTTTCATGTTTGCTTTTTAAATTTCTTTGCTATTTCTAAAATATATCAAATTCAAAAGATGATAACGCTTTTATTTTTTCTTTTTATTTAATTTAATTTGATGTTAAAATTGCAATATAATATAATTGTAATCGAACCCAAAATTATACATATAAAATTTTACAACTGCGTTAAGATAGCATCAACTAATAATAAGATTTTTTTTTTTATTCAGAATAACAAGGACAGAAATACTGGAATGTATTGATATAAAATTAAAGATAATTTTATTATAATAAATAAATTAATATGAATTTCAGATCCAAATATTTTATATCTTGGATAACATAATATATTTGATTAAATTTGTACTAACAAATTTCGGCATCCAATTAAATCGACACAAAATTAACTTGTATTACATATTTGACTGCTCGCTTTTTTTACAAAGAAGGTCACAGTGACAACTCATTTGACATTGGCATGTTGAATGACGAAACCTACGCTTTGTCTATTCGACAAATACTGCTTGTATTTGTTGAACAGACAGAGCGTAAGTTTAAGATAGACCTACCTTACACAATTAACTATATAAAAATTAAGTGTATAAAAATATTTTATGATTGTAGCTATAAATATTTTAATGTCCCAATGATGAAATAAATATACGTTTCCATAATTACGTATATGCCGCTCATTAAAATCATGTTTGCAAAAAATATGGTTGGGTGTAAATATGTATTGTTTCAATTAACTTACACGCACTGTTATCAAAAATATTGGTTATCTACATTATTCTCTTTATAACGTTTGAAAATGCCAAATTTCGTACTTCTAAGTAAGCATTATGTGCTTGGTTGAAAAGGAACAAACATATATATTACATTTTTTTACGTATAACAATTCCATTTAATTTGATTTCATACCTGTAAAGTGTAACATAAGGTCTACTTTTAAGTTTAAGAGTCAGTTCATCACATTCTAAACAGCGTATCGCCTTCGCCGCAATAAAAATGCTTAGCAACAATAAATGGGCTTGAAAATGTTATATGGCGTGTGTAATTGATGCTTTTATTTGCTTTACGCTGTATCCCTTGCAGGGTAGTCAGAGAGAACGGAGCTACGGTCCCTGCATACTTCGCCTCGTCCACTGTCATCAACCTCTTCAGACACGCCCTCCGAAGGTCCTCATGCTTTTTACGTGACCTTCTTCCAGTATCGTCAATACTGTGTTTTCGAAGGTCAACCGAGGTCTCCCCCTGCCTCTCTTACCACTTGTAATTATTGTTTATTTTTTTAATGACATTCTAGTAGGTACATTATTAGGTATTATTAACAACATATATTTTCTGCTCTACTTATATACAGCTTACGTACACTAAATTTCATATTTTTCTGTCAGTATTATTTTCACAAAAGAGGGTCCAAAGTTATCTTTCACTTTTTAATATAATGACACTGACAGAAAATTCCGTTATTTACAGCAAAGTCCTTTTGTGACGCTCTTAAATAAATACGCAAGTGACAACAGTGCAAGTGTCGTTTAAAGATTCAAAGCGAAGCGTAAAATAAACGCAAAAAGAAAATTTTAAATTGCATTTGTGAAAAATTGCAGCCAGTGTACAGAGGGTAGACGACAATAGATTTTCATCACGTCTACAATATTCGCAACAGCGGCAACGTTTCTTACTAGCTTTCTTTATAGATGTCGAGTTCCGGTTTGAAATCACCTAGTAGCTATATTTTATTTATTTTTTTTTCAGTTGAAGGATAAATTGAGAAAAAATAAGCATTTTGTTATTGCTTTTCCAATCAATATGCTTGCTTTATTGTAATGTTTAAATTAATCATTACTTTTATATTATATTTGTTAGAACGAAATTGGAAAGCTAATAACGTTTAAATAATTAACATATAATCATCTCTCCGAAGACCAATTGAGAATCGTTTCTATCACTACCCCAGGAAACAAAGCGCGGCGTTGAATTCCGCAATTCACACGTCCCAACGTTTCCAATTTCGGCATTAAATGTAGAACAGAGTATGTTGATACTAGTATGTTAACACGACTTATCTACCGTGTTAAATAAGAAAATGAGTGAAGCTGCTCTTTATTACTTGTAAAATTATAACCTAAAATAGTCAAATCAAGACTAGTTTAAATCCGAAGTACATTTACCTAAGTAAAAATTTAACCGTAAATAATTAATACAGTCAGACAATTCACAAATGACATATTTTTAAATGATTGAAAAATGAATATGTTTTACACATTTATCCAGATCAAGTCCTGGAATCCCACCTATCCATCATGTCGAAAGCAATCGTCCTATCAAAGGCCTTATAAATTCCTGACATTGACCGACTGAAAACTCCAAATAGATTTTGGATCGGCCCAAGGGTGATCCCTAATCTAGACTGGGGACGTCACGTCGTTCATCACTTTGACGTCTGCCAATAACACTAACATTTTTAGTAAGAAATTAGAAAATGATGATGCGAAATCAATTTATTTCGTATTAAAGAAACGCTTTAGACAATATATTTCAGGCTTCGAAGCTAATTTAGAAATAACCGTCCCTAAATGTGAATTGAATGGAAGAAATGGATTAAGGATGGTCATTTATTTTGTGATTTTCTTTTCTCAGCACATTTTAAATTAGTTTATGTGAGAAACGTGGACTGGTAATAAGTGTTACAATGAAATATTGACACTTTCATAAATTGTTTTTTTAAGAAAAAAACTGAAGATGTTAAAAAAATTAACGAAAATATTTGTTTGTTTTTTTAACGACAAAAAATGAATTGTAATTATGTTTCTTAAGATGAATTTTGACTTGAAGAGTTATACAAACTCATACAAACTTTTCGATTTACCTTTCAAAAAATGTGTAATATATAAAATAACTAAAGATTTACTTACTTATTATCCACTTATATTCCACATGAATTCAACATACATGTGTACAATTTGAATAATTTGCCCTCAGAGCGAAGAAATATGTTTGGAACAATATCCTTTTTTGTTCTAATTTTCTAATCCTTTCTTTTTGGTGTGTGTTACGAAAAGAACTCGAACTAATTTCTTTTACAAGCTAAAAATCTTGCTCAAAAAACTTAACAGAACCTTATTATACTTTATTTTATTTTGTTATTTTTTAAAAAGGACGCTTAACTAATCTTTGCTCAAGTCACAGATAAATTCATTACTTTTTTCACCACAGTGAAACGAAGATGGATGGTAATCTAAACACCATAGTCTAGTTTAAGCCAGATCGATTCCAATATCAGTATTAGCATATGTTTTAACTTGACGAAGGTTAAATGTAATGTGACCTTTTTATATAAATGGTGTAGAAAATAATAAATAAATATATAGTAAATAAACAAATATTATTAAATACTTTTTACATTTTAAAGTGTTATTATACACACTTAGGAAATTAAAAATTTTTAGAAAACATTTTTAGAAAACGTATAAAAATATCATTTTTAAATGTTATTAAGTCTAAGAGGTCCAAAGTTCAGTATTGAATATTGTTTAATTATAATGGATTGTTTAATTATACACTATGCAAAATTTGACTAGCGACAATTACATAATATGTAAACGATAGTTTTCGGTAATTTTTGTATGATCATATATTTAAGTCATAGATTGATGTGATAGATTGGAGAAACGAAATGAGAGAACGGAGAATAACTAGATTTTCTAAATTGAAGTTCAAATTATTATAAGCATTTATATATTCGGTGGAAAGTGGGAAACGGAGTGTCTTAACATCAGGTTCCCTCTGCCTACATGCTGTGGGCGGAATACAGCGTGAAGCTAAAAAAAAAGAAAAAATATTATGAGAGGTAGTTAGTGTAAATAAATAAACAATAACAGCCTTACTTACAGCGTTTACAGGGATACCCATATAGGTATAAATCAGGGATGTAAGGACACTCTCTTTTCCACTTTGCGCCCAAAATCGAGATATTGTGCCTTGAGAGGCAGAATTCAACACCGCCCTTTTTACCACAGTGGAGAAGTGAAAGCAATTTATATATAAACCTTCCTCCGAGTGAAGATCGAAATCATAATCAAACGCATTTACAGTCAGACGCTGTCCCACATCGTCATAATAGTTTCAAATGCAAATTAATCGGGTATAATATAGTATAGGATAACATGTTTAGAAAATATATATGTATGTGGTCAGTAAATAACAAAAGAACTGATCCTTTGTTTAAGATTGGAGCAGTCTGTGGCCACAAGTAGATCATACATGTATGTAACAGTATACATACATATATCTGAGCGGTATTCTGAAGAAGTAGTTGTTGTTACTTGATACAACTTCAGTCTTTTCCCGCGTAGCAAGGCGGGCAGAGGAGAGTCTATCGTCAAGACACTCCGTTCTCCGCTGTCCGTACTTGATATAATTCATATATTATCAGATAACTGTCAGACAGGTCTTCGATTCCTTAATTGATTTACAAAAACCACAGATTATGTTACTGAGATTTAAAAAGCATGTTTAAATAAATTTCATTTTTATAAAGAAGTCATTTAAAAAGACGATATTTAACATTGAATTAGACATGTACCATTTTTATATCATCATATTGGTGAAATATGTAAATAAATATGCAATGAGGAACGGACTGTCTTAACACCAGGTTCACTCTGTCATTACTGCTCAGTGCGGGATACAGCGTGAAGTTAAAAAAAAAATATAAACATTAGGAACTATTATATAAAATGGTTATTATTAAACTATATTACATCACAATAGGAAAATTTGCCAATTGCAATCACTATAATACAGCTAATAATTGCCATTATAATTAGATGCCATTCGACTAATTGCTAAATCATATAATGCACGAGTCCCCCAAGGTAATCAAAATAATTAATCTGGTGTTGGATTTAATTGAGGCCGCATAATTTACCTATAGTAATCTATTCTGAATATATAATAAAAATGTGACTGATCGCTGTCTGTACATGGAAGATGTCTATATATGAGAATTATTAATCAGGGCATTTATCATAGTAATAAAAGTCATAACAATTACTTATTTTTTTTTTTGTTTATCTGTCTGCTTGTCAGTTTTTCTGTTTATCTATGTTTGTGCTTGCTAAATTTAGAAACTGCTTAACCGATTTAAATGCGGCTTTGGCTTTTTTGCTTTACTAATGTTCCCTCAACATTTTCTGTTTTTTAACATAACTATTTTATAAAATTGATGAATTTACAAAGGCAAAGTCGCAAGCAAGTCACTAGTATAATTGTAAAGGTAGAACTTAATTCAAATATTCAAAAGTGCTAATCCAACGCTAAATCGGTATATTTGAATGGGAACTTTTGAAAATCTATATAAAATTGCGTTTTAAGCAATTAGGTTAGCCGCCAAGCCCTCGAGAACTTCGCGGTCGGTTAAACCTGAAATTCCTCTCAATGTGACCCTTCTAGTAATGGCACATTAAACCAATTAAAAGGTATATTTATATTATTATATTGTCCATTTTGTATATAATATATTTTTCACGTATGCTGTTTTCAATGTGAAAGGCAAATTAGCCTAAAAACAATAAAACGACGCTTATTCTTATATATTTAAGTTTAGCTACCTATAGAAGTAGACTTTTCTTATGTAGCAGAATAGTCAGAAACAATCTAGCATAGTTTCAATGTACTCCGTTCTCCACTTTACGTTTAATCGAGATATTGCATGTTGATTTGCGGAACTCAACGCTGCGCACTTTCTTGTCACTAACGTCACGTTACAACCCGCATATACTCGTAACAGGATAGGCATCAGAGCGAAGAGAGCGGAAGTATTAAATATTTTCATTCGTTGTTTAGAAATGGAACCCACATCGACTGGATGTGGGTTTGTTTAATGTCAAATTTTGCGCCCTTTTCTTTTTTTTTCTCGCTGGGAAATGGTCTTTACGCAGACCAACCGTACGCAAGACTACCTTACTAACGGTTGATACTGTGGGACTCACCGGTGAGTCCGATAATACCCACTTACACCCAGCGGAAACCCTCTCCACCATCATGAGATGTCGCAGATTCGCTCGCACATTCTGCTACGACGCCTCGGTGGAAGGCCCGCCTATTGCGGGCCACCGTCGCCTTCAGGGTGCTCCGGGGTTTCTTCCAGAGCACCCGCAGCCTCGATGACTTGCAACAGGATCATCCCGACGCTCCCGCAGTAGCTCCTCTAAGGTAGGGGAAGTTGGATTTGAACATCACTCCACCGATTGGGAATAGAACCCACAAATATCGAATATAGAGTGCTGCTATGCAGATGGTAACGATTTAAATCATAACATTACGAAAACAAAATACATAAAACTAGACGTTACAGTGTTTATTTTGAATTGTTATTATTATAACAACATAAAGTAATTTTAAGATTTTCCTAAGAGAAATAAGATTTTTGGATCTCTTTGTGTGTTTTATATATGTAGCTAGCCGAATTTTAATAAAAAAAATGGTCTTTGTTCTCTAATTCTGCTTTTAAAATACTCGTACCATAGTCGTATATGTTGGCCAGTCGTAGCGCAGTGTCACTAAGTGTGTCACAGAGTGTGTAAAGCGACTGGTTGTAGGTTCGATTCCCACTCGAGGTAAAGCGTGGTGATAAGTTTCGCCACTTAACAAGCAATGCCTCCGAATTCAGCGGAAAGTGGAGAACGGAGTGTCTTGTCTTAACACTAGGTTCCCTCTACCTAACCTGCAGTTTGCGGGATACAGCGTGAAACTAAAAAAAAAACATCGTGAAGCTGAAGAAAAAGAAACTTGTTGGATAGAGAAACCTGGATGGGTAGAGAGAATAGAGTGTCTAGATATTCCGTTCTCCACTTATCGCCCGAAATACAGACATTGCGTGTTGAATGGCAGAACTCTACGCCGCGCTTTGTCTTGAGTTAGGTTAGGAAAATAACTTAAAATAAAACCTTTAATAAATAAATAATTCAAACAAAAAAAAAATACACGAAATTGCTCAGAATATAACATAATTAATAGTACCACCCTCTTAACTTTACGTCATCTAAATGGCAGGTACTTTGATGCGGCCCAAGAAGCCGAATAAAAGATAACAAGGCCTCGCCACCTTTGTGATGTCATCTCTATCAAGTTAGAGCTTTGTTAAGTGACTTTGTGTTACCATAACGCAGCTTACTAAAAATACATCAAAGATTTTATTATTAAAAAAAATAAAATATAAAAAATATTTTATAGCTTCAGGCTATTTCCGAGAGAGTATAGCAAGAAGTCATTTTTGCTTATATTTCGTCTTAGATCTTAAGTTTCAATAAATAAGTTATTATACAGTATTTTTTTTGACTAGTATGTGTATTTAAGTATAGTTTAATTTATATCAATAAATAAATTATTATGTAGTAATCTCATATTTTTTTTAATGTGTTTTTTTTTATATTTTTTAATATGTGTATTTTAAACCAGATCAATTTTTAAAAAAACGTTCAGCGACAATTGTTAAACTTTTAAGTTTATATACCAAATCTCTTTTCACATGATATATATTATTATCTCAAAGCAAACGTTAGTCATACCCTCTGCTACTTAGAAGTTTTTGTTCAGTTAATGGTGTCACCACAATGCAAAGTTTTTTAACCCTATGTACTTATATTATAGTGGCCAGTCGTGGCCCAGTGGCACAAGCGTGTGACTGTAAACGACTGGTTGTGGGATCGATTCCCACTCGAAGGTGGAAATATTTATTATTTCCATTTTCCTCGCTCTAGTGCCGAGGTAAAGCGCGGCGTTAAGTTCCGCCACTTACATGCAATGCCTCCGGCTTCGGCGGAAAGTGGGGAACAGAGTGTCTTAACACTAGGTTCCCTCTGCCTACCCTGCTGTGTGTGGGATACACCGTGAAGCTAACTTATATTATAGTTAAGGGAAAACAAGGGACACAATTATCCTATAAGTCAAATGTGTTACAACGCATCAAGAAGAAGTAGTTGTATGTGTCCTACTCGTGTAACACAGTAATATTAATGAAATAAAAACAATATTAAATATTGTTTTGGGATAAAACAAAAATCGTATATTTTTGTTATCTGCCTAATTTCAAAGACGATTTTTTACGTTATTCAGATATGTTTACAAACAGACATCGTCGGTAGGTATACGCTCTAGTTTTTCTTCCATTATTCCACTCTAACGACATTTACAGCGTAATAAAACAGCTATAATATATTTTTGGCGCAAATTAAGTCGATCGTAAAAGTTTATCGATTAGCATGAATAATGAAGTTGGAGGCCTCAGGTTTATATCTAAGCATTTCCTTTTCACTCAGATCATGTTTAGTACACCATTGGCAATTTGACCTGAATTTTAAAATAAAAACTTTAAAATGCTGATGTTTTTCGCTTTATAAGCTTAACGGGGTCAACTGTTATATCCACTCCGCGTAAATTGTCAGTTAGCATGTAATATTACATATTTACACTACAATTCTACAATATAAATTGCAGAATAACGTAAAGTACCTACATATTACCTTGTCTTTACTTAAGACTTCTACATATAAATTAGAAGCATAATGTCTCTTTTTTAAATATTTGTCAATATAAGCAACATATAATAATACTAATATTGTTTTTACATTTTACACTATTTATAAAGTGGGGAACGGAGTGTCTTAAGACTAGGTTCCCTTTGCCTACCCTGTTGTGTGCGGGATACAGCGAGAAGCTAAAAAAAAAAAAATGTATGTTGCAGATCAGATCTTCCTTCGCTTACCACACTAAATTAAACAAGCATACTAAAACAAATAGCCTCTATTTCCACAGATAATAGTCAAAAACTTCCCGACATAATATTTCAATGTTTTAAACTTTCACTACGAACTGTGCAGCATAAATTAAATTTTAACAACATAAGTATACGAATATGTTACCAGTAAATTGGATTACAAACACCTGATAGCTAATGCTCTATCCAATTTAGTATGTTTGGTGTAAACGCGTAGCTTCCTTATAATTGAGATGACAGGAAAGCGAAGCATCAAAAGCCAATCAACGGCTTCCCTGTGATCACACCGCTGTAACACTATATAGAGAGGCAGCGTGCAGTTGAGCAAAGTAATCTGATCAAGATCGATGCTCTTAGTTCCAAAGGCTATGTAAATTTTCATCGAGAGGTGCTATAAGTAAAGTTTGTGAGGGCGTATTTATTTCAGATTGTTGTTTGTGTGTTATTATATGTCGTAAAATATGAACAACTACTTAAATATTTGTATAAAAACATTTTAAAATAATATTGATTTATATTAAATATTTTTTAGAAATACTGTGAAAAATTTGAACGCAGCGCGCAATGCGTTCAGACGCGCTTGGACTATTTCCAAGAGTTCGTGCGTTCACAATTTTATACAATTTCTAAAAAAGTTTTTATAACTTTAAAATGTCAAAATTATTATTTGTTACTTTATTAATTTATTTGTTCACGTACTCAACGTCACGTTTTTTTTTCGAAAGGAAAGTTATCCAGAACTTTGTGTGAATACACTTAACTCTCCACTTTCCACAAGAAATAAAAACGCTGAGTATTGGGTTCTTTATCTCATTATAGCGAAGAAATTAAAATAATTTAAACATAATTATTCCCTCTTATGGATATCGAACCCACAATCATTTACGTCAGATTCTGTCCCGCTGTGCAATGATGAATTCAAAACATATACTCGTTAGCAAATGAATAAGCTTATTTCAAATCTTGCATTCATTGAATAGGATCTATTATGAAAAAGAACGTACATATTTCTATGCATATTTGTGTACATCTTTATATAGAACTACACACACTATATTGTATTTTTTTTTAGCTTCACCCTGGATCCCGCACACAGCAGGGTAGTCAGAGGGAACCTAGTATTAAAATACTCCGTCCCCCACTTACCGCCGAATTCGGAGGCATTGCGTGTTAAGTGGCGGAACTTAACGCCGCGCTTTACCTCGACACCAGAGCGAAGAAAATCTAAATATTAAATATTTCCATTCCTCGAGTGGGAATTGAACTATATTGTATAAGTTATGATATTAGCTTCAAGTCTGCTTAGTTATTTAATTACTTAATTGTAAGTGAGCTTAACTTGGCGACGCAAAATAGAATTACAGACCGGTTTTGGCACTAAGCTAAATGGAGTGTGAAAACAAAAATTAGGGAATTAATTTTCGTATAATTTAAACTTTTTGTGTATAGTTCCGTTTACTTAAGTTTTTTCTTTATATTAACGCTTTTTTATAGTAGGGTAAGCAGAGATAACCTAGTACAGAAAATCCGGTACCTACTTTACATTTGATTTCTCCGAGATTCCAAATGTTCTGCCTTGAGGGGAAGGGCTGAACGTTTTACCAAACCGGAAAAATGAAAATAATTTAAATATAATCTTTCCTCCGGGTGGGAATTCAATCTGTAGCCAGTCACAATTACTGTCAGACGCTGTATCAACTGCGCCACCATGGTGTAAAGTTTATTTGGAGGATATTGTACTTTACTAATTGAGATATAGTGTGCGATGAACTTCTGTCCTTTTCAACCCCAGTTCAGAATGTCTGTCTAATAATTAAAGTTTTACTATTTTCTATTTATCTATAAGATATGGCACAGTAGTTTGACCGTAATGGCGAAATTTGTGGGTTTAATTTCCACTCAGAGGAATTAATATATTAAAAATTATTTTCGTTTTCCTATTTTTGTAAGAAAGAGCATAGTATTAAGTTCCGGAATTTAAAATCAAATTCGATCAAAAAGTGAAGAATGAAGTGTCTTAACATTGCGAAAAAAAACGTGAAATTTTTTAGTTGTTAAACTTTATCTAAACTGAATCTAATATATACTATATGTATATTAAATCACTTTAAAAAATACATTCATAATCTGAAAATTCATTTCAACTGTTCAAATAAGCAATACCACTTGCTACTTTTCTCTTTAACAGAATAACTGACACTGTTGTGAGTGCAACTCGTGTACGCTCTGGCAAAAGAGTCTTTCATTTCACGATTGGCTAGTCAGTTGTCAGTAGTCACTCAAATCTCAATATACGTACGTACATTTGTACTTTCTAATTGCAACAAGTGATACTGAAAGTCTAAACCTATTTTCCTAGTTGGCTGTTTGCAACATTTTTCACGTTTTATAAAGTCGGAAATACTCGACCTAAAAACAATACACGAACAATAGTAAAGTAGTTTTTGTTTTGTCTCCGTATACATATTATGGAAGTAACTTTGCAACGTTTATTTCAGTCGTATTGAAACATGTGGATTTGTGTTAATACCGCCCGTAATTATAGATTCAGAAGTGATGTGAAGCTATTATATGAAAATTGTATATGGAAGAAAATTATACTTCCATTTCCTAGTTATATACAAGCACTGTTATTAGAATAGTCTATCATCAAGCTGTATATAATTCGATTTATCACGGCCGTTATTTAATACCAAATATCTGGTCTATATATAAAGTAGCCAATCAAGCATGAATATATATCCGATGTTTGATTTAGTGGTAATATTTGATGTACGATAGAGCATAGAGACAATTGTGGCGTTGTCCGACAATCTATGACTGGAAACGCGATGTTTGCCAGTTTGTTTCTCGAGACGGCGAATGATTTTATTTTAATTATTTTTATTTTTTCTTTGGCAAGACAAAGGTGTTGGTTGGAAAAAAACTCCATACTGCACTTTATTTTAACAAAATGGAGAGCAGTAGATTGTCTAGGGAACCTAGAGTCAAGCGACTTCCTTCCTTCTCTATTCCTCCTACAATCAAATCATTGGGTTTTGCGTTGAGGAACGAATGTAAAGCCTTTTCTCATAGGTTCTGGAGTGAAGAAATGAAAGTTAAGAAATGATACTAACTTTATTATTATTCAAAAAATATTTATATTTACCAAGGTTACTTGATATTAATATTACTATATTTTCATACTCTAAAATCCAAGCAATATTCTGAATGTTTTTATCTTTCTAAGCTTGTTTTTACTTTAAATATTTAATATAAAAATCGTAACCGTGACCTCTAACATTATGAACAGACACAATCACGCTACAGTTGTCATTATATAAAAGAAACATGTTTTACTTTCATAATAATATAATATTTGTACTGAATATATACGCTATGCTCCAAGTAAATTGAATTAGAGCTTCACGTCATATGAAACACCTAAGGTTTCTTCATTAATTATTTTTATATTATTTTATTTCATTTTACAGCTTTTCCTTTATCTATAAACCAACGAAGGACAAGCTTTTACATTAATTATATAACATAGGTTCAACGATTCAAAAAATCTTTTAAAATTGAAGATTATTTTTAGAAAAAAAAAGGATTTTTTAATGAATTGTGTATTCTTTTTTTTTTTTTAGCTTCACGCTGTAGCCCGCACAAATCAGGGTAGGCAGAGGGAATATAGTACTATGACACTCCGTTCTCCACTTTCCACCGAATTTGGAAGCAATGCGTGCTAAGTGGCGGAACTTAACGCCGCGTTTTGCTTCGACACCAGACCAAAGAAAATGGAAGTATTAAATATTTCCACTCCTCGACTGGGAATCGAACCCACAACCAGCCGCTTTACAGACACACACTTTGCCTCTGCGCTACGACTGGCCCCAAATGTAAGTTATAATTATTATTATTGTAATTGTAAATTATATATTATTTGTAACTTCATTCTTTTCCCGCAAAGTACTGAGAAAACCTAAATTCCCTCTCTGTGTGGGGTGTGTACGAAGTACTTCGATACTAGTATCGAAATATTCGGTTCGCCACTTTTCATCTGAATTGAAGATATAGCAATTTTAGTGGTGAAATTCAACTCCGCGTTTTGTGTGACCACAACTGAAAAATGGAAACAATTTAAATATCTTCTAACATTTTTATAATGTTATTCACACATAGGAAATTGAAATAGACATTTAGAAAACGTATAAAAATTGGAACGCAGTGGGATTCGAACCTGCGCCTCCATCCATCCAAACGTCTAGGTACACTGACCGTTAAGCCATGCGTTAACGTTTTCCTAAATTTCTTTTTCACTTTAATTATCGTTGTGCCCACTGCGCCAAGATGCAGACGTTGTTACCTAGACTTTTTACCGTTGGCTTGCTTTATTTACTTTGTCATTAATTCTTACGAGTACATTATGATTATTGTTATATGGTTATTGTCACATTTATACGCCCGCATTTGTGTAATAAAAAAGACATAAAAAAGCCATCTTGAATTTATATATCATCCATTGTGAATTTGAAACTTAATAATAAATTTTTATATCTTATATTTATAATTACTTTTAGATGCTTAAGTCTTTTCAACATTTCAGCCCACTAGGTTGAGCGGATTTAGTGTCGAGATACTGTTGAGATTTTTTTCTACAACTGACTTAGAGCATATCGATAAGCGAAAATTTATATGATCATTAATTACTCTAAATGAAGAATAAATCATCTCTTTGTGCTTTTTTATTAATTAATATAATTACAACAACGAAAGAATTTACATTTTTTATTTAATATCTAAACTTTAATTTACAATAATATTTAACATACTTCTATGATTATTGTAAAAAAGTAACCTAATATCAATGGGCAAGGACGAAGAAAATTGGTAGTCATATATAGGTTTCTGAAGTCCGGTCGTGGATGCTATGGTACATAAATGTCTAAATCAAGCTTTATTGGATACGACATAAACCCAAGTCATATTTTATATAAGAGAGTCAATATTCTATCAATGAACTACTAAAACTTAATACACTTTGCCTTTGGTCCCAAGGTCTGACCTTGCAAAACCTTTTGATAATATAAATGTTATATTTTGCGGCAAATCATAAGGCTTTAATTTTCTTTGTGTCTTTATTATTATATTCTCGAAAATTTTTCTAAATAAATAAGAATTATCAAAGAATATTTTGATAGATACTACAATTAAAAGTTTCGTGGAGTGGAAAAGCTTATAGCTTTATGTCTAGAGTCTACTGGTACAAGATCATTGGGACGTTCTGTTGTGGCGAGAAATATCTGGTCTTAATTTTTCATATTGAATTTTACTCATCTAGATTATAACTTTAAAACTATAATGAAAATTTGAAATGATTGTTTTAATAAATAATTAATTGCTTATATTTAGTAGAATTCTCATAAATAGGAGGAGAAATGTTTAATAAAATTGATTTAAAGGAATTTTAATTTCAAGAAGCCGTGTCGTGTCGCTGTCTGTAGATTAATTCCTGGAGCCCGAGAAGCCTCGTTATATGTCCACGGAAAAATCAGAGAATGAATTGATATCAGATATATTATTGTAATGAAATTATTATATTTCATAAACTACGATTTACCACCTGGCTCTGACTACCTCTTCGAGAGGAATTAGTACAAATATATGCCGTTATCTCACCGTTATCAATCGCTTGTAATTTCCACATGGAGCCTTGAAGCAAAACTTCACGCAGTATTTGTCTTACTAGCCTACAGAAATATTGTGTTCCCTACGTATGGCAAATATTGATGAATGATTACAAAAAAAGTAATTAATTATTATTTTTATATCTTAGTATAAGAAGCAGTTGCTTTGCTATACTTGGACGGATGGTATTGCAATGTCTTTGTAATCGTTTGTAAGTAAAATTTTCCTCCTAAATTGGCTTCGTAAATGCTATATAGCTTATACAAGCGACAGATTTGTTTTTACAAAAAAAAACCTGAAGTACTGAGGCTTGCTAAGCTTACATACATAGGATTAAGTAGGAATAAGGGCCACCATTGATTAATCGATTGAGCTTGATAAAAAACAAACTCGAAGTATTTTTATTTATATTCGTCAAAAGTAAGTACCTACTATGTTATTTACTTTGCTTGTCGTTTTCTTTTCCTGTGTATTTACCTGATATATTTGAGCGTGTGCCTTATATTTGTCAAGTAAACGATATGTTTTCTGACTTTGTTGTTATGAGAGTAGTATAACAGAAATCATTGTGGCGCAGTGGAACAACTACTAAAAGTAAACGCAATTAGTTTTGGGGATGATTCCTACTCGAGGGAACAATTTTATTCAAATTATCTTCAAATTCCACATTTTAAATATAGGCATATGGCATGCCAATTCTTAATTCCCTATATCAAAATGTGTCCGTCTATACTGGACAACCTTTCTAAAGCAGTGTTGGACAAACTTTAATTGCAATTTAGAATTAAAAATTAACAATTGATCATTTCTTTGTGCGAAAATCACAATTAACAGTTAATTTATTGTTAATCGTAATGTAAACAACATTAAGAAGTAATTAATTTTTAGCTAATTGTGATTTTTAATTGATTTGACCACAAACAAATAATAAATTGTATAAATTATTAATTGCAATTAAGTTACCCAAAACTGTCCCTAACTTGGATATGAACTGCATACCATTTCTCACTCAACAAAGACTCACAATTGTCAATTTCAATAAAACTAGAACTAAATCTTCCAAATTTCTCCAAAATTGTTCTATTATCGTTCAACAATAGTACAAAGCGAATAAAATCACCTACAATACTGTCACAGAGCATTGGCATGTGGAAACAGAGTGTAAATATGCGGGCATCAATTTGTGAATAGAATGGAAAGCTCTCAGTGCGTGGTTTTCCATTAGATTCAATTTTGGCTGCACGATGCATGCGAATCGATTGCTTGTTAGTTTTGGATAGACGGTTTTAGTATGTACAAAAAACGAATGAGTTTTAAATTTGTTCTTGTAGCAGCTTTGTGGTTGGTATTTTGGTAAAGATTTTAGAGGCGCCAGTCGTGGCGCAGAGGCTCGAACGTGTAATGAAAACGACTGGTTGTGGGTACTCGATTCCCACTCGAGGAGTGGATATTTAATTTTTCCATTTCCTTCGCTATGGTGTTGAGGCAAAGCGCCTCCGATTTTGGCGGAAAGTGGGAAACAGAGTGTCTTAACACTAGGTTCCCTCTGCCTACCCTGCTGTGTGCGGGATACAGCGTGAAGCTAAAAAAAATATATATTTCCTCCGTCTCGTTACAAAGTACCTAAATACATATATGTACAACATTGAGTTCGGTTACCTAGCGCGTAAAATCTATAAATGGCTAAAAGATGAAAGAACGGGCCGCCGGCCGACTAGCCTTTCTTTTCTTAGTACGTAAATATAGAAAAATCATTGATGACGTCAAAATATTCCTGCATATATAATTTAAATAGAACATACATTTATAAATCCTTCGTCCGGTGTAGTGGGATATCTTCTTGCTGTAACCGCGATGACTGTGTGTTCGATATAAGCACTCGGGAAAAGGATTATATAAATATATTCCTTTAAAACTTAGCGCGCCAGTTTAAAGCTATTAGCATTTCTCCGCTCTGATAAGACAAAGCCCGGCGTTGAGATGCGCCACGTAACTTATAATATTTCGAAATCGGGTGTTTTCACAAGGAGAATGGAATATCTTAACACTAGTTTCCCCCTGCCTACCCTGTTTTGCGAGATGGCTTTGTCTCAGAAAGCAGAGTAGGCAGCGAGGGCAAAGCTAAAAGAAAATGGTAGTATGTAAATATATTTATTCCAATTAGCATAATATAAAAGTTCAAAAGCGTTAATAAATGAAATTGACAAGCCATTAATTCATTCATACTTGAATTCTCATTTACATACAAACTTATAGAGAAAATAAACAAACATAAATCTGTCCCTTTTTTGGGCAATATTGTAATTTTATCGTATTCAAACACTACCCTTATATTAATCTTGAAGCTACCATCATAGCTTAGTTTTGTATATTGTAATGAATTATAATTTAGTATCGAAAATCATATTATTCCTTAATTTGCTTGTCAAAAACAATACTTTACGTCTTACAAAACAATAATTATAATTATAATAGTATTTACAATTTTGTTAAAGAATTAAGTACAAAGAAAGAAAGAAAGAAGCCGTCGTGGCATAGTGGGAGAGAGTTTTATAGTAATCGCGATCGTTTGTTCATTCGATTCCCATTCAGAGTGTGATTATATTTTAATTACTGTTATTTATCTTCTTGCGGGAAATCGCTGGATGAGGGAGGCGACCGATCGTTCTAAATGGCGTGCTTTGGAGGAGGCCTATGTCCATCAGTGGACGTCCAATGGCTGATGATGATGATGATGATTATCTCTCTTCTTAGGTACTATATACAAAATGCGGCGTTGAGTTCCGCCACTCAACATGCATTGTCTCAATTAAAATTGAGATGAAGGTGGAGAACGGAGTGTCTTAACATTAGACTCTCTCTTTTTGACTAAATAAATAACAAAGAACACATTTCTATTGTCTATTCAATAATATAAATTACCGTATTTATACATTAATTCACCAAGGTTGACAGCACCAAGCCAAGAATAATAAATATCGTACTCAAGTGATCGATACCCTCTTTTATAGGGATAAAAGATGCAAACTCTCAGAAATTAGACATAAAAAGTAGAATATATGAGCGTGCACTCTTTTATATTGAAATCTTTACGACAAAGAGTAATTTAAAAAAACGTTTCAGTACGATTTACTGGGAAGGGGCTACAAAGTAAGAAAACATGGGAGTTAATGCCTACGAATAGCAATGTAAAGTCAATGAACCCCATGTGGATATCCCACGTGAAGGGTCTACAACTTATAATACGTATCAAATATTTACTGTATGCGAGAATAGAACCAAAAGCTTTTAGTGTTGATGAGCTTTCAGTGATATATTGTTACTAAATTATTAATATAGTTTATTAAGTTTTATATTTTCTGTAGTTTTAATAAATATTGTTTGTTCGTAATTATAATATGAATATTAGTTTGTCTGTCTGTGTGTCTCTTACGCTTATATGGCAAATCTACTGACCCAATTTGAAAAGAATTCGAAAATAAAATAGTTGAAGACCCAAAGTTAAACACTACTACTACCTTTTTCAAAATTCGACTCCTAAAGGTTGAAGTGAAGTTTGTATGAAAAATGCAAACCACTTGATGCATGTAGATGGATTTTCTCAGAAAGACGCAACACACTTATCAAACATAGACCCCTAAGGGACAAAAATAGGGGATGAATAAGTTGTGAAAATATCACGCGAGTGTAGCCGCCAGCAGATCACTAGTACTAAAATAATTCGTAAAAGCTTTTTATTTAGAATACGCACAATTTAGAATACAAAAACTTTTTATATACTTTTATAAAATCTTTCTTTTCTTACATTATTGTTAAGTTAAATGAATTGTAAATTCTAAATCTATAGATTATAAAGGAATCCTTTTAAAAGAATTGCTCGTAAAAAACGAGAATAGCCTATTTAACTTAAAAAATGGTTAATATTGTGCTTAAAATGTTCTACTCATTACTACACATTAGCCTTGTTACTAGCGAAGTTTTGAATAGAAAGCCCAAACCGCATAAAAAGCTGTGATGAAGGGTAGTCATAAAATTAGTGGGAACAGAGTGAAAGTAGGTAAATTGTACCTTTTGTGTTCCTGCCATATATGAACATGTACATTGCAATGAGTGAACTTCTTAATGGGTTATGTGGAGCAAACCTAAAAATTTACTTTAAAAATTTACTTCTATACATTAACAATAAAAATAACAAGAATAATACTTTAAAAAAGGATGAGGATATGAAAGATATTTTTAGAAAACGTATAACAATTTGATCGCAGTGGGACCCGCGTGACTTGGACAGTTTAAAAGCTAAGGCATGTCGTTTAACGCATACTTATACATTTTTAAAAAAATATGTATAGTTTGAAATTTGGAAAAAAATATGTAACTTTGATTATTGCAACATGTAAAAAGTATTTTACATTTCCTGTAATACTATACTCTTGTATACTTATAATAATTCACAAAAGAATCGAGTAAAATTAATAAAATATCAAAAACAAATTCAGCATGCTCCTAATGTGCACTTTATTAAATTATCGAACCTGTAATTTACAAACAAAAATATTAAATAAAAAAAAAAACAAAAAATATTAAAATATTCAACATATCTATTATTCTAACCCATTTATTAAATAGCTAAAAAACGACACCTATATATACATAAATATATATTTTATTTTTTTAATGTTGACCATGTCAACGAGGTCAACCAGCTGGTGTATGCGGAAATAAACATAAACATAATGAACGAGTTATTTATTTAATATAAACGCTAAGTTTCACACTGCCTTGCCATAAATACTTTGTAGGTCTAAAGGAAAAACTGGGCTACAATATAATGAAGAATCAACGCCGTATATTTTAACGAGCAGAAAAACGGTGGGCAAGAGAAAAAAATTTAAAGCCTAGCACGCACGTGCGACTTGGGTCACGGAATACTAATATCCTGCCGTCACGATGGTCGACTTTGTTCTTAAATACTTTAGTTTCTTGTGGTATGAGGGAGATTAGCTTAAAATGTTTAAATCTTTCTAAATTTATATAAATATATGCATATTTTATAATTTGTATAAAATATAGATTACTAGCGACCCGTTCACGGGCTCCCCTGTCATGGCACGCGCCTCTGGGCCGATATTACATTCGAAACCTTTGAAATTGTCAGTGTTTCTCTACTAAATTAGACACGTATTATGAACTTTTAAAGAACGGCATCAAAATCTGTTGTATTGTTTTAAAAAATATATGCATACATTGGGACAGGTCGACAGAAAACTTTGTTTTATATTACATAGTTAAATTACTTAAAGTGACTATTAATTATAACTTTTATATACTACAAAAGCAAGCAGCCTTTAAACTACTTTTATGAACGGAAATAGCGTATATTAACTAAGTATTAAATTTAAATTTAGACTTTAAATTACTAATAAACCAATTTACACCTAAATAAGTGACTACAACCATTTGGGATATATTCATAATAATTCAAAACTAAGTTAAAATTTCATAATCAAACTTGAAAAACCAAATAAAATAAAAAAATCTAAAATTAGACTAAAAGTATAAAAAATAAAGAAACCTAAACCTAAAGAATTTATTAACATACATATTCATAGTGCTATCTATAACACCTAACGAACATTGTTCGTAAGTAGAACGCTCGCCTCTTGTAAAGGCTTTGCCAGAATGTCCCGCTTCCAGCACACCATAATGCATCATGTGATAGGAGACTCAATTTCCTACTTCGCTCACCTAAAATGGCCATTGCAGCTTCATTTTTAAACAGATACACAACTTTAAATGTATATAATATGTAATATGGAATTATAAATGTAATAGAGAAACGGAGTGTCTTAACACTAGGTTCCCTCTGCCTACCCTGCTGTGCGCGAATTATATACTAATGAGTTACTGTAACAATACATATTATGTATAAATAAACGTAGAAATATAAAAAAATATTAAATAATATAATTTAATAATAATAAAAAAATATATACAATTTTATGGAATAGTTTAAACAAATAATAAAAAAAATATTTAATTAATATTTTCAGAAAAAGCAACGTTGGCTGTATGAGTTGCTGGCATATTATAGTTTATGATTTTTAAAAATGGAATAGAAAGAGAAAGGGAGCATGGCGGGAGCGTGGCGTCAGTGACGCTTAGAAAATTATTGATATTAAATTGCAAATAATATAAATTGAATACAAGGAAATGGATATTTAATAAATAAATTTAACATATTAAATGCAAAGTGATCGAAATATAATAATTTTATAATAATCAAGTTTGGTAAGATGCATATTTGTTAATTATGAAGAATTTCTTGGTGAGTTCTTATTTTACATTAATAATATAAAAATAACAAAAGCGAATATTGAAATGAATATTAAAATAATAATAACTAAGTAATATAATAGTATTAAAGGCAATAAATATTTTAAATATTAGTTGTATGAAAAAGAAAACATATAATTTGCAGTACAAATTAATTAAAATATTTGGCGTATGGCGGCGCCATCTTAATATAGTGTTGTATGAACACTATAGTTTACATTTTCCTAAATATTATAAATTTATAATTTAATTGTAAGTTGCGAGTGTAAATAATATTTATTAAATAAAAATAAATAAGGCTTTGGATGATTAAATATTTTATGGCAAATATTTTCATACGAATGTATGAAATTTAAAATAATATAAATATATACTACATGTATAGGGGCGATGCATGTAGTACAAATAATAATAATAAGATATTAATATATAATGCGTTGAATAGCTGGGTATTTTATGGCAATAATTGGCACGATCTCATACGAATGTGTAAATCTTAAAAAAACAAATATAAACTACATGTACAGGGGCGATGCATGTACTGTCTCTCGACTGTCAGGGTTCGGTTATAGCTTATAGCTTACTGATAAGCGATGTCAATGACACAATCAATGTAGCTTTGCAGCACCGAGGCCGACATGTTTGGTAAAGTGATCCGCTATAGCGACGTTGGTTTGTTGTATCCTTTCTGATGCTGTCTTGCGTTGCGTAAGCGATGCTTGTACAAAGTCGGATTGTGGTAAAAACGTGTGACATGCGACTGTCGTGTGTTCAGGTAGCTTATAGCTTACTGATAAGCGATGTCGGTGACACAATCAATGTAGCTTTGCAGCACCGAGGCCAACATGTTTGGTAAAGTGATCCGCTATAGCGACGTTGGTTTGTTGTATCCTTTCTGATGCTGTCTTGCGTTGCGTAAGCGATGCTTGTACAAAGTCGGATTGTGGTATAACGTGTGACATGCGACTGTCGTGGGTTCAGGTAGCTTATAGCTTATAGCTTAACCAGTGACATTGGTCTCACAAACCATTAATGTATATCGGCTTAACAACCCGACGAATTCATTGGTCTCACAAACCAGTGACGTATATAGGCTTAACAACCCGACGAATTCATTGGTCTCACAAACCATTGACGTATATCGGCTTCACAACCCGACGAATCCATTGGCCTCACAAACCAGTGGCGTATATCGGCTTAACAACCCGACGAATTATATTGGTCTCACAAACCAGTAACGTATATCGGCTTCACAACCCGACGAATTCATTGGTCTCACAAACCAGTGACGTATATCGGCTTCACAACCCGACGAATTACATTGGCCTCACAAACCAATGTACATCTAATTAAATATATATAATAAGCGTAACAAGTACCTTTGAGAAAGATCACACACAAACTTAACAAACATGACGTGACAGCTAACTAATAATTGATCGTTTGCTAAGGCATCGTAAGTATCATATACGTGAACTGTTTCGTTGTGTCTCGGAGGGTTCAATATGATCGGTCAGGTCTGCGATCGGACGGAACTCACGGCAAGTGGCGGGGTGGGGCCACACGGCCATTTTTCTCTTAATATAGCTATCTTGCATAGTTGTAAGTGAGAGATAAATGAGACGATCCTAGGGCTTTTCCTCGGACGAGCTCTGGGTGATTGCAACGGATAGTTTGTGTTAGATACTTGCATATCTAGAACCCTTCTGATGGCTAATTAATATATAAATGAGTCTATACCTTCTGATGGCAAACTAATAATTAAGAAGGAAGACCTTCTGATGGCTAATTTATATATAAAATGAGTCAATACCTTTCTGATGGCAATTATAATTAAAAAAGATTACCTTCTGATGGCTTATTATATGTATTTAATATATTACACGTAGAATTTCCTAACACTGTTACCTCTGAATCTCAAAAAGAACTTGAGTTACTTACATACATAACAATAAAGGTCCTAACCACAAGACGTATCATGAGCCAAGGCATGATTTGATTAATATATTTTCAAACATTTCAGATCGATGAAGGGATGAGTTCAATGGGGGGGGGGGGATACAAGTTACAATACTCATTTGGCTGTTTTATATTGTAAAGTACCTACAACTATACAAGTAAGTACATGCTTTTGTGATTGATTACATTAAGTATTTTTTTAGTTTCACACCGTATCCCGCACGTATCAAGGTAGACATAGAGAACCTAGTGTAACCTAAGACACTCCGTTCTCTGCTTTTTACCGAAAAATTCGATCGTAGCGCTTTAGGTTAGTTGCGTTTTACCTAGTTAATATATCAGAACGGAGAAAATAATAAAATGATATTTGTTCCACTGAGTGGGACTCGGACCCACAACTAATCATGATTAAGGTATATTTAATCAGACGCTGTCAGGTTGTGCTACGATGGCTTATCCTTACTTCCTAATACATATATAGCGTATCTTTTATTTTCATACACCTCCTGTATATTGTAATATAACTAGAGAGAGCTAAGTCACCTATCCCTTACTTTCTCCCAAATTTAGATTTGTTTAGTCTTTTGCGGCGGCACTTCACAATGCCAATACATCCAATAACGTCCTAATTGCTCCACAATAATGTCTATAATAAGCTAAGCACTGTACTAATATAATTGAAATATTAAATCTCTAAACAATTGAAGAATCCTTAGGGAAATTTCGTTTTAAGAAGGAGGCGAGCTTTTAATAAATCACAAATGCACGATTACATTCATGCCTTAGCCGGAACCATTTATAATACAAAATTACTAATTTCAACAAAAAAATGATTCTTTATTCGCTCAAGCACTAAAATTCTATTTAATGAAAGAAACTAAATTTTCATTTCAGTCACGTAAAAAACTTTTAAATCATAAAGGAGTTATTAAAAGCGTTAAGTGCTGTACGTATCGTAAAGTTGCTTTGGTATAAACAAAACTGTTTTTAAAGGAAATTGTGAGAACTATATTTAACATTTTGTAAACTATAGTTAACTATAAAAAGCTGTTTGTTTCCCGTATAACAGAGTAGTGAGAGAAAGAGAGAATCTAGTGTCAAGACACTTCGCTATCCACTTAGAAAATCGCTTGATAATCGATACTTCACTCAATGGCGAAGCTCACGTAACAATTAGCAAAGAAATAAAGATAACATAAAATCATTTCCATAGCTGGAAACGAACTTATAACCATCATTTACTGTAAAGCGCTGTTCCACTGCACTACGACGCTTTTGTAATTATATTTTGCTGCCTGTTAATTATTCTTAGAGTATTTGCAGTCACAAAGGACCATGTGACATATATCTCCTTTGTCAATGTATGAGTAATGGCGGTTTGAGGGTAAGGTATCTCTTAGTAATATGCGGCACAGTAAGGGCAAAGGTAAGTTAGTCAATGTAAAGTAAATATTTTTTTTAAGATATTATATATGATTTACGACGGTTCTAATACGGAAGGTTTTACTTATTGAGTTATTTATTATGAATAGATGTACTAGCGGCCCGCTCGCGGCTTCTCCGCGTGATCTACGTAGCTGATTCGGTATATTGTAACCCTCATTGGTGGATTTTCGAAAAATAAAGCAGCCTATGTTTAACCTTGGATTATCAACTATATATATATATATGCCAAAATTCGTTACAATCGGTCAAGCGATGTAGATTTTTCATATAAACTTTCATCCCCTGTTTCAACCCTTTGAAAATTTAAAAATAAGTAGCCTATGTTTGACACAGTAATTTTTACTACTTTCATTCTAAATTTCATCCAAATCGGTCCGGTAGATTAGCCGTGAAAGCGTGACAAACGCACAGACATTCGTGTTTATAATATACATATGGATAATATTAAATAATCATTATTGGTAACAAACGATCTGCCTCTCACCCCAAATATGTGTACATTCTCTGTACTGTGCGGTTAAAAATATTTAATTTTTATAATAAAAAATGAAGATTGTTGATTGTGTTATAAATACTGTTTGAAAAACTAAACACCAGTGTAATTTTTATACCGAAAATACACTTATATCTTTACTTAAAATGTATATAATTTACATAAAATCCTACAACGACATTCATACACACAAACAAACCATAAGCCGTAATCGCGTTTCAAAACGAACAAAAAGAACTTATCGTGATCAACTATCTTGAACAGCCGAATCGCGAATAAGAACACGTTTGCCGCAAGCCAAAATAGTCTTTGTTCTGTATAGATAGCAGAATTCAATTTTGAGCCGACTCATTGTGCATGACTCCTTTGTGCGACAGTCGGTCACTAATCCCTTTCAACACGAAACCCAAGTTCCATTTGCTCTTATTACTATTACTGTCACCGCATCCCATCACTATTTCTTTGAAGATATGCTGACGGAAAGCTTTTATTCTAACTCGTATAATATACGTATAAAATTTTATTTTATATGTTTCAAACGATATATTTTAATGTTTTGGTTTAGAAGTTGTACTGTGCAAATGTGTTGGCGGAATACGAAATTTTAGCTTTTCGTGTGTGTGAATTTTTGTAATAAAGTTCTTTTATTTGTAATTTTGTGTGGCATTTGCGTTTAAGGTATTTTTTTTCTTTTTTTTTATCTTCACGCTGTATTCCGCACACAGCAGGGTAGGCAGAGGGCACCTAGCGTTAAGACACTCCGCTCCTTACTTTCCGCCGAATTCTGAGGAGTTGCGTGTTAAGTGGCGGAAATTAACGCCGCGCTTTACCTCTGATATCATAGCGAAGAAATGGAAAAATTAAATATTTCCACTCCTCGAGTGGGAATCGAACCCACAACCAGTCGGTTCACAGTCGCACGTTCGTGCCACTGCGCCATGACTGGCCCCTGCGTTTAAGGTAATATTTATGGGAAAAAAAATAAATTGCTTAATTTTTTCATTTATTTTATTACATTTATTTTTTCAAAATGACACACCTATGTTTTAATTGATATTAATTTTATTCATGACCGCTATAACGAGTACGCTATAACTACTACCTTACACAACTTGTCACAGTATATTTGATATATAAACTTTTGCGTTATAAAAGGCACTCTTTATTTTATAATTCTACTTGGGGACTAATAAAGTGAATGGGCCATTCATTGCTACTAACATCGTAATTATAAATTATGTTTACTTTTAATTAAATTTAGTAAACTGAATTGGGGTAACTTGAAACACAGTAATTTGAAGTTTTTTTTACATATAATTTTGCGGAATACAAAAAAGAATCAATTAAATGCCTCATTCGTCTTTAGGTAAAATAAAAGCTATGGAGAATTGTTTAGTCCGTTTTAGATTTCTTAGGTAGAAGATTATGTGTTGGAGCAGAATTTATCGCCTAATTTTGAAGATGCAAACATTTTATGATTTTTATATAGTTAATATGTAAATGTATTTAATAAATATTTATCAAATGTGGTTTAAGCTGAGTACGGTAGTCACCGTGTATACCTTTGTCAGGCAATTCTCTATTTTTAATGCTTTTCGTTTTTACTCCGCATAGCATAGACTAATCAGCAAGAACCTAATATTTATATCCTCTCTTCTTCATTTTCCGCCAAAAATCAAAACATTGTCTGTTAAACGCCTCGCATCGAGGTACTAGAGCGAAAAGAAAGAAAATAATATTTATATTACAATTTCCCCTAGTGGGAATCGAACGCTGAACTAATCACCTTTACAATAAGACTCTGCTCCCCTTCGCAACAATGGCCTACACTTTTCTAATATGTCACGATAACGCCATACGTCAAATATATCGCATATTAAATTATATTTCTTTTTTGGCCACTATTGCTTGTAATGACGACAGACAAGATCTAACTGGGTCACAATGCTGCCATATTTACAACCATTGTCATGTTTGGAGGAAAGAAAACAAAAATAAACTGTCATATTAAAGGAAAAGAAAACATTAGAGGTCGTGGTGGCACAGCGGGACAGCGTATGACTATAAACGCTACTGCGGTTTCGATTTCCACTCGGAGGATTTCTTTAGCTTCACGCTGTATCCCGCACACAGCAGGGTAGGCAGAGGGAAGCTAGTGTTAAGACGCTCTGTTCCCCACTTTTCGCCAATTCGGAGGCTTTGCGTGTTAAGTGGCGTAACTTAACGCCGTGATTTGCCTCGAGACCAGAGCGAAGAAAATGGAAATATTAAATCCATTTGATTTATAGGAGGAATTTATATAATTTGTATTTCTGCTCTGGTCACTTCCCTCTGGTACAAAACGCGGCGTTGAGTTCCGTCATAAAAAAGGCAATGTACCAATTTCGGGTAGATAGTCAAGGATAGAGTGACTAAGCATTAGATTCTCTCTGACTTTTCTGCTATGTGGGAAAAAGCGTGAAGCTACTTTTTTATATTAAAGTAACTTTATTACTTAAAACAGTCTTCAACACGATAAAACATAATAAATTATGAAAAGATTTAGTTATTATTTATAGAGTTAAGATCTTTCTTAAAGAAACAGAAAAGATTAATGACACTGTAAGAAAAGGTCTAAAGTTTGTGCCTTATTTCATATGCAGGTTTCGACCTCCAATTTTTCTTTTACACACCAGATATTTTTTATCCGAACATCACAAATAAATTCTCAATTCTCGCTTTGCATACATTTATAAAGACTATTTAATAAGCTTTCTTACAAAAATAACTATGTTTATAAGAACAAAAGCTATTTATGTGTGCGTATATAACTATTATAATAGTTTTGTTTTTTTAATATGCTAAAACGCTACGGTATCGAGGCAAAACGCGGCCTTCGCGGTGTAGTGGAACATACTATCAGTCTCAGAGGGTTCGAGTTCCACTAAGTTTATTTTTTTCACGTTTTTCATATTTGTATTAGTAAATAAGTACTTTATAAATGTGAAAATTTATAAAAAAAAATTGTAAAAACCTGACACTGATATCGAACCTGTTATTCTCAAGGAGGCAAAGGTAAAGTACTAAGCTATAAGAACCTTATTTGTTATACATATTCAAAATATCCAAAATGAACTTAGAAGCACAAAATAACACAATTTACCAGTCAATTTTAAAATATGATAATATATTTTTGATCACATTTTCTGACAGAAAACTGGACTGGTATCAAAGCAATTTCTAGCGGGAATTCTATCGAGCTCTCTTAGATAAGTGTCCTCTGCGTCATGCACCGCCGTCGCCCGTCACATTTATCGGTTAACCGGTAGTGGAGATAACTCAATGTATATATGTATGTACATATATTATAATAACGTATATGAAATTTACTGTTTACTTTATACAAGAAACTGTTTAGAGCTTTCGTTTGTTTATACTTATTTGTATTTATTTAGTAATATAAAGGAATATTCTTAAATCTTAATTTGTAACTGTTGCAGAAGTCATCGTAAAGTAGTGAGATATACTCTACTGTACTGTAGTCCCTATTGGTCATGAGTTTAATATCCACTCGACGAATGAATGATAATCCACTCAGTGGAATGATAAAGTTGAATTATTTTCGTTTCTTCGCTCATATATAAACAAGAGAAAGCGAGGTTTTAAACTCCGCCACTCCACACGCAATATCTTCAATTCAGGTGGAAAGCGGAGAACGGAGTTTCTTAGCGCAAGGTTCTCTCGGGTTATTCTGCTATGCGAGTAAACCGTGACTCTGTTTATAAAGCGGTCGCAGTTAGCGATTAACGTAAATTTGAGGCGTTACGCCAATGCAAATATCGGGCATAGTATTAAAGGTCGCCGTATTTTATTAACACAGGGGGGCTTTTTTTAGCAACAGATCTACACAAATTCTTAAATTTGTTGGTGGGATAAGACTATACTTTTTAACAGTTTTAAAAAGTAGGAAAGAGTGTGTATTATACCTCCATTCGAGTAAATACTTAGCGAGTCTCATAAAATTAATAAGCGGGCCGAAGATTGCTCACCCCAGCTCTAACACAAGTAAATACAAGCATAAACTAGCTGTCATGTGAAATTTGAACCCATAATAATCGAACCCAACCCGACACTTTCCAATTACCTCACACGATGTGAATAAATTACAGCATAGGTTACTTATATTCAATAATAATATTTCACCGTATAACGTCCGCCCACTTTATATAAATAATTATAATAATTTTACTTTTATAAATATAAAAAGCCTTGGACAAAGTCAACCACTTAAGTAAATTTGTTTTCGCCTACTCCATCTTTTTAAGGGGTATATTATTCGATAAAAATATTGTTTCTTGACCTTTTACGTCTATCGTGACATGTCTCCATATAGATAAACAATCTTAATGATAGTTCTGCACTTGTTCGTAAGTTGTTACTTATAACTCATATGAAAATAACATCTTATGATGGTTTGTTTGTGATTTATTGCTTGGCTCTTGCATCCCAACTTAGAAATAAGTAGGAAATATGTATATAATAAATATTCTTATTAATAATGTTGGTGTAATAAATTAGTTTCAACTATATAGTTCTTTATTTTAAAGGTACAATGGCATGAGTGTGTGTGGCATGAGCATATTATATTTGATTATATTTGCTTTAAGACTAATAATAACTTAATAATAACTTCTTAATAGCTTTTGAAATGTTATGACTAAAACTGTAACTACTGGAAAAATGGTTTGAAGAAGAACTCCTCCAGTACTTCTTAACGACATAAAAATATTGGTCAGGGTACCTTAAGCCCTGGCAAAATAGATATAATTTGTGATGTACAGTAACTATTCTAAAATTATACTGTGACTGTACAAATTCAAACTTGTAACAAAACAAATCAAAAGACGAACACAAAGAGCACGAAAGAAATACGTCCGTTATGGTGTGTAACTCATTAAAAAAAAGAATGTTTCATCATAAGTAATGAGTGCAGCTTTCCTTCTTTTTTCCTTAAATGGGAATGTGTAGTCAGAGAGACCTTAGTATCAAAACACTCCGTTCTCCAGAATATACTTCTTTGTCTTTAAGAAAGCAGTAGTAGTAGAATAGTTATATAATTATATACGACATAGCCGTAATATTATAAGTACTGGCTACTATTGCTTACAGAACCAAAGTTCCATCTTCCCATGGGATTTCCGAACGTATTGAACATAATGTCTGCCCTAGTTCGCTGACATGTTACAAAAGTGTATATGTTCTATACAAAAGAATAGTTCTTTCATGTAAGTTATTATACAAATTTTAGGCATAAACCTAAGCAATTAACCTTATTACCCATATTAGTTGTTGCTCAATAAAATTTAGGCTCACAAAAGAAAATAAAAGTATAATATACATTTTTTGAACTACCCGTAATCTTTATATGAATTCGGGTATATAATTTATTTTTTACTTATACTGTTTACCCTGCAGAATAGGCAAAGGGAATCTAATGTCATGATACTGCGTTCACCGCTTTTTGTCGTAATTCAAGACTATGCATGTAAAAGACGGTACTTAACACTGCTCATGATTCTACGATAACAGGGAATTGAAATAATTTAAATGTAATCATTACCTCGAGTTAGGATCGAACCCATAACCATCGCGATTACAGTCAGATGCGCTTCACAGTCATAAGCACTGCATTATAATAATATAATTTATGAAACTCTCATAAGAATGCATTAATTGCGTTCAAACCAAAGTAATATGTATTACAAATTAATCGTAATGAATCCCGTTTAAAAGCTATATTTTTCTAGATATTATCTATTTCTAGAATTTCTAGAATAATACATGAATATTTGAGGCCGTCGTGGCGCAGTAGGGACAGTGTTCGAATGTAAACACGATGGTTGTAGGTTCGATTCTCATTCGATTATTCCAATGAATGTATTTAAACTTTTTTTTGTTCTGGTACTTAAGACAAAGCACGGCGTAAAGTTCTGATTTCAGGCAGAAAAATAGAGGGTAGAGTGTCTAAACACTAGATTTGCTCTGGCTACTTCGTAAAAAAAAACGTCGAGCTGCTTTTTTTACCTGAATATTACCTGTTTTCAACGTAAACATACATAATGGACGATTTACTAAACTATGCATTAAATTGTCAAACCGCAGATAAGCAGCTAAGCTTGTTAATAGTGAATTCTCATTAGTATAGAGGTAGCCTCTCCACACAAGTACCATTAAAAGGCATTAACCTTAATGCATATATAGGGAGCTAGGCCTTATTTAAAATAATTTAAGCTTCTTCACGTCTCTAATGGGGAAATTTTAAGCTTTTAGGATTACTAAGATTATTTTATTCTTGCAATGGTTAGCAAAATTGTGAATGGTATAACGGCACAGTAGTCGATTTTATATAATAAGTAAACATATATTGAGACTACATGACACAATATAGGACAGCGGTTCAATTTTCATTTGAAACAATATTTTTTAGTTTCCTAGCTCGGATGGGACAATACAAGGCGTTTAGTTTCGTTAATTTACGTGCAACATTCTGAATACGGGCGGAAAGTGAAGAATGGAATTTTTTGACACTCCTAGTCCTAGATTCTCTTCTAACTACGCATAGTAAACTCCACAAATTTTCGGTATTTAAAAAGACATTCAGGAAGTAAGATTATAACCTATGGTAAAATTTTAGGCATAAACCTAGGTAATTAACCTTATTGCCTATATTAGTTGCTGCTCAATAGGATTTAGGCTCATAAAGGAAAATAAAAAACATAACATACATTTTTATACTAATCGTAATCGTGGTATGAATTGAGTTACATGTATTCCTACATCTTCTGTTTACACCTATGATAAAGTTAGACAGTAAAATACTCTATAATAATATCACATAGCAGTCAACTTCATCATATAGTATTGTAGTACATAAAGCCATAATCGATAACTATATAACTTACTCTATTTCCTAAATTATACGGTCCAAGGGAGCGCGGCAATGGCCAACCCAAAAGAACCAGCCCTTGTGAAAAATAAATCTAAAATAAATGCCCGCCAACGCCGTTACTTCTTTTTACTGGATAAAATAAACAGCAAGTACGCTTTGTATAAAGTCGGCTTTCCCAACAACTTATCCTGTTTTTTGTGAAGAAAATTGTTCCTTGTATTTTTTAGAAAAGATCTATAGATTTTGGTGAAAATTGATTTTCTTTTATATATATATGTATAATTCATGATGCGCCTATTCAATTCAACTAGATCGAATAAATAATTAGCTTTTAAGTAGCTAGAGTTGCGGCTTTGAGTTTTGTCACTTTTGAGAGCGTATTGACGCAATATGTTTTTCACGCAATAACGAAAATGTTTTAAGTATATGGATTAATATTAAAGGTGTTCCATGAAGTATATAGATAGATATACATAAGGGCAAGCAGAAAGACTAATGTGATATATCACTCGAATTCTAATTCCTATTCCAAACGACGCACGTTGTGTATTTTTTATATTATTACTGTTTTCCGAATAACTGTAACTGTAGTCAGAGAGAATCTAGTGTCTGACATGCAATAGTCATAAATTCGATAAAAAATATTTTTATTTCTCCGGTCTAGTGCATAATGCAGGGTACTCTACCTACTCTGCCTCTCTCTACATAGAATATCTCAAGTGTTGGGGGGGAAAGTGGAGATTTGAATATAACTAATTAACCTTCTAAACTTGAGGCCATCGTGACGTAGTGGGACAATGTCTGACTCCAATAGCAACTAACTATTTACGATTACAGTGGTACCTGTAGGTTCGATTTCCAGTTGTGCAATAGTCATAATTTAATTATTTTCTTATTTCTTGGTGAATGGGGCCAGTCGTGGAGCAATGGCACAAACGTGTGACTGTACCACTCGAGGAGTGGAAATATTTATAGTAATATTTCTATTTTCTTCGCTCTGGTATTGAGGCAAAGCGCGGCGTTAAGTTCCGCCACTTAACACGCAATGCTTCCCAATTCGGCGGAAAGTGGGGAACGGAGTGTCTTAACACTAGGTTCCCTCTGCCTACCCTGCTATGTGCGGGATACAGCGTGAAGCTTCTTGGTGAACAAGAAAAAACTCGGTGTTGAGCCCTGCCACTCAATTAATGTCTTGATTTTTTATGGTAAAGTTCAGAACAGTGCCTTGACACTAGATTCTCTCTAGTATTCCTGCTATGCGTTAAAAAGCGAAAACCTCTGAATTTAACGTCTAAATTGGCAATTCTGTAAAGCGGAAATACATAAGAATAATATTTTAGTTCGTTATATATATAAAACGTTTTTATAGTTTCACCGGTTGACGACACTCTCAAAGATATAATCTCAATACAAATCCTTCAAGAAAGGCTACGTAGCGGGCGTTAATCCTAAGTGGTTTCATTTTAGGAGCGTGATTTTAATGAAGTGGAGACGTAAGCTGTTCGTGTAAAGGCTGGGTAAGACAGTATTTAATGCCGAGTAGTAGTAGTTGATTATAAAAATTTCACTGGAGATTTAGGAGTGATAGAAAGGGAAGTTATTAGAGTTATTATATACATAATAAGGTATTTTTTAAGTATTTTTTTTAGAATTTTAGAATTTAAAACCATTGTAGCACAGTTACGGTACTGTGTGATATTAGACTACACAAGGTTGTAGGTTCAATCTTCACTTAGAAAAATACAAAAATTTGTTTATTTCTCCTGGTATCTTAAGATTAAGTGTAGATGTAAGCTCCATAGCCCAACAAGAAATGTTACATTTATTTTTCAACATTAGGTTTATGTTAATAGTTACAAATGCACTCACTGCCTTTTCTATATGATTTTATTGCTTGATTCAAAGCGTAATTATAGTATCGGTTTCAGAATGATACAAAAAGTATAATTTTATTTCGGGCTGCTGCATTCATTATTTATTTGTTCGGAGCTACTTTTGTTACTTATTTTTTTGGTAATTTATATTAGTAACAATATGTATCAATAGATTTTTATTATTAAAGTACAATACAGCTTTATACACACATATAGTTTTATTCAAATCGGCAAGAACATGAGGTTCGAAATATTATATTAAACATATTTAATGGCCAAATAATTATCATAATAATGCCGGAACCATGTCACAGAAAATTTGCTCATTCGCTCCTATCTATGCAATAAAATCACGGATCGTATACAACTCCATTGCGTTAAGACTTTTCCCATATTATTTCTGTTTAGCATACGTTGTCATGAAGAATAGGGCCCATCATTTTGCCGCCTTCGCAAGTGGAGCTGCACTCAGCTTATGTTATTATTACATTAATATTTCTTCTGCGTTGCTTATTTTACAAATATCCATGTTTAAAGTTTGCTAAGAATTTTAGTTTATAGGGGGTTTTTTTTTAGTTTATAAGGGGTCATATATAAAAGGTTTTTTCTTAAATCTGGCTTGTGGTTTGAGAGATAGGCATGGCGACAAATAAATGACTGTTTCAGCTTGTTAAGACTAGTATAGATATGTTGCTTATACTTGGTAACTTGATTCGTTTCTTATATTATTTATAACATCCTAGATTCATGTGTTCACCTTTACTGTGAATACACAAATGTTTATACCAACCTTTTTGTACATTTTCATAACATAAGCAGTTTTTAAAGCTCGTAGAGAGAGCTTAGAATCTGTATGTAGTGCCTAACACAATCCAGTTTTTGTATATAATCTGGTTGTATCGTTATTTTATTTTTATATTTATTTCTACCTCTGGTATCTAAGAGAAAGTGCGGTGTTGAATTTCGCCATTTAACTTTCATAATACTATAATAACAATAATACGTAATTATAGAGGCGAATATTTTGGCGGAAAACCGAAGAACACAGTGACACTAGGTAAACTCTAATTACCCTGCTATATGTGAAAATACGTGAAAATTCATCGATAAAATAAACATAAAAAAATTATAACTTAGATTAATATAAATCTACGTTAAAAATGACTTACCCAGTCTGCCCAGAAGATACAGTAGCGCCGGAAGCCACATCACGGCTCGTTCTTCACATCATTACACACGTATAAGGTACATTGTACTTCACCACGCTTTTAATTCAGTCTTTTATCACAAGTGATCACTTTTTATAAAGAATCATTTTTACTTTTAGTCCTTAATTTCACAGTCTTTACAATTTCACTTTAAATTTGAAATACTTAGCGTCTTATCCTTTTTTATTGTCTATACCTGTAAAGAGAATGAAACAGATAAGAAATTTTTAAAAACAATCATATTATTTATAAGCTTTCCTCTGTATTCCGTTTACAGTAGAGTAGGCAGAGAGAACCTAGTGTTAAAACACTCCATTCCCTAGGAATTCGGAGGCATTACATGTTGAGTAGCGCGGGACTTAACGCCACGCTTTGCTTCGACACCAGAGCGAAGAAAATGGAGATATTAAATATTACCACTCCTCGAGTGGGAATCAAACCCACAACCAGTCGCTTTAAAGTCACGCTTTGTGCCTCTGTCCCTAATCATCATGTAATCGAGTTTGGAATAAACACATTGCGAATTTTTTTTAAGTACCCTCACAAATAATGTTCAAGTGACGTTTTAAAATACTTTCTGTCACATTTTTTTAACGTCTGTTTAACATAATGATCACAGCTGAGAGGTTGACAATAGAACAGATATAAAGTACTTCAACTTTCTAATCATGTCATCATCATATATATATTTTTTTCAATTTTTCTTAGTGGATCTACTGAACATTTTTAGAACATAGAATTATATTAGTAAATATAATTTTACATTCATAATATAAAAATAGCTTCACGCTTTATCCCGCACACAGCAGGGTAGGCAGAGGGAACCTAGTGTTAAGACACTCCGTTCCCCACTTTCCGCCGAATTCGGAGGCTTGCGTGTTAAGTGGCGGAACTTAACGCCGCGCTTTACCTCGACACCAGAGCGAAGAAACTGAAAATATAATTTCCACTCCTCGAGTGGGAACCGAACCCACAACCAGTCGTTTACAGTCACACTCTTGTGCCACTGGGCCACGACTGGCCCAATTTTACATTCATAATATAATGTCATTTCATAATATTGGTCATACTTAAAATTACATTTTATTATTATTATTTATTTCCTTAAGTAATTATTTTAATAACTTTTAAAAGCCAGCTAAAAACCTCTAAGTTTTCTGTTGTATTAACAATTACTCTCTTGTTTCATTGAAATCTAACCAACTCTTGTAATTAAGTGTACAAAAAGATAAATGTTGCTCATTAAAACACATTACAAAGATTAATAGTCTCCCTCTCCATACCTGAGAGAGAACCCTCAAATTAATAAACCAAGTACTTTAACAACATAATAATGTAACTTAACACAGTTGTCTGAATTCATAATTAAAGTAAAACTTTAGAAATTATAGCAGTTTATGTTTTCCATACTAATTTTATAAAGGCGAAAGTCTATCTGCTGTATGCTTGTTACTCTCTTAAGGCTAATTTACTGTTACGATTTTGATAAATACGAAATGAAAATAGTTAAAGACTCAGGTTCCAACAAAGGCTAGTTTTTTTTTAAAAAAAATCGTAATGTGTTGAAAAGTGCTTGACCATTTAATATGAATTTCTCAAGAAGGTTGGTGGTTGTTGACGTAAGATCAACTTACTTTCCTCAATTACTAAGGGGATGAATTTTTTTTAAAAAATCACTCGGACGCATTCGCGAGGAGATCGCTTGTAACATTTTAATATATACATAATTATGCCTACAAGTTTTTACTAACAGCATGTATATGACCTCATAGGAAATAATCTAGTCCTATACTGTTTATAGAAATAAGATATTTTTATATTATTCAATAAAAAAACCCCGCGAGGCTGCTTTTATAGCTTTTGCTTTTTTCTCTTTTTCATAAAAAATAATATAAAGTATATGTATTTTATTTATAAAACATAAATAAAGATATAATAAATCATAAATAGAATAAATCATTTAAATATCAATATTATTACACACGTACAGTGTTCGTTATTACAGAAGTTCAATACACAAAGTTACTAGTTAGTTAAGTGACTAGTTTTCACATCATTTCCCCGAATTAAATGTTAAGTCAAATAGAAATTAGATATGACACACCGAAAAGGAAATATTAAATATTTCTTTGAGTGGGAACGACTTTTACAGTAAATTGTGAAGAGACTGGCTAATAAAAATTGCATAAATGTTGAGACTATGATGCGGTGGACTGGCGCTTGAATGCGGATTCGAACCTGCGCCTTTTAGAAACTGTTGAAGAGCTGCAAATGCGTTCCAGCTACGTCAACATACTTATACGCTTTTTATTACAACTTATTTTTGTTGTTAGCATCTCTATAAAGAAATTTTTTCTAATTTTCAATTTATGAATTGAAAAATCAATCGTTTGGCGAGAGATAATATTTTTACCGTTTTACCGTTTATTGTAACAAGTTGTGAAAAGTTATTTTAAATACGATAACAGTAAACGCTACATAACTAAATTCTAATAATACGATCGAAGTTGAATTGTCTAGAAAATAACCTATTCCTTCCCACAAAAACCTATTGTTCAGCTCGATTTTCTCTCAACAAGCACACAATATATAGAATTTATAAATGTCACTTTTATCGGTGAACAATGTGTGTTATTTTCTTCGTAAAACAAATTGATGCCCAATTCAGTACAAATGAAAGTGAAAAATAAAGGAAAAAATGGAACTGATTAAGTAAACCTGCTTACTTTAAAAAAAACTGTAATTCATTATGTTAACATTAATAATGTATTAATTTTATAAATTATTTAAATTTCCATATGTGCCCTGGTTGTATGAAGTATGAAACAGTTGATTCTGATTTTCACTTCAGTTCCTCAATTATGAAGCTTTTAATATAAATTATTTTGTTAATGTCTTATGACGTTATTTCATTAATGTAATAATAAATGCCGATAAAAGAAAGTAGTCAATGAAAAATAAATAAATGTGGCCTATAATAGATTGTATGTCGAATAAATAATATAGTGCCGTGTGAGTTAGGAAGTCGTAGGCTACGACTCGTAGCGCAGTGACATAACGTCTGACTGCAAGGCGATGGTAATATATTCGGTTTCTAGTCGGGGGAATGATTATATATTGAATTGTGCCTCTTAACACGAAATGCTTTAATTTCAGGCAAAACGTAGAGAACAGAGTGTCTTGAAACTATAATACAGTAAGTCCCACTTATATAACAAAACAAACAACTTAAAATATGTAACAAATTTATAAAAAAAATGATTTAATAGTACATTTCCATAAAAATTTACATGGAAAACAAATTATAAACATTAACAAACATTGAACATTGAGGGGACTTTATGGGGAAGGACATCATATGAGGGACGAATTAATTTGGGACAGAAGAAAAGGATGTAGGATAGATAAATTACAATTTTAGCGGTTAAAGTGGGTGGTGGTCTCAAAGATATAATAAATACAAAATTATTACATATTCAAGAGAAAAAAAAAAAATGCTAGTTGTATAACTGTAATATTATTTAGGTAAGTATAAATATATATAGCTGTATACATATAAATTGGCCATAATGGCAAAGACTGCTTCTGAATATGATCAAGATTGGTTTTTGGATCGATACCCATACGGAATGATTGCACATATTTTAATTATTTTCATTGCTTCACTTTTACAACGACTTTTGACAAAGCATGATGTCGGGTGGAAAGTGAATCTCGGAGTATATTAATACTAGCTTCTCCCAGACTACTCCCAGGCTATCCGGGAAAAAGCTTGAGTATCCAAAAAAAACACATAAATTATAAAATAATCTCTTAATAATACAAAACCTTGTAAATACATTTCATATAATGTTAGTTTAAATAAATATTTATACGAAGACCCATTCGACCTCTGTTCTTGAAGAGACAATTGCTCCATTTCTGCGAAGTAGGCCATTTGGGAGAATTTTATATACTGTAAGGAGTTTCTTCAACCTAAACTTAATAAATGCGACTAAAGGAAAATTCGAGTGTAACAGAGAAATTTAGTTAAACGTTGCGATGACAAGTTACATTATGTGTTATAGCTACGGGAGAAATTGTTTCTTCTATTTTAGATTCCTAGAAAAGGTTTGTGATCAATCACTATGTTTTTTTTCTTTTGGTGCAGAAGTAGTGCGTTAAATTTATTTTTTGTTATTTATTTGTCAAGATATTCTGATAATTCCCCCGAGTTAGAATCGAACCCGTAACCAAACACGTTTGCAGTCAAACTCGATCATCTGGGCCACATGGGCTAATAGTATATTTTATATTTATACTAGCGGCCCGCCCGCTCGTGAACTATTTCTTTATATTGCGACTCTCAGGGGCGCATTTTTAAAAAATAAAGTAGCCTATGTTAAAAGCTTAGATTATCAACTATATTTATGCCAAAAATCATTACAATTGGTCAAGCGGTTTAGATTTTTCATATAAATTTTCATCCCCTATTTGAACTCTTAAGAGGTTGATTTTTGAAAAAATAAGTAGCCTATATTAGACCCAGTCACTTACTTACTTACTACTTTCATTCTAGATTTCATCCAAATCGGACCGATAGATTATCCGTGAAAGCGTGACAAACAAACACACAGACTTTCGCATTTGTAATATAAGTATGGATATTATTAGCTTTTCGATAATTTAATTCTTTTTTATAGCATATTGAATGGATATCATGCTCTCATACACCTGTTAATGCTAGATTAATTCCCTATATCACTTAATCCTTACACTGTAGCATAAAAATGTAAAGCGGAATTCAGCGTAAAGGCCACAGCGATAAATATTTATTTTCCTTATTAATCGATTTATAGTAAACAGAAAACAGAATATACGATAGCCATTTTGCTATCGTAGTATAAATAATAGTTAAATTACGTGAAAAGTTATAATATGAGAACGGAGCACTCATATTTTGCTGTAACTTATGATCCAATACTTGATGTTGGCAATTAAGGCGGAAATGAGGTTTTATACGGTATGTTTACCTGCAAGGTAATAACCGTAAAACTAAAGAAAAAAGTAGGTATCAAGGGGATTTTCTTGGAAGAAATCAGTCTAAAAGCACTTTTAAAATATATAGTGTAAAATAAAAGTTTTAAATCTGTTATTTTATAAGAGGCAACCGCATCAAAGGAATTTTAGTCAATAAGGAAATTCAGGAGAAATGTTGTGTTTTAATTTCAAAAAGAAAATTTAGTGAAAAGTTAGTGAAACAATTTTAGTAAGAGTTAAATATTTTTTTTAAAACTTCACAAGATATATATACAGATTGACAGAAAGATATACAGAGAAGCAAGTTCATATTTTTGTCCGTATAGCAAGGTACTCAGGGAGACTAAATCATAACACTCCAGTCTGCACTGAACTGGACACATTACGTGTTAAGAGCAGAGTAGAGAAATAAAACTAACAGATATCCATTCTTCCGAATTTTGAATTGACCCCATAACCATCGTTGTTTACTCAGACGCTTTCCCCTTGCACCATATCTGCCTCTATATATAGAAATTATGAAAATATGTGCCTACTTAATATTTAAATTAACACAATGTCCCTTTGACGTCTGGAACCAAGACCTTTGTGATATTACACACAAAGAGATTGCTTGTAGTACCTATAATGAGTATTTTAAATACAATTTGGGACAGTTTTATACCTAAGTAATATACAAATATTTCAGGTTTATGCTTAATATTTAATAAACAATGATTTCTTCAATTAATATTTCAGTGTATATTATCAACTTTATCTATACATATAATAAAAATGTGACTAATCTGTCTGTATGTAGATGATATTTGAAAACAATATTACTCGCATTCGTCAATATAATAACACACATAACTATGATTTTTAATATCTTCTTCCGTTTGTTTGTTTGCTTGTGCTCGTTAATCTCAGATACGGCTTAACCGATTTAAATGCAGTTTTGTTTATTGCATTTTGATAATCTGCCTTTAAAGTTAAGTGTTTATTTTATTTCAATTCATTTTATTTATTTTATTTTATAAAAAAAAGTTCCCACAATTTCAATTTTGTCCGAAAAAATTGCTATAAAATAAGTAATTCATTAATTTGGCTGAAACTACAATTTACATTGGCGAAGCCTCGAGCAAATCACTATGAAAAATATATGCCTAATAGAAACTGACAAAAGTTGAAATCAAGAAGTTAAAGTGTGCAAAGTGAAGGTAAATAGTTTTTTAAGTTGTACGGCAAAGTTAGGTAAAGTTTTTCAAATTTATGAACCCTCAATTGACTACAGTAACGCAAAAGGGACCAAGTCTTTATAAATTTGCAAAGAGATTTAAACACAAACTTATTTCAGCAAGACGTTCTATAAACGCCAATAAAAAGCCTGAATAGTGCTATTGAGCCAGGGACTCGGGGGCGATAAATATTGGCAGCTTTGCAATTCCTTTGATCAACAGTGTCTTTTAATTCTCACTTCTTACCTGTTTGTGGAATCAACGGTAAAAGAAATGAAATCTCTCAAAGAGAACGACTTACAGTGAAAGTTTTTCGTTCGTAATACAAATGCCAAATTGAAAAAGTTCAGACTGCGAGCATTTGGGATGTAAAGCTTACAGGCGATGTATTGTAGCTTGTACTCGAATATTTTAACAATTGAACGTTAAGAAAACAAAGGCAATTCTGAGATAATCTTAATACCGCAATATACAAAAATGTTTAAAATATTCTGTAACTAGAACTAATATTAAATTTTGTGTATGTTTTTTTGTCTAAACTTTTCTCTATCTATCTAAGGAGGGTCTAGTAAAGACCCTCTGTTTTCCACTTTCCGCCCGAAATGAATTGAATGTTAGGTGGCGCAACTTAACGCTGTGCTTAGTCTCAAATAGATCACAGAAAAGGAAATAGTACAGAGTATACTGTAATACACTAACAGTATTTGTGTTTATAGTTTATATTTTGTTACTATGAAATATACATATTATTTTTAACTTATATTGACATAATTTTCTTTATATTGTTAACACATTATAAAAACGAGCTCCAACTTTAACTCCCAAACTACTAAATACCTACACCACAACAACTATTCTGAAACTGAAACTAAAATTTCTTTATATAAAAATTAATAATTGTAGAATGAAAAGAAATGTCTTAGAATAAATGTAGAAAAATGTAGGGAAAATGCAACGTCGAAAGCTGAGCTGATAAAGAAGCTTGATTGAAAGCAAGCGTTATAATAAAAATGAAGGAAGAATGCACAGATGGTTCTTTTACGGGAAAAGAATGAGTGATAAAAATATAATGAAAATATATGTATAAGAAAATTTAAGGTTAAGCGGTAATGTATTAAGATAATGTATAGAGACCATTGTGGTACAGTGGGACACAATTGGTTGTGGGTTCGATTCTCACTTGAAGATATATAAGTTATTTTCATTCCCTTACCAACCTGACATAAAGCACGGCGTTGAGCTCCGCCATTCAAGCTACAATATATTGATTTCAGAAGGAAAGTGTGGAATTGATTGTTTTAACTTTAGGATGTGGGGAAAAGTGCAAATCTCTTTAGCACTTATATGGTGATTGAGACTTTTTTTTGCAAAAAATATTGTTATTTAGCATGCTATGCTGTCTAATAAAAGCTATATGACATCATATGAAAGAGAAATAGTAGTGAAAAGAAACACAAAAATGTAGGTCATACAATAGCTTAGTGTGTGTGTCTGTGCGTGTGTGTGTATTTAATGGGATTTAAACACACCAAGGAGTTTTGAGGTCCGTGTTATTTTCTGCTTTTTTATCATTTATTTGTTGTGTTTTTATCTTTGTTATATAAAAAAATGGTACTGGGTGGTTGAACACGTAGAAGTAAATAAGGATCAAACAATGTTAGTGTTAGTCTTTTCGTTAATACGGCTAAAGGATATAATTTATATGATTGAGACTGTAGGAGTCCAGTCAAAGAGACAGGTGTGATGGTTGGTGGGTCATATACAGAATCAGACAGGCAGTTCATAGAATCTTATGAGGATAGCGCTAATATATAATTACTGGTTTGTTTTTAAACTTAATATGTTTTTTTTTTTTTTTTTAACAATTTAATTACCACCACTACGGACATAAGGTCTGTACCTTTTTTTAAAATAATCTTTTTCTTTTTATATATAAATTTCTTATTTGATTACAATATCAGAGCTTAAAACTAAGTTTATTAAATATACCATAAGAGAGTCCAGTTTTCTTAGTTATAAAACTCAATATGTTTAAAATGTGTAATAATATAAATATTTGATTTATAAATAAGTATACTATTCATGTTACGTTGCACTTTGTTTCTTAAGGGAAAGCGTGTACAGGAGAAATGTATTATCCTAGAAAAAAATACAAAGTTTTAATTGGTAATAATTGTAGTTTAACTATATTTTTAAATTCAAGTATTTTATCTGAATTAGTCCCATATATTTTTGCTACTCGAAAATAGATTTAAGAAAGCCCGACATTTCAGCTTGGATTGGAGTCTACCTGTGACCGCGGACTAGTGTAAAGTATTCGAAACGCCAGAGTTTCTAAAATGTGCTTTCGAATATCAAAAATTATGTGATTAATTCTGTTAAAATAGTTTAATTTCAAAATGTATTAAGATCTGAACTGAAAACAAAAGATCAAAGAAAACAAAAACAAAGTACATTTGTTTTTTTGCGCTTATAATTTATTTTCTAATCAACATACTACTTTATAAATTTTTATAACAATTCTAGCGTACCAATTAAGCATATCGTATATAATATTATGTATATGAAATAAGATTAGTCAACAAGAATGAGACGAGGCCGTCATGATTCAGTAGAATAACGTCTGTCTGTAAACGCGTTTGATACCGACTCGGAATGATATTTTAATAAAGTTAATTTATCTGCTTCGGTACTTAAATATAAAATGAAACGCGAAATGACTCGATTTCGTGCGGAAAGTACGGAACGGAAGACATTCCATATACCGCTAGGACCTCTCTTACTACCCAGTCAAGTTTTTACCTAGGGTTTTACAGGTAAACCTTGTTTTTTATGGTATGAAAATATTAAAAATATAATTGTGTTAACCATTTTCTTTGCTTTATAATTTATATAAATGCTCCACGTCGAATCCATAACGAGACAGCGTGATAATGGAATATCTGGCTGTGTACCAATTTTTTCGGTCGGATATTAAAAATTAATATAGTTTAAAATTTTAATTTTAAATGAAAATTCAACATTTCAGGGAAAATTTATTGAATTTTCTTATTTTATTCTTAATGAGACAAACTACCGTTTTAATTTATTTTAATAGTATGGAATTATGTCACTATATGTGCTTATATAACACTTGAGGCGTTTTTGTAGGTTTTTTTTATAACATACTACGTCCACTTTTACATAATTTTTTCCCGTTAAATTTTTCCCTTAACTAAAAATTAAAACTTAAGCTTCACGCTGTATCCCGCACACAGCAGGGTAGGCAGAGGGAACCTAGTGTTAAGACACTCCGTTCCCCTCTTTCCCCCAAGTTTGGAAGCACTGCGTTGTTAACTGGCGGAACTTAACACTGCGCTTTACCTGGATACCAGAGCGAAGAAATGGAAATATTAAATATTTCTAATCCTCGAGTGGTAATCGAGCCTAGAACCAGTCGTTTACAGTCACACGCTTGTGCCACTGCGCCACGACTGACCCTTGAATACCATGCGAGAAACAGCATAAAGCTGCTTGAAGTATTTTGTAAAGTTTGAATAATTGTGTTTTAAAACTTTCTAGACACATTAGAAATAGATGTTTCTCATTTTTATAAAAATCTTTGAAAAAAGGAATATCTAGACAATAAATCAAATTAAGTTGTAGCTAGCGCAGATAATCTGAATAAATGTGAATTTTTCACTAACTCATCGCATTCTCGCTGCGACGCGACGTCTCAAATCTAAAATTGTGCACTTTTTACGTCTTATTCCACGGTGAGGATTTATTTCTGCGGAAAGGTTTCATTTCTGCTAAAAGATTTTGTGATTTTTGTGCATTCAGAATAAGATTTTCTGAAGAAGCTGGCAAAAATAAGACTCCACCTTTTATTATTTTCTTCTTACACCTTTTACTTTTAAAGTATATTTCAAATCTTATGTTTATATTACAATAATATTTACGTATTAGTAAATATAAATAAAGGGCAGTCGTGGCGCAGTGTGAGTTAATATAAAAGAGATAGTTGTGGGTTCTATTCTTACTTGGGGGAATAATTACATAATATTTTCATTTCTCCTCTCTGGTACGAAGCAAACACTTTTCACAGTTCCGCAATTTAACATATAATATTTAATTTTTGGCAAAAAAATGGAAACGGAGTATATCGACACTAGGTACTTTATGACTACCATGCTGTGTGGGATTTTTTTTTTCTATTATAAAAGTGTTTCACTTTCACTATTTATATACAGGTACATGAGTGAAAAATTGCTAAAACCAAACCTCGACTTACGTTTTCAGAATCAAAACCTTTAAATGCCCCAAATACCTACTATAACAAAATTACAAAAAACGTTAATTAAAAATACGCAAAAAACCTATAACACAAAACATATATAACACATAACAAAATATATAACACATATGTATGTAAACGATCCAAGTTATAATATTAGGTAAACCAGATTGACGCAGTTGTTAAGTAACTCGGCAGCTGTCACAGCGGCCGATCGAGGCGTAATGGCGGCAGATGATAAACGCTAATCGCATCAATGAAGAGACGCTTGATGAATGTTAGGCTTAAGTCGTAATATAGTATCGAGAATATTATACAAGAATTTATGTAGATATTGATTATGTAATTATTGTATATGGGACGGCTAATGTGAATATTATGTTGTTATATTATCTGATTGTTAAAGCGATTGATATTGTAAGTTGATTCCCATTCGGAGGAATCAATTTATCGGATTATATTTCAATTATTATCCTATATTTGCATTATTATTTAAGACAAAGAGCGGCGTTGAGTTCCGCTGTATAATACATAATGTCACAATTTCGGCTGGAAAGTGGAGACTTAAGCTTGATACTTGTCACTGTGACCCCGCTATACGAGAAGAAGCTTATTATATTTCCTTACTAATTTTTAACATTTTTAAAGTGTCATTCACAATCGTAGGATATGAAAAACTATTTTACAAAACGTACGAAAGATTAATTGCGTTCTAAACACGCGGCTTACCGGTCTGAGCGTATCCGAAAGTTTCAAGGGCCGCGGGTTCGGATCCCGGTATGTTCAAAATTTTATACGTTTTTCTTAAATGTATATCTAACTAGTTTTCATCCACCATTTTGTTTACATGGATTTTATGACATTAACCCTACTAGATTCATTACATCGTGAGCACAGACTGTTCCCGTACTTGTTTTAGGTTCTAGTATTATTGTATAACTAGTGAACCGCTCGCGGCTTCGCCTGCGTGAACTACACAACTATTTCAATATAGGCAGACGCGCCGTCGTGCCGATAACACATTAGAAACCTCTAAAATAATCATAAAATTAACTTATTATTTAAAAAAACAAAATTTCGTAGGAAGTCTAATTAAAAAAAAATTAAACAAATAAAAAAATAAATATACACTTTTATCAAATAGTATTTTCATATTGGCATACAGATAGATATGCAAGAACATAGTAACTGTTGACTTATTGCGGTTTAGATCATCCAGATAGGCTTGGTCATGCGGACTGAACATAGTCTTATATGACATCTGTGGTTACGTAAGCCGAAAGCTGGTCCACAATACGATTATGCTATACGCCTCGATACGTTAATCTTACATGAATATCTTAAAAGTAACGAATAATTATAATTAAAGTAATATCAGTGGTATAGCGCTACTGTTGACGCGATTAGTTGTGGGTTCGATTTCCACACGAAAGGATGTAATTAAATTATTTTCTCCTCTTGCAAAACAAAATGTAATTTTGATTAGTGTCTTAGCACTAAGTACACTTTGCCTATTTTGTTACGCGGCAAAAAGGGTAAAAATGTAAAATATTCATTGTAAACGTATATTAATTTCAAATAAATACTAATAATATAAATGTGAAAGTCTGTCTGTTTCGCTTTTACGGCTAATCTACCGGTCCGATTTAGATGTAATTCAGAACGAAAATAGTTGAAGATTCAGGGCCAAACATGGGCTGGGAAAAAGGTAGAATGTTTATATGAAAAATCTAAGCTAAGTTTGAGCGAATGTAATTTTTTTTGGTAAAATAATGCAAATGCAGCTGATAACCCAGAGTCAAACATAGGCCACTTTATTTTTAAAAATATTCCTTAAAGGGTGACAATATGGTGATACAGTTATAGATGTGTAGTTCGACGAAGCCGCAAGCGAGCGGATAGTGTGTTTTAATTATAAAGTTTTTTTTTCTGGCTATAAAAACATAACGTTACATCATCACCTTATTTATAATATTTCTAAAGTGTTTTAAACATTTTTAAAGTGTTATTCCACACTTAGGAATATTGATATTTTTGCTAACAACAAAAATAAGTTGTAATAAAACGTTTAAGAATTTCGACGCAGCGGACAGTAGAACGCATGGCTCAGTGGTGAGAGCGCCTGAACGGTATTCAGGAGGCGTGGGTTCAAATCCCGCTGCGTTCAAATTTTTATACGTTTTCTTTAAATGTCTTTTTCTAAAGTGTGTATAGATAGGAGTGACACGTCAAAAAATCCCCGTTGCTTGTCCTAATAAGGCTTAGATTAAATATTTGATAATGATCAGATTTTTTCACGAAAATTATATTATAAGTAATATGGAGATTGCTTTAAAGACATCGATAATAATTGGATTACAAAAAGATTCCATGTGGCGCAGTGGGACAACGCTTAATGGTAATCGTAATTGATTAGGCATTCGATTCCAACTTAAGGTAGAGATAAGTTTCGCCACTTAACATGCAATGTTATGATTTCCAACAGAGAGTGGGGAACAGAGTGTCCTGACACTTAATTATCTCTGACTACCCTACTAAAAAGAAGGTGTGAAGATGTTTATAAAGAGCTCGTAGCGAACGTTATACATAAATCTGCAAAGAGATTTAAACATAAGTTTATATCACTGAGGCGTTTTGCCAATGCAAATAAAAAGCGGGAATAGTTGTATTGAGCTTCGCCGAGAGACCATAAATATTACGGAATATCGTCCTGTTAGAATTTATTCCACACCTGAATGGGTAGTAAAATAATTGAATATATTTTTTCTTCTAATCTCATTCAATTCTCAATATAAAGGAAATATTGTAAAAAGAGAACCATTTTTAGAAATAATTAGTCCAGTTAGTTTGTAGCCAGTCGTGGCACAGTGGCACATGCGTGTGACTGTAAACGACTGGTTGTGGCTTCGATTTCCACTCGAGGAGTCGAAGTTATATTTCCATTTTCTTCGCTCTGGTGTCGAGGTAAAGCGCGGCGCCACTTAACACGCCAAGCAAGCCTCCGAGTTCGGCGGAAAGTAGGGAACGGAGTGTCTTAACACTAGGTTCCCTCTGCCTACCCTGCTGTGTGCGGGATACAGCGTGAAGCTAAAAAAAAATAAATTAGTCCACTTATTTCACAATATTGCTAAAGAATTGAAATCAAAATTATAGTTTGTATTTAAAAAATAGTAAGTAACTATTATTTAAATTTCAAACAACAATTTTGCAAATTGTATTTGAATCACCAACTGTGATGCAGGTGTCTATCTCAGTAATTCTAAAGTTAAATTTTAAACAAACGTAATATTAGTTGTCCTTTTTTTATATTATCAAAGATATTATAGTAAATATAGGTATTGGGTGCCTTTAAACTACAACTAAGGTTAATTTTAAGGCAGTGTGCTTGGCGGTTTAAGAAGTGACTTGAAATCATATTTTCTTTCACCTTGTATGTTTTTACAAATACACAAAACAATAAAGTAACATGTTAATAAATTGCTAAAAAAGATTCACGCTTTTCGTCACATAGCAGGGAAGTCAGAAAGAATATGTACATGTAGCATTAAAATAAAACGTTGACCTCTGCTATGAAGAATTAATTTTAAACTTTGCATATCTACGAAAATATACATACAAGAATTGAAGTTCAATACTTTTTTTTTAATAATGCTTGTTAGCAAATATTGTTCCACTAAATATTAGCTAACAATTTTAAAATCACGTTATTCCAGACATAAAATTTTCCTAAGCAATTCTCCGTAATTCTGTTTTCACTAGAATTAGGAAAAAATCAGTATCAAAATTAAAAATAGAAATTAAAAGCTTCTCATCTGAGATTTATTTTCCATTTTTTTTTCTATTTTCTGTTGTTTGTTATCGTCTATCTCTACTAATTAATAACGAATTTCGCTTTGATGATTTATTTGTTAGCGAAATTCGAATTTAAGCTTGTTAGTAAAGCTCATAAATATAGCTTTCTAAAATCTTAATTACACGAGATCGGCACGAGATATACAACTACTGTTACTATACTCTTTTCGTTGGTTTAGCTATAACATTTTATATTAGCTAGGTATTTTTATATGAAATTTTCACAGTTTTTCCTATATAGCCGGCTAGTCAGAGAGAATCTAGTGTAGAGACCCTCTGTTCTCCATTTTTCACTTAAAAACGATACCAGAGCATAGAAATCAAAATAAAATAAAAATAATCTTTACCCAGACGCTGTCTCCCTACGCCATGATAATGTTTTACATGTTTGTATGTAAATAAATCTACTTTACGATCAATTATAAATAATGAGAATCATAGAAACAAATATCTATTACGTCATGAAATGAGGCGTTATTTAGAGACAAGCTGAATATAGAAACACATGTGTTTAAAATTTATTCGAAGAAAAATCTATATAAAAAAATATTATTTCCTCCGTTCATAGAACAGCATTAAGTACCGTCGCTTAGTTAATCTAAAATTAGAGGGTTCGGAGCGGAGTTTCTTACCACTAAATTATCTCTACCTAATACGAATAATATCGCAATACTTAATCCTTAAATAAACAAGGGAAAAATATTAAGAAAATGTAAAAAAAAATACGTAACAAACGGATAAACCTGAAAAACATAAAAGACTTATGTGTTTAATCCACTAAGGCAAAAACATAAATCGTGTAAATAAATCTATAAATAACGTCATGAAAGGCACACTTAACTTCTGAGAAGATAAAAACAGCTTTCTTTTAACTTGAATATTTGTCCTTCAAAAGTATATGGGACGTTTTTTTGAAATAGGTATTTTTATTCTAAATGTTTTCTCTTAAGTCTATTTACTAGGTGATGACCGTAACTTTGTTTACGTGGACTTAATATTCCTTCCCACACAAATACTTTTTTTTAACTTCACGCTGTATCCCGCACACTGCAGGGTAGGCAGAGGGGACCTTGTGTTAAGACAATCCGTTCCCCACATTCCGCCGAATTCGGAGGCATTGCGTGTTAAGTGGCGGAACTTAACGCTGCGCTTTGCCTCGACACCAGAGCGAAGAAAATGTAAATAATAAACATATGCACTCCTCGATTGGGAATCGAACCCACAACCAGTCGTTTACAGTCACATGCTTGTGCTACTGCGCCACGAATGGCCCTGATTATTATATTATTTTTATATGTCAACGGTAATGCCATTTTCGCTGAATAACTTCTAAAAAGGTGCCATGGTATAATTTCTTATAGTTTAGCTGGACTATTTCGTTATCTAGTGTTCTAGTCTTTAAATTCAATTATAGCGTAAGTCCTGCTCATGCTTAAAAGATTAGGAGTTCCGAAGATGTGCGCGTACAAGCATTCTATATTTACTGTATATTATAGTTTAAATTAGTCAATCTATATAAGCAAAGAACGCTGTTTTCAACCACTGTTTATTGTCTGATTTGTTTAAAAATTAACTCGCATGTGCGGATTCTAAGAAAACTGTTATATTATATTTATATATATTGTAAATTATATTTTCATAATATCACCCTGATCACGACATGACATATGAATTCTGCTTTTGACAATGATACCGGAATCAAAAATCAGACAGTAATTTTAAGCGTAGTAATTTCTCTTTGAACTAATTTATGCTTTTATTTAAAAAAAGTCGAGGCACATGCGACTGTAAAGCGACTGGTTGTGGGTTCGATTGCTCACTAGAGAAGTGGAAATATTTAAAGTTTCTATTTTTTTCGCCTGGTGTCAAGGCAAAGCGCGGCGTTAAGTTCCGCCACTTAACACGCAATGCCTCCAGAATTCGGCGGAAAATGGGGAACAGAGTGTCTTAACACTAGGTTCCCTCTGCCTACCCTGCTGTGTGCGGGATACAGCGAGAAGCTAATAAAAACAACGTGATCTACAAAGGCCAGTCGTGGCCCAGTGGCACAAGCGTGTGACTGTAAACGACTGGTTGTGGGTTCGATTCCCACTCGAGGAGTGGAAATATTTAATATTTACATTTTATTCGCTCTGGTGTCAAGGTAAAGCGCGGCGTTAAGTTCCGCCACTTAACACGCAATGCCTCCGAATTCGGCGGAAAGTGGGGAACGGAGTGTCTTAACACTAGGTTCCCTCTGCCTACCCTGCTGTGTGCGGGATACAGCGTGAAGCTATTTTTTAATTTTTTTTTTGATCTACAAAGGAAAAACAATGTATAAGGTAACATTAAAAGTCTTTTACGAGATTAACACGTCTTGTATGAAGGTAAGAATAGCGCCTGTTTCCAAGAAATGTAGTGCTACATCATTTGTACGCTACACTACGCCTGTCAACTTGGGATTAAATGTACTAAATATAAGCTCTTATATAATTTACTACTATAAGGGTTCATTAAGATAGACTATTCAAAGCTAATCTTAAAACAGTGTAAGTCTCGAAAATGTTTTCTCTGACATAACATAGACGTAATGTGAGCATATTATAGATAAAACGGTTTGAAAAATGCCTCTGGTTATTTGAATTTCTTTAACTATAGTAGTAGTCTTTGTTTGTATTAGTAGTAGGGTAAAATTTAATTGCAATTAACAATTGAACATTTGTTTGTGCGAAAATCACAATTTACAATTAATTCATTGTAATTTTGTATTAATTTTCGGTTATTTGTCATTATTATATGATTTCCCTCAAACAAATAAATAATTGTTAATTTTTAATTTTTAATCGTTATTAATTTTTGCCCAACACTATTAGTAAGTGAGAACTGATATTTATAAGTCACTACTTACAATTAGTGTTAACAATTATAATCTATTGCTACTCAGAACACGTAAAAAGGCCTTACCGAATTTCATGAAGTTTAAACATAAATTAAATTTATAGCCTCGATCAACCTACAGAATACTATTATCCTGTTAAATGACTTGGGTCAATTATTTTGTTATATTATTTACTAATTGATGCTTACATACTACTTTCATATTCCATATTGACATAGAAACTTGAACTCAAAATTATAATAAATTTTGTTTTGAGTGAGATGGAACCGATTACTATAGCGATTGCAGCCAGACGTTGTTTGACTGCACCATAATGGTCTTAATATTCAATAAGATTTTTTTTTGTCATAGAAAACTGCCAATCATTCTTGTACAGTTAAATTAAATAGTTAGTAGGAACCTAGTGTTAAGACACTCCGTTCCCCACTTGCCGCTGAATTCGGAGGCTTGCGTGTTAAGTGGCGAAACTTAACGCCGCGGTTTACCTCGACACCAGAGCGAAGAAAATGGAAATATAATTTCCACTCCTCGAGTGGGAATCGAATCCACAACCAGTCGTTTACAGTCACACTCTTGTGCAACTGGGCCACGACTGGCTTTGTACAGTAGTATAATTAAGCAAAAAGTTCATTTAAATGCATGTTATAACTATGAAGATTTGCGCTTACAAACAGGCAAACAGACAAACAAAATGTTTTTTTTAATATTATTTAAAAAAATGTTTTTTGCAATGTTTTTTTTTAAATCATAAGTTCATGTTGTTTTTATTTTTTTACATCTATATTCTCTTTTTTGTCGTAATATTCGAGATAATTTTCATTATCTATTCAGTATTTCCTAAGATTACCTCTTACAAACAAACTTTCAAACTTTACCTCTTTATATGTCAGTATAGATATAGATAAACAGAAGGTCTGATATAGTTTCTATGTATATCTTTTATGTAGTTACGTAATTGAAAATTATTTACGCAGTAGTTTAGAACAGACTAGACGAAGTTCTGCCTTAATTAATATGCTAACAATAAAAGTTGCTTGATAAATAATTTAAACAAATTTTATAGCATTCTACCGTCGCAGTTACGGTTAACTAACTTTGCTTTTAACATGCAATTTATATAAACACCCTTATGGCTCAAAGACTAGTAGTATATTTTTTAAAACAAAAGCCTTGTTTTGATGTGTCAATATATTTATTTTTCATAGCTTGAGACTGTCTGTCTGTAAACGTGAAGGTTGTAGAACGTCAATTTCCAGTCGATGGAATGACTATGTATTATTTTAATTTTGCTGCTTTGGTACCTAAGAAAAGGCGCAGCTTTAAGTTCCTCCACTTAACACCCAATGTCTTTACTTATGGTGGAAAGTGGAGAACGGAGTGTCATGACACTAGGTTCTCTGTGGCGATCGTGCTATGCAGGAAAAAGCGTGAAGCTTTAAAAAAAATTGAATTTAACAGATTCACTTTATCGAACAAGCCTATGGTTGGTATTTATTGAATATTTTTAGCATTTAAAATGCACCACACCTACACTTTAGGTTATATGTTAGGTAAAATAAATATTTAAATGAATTAAGAAAATATATGAAAGTTTAAGCACGGCGTTGAGTTCCGCAACTCGCCACGCAATGGCTTCAGACGGAGTGTCTTAACACTAGGTTCTCTCTGACTATCCGGCTATAGGGGGAAAAGTGAGGCTGCAAAAAAAGCTTTCTAAATTGAATAAACGAATATGAAATGTCTTTGAGCGCAATCAGGAGCAACACGTAAGTCTGTATGTAAACGGCACTTCGGTGATGGTAAAAATTTCACATTTGGGAAAAGCGTTTGTACAATCAGGCTGGATTGTGTAGGAAATCTAAGCTTAGCTGTGTTAAGTAACGAAGCTACGAATGTGACAAAAACATTATACCGTAGCAAAATTCTATTATGCTGCTTAAAAAAAATACTTTTTAACTTAAACTGTTACATTTATTAAATAATTTATAAGTATTATCAAGTTTAAATTCAATATACTCTTTTTACAAATAGACTTTTTTAAGTCCTTATAAATCGACGTATATAAAAATACAACCAGTATCGTCTTCTATACAATTCTATACAATCCTTTGACCTGAATGACTGACTGGCGGATCAACGCTAACCCTCAAGCGCTGATCGTAGAAACTTGAAATTTGGAAGGTGTGTTCTTTGTAAGACGTAACCATCCCTAAGAGGGTGGGAAGGGCAAAGTATGGAAAAACATCTAATCTACTTTAATTTTTGCACAGTTTACAGAATGGATGGACAACGTGTTTCGCATTTTGATCTGATTAAACTTATCACCTAACGGGGTAAAAAGGTATACAAAGGTGTTTTGGGATGACTTGCATCGTTGTCGTTGATATCAATACTCCTTTAATTTTAATATTCACGCGGGTGAAGCCGCAAGCGAGACGCTAGACTTGTATAATTTGGCTGTTAACTGCAGTAGAGGAAAAATGGTGGAAAAGTGGTGAAAAAATATATAATTTCACTTTTAAGTTGACGTTAATGGTATTAGACGCAGTCTGATTACTGTTTGAGTTCTTTTGTTATGGAGTCTGCACACAAAATATTCCGCTATAGTATACATATCTGATATAAAAAATGAAACAAATTCTGTTTGGTATATGGAATTATAGTATTAAGCTTACAAATATTATTTACTATATAAATAGTCAGTTTAAAAATATAACAATGTACTTAAGATTTGTTTTGAGTAAGTTATAAAATTATAATAATGTACTTCATATTTGTTTTGGGCGAGTTAAGTAAAAACATTTTTTAAAAAGAGTATATTGAAATTCGACAGTAAGCATAAAAGGAAAGAGAATTTCTAAAATAAAACATCTCAACAATACCTGCTCGGTGATTATAAATGTATTTCTGTTCTTAAACTCAAAAATCCTTAAAATCACTGGTATTCTAAAATATTCAGAGATATTTTAATAACAAAGACATAATTTATTCCGTATTTTAAGCACTAGAAGCTCAGCATCTTTATAATAAAGCTTGAAAAATTTTAAATATTTAGTTATCTCAAGGTTTTTATTCTTTTAAGATTTTTAAACTTTGTTTTGTATATAGCTTTTATTTATAGTAATTCTTTTGTTTTCAGTCATGTTTCGAATATGTACGTATGTTTACTTTAAGAATATTTTTTTGCTATGAACTGATTGAATTTTTATTATTATTATATTTATACTTTTAACATAAAATTAAGATAGAACACTGACAATTACTATGAATATTCTTATTCTAATTTCAAGCTTTTTCTCACATAACAGGACAGTCGAAGAGAAACTAGTGTCAAGGCACCTCGTTTCCGCTTTCCGCCAAAAATGAAGACAGTCCGCAATATGACGGAACTTAACGCCGCGATTTGTCTTATACACACTAACACAGACGCGAAAATAATATACATATAATCGTTCTCTTGAGTCGGAATCGAACCCCAAATATCGAGATTACAGTCAGACTCTGTGCCATTGCCCCATGGACGCATTAATATACATACCTGTACTAAGTAACATTTTTAATATACCATAAATATCTGCTAAAAATATTAGATTTTTTTTATCGCGACTCTTATAAAATAAACATAAAACGAAGTGCTAAATTTTCAAAGCGCTTTGATGATAGATATCTATACATACTATGTTAGTCAAGTGCATTGTAGCTCGATCCGCTCGATCAGTGGCTGATGCTATATCGCAATAACAATCTTAACTGATTATCGTTAAGATTATTATTAGCTTAGAAGAATATGATGAATATATAGAACTTAGATAATGTTATAGTCAATTATTGTAAAATAGGAGAAACATTTACTTAATTTAAATTTAAACAATTTTTATAATACTATTATAAAAGAAGAGGCCATTGTTAAAAAGTGGGGCAATGTCTGACTTTGGATGTGATCAGTTCGATTCCAAATTGGGGATTGAAAGATTATATGAAAACGATTTTCATTTCTTTCCTCTGGTCTTACTAGAGGTAGGTAAGGTAAAGTGTGGTGTTAAGCTCTTGCATTTAAAACGAAATGTCTCGATTTTAAGAGAGAAGTAAAGAACTGCAAATTTTGACGTTAGTTATTTTTTATTTACTTATTTATCAGACTCGCCAGTGTAAATTACATTAAACAATACACTTTTCATACATTTTTTTATTCTTATAGGTTTTTTTATTCTTATGTTTTCTCTTCTCTGTTATACGTGAAAAAACGTGACGAATGACGAATTTACTTATGACAATGTAATTTTTATATTAATCATGATTTTAACATTACATATTAACCTAATTGTAATGTTCAAGATTATTTTTATTGAAACTGGCCGTTCATTTTATAGTAACTAAATAATATAAGTGTTTTAAAATACATCAAGTTTAGTTCAACGTCCATGTCATTATGATTATCATTAAGATAGTAAATTATGGTCCCCATATTAATTAATATTTTGTAATATGCTACAATATAGAGGGGCATTATGAAATTTGACAGTAAAGCTTGCTCTTGCTTCTAGCAAATACTCTGTTAAACCCTCGTCACAGGAGATTAACTTGCTGAAACTCAATTTTAACTTTGTAAATACATACATATGTGTGTTTATTGTTTTTACTTAAACGTGGGGGTTTGCGATTAAATTCTTAGAGATAAGCTAATTGGAGGATAAAACCGCTAGAACGTTTTCACAGCCAATTACTGTTATAATTACAGTAAATGTTTAATTATTTTATTGATCTTGTTTACGGATTGCCTTTATGCTAGATTTTCAATGACTTTTATGCGGGATAAAGGTGTTTATTATACGTGGAAATGTTTTTAAGAGTATAAATGTTTATTAAATTAACTATTACTTTTGTTTTGTATGCTATAAAAGATTAGATTTAAAATCTGAAGTCACATAATATTAATATCCAAATGTACACATATCTAATTAAGTAATAATAATTAAAATTATGCTCTTTATAATTGTTGTAATTTGTACTACAATAAATCTGTAAAATATATGGTAAAACATAATAAGTTTTATGGTGTAAAAATGTATTGTCATTAGATTTGAGTGAATATGCATTTTTTAGCCAATTGGATTACGAACGAACAAGGATGACGAAATCGGAACAGTTTTTAGTAGTAGTACGAAAAATACGAATAGATAAATAGATGAAACTAAAAGATAATAGTTAAAACGTCAGTCAGTCAGTACTTTATTATACAATATTGAAGTAACAACACTATTTTCGAGACAGCTCTGAAGTGAACATCACAACCAATATAAACAAAGATAAGCAGATGTAATTCAAGGAAAGTCGTAAAGCCAAACTACTTTTTATTACTCTACGCTTTGCAACATAAAATCTAAATTTTAAATTATATAACTTTCGTCGTCTGTAAGCTGCCTAATAAATAGACTTAACCTTATTCCTTTATGACATGTTATGTAAATTGACCTTAGGGTTGGCCTAATATTAGCATTTCTCACATGTTTGCTACTTTACTGTTATAGTAGTCTACGCCCTTGATACTTGCGCCTAGCTCGTCCAAGTTATCTAACAGAACATGTTTAATACATATTTCTGAGCCTGTTTATCTGTTTTGCGTATCTCCACATTTCTCTCAAGTAACGGCCTAGACGACAGAGAACACGATAAGTCAGTGATTTTATTATGTATAATAACTCCTAGAGATTGGAACACAGTCCTTTGTATTCTAAAACTAGCAGTACTAATAACTATATATACTCGTATGTAGTAATCTTATAGACATTATCTATCCCTGTACGAAACAATGAACAGTAAAATTCATTTTAGTTACGCACTTCTATATTGTGCTAGTGTATGGGCTACACCACAACTTTGTTTGTGTGGAGTACTAAACGAAAAATACTGTTATTTCTCGTTCTTGTAGGAATTAAAAAACCCGTATTAGTAACCCTAATAACTAATAAACCTACAGGCACGCCAAATTTCAGCTTTCTAAGCCCACAAGTTTCTGTTTGGTCCTGTGGGTCAGTCACTAAATGACTTATGGAAGAATTTTTTGTATACATAAAGAAGAGATACAACCGCCAACCGCAAATTCGAGAAGTCAACTGCAATAATCAAAAAAATGTGAAAATTATAATTGCACTCGTTAATCTAGTTATTACAGTGACTGACAAATACCAATGAGAGTGATATGAAACTATAAATATGAAAGAAAATATTGAAAGACTAAGTACTCGTTTACTAATTTATGATTTCTATACTTAAATTGTTTTAATAAACAACATAAAAAAGATGCCATCGTAGCGCAATTAGAACTCACTGAATAGAGTGCAAACATTCTGAATTGAAATCACTATCTCAACTCTATTAAGACTTAAAAAAAATAACCTCTCTCTATAACGGAACAGTTGAAATATGTGATATATCTAGACATGCATAAGCATCTCAAGTCAAGTTTTAGACAAAGATCAGGTTATGCTGAAATCTTTACAACTTAAAATACATTCAAAAATTTTAATATGAAGATTTATTTGTATTTCCGATGTCCTTCTTAATTTTTTCAATAAAATTTTCATTTTTTTTGAAAAAAATACGAATTTATCTATATCCTGATAATCTAAGCTTTACAAAACGTAATAAATATACTAACACAAACATGTGTTCATAATATATCAAAAACATTATTAATTAAAAACGAGGCCTAACACATTTTGCTTGTATTAATACTTGAAGGCGTCAACTAAGCTTTAACAAGAACGCGGTTTGACAATGGCTCAAAGGGTGGATGGCACGGGTAGCCAATCTAACAATAGCATAACAGATATAGCAACCTTTGAAGCCGGAATTTGACCTTCTTTCAACTGTTACCGTTATTGGACAATAAATCATCTTAATAAATATGAAAATTGCCTATTAATTGTTGTATTTGAAGTTAGCTGGTCTATTTAGGTCGAGCTTTGTTCGTGCTATGAAAGAAAATGTTTGGAATTAGTTCGGTTTCTATTAATAATTCACGATAATATCGATGTAACAAATATTTTCACTATACGAGAACTCAATTTTAACCTATCGTTTATAATATATAATAATATATACTACCACTGAGCCATAAGGGTACCAATTGACATGGATGGCGTTTATTAAAGTTTTGTGAATAAATTAAAACATTCAGGTCGCCCTTCTATTGAAAAGTTTGAACTTTTATTGGCTATTCGTATATGTGAGGCTTGCTCTGAATACGAATGCGAGCCTATTCCGAACACAGAATATTAATTTGTGTTACCAACCAAATTAATTAATCATTTAATCTTATTTCGATTGTATCTAAAGTTATATTGGTAATTAAAAAGGAATCAATTATATTATTATACTAAAAGCGGAAAAAAATAATAGCGAGTAAATAATTTAAGTGAAATTCAAACCCAGAAATTCAAACTGATTGATTTCTAATTACCCAGTACGCAATTAGAAGTCAATCAGTGATGAAATCAATATACATAAATCGTATGATAAAAAGTTGAGCTTCAAAATTAAGGTTACCTGCAAGTTAAAGTAAATAAATAATACTAAAAATATACTCAAAAAATATAATTAAAATATACTAAAAAATGTACTGTTTGTAACTTTTTCATATTTTCAAAAACTATAAATGATTTTTTTTTTAAATTTAAGCATACTCAGGAAAGAACTTCAACTTACGTACAATTCTCAATTTCATTTTAAGGTTATTTTTTCATATGAAAAGTATAAAAATATACAAATTACTAACTTGTATAGTAATTGAATTTGTGTGAAATATTTATGTAATTTTATATACGTAACAAAAAAAAAATGAAAATTGTCTTGTTAAATGCGCAACTTAAAAATTTAAAATGAATATAATAATCACAATCAGACTTAGTTTCATAGCATTAACCAAAAAAAAACTATTAAGTATAATATATTAAAAATTATAACCTGTTCAAAAGTTTTCACGATTAAAAAAAAAACAATCACCAAAATCTAAATTTGTCACAGCACTTTAAGTCACTGAGTACTTTAAAAGTCACTGTAACAGTCCCAAACGCATTTCAACTATCGATCATAAAATTAGAAAGTCACAAAATATATTTTAAAATTATTTGTTTAAAATTGTGAACTTGGCATTCGAAACTACGAGTTTTCAAGAGAAACGCGCAAGCTTTAGCGTTTTAATAGCGTTCGGTAGTAGCACGAGCGTCGAGCAGACTGGACGCTGCGGCCCGTAGCGCGAAGTACGCATGCGCAAACAACCTCTTATAATTTGATATCTCACATCACCGCCTCTCACGTTCTGTGGTGAAATTCACTACATTATTCAATTTTAACCACTTACTTGACACTCGTATGATATATTCTAAGTTCAATTGACATTTGAAATACCTTGATATTTTTAATTAGTTAAAACTATTTATAGGTGCCTACAGTTGTCATATTTCAAATTCAAAATAACTGACCATAAAACATACATTTAAGAACTTCAAATGAATTATCGTGAAACTTATTTATCAATACCAGTACAGTTAAATCTGAAAATGTCACTTTAAAACCATATAAAGCTAAGTTAAACTTCGGAAATTTGTTTATAATTTCAAACGCTTAACTTTCCTTCGACCATTCCGTTCCATTATCCATCCAAATTGTGTTAGCGATAGAACATAGCAGTGTACAGTAAGCCTTTTAAACAAACAGGCGAAAGTAGATAGATTTTGGCAGTGAGCCCGAGTGTTAGTTATTCCGTTCTGGTCCAGCCGATGGTACCCGCAAAAACTAAACCTTTGCTCAGCCTTAAACGTGAGCTCATTTATAAGATCGTAACGAAGCATTTTTATTATGACGCAACTAGAAATATTATGATGAAAGGAAAAGAACGCTGTAATAAAAGCAATGGTTACATCAATCATTTTAATAGTGATTATGAATTATTAGGGATCTCTTGGGAAGTACATTAGAGTATAAAAACAAGTGAATCTCAAGAATTTTTGCTACAATTAAAATACGAGAAAAATATTAACGAAAAATGGCAAATAGGTAAATCCTTCTACGAATGCTAATATTATAATATTAATACGAGACTGGTGTCTTGGTCGTCGTAGCGCAGTCGAGTGTTACAATGTCTGATTATAAACGTAATGATTGTGGGTTCGAATCCCACTTGGGGCATATTTATATTTATCTTACTTTCATGTCCGCTACGGTACTTAAGAAAAAGCGCGACGCTGAGTTACGTCACTCAATACGCAATGTCTTAATTTAGGGCGGTAAGTGGAGTACGGAGTTAATCAGTGAATATCTACTAGATATAATAAAATATCTAGTAGATATACTGTAATGCGTTAAATTGAAAATTGATTTCTTTCTTCGTAACATTTTCGCTAAGTCTTATTTCGCGACAAAATACGCTTACATGTTTGGGTAAATCCTAACGTTTCCTTTAAAAGGTTTTCGATAAAAAATGTATGACAAGATCCCTTTAACAAGTTTTTCTTTCTAGATTTTACTTTTGGCTTTTACTAAAAAAGGCGGCCATGACCTCAATTGTTTTTAAATTCTAAAATATATCCCATTCTACGACTTGTTATTTTTAATGCCATTTTTTAGAATAGAGTTTTCATTTTTGAATGAAATCTGCTTCACAGAAATTTTCACAGAGCAGGTCAGAGAGAACCTAGTGTCAAGGCACTCCGTTCTCCACTTTTCATCCTAAATTAAGACATTACAAGCTGAGAAATGGAAATCAACGCTGTTTTATTCTAACAAAATAAGAAAATGAAAAATATTTAGTCATAAAAAAACAAATTGAAATAAGTTTAAGTTTTCCGATTGGAAATTGAATCCAAATCAATCGTTCTTATAGTCATAAGCTTTCCCACTGTGCCACAATAACCTCATTCACTCAAAATCTCTCATTAAAACCTTTTTGGTCGCATTATAATTGATCGAAACTCTAATTCTTCTACAGATTGCTTCTGAAGTATTAGAAAAGTAAATAGATAACAACTTTTCATAAAATTTATATTAATTTTAAAAAATATTTTCCGTTTCCTACGAGCTAGCAGATATTGACGAAAAATGTTAATTTTCCTTGTTTGAATCCTTAAACATTATATACTTATCCAAAGAAAATATTAAAATGTAGAACTTTATTTAATTAAAGCGCTTCATTTCAAATAACATACATACATAGCTTCACACTTTTCCCTGCATTGCCAGGTAGTCAGAAAGAACCCAGTATCAAATGACACTTCGTTTTTCACTTTTCGCCCGAAATCGAAACTTGCATGTCCCCCGTCCCCTTAATGTTCAATGTTTGTTAATGTTTGTGTCCGTCCAGTCTTCTATGTAAATTATATTGTATTTTTTTAGTAAATATATTAAATTTTATAATATTAAATTATAAACTAGTAGTTTTGTTAAATATTATTTATTACTAACTAACTGTATATATGTAAATATTTATATTTCTTTGTTTTGTTAGTTTCAGGTTGCTGTATTGTTACCGGATCTGTTTTCAACTTATAGTCTATAATAGTCTAACTTTATCTCTATTTTATCGATCAACCTTCGTGTATTCTTCATACAACATGACATTAGTGAAGTGATAAGGGCTGTATTTGCACGTTCGAAGCGCCATAAATAAAGAACTGAACTGACATACGTGTCCAGTGGCGGAACTCAACGGCGTACTTTGTTTTAGTTAGCGGAGAAATAAAAATAACCTAATTATCAATCATATTATTAATCATTCCTCCGAATAATTGAACCCATAACGATCACCTATACAGGCAGACGCTATCTTAAAATCATTTTCATTTTGCCATTCTGGTGACAAGGTAAAGCGCGGCGTTTAACTCCACCACTTGGCGCGCAATTTATCGAATTTAGGCGTAAAGTGGAGAACGATGTGTTTTGACATAATGTTCTCTCTCTCTCCCTCTTATATATGTGGGATAAAACGTGAAAAAAAAATTGTATATTATACGCTGAGTCACGGTCTACCAGCCAGTCCATAAATTAGCCGATAAAAATGATCAAAGAAACTTAAAATATCTGTTATATCTAATAAATAATTGTATATTTCTTTTATATTTTTTCATTATAATTAGTAAAATGTTCGCTACTTACTTGTAAATGTTTTTCACTTTTTAGTTAATATTGACAAACGAACGCAATTATATACTGTATTAAATATGTTATAGACAATTTATTATTTCCCGGGTTTTGTTATATCATTAAGGTCCGCCACAAAATTTGCAATGTCTCGCCACAAATTTCGGGCGGAAATGGAGCGAAGTGTCTTGCACTAAGGTTCACTTTGACTACCAAAAGCCAGAAAAAGCGCACAAAATCTGATAGCCTATAAAAATCTATTTCATAATAAATACAAGTATAAAAAATTTAGTGTAACTAAATAAGGATAAACTAAAATATACCCTTAACGGTGTTAAAGAATAACAGCAAAATATCGTTAAATGTGAAACGACTTGATGATATTTTAAGATTTAAGTAATTTAATTTCTACTCTCTCGTCACTAACTAATATATTATTTCCACTTAAGCTTAGACGTCAGTTTTTGGCTACTAAATTTCGTCTAAAATCCATGTTCTTAAATAGAAGCACCATTACTGTAATTAAAGAGTTGACTCAGTCTTGTGAATCAAGTTATTGGCACAAAAAGAAGAAACCGCTATTAGTAAGCGTTTGTGATAAATTTCAAAAGGAAGAAATTCGCCCTTATAATTTGATAAATAATAATTATTTAAATACCTTGCATGCCAAAATAGTAACTAAGCTAATATCTATGGAAATACAACATTTTTCTGGTTCTAAGAAGGATAATATGAATACTATGCTAAAAAAATATACGCTGATGATGATTCATGTCAAATATGAAGGATGGCATAAAATATATACTGATGGCTCTAAAACAATTCATGGGTTAGGGGCAGCCTTTTATGATCCTAATCACAATGTGAAGCAGAAGTTTAAAATTACATCAAATGTCTCCATTATGTCTGCCGAGCTCGTTGCAATCTCAGAGGCATTATCATACGCGGCTAGTAATATTACATCTAAAAGGGTAGTTATTTTATCGGACAGCAAAAGTGCTCTCCAGCATTTGGCTCGATGCGCCTCTGGTCAAAGAGGTGTATCGATAGCCTATGCAATTGTAAGTAAAATTTTACAACTCAATAGTAATGGATGGTCTGTGAGATTGCAATGGGTACCGGCGCATATCGGGCTGAGTGGGAACGAGGAGGTTGACAGTGTAGCTAAAGAGGCTATTTCAACTGGAACTGAGATATTCATTTTCCCAGATTATACAGAAATATTGATAAGATGTAAACTTGAAATTTTTAATATATGGATCAAATACTTTAATGAAGTCTCAAAAGTAAAAGGTGTCTGGTACAATACTATACAGAAAGAACCTCCTCGTATAGCTTGGTTTACAAATTGTAAAATGCGTAGAGAGATAATTGTCTGTGCTCTTAGACTTCGGTCCGGGCACATTCCACTTAATAAGTTTAAATATTTAATGAAAAAATCGCCATCACCGAATTGTGATATATGTGGTGTCATAGAAGATGTACAACATATTTTAGTGGAATGTGTCCGAAGCGAAGACTTAAGAAATTATTTAGTTGATAGATTTAAGTTTAATCGTAAAGATGTTGGTGGATTTCAAAGCATCTTGGCTAATCCCGCTGCTTTGAGTGCTAAATTAATTTTTAAAGAGATCATTAAGTTTATATAGGTAGATGTATTTGTTAAACGATGGGTCTGGCATAATCTTAATAGATTAAAGACCCTTATTTTTTTTTCTAGAATAAAAAAAAAAAAAAAAAACTAATATATTTAATTTATTATCATTTTCCCCACTCTAGTAAAACAAAGCGCGGCGTTAAGTTCCGCCAACCTGCAAGCGAATTTAAAAATAAAGTGGAGAACAGCATATCTTAACACTAGATTTTTAGCCTATCCTATTAGCTTAAAAAAGCGTGAATCTGCTGAGTGTGTGTGTGTTTTTTTAGCTTCACGCTCTATCCCGCACACCAGGGTAGGCAGAGGGAACCTACTGTTAAGACACTCCGTTCCTCACTTTCCGCTGTTAAGCTTAACGCCGCGCTTTACCTCGGTACCAGATCGAAGATAATGGAAATATTACATTTTTATACTCGTCGAGTAGGAATCAAACCCACAACCAGTCGTTTGAAGTCACACATGTGTGCTACTGCGCCACGACTGGCCCCAAATGTGAATATCACTTTAATATTATAAGATCACTCACCAGCTCAAAGGTATTTTAGTTTAGACATTCGACGCCGGTACAAATGGTGCTTCTTTCCCCTCTTCTGAGCCGTTGCATCTTGATTGATGATATTCGGTTACATCCATTGACTTATCTCTATCTAAACTGAAATAAGCAAAACATTATTGGAAGAAGTAATCTATACTGTTATTTCTTTTACAATTTTTTTTTAATAGTTTAATGTTTTAACTCCTATTTCAGAATTATGGGTAAAGAAAGTAATATCGTCGTGTCAGAGTGTGATATCGGCTGACTGTAACACAATGGTTGTGGGTTCGATTCCCTCTGAGTGAATGATTTAATATATTATTTTTTTCGCTCGTAAAGTTCGTTAAGTCTCCACTTAATAAGTTGATCTGGATTTTAACTATCGCGCCTTGATACTAAGGATTCTCTGATTACGATGCTATACAGGAAAACGCGTGAAGCTGCTTTATGTCAGTGAAAGTGAATAATATGTAAACAGAATCCCTTGAAGTAACACTCAAACTCAAGCTACCATCAAATGTTACGTTTAAACTATGCGATGCCATCAAAATACTTGCGTATGGCAATAATATACAAAACTTCTAGTGTATAATGGAGTGTAGAAGTGGCATATTCCCTTCCAATTTTGACCTCTTAAATACTTTAATCTATATATTTATACAGATATTAAAAATAAAACTGTTCGCGTTCTCATTTTTTAATGATATTAAGGGCATTTATCAATGTAATATAACCCAAAACAATCGTTTTTTTTCTGTTTGTGTTATGGTGCACGATAATCTCGCAACGTTAATAAAGAAACGGCTTAACAAATTTAAATGCTATTGTGAGCATTGTTTTTAAGTAAACTTACCTTCACTTATAGTATTAATTTTATTTTAATCGATTTACAAATTAAAAAGTTACCACTATTTACAATGTCGCGGGCAGGCGTATAACTTACGTAGGCGAAGCAGCGAGCGGGTAACTAGTAATTAACTTAACATCATTTCGTTCTAAACATTTATTACAAAGTATGTAAAGTAATTTCTCAATTAATCCATCGTAGATCAATTCAGATCGCTTATTGATGTATTCGGCAATGTGCGGATATAATATTATTGAAGCTGATAATAATTGATGCCCTGCCAATAATCGGAACTAAATTAATTTGCCAAACTAATCAGTTAGGAAGAGTATAATCTCTAACCAATCAATTATGATAGTTTATCATTCACTTTATATGACACTTTTATATGTATGTTTAATATAAACTCCAAGAACACTTGGTAATATTAGACATGTCTTATAATATTGTTATATTCTAATGTTAAGTATTGAATTGGTAAAACTAATAAATATTGTTTAAAGTGGGAAACGGAGTGTCTTAACACTAGTTCCCCTCTTCCTATCCTGCTGTATGCGGGATACAGCGTGAAGCTAAACTAATAAATATAAAAATTTCTTACTTTTCTGTGTAATAAGCGTCGTCTGTAATTATGCTTATTAGCGTTGGATGAATTGATGTCCTTAAACAGAAATCCAGGTTTAGAACACATATTATGATTCTATAGGAATAGTCGTTATTCCCAGTAATATAAAAAAAGATTACTTCTGACTATTAGGTTTTATTACTTTAATAGTATAAAATAACTTTGCAAGGAAAATGTCCTCCATTCTTTTATCACTCATATATTAATATTTATTTCTACCTGCTCATTCTCCCGTCAAAGTTTCTATTACCCTCATTTTGTTTTATTTTACAATGTTGCCAACTTTTATTTCAATAATATTTATATTATATATACAATTTTCTTATGGAATTAAAACAAATACTAAAAAAATTATTTTAAACAAATGTAAAACTAGGGAAAACCAAAAGAATAATTAAAAAATTACTTATTATAATAGTTTCAGTAATGTGTTTAGTTTGTGGTATTCTGTAAAATCAATATCTGTAACTTTCAGTGACCCTGTCGTTGCGCAGTGGGACAGTATAAACGAAATAGTTGAGGGGTTCGATTCCTACTCAAGGAAGTGATTATATATTAATAATTTTCATTTCTTGAGTCTGGTACGCCCTAGTTTTCCTGATTTATCTTAGGACTATCTCTGTCTACTGTCAAATCTCGGTGTTAAGTTTCGCCACTTGACACGCAATGAGAATCCAAATCGACAATTTGGAAAAGACAGTGGAAAACTGAGGTCACGCTGACTACCCTGCTATGCGACAAAAGTGTGAAGCTGCTTTTTTTTTTCAATATTAAAATCATTATAAAGAATTCATATAAATTGAGTGAATGCAGATAAAGTTTCAGAATTTTTTGGAGGATTTCCAAAGTCAGTTTTATAATAATCTACTCATGAAGCGTCTATAATGGTGTTATTGTGAGAAAGCAAAAAGCTCTTAAGTTAATCTTTTAAGTATAGTCTTTTGGTATAAGAACCATTAGTCACGAAAAGTTTAAAAGGTCAAGTTATTAGTCAAGCCCGAAGACGTTTAGAGATATCTTGTTCCGCGAAAGAAGCAACTAGTATTGAATTAAGGTAATATTTTTTGATATTCTATTTACTTCATGTTTTTTCCCATATAACAGGGTAGTTAGAATATCGTGGAACTCAACGCCGCGTTTTACCTTCGTATCGGAGGAGTGTAATGAAAATCATTTAAATATAATCATTGTAATAATGGGGTGTACATATAATAATGGGGTGGGGCCAGTAGTGACGCAGTGTGACTGTAAAGCGACTGGTTGTGGGTTCGACTCCCACGAGGAGTGGAAATATTTAATGTTTCTATTTTCTTCGCTTTAGAGTCGAGGCAAAGCACGTCCTCTGCCTACCCTACTGTGTGCGGGATGAAGTTGAGAAAAAAACATTCTTCAGAGTAAACGTTTTAAATTTTCAACGAATCGTATTTATAGTCGACGCTGTCCCACTACGCCGCGATGAGCCATATGATTAGTATCTTTGAATTGATTAATATGGTTGTATTATTGTTTTTACAACTCCAGTAAAAAAAAAACGAGTTTATAAGTGTTTATCCATTTTTGTATATGATATAGGATATTATTCTTATGTACTTATATTACAATACGTTACGAGATGTTGTAATGATAGTTGATGGGAGTATAAAAATGTTGGTTTTATCTATATCTCAAATTCACAGTATAAGGTGAAGCTAAGAGAGCTTCATATATCTTCGTTTTAAAGAAAAATATAGTGAAAAGTCCATTACTCCAATAGTACTTCAAAACAGGGAAATTGTGAAGTATATATACTGTGGAAAAAGTCGTGTAAGAAACCCAATAAGAAATTAATTTTAAAATAAACTAAAAGAAATATTTTTTTTCTAGTTATTTTAACCGTTTTAATATCTTGGTTATCAAGCATTATTTATAGATGCATAAAGGTAAAACTATTGAAGTGTGTAGAAATAGTATATCTATTATGACATTCTTTTGTCAAGGCTGTCGTGGTATAGCGTCACTCTGAAAACGCAAAGGTTGTGGGTTCGAATCCTAATCGGGAAATGATATATCAAGCAAAATCTCGATGACAGGATGAAAGTGGAGACCCGAGTGTCATTAATCGAACTCCCTATAATAAATCAACTCTAACTAAGTAATATATATATCGCCTAATCAGTTCATAAATTATAAACATCCTGATCAAAACGAGATTATTACTAATTCAATACTAATTTAATACCAGAACGATTTAAGTTCAAAAACCTTATATACATTGTTATTGTGCTTAGCATTTATTTGCTACAAATGGAATACAATTTTCTCCTAAGAATAAGATATTTCATATAAAAACAATTTTCCTAATATTATAATATTTTTTTTTCAAATCTAATCTTGTCATTGGCTTGCCGCGGGCATGTTTAATCAAAGTGTCGTTCTGTCAATATTATTTTCTGAGAACTTTTTATCGTTATTTTGTACTGTACACGAGTGTATTGTAGTTCAACGACTGGTAAATGTTTGCAAAATATTATTTTTTTTATTTTTGACATGACTTCACGTTTTTTCCGCAAAAGAGAAAGAATCTAATTTTAAACCTTTTTTAAGAAAATTGAAAAAGACATTTTAAGAAAACGTATAAAAATTTCCTAAGTGTGGAATAACACTTTAAAAATGTTTAAAATTATTTAATAAATAGCATTCTCTCCTGCCAAATGATTGTTCGTAGAATAATCTTTGGGTAGCAGAAATTTGTAAAAATCTCTCTACAGAGATGCTAAGAACAAAAAATAAGTTGTAATAAAGCGTATAAGAATTTCGACACAACGGATAGTAGAACGCATGGCTCAGTGGTGAGAGCGCCTGGACGATATTCAGGAGGCGCGAGAAAGGATCTAGTCATAAAGTAACTAGTCAAGACATTTCCTTATTCACTTTCTTTTCCCGAAATCTATACACTGCGTGTTGAGTTGCGGAACTTGACACCACGCTTCGCTTCGCTTCACGCTTGTCACCGGAACAATGAAAATAATTTCAATATAGTTATGGTCCACCAGTTGTGTTCGAACCAATGTGCAATGATGACCCTCCTTATACTTAGTTTGTATGTACATATATTATACATATTTTAAATTTAAATATATTTGAGATCTTTTTAAACACTGGTCGCTTTAACAGTTAAAGAGGATAAGGAGCTTATTTGAATGATTTAATTCACGTTTAATTGTAAATCTTACAAAATCTCCAAAGTACATCTTTTATAGTAGGATGTTTTTTTCAATATGGTCTTTTATTTCGAGATTTTTACATATTTTGAAATGAAATTGTTTTGAACACTACCTATGACCACGTCCGTGGTCACAAGTAGACATAGGTAATGGCTACTTGTGACCACGGACTACTGTAAAGTGTTCGAAATGTTGGATTTTCTATAAATGTATTTTCGAATACCAAAAATATAGGCGATTAATCCGGTTAAAAATAGTTTTATTTTAAAATATTTTTTTAGTTTCTAGAGCTATTATAATGAAAAGAATCCTCATCATCCTCTTTCTACCAAAACAGTTATATTTTGCACTGCAGGACGGAAAAGGTCGGCAAAATGACAAATTTAATCTTTCCGCTAATAGGATTCTCAACTATTTCAAGGGAAATAACTAAAGTTTAATAAAATATAGAGGCCTTCATGGTACATATCTGACTGTAAACGCGATTAGTTGTGGGTTCCCGTCGGGTTCGCGATAATAATTGTATTCATATTATTTTCATTTCAAGGGCGCCCTTGTATCTAACACTAAGTGCGGTCCGGAGTTCCGCCATTCCATAAGCGATGTCTCGGTTTTCGGTAAGAAGTAGATAACTAAATCGGGGCATCGTGGCGCACTGGTATAAAGTGTGACTGTAAAGCGACTAGTTGTGGGTTCGTGGAAATATTTAATATTTCTATTTTCTTCGCTCTGGTGTATAGGCAAAGCGCGGCGTTAGGTTCCGCCCCTTAACACTCTGAATTCGGAAAGAGAAGGTGTCTTAACACTAGGTTCCTTCTGCCTATCCTGCTATCTGCGGGATATGCGGGAGATGTAAAGCTAAAAAATAATAGATAACGGAGACACTAGATTGTCTCCGAGTTCCCAGTTATAAGAAAAAAGCGTAAAGCTATAAAAAGTAAAAACATATTTTTTTTGTTGTTTAGTTTCAAAACTATCCCATAAGCTTATAAATTACAATTTGCGTTAATTATGTTAATAAACACGTACAAACAAAGTCCATCCAAGCACAAAAGTCTATAAAAATATAAAATATAATAGTCAAATAACATAAAACAGTCTTTCTTGAATTTGTAAAAAGTTCTGGCTGGTGCCAAACTATGTGCTCTCATTAATTTTACTTGAATCTCTTCCGAGATGACGTGCCGGTAATTTGTTACGATTAGCACACTTGGCAAACTATTATCTTCTCTTATAAGGCCTTTGGAGTATTATACTATGTTGACATAGATAAGTAATGATCGATGAACGCAAGACATAAAATATGTTTTATTGTTGTTATTTAGTCTTTATTTTTTTTTGCAGTTTCATGCTTCACGCTTTTTTCCGTATACATATATAATAAAATTCCATAGTTTGTTTTAGATTTACCATGGGAAAAAAATAAATCATTATAAAAAAACATATTGCAGTTATTTTCATAGCATTTTATCTTACGGAATGCTATTATAGGGTTTTGGTGCAGAAAAAATATATTCAATATTTAATCTTCAAAGAAGAGCCGTAAGATCAATTTATAATCTTAGAGCTCGGGATTATTTGCGAGATATTTTTAAACATATGGGTATACTTCAAGTTGATTCATAGAATATATATTTTAATATTTCATTTGTCCGACAACATGTTCCGTGCTTTGCTAAAAACAGATGTCACTGTTTTTAGGATAGCACATACTAGGATAGAAACAAGAAATAAAGATAAACTTGTAACACCTTGCTATCGCCTCCAAAAAGTACATAAATCTTTTATTCTGAGTATACATATAATAAAATTCCACAACCTGTTTTAGATTCCCCACTGGAAAAAATTAAAATAATTATAAAAAACAAATTAATAAGTAATAGGGCTTTTTATTCTGTAGAAAATATTTAAAGGATAAAAATATGTGTAATTAATCTGATTTCAGGCCAACACAGGTAAGCTACCATTGTATCAAATAATAAAATTGTAATATTTATATTTGAAAAGAGAAACTGTTGGGTTTCTTGCCGGCCTTCTTAGCAGAACTGCCTTCCGAGTCTGTGGTAGCTTTGTGTTCATTCGACGATTCAAAAGTGCTTGCAAAAGTCTATTTGAATACTAATATTTTAAAATTGAATTTATAGGAGGATAGTCAAAGGGAATTATGTGTTAAGACACTCCGTTTTTTACTACAATTGAATTTCTTTATACCTATTAATAGAAAGCTGATCGATTATTGAGCAACTGATAGATAACAATACACTGCCAAAATTACTGGACGTAGGCAGCTAAAGCAAAAATGTATATTTCATAATCGAGATTAGTGAAGATATAAAATATAATTGCGGGTCAAGACTCGTAATATTCTATTATTTCATTACAAATGGATATCAATTATTTTAAGTTGTTGTTATGATTGTACTGACGTCATTGTAGCGCAGTAAAACAGTGTTTGAATGTATATGCTGGAAGTATATATGATCGTGAAAAGTACAAAAGGGGCCAGTCATGGCGCAGTGTCACGAACGTGTGACTGTAACTGACTGGTTATGGGTTCAATGCCCACTCGAGGATTGGAAATATTTGATATTTCCATTTCCTTCTCTCTGTTATCAGATGTAAAGCGCGGTTAAGTTCCGCCACTTAACACGCAATGCCTCTGAAATCGGCGGAAAGTGGGGAACGGAGCGTCTTAGCACTCTAGGTTAACTCTGCCTACCCTGTTGTGTGCGGGATACAGCATGAAGCTAAAAAAAAGTACTATAAATAATTTCTTTATACTTTATTAAATTTCTCCGTCTGGCAAGAGATAGTTTAGCTATTATAATTTTTTTTAGCTTTACGCTGTATCCCTTGCGGGGTAGTCAGAAATAATTAAAAAAAAGCTATAAAAATATATATGTATATCTCAACGTATGCATTTCTTAAATTAGACTTAGGTCGTAAAATTAATTTATGTTAACAACGATATCATCAGTCGATGATGACACCGTTCAATTTTTTTAAAAAAGTGTATTAGTAAGAGTGCAAGAAAATTTTAAATTGCAAAAAGTAAATACGATATTCACATCTCGTATTATACACTCATTTGCAAATAAAATTAGTTAAGACGATATCGTGAGCTTTTCAACATGACAGACAGAAAGCTATGTCTAAATCCTAGTCAGGGCAATTTCATATTTGTATGTAATATGTAAATATTTCTTCGCTTGGATGTCAGTCAGGTGAAAACAACGTTTTCCTTGAAAATGGAGGTCTAGCAACTTATCACATACCTATCTATTTTTGAAATTATCACATTTATAATAAATAGTTTATTAGTCTTGATGATACGTTATTGTTTTATTTAAGTATTTCTTCTGCTTTTCAACGTATTGTGAAGCCCCTTTTATAACATTCAACTTATATAAAAAAACAGCATCTAACTGTAAACGCGAGGCTGTAGGTCTAATCCTCAGTCAAGTATTTTTTCTTTACGTTTTTTTTAGATTTACGCTTTATGACTTGTGGGGTAGTCACGAGAGAATGGAGAGCCAAACACTGCGGTTTCTGCATACTTCTTTGGCCTCGTCCACTGTCATCAACCTCTTTATACATGCCTTCCGGTGGATTCTTTTGCTTTTCATACGACCTTCCTCCAGTATCGTCGACACTGTGTTCTCGAAGGTCAACGTAGGTCTCCCTCTGCCTCTCTTACCACTCACCTTTGCTTCATATATCTTTCTTCTTACTATTCTTTGATCACTCATCCTCTCGACGTGCCAGAAAGCACCTGAGCAAGCTCTTTATTAATCTTACCGTAACATTCTCGCCTACACTTTCATTTCACATTTGTATCTCTGTATTGTGGATTAGGTCAGCTAAGCTGACTCCGATCCTAGATAGACTCTAGAGACAGTGTTCATCTTCCTTCCATTCTTCTTCTGCAATACCTTATATAACTGCTGAAAGTTTACCTGCTGATAGTGGTTTGTAAACTAATTTCAATATCTCGCAAAACAAAGTACTGCATTAAAATCCGCCACTAAAGATGTAATCTCTTTAATCTAAGTTACGTTTTTAGTATGATATTACAACAAATACATAGTACATACACTCGTAAAATACAAGATAAGTGATAAAATAGATAACGATGACAATACGTCACTATCATCCTATGGATGGTCAGTCTATCGATGTTAGTCCCTAAAGGTGTCACGTCCCATATCGCGTTGAAAAATAGAGGGTCGAAGTAATATTCTGGATAAATAGCGAACATTTCACGAACAAAAGTGTTATGATCTCACTTAAGATAAAGAAAAATATGAAATAAATTTAATGATAGTCTCTTTTATGTTGTCATTTGTTTACTTGTTTATTTTTAGGCGCTTGTTGTTGTTTGTTAAATAAAGTTGTAGTTAAGTTATGTTTTTAGTTATTTTGTAACTTAACCAGAGTAGCTGCCGCAAACAACGGTAGTCTGAGTAAATCTAGTGTCAAGAATCTCCGTATACCACCTAAAATCGACATTTCATTTAGTGCTGAAATCTTCCACTTTGCCTTACAAGTGTGGAAAAATGAAAATATGTATCGTACAGAATGGAAATCAAATTCACAACTACTCTCATTGCGTCATGATGACCTCTGTGACTATTTTAACTAAAAAAGTTCCTATGTGACTATAAAAAATATAAACTCAATATTCAAATTTGCTCAACAAAACATATCAGTAAACGTTGTTAATAATAAAAAAATATAATATATTATGTTTGCTAAATTAAATGTTTCAAGAACCTTTTTGTAGTTGTTATACTGATGTTCAGCTTTTCAATATTAAAAACTAAAATTGAAAATATATTTTGGCTTTTAAAATGAAATTGTATTGAGCAGTTTTTGCAACTTTTTTTTAGTTTTCTTAAGATTGTTAGAATTAAGCATGTTTAGTAGTCTAGGATTGATCGGAACGCAAATGAACAATTTTATTTATTCTGCTCAGTTAAAACAAGTGCGGTGTTAAACTCCGCCACTACCCGTACAAAAACTTGAATTCCAGCGTAAATTGTATTAAGGAGTATTTTGACACTAATCGTTATGTAAACTACTTTTTAAACATTTTTAAAGTGTTATTCCACACTTAGACTTTTTTACTTCTTTAAATGTCTGTTATGTAAACTATCTCAAACATTTACACAAACGCGATTTCATTAAATTAAACACTAAGCGTAATAATATATGACATTAGAATGAGAATTTCATATTTAAACTCCGTTAATGGAACTCGTACCTACTTCAGAACCTAGCTGGAGTATGAATATACCAAATCCGTTTAATGTTTAAAGTTAATTGATGGTCTTTGACTCGAAGTTCGGCTAGAATGTTGGAAATTACATTTAGTGAATAGTTTGCTTACTTGGAATATTGCTTTTGCATAATAAAATTATATAATAGGATTAATGTTTAATATTTCGCAGCATTTTTATTATACATAGATTTTTATATTTATTGTACATAATTTTATTATTATACTTTATATTAAATAAATTAAATTTTTACGTGTTATTATTATAGCTTAAGATATATCCAGTGAAGGCAGAGAGAACTTAGTGTTAAGACACTCTGTTGCCTGTTTTCCGCTTGAATTCTTGCTTGAAATCCGAGATATTGCGTGTCGAGAGGCAGAACTTATTGTGTATTGTTTACATATGATTATTATTTTTAAATATCACTGGGGTATTGAACTTACTAATTTTCAAGCCCCCGATAGACTGTATTCACTAGAGTAAAACATTGGATCTCTTCATCCTATTGAAATGGGAAAAAATGAACCTCTAAAATAATCAGAGTAGAGTATCTTGCAAATAAGTTCTGCCTGCTGTAAATAAAGTATAAAATAAACAAGATATATAATCTTGCGGCATCCTAATTAGAACTATAGTAATAAGTTTAATTGTAGATATAATTGACGTGTATTGAGAAAAATGAAGCTTCATGTTTTTATCCTACCTAGCAGGGTAGCCAGAAAGAGCCTAGTGTCCAGATACTCCATTCTCCATTTTTCCGCCTGAAGTTGTGACAATGCATATTGAGTGACGGAACTTCAACAACATCGTATTTTGTCTTAGATAACAGAGCGAAGAAATGAAAAAAAAATATAAATTCTTCCTTGTGAGAATCGAATCTACTACCAATCACATTTGTAGTCCTATCCACATTGAAGCTATGAAATATTTGAGCAACATATGTATAATATACATACAACATTCGCTGTAAATGTGAATGGTACTAGTAGTAACGTTGAATATTTTGTATTGTTGAACGAATGTGTTCATGAAAATTTTGTGAGTAATACATTGAAGTTTCATATTAAAATGCCACAGCGTCGAAATTTTATATTAAATTCCTATATCGTTCTACAGGAGCAGCGATTAATACAATAAATATTATAAAATATGTATATTAATCATGTAATACTATGTTTTGTCAGAGAGATATGTCGAGTCTAAGACACATATATTACGACTTGCAGAACTCAACGCCACGCTTTGCAAGAAGAAGATAATAATATAAATAAGACCATTTTGCTGACAAGGGATCGGCTCCTAACTATCATGTTTACGCGACGCTGTCGCGCAATGACCTCTAAACACAGCACCTAAGTATTTTAAATAGTCAAAAGAAAATAAACAAAAGACAGAAAGCGTGTACATAGAAATTAAATATTTATCTTTTTATTTTTTACTTTTTTTAGCGTCACGCTGTATCTCGCACACAGCAGTGAAGGCAAAGGGAGCCTAGTGTTAAGACACTCCGTTCCCCACGCACCGTCGAATTCGGAAACATTGCGTGTAAAGGGGCGGAACTCAATGCCGCGCTTTACCTCGATACCAGAGCAAAGAAAATGGAAATAATAAATATTTCCACTACTCGAGTGGGAATCGAACCCACAACCAGTCGTTTAACAGTCGCATTTTGTACCTGTGCGCCACGTCTGGCCTTTATCTTAGTATTTTTTTTCTTATTTAGTTATCCTCAAAATTGTAGGCGTACCTTCTTCATAAATCACTGTCAATTTGTATCGAAAACTCATCGGATTGAATTTGTTGGCTTAAACTTTTTACAAATAGTATAGGTAGAACAAAGTCGTCACATCTGTCTTCACCAAATTTGTACTTCGCTTTCACCTATTTTAATACCGCTCAGGGATTTTTATGGATTATAAAAAAAAAAATTAAATTAAATAGCTTCACGCTATATCCCGCACACAGCAGGGTAGGCAGAGGGAACCTAGTGTTAAGACACTCCGTTCCCCACTATAGCTATCTATAAGGAAATTTTATCCTGTATAAAACATTTATTGTATAATAATAATCTTATCTATATTAATAATACGATAAATACTACTATTAACAAGAGTCAAGACTCCATTTTCTACTTACCGTCCGAACTCAAGAATTGCATGTTGAGTGACGGAACTTATTAAAGCCTTATTAAAGCGGGAAAACGAACATAATTTTAACATATCATTCCTCCAAGCGGGAATCGAACTGACAACTAATCGCACTTATACCTAGACGCTACCTTACTGTACCGCGATAACCTGAACATTCAATTCAAACTTGAAAACGATTCGTTAATGCAAGTTGAGTTAACTAACCAAAGGTTGGTTTAAACTTGCCTTAAGTTAGTTTACCTTAGGTTGGTCATTTGTGGGAACTATTTTATTAAAATGCTTTTAAAATCCACATTATTTAGAACAATTACTAGTAAAAAGAAATATTTGTATCATTAAATATGCATTATACACTATCAACGTCCAATAGTTTATTTTTCGTGTAAATAAAAATTAAATTTCCCATAAATATTGTTGCGACGAATCGTGGCGTGATTATTCTTCGTAACTGAATCTAATCATTACTTATACGGTCTGCCAAGACGTATACTCAATGATTAAAGGTTCAATAGAATTGAACCTCGCGGGAATATAATATTTAAATTATTTTTATTCCCCGCTCTGACGAGAAGACAAAGTCGGGCGTAATTTTCTGCCACTTAACATGCAATGTCTCCATTCCGGGCGGAGAGTCTTGACATTAGATTCCCTCCTTGCTATGTGGGAGAATATTCTAAGCAAGTGCCCTTCACATTTTACTGGGTAGAAAATTGCGCTGTGGCATAAGCGTGTGACTGTAAAGCGACTGGTTGTGGCTTCGATTCCCACTCGAGGAGTGGAAATATTTAATATTTCCATTTTCTTCGCTCTGGTGTCGAGGCAAAGCGCAGCGTTAAGTTCCGCCACTTTGGCGGAAAGTGAGGAACAAAGTATCTGCACACTAGGTTCCCTCTGCCTACTCTGCTGTGTGCGGGATACAGCGTGAAGCTAAAAAAAAAGAAAAAGATCAAAAGAAAACTCAAATTAATCAATTATTCTGTTTCTGTTTGCCGCTTTTTAAGAAACGCTGGATGAAGAATAACATTACGAAATTTAACATCGCTCCTTACAAAATATTTTACTATGCGTGTGATTCGAACCAACAAATGTCTCGTTTATTCAGGGTTATATCAACTGAATCACGACGGCCATCTTATTAATTTTTAAGCTTTCCAGTTATAAAACACCGCATAATACCAATTTGTTATCTATTAAATGATCAATTGCTCTGCCACTTTTAAAAAAGTTACACACAATAGATTATTGGCACAATGTGAGTACAAAAAGTGCGCATTTTAAAGAACAAAAGAGCGTAACAATGAACAAAGGGATGAGAAAAAAACCTGAAAAAATACCGTACCATGAATAATAATTTTTTTTTTTATTTTTTTTTACGGAATAAAGGAGGCAAACGAGCTGAAGGCCCACCTGGTGTTAAGTGGTTACCTTCGCCCATAGACATCCACAACATTCAAGCTATGGATGCGTTGCCAGCCTTGGGAATGTAGGAAAAAAGGAGGGAGGAAGGATGGGAATGGTGGGAATAGGGAGAGCTGGCTTACCTGGCCACCAAACTACTGGGTTACTCGCCTTTTACGGGACGCTACCCAGCGGCGGGGGGGAATTGTATTCTTAACCCGTCCCCCCACGGGAGAAAATTAGCATTCATATTTGATAATTTCAATCAGGGTGTTCAAAATATATTGGTAACTAACGACCGCTTGCGATTTCGCCTGCGTTACTTTTTATACAAAACTTTAACCCTTATTTCAATTCTTTAGAGATTGATTTTTGATCAAAAAAGTAGCCTATGTTTGACCCTGAGTATTTAACTGTTTGCATTCCAAATGCCATCCAAATCGGGCCGATAAATTACCTGTAAAATCGTAACAGACATACAAACTTTTTCATTTATTATATTAGTATGAAAATCATGTTATGATTAGCATTATGATTGCGTTGCTATTGTAATATGTGACAATTATTATATATTATGTAATATTCTAATTAATATATTTTAATTAAGTTTAATACTAACTATTGTTTAAATAATAATTGGTTTATTTTATTATGGATTGTGCATTCCATAATAAAACATTTGTTTTATAATAAATAAACAATATTTATTTGTTATAATAATTTCTACTGAAATAGATGTTTGAGAGGAAATATCATCAAGCACCTAGGTGCTTTAATATTTAAGGACCTGTCATTATAATTATTACTGACAAACAAATAATAATAACTTTTGAAGTGCAGTCTATATAATACACATAGTGTAAAGTTAGCTATTATATTTTACTATTACCATTATTAAGTAATTTTAATATTTAAGTGGTATGTAAAGGGGAAAACAGTCGACTCCTACATAGGAAATTATGCGGATGTTTTTATTTTTGCATAGTTAAAATTCATATTAAGATGAAGTGCAACAAACAAATGCTTTTAATATAATAAAATAAAAAATATTATTAAAACAATCCAAAACCTTCTAAGATGCAATTCTTGTACATCTATACTAATAAATAAAATTGGAGTGTCTGTTTGTAATATTAAAATAACAACTTTTTAATGATTGCATATGTATATACACACGATACATATACCAAAATAAGCTTTTTAAATTTTTTTGTCTGTCTGTCTGTCTGTTTGTTTTCGATAATCTCTGGAACGACTGGACCGATTTCGACAGAATTTATAATGATGATAGCTGATGGTAACAGGGCGTAACTTAGGCTACTTTAATTTTAAAACTTGCTGTTTCCCGCGGCTTCGTCCGTGTTCAATAAAACAAAAACATTGTAATTCTAAAACAAAAGTAGCCTAAGCTATGCTTCATTACATCAGCTATCTGGCAGTAAAAGTCCCGTTGAAATCGGTCCAGCCATTCCAGAGATTAACCGGAAAAATGGGCACGGACAAAATTGGTATATGTACCGTGCACACATACAAATGCATTTAGTAATAAGCAGTAATATGAATATTCATCACTATATTTATTTGTAACGAAAGATATATCCATTCTAATATTATAAACGTGGAAGTGTGTTAGTTTGTTTGTTCATGTTTCACAGCAAAGAAGCAATGTAATGTCACAGTTTTTTTTGTGGAACAAAGGCTAATTAATACTGTGAGTTACTTAATTATGAAGTTATCGAGAACATGAGCTTATAACGCCCGATATTAACTATTTCTTACTTTATTGATATTTTAATATATTGATATGTAATATTGCATTTTTTTTTAAACAGATATTTCAGTCCATAAACTTTTAAAAAAAATCTTTTTAACTAACACAATATAAACATATGAAGAAAACATATTCTGTTAAATATAAAAAACTTTCATAGTATAGTGGGATAGCGTCTTATTGTAAACGTGATCGGTTGTGGGTTCGATCTCCACTTTAAGTTGCGTTCAAATTACTTTCTTTCCCTTGCTGATAAAACAGGACTGGACTGGACTGGACAAAACGACGCGTCATTGAGTCCCGCTACTTTGGACGCAATGTTTCGATTTCAGGCTGAAGTGTTCTAGATGACTCTAGGTTTTCTTTGACTATTTCGCTATAGGAGGGAAAGTGAAGAAGTAGATAAATAAGAAAGAGGAAGCAAATCCCGTAGTAAATTTTAAATACAATACTAAAGACACGTATTCAAATCCAGATTTAGAATTCATATAGGAAGAAACTCTTCAGTAATCTATAAGTTCACTATTCGAGTACTAGCTTGAGCTGTTGCATTACAAAGAGAGGAGCTCGGAGCAGTGCTTGGAATTTGTGACACAAGTATTGGCTTCAGGAGCCCATTTAAAACGTACGTACGGCCTACACTGCCCGAGATGTATGTGCCTAATTAAAATCTAAAAAATCGTGTTGTACAAAAAGGTATAGTGGTATTAGTGAATTTATGTATACTAAAACTATAAATAGAAAAATTTGTCCGTTTGTTTGCTTATATTTTATTTTTTTTAATCTGTTTTTATTTAAGGTTTTTTTAGTAAATATACAAAAAAATGTCAGCCCCATCGTTCCTTAAAACAAAGTCTTAAGTCTCTTAAGTCTATGAACACTATTTACACTTAAATTTATACAGCATTTTAGTCACTACAGAACTAGATTCAAACAATAAACAGTGAAAAATATCGACATCTAATAAATTCAAATTATAACGATGGATTAGTTTCTGACGAGCCTCAGCATTTCCGACACATTCCACCAAGAAATTGTGAATATCCACATAATTCACACTTCGGAGTAGATACCCTTTTTCATAAGAAAACCAAACTTCTTTAGAGGAAAATGTCCAGAACGCAACCTAAGGCCTATAGCAATTTGTTGCCGTGTAAGTTCCTTCTCACTAAACCATGAAATATGAGGAAGCTCATTTTAAATAACTCTCTATTTTATTTCTTTCAATTTAGATCTTTCTTTCAAATACTCCTTATAAATAATTCCAACTTCCTTTCTGTACTTTACGAATACTTCCGAAAATATATATACCTCTCTCTCTTCTACCAAAGCCCGCTTTGCTAAATTGTCAGCTTCCTTATTTCCCCTCTGTCCAAGGTCAGAAGGAACCGATTGAAATTTTACATTTATATCTCTGGCATATAACTTAATAATTTCATTTAATATCATATACGCCACTGATACTACTCTTGCTGTCACATAAGATAACAATTCTATTCCAATTAAGAGTGGAAACATATACAATTTCCATAAATATTTTGAGAACCATCTGTATAGATTGCAAACCACTCAACATAATTCTGATTAATTTCGTGAATAAGTTCATATTTTGACACGTTAACGTCCAAGTTTTTTTTTGCGTATTTATACAATTCAAATCAATACTTCAGATACTTAGGGGCTGGAGAGTGAGAACAAAATTATGATGCGTATAGAATACATATCCATACTAAAAGTAACAATGTTTTAGTCTCGCTTAAATTTCGTGCTTTACGAAGTCTATAGATTAATATATTTTTTATTCCCACTTATTACGGGGAGTTGTAAATAATATACAATTAATTTAATTCTAAATTTCTATCAAAAAAAATACTTAATAAATAGCATTCCCTCTTACCAAACGACTGTTCGTAGGATAATCTTTGGATAATAGAAATTTGTATTTTTTTTACAAGAATGTTAATTGTTGGCAAAATAAATTGTAATCAAAGCGTATAAGAATTTTGACGCAGCTGGTAGTAGAACGCATGGCTAAGCCACAGGTTCAAATCCCGCTGCGTTCAAAATTTTCATATGTTTTCTATATATGCCTCGAACAGAATATTTGTACATTGTATACACAATCACAGTTATAGATTCATATATGAAGTTGAGTTTCTAAACACAGTTGAGCTGCCAGATCTACCCTGTATCCCAGTTAAAATTATTTGAAATTTCATATTCCTCGATTAAGTAACGGCACGAGACTGTAACACAACATAATTAATGCCAGCATGTTAAACGAAGCAAGAAAATGTGAAAATTTCCCTAATGTCTAAGCTACTACTACTACTAAGCTTCTGATCTATAATTTCAATTTAAATTATGTGATTATGTAATTTTCTATTAAGCTAAGTGTAATATTTGGAGCAATAACAAAGCGCAAGAGTAAATATTAAAGATAGTGGGGATGAACTTAAAGAGATTGTGCTTCTCCCAATTTCCCGAATCTTCTGTTTTTATCCCCAGTAGGAAGACATATAATATCTTACAACACCGTATTAAATCTATGCTGCGTCCAAAACGGTATATATATAAAAATATAACACCAATGTGGAAGGCGAAACACTTATATACGCTCTCGGTTTTAAAGGTGACTGTATGCACTGAAAAGATCCACCAGCCATTAAGGTTTGAGGTTAGCTTAAAGCACAAATGGTTCGCATGTACGTACACTTTTAATGTTACCTTGAGTTGTTTTTAATACCTTTAAATTAATGATATATTATTTATCTATCGATCCTTACCTACCCTACACGATGTAGACACTACTCATGTATCCGGTAGAATGAAATTATCGTTATTTCCTATAGGCAAAGCGGGCGAAGCCGCAGGTAACAGCTAGTATTAAATATATAATCTGAATTGTGGAAACAGCTCAAACATTTTTTTTTATTTTAGTATGCATCGTGTTCCGGGGGCGATAAATCGATCTAGGTAGAATTCATTTGAAGAAAATGTCGTTTTATTTGTCTCTTCAAGCAATGAAATACAGTTACAATATCATTAGAATATGATGGTAAGCTTTACTATCATTTACAAGGCTATAAAAACTCAGGTAGTTTTTTTTTTAATTTTAATTATTATTTATAACAATATATAATTATTTTGTTAAATCAGTTGTTATAACTATAGCTAATTTGCAAAAAACGCGACTTACCAAAAAAAAAACACCTTGATATTAATAATTTAAATTAATAATATCTTCCACTTGACATAATATACTTTTGAATAAAATGACATACACGTTATCAAGGCAAGCAAACGGTGTCAACGAATTTCCTACTTTTAAAAACCAAATTACCTAGATTCTTTAAATAAATGAAATATTCTACTTTTCCATCAATTAAACGAGAAAGCTTTGCAGCTACCTACATATAACATATTCAGCTTACAATACATAATCGTATCGTATATTTTGTCTTTGAACAGACGGAACGGTACAAGTTCTGTAACTAAGGCCCCTAAGCAATCGTCCTCTGAGACGTTAAGTGTATAAACCTTACAATACTACTTCACTGAAATACGTGTTACATATGAAGCTGAAATGCCTTTACTTTATTAGAATGTACATATTTAATGTGTAAATTTATTTTATTTCTAAATAAGGGAAGTCAATTTCGTCGCTTTTTCTCGCATAGCAGAATAGCCAGAAAGAGCTTACTTTGAGATTCGTTTTTCACTTTCCACCCGAAATCGAGGCGTTGATAAGTGGCGGAACTCAACGCTGTGTTTTTGTCTTAAGTACCAGAGCGAAGAATTTTTTTTAGCTTCTCGCTTGCTTGCGGGATACCGGACACACCGCACCGCAGGGGTAGACAGAGGGAACCTAGTGTTAAAACACTCCGTTCCCCACTTTCCCGCCAAAATTGGAGGTATTGCGTGTTAAGTGGCGGAACTTAACGCCACGCTTTACCTCGACACCAGAGCTAAGAAAGTGAAAATAATTAATCCCCTTTAATGGGGAATTGAACCCACAAGCATTGCGTCCACAGTCAGACGTTATCCCATTACGCTATGAAGGTCTTAATATAATATTGCTATAATATAACATAATATAATTTAATTAATTAAATGACGCCATTGTGGTGCAGCTTTAAAGTCTACGACTATATGCGCTGTGTTGAATGAATTTAATCCCCTCTCTAGGCAAAGTTTGTAATATATGAAATTCATCTTTTTACTGTATGTGTGGTATTTGTTTAATAAGATATTTTGTTTTCGTGATTATAACACATTTTGAAATCTTAAAATGAAAAGTACAATTTACCTACATGTTTTCTAAAAATGTATTTTCGAATACCCAAAATGTACTCGATTAATCCGGTTAAAAGTACTTTTATTTCAAAATACCAAATTTGTTGGTATTAATTTCAAATTAATTTTTTATTTTTACTTTGGTCTTCTCAAAACTTAAATGAAAACATTTTTTTTTAATCATATGTTATGAAAAAGTTCTGTGTCAGAAGTTACTCAACAGATGCATGTGTAATTAAATGGCACATTGCTTAAATATATTTTTAGAAAAAGATTTACAATTTTAATGTAAGGGGATATACGGGTGGTACAATTTATTTTCATTGTATACATCTCTGTAGAGAGATATATGTATTAAAAGAAATCGGCTACACAAGGGCTACTGGGAACCCTAAGTGTATGAACACTCAAAATATTAAAAATAGTTTTATTCATATTGGACATTTATTCAATAAAGCAAAAACACAGTTGCATGCAAAAAAAATAAAAAATATTAGTATTGAATTTCGAGAGTGGTAAAATTTGAATTTATCGAGCTGACTGACTAAAAGCAAGAAAAGTCTTATTTAGTAACCTTATTTTTTTTATGAAAAGAATAAAATTGTCTACTAGCGACGCTCGCTCTCGTGGCTTTGTCTGTGTAAACTACACGACTGAACCGTCTAAAATGCAACTACTACTTTGTCCACCCGCGTTCTTACGTAAATCAAATACTTAGCTTTAATTTATAATAATTATTGTTGTAACTTTTTTATTTGAGAATGGATTAAAATAAAATAAACACTAAATACTAAGGAAACTTTTGCAAAAAATTAAAATACAATAGTCAAAACTACATTTGAATTGGTTTAGCCGTTTTTCAAATTAGTATCTCTTTCGAAATTATTATATACAAACGAACAGACAAAATAATAATCATAAAAACCATTGTTGTGTGGTCTATTATATTGCCAAAGGGCCAAATAATATTGTTTCTCATATATCTGCGATGTACAGACAGCAATCAGTTACATTTTTATTATATACTTACTTATATAGATATAGATAATCATGGAAAAACTTTTTAACATGTAGTCAACAAATTTATCCAAATTAAGTAACTCGATTCTATCTACACCGAAATCTGTTGTTTAAAGCAGTCTTACTGTTAAGTCTTAGTTTTAAACAGATTTCGTAGACTTTGTCCTCTAAGTGCCTATTCCTAATTTCATTTTACTAAGGACAAAGTATAACATCGAATATTTTACGAATAAATGATTTGTTAATTATTTATGTTTACTTTATTCACTTGTCTTCTTAAACTTGACATACCTATATTACATATATGATCCATCGTGGTGCAATTTGACACCATCTGACTGTATATAATAATTGTGGGTTCCACCTCCATTCTGGGACTTGATTTTATTTTAATTTATTTATATTTCTTCGCTCTAGTGACAAGACAAAGCATGGTGTTGAGTTCCGCCACTCTCTCTCGATGTCTCGAATTTAGACTGTAAATGGTGAGCGAACGCCGGTTTAGCCACTAGTAGATATAGTACAGCAAAGACATATGTTAGTCAACAAAGGTGGACTTATCCCTAGTAGAGATCTATTTCAGTCAACCTGTGGAAGTGGATGAGAGTAATCATTGCGGGATTAAAGTAAAAAAAAAGAAGAACATGACCCGAATATAAAAACAATATATACACGTATAAATACATAAATAGATTACATTCAGAGGACCTATGTTTTTTCTGCTTATATGGTAAAAACTGTAAAGCTGAAACACAAAAAAGTGTGTATAAATATCATTTATAAATATATCATGAAAGTCCACAATATATAATTAATATGGACGGCAACGTAAAAAAAAGCGGCAAGTTTGTTGAAGTGTAAAATAAAAGGTCACTAAGTAAAAACTCTTTGCATTAAAATATATTTTATTTTAAAATATACTTTCATCTTAATGAATATCGTGACCTTGCGTAAAATAAATATACCTTGTAAAAAAATGTAATTACAAAAAAATATTTAAAAGATTTCATATTTATGCTTTTACTTCCTCAAGTCCAAAATACATATATTACATATATTACTACTACAGTTTATATAGTTTTTATTACTATACAGTAAAGTCTTCTATAACGCATTCTCGAATAACGCGAATTCGTATACGCGTAAAATGCTTATTATAACACATACAGTGTAATAAAAGGTGTTACGCGTATTACGAATATGATAAATTTAAATTTGTAGAATTTGTAGAAATGCAGATTTCTGTTAAAAACTTGAACGCAGCGGGATTCGAACCTGCGCCTCTTGAATACCGTTCAGGCGCTCTCACCACTGTGCCATGCGTTCTACTATCCGCTGCGAAGAAATTCGCTGCGTTCAAATTTTTATACGTTTTCTTTAGATGTCTTTTTTAATTAAAAAAAATATTTATTCCGAACTAAATGACATACTACAAGCAATCTGCGAGCTTAGAGATATGTTTCATCCAGTATAAATTCGTCCGATAATTTTTGTCTCGTATCACGCGCATTCATATGAAATCCATCAATTTTCTACGTCTTCCAATAAATTATACTCTCGTGTAATTCAGTGGAAGACGGACAAATTGACACTGGGATCCTTCTGCTAATTCTCACACTGTAAGAGTTTATTTTATTCAATAGTGGCAATTGCACTAAAGAATTGTGTTTATATTATTACTGGCCATATTTTACTTTTAGCCAATTTAAATTTTAATAATTTTATTATTTAAACTCATTTTTTTCGCATTCATAATAAAATCTTGTATCAATTTTGTTTAACTAATACATTTATTTTAAGCATACGTAAATGTTTCAACGTATTGAACTACTACTTACATACATAACTTATAATCGTCGGTTAGAGATACAAAATAGCAGCAAATATTTAAAAAATATTTTTAGACATTGCTGCATTCTTTTTAAAATGATTTTCATATCACACCATCGTTTAAAAATTTTAAAAAACTTCCGCCTAAACTTGTTCAGGGAGTCATTAACTTTACTTTTAGGTTATATTTCTTTCAGAAGATTTTAATGATGGATTAATTTTCAAAATAATGAACTCCCTAAACTTTTGGTTTTGTTATATATATTGAATTCTTTGCCGTTAATCGTTAGTTGAAAAACGTTGAAAGAAATAACATTTTTGGGTAAAAATGGAAAATGTATAAAAGATACATGACTATAAAAAATGAAAATGTATAAAAGGTATATACAACACTTTTCGTGTGAAATAGAGATATTGTGTTAAATGGCGAAACTCATAGCAGTGCTATGTGTTAGGTACCTAAGTACCAAAGCAGAAAAATCTAAATAACATACAATTCTCCTGAAGGAGAAGACACAATCGTCGTTTACAGTCAGACGCTGTCTACTAGCGCCACGACGGCCACGATACAATCATATTGCTTAATATGTAGCCTATATTTTACATTTATCAACTCTCTTCCTAAAAAAAATCCTAGAATTCGGTCAAGTTGTTAGGTTGTTTATACAACTTTTCATCCGTTATATTAACCTTTTAGGTATTGTTTTTTTTTAAAGGAGCCTATATTTGACCCTGGGTCTCCAACTAATTTCATTCCAAATATCATTTGAATCAGGCCAGTAATATAGCCGTGAAAGTGTAACAAACAGACTTTTGCACTTATAACATGGAGTATGGTTCTATCATGGCTTAAAATAGTGAGAATTTAAAATAGCACTATATACTGAAAAATGAAATTGCTCGGACAGGTGAGTCAGTTCGCATTTTAAATGGGCCTAAGCCTACACTTGGGTCGAAACTCTCAAGCACTGCCGCGAGCTGTCTTCACAATAAGAGTTGCACGGAATCTATTAAACACCAAGAAATATCTTTTCTTGTGAAGATTTGTTTTTAAGTTTTAAGCCTCATAAAAACCTAATCTAAAAAAGATAAAAAATCTAAAGTAAGAATTTTAATCTTTTATATCTTTCGCTTTACATCGTTTATGCAGCGAAAATCTATAGAGGTACAAAACTTGAATAGCAAAATGGTGCCAAACTAAATCGACAATAAATAAAAATTATACTTAATATTATATTTTAAGCCAGCGTGGCACAGTCGGCCAAGGTCTACCTAAGCGCGATGGGTATGGGTATGTGTTATCTTGGAGATATGATTGACCATATTAAACCATTTTGTTTTTTCACATGGTAAAATAAAGCTCGGCGTTGATCTCTGTAATATAACTTGTAATGTTCGATACATTCGGGTGCCTTTCCTTCTATGCAGAAATTTTGCGTGAAGTAGTGATAGCCTCACTCTCTGAACAGCCTTATAAAAATTGCGTGCAATTTTCGCATATGTTGTCATCGATATTTTTTTCTTGATTATTTTAGAACCATTAACATTACCATCGCATCATTTATCACCATCATACTTTGACGTTATATGAATATATAAACTTATTTTTCAGAGCTTTCTCATCTTTCAAAAAGGAATATCCAGATATTTCTTCTCGATTCAAGCTCGAGTTGACGTTTAGTGACATCGTAAAACACTAAAAGTGGCACAATTGAAAGACGACTTTTACCTGGAGTTAAAACATAGTCAGTTGTAAAATATATAGTCAGTATATTCAAGAACTTCTCTACGAATATAAGTAGTCATAAAATTATTATAGCATAGTAATAAAATTCATAGTAAATATTTTCATTTAAAGTATTGTAAGCTGTAAAACAAGTATATGAAGTAGATTAAGACTAGAGTTCCTAGGATTATTATTTAACTCATTACAAATATTTCATAGTATTTTAGATATTAACTACACAATATAAATTAAAAATCGAAATATTCTATAACAAGCGCTTATATACCGGCAACTAACATAAAAATGTCAGTATTGTCAGTCCCATGGCCCTCTAATAGCAAAAGCACATTGACTCTAAGGAGGTTACTATACCACTAAAAAATCAACTCAAAACATCTTAGATTTACACGGAAAGAAGATAACGCGATCTCTTGATACAACAAGAAAATGGTTAGAAACTGCTTTATAAATAAATTGTGGCCAGTCGTGGCCCAGAAGCAAAAGCGTGTGACTGTAAACGACTGGTTGTGGGTTCGATTCCCACTCGAGGACTGGAAATTATATTTCCATTTTCTTCGCTCTGGTCGGTGGTCGAGGCAAAGCGCGGTGTTAAGTTCCGCCACTTAACACGCAAGCCTCCGAATTCGGCGGAAACGGTGGGGAACGGAGTGTCTTAACACTAGGTTCGCTCTGCCTGCCCTGCTGAGTGCGGGATTCAGTGTGAAGCTAAAAGAAAAGAAAAGAAAAGAAAAATAAATTAGAAATCCATATCGATAATTTGTTCAAGTTGCATATCAATTGTACGACATTGTTTGTGAGCTTGTATCAATATCGGTTGATTTATAGTGAACATCCGAAACATCGCGTCTGATTGCAGCGAGCGTTTGTCACTAATGGGTAAATTGCTCATTTTGAATTGGAAATTGTTAGTGGATCCAAATGATGTTGAGTAAACGGCAATACAAAGTTATAATTAGACTGTAACTGTACTTTGTTAGTTTTGTTTAGTGATATTCTACAGATTTTGATTTGGCTTGTAATATTGAATTAATAATTCAGTTACATATATACTAAATGTGAAAAATAAGAATGTATATTTATTAAAATATAAATGATTTATAGTTCTCTACTCTAGCGATAAAATGTGCGGTGTTGAGCTCTGCTTTGTTGACATTAAGTAGAAAGTGGAGAATAGTGTCTTGACACTAGGTTCACTCTGCCTTAATGACATTTTGCATTAAAAATCTAAGCTCGATTAACCAATATCAATGAATTTTCTCTGGAAGATAATTGATGAACCAAAATCAAACCTAAGCTACCTATTTCTTTCAAAACCGACACTTAAGGGGCTGAAATAGGGAATAGAAACTTTACGATAAATAAAAGCCGCTTAACTTAAGCGAAACCCGGAAAATACAGAATACGAAGCATCTATAGTCATATAGTTAAAGCAGGCGAAACCGTTAGCAGATCACTAGTCATCTCATACAAAATAAATAGAAATGACAAAGTTACTCAAAACATTAGTAAATAACAAAAAGTTACAAAATATATATGTCACATCTCTGAATATCCTGTAACCAAAGGGATAAAATAAGAAATTTCTGCCAAAGTATATTTTCATAATAAACATAAATTTTATATTAAGCCGTAAATACGTTTAAATGAGGTCGCGTCTCAATCAGGTTATTGCTTCATTACGAGTCCGTGGAATATCCGACTCGCTGCCTGCACAAAATAAACACGCTTCTTAATATATGCGATGTACGCTGAAAGCATATTAATATGGGGGTGTAATTAAAAAAATCACGTTCGTACCGGCGTTAGGTCAATCAACTCTATACTTTTTTGAAATTTTTAATGTAACTTTTGTTATGATTAAAATATATATTTTTTTAATATCCAGATGTATAATTGCCCATATCTAAGACATAATGAAGAATTGAAATGAATGAAGTAATTTTGAGATTCTATTAAGAAAATTTGACTATCAGGATTATAGTAAATTTGTATGCATAGGAAAAGATAGATTGAATTTGTTAAAAAAAAAATAAGTGTTTCAATTTCGACATCGTACAAATAAATAACACACAAATTATTACAATCATATATATATTTTTCTTAAAAAAGGCAATGATTCAATTTCTAGAAAGGAAAAACCTTGTCGAATTTTATTAATACTTATAAATTGAGGCTATCGTGGCATAGTGGAAAAGCATCTGGCTGTAATTGCGATTAGTTGTGGGTTCGACTCCTACTTGGTGCATCATAATATACCTATTTTAACTTTTCTACTCTGGCACATAAGATAAAGCGAGGCGTTGTATTCCGCCATAGAGCACCCAATATTTCGATTTCAGGTGGAAAGTGGAGAACCAAGTGTCTTGACACTAGACTCTCTCTGATAAATGACTAGACTCTTTGCTATGCGGAAAAAAGCATTAAGCTCTTATATTAAGAAAAATAGTAGCAAAACCTATATATTAAATTTAAAATGAACACCTTACTCAAGGCACAAAATTTAATTTAGTATCTTATTTCTCAAAGTGTTAGCATTGATAGTTCTAGTCAAAGTGCTTTAGAGTGAAACGCATCAAACTCTTAAGAACAGCATGCCAGAAGGAGTTTCTAAACTTTTGTGAAAACAACACAAGATTTCTCGAAACTTTCCAACCTGGAAGTAATAAATATAGTTGGTTGTGATATATTAACCTGCACACTATCATAACATAGCGTTCTAACAAATCTGTAAATAAAAGCTAGAGTGCTATTTATTGATTTTTTGTCTTGGAGTAGTGGCTTGAGGGTATAGTGATAAATCCGTTTTCCAATTTTGATCGACACATTCCGGCTTCTGCCGTCTGATATCGAGGCAGAGCGTGGCGTTAAGTTCCGGCACTTAACACCTTTTTTGGCGCTCTGCTCCTAAAGTTCGGCGGAGAATGGGGAACGAAGTGTCTAACTACTAGACTCCCTTGTCTATCCCGCTGTGTGTGCGGGAAAAGCGTGAAGCTAAAAAATAGATACATACATAAAACTTATAATTTAAATCATCGCGTTCAGCTAGACAGGTCGGAAGTTCGCTGCGATTATCTAATATATTAATTAATTTGTAACCATTAATTCATTTATGGCAATGAGGACCATCAAATGCCAATTTAAGACATTTCCAATTACGGCTTCGGCTGTTCACGTGATAGTTACTCGTTTGCTTGCCACACGAGGAATAATAAAGGAGAAGCAAAAAAGACTAAATACAGCGTTAATTTCTGCAACTCAACACGCAGTGACTGAATTTCAGCGAAAAGTAGAAAAAATGAAAATAGTTCAATACTCTCTTCTTCTTTCGCTTTTCTCTTCACTACCCATACCATATACGAAATATACGTGCTGGTAAAAAAACAATGAAACTAAACACCCGTTTTGTAAAGATTAGTTAAAATATTCATAAAACAAGCGCATATATCCACATGAATAAAAAAATGCTATTGTAAAATACATTCAATATCGTCTAACGCAAAAAGTGCTCTGAAATTTTATATAGCACTATGAAAAATTGTTAGAAGAGTTGCCTAACAGTGAAACTTTTATGAACCTTAGTTATTAGCCAGCCGTTGCAGCAATCTGACGCGGTGGCTTGTTAGTATATGGGATAATTGATTGCGCTGCGATGCGAGGGAAAAATAGCCATCCCTTATAACGAGAAAGAGGAGAAACCAAATTCATGTTTTTGATATAAGAGTAGCTTTATAAGCTAAGTTTTTGTTTATGTTTTATTAAGTTTTTTAATAAACATGAGTTTTAGTCAATTACTTGTTAAAGTAATTTAACGTTGCAATTACTGTTTCATAGTTAAGTATATACATTATATTTTTAATGAAGACTTATGTTGATAAGGTATGATATGTACGATCCGTCGTATACGTATTAGTGTCCTATGTACCTACTTGCTCAGCCACCGTAGATGTGTAGTATATGAATGGGCTAACAAAAACACAGCTACAAACAAATGACATTTATGGGTTTTATTTATCGCTAAGCTATTTGAAAGCATGGCTTGGCAGTCAGAACGCTTGAACAGTTTAAATTAAACATATATCATACATTTAAGCTTGAAAAAATACGATTAATACGATTTCATGTTTTCTTATAGCCTTATTACATTTCTTATATCTGCTAAGTTCATGAAAAAATGTAATTTAAGATTTAGATAATTCAAAGTGCAAGAACTGAATTCGAAACACCAGAAAACGACCTATAAATAACACATTTTAAGTGAATTAATAAGATATCTAAATAAAGTGAACATATTATAAAACAATATCAAACAATAACAAACCAAACCATTACAGATTAAAGCCAAATCGCAAATGAATCTGATAAGAACGATGACTAATAGTACAATATCATTTATAACCAAATTGTTTCCATAACAAATCACCGATTAAAATAATTATAACTTTAATGAACGATCGTATAGAATCAATAGCATTTATATTGAGCACTAGCAATACGCTCGCAGCTTCGCCTACGTAAATTGAAGTTTTACCCAATTCGTTATATCAATAATTGATTTAATATTAAGAAAAATAATTAACAATTCTGTTGATTAAAATTAAAGTTATTTTTTTATGAACCGATTGAAATAAAATATATTAAACATAAACACTATTAAATATTTAGAACCTAAATATTCACACAAACAAATAAAAAATAAGAATCATTGTTTTGGATTCTGTTATATTCATAAATGATATTAATAACATTTTTCTTTATATATATCCCATGTACAGACAGCGATCAGTTACATTTTTATTATATGTATATATGTATTTCGATTCAGTTAAAACCTTTAATGGTAGGATCATTGAATTTGAAATTCGTCAGTGTAATCCTTAGTATCTGGCACGCTCTCTGTGTAGGGCATATAAACTTGGTATTAAATCAAGCTCTATTTATTTTGCTGGCAAAACACATGCCCCTGTTACGTTAGGCTCCAGCCAATTTAATTTGTATCTGTGCACTTGATTGTAGTGCCTCCAGTAAATATAACTGTGGAATATACTAACCGTTTGGATACAAAGATTACTTTGTATGAGTTTTGAATTACTTACTAATAAAAAAAGTTGTTTAAATATCTCTCTCTTATAGTCTTTTATATGTTCTAGATGATAAGTGTCTTATGTAGAAGTGAAATGGTGAGCGGTTGTAGGTTCGTTTCTCACTCGAAAGCATGATTATATTTAAATTAATTTAATTTGTCTGCTCTGGTGACAATACTGTCAAGTATTCTATTACTCAACAATCTAATATACCGGATTCCATCGGAAAGCAGGAAACGGAGTGTTTTTACACTAGTTCTCTATGTGACACAAAAATGTGTTGCTGTTCCTAAAAACATAAAATATAAAATAAATTTACAAATTGGTATCGACGCAACAGATAATAAATATCTTTTTAATGGGCGGAAAAGGCACAAAAGACATTACATTTTAATTACTTTATGTCGTTATATTAACAAACAGAACTTCTAATGTATATAAGAAATACGAGTATATAATAAAATCAATATTTTTAATATTTTTTGAATAAAATGCTAAAACTCTACAAATTGCATTTGAGTAAAATTTAGAAGGACATTTTCTAAAAGACTTAAACGTATACGTCTACGTACTATAAAGCCTGTGACCGCTGCATTGTGACGTTTATCGGATTTCCTTTTTTGACATCGTTTTCTGTATGGACTGCAGCCTTTAAGCTGTTTCTAAGATCCTTTTTGAAATTCGAGACAGTATCTATTTGTATTATATATACCTAGTAGTGATCGTGGGTTCGATTTCTACTCGGGAAAATAATAAAATAATATCTTCATTTCCTCGCTATGTGGTACATAAGTGCGGCGTTAAGTTTCTTGAGTTGAGTTTGCTATATCTCGATTTCGGGATCAAAGTGGACAAGGGAGTATCTTGACACTAGGCTCTTTCTGACTACCCTGTTTTTTTATAATATAATTTACAGCAAAGTACATAATAACGTTTAGGTACATAATTTGATATATAAAAAAGGGTTTTTCCCTTTGATAATTCATCTGACATTCGTATATGGACATTACTAACAAAAGTTAAGGCTCTATAATGTAAGTGGGAATCGAACACACGAACATCGCTACAATAACTATTAAAGTTACATAAAGAAAAAAACTACGCTTACAATATTTTAATATAAAAGAAGAATCCAATCACATTATATAGAAAAAAACACTTTTCTAAGAAAATAAGAAGCGACTACAAGCTGAAGCGAAAATATTCTGAGAAAGCGCTTCCGTTTACTTCGTTTCCACGGCCTCGGGCTTACACTATAGTGGAATGTTGGTGTTGTTAAAGACTAAGTAGGCAAAAGTTCTATTTATAGAGGCGAGCTATCAACAAAATAGTTTGTAAGGAAAATCTTGCTATTTACTTGGGTAAATAAATCGTATTGTTTTATGATTTTCGCTGTGTAACTTCAGATTTCAGGTTATTGGAATGAAATGTAAGTAAAATATTGTTTTAAGTATTTCTTATCTTAATTATTATAAGACGAATTTATATTAGTTCGCGAGATGTAAAGATTGAGATTGAGGCCAGTCGTGGCGCAGAGGTATAGAGTGTGCTTTCGATTCCCACTCTAGGAGTAGAACAATTAAATATTACCATTTTCTTCACTCTGGTGTCCAGGCAAAGCGCGGCGTTAGGTTCCGCCCCTTAACACGCAATATCTCCGAATTCGGCGAAAAGTGGGGAACGGTGTGTTTAAAAACTAGGTTCCCTCTACCTACCCTGCTGTGTGCGGGATACAGCGTGAAGTTATTAAAAAAAATAAAAAAAGGATGTAACGAACACAATATGTGGATGATAGGTGCAGGGTTAAATCCTGTTTTTTACTATTGAAAAACAAAAAATAGTTATTTAGTATAAGTATACATATGTATGTCGATATACTAGCGACCCGCTCGTGGTTTCCTTAGGTAGTTTATCTGGGAATAACAGACAGACTTTTATATTTAAAATACTATTATAGATATAACAAGCCAACAAGCAAGACATCAAGCCGTTCGGTTGTATCTAAAATACTCTGAATGGACACATGGTAACTAGCATCTCTCTAAAAATATTAAAAATATTATATGAAACATTTATTTGCAATGACATATAAATTTTCCATACTTACATTTTGTTGTATATGTATAGATGTCTATATATTTAATACTAGCGACCCGCTCGTATCTTCACCCGCTTAAACTACATTACTATGGCTGTATTGTATTTTTGGCAGCTTTCTTGCTTAAGTGACAAATTGCCCAGATTTATAATTTTACTATAGAAATATATGAATTATAGAATAACATTAATAACAGCATTCGGACGAAAAAAATTCTAGATTACTTTATAAATGCTATTTATCTGGCTGAAAGCTAATAATTTCAAAATAAATATAAGTATTTTAGATTTATAACCAGAAGATGGATAACAAACAAATTTTTTTTAATTTAGTTGGGTGGTTTCGGAGATTACCTACCTCAGACACTCAAACATACAAACTCTAAAAGCTTACTTCTTTATAATATAAAATTAAATTATTATTATTTTTGTTTTTAGCTTCACGCTGTATCCCGCACATAGCAGCGTAGGCAGAAGGAACCTAGTGTTAAGATACTCTGTTTTCCACTTTCCGCTGAATTTGGAGGCATTGCGTGTTAAGTGGCGGAACTTAACGCCGCGCTTTACCTCGGCACCAGAGCGAAGAAAATGGAAATATTAAATATTTCCACTCCTCGAGTGGGAATCGAACCCACAACCAGTCATTTACAGTCACACGCTTGTGCCACTGGGCCACGACTGGCCACAATTATTTATTTATTTACTTAATACACAAATCAACATTGCCAGCTAATATTTGGACCGCAATCGGGTGTTAATTAGCATACAAACGATTTACATACAAAATTTCATAATAGCACGCACAATGCTTATCAGGTGCATGTTTGTATATTATACAAATTTCATATTCCAAACCTCTATTCAATTAAGCGTTTACAAGGTTTCCAATTACTTATTACCATAGAAAGGTCAGTCCTGTCAGGCTGATACGTTAATACGTAATTCGGAGCAAAATTCTACATAGAAAACAGTTAGGAAGCTAAATTATTGTTATTTTAGTGTAAAATTTAAAATAAAGTTGATATTATTAAAAAAGCCTTTATTAGATCTTTTTTTAGGTCTTTTTTTTTATTAAATTTTTGAACTATTATATAGAAAACGTATAATAATTATGTGCTCTCGCTGCGTTCAAATATTCATTCGTTTTCTCAATGTCTTTTTCAATTTTCTTAAGTGTGGAATAACAATTTAAAATGTTTAATAGTAAAAAAAAAAAAAATATTTTTAAAATATGGTATTAATAATTGACAAATTAAAATTGATAGATTTTTGAACTTTAAACCCTAAAACAATTAAATTTGAAATTTTAAGCAGCGGATTGGAAAGTCAAAAATGAGGCGATTAATTTAATGTGATATTTAAAACTTATGATAATTAATTGTAAATTCTACAAGTTCCACGCTTTTTACCTTAAAGCGGGGTATTAATCAAGAAAAACCCAGTGTCAAGACACTCTTTCTCTAATGTCCACCTGAAATTGAGATCTTGGTTTAGGTAGCAGACCTGAAAATTCAAAATGATATATTATAATTATTCCCCCGACTCAGAAATGAACCAACAACTATCAGAATACTATACTGTCATATAACACACAAAGTCTTTGAAATTCTAATACCGGTTTCAAAATTAATCAAAGTGGGTTACAATATTCATATGAACAACATTTCATCCTACGTCTTCTGGATGTCATTAGGTATTGGTTATGAAAATTTATAACATTTATTGATATGGCATTCAGATAAAGCTCTCATTTGACCTTTCTTCGGTCGTGCCGGATTATGAGAAGAAAGGAATAAGCGTACCTATGAAGCAATTTAATATCTTTCACATTCTTAATAAATTGGGTCAACGTGGAAGAATTTAACTGAGTAAAATTATTGAAGTTATTATTTAAGAACAACAAAAGTTATTTGTTATTAACGTATATAAAATATCGACTCAGCTGGAACAGGATATATATAGATACCTTAGAAACCAGAACGCTTGGACGGTTTCCAATAATTCAAGAGTCCAAGGTTCAAAGCCCTCTGTGTTCAAATTTTTATACGTAAGAAAATAACTTTTAGGAAACTCAGCCTTAATTTGTGAATGTCCTAAATATCTGAATAACACTATAAGAAGTTTTAAAAATATACGTTTTCTAAAAAAAAGTTTCCTTAAAAAATATTAAAAATATTATTATTTGATCTCGGAAAAGTATTTACTAATATAATTGTACTCTCTAGTTCTGATCCACTTAGGAACATTTTGTTGTTTGTTTTGTCACGGGATCTAATGACGCACTTTGCCTAATTAAATTACAAAAACACCTACATTATGAATATAAAGTTACTTTATACAGAACTTCGAATATGTAGTTATTATGAGCAATAGACTTAATACTTACAAAAAATAGCTTTTCTTTTTATTTATTTCAAGTTACGTTGTCCTAAATTGCTGCTATTATTCTAAAATTAAAAACAATTGGTACAGGTGTACCCAAAGGAGGTCCTTTGGGTTATCTACTTCAATTTTAATGATATATCAATTGAATTTTAAAAATTAGTCTGTTTAAAGTATCTTAAGTAACTGACTGTTAATTAGAGAATAATTTATTATTGAATGCTTTTTAAAAAAAAGTCCCCATCTAGATTCAAACATGACTATCTGTGACAAAGATTTAATCATAAAAAGCTTGTAACTTTACGGACAAGGTCAAAAAGAACTTAATATTATGACACTCCGTTCTCCATTTTTCACCCGACATAGCATATTAAGTGGAGGATCTCAACTAAACATAATATAATGTTATGACAAGCGTTAGGGCCCAGTCGTGGGGCAGTGGCACAAGAGTGTGACTGTAAACGACTGGTTGTGGGTTCGATTCCCACACGAGGAGTGGAAATTAATAGCAAAGCAAAGTTCCGCCACTTAACATGCAATGCCTCCGAATTCGGCGGAAAGAGGAAAACGGAGTGTCTTAACACTAGGTTCTCTCTGTCTACCCTGCTGTATGCGGGATACAGCGTGACTCTAAAAAAAAATAAAACAAGACAGGCGTTAAAATAATGTAACAAATAAATTAAATACATAATCTTGTTAAAGACATTAAAACGTTTCTTATCCCTCATACACCTGAGATTTTGATTCTAGACATGTAACAGCAGTGTCTCATTTTGATTTAACTATAATGTATTCATGTCGAGTAAGCTTCTCATTCGCCTTATATAATAAACTTATGTGTAACCTTGGACGCCTTGGGCGACCGTTTTCGATGCTAATATAAGACTTTATAGCCCAACTTTGAATGTTAAACAGTTATGCTGACATTGTTTTTTTCGATGATATGATGTGGGATATTAGTTAGTTATTGAAAGAAATAAAATTTGATATATAAAAATTTTAGTCGACTGTGAAAGTCATATTCTAAACATTTATTTTGATAAATGCTGAAAATCGGAAATAAGACTATAGGCCAACTTTGAATATTAAACACTTAGGCTGACATTGTTTTTTTTTTGATGATGTGGGATATTAGTTAGTTATTGAAAGAAATAAAATTTGATATATAAAAATTTTAGTCGACTGTGAAAGTCATATTCCATTGCTTTTTTTGCGTCAAATTTGGAAGGCTGTCTGTCGTGGCGCAGTTAGACGGCAACTTATTGTAAACTTACTGTTCTCAGATCTAGTACTTAAGACAAAGACCAGCGTTGATTTTAAAACTTAACACGTAATCTATCGATCTTCAGGTGGAAAGTGGAGAACAGTGTGTCTTGAAATCAACTTCTCTCTGACTATACTGCCATGCGAGAAAAATGTGAAGCTGATTTTTCTCTTTTACGTAAAAAAAATAAGCATTTCATGTAATGAGGTAGAAATGCTTTCATGGAACAGTAAAAGAATTTAAAATAAAAATAGACAATTCAGCATGTGACATAAATAAACCTAAAACTAAATGTGGTGAAAAACAAAGTTGAAATTATGCAAAACAAACGCGGCGTTATAAAGAAAACAAGCGGCATTATTAGCGCAGTTTGCACACGTATTTTTTAAAGAAATGGATAAAAGAGTTCAAATTATTTGTTATTTGTTTATTTTTTCACGGAAAAGTTTATACTGTAATAATTTTTCTAATAATTCAATGTGATTGCGCATGGATACACAAATTGTAACTTTGTATTGAACAACAATACCATTATTATTTCAATCACGTTTCATTCACATGATTACAGTATTGTGTTGAAATATAGAATAGTTGTTCAAAACTATATAGACGCTTTTATTTAATTATTTTATTAAATATCTTTTAGTTACAATATTAAGTTATTGTCCCGGAAGAAAATAGTATAAATTCTTTTTATTTTTTCCGTAAAATGAAAGTTACGGTATAACAATACACTGTAGTGAGAAGTAGAAGCAGGTTGGCCGGAAGAAATATATTTTAGAGATAAATCCACTATCCACTGACTAAATTTCTGTATTGGTATTAATCTTAGCAGTAAAAATCTACTTAGCGGTAACCACAAAAACTATAGTGTTTTTTTAATAATAAAAATATATTGAAGCATTTTATCAAGTAAAGTTTTTCTTGTTTATTCTACGGTTAGATAGATATTTCGTTATGAATACAACAAGTTCAAATTGATTGAACAGGCTCAAATGGATTTTTATAAATTTTAATTTCTTTTTTAATAATATTATTGTGTCAATTCAAATATTATATTCCAGCTAAAAATCGGCACTTTCTAAACATATCTCACTAACAACTTTTAAATAGATCGTTCCCAGCCTTTTCAAAACTCCTACATGGTCTGATATATGATATAATTAACCAAAGCACCAAAAGGTGTGACTAAAGAACTTAGCTTCTAGTGTTCATAATGTATATTTTTCTTACGTGACATACTTGGTCTGTAGTATCATCGACAATTCTCAAACCGAGGTCTCCTATTTCTTTTTACTTTTGGGCAAATTTCTTTATTACTTTCGTCACTCATTCTTTTAATATCTACAAACCACATGAATACATTCTGCCTAATTTTGAGATAACTTAATTTTAATTTTATAAATACTTAATAGATTAGTAGTACTATTAATAGTACTGTGTGTAACTCCAAAGTAAATTTAATATATTGAAATTGTCATCAATTATAAATATATAATATAACTAGATTACATACATACATAGTTTACATAGATTATCTCATACTATCAGTATATTTATGCAAACTTTCATCTATCCCATGGGAAATCTTTGTTTGTCGACATATAAGATATCCTTAATGTGGACCTACGATTATTCAGGGCAACTAACATCCACAAAGTAGTTTCCGCATTATAACAAAACTTTGTAAGAACTTATATTCTTATCCCTACGGAGCCTGCTCTGATCTAAGTTACTTTTTTTATGTACATGTATACTTTTTTTATGTTACATGAAAGACTATTAAAAACAGTTTTCTTATGCAAAAATTAAAGGCAGATTCAAATTTTACCTTTCGCCATATATTGGTCGACTGAAAATAATAATATCTAGGATTAGAAGCTACTAATTGTATCGTGGCGATGTATTTTCGTATTTTTCCGTAAGCAACTTCACGTTTTTTGCCACCTAGCAGAAATATATAGAGAAAATCTAATATAAACACAGTCGATTCTTGAAATTACCCAATTCGAGATATGGCATGACACTCAATGCCGCACTTATCCTGTACCAGATTGAAGAAATTAAAATAACTAAGATTTAAACATTCCTTCGAACGAAAATCGAACCTACAACCAATTACGTTTGCAGTCAAACGCACCACTACGCTTCAATATTTCCATTAAAACATTCATAAAGAGTGTCAAATTTATATATAATTGACATTATTTTAGATCCTGATTTATATTTACTACTTTTATTTTGAATAAATCGACGTCTCGCTTATGCCAATTAGCTTCGTATTTCACGGTATTACGTAGTTTATAATTAAACAAACAGAATCATAAAATGTAAATAAATAAATTTTGACTTATTTACTCTATTTTAAATACAGAGAACTTGGTTTTTGTATCTCGGTTTCACTTTTTAGGTCAGACAAAGAAAAAATGGAAAATCCTCTGTGTACTGTCCAATTAGAGACTTAGCGTATTAAGTTAAGCACGACGCCTTCGCCGAATATTATATATTCAGGCTAGAATGTTTTCCTCAAAAGTTTTTTGAATCTCAACCCGTCGAGAGCATGAAACACGTCAAATGTACCATCTATTTTTTTTAGCTTCACGCTGTATGCATACAGCACGGTAGGCAAAGGGAACCTAATGTTAAGACACTCCTTTCCCCGCTATCCGCCAGTCTGAGGTATTGCGTGCTAAGTATCGGAGCTTAACACTTTGCCTGGAAACCAGAACACAGAAAATGGAAATAGCAAATATTTCCACTTCTCGAATGTGAATTGAACTAACAAACAGACACGTTTAGCGTCACACTATGTACCACTCCGCTACGACTGGCCTCAGGAAAATTCATAAAAAAATCTATTTTTAAGCATTTAAGTATAATAATATTTTTCAACAGAAGATTCGACGTCTACATAATATTAAAAGTGTGTATAAATGTTATGTTTATGTTTTTTACACTACATACTATATTCTCAAAATAAATCCGATAATCCACAAATACGAGTAAGTTCACCATACCACAAAATATTTCAGTATTTTTTAAATAAAAAAAAATATTTAAATACTATTTAACCAGCTTTATTTATAGAGATAGTATACTGAGCTTATAGATGTATTTTACGTAAAAAAAATAAATAATTAAGTCTCTTAAAACACTTGCATTCTAGCTTAGTTATAAAATCATTGCTTATTCATTTTTCTATTATATTGGTTAAATAGTATTTTTTTTTCAGAGTTTCAGAGTGAACATAATATCACCCTCTATTCTCCGGTTTCCACTAATTCAACATATTACGTGTTGAATTGCGGAACACTACGCAGCGCAACTTAACGAAGAGCAAATAAATAATATCATAGTACTGCTTGTGAAGATGGCAACCGATATGAAGTTATTTTTTTTATTGAATGAAGGAGACAAACGAGCAGAAGACCACGTGATGGTAAGTGATTACCTTCGCCCATGGACATCTGTAACAATATATTAAAGCGGTTGTAGATGCGATCCAGGCCTTGGGGATGAACAAGGGAAGCAGGGAGATGGGATGGGAATGGTATGAACGGTCCGTCTTAGACATGATAGTGGTCACGAGTCAGTCGGAGAATGAATCTCCTACTACCACGAAAAAATTAAATTACGTATACACACATCTCAGTTTCGTTTGTAGTAAGTGCAAGTGAAATCAGTTGTAGTTTCGATTCCCACTCGGGGGAATAATTATATTCAAATCATCTTAATTTTTATAATATCTTAATTCAATTATCCGGTCTGAATTATAAATATATGAAAAAATGTGTTAAAAAAAATGTTAATTTATCCATTTTATGGAAATCGCTGTAAATATATACGTTATTAAATGAAACTATACGTTACTAAGTAAACGGAAACTCAAACCGACTGCTTAACCTCTGCACTTATTCCAATTTAAGTTGGCCACAAAATAACTTTGTGAAAATCTTCATTTTCGACTTTTAACTGTACGAGTATAACGTTTAACCTTGACCGTAGATGTTTACTTCAATCTCTAAATTTAATAGTAACCAAAGTTTTTTGAATTTCTTTTTAAGTTTAAAATTTATTAAGACCAAAAAATAAACAAAAAATATCGTTACGCTTTATTGTTTATTTTTTAGCCTTAATCAATTTAGATCTTAAAAATAAATTTAAAAAGAGACACTACATTCGTTACTTTTCCACGAAATTAAGACTTTACATGTTGGAGAAACGGAGCAATGAAAGTAATTTAGATATAATCATTCCCACAACTGAGAATTGAACCTACAACCAGCAGCGTTTACAGTCAGACACGATACCCCTATGCTATACGATGTCCTCTTCCCACTGGAGTAGAAATTATAAAAAAATCTATATGGAATTAATGTCCCTTAATCCTAGCATCTGTTTGTATTTTCTTAGAATATTTGGTATTTATTTACTTTAATACAGATTGTAGGCATAAGTAATAACTAAATTGCAAGATCGCACATATCGAACAGTAAACATAGATTTGGGTAAACACAATATTATGCCAGCTTGTGCATGCCGCATATGATTTTGTATGCCAATAGGTAAACAGTAAGGTCATTGTTTGCGTCTGTAATAGACATCAATTGCATATGGGTTGTTTATTATAAAAATAAATAAATATTAAAAAAAGAATAGGCCATTTTTTAACTGTAAATACGATTGGGTGTGGGTTCAATTCCCACTCGGTGGAATATTTAGTTTTTTTCTTTTATTTCTCCCTCTTATATGAATAAGAGGGAACGCTAAATTTCGTCACTCGAGCGCAATGTCTCAAATTCGGATGGAAAGTGGAGAATGGTGTGTTTTGACATTAGGTACTATATTTTTCTTTTTTTTTAGCTCTACACTGTATCCCGCACACAGCAGGGTAGGCAGTGAGAACCTAGTGTTAAGACACTCCGTTCACCACTTTCCGCCGAATTCGGAGGCATTGCGTTTTTTGAGAGGCGGAAATTAAAGCAGCGCTTTCCTCGACACCAGAGCTAAAAAAAATGGAAATATAAAAAATTTCCACTCATCGAGTGGGAATCGAACCCACAAACAGTGGTTTACAGTCACACGTCTGTGTCACTGCGCCACAACTGGCCCCATAAACGATTGATGGAACGATTAAAGGTAGGTACTATTTGACTACGTTTACTGGTTTTAAACGTATCAAATTATAACCGAGGATATAATAAAATCATAATCTATTCTTTTTAGGAACATATTATTACTTTTATTAAGAAACCTTCAAACGGAGAATTTCTGTTTACAGAATTTTTACCATGAATTTCTCTAGAATTTGAATGTTTGTATGATCATACATATTAGTTATTTGGTTAAACTATTGAGCGGTATACAAAGTACTATTTAAAATAATTACCTAAGGGATTTCGATTTGTTATATTCAAAATAAGTGTTATCATTTTTAAACAGACATAAGTTACTACAAATTCAAATATTATTGTTTTATTTGCATAGTTCTTATGGTATCAAAACTATTTTAATTTTTTTTAGCCAACGTAAAGTAAAAATCTTAAAAAATGTAATTATTAAATGATTATTAAAATATATGCCTATAGTGTGTAATATAATATACAACTTTATATTAAAATATAAATTTTATCATACTTTCACATATTTATGTACGACACTCAAGAAAATATAAACCATGTCACTCAAGAATATAAGTAAAGGAAAAATATATTACAATGACTATAACCTCTTTATTCCTCTACTTACATAAAGTACAACCATAACCTAAAAAAAATTAAAAAAGCTTTCTAAATATAGGTCAAACTTAACTTAAAACTCTTTAATCTTACTATCAATGCAGACTTTTTTAGTCATTTAAAAGACTTTTCCTTTCCACCACAGCTTTTAAAGCATATAATATATTTTATAAAGAAATGTGTTCTATGATTTAAATTTTGTCAACATGCTATTAGGATTAAAATTTTAATTGCTCGCATTAGACGTTTCAGCTTCAGTAAAACGTTTTAAATACAAATTCTGCAAGCGCTACGCAGAAAGTAATATTTTTCAAGTAAAATGACGTTCCTTGAAGTTAAATGTATTCACATTTAATGTAAATAAACATTTTGTTCTCATATAAAATAACATATTAACATACATACATATTTATATAAAATTTTATCTTGTATTGTAGAATTGTTGTGTTTCCTTAATTTCATTATTTTTTCTACGGTAATTACTGAATAAAGCGTATTAACAGTTATTACTATTGTAGATTATTTAACTAAGCTATATGAATCCAGTAAAGGAATGTGTTGGTATTTGAATTTTTCATTCATTTGGTTTTGCTTTTCGTCAGCTCTCAGCTGTCAGCAAAAATGTCTATTTTATATAAATATTCTGCCAAGGGCAAATTTAATTCGATGCTAGTAGCAATTTTTATTTTCTGTACAACTGTAGTCTATATATGTATTATATTTTCTTGCTTATGCTTGCGTGTTCTGTGTTTTAGCATAATTATGGCAGTTCTTCGTTTTTATATCATTTTTTCTTCGGAAAATATTTACATTTCTAATGTTATTTCTCGCTTCGGTTGGTTATAGTATGGTTTCACTGTCGATGTGGAGAGCAGAGTGATTTATTACAAGCCGCCTTCTATCATACGAAAGATTTATCTCACAATATACTTTTTATAATTCATAAAGCTAAGTAGTCGTCAATTAGTAAAATATACAACGTATTGCATATTAATATTATAATTTTTTACTACTATAATTCCTTTCATTGTATAGTGCATTTGGTTAGAAAATAAAGCATAGCTTACTATTTGAACAAATACTTAGAAATATGTTATTGCCTACAATAGTAATAAGTAAGTAATATTGCTATTTCAAGAACGCTATTTAATGAACACTTAAAATTATATTTTTTACAAAAAAAAAATGTTTTTCCGAACAAATATTTTAAATGATGATGTAAAAAGTCCGTTGATAAATTACAGCGCGGTGACTGATCAAGTTTTGCTGCAATGAGAAAGAAATACGAAATGTGTTTTGTTTAAAATATTTATTATTTCATTCGAGAAAGAAAATTCATACTCGTATATAGACAAATACAAATATGTATTTTATTTTATTTTTATATTCTTTTTTATCTTCACGTTGTATCCCGCACACAGCAGGGTAGGCAGAGGGAACCTAGTGTTAAGACACTCCGTTCCCCACTTTCCGCCGAATTCGGAGGCTTGCGTGTGCACTCCTCAAATGGGAATCGAACCCACAATCAGTCGTTTACAGTCACACGCTTGTGCCACTGGACCACGACTGGCCACAAAATTCATTTTTTAATAAAATATATACTAAGTAATAAAATTATAATAAAATTTTAAAATATAATGAAAATATAACAAACACAATATTCAGCTAAAATCTCAAAAAAAATGATATAATATTTAATTAAACTTCCTCATTTCTCTTAAGAAATTGAATCGTAGTCCGAAGCCGAGTTTTGTGCTGAAACTAATTAGTTGCTAAGTTGTCTCCAGAGTAAATAAAATTCCTCCATTGTAAATTTCGTACTCATTTTCAGTATATTTACTTAAAAGCAAAGGCTGACGTAAAATGTAGTTTACAAAAGATTTTTGTTATATATTTTTTGAGAACTAACATTAATTGTAAATATGTATTGACGGTTTTTCGTATGTAACATACATACGAAAAACCGTCAATATATATCGAATCACATTAGCGTAATTTGGTAAAATCACATATAAGTGGCCAGTCGTGGCCCAGTGGCACAAGCGTGTGACTGTAAACGACTGGTTGTGGGTTCGATTCCCACTCGAGGAGTGGAAATATGTAATATTTCCATTTTCTTCGCTCTGGTGCCGAGGTAAAGCGCGGCGTTAAGTTCCGCCACTTAACACGCAATATCTCCGAATTCGGCGGAAAGTGGGGAACGGAGTATCTCAATACTAGGTTCCCTCTGCCTACCCTGCTGTGTGCGGGATACAGCGTGAAGCTGAAAAAAAAAAAAAAAAACATATATTTTATTGAATCAAAATACGTAGTAACATATTACTGAATGTTGAAAACAGTTATTGTCAAAGTTTATATTGTAATTACTAATATAAACTTGTTTGGTATATTACACAAATTAAATATCAAAAATATCAGTGGCCAGTCGTGGCCCAGTGGCACAAGCGTGTGACTGTAAACTGGTTGTGGGTTCGATTCCCACTCGAGGAGTGGAAATTATATTTCCATTTTCTTCGCTCTGGTGTCGAGGTATAGCGCGGCGTTAAGTTCCGCCACTTAACACGCAAGCCTCCGAATTCGGCGGAAAGTGGGGAACGGAGTGCCTTAACACTAGGTTCTGCCTACCCTGCTGTGTGCGAGATACAGCGTGAAGCTAAAAAAAAATCATACATAATATAATACAAGGAAGACTAAAAGGTCAAAACTATCCATAGAATGACTTACTCAAATTTTTAATCAGCTTATAATTTGCTATAATCGATACGTATTTGAAGTAATATAAACACAGACCGGATATTTCCCTTTACTTTAGAAGCCTAAAACGTGAAATTCAGGTGGAAATTACAGTTTCTTAGTCAACAAATATTACAAATTTACTGAAAAAAAAAAGAGAATTTAAGTAATTATCTAAGTAATCTGAACGAGGTTAATGAGAATTGATTACGTGTAAAGTAAAGACACATTTAATGTACAATTCAATGTTAAATTTAATACTTTTACAGCATGTCAGAATGTGGAATATTTTTTAGTCTCGCTATGAAAAACTCGTAGGGCACGTGTCTAGTCTAGTCTAGTCTATGCGCGTTTATTAAATATCTAGCTTATTCAAATTCAATATTGACGGTGTCATTAGAAATTTCTAAGAATTAAAGAAACTAATATATTAGTATACTCGTATTAAAACAATTGTTTTTATGATGAAGTATACTAAATACTTTAGGTGACCATAACTACCCAAAACACAGATAGTGTTTAAATTTTTTAAATGTTTTTTTTTACCTCCAAGATACAAACTTTTAGAAGTTCTTAAACAATTTTCATATAAAATTTTGATTTGCTCGTCGTTGTGCTACGTTTAAGCATAAGTGATATAGCTATACATAGGTAAAAGTTAAACTACACCTTAATGGATAGTGAAGTTCTCTAACTAATTAATGCTCTTAAATCTCACTAGCTTTCACTTAAGAAAAGCACAACTTAGTTATTATCATTATATTAAGACGTGAAGGAAGATACTTAGACGCCCCAGAACGAAAATTATACAGACTGTTGAGTATGAAATTCGACACAGTTAAAATATGTGTAGAGAACGTAGAAAGTTAATATTTTTTAATATAATACTACAAATAAATTAATAATATAATATAACACTATATCTACTTAAGATTTTATTCTGTCTAGCAGATATTTTGAAGACGGTGTAAGTAAGATTTTTTCCAATTTGATTAGGTAAAGTGGTCAAATATATTGACGACGGTTTGTACGCATTTAAAAAGGGTAAGAAAATTTAGTATTTAACATACTTTAGTCGCCAGTCTTTGGCACTCGACCTTGTGATTTCTTTCTGCTACACCATGTGCCCGGCACCCACACATTCATCGAATCCATAGAATCCCAAGGAGTTTCTTTTCATAATATGTCACTGCAAAACATTGCAATAAATATAAACATTTGATTTTATTGCGTTTTTTAAAAAATCTGTCTAGTTTATTAATTACTTCTTTTTTTTTTTCAGCTTTACGCTGTATCCCGCACACAGCAGGGTAGGCAGAGGGAACCTAGTGTTAAGACACTCCGTTCCACTTTCTGCCGAATTCGGAGGCTTGCGTGTTAAGTGGCGGAACTTAACGCCGCGCTTTACCTCGACACCAGAGCGAAGAAAATGGAAATATAATTTCCACTCCTCGAGTGGGAATCGAACCCTCAACCAGTCGTTTACAGTCACACGCTTGTGCCACTGGGCCATGACTGGCAACAACATTTAATTCAAGATAATTTTAAATCCATACTTATATTATAAATACAAAAGTTTGTGTGTTTGTCTGTCACGCTTTCACGGCTAATCTACCGGTCCAATTTGGATGAAATTTAAAATGAAAGTAATAAAAGATATGACGAGGTCTAACATAGGGTACTTATTTTTCAAAAATCAACCTCTAAAGGATTGAAATAGAGGGTTAAAGTTTATATGAAAAATCTAAACCGCTTGACCAATTGTAATAAATTTTGGCATAAGTATAGTTGATAATCTAAGCTTAAATATAGGCTACTTTATTTTTCAAAAACCAATCCCCTAGGGTTGCTATACAACGAAACAGTTATGTTATTCACGCGGCGAAGCCGCGAGCGGGCCGCTAGTCATAAATAAAGCAGTTTCTTTTTTATTTTTTGTTTCTTTTTAGTTAAATTCCTTTTTTAATCTAAAAATAAGTCTAATATATCTAGTCAACCAGAAAACTATTTATAAAAGTTTTCCCATATTAACAACTGACAAATAATAATTTGTGACTATTTCAATCTTTTATTTCGCAATGACTTCTTCGTCTGTAGTTTTGACACATTGACACAAAGCGGATAACTGGAAGGACGGGCTTTACTCTTTCGATAATAGGATTTCCCTTATTGATGTTACCATAAAAGACTGAATGGAGGGAAAAGGTGCGATTTTACGTTATTGCGTCTAAACGTTGGCTCTCTGAATAAAGTGTGAACGATATTATATCATTCTTTCGCTCGATTCAGTCTTGTTTTATGCAGATGTAGATGATAATTGTATTTAAATAAATCACTTGAAATTTATATTACTTTAGGGCCAGTCGTGAGGTACAGAGTCAGAGGCACAAAGTGTGTAAAGCGACTGGATGTGGGTTCGATTCATATTTCCATTTTCTTCACTCTGGTGTGGAGGCAAAGCGCAGCGTTAAGTTCTGCCACTTAACACGTAATGCCTCCGAATTTGGCGGAAAGTGGGAAACGGAGTGTGATGTCTCGTGCTATAAAATAAATAAAAATATTGCATTATTTAAAAAAATAATTTCACTCAGTGCATTTCGCATTAGAACCTGCGTGTTGGGTGAGAAAAGAAAGTATACAATTTATGTACGACGAGTTTTGTATTAATTATATTTTTTAACGCCATTTTATACTTTTTAACATTTTTGACGGAACTTAACAGTGCTCTTTGTTATGTTAGAGTGTAGAAATAAAAACAATTTAAATTCCATCTTTCCCCCAAATAAGTCAAACCTACGAGCAATTCCTTTACAGTCAGACATTAGTTCACTGCGGCACTGTGCACATTAGTTCACTGCTCAATATTGAAAACGAATTATTTCATTATAATAACAACACATCAAAAACAAATTATTTGTACTACATTATAATTATCACAAGTAAATAAAATGTATAACACACATCCAATTAATATATCATCTGTTAGACGTTGTCACTAATTTAGAAACAAATTAATGTATATTTGATAGTATATTTCACTTGACTAGTCTAGTAATGTTTTCGCCACTTTTACAGCGTGACACGTCGTAATATTTCACTACAAAAAAATAAGGTTTTATATCGTGTTGGCCCGAAAATTGACTAATCGCGTGCATCACTCAGCTGACCCGCGACCCCAGGTCCGATGTTATCAGTTTCACTTGACCGATCGTCGTGGGCAAGGCCTGATGAAAGACACTTTTATAGACCAATTATTATAATTTATAAACCTGCAACGCAATGCATTATGTACAGGTTCACTGAATGCTTTTCTACTAAAGTATATGGCAGAGGTCATATAATATATAAATAAGTAAGAAAGTAATTTGGTAGCTTGTCAAGTAACAAAATTAATTAATTTACGGTAAAAAAAATGTGTTGGTGTTTTAATACAAATAGTATTTATTATATTGGGTTTTTATAATATAGACAGCATATAATGAGTGGCACGGTATGATAGCGTCTGACTGTAAACGTCATGTCATGGTTGTGGGTTTGATTTCCACTTGGTGTGCTTAAATTATTTTCATTGCTTCGCTCTAGTACTTGAGACAATTAGCGGCGTACAATTTCGTCACTCAACACGCAGTATCTCGATTTCAAGCTGAATGTGGAGAACGGAGTGACTTGACACTAAGATCTCTCTGACCACCACGTTATGCGGGAAAAGGCGTAAAACTACTTATGGTTATTCATTCCATTTCAAGAAAATACATAATACATCTGACTGATCTGACATTTAACTAACGTTAGGTTAGTTATTATAATGAAAGTAATAAATTTAAACTACAACATGGACTTAATTACAACAATTAAATATACTACCTAAATATTTTTCGACAAAGAAAATTTCTAAAATCTAACATGACTAGTATTTTCATACCACAACATGCAAGCTACTCGTATTAATAAACCTCTTAAATCAAGTGTTTCATATTGCTGACGGCGTAGAATTCAATTAAGGCAGTCTGGTAAAACTGCACCAAATTGTCAACAATTTCTTCAAATTGATAGCTGGCTGTGGTCCAGACGATTAACATTAATTTTATGTTTGAATACCCGCATTTTATGTCGCATCCGTTTCGTCTTCATCTCGCTTTAAAATTTCGCTTGATACAATAATATAAACAAGTAAGAAAATTTATGATATATTTTTATAATTTTTAAAGTGTTGAATTAGAAGTGTTGAAGTGTTGAAATGGTTTAGCAGTCAGACCGCTTGCAGACTGTTTCCGCGGGTTCGAATCCCGTTGCATTTAATTTTATATACGTTTTCATCAGTTGTCATACATTTGAATAGAAAAAGGCTACTAATATAATATATACAATACTTTTCATTTAATATTTATTGATTAGTCCATCTTGGTGGAGCGGGACCGTGTTTGACTGTAACCATAATGAATAGTGGGTTCGATTCCCACTCAGAGGAATATTTGAATTATTTTTATGTTTTCTGCTTTGAACACAAGACAAAGCGCGGTGCTGAGTTCCGCAAATTCAGACTGAAAGTAGAAACCAGATTATCGAAAAGCGAATTCTGTCTGTCTACTCTTCTGTGCAGGAAAAATCGTAAGGTAAAATTATGTTATTCAATTACAGTTTATTTTAGTATTGTTATTATTTTCTATATATTTAAATTTCATTACATATCAGTTAAATTATAGGACAATAAAAGAAATGGTCAGTACTTGGATAGCCTTATGGATGAATCAAAAAATGTTTTCCTTAAATTCATGTGTTGAATTTCAGTGTTTTAAATTTCACCATCCAAATCTTAAAAACAGGAGATCAAAAATCTAAGAATCTTATCACTTCTCTTACAATGCTAAAATATAATATATCAATGTATAGTGTATTTGTCTCTCCTGTATACTCCATACAGGACAGAAACAAGTAGAATCAGTCAAGACAAAGGGATTTGTATGTTGCAAACCTGTCCCGAACTTGCGTTTGAGTAAATACATTAAATATTTTACTATATAGACTATATTGTAAGACTATATAATAAAATCTGAATGCTAAATGCATTAACAATTACATATTAATATAGTAATATTAAATAAATTAAAATAGTTATATTATATATTAAAAGAAAAATGGAATTTCTAAATCAAATATACAGAGATTCAATTGTCCTCATTAAAATTAATTTGCTATTCATAATTACAGTCCTAATTATCAGTTAAATGTAATGTCAAATTTATATTAGTATATTAATAAAATAAATACAATTGTAATGATTATACAACGATGTGTTAGAATTACAAGAATTTATCAATTAATTATTTCATTTTAAAGTGACGAGATGATGAAGAATTCATGGGACGACGAACGAAGATACTATATTTTCATGTACCTATTCCATTAAAATCCTGAATTATTTTAGCATTATTTTTTTTTTATTGAACTATTTAAATAAAATAATCTTGACATATATTTTGGTTACAAGCTGTTTACCTGTGACCATAGATTATTGTAAAAACATCAAGACGTGGATTTTTTAAAAATATATCAAATACCTAAATGTACGTAATTAATCCTTTTAAAATATTTACATTTTTTTAGCTTCACGCTGTATTCCGCACACAGCAAGGTAGGCAGAGGGAACTTAATGTTAAGACACTCCGTTCCCCACTTTCGGCCGACTTTGGAGGCATTGCGTGTTAAGTGGCGGAACTTAACGCCGCGTTTCGCCTCGACACCAGAGCGAAGAAAATGGAAATAATAAATATTTTCACTCCTCGAGTAGAAATCGAAACCACAACCAGTCGCGTTTACAGTCACAACTATATGCCACAGCGCTACGACTGACCCCTTTACATTTAAAAAGACTTAAAATTGCAAAAACCAAAATCTTTACTACGAAAAAGTTTGTCATGCATTAAAAATATTTGAAAACCTGCATATGTACTAAAATAATTTACCAACACGACATTGGCTCAAAAAGCGAAGCTTTTACGCAAACAGTATATTTTAGAGAAAGACACGCCTTATCCATTAGAGTAGATTTAAGTAACTACGATTTTTGTAATCACATAAATAAAGCACTATACTCGTAAACAAAATGTACCCTACATTTGCTTAAGAATGAACCATTATTTTTCCTCACTGTATATAAACATTGAAAATTGGATTTTTTTAGTTATTACTCTTATTATGCTTAGAACTTGGCATTGATTTCGTATTTATATAAAACAAGGTTAAATGAATGTAACATACAAATTAGTATTGAATAATATAGTACTTCTTTTTTAGTTTTAACTTGCTACTAACTGGTGACATCACAAAATTAACAAAACTATTTTTTTTTGCTGTACGCTTCTCCTGCATAGCAGGGACGCCAGAGAGAACTTAGTGTCTCACACTCCGCCCTCCATTTTAATACAGCGTGATTCAAACTCGCGACTTTTGAAAACCGTCCAAGTGCTTTGACCGCTAAACCATGCGTTCTACTATCAGCTACGTCGAAATTCTATGCATTCAGGTGAATGCACCGGGATGCGAACAAAAAAGAAGAAGTATTTTTATACGTTTGCTAATAATGTTTTTTTTTTTTCTTTTTTTTAACTTCTCGCTGTATCCCGCACACAGCAGGGTAGGCAGAGGGAACCTAGTGTTAAGACACTCCGTTCCCCACTTTCCGCCGAATTCGGAGGCTTGTGTGTTAAGTTGCGGAACTTAACGCCGCGTTTTACCTCGACACCAGAACGAAGAAAATGGAAATATAATTTCCACTCCTCGAGTGGGCATCGAACCCACAACCAGTCGTTTTACAGTCACACGCTTGTGCCACTGGGACACGACTGGCCACAATATTCTAAGTAATATTTAATATCCAGAAAGAAATTTGAAACCCCAACAATTTTATTCAATTGAAATGCGTGCTAAGATGTCTAGTATACTTGGAATATTTGTAATACTTTAAATGCAAATTCACAAAAGTCTTTAGATTTTAGATTTTGTTATAGAACTTAAAAATAATTATAATATTTTCTTTTTAATAGTATAACACATAGTGTTATAATTTGAATAAGTCTCATTCTAATATAATGAGAAAATATACAAACAAATTCTTTTCTTCTTCAGCACAAAAAATATTCAAATAATGTAGTATTTTGTAATTAGTGGATGACGTACGCATAATTATTTGCGAGGTCAGTGAAACAATTGATACAAAAGATGAATATTCTTCATTTAATATTAAAATTATTTACTAAAATATTTATATACTAGTGGCCCACTCGCGGCTTCGCCTGCGTGATCTACATGACTATTTCACTATATGCACGCGTCGTCACCTCGACATTACATTAGAAACTTCTAAAATTATAAGTGGTTCTCTACAATATTATACATACATTATACTTATAAACCTTCCTTTTAAATCATTATATCTATTAAAAGTAACTACATTAAAATCTCAAATCTACTGCGCAGTTTTGAAAATCTAAGCATATATACATACGTCTGTACGTATAGCGGGACACGAAGCGACTTTGCTTTATACTATGTAAAAATTAAAAAAGCATCAATAAGCTTTTTCTCGCAAAGCATGGCCGAAAAAACCTAGTACCGACATTGCGATTTGCGCAAGTCGAATTCATATTAATACAATAACATCTCCAACTGGGTATCAAACCCACAATCTACTACGCTTACAGCCAAAAGCGGTCCTACTTTAACCATAATGGCTTCAAAAATGTATAATAGTACAAAAATGCCAAAAGAAATACTATTTTAAAATAATATGTATGTTTTTCAGACGCTATTTGATATGCAATTGAGCTGGTCGTATATCCGAAGGCCATCGAAAAGAACGAAGATTCTTAATATATATGTATGCATCTCAGTGTAGACGAATAAAAAAATATAACTGCAAATTGTGGCAACCTACAGTTCTACTTATTATTTCTACGTACACGGAACCTGGAGAGAAAAGGAAAGTTAAGTGACCTGTACAGAGAGAAATGAGGTCAAGAAAATAATTCACTTATTATAAGATAGTACAGAAAGTCCAAGTCAAAGTCAAGTCAAGTCAAATAATTTTATTCAAAGTAAGAAGTTACATGCTTCATTTTTTGAACGTCAAACAATTTACCACCGGTTCACTAAAGTTAATGCCTCAGACCTGAGAAGAACCGGCGCAAGAAACTCAGCGGGACGATTTTTTTTTATTTTTTTTTTTAAGTCAAGCATTTACAGATATTATATAATTATATATTGACAATGATACCATTGGAATAGCCTGGAGCGAGCATTTCATTCCCAAGGTGTGTTATCGTTCAAAAATTCATTAATTAGGTAATAACCCTTAACACACAAACGTCTCTTCACAATTTTTTTGAATTGTGATATGGAACATTCTTGGACGTTTCTGGTTCGACTTAATTCATATTATATGAAGCTATCGACATAAGCCGAATTAATTCGTTCAACAACTAAAATTTAAATGTTCGCATAAGTATATAAGGATATAGAAGATATTATTGTACGATCTACTATCAGATAACATGCTTTAGTGGAGTGTCAAATAAAAGAGTATGATTTGCACATTCCGAAATAAAATACGTTTTAGAGGTCTAGAGAGAAGGTGCCTTTCCTATATATTATCAATTATACATCATGCATTTATAAATAATATTTTATAATTTATTTGTTCTTTACTCAATATATTTTTTTATATTACTTAAGACAACGCGTGACATTAAGTTATGCCACTTACCACACAATGTCTCCATTTTCGGGTGAAAAGCGGAGAAGGGAGTGTCTTAACATTAGGTTTTCTCTGAATCTCTACTTATTTTCCTTGTTATATAAATGTAATGAAGATAGATACATATAAATTAAGTTGATTAGATTCAATTTGAAAAAAATAAAACATTTACATATTTTTTTACAGTTTACACCTATTTTTATATGTGCTTCGTTGATTATAGCGTCAGGTAATTAATATATTCATAGTTTGAAAGTGCTACCGATAGTCATATAAACATGCAATCAAGGATGTACATATATATGAATTGCAAATTTCAGTATATTTATTTTTTTCAATATCAACTTTTTAATTGCTTACTTATAAATATACTGCTTTGCTAAAATTTTACTATTAATAACAAATCACTAAATAAGTTATCAAAACATTAGAAACTCTAATCCTAAGCCATAAAAGGAATATTCTGCATAGCAGGATAGGTAAAATTTCAGAGAGAAACTAGTATCATGATACTCCCTTTTCCGCTATCCTCCTATAATTTAAACATTTCGTATCAAGTGGCGAAATTTGAAATCGTTATTTGTCTTAGGTGGTATCTAAGACAAACACGAAGTTTACCTGGTAAGGTAAACTACAAAATTATACTAAATAACCGATTACATAATAATAACGTAAAATTGTAACGTAAAGGACGCGAACTATTTTAATTAATACCTTGTAGTACCAGTAGCAAGAAAGTAAAAAGCAATTAACTTAGTCCGTGCTTGAATTTGCTGAAGTCTAAGAATGATCGCTAAAGCTACTAGTTCAGAATAGAGCTATTTTTTGTTCAAGGAAAAACTGTAGTTGAGAAGGAATTCCGCTAACTTCAGAGTGCCCACATTAACGACCCGCGATGAATATTCATGCAACAAAAAAGAGGTTGATCCAACTTCGCAATAATGCAATGGAGTCTTGCAAACTATGGAATAAGTAATATTGTTATTTTATATTATAGTTTGTTATAAAAATAAATAGAGGTCATGGCGCAGTGGATAGCATCTGACAGTAGGCGAAATGGTTGTGGGTTTTATTCTAAATTGGGGGAATTATTATTTTTAAATTATACCCAAAAAAGTTTTTTTTAATGTAAAAAGGAGGCAAACGAGCAGAAGGAACCACCTGATGGTAAGCGTTACCTTCGCCCATTGACATCTAAACAATAGGGGAGTTGTAGATGCGTTGCCGGCTTTAAGGATAAAGATGTCTGTACACTCGACGCTTGAAAGCTCCCAGATCATAGCGCACAGGGAAAACCACAGGACACAACTTGCATGTACGTGGGAAAAATAGCCTTGAGGCAAGCACATTTGATGCCAACCATGCATCTAGGTGATGCGGATGGCATTTATTTCTGTGGCAGGAGGTGCGGTGGTAAAAAGACGATGGTGGCAAAACAAAAAAATCAAAAAACCTAAAAAGTGTGAGTGAGTCCCGTACCACAATGTCTCAAGTCTTTGAGTTGAGTTAAGTCATACAACGTCTCTCGGTGGAGAACGGACTGTCTTAACTTCTTTGACTATCGCAATGGAGGAAGTAACGTGAAACAGTTATTTTTATAAGAAACAAATCTTGTATATATTTAACAAACGTAGCACGTCGTAGCGCGTGTCGTAGCACTCGTCGTAGCGCGTGTCGTAGCACGTGGGTGTAAGCCTAATCGCATTAACATTATATTATATGGTAGTTGTAAGTTAAACTATAAAATAAAATTATTACTTTGTTTGATATAGGATCTATTTTTTATAGTGCGTATACAAAATAAATAATAATTTCTTATATTATAAAATGAATTTCATGTTATCCTAGCAAAAACATACAACTTAAAAGCTTACTAGGCTATCATATAACAGTAAATTGTATTTCTGTCAAGTAATTTGATAATGATATTAATTTTTATATGGAAGTTTGAAGTTCAAGTTAAGTCCAAAAATTTGGAGTTCAAAATTCCTGACAACCTGTTCAAAAGATAAATATTTTGTTACTCTCATCAATTTTTTTTTTTAGCTTCACGCTGTATCCCGCGCACAGCAGGGTAGGCAGAGGGAACCTAGTGTTAAGACACTCCGTTCCCCACTTTCCGTCGAATTCGGAGGCTTGCGTGTTAAGTGGCGGAACTTAACGCCGCGCTTTACCTCGACACGAGAGCGAAGAAAATGGAAATATAATTTCCACTCCTCGAGTGGGAATCGAACCCACAACCAGTCGTTTACAGTCACACGCTTGTGCCACTGGGCCACGACTGGCCACGACTCATCTAATTATAGGTATATATTAAAGCATCTCATATATTCCTACTAAGAAATAATACCATCATAACATTCACAAATTTAATAAATAGATAGTGTTTTGAATGAAGAATATTCCATTGTTATTTTATTTTGTTTGGAAAGAAAATATCCAGTTTCGTTATTTGGTTATAGCTCCTTAAGAAACTTAGATATTTTCTTGAAAATAGTGAAATTTTGCGGTTGCAGCTGCATTTCTCGTAATGACGCTGCATCTGTCTTTTTAAGTGGTGCATTTAAGTTCAGTTCGCGCCAGAACCAACACTGATTGTTCTTGATATAAAAGCTGAGGTTTCGTTCTGGATTAAACGTCAGGAGTAGATAAGAAAACGTACGGTTACTTTAACTATTATAGTCTTCATTCTCTTCGAATCGGGATCTCTTCGAAGATAGTAAGTGTAAAGAATGTGTTTTGTTAATTTAATTTAGTTTTTGTAACTTCACACTTTTTGCCACATAGCAAAATAGAGATAACTTAGTGTCAAGACACTCTGCTCTCCACTTTTAAAACAAAAAAAGACATTACGTTTGACATGACGGTAGTAAACTATGAGATATGACGGTACTAAACGCCGCAATTTGTCTTCTTACCAGAGCGCAGCTATGTTAATCATTAAATATTCGCCCGGTAGTTTAAGAAGTACGTTATATTTACTATTTTGTATCATATCCATCCATATTGACATACATAAATTCATATTTTAGAATAAAAATAATACTTAATTACTTATCTTTCGTAATTGACTCCTAAATTAGTTGATTAACTTAATTGAGGCGTTCCGTCATTATCCTCTTAATATCAATTAAGTTGATAAAGAAAAATGCTCCACAAAAATAAGATGGCTCCTCAAAGTATATGAAAATAATATGCTGGTGTGTTTTTTTAAGGAATATTATACTTATAATATAAGGTCAACATCACGTAGTCTGATATCGTTTGACTGTAATCGCGATGGTTGTGAGGTCGATTCCCGCTCTAAAAAATGAAAAAAATAATATGCTTAAATTATAATATTTCCATTTTTTCGCTCTAGTATTTAGACAAAGCGCGGCGTTGAGTTCCATTCAACACTTCTAGTAAGCGGGCGGAAATAGAGATTGTAGTGTCTTGTCACTAGGTTTTATCAGCCTACCCTGCTATGTCAAAAGAAAGGCGAAACTGAAGTAATAATATTATTTCAATATGTCTTGAGGAAAATATATAGTAAAAGTCTAAAGTTACTCTTATGTTATTGATTTTATATTTTTTATTTCTTTAGTATACGAGAATATTTCTCTTTCTGAGATTAAATTAAATAACGTCATACCTTACATTACACGTGTATATTAAAGCGTACGAAGCATAACTAATTGAAAGTCAGAGTATATGTATAATAAATAAAATTAATTTTGCATGTAAACATACAGACAGACATACAATATTTGCAATAAGTAAAAGGTTTAACAGATTTCAAGGGCTGTTATACAAAAAGTGAGATATAAGTAAATTTTTAGCTTTATCGCTGTAATGATTTGTAATTTATAAATTTATTTTAACCTTTAAAATTAAATTCTTGCGCTCCTAAATTTCATGTCAACGATATGTAATGCAGTCCACGTACATTTCATATGCATATGTTGCATTAAAGAATTTAAATGCGCTTTTCGTAAAATATATAAAGTATAAACGATATTCATAGTTAATTAGCAATTTCACTAAAGCGTAAATTAAATTCACAAAAGATAAACACATTTTATAAATTTAATGTTTATGCCCAATTAGCATGAGGCATAGCTTCCTAACAGGTAAATATTTATCCCATTGAGACTCCAACCATTGGTGGATCTTAGTCGAGTTGGTAGTTTAGTATAGCCAATTAACTCGACTTTGACAGTTACTCGACGATAGCTGTAATTAACTTAGATCTCGGATCAGTTTCTGCAATATCTTGGCTGATTAATATTTAATAAAATACCATGATATGCTTATATCTGTGTCTTATACTGTGTTGCGGTAACGGAAGAGATAATCTGTTTGTAAGTCACTCCGTTCTCTAATTTAGTTGATTTAGAGATTGTGTAAGCACTCTCTGCCAATATACAATGGCTGTTGGTTAAATTAAAGGTTTATTTATTTAAAATTCAATAATATGTGGCATTAGGACGACGTCACCTAACGTTCTACGTCTTAAAAAATAAAGTGATTTTTGAATTTCCTTTCCATAAATTTTCAAAATGCACTATTAAAAATTCTAAATATCTAAAATCATTTAATGTATAAATTTAAAATTTGGCAGCGAGGTAGTTTATAGTTAGCAAACGTCCACTGAGAACGGATTATAAGACATAACCGGTCTTAGGGGGCTTAAGGGCTCTTGCAAATTTGTAAATAAATGCTTAACTTTTTTTGCAACTATCCTGAAATTTTGCAGATAATAGACGTTCACTAATAACGAATTTGGAGACAGGGCCGGTTTAAGGGAATACAATTTTAGTAGTACATCGTTACACGTACAATGCTGCGGGCAATGTCAAAGTCAAAGTCAAATAATTTTATTCAAAATAAGAAGTTACAAGCTTCATTATTTGAACGTCAAATAGTTTACCACTGGTTCACTAAATTTAATGCCTCAGACCTGAGAAGAACCGACGCAAGAAACTCAGCGGGACTTCTTTTTTTTTAAGTGATTGTTATATACAGATTTATTGCAGACAGTGATACTTTTGAAATAGCCTGGAGCGAGCATTTCATTCCCAAATAGCTAGTATACTTACAAATTAAAGTTAATTCAAGTTACCTCATTATTTAAGATTGCAAATGTATTGTCATAGCATACAGTGGGAATAAACGATTTATCCATTAGCGACACATGTTTGCTGCAATCAGACATGATGCTGGCACGCGATAAATCAACCGATATTTATACATGCACGTAAACAATTAACTATAAAGTTATTTGTATTGTCTAATTAGAGTCATAGACTTAATTACAGCGTTATAGTAGAATGCTGAATAGATTGATACTTCTAGGAATTCTAGATTTCCAATTCTAGGTATTCGAAGTTGAATTATTGAGAAGACATAAACTAAATAAGACTTACGTAATAAACTATATTCGTATTGTAATATGTAGACACGTGCCTGACTAGGCATAATTGTTACATGTGAGAATCCCATCGTGAAAAGCTATTATTATACTTAAAATACTTTATCACTTAAAAGTCAATAAAAATTACTGAAATCATTTTCATATATTTGTAGTGTGACTAAATAATGATTGTGTTTCATTAGATTTAGAGATCTTAATTATTAAAAGGTCGACAAAAATAAACCTAACGTATTTTTTTTGTCAATGCGCCTCATTATTATTGTTAAAATCTTGAGGGTACTCCTCCACGTGATGAAGGCAGTAAAATTTTGTGACAAATATTCGATGACAATGGTAGGTAGGTAGGCAATAGCAGTAGTATAATAGCAAATTACAGCAAGGTATCATAAAGTCCATAAAAGTAAAATCATAGTAAGACAATAAGTATATAATAAAGATAAATTTTAACTTCTTCTTTATTTTTCTTTTTTATGAGACAGTTTTCACGAAATTCCAATGAAATTCAAATTGATTTTGTTTGTAAATAAACAAGAAAAGTTAAATTTCTTCATATCAACAATAATATTTAACAAACAGCGAACAATTCAATTACTTAATATCGTGCTTTCTATTTTACATATTATATTTGGTACGCATTTTAATTCCAAAAGAGTTAAAAGTATTGGTAAAACAATGTTTCAGTGACGGCTAGGAAATTGAATATTGGGAACATCAAGAGTAACGGGATTAATGTGAAAATGGTATTGTTAATAATTGAAAATGTAACGTTAAGAATATTTTTGTATGTATTTCAAACATTTTTGTTAATGATGACTTTAAAAATATTATAAATAGCTACGGAAAATATATGAAAGTATGTGTAATATGTAAAATTATTCTAATATACTAGCGACCCGCTCGCGGCTTCGCCGCGTGAACTGCCACTTTCATCCTCTATTGTTCTTTGGGATTGTTTTTTTTATAAAAGGGGGTAGTCTATATTTGATCTTGCGTCACTAATTATGTTCTTGAGAAAATCATCGATACATCTAGTACAATGTCTATACTATTTGTTCACATATAGCGATAACTGTTCTAGTACAAAAACGTACAAAATCTGCTATCATAGTATATCTATATGATAGCAGATTTTGTACATATTTACCAGATGGTATATATGTAGATTACCCGTGAAAACATAAAAGATATAGACATAGATTTTTGCATTTTTATAATAATAATATTAATGAGTACGGATATATCTAATACAATGTCAACTATATAATAACAGATGGCGCTACCCGTTCCAGAAAACGTAGTAACATCTGCTGTCATATAGATTATATAAAGTTTTATAGACCGGTCAAATGTATATTTAATAAATGTTATGCTTATTTTATTTTATAATTATTTTAATTAGTGATATTGAAACAAATTTAGCTTCACTCGTGAACTATCGACATAATTTGAATGTTTTTTTTAATTTTATTTTTCTGCGGGAGTTGTATTGAATACCAGGATGAAAACTATCCCATATGATGCTCTATCCTCTTAGTTAACTCCATACAAAAATTCATTAATTTCTACCCGGTAGATATCAGTATACAAATGATTTACTTATATCGGTTTTTTATTTTTTCCAAAAAAACTACATAGGATACCGGGATAAAAACTTTCCTATATGTACCTTTGGACTATAAGCTATCACCATACTAAAATTCATTCACTTCTATCCAGTAGTTTTTCCGTGATTGACGAACAAATTAACAGACAGACAGACAGACAGACAGACAGACAGACAGACAGACAGACAGACAGACAAAAATTCAACTGAGTGGATTTTTGGCCTCTGTTATCGATATATTAACGCACCCAATTAATTTTTTTCTCAGATTTTTCATTTACAGAATTGACTTTTCTACTCTTTTATTATATAATATAGAATATATAGAATATAAATATATATTATTAACTGAAGGATAGAGAACGCACGGTCGAAACTACTGGGCGTATAAAGCTAATATTTAGCCCGTAGTTTTCTTAGAGCAAGAAGGGGAGCACTAAAAAAAGATTTCCTGAAATTCCTACAGACATAGAAAATGACGAGGGATCAGATAATCAATTATGTAGTCCACGTAAACGAAGTTTCAGAATACAATTCGTTTACTATATAAAAATAATAGTCGAACTATTACCGTCATCATCATTTGGCCTCTCCGTCTATATCAGACGATTTATGGCGTATAGTCCGAGGGACGCCGCCTCTGATGGTTGTATAAGCCGATGCGTGAGCGACACGCCCTGCCGCATGCTGAACAAGAGAACTTCGCAGAGTGTGTGACTGAATTTGTAAGATGTCGTTTGTACCTTTTTCTGGCGAGATCCCTGAACCATGATGCATCATAAGAATCACGTCCTCTTAACAAGCATTTCCGCCACTCTAGGCGAGCATCAGCAAGTTTCTCCCAGCCACGGTGGTCAATTTCGAAGTCAACCATATCGCGCTTGGCGCAGTCCTTAAAGCGAAGCAACGGCCTCCCTATGTCTCTTTTTGCGTGCGCTATTGCACCAAGCATGACACGTCGCGGAAGTCGCGAGGGTTCCATTCTATGCACATGCCCCAACCAACGCAACCGCCTCTGCTTTAAAAGTGCTGTTAGGCTAGGAAGCTGTGCAATTTCTAAGACTCTTTGGTTAGTTACTTTGTCTTGCCATGATACGCCCAAGATCCTACGAAGGCACCTCATATAGAAATTATTTAAGCGACGTTCCTGTTTCGCGTATGATGTCCACGTCTCAGCCCCGTACAAAAGTATGCTCACAATGGAAGCCTGAAAAACCACCATCTTAGTTTTTATAGTGAGATTATTGTTTTGCCATACCCTTGCACCAAGCTTCCCAAACATATTACCATACCTATATCATATTTCTAAGAATTTCCATGACAATTCTATGTACTTGAAAAACAAAAATAGGATCAATAAGCATGTTAAGTAAAAGGGTTCGGAACATTAGAGGGAAAACCTTTTATATACCCTTTAGGAAAGGTCCACTCGAATCACTCACAAGATTCCACTACATCAAAATATATCACCACTATTCATTTTATTATAAATTTCCTTCATATTTCAATGAGAAATAATATTTTTTTGAATCTCCAACATCCAACCAATCTTTTATAAGTAGGTAAGGTATGTAATATATGCCTCTTCGTAATTGATATGTTGTTAAAGTTATAGAATGGCTCTATATCTTGGAGTTATATAACATTTTTAGAAAAAATTAACTTTAAATAATGACCACAGCAGGATTTAAATCCAGGCACACTGTCCCCACTCGCACTAGAAATTCTTAAATGCTACGACTTATTTGTGTTCTGTTGTTCAAGAAACGGGTTCGTATACTGCTGCGTTAAATTTAATATACTCTTTTTTAAATATTTTTCAACTAAGTATGGGAGCTCACTTTAAAAATAATATGTACATATTATGTCAATTACAAAAATTGCTTAATAAATTAATACAAAATACAATTGTAATTTATATTAATTAAATATTAAAGGATAGATAACAATTATCTCTTATTTAGAAATCTAAAAAAATACTTAACTCGTATCCAACCCTCATTGTATAGAAGTGTGCAAGTGAATAACAGGACAGTACGAATAATATTTATTTTGTTATTTTTTTATATTTCTAGGGTTTAATTATAAAAAGTATTAAATTCGTGCAGTACGTCCCTATAAAAACTTTAACTAAGCCAAATTTCATACCTCTGTCCGGATATATAAATAATATATCCGTAAGTAATATTATGTACCTCTAAAAGGTTCTAAAGCTTTCCTTTACGTTTAGGTTTAGCCTATATGACTCCTGTCATATAGTTACTATTATAAAGTATAACTTTATACTTTTTGTCAGCTTCACGCATTTTCCTTCAAGTCAATTTAATCACATAGAACCTAGTGTCAAGACACTCCCGTTCCCCACTTTATAAAAATACAACTGAAAGAAAAACAACACAAAAAGTCACAAAAAATATAACTATCTTTATAGTATCTAGCAGCAGAAATCTAGTAGATGATCAAGAGCGGCAAATAGAGCAAATTTAAAAACAGCTTCCTTATACTACGTGACTTGAAACTAGCAAGAATTCTCTTGAACGCGACAATCCTGTCCCGGATTGTCGCTGTGAAGTGCTTGCCTCTAATAAGATTACAATTAGCTTAGAGCACGCTTGGAGATAACAAAGGTAATCTGTAAAAATAAAAAGAAAATTATTTATAATAATAAAAATCTATTTTACGTTGTTTTTGGGGTAATTAGAGGGGAACACAGAACCTAGTGTTAAGGCTCTCTTTTCTTACTGCCCGAAATTGACGCAGTGTATTTTGAGTGGCGTAACTCAACGCCATGTTGCACCTTAACAAAAGGAAGAAATTAAAACAATCGAAATATATATTTTTTTAGCTTTCTTACTGTATCCCGCACACAGCAGAGTAGGCAGAGGAAACCTAGTTATGACACTTCGTTCCCCACTTCGATCCGCCGAATTCAGAGGCGTTGTGTGTTAAGTGGCGGAACTTAACGCCGCGCTTTGCCTCTCCACCAGAGCAAGGAATATGGAAGTATACAATATTTCCACTCCTCGAGTGGGAATTGAACCGACAACCAGTCGCTTTTCAGGCACACCCTTTGCCTCTGCGCCCTCGAAATATAATAATTCAACAAAATGAGAAGGAATTCAAAACAGCGCGTGTTTACAGTCAAATAAAGTCCCACAATGGAATGATGGCCTCGGATAATAGATTTTGGTTTATTTTAATATGTTTTCACAACATCATATGTTGACAGTAAAGTAATATTTCATTATGAATAAATTTCTTTCTACCTGTGAATACATTTTTTTTTGATGATATAAATATCAATATACTATTCTTAAAAGATCATCGTGATTCAGTGTAAAGTTTTTATTCGACTGGTTTGATTTCCAATAGGGGGACAGATTAAATTTAAATTATTATCATTTGGTACCTAAACGAAAGGGGCCTTGAGCTTCACCATTCAACACACACAAATTTGATATCGGATGGACAGTCAAGAAAGTGAATAAACAGAGTGTCTTGACACTTGATTCTCACTGACTACCCTAATTAAAAAAGAAGAAACGAAGGTAAGAAGTGTAAATAATTTCGTAAACCATTAGATCGAGAAGCTACCACGGAACGGCGATGAGAATGAATTCTGAACAAATATAAGCTAAAACTTTAAGAACGGTCTTCATTTTGTAGTACCGTACTAAATTAAATATGTATTTAAATTCTATGTTTAACTGTGCGGCATTAACTTTTTCATGTACATGCCTCGGACCCGGGGAATTAAAGTGAATTGAAACGTGTGAGTTTTAGTTTTTGAATACGTACTCCACCTAATTTACGTCTCAGTTAGTTATTTACATTTCGTTAGTTTCGTAGAATATTTATATAAACTTATATTTTTAATAAATTTTTGTAAATGACCTGCTTCTACTCTTTATAGTTTTTTCAATAAATAACTATGCTCTGACTTGTATAAGAACTTAATAAACTGAACTAGTCGTCATTTATTACCTACTATATACTAAAAGATTTATAGAAAAAAATATAAATTGAATACGAGATTTTGTCTTAAAATAATATTAAAGTGAAAAGAATACAATAGTTTTTTTTAATTATACATTATTGGCGTAACCAACCGTTTATTTTTAAATTAACCTTCACAGCGCTACTTATTTCTGTAACCTATATTTTCTATTTAAAGGTTAAAAAATCAATCGACAAACAAATCAACTATAAATAAATATAAATATTTAATGTTATTCTAAATTCATTTTACTTAATGTAATATGTTTCGTGAATTATTAATGACACACTCAAATATATCACTTTAATAGAGTTCATGTTGACGAGTGAGACTCCTCGTATTTTGAGCTTCAATGTGTTTTCAAATAAAAACCTAAGGTTTTCTCTCTTTATCCTGCATATTAAAAGCAGTGGGGTCAGTCGTGGCGCAGAGGCACAAATTGTGACTGTAAAACGTCTGGTTGTGGGTTCGATTCCCACTCGAGGAGTGGAAATATTTAATATTTCCATTTTCTTCGCTCTGGTGTGGAGACAAAGCGCGGCGTTAAGTTCCACCACTAATGCCTCCGAATTCGGCGGAAAGTGGGGAACGGAGTGTGATGCCTCGTGCTATATAATATATAAAAATATAATGTTATTTAAACGGAGTGTCTTAACACTAGGTTCCGTCTGCCTACCCTGCTGTGTGCGGGATACCGCGTGAAGCTAAAAAAAGAGGAAAGAAATAGATTTCATGATGTTCGGTTATCCGCTTTCCGCCTGAACTTTGCGTGGTAGGTAACAGAACTTAACGTAACACTTTATCTTACTGGAACTCAAAGATCAATTAAATATAATTAATTTTTATCATCCACTCTTCAGGAGTGATTATATTTAAGTTGTTTTCATTTCTCCGCTTTGGATAAAGCGTGGCGTTAGGTTCCGTCATTCCACATACAATTTGTTGAATTCAGGCGAAAAGGAGAAAACGAGAGATATAATAAAAGAATAAATTTCCCTAAAACTTAATGTGTAAAGTTATAAAAATATACGGTTATGTTTCTTTATACATACATACATACATATATATAAGTATGAATGTTAAATGACAGTATTCATAATATAAATTTCTATGCACATTAGGACTAAGCTAGCATCACGTCCAAATGTAGGTGATTAGGCTCACCTAGAAGCTTCCAGTTTGCCGTTAAGACACCACGTCCAACTCACATGACATGAATATATTTTACCAGCTATTTCAAATTCCCTTTTTCATTGCTACAAGAATACTAAAATGTAAATTCTTATACTGAAAAGTACTTTAAGCAAATGCAAATATGTACGTGTATTTTAAAAGATATTCTAAATAGATTTTAGTTTGAGTAGCTTCTTGAATTCATTATGAAACACTCAAATATGTCTTTTTTATAGACTTCTACGTCCCAAATTTCTAATTTTTGATATGTAATATATATATTTTTTTATATAGCTTCACGCTGTATCCCGCAAACAGCAGGGTAGGCAGAGGGAACCTAGTGATAAGAAACTCCGTACCCCACTTTCTGTCGAATTGTGTTAAGTGGCGGAACTTGACGCCGCGCTTTGCCTCGACACCAACACGAAAAAAATGTAAATATTAAATATTTCCACTCCTCGAGTGGGAATCAAACCCACAACCAGTCAGCAGTCAGCTTTACAGTCACACGCTTGTGCCACTGCGCCACGAGTGGCACCTTAATATTAATATAGTTTAAAATCACATAACTATAGTTTGATTGACTGTTTAAATGCTATGAAACACCAGATACTATAGAGAAAAAGTCTTTATCTATGATGTCACACAATTTTAGTTCTAATGAATGTAGGAAAAATATAAAACTTTATAAAAAAAAAATATATAGATAATGTGTCCGTGGAAAATAAATAATATAAAAACTCTGAATTTGAATGTTTGTATTTAAATAATAGCTACATAGTATTTAAAAATAAATACAAACCTTTTTACATTTAAACTGTGCATTCAACCAGAATTGGTAAAAAAATAAAAAAAAAAAACATTTTTGCCATGTAATTACACGGTTAAAAGTGACGTGACATTCGTTGAACAATAATTGTGGTTAGCATGAAAGAATAACATTACATGTTTATTAAAGCAATTTTATGCCAATATTAGAATTGTAGATTTGAATACATATTTTTGAAATAAAAATCTAACTTTGCAAGCTATTGTGGATATTACTTTTTTTTTAATTTAAAAAGTATATTAATGTCATACTGGCTCAGTGGATATCGTACTATTTAGATGTACATTCAAATTCAAAATATTTCCCTGAACTGGATACATATCGCTTTTTTTGATTTCCCCAACGAACAAATAATGTATTTAAGAGTCAGTAATAAATGAAGATTTAACTTAACACTAGATTGTTTATGTCTATACTCTCACGTACGTCTACATTTAATGAAAGAAATGTTCTTTAAAAGAATAATAACCAATTATAAAATAATCAGCTTCACGCTGTATCCCGCACACACTGGGGTAAGGCAGAGGGAACCTAGTGTTAAGACACTCCGGTCCCCACTTATTTTAACGCCGCGCTTTGCCTCGGTACCAGAGCGAAGAAATTGAAAATATTAAATTTTTCCACTCCTCGAGTGGGAATCGAACCCATAACCAGTCGTTTGCAGTCACACGTCTATACCACTGCGCCACGACTGGCCCCCTTATAAAATAATTACCCCAACACACAATATCTTCAATTTGGGTGGAAAACGGAGAACTATCTTGAAACTATGCAAAAAAATAAAGAAATACCAATTATTAACAATCTTAACTATATAATACTTCCGAATTTTAAATAACAAATATGTATAATTTTCTTTAAAATTTTGCTCAGTTTCATTTCGGTGCAGCGAAAGCAATAAATAGAGGAAATTTTAAAATTGCTTCGCTTTAAAACGTGACTTGAAGTCGATAGAGATTCTTTCTAAGGCTTTATCCGGAAAAGCAGTCCTGTTTTTATCCAATTACCTTGACTTTTCAGGGGACTCGATTAGATACTTAAAACTTGATACTAATCTACGAGAATACCTTTTAACGTGAAGACGTTCTATAGAACACGTTGGAAAGAAAGTTTTTTTTTGTTTTAACAAGCTTTTATTACTTCTATATTTACGAATATATGTAAGAATATTTTTTTAGCCTCACGCTTCTTTCGTTTCGTTCTCTACTTTCCGCCGAATTCGGAGGTATCACGTATTAAGAGGCGAGAGACAACAGAGCGAAGAAAATGTAAATATTAAATATTTTTTCACAAAAAGTCGCTTTACAGTCACAATTTGTACCTCTGCACCACGACACCCCTATGTAAGAATATTTTCACCATTATTTATGGGTAGAAATAATTTTATATCAATTTATTTATATTATTTTGATAGTTTGTATAGTGGCCGAAGCCACTGATTACAATATTTTCCTTGCATAAACCTTCTGGTTCTAACCACGAAGGAAAAAAAAAAAATACTTTGAAACATGTTATTTGGGCGTTTAAAGCTATTTTGTAATAATTACAGATAACAATAGAGTATCGAGCAGTATCGAGAAGTATATCATAAGTTGTAATATAGTAATCGATGTTTTATTCTCCATCTAAATAAAAAACATCGTATAACAATTAGTAACACTAAGTGAAAGAAAATATCTTAAATATAAAACATTATTCAAGCTAGGATTTGAAACAGCCATTACGTGCTGCCAGTTGAGCTTTGATATTTACTAGCAACATAAATGTATTTAAAATTTTTATTAAAGTAAATCTTAAAATTGAAGGCATTTTGACGTAGGGGGTAGTAACTGTCTAGAATGGCGATTGTTTGTGGGTTCGCGTATCGAACGGTTTAATATTCATAATTTAGTTAATTTAATTTCTCTTGTTTGGTGAACAAGACAGAAAGATTCGGGTAGAAAGTGAAGAACAGTCTTTTTGTGCTAAGTCCCCTTTGACTACCCTGCTTTGCGGGGGAAACTGGCTAATTGTTGAAAAATGGTTGTGTGTTAACTCTGAAACCGTTATCCGTCTAATTGGCTATAATAGTAACATAATTATAAGATTTCAATTTATAATATTCTTGTAGTTTGTAAATTACCTCAAATTATTTTATCTTCTTAAGGTTAAAAATGAGCTGGCCATATATAATATGCATAAAAACAAACATTGATCGTGAAGCAGTGATTAACGCGTGCTTAAAAGCACAAGCTTTGTAAACAAGAGTTCCCCTTTCTACCTTTCCTATATGGAGAAATAAAAATAATTAAATTATAATCATTCCTACTAATACGGCGTTAAGTTCCGCCACTTAACACGCAATGCCTCCGAATTCGGAAAAGTGCGGAAAGTGGGGAACGGAGTGTCTTAACACTAAGTTCCCTCTGCCTACCCTGCTGTGTGCGGGATACAGTGTGAAGCTATTTAAATAATTAAATTCTGATCATTCCTTTGAGTGGGAAACGAACCAATCCTATCCAATTCGCCACGATGGCCTCAAAAACACAAGACACTTTATAGTATTCTATAAAAACTATAACACAGACATATTTTAGAAAATAAATAAAATAAAATATTTCACTATTATTTAAAAATTTAAAAATGAACATTATATTGGCACTACAAGCAATATATAAATCGGTTTTATTCTTTCTTGCTAATTGATGGCTATTGCAAGCAAAATTTACGATGTCTATACTGAAAAGCGATCTTAACTAAGCATTCTGGTTTTTAGCTCCACGATCCCCAAAGGCCACCTGTCTCTGTACGGTAGAACTATATAAATTTGTAACTAAACTTAGTTGAAAGTAACAATAAATCTTGAAAATATATTTATGCTGCGTCCATAAACAATTAACTTTACAGACTGGATAGTTAAATCAAGAAGTCTTTTGTCAAGAGAATTTATTTTACGTGTCAAAATATGAAAAACGTTTTACATTTAATCTTTTAATGTGTTATAATTAAATGTTATTATGCTATATTTCTTTACTTATTATAATTTTATACAAGAATTGGTTAAACTGATATATCTTTTGCCAATAAAGCATTTTATTTGTGGCCAGTCGTGGCCCAGTGGCACAAGCGTGTGACTATAAACGACTGGTTGTGGGTTCGATTCCCACACGAGGAGTGGGAAATGGAGTGTCTTAACACTAGGTTCCCTCTGCCTACCCTGCTGTGTGATACAGCGTAAAGCTAAAAAAAAAAAGAAAAAAAAATATCTGTATAATCAAGCATGAGTGGTACAGCATCTGTAAACACGACGGTTTTCGATTCAATTCTTACTCGATTAATATTTTATATTTTTTTAATCACAAAATACAAAATATCTCGAATTCGTGTGGAGAGCAGAGTGTTATGACACGAGAGTCTCTCTGTCGACCCTACTGTACGGAATAAAGCGTAAAGCTAATAAATATTTAAATTACCAAACAAGTCATTCGTTGTCAAAAAATCAACCATAATTTTCCCATATACATAACTTCCCAAAGATGGCTCTTAAAATACTCATTTCTTAACGTACACGTTACCTTACCATACATATATTAAATTTATGTAATATCTTACTTGTGTACTCCCAGAGGCTCGAAATACGAGAAATAAAATACTATAATATTCTTTTTTACGTAATAAGCAAATGATTTGGGTTCTGATATTACGCACATATATTTGTTTATGTAGCTATAATATGTTACTTTTGTGTTTCTCATGGTAAATCTTATACTATACCTAATATTTTTTAAGTCAAAAGAGTGTAGTAACTTATCACTAAGCAAGGAAACTAATATATATTAAAGAATATATATTTTTTCATATAGGTATGAGATGCATTATTTAATAAAAAAAAATATCGTGATGGTTATTGAAAGTAATCAATCGCACACGTTACTGACAGTTAATTTTGTTCGTTACTAAAATAAAACTATACATCATGATGCATAAAAACTACATACTTGTGAATTCGACCAAACGAGCAGAAGGACCACCTGATGGTGAGTGGTTACCTTCGCCCACGGATATCCACAGCAACGGAGGAGATGCGGATGCGTTGCCGGTATAACTAAATACTTTTTTGTAGCTGATGTAATATGAAGTTAATATATAATAAAAATATAATTAATGATCCTAAAAAGTAATACAATGTGAAATCTTAAATTATTAGTACCTATTTGTCACTTAAAAGTCGCTCTGAGGCCGTCCTAGCTCTGTGTGATAACGTCTGACTGTACGACCTAGACGGTTGTGGGTTCGATTTCTCCACGCGTAATATTATATTATTTACATTCCTCCGATCTGGTACCAAAAACAAAGCGAGACGTTAAGTTCTGCCACTTAACACATAATCTCTCGATTTCAGGCGGAAAATAAAGAACCAAGTTATTTTTACTACATTTACCCATTTTCGTTTACACAGAAACTTCGTGTTTTTCGTGTATGGTAATTTTCTAAGCAAATTTAGAAAATCCTTTCACACTAAATTCAATAACGAGTATAAGATCATTTTTCATGTTAAACGAACTATTTATATGGTTGTCGGTACCTACGATGTCATATTAAAAACGATAACAAGACAGTCGAGATATAATGCGTCTAATATCACTTCTTGTCATAGAGCAACCACTTTACTACAATTTTATGCATTCAACGTGCAAATGCATTTTGCGACATTTTCAATATGCAGTAAAGTAAAAACTAAGTCCAGGATGCTCCTTGATATGTGAAAGTTTTTATGAAAATTAACTTTTCTAGCAAATTGTTTCGTAATTTTATTCCACTTGTTGGCTTTATACGATTATTATTGATTTCATTATTAAAATAGGTATATGATTTAAGTATATATGCTTTTACACCAAATACGAACTCAGTTCTATCAAAAAATTAAAGAAAAATAGTAATTCGTTACTTAAGTATTATTTAACATACTTAAACTTTTAACCATATTCAAATACCATAGAGTAGTAGAGCACGGAGTGTCTTAACAGTAAGTTTTGTCCACTTACCCTGATAAAAAAAACCTGAAAAATACTGAATTATTCAATAATTCAAAGTATTAAATAATAACTCCGAAAAAATGTCAATAAACGCTTAACATGACTTTAATTTGCGCCTAATGAAAGTAAAATTATATACCGCAACACGTTTGTTATTTCCACCTCTTTAGAACAATTTTTCATTGTGACAACATAAGAGGAATACAGTGAGTATTGCGGACATTACGTCTTAAGTGGTGGAACTCAACGCCGCACTTTGTATAAAGTACCAAAGCGGAGATATGAAAATAATAAATAATCATTCCTCCGGGTGGGAATTCAACCCACAAACATCGCGTTTATAAGTAGCGCCATCCTACTGCCCCCTCCTAAATATATTCATATCAATCACTCTTATATAAACAATGTATACAAAATAAAAAATACATTTGTAAAACCTGTAATTTTACGATACAAAATATATAAATTTTCGCTGTTAAAGCTAGCGGCACTTAAAACCGGAAACGCTTTAAAAATCACCCACCATAATAATAGGGCTTTTTTATACAAAGCATTTTTGTCATTGTAACCTAGCTGTTGGATGTAGTATTATATTTTAAATAATATATTTTATATTGACGTGTTCTTCGCATTTTAGTTATGCGCTGGGCAGTATTTAGCACAGTCCCTTCTGTGTCTTTATCTATAAATATAATACAAACGTAACTGATCGCTGTCTGTACATCAAATATTATTTTTGGGGGCATTTATCAATTTTGGGGCTAGTCGTGGCGCAGTGGCACAAACGTGCAACTGTAAACGACTAGTTCTTCGCTCTGGTGTCGAGGTAAAGTGCGGCGTTAAGTTAGGCCACTTAACATACAATGCCTCCAAATTCAGCGGAAAGTGGGGAACGGGCACTAGGCTCCCTCTGGCTACCCTGCTGTGTGCGGGTGAAGCGTCCATCGTGAAGCGTGAAGAAAAAAAAAGAAATTATCAATGTAATAGAACCCAAAACAATGAATTTTAAATTTATTTTCTGTTTATCTGTACATTTGTGCACGTTAATCTCTGAAACCCATGAGAATGTAATTTTGACTACTAGTCTGGGAGGCTTTCCCTAATATTTAGGATTCATATTAGTTAGATCGATTCATAAATGATAAAATAATAACAATTTAAATATTCAACAATTTAAAGCCAAATTTGTGGTTGAAGTAAGAACATGGGCGGGTTAAAACGAGATAGTTAATAGTTATATTTATTTAGTTTAAGAAGGTGAAGCCACGAGCGGGTCACCAGTATAATATAAAACTCATCCGTCCCGAGTGACTGACAGACAAGGTATAGGCAAGTCTATAGGATGTAGATAGCTGAACATTTGAGGAGTGCCTACGCAAAAATACCAAGATTTTATGTCTATAATCGAAAAGTTGCGGGTATTCCATAAATGAGTGCAATATAAATAAATATTTACTAACTTTGCTTACAATAACATACTGTATTTCAACGGGCAGAAGTTTTGTCAAATCTTATCAAAGTTTAAATCAATATGTGAAACTTTGCAACTAAGAAACGTAACCAGAAATGGTTCTCAAAACCCTATTACTTAATATTCATGTGGGAACTATTGCGTATATCCGGCGAGATAAAGTTACACGGTCTATATACATTCTGGGTTAAAAGCAAACTTTCTATTAAGAGCTTATACATAAATTTAACTTATTATTATATGGGACATCGTAAAATTGGTGAAGCGTTGTCATAAGAGCCAAACGCATTAGAGTTAAAGTCAGTTAGAATAACCATCAATGCATTTGGAGTTGCACTCAGAAAGTTTGTTGTTGATCTCGTAGTACAAAGTGTTACTAAATTATGAACGCGTACAAATTTGTCTTTTAAGATTGTCTAACTTTTATTTAAATAGATTATTCAATATCTATTGCGGCACAGAGGAACAGCATCTGTTTGTATTATTTTATTGTATTTTCATTCGAGGGTATTGTTATATTTAAATTGTTTTCATTTTTTCTCTGCGGTAAGATACGAGTAAAGTAAAAGAAAGGAAGAGGGGAAAAAGAAAGTAAATTACGACTCTGCACCATGATAATCTAACTAACTATTATCTATGCATTTTTAGTACTTTGTATCCAAACATTTAAAAAGCAGATATAACCATCTGTAGTCGACTGATATTATGTTCATACTTCAAATTTCCAAGTAATTTAAGATTAATGGGATGCAATTATCGCTTCCATGCAGTTGTTAGGTGACATAATTTGGCTTCAATTATATTCCACTCAGGTGCAGTTTTACTCTGAATTGCGATTAATCGGGGACGCATTATGTTAACACCTTTCAATTGTTGCAGAACTAAGCATGTTAATAGATTATTGTTGTTATGATTATTGTAGATGACTGTTTCTGGAGTTAGATTCCTTTCAAAGTTCACTGCAAATAGTTAGCCAATAACTCTTTCTCCAGCTGCAAGCTTTTTCCCGCACATTAGAATAGCCAAAGAGAACCTAATTTTAAGACACTTCGTCCTCCACTTCGCACTCGAAAGCGAGGCATTGCGTGTGAAGCCGCAGAACTCAGTGAAGCGGTTTGTGTTAAGTATCAGAGCTGAAAAATAAAAATAATATACAATTAATACCCCGAGTGGGAAATAAACTCCCAAGCGTAGCGGCCACTGGTCACAAGTTAAGTGGTAATTTCTACAATTAATTGCTTAAATTAAAAAAAAAACATCATAATACAGTGTAACAGCGTTTAACTGTAAACGCTATGGGTGTGTGTTCGATTCAAACTGGAGGTAATATTTTATTTTTTTCGCTATGTACTCAAGTACTAAGCGCTCAAGTACTAAGTCTATTAAGAGGCGGAATTCAACGACACGTCTTGTTTCAAGACAAGACGCGTCGTTGAATTCCGTCTCTTAATTGAGCAATGTCTTGATGTAAGAAGAAATATAGAAAGGGAAAGGCTTTGAATCTAAGTTCACTCTGACTATCCTGCTATGCGGGATACCCTGCTGTGATGAAGCATATTAATTTTATCAAGGGCCTTCATATTATTTACTCTATTTTGCAATCCTGCCTGTCACATTGTACATACTCGTTATTTGTTTTTACGTCACAATACTTACAAGGTCTTTTGCGCTATTTCTTGCCTTTACTTCCAAATGTTAACAAGACTCTTTGATATCTGGTTAAAACCGTATCAAATTTTGCAGTTTATAGCTTGATATTCGAGGCATTGGTATTGGGATTTTAAATTCTTCACATAAAAAAATACACTGTGTTTTTGAAGAATTTAAAACTTGCCACCGCAGTTTTTAAATTAATTAATAAGGTAAATAATTGTCAGATGTCACGTTATCATCACAAAGAAACGATTTGTGTTCAGATTACATTAAAATACAATATTTTTATAGCGCAAACCTCATGTTTTGCCAGAACGACCAAATCAGAACGGCCAGAATGAGTACAAAAACAACAAAATAATTAAAGTGTTTATTTTTAAAGTAATATGTTATTTACTGGAATAAATTAAATCATTACAACAACCATTAATGCTCAACAGTGAATTGCATTTAAAATATTACAATGTATTTTTTATTTCAACCCTTTCACGTTGCGAAATGTTTCGCATTTATTTCGGATATTACACAGATCTCGTGTTTTTCGCTACGATATTTTGAACGCCTCTCAGTCCCTCCGAGACGAAGTTATTTGCTGAACTCAAAGTGTATTTTTACGTTATCCCATAAAATGCTTCTGGCTGTATTGATTTTTTTATCACTTTTATTAAAAATGTATATCTAGTATTACAAAGTATATCACATTTTACTCTTATAACGTAATATAACCTATGATAACTGGAATATAAAATAATTAAGTTACAGTACACTTATTAAAGTTACACTCAAAAATTACTTTTAGGGTCAAAATAACAATTATTGTAAAGCTTCCAATTTAGGTGGAAAGTAACTTATATACCATGCAAAAGCGTAAAACTGAAAAAATGTACGTTATCGAGTTAAAGAATTTGTCTTTAAAAGCCTCTTTACGTCTCTTAGTACAAACGAGGCAATTGATTAAAGGCGAATTCCAATGACGTATAATTATTCAATCAAATCATTCGTAAAACAATTCGTATATGTGTTATTTTAAAAGGTCACTTATTACTTAATACTTTTACACATTGTATTATATTTTTTTGCCATAAATAATGCAATATTATTCATTTATATTATAAATAATTTTAATATACAAAATAACGAGAAGTTAAATTCATATAAAGCTCATATAAATTTACCTTACAAAAGCACACGTCAACAGTTTAGGCATTTTCGAAGTATGAATAGAATTAACCCTTAGAAATGTACAAAAAGCAATGATTTAAAGTTTAGTAGGGCTACCTGTACCACATTAACCTACTTCACCCAGTTCATTCCCGAGACCACGGAAACGAACTGAACGGAAACGCTTTCTGAGAGGTTTCGTTTGCGAGTTTGTGGGAGCCCCCGCCAATTTGCCTCGCGGGGATTACACTTTAGCTACGTTCTTTCTAAATTTCAAAATAACACTTTTATTTGGATTCGAAGAGAAATGTTGTCGATTTGAATTTTAATTCGTTGCTAGTTTTTCGATTTCAGTTTTTTTAGGTGTTCGAATTCGCTTGAAGGTAAAATTGTATTTTTATGCATTATATAAGCTTTAGTCTACGAGAATAATATATATAACCTTTTTTTTCTCTGCAAAGCAGAGAGAACCTTGCGCTAAGACACTCTGCTTTCCATTTTCTGCCTGAAAATTGAGACATTACGTGTTAAGTAGCGGAACTCGACGCCCAGTTTTGTCTTTGGCATATTTCAAAGCTTTATAAAAACATTGTTTTTTTAAACTTTAATAGGCATCCCGTAGCCAATTTGTATATAATTACAAATTATTCTTCTTCGTTTTTCAATTGGAATATAATTACAAATTTATTATTCATATAAAAATATTAGCAAATCTTTTTTAGCAAAAAAACTCCGTTCTCGAATTTCCGATTGAAAATCGCAATTTGCTTTACCTACCAGTGCGGCGAATTGAAAATAAAATATAATCGTGTTCCCGAGTGGGAGTCGAACCCACAACCATCGCCAGTTACAGTCAGCCGCTATGCAAAATTTCCACAGACCTCTAGCTTAATTGTAAGAATGGCTTTTTTTTAGCTTCACGCTGTATCCCGCACACAGCAGGGTAGGCAGAGGGAACTTAGTGTTAAGACACTCCGTTCCCCACTTTCCGCCGAATTCGGAGGCTTGCGTGTTAAGTGGCGGAACTTAACGCCGCGCTTTATGGTTAACGTTAAATGGTTTATTCAAAAAACTAAATATGTAATACTATAGATGTAATAATAATAATAGTTCATTGTACAAAAGTAACAAGTTACATAATTACTCTAGATATTAGATTACACAAATTTCTTTGACAATTTTGTTTATATTGCATATACTCCTACATGTGTATACATTTTGTATAGAAATGTTCAATTGTGTCAATTTACAATATAATTTTGGAAATACTTATATAATATTTACAATTATTAGAACGTAGCAGGAATAAAAGATGACATTTTGACATATACCGCATTGTTTTTTGAAAGCGATAAGTTTTTAAGAATTACGCAATCAGCAGCAATACACGATTTTTTGTGACATTACTGTATCAAAACTAAACATGAATAACACTTTCTGCACTTTCCGCCCAATACACCATACCTCGATTTTATTGTGTGGTGTAACTCAACGCCACGCTTTGTTTTAGAGCAGAGCAGAGTTAGAGCACGACGGGAAAATTAAAATAATGTATACCCCGAGTGGGAATCGAACCCACAACCATTGCGTTTACGTTTTTCTGTAGGACGCCCTATAACGGCCTTAACAATAAAAGTAATTTAATTTTTATAATATATTTCATTCTTTAATTTTTCACAAACAAAATAAATGTAATGTATAGCACGTTTAAAAATAAACATACAACTTTAAATGTGGACTTTTTTATTCACGAAAAGTTTGTTTGTAAATATGTTTTTATCAATAAATAAAAAACATAAGTGGCGGAACACTATTAACACTTTTGTATACTGTCGGAAGTGTCAATCAATCTCGAGGCTGGTTTGATGAATCTCAATTTACAAGTGTAACTTGTGTAAACCAAAAAGTCAATGTTTCAACGGAATCTAAATGGTCGAGTGTGTTCACTTTACAGTTCACGGCTAGCTACCATACAAACAATTACTCTAGTAAAAAAGTCTTTGGACATGTTCTGTCACTCTTTGTACATATGTATTTCTAATAATTAAATTGTTTCTTGGTCTTCGTGGCTCAGGGATCCGGCGTGTGATTGTAAAAGCGATGGGTGTGGGTTCGATTCCCACTCCCACCCACAGAATGATTTTATGTTTTGAATTATTTTCTTTTCTTCGCTCTGGTACCACTGATATTATGGTCTAACAGAACCACTCAATGCACAATCTCACAAATTCAGACGTATTGTGGAGAACGGGGTGTCTTAAATCTAGGTTTTCTCTGACTACACCGCTATGCAGAATAAAGTCTGAAGCTAAAAAATCTTTCATAATAGCATATGGGCTTGTTAGTTGTTTCATACGTTTCGCCCATGTGACATCACAAAGTAAAGGCCTACTTCAACTATCTGATCAAACATAAATAAATACAAATAAATTTGGTCCCACAATTATCACAGCTATGTAGAAATGAATGACGATGACATTATTTCAATCAAAATTTTCCATTATTTCTGCATTGTTTTAATTTAGTGGTTTTAGATGGAATTTATGGCATATATCGTGGTTAAGCTAATTTTACTATATGTAAAAACCACAATACAAATAATGCTTACACAATAAGTGATGTGGAATAAATGGCGATTGTCGATTAATTTATTAGTACGTTTCTACAATTTTTCAAATTAAATCTATTTATATTTCTTTCAAATTAAATCTAAGAGGATTTTGAATGCGAGGTAGGTCCGACACCGCGCCCCCATCTGCAAAGCAGAGTTACTAGGGCAGATAAATGCATATCGCTTAAGTATAATTAATTCACCGTGGGCGATCGACGCTAGGACTGTCGCGTTTACAATCAGTGGCTGCCCCGCTGCTCCAAATTATAATTTGTTTTTTTTAGCTCCACGCTGTATCTCACACACATCAGGGTAGGCAAAAGGAACCTAGTGTTAAGACACTCCGTTCCCCACATTCCACCCAATTCTGGAGGCATTCCCCACTTTCCACCCAATTCTGGCGTGCTAAGGACGCCGAAAATTAACGCCGCGTTATGCTTCGACACCAGAGCTTAGAAGACGGAAATATTCGAATAATACCAGTCGCTTTACAATGACACGCCACGACAGGTCCCAATAAATTTGAATTTTTATAAATTATTATTATTTTAATAATTCTGTCTTGCTCCAGTTTATAGAGTAGAATTCTTCATAATCTTTCCTGAATACAAATAAGGGTTATATGATTTCTTGGCTTAATTATTTGGCTGTCTGGTACTATTGAATATTTATCCTTTAGATTTCTGAATCAGCCATATTTTAGGTACCTCTTATGTGACTACTTTAGTATCCTTCATTAATGATGTACAAATATTATGACGTTTTGTATTATAATTTATTTATTTTTATGTATTATTTGAATTGTAATTGAAAATTAGAATACGAGATTAATGTGTATTGAATGAATGGATTCTCTCCTGTTACTATCCCGCGATTCGGAAAAATCGTGTTAACTTATATAATTTAATTTATTTGTATAAATTCTAAGCTTTAAAGTTACGAAGCATTAGTTTTCCTTTATTTATTATCTTTATATATGAATATACCCTCCTAGATAAAAGGAAGTCATATATGCTTAATATATAACATATTTTCTTGTTATTCTCTGTGACATAGTAAACAATAGTTAATACAAAGTAAATGTTATTCCATTACAAAATAAATTCCAACAAATAGTGGCCATTCAATTAAGTCAGCTGATGTTGACACACGAATATGGTAAATATTCATAATACGAGCTAAATTATTATAACTGACCACCGCACTCGGTGTATGTCAAATAACTCCTAAACAACAGTTTTGGCACTGCGCCCGGTACCAACTGCTTTGATATTTCACTTGTTCGTAGAGCAAAACATTTATTATTATTATATATTTTTTGAAGCCGTCATGGCGTTGTGGGTTCGATTCCCACTCGGAGGCTTATGATGTATTATATTTATTTAACCGATTTGGTAGATAAGACAAATTACGTTTAGTGGCCAGTCGTGGCCCAGTGGCACAAGCGTGTGACTCTAAACGACTGGTTGTGGATTCAATTCCTACTCGAGGAGTGGAAATATTTAATATTTCCATTTTCTTTACTCTAGTGCCGAGGTAAAGGGCGGCGTTAAGTTCCGCCACTTAACAAGTAATGCCTCCGAATCCGGCAGAAAATGGGGAACGGAGTATATTAATACTAGGTTCCCTCTGCCTACCCTGCCGTGTGCGGAATACAGTGTGAAGCTAAAAAAAAGCAACTTTCGCCATTCAACATGAAATGCTATAATTTCGGACGAAAAGTGGAGAACAGAGTGTCTTAACACTAGCTTATCTCTGTTTACCCTATAATGCAGAAAAAAGCGTGAAGCTACTTTATACATTTCGTGCTTTATTTTATAAACTAATAAATAAATAACCAATTTTATTTTTGCATACTTTTAACAACTTGTGTAGTAAAATATAACTTGTTTATAATACCCATGTATATTTTGTAAAATACACAAAATGTTTATACTGGAAAAATCACATTTTAAAAACTTTTATATTTATAGTTTTGATTTACTTTTGCATATATTTTAATAAACAATTTCAAAATAATCCAAAGTTGTTGCTACACCAGTTGATACGTAAAAATATGTTACCTTAGCACCTAATACAAAAGTTGTTGTCAAACATATGCATAAGAAAAACATCATATTATTAACATTAATTAAATTCCGCTATTCAACACATAACGTCTAGAGTTAAAGTTGAAAGTAGTGAAAAGGGTGTCCTAACACTAGGTTCTTTCTGCTTACCCTATTATAATACATGAAGAAGCATGAACCAAAAAAAGAAATAAATATATGTATACATTATTGGAACAATTTTATATTGTATTATAGTAAAAAATATTGACTTTTTACCCTTTTAAACACCTCTTGTATTTTGCTATCACATAAATATATATTTTTTAAAAAGGATTCCAAAGCTTTTCTTTCAATGGTTACCATAACTTATTTAATAACAAAAGAAAATGCACATAGTATTAAAAATATCGTATTTACCGTGTATATTTTTTTAACTTATCTCCCGCATGACTCTGATCTTCAATTTCTAACTATATTAAAGACATTAATTAAATTATTTACTAACAAATCTAAAGCATTTATTCTGATCAGGCTAAAACAAAGATATTACATAAATAAAACATACCCTTGAGTATAAACCACGGCATCAAAAAAGTATTACATTTAGCCTTAGTCCTAGTCTTTTATTTTCACGTAAAAATATGACACAATATGAAAAAAAATATTAGTACAAAGAGCTTCATAGTATAAACCAGTACAGAAAACTTCCAACGTCCAAACAATCCGTGCGTGCGTTATTTGTGTTATCCTAACTCGAAAGATAAGCAAAAGTTTTCAGCGCGCAGCTTTACTGGATTTAAGCCTGTTTATCTTGGTGACAACGTGGTGCCAACCCGTAACAATCAAACAAAAAGAGACGCTTTTAAACAAAAGAAGAACTATCGTAGAATTTAAAGTATGTAGGTTAATCTAAAGTTAGCTTGCCAAGTATTGAAAGTAGGATAATATATTATGTGTTTGGCGAATGCAATGAAGTAGCCCAGTTTTTGAGTGTTATTTGCTTTGAATTCTTCTTTTTCTGCCGCTTCATTATTTTTTTCGTATAACAAAGTAGTGTCAAATCACTTTGTTTTCCACTTTCCCCTCGAAGCGTATTGAGTGTTATAACTTAATGCCATGTTTTATCTTAGCATTGCCCGAAATCTCATTCGGTAACGAATTCGCTTTATATGTATTGGTTTATATAAATTGGCTTATATGTATCGGTTTCAATATAATATATATGCCTTTTGGTTCTGATTAAGCAATACGAAATTAGCTTTCATCAACTAACATTTAATCTATGCAATATAGGCATATATGGAATAAGGAAGGATAGAAAGGCCGTGAAGACATGCCAAGTGATTTTGTTTACCTCCAAAGATTAAAATGAAGCAATATTTTAATATAAAAAAAGGAAAGCAAGAAAGTTGTCAAAAATCAACGAAAATTTAATTTAAGTGTTATTACTTAGTCCAAATATATTTTTGTTTTACGCATTTTTACTGTAGCATATGCAAAGGACCCAAATCCACTACACTCCGTATTTATTGACACAAATCAACGCCGCACTTTAATTAATAAAATTTTGAATATTAATTATCCATAATTAACATGTTTCCTCCAAATTTGGCGGAAAGTGGGGAACGAAGTGAAGTCTTAACACTAGGTTCCCTCTGTCTCCTAAAAAACAAAAAAAAAATAAAAAAAATTAACAAGTCTATTCTCAATCAAGAAATTTTTATTATTGTAATTAGACTTATGTCTAATGTTGTTATTATACAACATTTTAATCATACAACTCTTAATATCTTCATATGCATTTGACTATAACTCTAACTTAAATATAATAGACGCAGTCTAAAACCTTAATTCGTATTTTACCAAATAAATCCGTATGTTTATACTGTCCAAGTAGAATTGTGCAATGTTAGCGTGACATATGACCAAGTTGATGTAAGAGATGCTAGACACGTATTACGTATAAGCGTGTACGTTGTAGTCATGGCAAAGCCTCCGCTATTAGTTAGACTAGTCGTTGTTTACAACTTTAATTTTTCATTTAATTGCTACAGGAAAATATGTTTTATTATTTTTTATTTATTAAATTAAGTAAAAAATAATTCTATAACATCTTTATTCAAGCTTCCCAGAATATCAATAATGAAATGTAATTTGTTTAGGAAAGAATGAAAACGACCCTTTAATGTTTTCTAATTTCGATAAGGTAATCAGAAAGAATTCTCAATTTTCTACGACGTTTTCCACATGTTCTACCAATGTACATGTATGGTATGAATTCATGTATGGTAAATCATTATAAAAAAACATATTTTAATAATAATGAAACGTAACTCAATTCAAAAGTAATATTAAACAACATAAATAAACTGTAACGTTGAATTTATCTTAATATTTATAAAAACCATATAAAAAACTGTCTTATTTCAGAAATGATTCGGAAATTGTAAAAACGAGAAAAAATCAGATAAATTGGGTAATAAGAGGGAACATAAGTCAAGTCACTTCGTTCTCCACAATATTTTCCACATGGTGTGCAAATACATATGCGTACATAAATTCTTATATTATAATCATTATAAAAAAATATTTTTAACAGTAAAAAAATGTAAAGTAATGAATTCAGAAGTTACATTAAACAACATAAACAAACTGTAACATTAAATTTGGCTTAATATTTACAAAAAACATCAGCTAAAAATCTGTCTTATTTCCGAAACAGTTCAGAAATTGTAAACACGAGAAAATCGGATAAACGTACCCGCATCCGAAACGTGGACGGTGGACAAAGTTTGATGACCGCGTAGCATGTATGAATGTATCCACTGCTTCGTTTTACATAACGAATGTGTATCTGCTATTGAATTTTCATCTGAATACGTCGAATTTGAACTTTGAAAAAATCCGAACATAGCTTTTTAAATATTTGTATATTTAAATATTTGTATAAGGTATGGCTGAAACTAGGGTAGTTTATAAGATGGCTCAATTTGATGTAACACAACTACAACTATGTTTTTGGTATAAAAAATTAAGTTTTACCTATATATAATAAAAATTAAAAATTAAACGTCAAATAGTGTGGTATTTCAATATAGTTTGGTTTTTATTGTTAAAATAAATAAGCAAAGTCTAGTTCTAAAGTAAATTGATAATAACATTTAATATTTCCAAAGTAGGACCTTAAAACAACAAGTAAGACCAATATAAAGCAAAGTTAAGTTTTATTTCACATGAAATCTCTTTGTGTCGTTACATAAAACTAAAATATTCAAATCCTTTACCAACTAAGAAGAGAAAATGAATATTTCATCACTAATTTGCATGATGTTCTTAACGTTTGACCTTTTGTTATTTAGACTGAAAACATAAATAGAATAAATTTTCCTTTCTGGAGTTAGGCAGTCCAAGTTCTTAGGAAGTACATTTTAAGCGAGTATAAAGTAAGTAATCAATAAAATATTCCGTTTTTTGTGTTAACTTTGTGAATAAAATAAATTAATTTATTTAAAATATATTAAAAAAAAAGCTGATCGCAATGATTAATCTTCTATTGTCAGTAGAGACCAAGTCCAATTTTGAATAACTGAATGATTTCAAGAGAAATCAAATTTTAATTTCAATTGTCTTTTTTTTTCTCTTATTCAAACTTTCTAGTAATATAACGAACAAAATTTACGATAACTTGATTTTCATTTCATAAGACATACATATACTAAAAATACTGCTTCTAAAAATAAACCTCGTGCTACCGAAATTCTACCTCAAAAATACTTACTATAAAGATTGGGTATCTACTTACATCTCCAAATAAATTACAAGATTTTCTAACAAAAACAATGCGAACATAACAAAAGGAAACGTCTTGACCCAAGTCACTTTGCAACTTTCACGATTACTATCAGCACCGCCCTAATTAATAAGGGGGACTTTAACAACGGGGACGTGTTGTTTTACCTTATTAGAGCAACATCTACTAGATAGAAACTACACAATTATCTGAGTGTTCCCTTATCCCATGAAAAAACTGCAAGATATACTTACTTACAACAAATTAATATATTTTCATTAAGTCAGGAGGCCGTGAGGACCGATTGACTGAAACGCGATGACAGTGGGTTCGATTTCCAATAGAGGTGATTATTATAATTATATTTTAATTGCAATTTTCGCTCTGGTACCTAAGATCAAACGAATTCCGCAATATTGAATTCCACCACCCAATTGTCTTGACACTAGGTCCTCTCTGACGTATAGCGACACGGGAAATACCGTGAAGCTGCATTATTTCATTGTTTTTTTTTTTAATTTTCACGTTTATTTTTCATATAATAGAGTAGGCATAGAGAATCTAGTAACATTTCGTTGCCCACTTTTAGTTGAGTGGTGGAATTAAACGGCGCATTTTGATTTGTCACTAGAGCAGACAAATGAAAATAATTTAAACACAATGAATTTTCTGAGTGGAAATCGAACCCCCAACTATTCATGTATACAATACGCCATGACGACTTCTAATTTCTTAAAGTGACAGTTATTTTTATACATATATAATACGCACATAGTACATATGTATACATGGCACCTTTGGCTGATTAATACATTATTTATTCAATTCTACTCTATTTTTCGACATAGCTTAGAATTTTACGTCTATATTAGGCTACATAGATAGTTTAGTAGTATTAGTAGTTTCTATAGACAGTTTAAATTTGCTATAAATAACTACTATACTTTAAAAATGTTTAGTAGGTATTTTGTAGCATATATGTACATAAGTTGTCGAAGACAACTTATATAAATATGATATGAACGTCAATTAAACTGAAATTATGAAATCTTTCTTTTTATATTACACGACTTTTTACATTAAACAAAAAAATAAATAACTTAAAGATAGACACATTAAAGTATAGACGGCTACAGGTATTAAATTAAGAACCATATATTGAAAAAAATATTAAAATATATACTAAATAGGGTAAATTGCATACAAAACCCCTAAAGACCTCAGGAGGTCAGTGCAAGTCACAAACTAGGCTAGAATTGCCGAATTCTTTATTTCAAATCCATAAAAGAGAAATAGAAACTATAGAAACTAAACTTATGTTTATTTTCTCTTGTTATTATTAACATGTTAAGATTTTATAAAATGCTTTACCCATTATTTTATTCGGAAACTAGAAATTCGCTGTAGTCAAGAAAGGGGTGTTGGTATATTATTTATAACGTTTACTTTAAATCTCACATAATTTGAAACCTATCCTATTGGACAAGCTGTATCTCGCTTTAACTTTCTATACAAAAGACGACTAAATATACGGTCCAATGGCACTCCATTTAGGAGATTAGTAAAGCGGTCGATTACTAAAACGTAGAATCATTTGCGGAGAGTATAGTGACAGACATGTTGACATAACTTTGCCAACAGCTCTGTTACCATGTTATCTATACATACGACATTGTTGTTTTTCATATCTTATTGTTTATTTCACATATTTTGGATTGTGTTGTTTGCTTCACAATTTAGAACGGACGTGGCGATTTTGTACTATTTACTGATTTATTTTCCTACTTTGATTTAAAAAAACAGATATATAGATACTTTGCCATGCAGAAAAATATAAATTTGCTTGGTTGCTTATTCATGTTTTTTTCGGTGTATCATCTAGTTATAAATAGTATATTCATATGTAATATTTTTTTGTATAATGTAAAACTAACTTATAACTGAGATGTACAATGCAACACTTTTATTTCAAATTGTTATGTTTTTAACCATGCGTCTAATTTAATAAATATATACTTGCCTCACCAATAAAAAAAATAATATAATAAGTATACGTATATTAATATAGACATCTATCTGATGCTAAGTAGTGGAATTTAGCATCAGGCAAATGCTTGCCAATACAAAGCCAGCATGCAGAATATGCAGATTGTGATTCATCCAGTTAGTTATGTGTCCAAATCCCACGTCGTGTGCTTATATTTGTAATACACGTACTTTATATGTCCTCTGTACGAACAGAACGTGGAATATGGAGGATCTGTTAAATAAGTGCCGTTTGTACTACATAATGTACGTAAAATATACAAGATTTCTTTAATATTTTTTTGTTTTATATTCACTTATTTTCCGCAAGGTAGATAGAAGTGTAAAGACAGTCGCCAATTTCTAATCCATTTCTAAGCATTGTATATTGAATAGCGGTAAGCTCCGCGTTATGTTCCGCCACATAACACACAATGTCTCGAATTCGGACAGAAAATGGACAACAGAATGTCTTGACACTAAGAACTCTCTACCTACGGTTCTATACGAGAAAAAGTGTGAAGGTGAAGCTGAGCGGTACCTAACGCCGCATTTACACAATTTCAGTTTGTTGAAGTTTTCTAAAACAATTTACTTAAGTGTAAACTCGTCAAAAAAATTAGCCCGACAACGTGTGACGAACAACGTTTCAGCTGACAATCTGTGTAATGTTTAAACTTTACATATCAACGGTAATAACACAGATGTGTTCACAGTTTGAAAAGATAAATCGTCTTATATTCGTAACTTAGAACGAAATATAAGATTTTCAATAAAAAGACGACTAAATATTAACAAGTTACATTTTCATCTTCTCGCTTTTTCTGCATTCTTGGAAAGTCATAGCCTTTTTTTACGTGAGGCAATCCGTTATGGATACCAGCCCGTTTGGGGACTCGGACGAGGTTATGTGGGATTCCAGACTGAGCCGCCCGTATACACACTAAAATCTCACGGTGCTCTTCTTCGACCACCACAAAGCGGGGCCACAGGTACACCAATCTTCCGCGTACCCTGGAGGCGGGAGCAGCAAGGCACGTCGCGGAGTCAAGGGTGGTAGGTCACCCTCAACGTGGAAAGTCAGAGCCTAGTGTTAGAACACTCCGTTCTCCACTCCGTTCTCCCTAAATTGAGACATTGCGGGAGCGGAGAAATAAATATAATATATAATCATTCCCCCGAGTCGAAATAGAACCCATCGCGTTTTCAGTCAGACGCTGTCTAACTGCGCCGTAACGACCTCTTTAAATAGTTATTAAATCTATATTAAATGACATAACTGAAAAAAAATAACATTAAAATCATGAGACAGTTAAATACAAGTTATTCATTATATTTGAATTTCGTCTTAGATTTAATAGAAGAGTTCCTTTAATTATTTCATCTAAGTACATACATATATAATTAAGCTTGTATACACAACTCATTAGTTGAAAATGTGTGCGGAACAATGTGTAATGTTGCTTTAATATATTAAGGCTTGCTTAATATTCTTGTTAATGTATCTATAATATTTAAAATTGTTATTTTATTTCGGGTACACAGTTATACGGCAATTAATTTATATCTCGTTATAAAAAATATGTAATTCATGCTACAAAGGTTGTTTTTAAAGTAATATTTGTATATTTTTTTATAAATATACATATTAAGCCTTGCTAATTAGTTAAACGATTATAAAGCATAAATGGTAGGCGTATTGAAACGAGGTAGGGTAGGGTAATTTAGATTTAAAATTATATTATAATTATATTTATTATATGAATTTTGCAATCAACGCTATAGCGGCGTAGTTCCAATTGCACACACAGAGGTTATAGGTTCGATCCCTACTGATGCAACTGATGTAGTATATACCTGTCACCAGCCCGAGTGCCTGGTCAAAGTAATTCAGCATACAAATGAACTCTAACATACATATTCCTGGTCAGTTCGTTAGTTAGTGAATTGAAAGTATTTGTTTACTAAAAACTTTCCAGTCCTAAAACTTTTGTTTGAAAACTATCGATATTAACACACAAGCATACTGAAATGATAATCAAATATATCTGAATTATTTACAATCGACTCATTTTAGTTCATATTGACCTTCTCAGATTTTTGATTACGATTGTATGATTGAAATTGGATACTGCGTAACAATATACGTAGTAGGTAAATACTGAAGCATTATAGACGAGTAGGCATTTGTAAATTAGGCTTATTGTTATCCATATGAATACACATTTTTATTAATCGAGACTATAATCAATACTTCGTACAATAAGTCTACTTACCTTCATATATAATGTATATTTTAAAAGGTCAAATGGTTTGAATAGTTAAGGTTTTTTTGAAAATATTTAAACAAAAGTTAGTCTATATAAATAAAACGCTTCAAATAGTCAATGACTGACTGACATACAACGCACCGTAACAATTACCGAGCGTAGAAACATGACATTTGACATGTGCCTTAAGAAGTATAAGATAGACGTAAATATTTTTTTTGGATTCACTCTGTCCCTCTCTGTTCTGTTATCCCGCACATAGCAGGGTAGGCAGAGGGAACCTAGTGTTAAGACACTCCGTTCCCCACTTTCCGTCGAATTCGGAAGCATTGCCTGTTAAGTGGCGGAATTTAACGCCGGTCGCTTTGCTTTGATACCAGAGTGAAGAAATATCAGCCCAATCATATACAACACTGATTAGCGTTATGTGCTTATGCGTGCATTTGTATGGCCTACCTGCGTTGTTTCCAGGTCGATATAATATGGGCACCTTCAAACAACAACGAGCTACATCTGCGATGCCGGTCTCTAATAGTAGAGACCGGCACGCAGATGTAGCTGTGACACCACACTTTGTCTTGTTCGTCAGACCGAAGAAATCAAAATAATTTAAATACAATACAACTATCGCGTTTACTTTAAGACGTTATTCCACTGTGCCATAGTTTTCTCAAAATGAATACGTTTGAATCAATAATATTTTAATATTCAAATAATAATTTATCCTCAGCTAGCTCTTAAATCTATGTATTTTAATAGAAAAATATGGACGAAGTCTGCATATTTATTTTAATAAACCTCGCAGCAGCGGCCTTAACGTTTCCAAGATGTTAAACGTCGAGACGCACACAAATACGTTTTTAAGATACCTAATTATTTACTTGAATTCTCTCAAAGGCAATTAAGTGCGCTCTTCTGAGTGACAGAAATAAGACGGCGCTGACATAAGCAGTATGGAAATACTAAATAGACAAAATAACCAGAGAGCCTTAGCTACTGAGTATTATGCAAATGAGGGCGTAGTAAGGGAGGTCCCATGAATATTCATCCGTTAGTCATTACAAAAGTTTCTTTGGCTTGAATCAAGTTAAAAATGCAGCGGATTATGAATTTATTCTTTAAACATTTTTATGAAACTTGCTTAGTGATATTATGCAGCTTGCCGGCATTTTTCTGGCATTGTACAGTAGTCAGGCATAACCTAGCGTTAAGACACTCCTTTCTACGTGTGAAATCGAGGCATTAGGTACGTGTTGAGTGGCGGAACTCAACGCTGCGCTTTAATCATTTCTCCAGAATGGAGAAGTAAAAAAAGATGTAATCATTTACCTAAATAGAGTTGGATCCGCAATCAGATTGCAGTCTGTCTCTCTGCGCCACGATGGTGCATATAATAATATTACGTCGAATATTTTCATTAGTTAGTGTTTCATTACACCTGACAATTAATTATCTTCCATACCATTTTTAGAAATATCATTCATTATATTATATTTATTTAAAAAAGTACAAAATATTTGTCTGCAAGTTTAATTACACAAACGTTGAGTGTCGTTCACATTTTCTGCTTGCTTTAAAAAGAGGCAAAAACAAGTCAATCCAGTGAAAGAAAAATTTGCAGCTATATTGACCTCAATGTAACAATTTTATTGTAAAAGAACCTAGAATTTTTCAAGTTCATTCATTTAGTATATAAAAAAAAAAATTTATATTATCGTCATTATTAGTATATATAAAGAAAACATATTTTGGACGTGTTATTGGACAGTTACTTACCATACCTTATTTGGCATACCGTAAGTTACCATAGAAAAAGCGTTAGCATAGAGAAATCCTTTATTTCATTCCAGTTACCACTACATGTTATTGACAAACTTCTATTAAGCGCCCAACACGTTGCTGAGGCACCGTGTATTTTACACATCACTGGTTAACGGTCTACTATTATTTTTGTATAATAACTTTCTCTGCATTTGTAAAAAAACAAAGAGTGTTTTGACAATGGGTTTTCTCTTACTAGATATTGAGGATAGCTATTGTTATGCGGGACCTCGATGTAAACATCGAAAGCTGAAAAAACAGATAAATAAGTATAGTATATTTATTCTTTTTTTTATTTTTACTGTAACAATACATACTATGTATAAATAAACGTAGGAATATAAAAAAATATTAAATAATATAATTTAATAACAATAAAAAAATATATACAATTTTATGGAATAGGTTAAACAAATAATAAAAAAATATTTAATTAATATTTTCAGAAAAAAGCAACGTTGGCTGTATGAGTTGCTGGCATATTATAGTTTATGATTTTTAAAAATGGAATAGAAAGAGAAAGGGAGCATGGCGGGAGCGTGGCGTCGGTAAAAGTGACGCTTATGAAAATTATTGATATTAAATTGCAAATATTATAAATTGAATACAAGGAAATGGATATTTAATAAATAAATTTAACATATTAAATGCAAAGTGATCGAAATATAATAATTTTATAATAATCAAGTTTGGTAAGATGCATATTTATTAACTAGCTGTTACCTGCGGCTTCGCCCGCTTTGCCTATAGGAAATAAAGATAATTTCATTCTACCGGATACATGAGTAGTGCCTACACCGTGTAGGGTAGGTAAGGATGGATAGGTAAATAATATATCATTAATTTAAAGGTATTAAAAACAACTCAAGGTAACATTAATCGCAAAGTGTACATACATGCGATACGCTTGTGCTTTAAGCTAACTTCAAACCTTAATGGCTGGTGGATCTTTTCAGTGCATACAGTCACCTTTAATACCGAGAGCGTATATGTGTGTTTCATCGGTACACATTGGTGTTATATTTTTATATATATACCGCTCTGGACGCAGCATAGATTTAATACGGTATTGTAAGATATATGTCTTTCTACTGGGGATAAAAACAGAAGATTCGGGAAATTGGGAGAAGCACAATCTCTTTAAGTTCATCCCCACTATCTTTAATATTTACTCTTGCGCTTTGTTATTGCTCCAAATATTACATAATTACATAATTTAAATTGAAATTATAGATCAGTAGCATAGTAGTAGTAGTACCTTAGACATTAGTGAACATTTTACCTTTTCTTACTCCGGTTAAAATGCTGGCATTAATTATATTCTATCCAAGTTGCGTGATACAGTCTTGTGCCGTTACATAATCGAGGGATATGAAATTTCAAATAATTTTAACTGGGATACAGAGTAGATCTGGCAGCTCAACTGTGTTTAAATAACTCTACGACATACATAAAGTGCTCTGTTCAATATCTATAACTGTGATTGTGTATACAATGAACAATACTCTGTTCAAGGCATGTTTAGAAAACATATAAAAAATTTTGAACGCAGCGGGAATTGAACCTGTGGCTTAGCCATGCGTTCTACTACCAGCTGCGTCATACGTTCTACTACCATACGTTCTACTACCAGCTGCGTGTACAGGGGCGATGCATGTACTGTCTCTCGACTGTCAGGGTTCGGTTATAGCTTATAGCTTACTGATAAGCGATGTCAATGACACAATCAATGTAGCTTTGCAGCACCGAGGCCGACATGTTTGGTAAAGTGATCCGCTATAGCGACGTTGGTTTGTTGTATCCTTTCTGATGCTGTCTTGCGTTGCGTAAGCGATGCTTGTACAAAGTCGGATTGTGGTATAACGTGTGACATGCGACTGTCGTGGGTTCAGGTAGCTTATAGCTTACTGATAAGCGATGTCGGTGACACAATCAATGTAGCTTTGCAGCACCGAGGCCAACATGTTTGGTAAAGTGATCCGCTATAGCGACGTTGGTTTGTTGTATCCTTTCTGATGCTGTCTTGCGTTGCGTAAGCGATACTTGTACAAAGTCGGATTGTGGTATAACGTGTGACATGCGACTGTCGTGGGTTCAGGTAGCTTATAGCTTATAGCTTAACCAGTGACATTGGTCTCACAAACCATTAATGTATATCGGCTTAACAACCCGACGAATTCATTGGTCTCACAAACCAGTGACGTATATCGGCTTAACAACCCGACGAATCCATTGGCCTCACAAACCAGTGGCGTATATCGGCTTAACAACCCGACGAATTATATTGGTCTCACAAACCAGTAACGTATATCGGCTTCACAACCCGACGAATTCATTGGTCTCACAAACCAGTGACGTATATCGGCTTCACAACCCGACGAATTACATTGGCCTCACAAACCAATGTACAACTAATTAAATATATATAATAAGCGTAACAAGTACCTTTGAGAAAGATCACACACAAACTTAACAAACATGACGTGACAGCTAACTAATAATTGATCGTTTGCTAAGGCATCTTAAGTATCATATACGTGAACTGTTTCGTTGTGTCTCGGAGGGTTCAATATGATCGGTCAGGTCGCCGATCGGACGGAACTCACGGCAAGTGGCGGGGCGGGGCCACACGGCCATTTTTCTCTTAATATAGCTATCTTGCATAGTTGTAAGTGAGGGATAAATGAGACGATCCTAGGGCTTTTCCTCGGACGAGCTCTGGGTGATTGCAACGGATAGTTTGTGTTAGATACTTGCATTTCTAGATCCCTTCTGATGGCTAATTAATATATAAATGAGTCTATACCTTCTGATGGCAAACTAATAATAAAGAAGGAAAACCTTCTGATGGCTAATTTATATATAAAATGAGTCAATACCTTTCTGATGGCAATTATAATTAAAAAAAGATTACCTTCTGATGGCTTATTATATGTATTTAATATATTACACGTAGAATTTCCTAACACTGTTACCTCTGAAGCCCAAAAAGAACTTGAGTTACTCACTAGGGGGCTAAGTTGCTTGCGTCCGTAGGAGAACACTCGAAAAAATCGAATCCCTACACGTGGTCCCTGGGTAGTGCGAATTGGGCAACATTCTGGTGGGAGGCATTAGCCGTGGCTAGTTACCACCCACCTGACAAAGTCATGCCGTGAAGCGGTCTAAACGTGTTTCGGTGAGGTGTCAGGTGAAACCAGATGGGAAGCTCCAGTCAGAACAATTGCACTTTTTATGTAGAACGGATGGGATACGCATCAAGAACGCTGCACTTGGTGGCTGACTTTGGAGGGTAGCGGGATCCGAGGCACGGTTCACCGCTGGCCGACCGCAGGTAGTAGGGGGCCCAAGTAGCGAGCCAGCCACTCGTCAAAGGCTGCCCCGCCAACTAGCGAAAAATCCTGGTGATGCGCCATCGTGCCGGTTGGCGACCGGACGAGAGGGCCCGATGGACATCGCTGGGGGGGCTCGGGCGTCCCCGCAGTCTCCAGGTCAGTCTCCTATTAGTGTGTGCATCTTTTTGTGTTTCTCATGTTGAACGTAGTAAAGTGCCTCGTTCTACTGCCGATTTTTTCTAACCTATAACACTCCTTATGATGAAAAACAGCAAAATGAAAAAAGTTTCACAGCGGCTGCACTCCCTCTCACTAAAAGTGCAACACGTAAATATAAGAGGGTTGCACTCTAATCTCGTACCAGTCCACTATCATCTTGAGACTGAAAAACCACATTTGCTGTTCCTAACTGAGACGCAGATTGGTTGTCCGTCCGATGTATCATATCTTACTTACCCTGGGTATACCCTGGAGCACAACTTCAAACCCCGAGCGGGTGTTTGTGTATATGTTCGTGACGACATCTGCTTTCGGCGTCTTCGTAAACTTGAAGACCCCACTTTTTCCGTTCTCTGGGCAGTAGTAGACTTGGGCATAGACAAGGTAATCTATGCCTGTGTATACCGTTCACACAGTGGAGATCAGGAGGCGACTAGGCTTTCGGAGTATCTTAGTGAAACTGCTGATGCGGCTCAACTGGAGTACCCTGCAGCCCAACTAGTATTACTGGGGGATTTTAATTGCCATCATGGTGAGTGGCTATTCCCATACCGGGATACTGACCACGCTGGGAGAGAGACGAGAAACCTTGCCTTAACATTAAACCTCACTCAACTTGTCCAAGGCGCTACACGAGTACCTGACATTGAGTCGCATACACCCTATTGTTTGGACCTTCTGCTGACAAATGAACCAGACCGCTACTCAGTATCCATTTCACCGCCATTGGGTACTTCAGATCACTGTCTGGTGAAATCTGTATCACTTTACACCCCACCTGAGCCGAGCCCTGTGGGAAATCGTCGGGTGTGGCGGTACAAATCAGCAAATTGGGATGAGATGCGGTCTTTTTTTGCGTCTTATCCTTGGCAATCTGTATGCTTTTCTTCTAGTGATCCCTCAATTTGTGCTGATGCTGTAACGGATGTGCTGCGACTAGGCATGGAATATTATATCCCTTTTTCCGATGTACCTCTTACCACAAAAGCTCGCCCTTGGTTTGGGCCTGAGTGCGGGCGTGCGGAAGCACTTAATCAACAGGCTTATAAGTCATGGGCAGAAGCACGTAGTCTTAAATTGAAGGATGTTCGTGAAAAGAAGAAAGCCTACAATACAAGTGCCAAGTCCTGCAAGAAGGTGATGCTTAGGGCTCGCTCTGATTTCATTAGGCGAATGGGAAACAAACTGGCTTTGCACCCAGCGGGTAGTAAAGCGTTCTGGTCCCTATCTAAATCAATCGAAGCGAACTTCTCACGTCCTTCACTTCCTCCACTGATAAAACCTGATGGATCGCTAGCCCACACAGCTGAAGAGAAAGCAAATTTATTTGCATCTCAATTTGCAGAATCTTCGCGCCTTGACGCTTGTGGTGCAGTACCTCCTATCCTACCAAAATGTGACGCCGTCATGGGAGATATACACATTCATCAAAAGGAGGTGCGTAGTGTGCTACGCAGTCTTGATGTTAATAAAGCTAGTGGTCCTGATGGTATCTCAGCCATTGTGTTGAGGAATTGCGCGCCAGAGTTGACTCCCGTGTTAACACGCCTCTTCCAACGTTCTCTTGCAACTGGTCAAGTGCCTAAATCCTGGAAGCTTGCCAACATACAACCTGTTCCCAAAAAGGGCAGTCGTGCCGACCCTGCTAACTACAGGCCGATTTCTATCACATCTATAATCTGTAAAGTCATGGAACGTGTCCTGAACAATAAGATCTTGACATACCTAGAAACGAATGACCTCTTGAGTGAGCGCCAGTATGGGTTTCGGCATAACCGGTCTACTGGGGATCTTCTAGCGTATGTCACTCATGTCTGCAGTGAGGCTATTGAGAAATACGGCGAGGCTATCGCTGTTTCTCTAGACATCTCAAAGGCTTTTGACAGGGTTTGGCACAACAGCCTTACTGGTAAGCTGCCAGCGTATGACTTGCCCCATGGCTTGTGTGTCTGGTTATCTGACTTCTTGAGGGACCGATCTTTACGAGTGGTCGTGGATGGCTGCTCGTCTGATTTACTGGGTATTAATGCCGGTGTTCCTCAAGGGTCGGTGCTTTCTGCAACTCTTTTTTTGCTGCATATTAATGATTTGCTCGAGCCCGGAATCGTTGGGTACGCAGATGACAGCACGGTCGTAGAGAGCTACATGACCAGGGCGAATGCTAGGGGGCCTGAAGTCCAATCGTTTAGGGAGAGCATGGTTGAACGTCTGAATTTGACCCTGAAGGCAATATCTGATTGGGGTGATGCCAATTTGGTTAAATTTAATACATCCAAAACTCAGGCGTGCCTTTTCAGCGCGAAGAAAAAGCCGTTCGAACTGTCTCCCTCTTTCCGAGGTGTATCGGTTCCGATAAAGGACCATCTTGATCTCATCGACTCTTAGCTTTGGTCCTTACATAGAATCGAGAGCTCAATTGGCTGCAAAGAAGCTTGGCATCCTCTCTAAAGTGAGACAGTACTTTACACCTCAGCATTTTCTTACTTTATACAAGGCACAGGTAAGATCGTGTATGGAGTACTGTTCTCATTTATGGGATGGCTCTGCCAAATATCAATTGCAGGCTTTAGAGTCGATTGAGAGACGTGCTAGGAGGTTAATAGGAGATGACGCCCTCGCTGATGCTCAACTACAAAGTCTTAGTCATAGGCGTAGGGTTGCCTCGCTATCAGTCTTCTACCGTATGCACTTCGGAGAGTGTGCATTAGATCTGCATAATATTATTCCTCCTGCCCCTTTTCACCATCGGACCTCTAGGAAAACCGCTTTGCGCCATCCGTACATGGTTGAAATTCCAACTGTACGGACAAAGCGCTTTGAATCTTCATTCTTCATCCGCACAGCGAGAGAATGGAATTCATTGCCTGCGTTTGTTTTCCCTACGTCGTACAATTTGGGAGTCTTCAAGTCTCGAGTGAATAGGTACCTTCTAGGCTAGCGTGTGTCATCGTAGACCACATCAATGCTTAACATCAGGCTTGATGTGGTCAAACGTGAGCCGATTTAATATTAAAAAAAAAAAAAAAAAAAAAAAAAACCATACATAACAATAAAGGTCCTAACCACAAGACGTATCATGAGCCAAGGCATGATTTGATTAATATATTTTCAAACATTTCAGATCGATGAAGGGATGAAGGGGGGAGACCAGTTACAATACATATGTATATTTAAGCAGTATATGCAGACATGCAGACACTAAATATATAATATACTTAGTATACTCTTTTTGGCTTAAATTTGAAATATTAATAAATAGAAATATTTATGTTAAAAGAAATATCATCAACTATTACATTACAATTTTTTTATTGTTTTTACTGGGAATCAATTTTGTATATGAATGTGAGGTCAAGTTGAGGCCGTCGTGGCGCAATGGAACTGCATCTGACTACAATCACCATTGGTTGTGGGCTTGACTCTCAATGATTTCTCCGTTTTGGTCGTTAAGTTCAAAGCGAGGCGTTGAATTAATGTATAGATGGTGCGCCCATATATACATTAATTCAACGAAAAAAGATACAAGTATAATTTATTTAACATTAAAATTTATCCAAACCTTTTAAAACATCATTAAAGTTCACATACGTCACTAATTAGTACTTTGTGTAATATGTGTCAACAAAATTAAGAACAAAACGATGTAATACCTGCTAAATACGAGTCTAAAATCACTGAGCCAGACTATAGTCACGTATTGACTTTGAAATTTAGCAAACATCCTAAATCATATAATCGTTATTTTCCTATCCTCGCGTTTCTTCGAAATAATTTCCTACTGATTCAATGAAATGTGAACTGGATAAAGAGAACGCTTTCGCACTCGACGTGATATACAATATTAGAAATGTCAATCTTGTTTCATTGGAGATTTATGAATACCAGACGAAAATATTCCAAAATACCGTTTTCTTCAAATAAAATAATCAATAAGTCGACTGATAATTATGTTATTGAATTACAAGAAGCTGAATTTGGTTGTGAGCTCAATAATTTGTTCGGCTCATGTTTCCAGAAATTGGTATTAGATAAAATAGGTACTATCTTTTTCTTATTTCTTTGATGGATGCCTTATTTTTTTCATATACCACTTTATATGAAGTTTTTCGAATTCGTGGAGAAAAAGTTTCCTGTCAAAACAAGAGGAAAAACGTTAAGCTGAAAAAATGAAGAAAAAATATTTTAGCACTTTTAAGTGTGTTAACACACTTAAAATATGAAATAAATTTTGGAACCTGGACCCTTTGGAAATCGTACAAGAACAAGGACGCTGCTTAAACGGTTACGAGGCGCGTGTTACAAATCCCGCCGCTTTCAAATTTACAATTATTACTTTAAACCAAATAATAATTAATCAATACCTATAGATTTCAAACCATAATTTTCCGTTTATCACAACCCCAGTATCGATTTTATATTTTTATCATAAGCCAGCGTACTGACCAACCTATAAAATAAAATGTGCAATCAAAAGAATTACCACATATCAATAACCGTTTAGATAACATGGACAATAGACGCGAAAATGATAACAACGTAACAAAACGTCCTATCAATTCGAATGTTCAAGCAGCTCATAAGCGTTTGCTTTTATTGAGCTCTTAACAGGGTGTTATAAAAATGTTACCGAGTTGCCGGTGTTACATCCATTTTATTGTATGTTTGTTGTTACTATTGTAATTAATATGTAGCTGCTACCTGAATCGTATGGAGGCCATTCAAAGTTTATTATAGAGCGTATAAATTTTGACTGTTACTTTTTTCTAATTTCGTCTTTGCATTGTTTTTTTTTTAAATGGTAAAAGATTAAAGAATATTTAATTATTAACTATTTTTTTTTGTATTTTCTACATTATCGACAATACTTTTGTATTAACGGTTATATATTTAGATAAGCATATATGTATCTCAAAAAATTGTTAAGAAAAATACATACATAATAAAGTTTTCCCCTTTTATTTCAGGAAAAGTATGTGTAAAGACTAAGACGAATTTATTTAAAATAATATTATATTATTAAGCCAAAATTCTTATATTCACTCTAGAGAATTTTATTACAATTTGTAGACTAAAATATACATGTTTCAATTGCAATTTCATTCTTGGTTTAAAACAATCGCGACTCAGTTGGTCGTGAAATAACGTAGCATTCATGCCAGATGCTTTTCACGGAACAAAAGAAAGATTCGAATCTGAAAACAAAATTCAAAACTTGTGTTAATGCAAATCAATACAGAAAAATGTATTTTTTCTTACTGTTGTAATATTTTAAAGAATGTGTAATTTTATTGTTTGGTTTTATTAAACAAAAGTTAAGCATAATCTTGTTTTGTTATTTACCGTCAAATGTTGGTTAATGTATATAATATACATAATGGATTTACATGTATAATAAAAATAAAATAATGATGTGGCCAGTCGTGGCCCAGTGGCACAAGTGTGTGACTGTAAACGACTGGTTGTGGGTTCGATTCCCACTCGAGGAGTGGGAATATTTAATATTTCCATTTTCTTCGCTCTAGTGCCGAGGTAAAGCGCGGCGTTAAGTTCCGCCGCTTAACACGCAATGCCTCCGAATTCGGCGGAAAGTGGGGAACGGAGTGTCTTAACACTAGGTTCCCTTTGCCTATCCTGCTGTGTGCGGGACTATATCCCGCAAACAGCAGGATAGCTGTGTGCGGGATATAGTCCCGTGAAGCTGAAAAAAAAAGAAAAAAAATAATGATTTCTTTTACTCCAATTTTGTACCATTTGTAAAAAATAAAATTTAATTTCAAAACCTTTCCAATTAAAAAAGTTTTTTACACCTAAGGATTATTTTTATTCAGGGCGTCCAGTTGGCATGTAAACAAAGAAATTTTAGTCATTTGCGTGCTGAATATCGGAAAATAACGCAGTGCACTTTTTAACAAGTATCAACTGTTTCATCGTGTTAGAGTAAAATAAAAAAAATATTTGTTTTATTTGAAAAAAGGCGTAAACCTGAAGAAAGACGACCTTATACATTTACCTAAAAGGTTATACATCTGCAATATCATAGTAGCCAATGTATTCTTGGTCTTGCAGGTGGAAGTGTCCTTTACGACTCGAGTTTAAAAATATCTACATTAAAATGGATGGAAAAAATCTTAGAGGGTACGTTAAATTATGCACATATACTTGTATCTTAAGGTACTTAATACGCAAGCCGTGCTTCTAAATGACGTATATGATATTTTATTACAGAGTCCAAGGAGCCCAGTGGGGACACTAAACTGAATAATTCCTTAGAACAATATCACTAAATTTCAATACAAAATTAGAAATCAATATATACAGATATCTCGACAAAAATTGTTCTCTAAACGGATATCAACAATTAAAGCGATTAGACTCACATGAGAGGGAAAATACTCGATTTTTCTCTTCTAACGTCAAGAGTTTTTAAGCGTCAAGCGCGTTAGTAAACAAAATTGCAAAATGAATTTCAATTAACAACCTTTTTGCCCCTTAATAAGGTATATTTTGGTTCAAACGTTCATCTCTATGAAGTAGTTTTGTATATTAGATGTGTACTGTTTAGTTAAAGACTTGAATCCAAATAGTGCACTGTATACATTTGGTATTGTTAAATAAATAACGCTGCTACGACCGTATGTACGTACGTAACCTTGCATTATTACACTTCTGGTTCAACATTATAATTGGTATGCTTTGTTGTAGCGTTAATTTAAGTTTTAATGCCTTTAGTAAGTGATTTTAATGTTTCTTGTTTAGTCACTCATTTGTAAAGTAGTACGTATTTTTTAAAATATTTTGGGTTATTTGGTTATTGCTGTGATATTATTTCAGCTTTCCAAATAAAATTATCAAGATTTCTAATCTGTAATTTAAGTCTGAATCTAAAATATTGCGTATGCGTAATAATATTTCTCGTGTATTTTTATTCCCGTGGGGGGACGGGTTAAGAATACAATTCCCCCCCGCCGCTGGGTAGCGTCCCGTAAAAGGCGGGTAACCTAGTTTAGTTTGGTGGTAGGAGATTCGTTCTCCGACTGGCTCGCGACCACTATCATGTCAAAGACGAACCGCTAAATATCTTATGATGAGTTCCGGTCCGATGGCATGTAAGCCAGCTCTCCCTATTCCCACCATTCCTATCCTTCCTCCCTCCTTCTGTCCTACATCTCCGAGGCTGGCAACGCATCCATAACTTAAATGTTGTGGATGTGGGCGAAGGTAACCACTTAACACCTGGTGGGCCTTCAGCTCGTTTGCCTCCTTTACTCCATATATATATATATATATATATATATATATATATATATATATATATATATATATATATATATATATATATATATATATATATATATATATATATATATAAATATATAAATATATATGTCGGAGACAGTCATGAAGATGATGGCGAAACGAAGCTGAACACGTTCCAGAGCGATGGCCACACCGCGGCGAATATGTCAACACTCAAAGAAGTTCAAATTGCGATGAAGGCTGGCCGAATTAAAGAAGATAACGTTTTCTCACGCTTGGAAAACGAAGTGTTAATAAATTGACTTTTCGTATAAAAACAAAGGCAACATATTCTTTTGGTTCTTTTCCTGTGAGATTCTATAGTTGACGATTGCAGACGATACTAGCAAATAAAAAGGAAGATAATTGTGCCCGCTATTGTTTTACTCGATAACCCAACGTTCACGCCCATGAGATATTCATCATTATTTAAATAAAATAAAGCTTCTCCGACATATATATATATATATATATATATATATATATATATATATATATATATATATATATATATATATATATATATATATATATATATATATATATATATATATATATATATATATATATATATATATATATATATATATATATACATATATATATTAGGGTGGGTCAAAAAAATCAACTATTTTTTTTTTTACAATTAATACGGAAAAATGGGTTACTAGGCACCTTAAAAAAATTCTCACCAAATATGAACTCTTAATTTTAATAGGAAGATCCTCCGCGTCGCAGTTTTTCATTTTTTTCTCAGTCCAATAGAAAAAAATTCATTCCTCATCATTAATTGGTCGTACAGAAAAAATTTCTCTAAGAATTTTGTAGGAAACTTAATGTTCTACAAAAAAGGTATCTTATGTTTTTTACGTAAACCTCACCATTTCACTAATATTGAAGATTTAAGATTGATTATTTTAAGTTAAATGTCACTTTTGTTTATGAATTTTATAACTCGACAAGAAATGGCTATTATTGAATGGGCAATAGAATTTTTTGTAGCAAATTAACTGCTCTATAAAAATGGTATCTTATGTTTTGGCGATTAAATTAAGCGTTCTTGCCATCAGAGCGAAATTAAAAAATTTAATAATTTGAATATAATCATTCTTCTCAGTGGAAATCGAACCCACCACCACAGAACATACACTTAGTTGTTTTGAAACTAAGCCACAACGGCTTGCGCCATGCCTTACTGCTCTAGGTCAATATAAGATGATAAAATGAGTAAGCATTTGCGATTTTGTCATAAATTGACCAGTTTTGACTTAAATGTATTTATTAACACTTAAGTCAGAACTTAATAAGTTAAGTTAATTATAACTCTAATTTATATAACTTACTTTGAAGAAGGTAACTATAATATTACGCTATTTTACCTTAATCTGTTATTATTTAACATTTAAAATAAATGGGTTGTAGGATAAAATGTAACACTACTTTAAACTAATACCTATCTATGCCATCTCAACGCTAAAATCAAATCTATTACTCCTCTAGTTTCAACAGAAGTTGAAAACGATTTCAAAACATTTTCCCACTTAAATGTTCTTGAAATTGTAGTAAATGTAAACCAATTTATGCCATCCGCAATATGGACCGTTCTAGCGTTAATTCGCAAAGAAACACTGTTTTGTCGCACTAACGTTCATCGCACCTTCTCTTGTCGCAATAACGTCGAGCACTCAATATTCGGTCTGGTGCCTCGCTACTCGTTTTAATTACGAACGAAAATTGGAATCAAGCGACGATTTCTCGTATATTTTAATACTAGCGACCCGCTCGCGGCTTCGCCACGTGAACTACCACTTTCATCCTCTATTGTCTCTTTGGGACTGATTTTTTTTTATGAAAGGTAGTCTATGTTTGACCTTGCCTCATTAGCTATTTTCCTGAGAAAATTCATTCATTTCAGTCAAGGAGTTCAGATCTTTCATTCTCACTATATACTAAACATACATAAGTTTCATCCACTGTTTCAACCTCATAGGGTTTGATTTTTTTAAAAAGTAGCCTATATTTGACCCCACGTCTTCAACAATCTTCTTTACGAATTCCATCTTAATCGGGCCAGTAGATTACCCGTGAAAACATAACAGATAGAAGAGATACAGATTTTTGCATTTTTATAATAATAATATTAATGAGTACGGATATATCTAGTACAATGTTAACTAATGGCGCTACCCGTTCTAGAAAACGTAGTGACATCTGCTGTCATATAGATTATATAAAGTTTTATAGACCGGTCAAGTGTATCTTTAATTAATGTTATGCTTATTTTATTTTATAATTATTTAATTTAGTGATATTGAAACAAATTTAGCTTCACTTGTAAACTATCGACATAATTTGAATGTTTTTTTTTTAATTTTATATTTCTGCGAGAGTTTTGTTGAATATCAGGATGAAAACTATCCAATATGTTGCTCTACCCTTTAAGCTAACTCCATACAAAAATTCATCAATTTCTACCCAGTAGATATCATTATACAAATGATTTACTTATATCGGTTTTTTATTTTTTACAAAAAAACTACATGGAAAACCGGGATAAAAACTATCCTATATGTACCTTTGGACTATAAGCTATCACCATGCTAAATTTCATTCATTTCCATCCAGTACTTTTTGCGTGATTGGCGAACAAATTAACAGACAGACAGACAGACAGACAGACAGACAGACAGACAAAAATTCTACTGAGTGGATTTTTGGGCTCTGTTATCGATATATTAACGCACCCAATTAAAATTTTTCTGAAATTTTTCATGTACAGAATTGACTTTTCTACTCTTTTATTATATTTTAATATTTAAATCTTTATAATGAAACATTTAAAATTACTGATTCGTTTTAATAGGTCACGATCGGCGAACTTTTTCCATTTACAATAATGGGTGGATTATAACGTACGATGCGACGTGAAGATTTAATATGTTATAAAATATTTTTCTATTTTTATGTTAATAAGAGAGTTACAAACAAGCACACTGATTGTTATGAATAGTATTTACACAATATTCTATAGCAGCTTCACATTTTTGGCAGAGCAGGGTAGATAGAGATACCTGGTGTCAGGACACTCTGTTCTACACTGAAAAAGACATTTAAAGAAATGTATAAAAATTTGAACGCAGCAGGATTCGAACCCGCGCCTCTTGAACCGTTCAGGCGCTCTCACCACTGAGCAAAAAGTAAAAAAGGGCTCAGTGGTGAGAGCGCCTGGATGGTTCAGGAGGCGCGGGTTCAAATTTTTATACGTTTTCTTTAAATGACTTTGTCAATTTTCCTAAGTGAGGAATAACACCTTAAAAAATGTTTAAAATTGTTCTAAGCTTTTCACCACAGACCCCCCATGTACAATAGAGTATATTTCTTAAAAAAAGATATTAAGCCCTGTTAACGTGAGACTACACAAGCGTTTTATACAAAAGCATATGCCAAAACACTTGCTAGTATGGGCAATATTTATTTTATTAATTTAATATATTGCTAATGGATGACTATGGAAATTAATAGATTTCTTCACTTCATCTCCATATAAACTTTGACTACGCCAACTTTTAAATTCCTCCGTCGTCCAATTTTCGTAAAAAAGGGTTCCAAAGTTTTTCCTTCACGTATTAATATAATGATTTATGCTGCTATAGATTTATGTTACTAAGTAAACTGAAATTAATTTTCAGAACTAATAATGTATTTAACTACAGTAGTGTAAAACTATACTCTAATCTAACCGAATGAAAAACTTAATGAGTGTTTTTAACAGTTTCACGCTTTTTCTCGCATAGCAGTCAGACAGAGCCTAGTGTCAAGACATTCCGTTGTCCACGTTCCTTCTGAAAATCAAGACATTGCGTGTTAACTAGCGGAACTTAACTCCACGCTTTGTCTTATAAATAGTATAATTCCCACGTTTCTCATCATCAGTCATTGAAGTCGTAATCATAGTCGTAATCGAAGCCAAATTTATCGTGTTTACATTTAGACGCTGTCCCACTGTGCCAGGGCGGACTCTTTTTTTACTTTAATTTCATTATTTTAATTTAAATGTTTTAATACTAACTAACATACTAAACTAACTTTAGCTTGCTTACTTTACTAGCTAACTTAAGAGATTGTGAAAATACAAATTGCTTATCTTCATATAAAAAAGCTCCAATAAGCAAATGAAATATTCATCGAAAGAAGAAACTTTCGAACAACAACTGCAATTTTGTGGTCATCGCTAACTGAAGCTACGAAACAAAAACACTATAGTTTTTAAATTACCTAATTACTGTGCAAGTTTTTACATCACTAATGGTGATTAGAATTTTATTTTTATTTTCTTTAAAGTCTAACACAAAAAGTAGTAATAAGTAATGGTTAAATAGAAAAAAATTAAGGCTAATTTGAAAGATCACAGAGCCAAGAACATATACATATATTTCAGTTATGTACTAAGCGACATATGAGTACGACAGATGACGACAGACGATGACGAAAAATTATCGACGAAAGTTTCAAAAATTGACTTCTATAGTATGTATAAAGTACCTATACTGATATTGAGGCCTTCGCAGTGGTATTCCACTACACGCTATTGCGTTGGACTGTAAACGCGATTGATTGTGACCACGATTCTCGATTATGGGGGAATATTTGTCCTTAAATTATTTTCGATTCTTGGCTCTGCTAATACAAAATGTACAATTGTGTTCGGCTAATGTACAGTACTTGTCTCGATTCAGGCGGAAATTTGAGATTGAGGTATCTTCACATTATATTTTCTCTGCCTATCGCTGAGTATATATTTAAAGCTGAAAATTAATCTTAATTTTAAACATTATACTATTAACATTTTGAGCAACATATTATTTATATTATTCTCATAATCCATATACTCACAACTTTACTTAAGAATATCTTAAACATTATCTTAACTAGAAATACCACTGAAATATGATAATATGAAATATGAAAGCTTATAAGTTTTCAAGCATCGATAGCAGTTACTAGAAAACCTTTTATGTTTCAGTTTTCGCGAAACTTACAAAATTCTACCAACTCTTTTTTGCTGCATGAATATTTATTAGGGTCGTTAACGTCGGCATAAGTTGGCCAGTTTCCCTCTTAACTAAGTAGCAGTGGTTCCTGAACAAAAATGGCTTAAATTTTGGACGGCTTGCTTAAGCTGCAACCTCAGTTTCACTTCTTTATGGGTACTAAACTTTAAAATATGTTAGAGCATGTTTTAAGATCGTTTTCTTTAGTTTTTCATTAAAACTATTTACTACTTATGTAAAATATTATTTTTATAAATTACTAACGACTGCTCGTGGCTTCGCATTTCATTTCATAGTTCTACCTTCTAGGGATTGTTTTTTGAAAAAAAACTTCAACTATTTTCATTTCGAATTCAATCCAAATCGAGCCCAGCCAGTGTTTTGGCTGTAAAAGCGTAAAAAATACTCGAACTTTCGCATTTATAGTATTAGTGTGGATAATGTAGCATTCAAAATATTTTTTCAAACATTTAACAGAACGAAGAGTTTTGACACTAAGTCAGGCTAGAATCTGACTATCCCGCCATACGCAGAAAAGTGTGACCCTTGATATATACCAACAAGACTTAAATGTTACATACTCAAACATATATAAGCAATCGTAAACAAAATGTTATTTCTCAATTCCAGCTCAAATGGAATAAAGACTTTTATAACTTACTTTCTAATAAAATAAAAACTTTCGAATGTTCGTAAACGTCTACATTGAATGCAGTGCGAGTACTTAACTAATTTGTTGGAACACTAAAAAAAAACTTTGAAGACGCTGGAACCTGATTTATGTAAGAAGAAGTTTTTCTTACTTAAAAGAATGGCGCTTTTAAATCTTCTAAGTAATTATTATCATGAAACGTAATTTGTGAATTTGTGGTATTATATAATTAAGGTTATGCAAAATTGGCTAAGGAAGGCAAGTGTTGTATGTAAGTTTCCAGTTAGCTTCCGCCTCGTAACGATTATGAACTAATTAAGCCATGTGCGAGCTTTCTGTTAAATATTAGTTTAACTAAAACAAAGCTTCCGAAGTTGTTAATTGTTTAATTTTGAGTATAGGTTGAATTCTAGGAAATAATTCTAATTATATTGAATATTAAGGAACCAAATATAAAGTTAATTATTTTGTCTTTAAATAACGTGAAAGTAGAATTCAGTTTAAAATTTAATTTAATTAATAAATATAACAATTTTATGATAACTCTCGTAGCAGGGAATCTAGTGTCAAGACATTCCGTTATCCATTTTCGCCCAAACACGAAACATTAAATGTTCATCGGAGGAATTTAACGCCACGTTATGACATCTGAAACCAACCAGAGCGCAGGAATGAAAATATAAATTTATTATTTGTTGTTACTTGTTTTAACAGATATTAATCAAAATCATTCTATATGGAAAACAATTTTGTTAAAGCAAAAATAAAATATTGTACAACAATAATTCCTTTTCCATTTCTATTTCCTTGTAATAAACACAAATAAAAATGTACACTACAGCTTTACTGCAGGTGTTTAAATACTTGATGTTGACTTTAATTTAAAAATCCTTATTAATGAATTATGTTTATCTTTAGCAAACACGTGTTAAGAGGATTTAAAATAACATTTTTTATAAAGATCCTTTTTTTAAATTGGGTTTATATAACATGAAATAATGAAAAATATTACATATTAATTTAAAAATCTAACTTTTAAATCGCTGTTCCATTCACCCTGAATTCTGATTCATGTTATGAACGATCACATTCATATTATGAAAGTATTGTACATACAACTATAATCGGATTCGAACACGTACGTACTCAAATTTTCAAACAAACCGGACAGCCTGAAATGATTCAAAATAGCTTTACAAGATTTTTTTACATATATTGATTAGATAGACCAACTTTACATGAATCTCATTAATAATAATAATAAATAATAAAAACTCTTTATTGCACAAAAAAAAAAAAATACAGAATTGACAAGTATATTAAAAATAAATTAGTGCAAAGGCGGCCTTATCACTGGGAGTGATCTCTTACAGGCAACCTTTTATTGACAGTGTATTTATTAACAGAGATTTTGGTTGGCGGAAAACAGTGCAAGCGACTATAATAAACATATTAAACTATAATAAACATACTTACAAACAAATAATATACATACATACATGCATACATACATACATACATACATACATAATAAATACATACATACTCATATGTTATATATATGTTATACATAAGTGTGACGTACATATATACTTAGATAAATATATATTATATGGTATAAATAACTATAACGATAGATAATGTTTTTTAAGACGATGCTTAAATATATTAAGAGATGGTGACTGCCTAATAAAACGCGGTAGTTCATTCCACAACTTTACACTCTTAACAGTGAATGATTCACTATAACATTTAGTACGACATAGCGGTACTTCCAAAACATTGTCATGTTTTGAACGGAGATTAAAGGATTTGGAATGGGAACCGAGAAATTTAAACCTTTCTTTGAGGTATGACGGAGTTACCGGTAGATACAGGATAGAGTACAAAAGGATAAGTGCGTGATAATTGCGACGGTGTTTCATGGTCAGCCATTTTAGTTGAACTCGATATTGTGAGATGTGATCGTACTTTCTCAAACCAAAAATAAATCTAATTATTAAATTTTGAAGACGTTCAAGCTTATTCAGTAATTGCTGTGACAAGTCCAGGTAACAGGAATCTGCATAGTCAAGTATGGGTAAAAGAAGAGTTTGGGCCAATGATATTTTAGTTTTGAGCGGCAATAAGTTTTTCCATCTCTTCATCCTCCCTATAGCAGAAAACGTTTTACGACTTAATTCAGCTATTTGAGGAACCCATTTTAGAGAACTATCAATTCTGATACCCAGATTCTTCACAGCAACACTGAATTCCATCTTGCAATTATCAAGCATTACCGAAGGAAGAAGGGATTGGTCTAATTTGGAGAGTTGCTTTGGATTGCCGAAGATGCATAACTGAGACTTACAGGGATTTATCGACAAGCCACATGATTTACTCCAGTTATTTATAATGTTTAGGTTAAAATTGACTCGCTCTATTGCAGTAGCAATATCAACAACAGGCGTAGTCGTATAAATCTGCAAGTCGTCAGCGTAAAGATGATAGGATAGTGATAGTGAAGATGTAATGGAATTTATAAAAATGGAGAAAAGTAACGGAGAAAGCACACCACCTTGAGGAACCCCAGCACTGAGACGGCATGATGAGGATTGTTTGTCGTTAATGCGAATGCGTTGTTCACGATCAGTTAGATAAGATCGAAACCATTCGGTAGTATTTGGTGATATATTCAAGGATTTAAGGACAGCCAAAAGTATGTCAATATCGATAGTATTAAAAGCATTAGTGAAATCTAATAGTGCCAGTATAGTAATATCTTGGTTGTCCATACCACTTCTGATATCATCACAAACTTTATTAAGTGCCGTAACAGTGCTGTGTCCTGGACGATAACCAGATTGGAAAGATGATAAAATATTGTTTTTTGTCAGGTATGAAGATAGCTGTTGATGTACAATTCTCTCAAGTACTTTGGATAGGAAAGGAAGAATGGAGATGGGTCGATATTGTGTAAAAGATGTAGGATTGGTAGTTTTAGGTACAGGAATAACGTAAGCCGATCTCCAAGAACTAGGAAAGGTATTGGTAGAAAGGGAGTGGTTAAGAACATGACAAAGTATAGGAAGCACAGCATTCAATGTCAGGAGAACCATTTTACGGCTCACACCGTCGGTGCCAATTGCGTCTGATTTTATGGCGGCTATATGTCGTCTAATTTCGTCAACAGAGACAGAGTGGAAGCTAAAAGGGGTTAAGGAGGAAACAGGCAATAAAGAGAGTGACAAAAGGGTACTGGATTTGACAGTTGGGCTTAAAAGATTTACAGTTGTAAAATACTTATTAAGTTTATCAAGATCCATTCTGTCGTTTATGAGTGAAGTTTTACGATTTCTTCCAACACCTAAGGTATCAAGAAACTTCCATACCATTGCTGGGCTATTATTCGTGACCGATTCGTGTATATATTTGCGTTGGGCGTCTCTGCAGATTTTGCTACATCGATTCCGTAGTATTTTGTATTTGCTCAGATTTGCTTCTGTGGGACGCATTTTAAATTTAGATTTTGCTCTGTTTCTCTTCAACATGAGAATTTTAATGTTCTCTGTTAGCCAAGGAGCGGGGAGATGTTTAAGTTTAACAGGTCGAAGAGGAGCATGTACGTCAAAAAGGTTTATAAGAAGTGAGTTAAAGATACTGATTTTATCATCAGTTGTTGGGGCATTTAATACAGCATCCCATGGTATTTGGTTCAAATCCTGCATAAAATTTTCATTATTAAAGTTCTTAAAGCTTCTTCGCATTACAACTGTTGGCTTATTTTTCGGCGGCCGAATTTTATACGATAAATATATCAGATCGTGATATGAAAAACCCTCAGCCCCTAGTTGTCCGTGCGTTAAAACTCTATCATTAGAAGAAACTATCATTAAATCCAGTAAAGATGGAGGACAATTTGGAAAAAAATGAGTAGGTTTGGAAGGAAGGATATTTAAATTAACACTATTTATGATATTATTTAACTGTTTTGTACGCCAATCATTTTTTAGCATGCAGGTGTTGAAATCGCCCATTATTATAATATGATCCGCCCCCGGTGCATAAGTTTCAAGCAACGTTTCAAAAGTCTGGAAGTAGTTAATGTGAGATGATGGACTATAGAATACTCCGAGTAATAATTTTAATGTTCCGAACAGTACCTCAATAAATAAGTGCTCAGAAGAACTCGAGTAGGGTGATGGCGACTTGTCTAGTATGTTAAAAGGAATATGACTACGAATATAGACAGCAACACCTCCACCACCCTTTTCTGTCCTGTCGTTCCTTATTAAATGGAACCCTGGCAATGCAAACGATGTTGAAGGCAAACACGGTTTTAAAAAAGTTTCAGAGACCAGGATTGCATGTAAATTTGTCACATCGAATGAACTGAGCAGGTCAGGGTAATGAGCAGGTATGCTCTGTGCATTTATATGTACAACGTTGAAATTTTTACTGTGATTTAAAAATGTTGCATTTAATATCGAGTTTAGAGGTGGCGGTAAACTGTGGAAGCTGTCATCAGAGGTTGTAGAATTGCATTGAGTAGATATGTCATCATTCAAGTTATCACTTTCTGTGTTACGTTTATTATACATGATAATAATATAAAATAATTAAAATATAAATATATAATTTATAAAATATAAATAAACTTTAAATTATGATAGTAGTAAAATATATGTTGTATATATGATAAATAAAAAAAACAAAATATATAAAATAATATATAATTGAAATATAAATATATAATTTATAAAAAAAAAAAAAAAAAAAAAAAAAAAAACTTTAAATTATGATAGTAGTAAAATATATATAATAAATAAATAATAATAATTTAAAATAGGTATTCAATACCGATAAAAACTAGTTCGAATCGTGCATCGAATTCCTGCCAGCATAAAAAAAAAAAATAATTGAGTTAGAGAAAACAGGATATAACATAATTTTGTACCAATAATATATATAAATATATACAAAAAAAAAACAAAAAGAAATGACTTTACATAGTAGATAATATACTGCGCAAATGACAAATCTTGCAGTAATCTTACAAACATATGAATATCGTTGAGTAATATTTAACTATTGCGTATTAAGGAACGAGATTATTTACTGTCGAACGTCAGCTGTCATTAGGCACAAAAGTTGCTTACGTCAAAATCAGTTTGAAGTAAATAAATGTGATATGCATTTTGTATAAATTACAAAACATATTGTTAAGTGATATAAGAAGTAAAATAAAAAGATAAATAATACAGTACAGTACATACAATAGTATAAAAATTAAAAGATAACAAAAGAGAAAACAAAAAAAAAAACAAAAAGCAAAGGAAAAGAAATAATTACATAATTCATTAAACAAATGTTGAAATCAGTTTGTAGTAAACAAATAATAACGGATACTGTGAGTCGTGTTTTGTATAAAACATATTGCAAGGTGATATAGAAAGTAAAAGAAAAGATAATTATACAGTGCAATAATTAAAAGACAAAAACAAGGAAAAATGAAAAATATATACATACATTATTGTGAAATTGCTTAGAAACTTAAGTACTAGTGTATAATGTGAAATATTGACACAAATAATTCATCTTGAATAAATAAATTAATAAATAAAACTATTTTTTCACTTGTCTCTTCGTACGATTGGTCAAAGTTGTTTTATTGCCTTTACTGTCAGTTGCCGATGTCATCCCTAATTGCACTTGTGTAGGCCCACCTTCAGCCCCATTAGAAATGCAATTCAGTTCAGTTACAGAAGTGATTCTGTGGCGTTTACCATCAGAACCAACTACAATAACAACACCATGTTTTGTCCAACACTTTGTTAATCCAACCCTTTGTCTAGCTGCCAGGAATGCCTCATTACTGATTATGTTTTTTATTGTACACATACTTATTTTTATAAGTACTTATATTATATCAATTTGATTGTATGATAATTCTTCTTAGTCCATGGTGGTACAGAAGTTCTTACTGTAATCGCAATTCGTTCTAGATTCGATTCCCACTCGAAGGAATAATTATAATTTAATTATTTTCATTTCTCGGCTAAGGTGAACATAACATATCGCAGCGTTAAGTGACCATTCAACACTCGAATTGGAGGGAAAGTGGAACTCGGAGTATATTTAACACTACGTTCTCTCAAACTGGTGTGGGAAAAAATATGAAGCTAAAAAAAATATCTCTTTACGTTAATCAGCATTTGATCAATACCAACCGCCGATGTTAATTACATCTGTATCTCTATTTGTATTTGTATAGTAGATTTCAAAGTAATTTGGTTTTAATTATACTAACTGTATATAGAACGATTTGAATATGATATCTAGTCAGGATCCCTCATCGAGATCTAGTTGTTGTTGCTATGAGACTAAAGCTATTATAATTAATATATCGATAGGTTTGATTAAACTCATTATAAGGTACAAATTTGTTAATAATTTTAATAAATAAAATAATGAATACATTTATATTAAAAGACTATACTAATTACACAATAGTAATTAGTTTCTTTTCATTAATATTTTGTATGAACGTAATTATTTATTGAGTCTTACACAGTCTGGTCTAATAACCGTTAAATTTAATCAAAGCATAATTTTATTAGTAGCATTAAAGTATAAAAATATATGTATGTTACTTTATCAATAGTATCTAATCTAATTCCTATATTTTACAATGTAAGAAATTAGTAGAAATTAGTAGTATTTTCCATTCATTTATGAATAGACGGACATCTAATTTTTCCTTTCTCTCTTTTTTAGCAAGAGGGGACCTAGTGTTAAGACACTCCGATCTCCACTTTCCGCCGAATTCGGAGGCATTGCCAGTTTAGTGGCGGAACTTAACGCCGCGCTTTGCCTCGACACCAGAGAGAAAAAATGGAAATATTAAATAGTGGGAATCAAACCCTCAGCCAGTCGCTTTACAGTCACACTATCTGCCACTGCGCCACGACTGGCCCCAAAAATGACTGGCATCTAAATAGCCAAGAAATCTGAAATGGAATGGACTTTTTAAAAGTAAAGTAACCTATGTTTAACCTTGGATTATCAACTATACTTATGCTAAAATTCATTACAATTGGTCAAGCGGTGTAGATTTTTCTAAAATATATAAAATAATTCTAAGGTTGGGCCCAGTAATTTTTAAAACTTTCATTCTAAGTTTCATCAAATCGGACCAATAGATTAGCCGTGAAAGCGTGACAGACAAACAGACAGACTTCCGCATTTATAATATAAGTATGGATTTCTGCAACTGACTACCAGCTGTGCTGAAAAGCGCGTGAAACTGAAAAAATGTTTTTTGTAAAGAACATATTTTCTTTTCTAATAATATATTATAAATTATTGTTTATATGTTTCTATATAACAATCAAAACTTATTACAATTACAAATTTCTTATGAGTCATATCACTTAAGCATTATTTTAATCACATACTAATTTGAAACATTAATTTTGGCCTATACTAACCTGAAGATTCATTTCTGTTACTAGGATTTTAACCTTTATTTCTATGCATACAAAAACTAAAATCCAGTACCAAAAAAGATATATCGCATAACGTAAGTGCAGCTTGTTACTCAACACACGCGCCGAATTACGGCTAATGAAGAACAGTCAAGTTTTATCTAACTCGAACGTAAAGTGATATCATAATATATAATATCATAATTAAATAACGCCCCTAAAGGGGCTGCGCTAAAGCGCAGTTGCTGGTTAAACACGACGGTTATGAATTCAGCCAAGGATAAAATGTATTTTTAAAGTGCGTGACCAAAAATAAGAGAAAAAATCTCTTATTTTTGGTCACAAGAGTAATACATTGAACGCTGCCTACCCAATAACTGTATTCAATAAATTTAAAAAATATACATACATACTTTTTGCTACCTTACCTTGTCTTTTTACAAGCCATTTTAAAGTCAACACACATGAAGATATAATTTAACCTTAAATCGCATAAATATATGAAGATGCGGAAGGTATTATATATATTTCATACCTATAAAACGATCAATATATGTTTAGTGTAGATGAAAATTCATGGTTCGTTTCGTAATTCAAATCTCAATATGGTGAAATATCTAAAATATCAGAGTAGTTTTTTAATGCACTCCAATAATATAGATTAAATAAAAGTCCTTGCTGGGAATAATTTGGATAAAAAATATTTCGAAAAGTCTTTTTACTTCTAATTTATTTAATTTAATGACAGTATCATATAGGTACGATTGGAATGGACTTCAGTCCATTGGTTTCTGAGATAAGCCCCTAACTAACTTCTATATTTTTATCAATATTCCGCTACATCTAATTGAACATTAACATAGGATTTTATTATGCATTACGTATGAATTTAAAACTAAATGCACCTAGGAAAATGATCTACCTTCTCTATACGTATTCTTAATAAAAAGTTCAATATTTTTCCGTCTAATAATATTTTTATTCAGCGAAGCACTCTCATTAAGTGGAAGCTCCAGTTCTAAAAAACTAATTATATTTAAGCTCTGAACTATAAATTATATTTTTTATTGGTAATTAAAAATTATATAATTGAAAAAGTAAAATAAGCTTGCTTCTCGCTTTTTCAATAGACAATTTTAATTTCTTCTGTAGCTCTGCAATAACTTTCTCTTATAAGCAAGTTATAAAAATTTAAAATTCCGATGTTTCCTCCAATCTTATATATAAAAATGAATCGCCGAATATGTTGGTAAGCGCAAAACTCGGTGAACGGTTGGACCGATTTCGCTAATTCTTTTTTTAGAATATTCCTTGAAGTACAAGGATTGTAGTTAGGGAGAGAAAAAATTAAAAAAAAATCTGAAAAGGTCTTAAAACAACACTTTTCTATCCTCCCATACAAAATATTCGTTATAATTATTAAAAGTCAATTTGAACTTTAATACCATACCATAAAGTTTAAATGTTACTGGAGAGGTTTCGAGACGGCAAAACAATTGATAAAAAGCTGCTAAAATATCACTTTATACATAGTATACAAATGTCAATTTCGCGACTTTTGACATAGTTGTGATAGCTCAGTTGAAAGAGCGCTTGCTTTTTTATGGTTATTTTTTATTAGGGTCCATAGTTCGATCCTCACACGGATGTCTATCTTTTTTTTATTCTTTTTTGTTTATTTTTTTTTATTTTATTTTTTTTTACAAGTTTATTGGACTTTTAATTATATTTTTTGTTTATTTTATAATATTTTTATTGTAAGTATTATTTCAAAAAAAACTATTTCCCGCAAGAAATACTGAGCGGCGCTTTATTGTAACTTTTTTGTAGCGTAGGCGCTCAATCAGAAAGGATTTTTAAAAATTCATTTTTTAAGAGGGGGAAATAGTGGTTAACAGTTGGTTTAAAGAGTGTATGAAATTCCATCAGTTTTGAAGTTATAGCCATGAAATCTAATTTCTGTATATTTAATAAAAAAATATTAAATTTCTATAGAAATTGTCATCGATTGTGAAATCTCGATCTCGAAGGTGGTGAAATAAAGGTTGAAAGGTTGTATGGAAGTTCGCCATTTGCAATGTTAAAATGTGAAACTCTGTTTATAAGCGTATTATTAAAAAAAGTAAATACGCATTTCAGCCATTATGAAAATTCTACCACTAAGTTGACGAAAAAGGATTGACAAATTGTAAAAAAAAATAGTCATTTAGAAATATGAAAATATATTCACTGGTACCTGATTAGAAACCTAAACTACTCTACTAAATACTTGAGGCTGCCGTAGCGCAGTGAGACAGTGTCTGACTGTAACGCAACGGTTGTGGATTCGATTCCCTCTAGGGGGTATAATTATTTTTATATTTTCATTTCTTCGCTTTGGTACTAAAGACAAAACGCGGCGTTGTGTTCCGCTCCAAAGTCTCGATTTCGAGTGGAGACTGGAGGACGGAATTGTAAGACCCCTCTTTGCGTGATTACCTCGCTTTGCGGGAAAAACTATGAAGCGAAAATAAAAAAGGAAAAACTACTCTACTATAGTAAAATAGTGAACAATTGCGTCTATACATATATATACACAAATTTACAAAAACTAATATTGACAGGAACGTGAAAACGACATTAAAACTTGAATGTATGATTTTTTTTTCTGTTTTTATATATTTGTACACGCATATCTTATGATCTACTGGACAGATTCGAACAAAAGTTTTTATGTAGTATACTTCAAAATAAAATACCTAGCTGAACTTTAAATAATAAGGCAATGAAACCTTAACAAAAGATGTTCAGCGTGATGAACATTCCTTGACTTATAAAAATTACAGATCTGAAATATCTGGTGAAGAACGAATGTCAAATTTTCAACACACTCGGAGTCCAAATCGTATCTTGGTATGTTTTTTGTATAATACTTAGCATTCCTAATACAAAAGCAGTTTTTTAATATTCCTGAGTAAATAGTAAATTAATATAAAATTTTATCCCACGAAAACCTTCAATCGCCATGACTGGTTGTGGGTTCGATTCCCACTCGAGGAGTTTATATTTCCATTTTCTTCGCTCTGGTATCGAGGTAAAGCGCGGCGTTAAGTTCCGCCACTTAACACGCAATGCCTCCGAATTCGGCGGAAAGTGAGGTACGGAGTATCTTAATACTAGGTTCCCTCTGCCTCCCTGCTGTGTGCGGGATACAGCGTGAAGCTAAAAAAAATCTTCAATCGCTTCAAAACTTTAAATTTAAGTTATAAATATGCCTTATTCCTTCAGTCATATAATAAGACCAACTAGATACAGGATGAATGTGTGTCGGTCAAGAGTAAAATTTGTCCGATTTTTAGTTCGTAGATTAAATTATAATGTATGAGACTAACTAATAATTTGGCTTGAGCTTATAGTATAAAATGATATTATGCAGGTTATGTTTATTGAGATGTATTTATATACTTCACTTCAACTTGACCAATAAAAACTATTCAAACTTTATTCAGCTACTATTAATTTATATTCCGTTTCCTTATTTTGCATGCATTAGGCATTCAATTACATTTTTCTTAGGGATATCTGTAGCTATATTAAATCAAAGCTGTGCTATCATGTTATCCGTCATACAGCTAAGAGAGAGATAATTGTGTAGCTACAACAACGTTTGCATGAACGTAATTAGTTGATTAAATTGTTTAAAATAGCCTGAGAAATTATACCGTCATCGGACAATCGTAAAGTAGTGATCATAGCAGGCAAAGAGCCTACAGAAGAACATGAGAGAAAATGTAAAATTAAATTCCTTAAGTTGTTAAAGACATTTAGAAAACGTATAAAAATTTGAACGCAGCAGGACTCGAACCCGCGCCTCCTGAACCCTGAATTCAAGTTTTTAAACGTTTACTGAATTTCTTTTTCAATTTTCCTAAGTGTGGAATAACACTTTAAAAAAATTTAAAAGTATGTAATAAATAGCATTCTAATGTTTAAAAGTCCTAAAGTTGTTATTGGCTGGTTACTACAGCAAAGCATTTGATTCTTTAATACATGAGAAAATTTGGGCACTACTAGAACAAGGAATTGAACACAAATATATCCGGCTAATAAAAAACATCTATAGTCGTAGTACAGCAAGAATCCAATTAGAAAAGAAAAGTGCAACTTTTAAAATAGATAGAGGTGTCAGACAGGGCGACCCCCTGTCCCCAAAACTTTTCTCTGCAGTTCTACAGTCAATCTTTAGGAATCTCAATTGGGAAAAACTCGGGATTAACCAATGTTGACGGTGCAATGCTGTCACATTTAAGGTTTGCTGACGACATAGTGCTATTTGCTAAAACACCAGAACATCTAAGCAAAATGATAAAAGAGCTCGCAGTAGAAAGTGGAAAAATGGGGTTGAAACTTAATCCAGAAAAAACGAAAGCGATGACAAATGGGAATAAGTATACCATTGAATTGGAAAATATCAAAATCAACTACGTGGATGAATACATATATCTGGGACAGCTTATAACACAGCATGAACCCATGCGAAAGGAAGTAGACAGAAGAATCACAAATGGATGGAAAAGGTACTGGAGCCTACGGGAGGTTATGAAAGACAAAAATCTTCATATAAAATATAAAAGTAAATTGTTTAATACCTGTGTCCTACCCATTCTAACATATGGCTGTCAATCTTGGGCGTTAAATCAAGAAATAATCACCAAATTAGCAACATGTCAATATGCAATGGAAAGGAGTATGTTAAATAAAAAATCAGACCGATTAAAAAACTTCGTAATCAGAAATAAAATAAAAACAACGGATATAACAACTAAAATTAAAAGACTTAAATGGAAATGGGCCTCATAAGAGGTAACGATAAATGGAGCAAAATAGTCACAAGATGGTACCCCAGAGAAGGCAAAAGGAAAAGAGGCAGACCGCAGAAAAGGTGGGACGATGACATCCGACAAGTGGCAGGAGTTATGTGGAATAGGGTAACACATGAAAGGAAAAAATGGAAAATGTTAGAGGAGGCCTTTGCCGACTGGCAAACAGATCTAGGAAGAATAACAAAAAACAAAAATTAACGTTTAAATAGTTTAATAAGTTTCAATATTAGTTTATCATAAGTTAAAGTGTTGCTATTATTATAATTATAAAAGATCTGAATAAAGGCTATATTATTATTATATTATATTATTATATTATATTATTATATTATAAGTTGTTATTGGAGAGAATATGGACGTTTCAAACACATCGTTTTTATGATGATTTGGAATAGCATTGGACTTAAGAGGGAAGCGATATCATTAGCACTTATTATAATAGGATTTATTTTCTATCCGGAAGAAAAAAAATTGTATATTATAATGCATTAAAATTATTTAAAAAAATACATTTTAGTATTGATGTCAAAAATATGGCGATACGAAGTTCGCCGGGCCCTCCAATAGTCTAATACAATCCAATTCAGTCATAAGTCCAATTCCATGTTTTGCTAGTACAAACTCATGCAATGTTAGTCTTTGATATGACTATCTTTGGGAATTTGGGTTAGCTTACTTATAGAATGAGGTGCTGTGATATACAATCCGAATCACAATATTAACAATATTCTACAACTCACCTCCGCTGCTGGATAGCATCCCGTAAATATATTCGTTTTCCGAATGGCTCGCGACTACTATCAGGCCGAATATCACGTAAGTCAGTTCCCATTCATCCTTCTACCTCCTCACCCTCAAGGCCGGCAACGCATCCACAACTGCTCTAATGTTACAGATGTCCATGGGCGACTGTAACCACTTACCATTAAGTGGCCCTTCTCCCTCATTTGCCTCTTTTATTCATAAAAAATATAGCCGAGGCAGCTAATCAGCTTAAAATATTATTACACTGTCTAATAATACGGAATTATATCTCCACGCAAGCCTTCCAAAAGACCTGGTTCACGAAACAATTTAAAAGTAATCGTAATCAAGGAAGTTTTATCGATGTGTTATTTTAAGGTGACATAGTAACTATATCTTTTAATTTTGCACCATTAATAGTAGGTTGAGCCTGATAAGTTATTTTAATATGTTAATATATGAAGTGAATTAACATAACAAAATATATAAAATATTTTGCTATGCAAACTCACTTTATTACACTACACACTATATTATTGAGTTAAATTCTAAGTATATGTTTTTTTTCTATTAATAAACCATTTCATTTTGCACTTTCGCCAAATTTCTACACAAAATATTCAAAAGTGTAAAAAATAACATTGTTTTAAACCTCCCAGTAGGAAACGAAGCTACAACCAACAAACACTGTCCCACTACACCACTAAAGAGTCATTTTCACAATTATTAATATCGTTAGTTAATACCGAATTTGACGAAATATAAATAAAACAACTAATTATTTTATATAGAATAGTTACTATAGAGATTCTAATAACGAAAGTTGTAACCACCACATGGGAATTTCGTGTTAGAGTTTAAGTCGCTTTGTTCGTACAAATTATATATTTGTAATCCAGAGTTAGGATTGCTGATATATATGAATGTTGGGTGCATTAACACTTTTGAATATTAATAATGAAATGAAAATAAGTAAATACATTATTTATTTTGATATTTCAAAAAATCTTCTATAGCTTTTGTGGCCAGTCGTGGCCCAGTGGCACAAGAGTGTGACTGTAAACGACTGGTTGTGGGTTCGATTCCCACTCGAGGAGTGGAAATTATATTTCCATTTTCTTCGCTCTGGTGTCGAGGTAAAGCGCGGCGTTAAGTTCCGCCACTTAACACGCAAGCCTCCGAATTCGGCGGAAAGTGGGGAACGGAGTGTCTTAACACTAGGTTCCCTCTGCCTACCCTGCTGTGTGCGGGATATAGCGTGAAGCTATTTAATTTTTTATTTTTTTTCTATAGCTTTTAATAATAATAAGTGATTGTGAAATCTTTCGGTTGTAAATGTATACACTTATTATATATGTATATTTTTTATCTTCTCGCTGTATCCCGCACACAGCAGGGCAGGCAGAGGGAACCTAGTGTTAGGACACTCCGTTCCCTACTTTCCGCCGAATTGCACCCGGCATGAATGACTGAATGCCTCCGGCATTGCGTGTTAAGTAACTTAACGCCGCGCTTGCCTCGATACCCGAGCTAAGAAAATGGTAAAAATAATATTTCCACTCTTCGAGTGGGAATCGAACCCACACCCACTCGTTTTCATTTACACGCTTGTGCCACTGCTCCAAGACCAGCCCTATTATGATTAATAAGTACCTACATTTAAAAGTATTATGCGCCATGCTTTATGTTATATTATTTGCCCCGAGAGAGCATCGAACTTACAACCATCGCATCAACAGTCGCTGTCGCACTACGCCACGAGAGCATCTGATTACTTACATACATTATTAAATTAATACAAAACATATTTCTTTTATTCTTTATCTTTTTATTTATTTTTCATTTATTTGCCTTCACCACTACTATTAATTGCGTTAAAAGTAACACGTTTTTAAATATCCTAAAATGCCAACCGTGTAGTTTAAATTTATTCCCGCTGATTCGACACTTTCAAATCAATCGGCGATTGCACATGTCAATAATTGTAGCGGAAAAAGCTGAACAGAGATTTATGTACACTTTATATTGAAATACATTTACGTATTGACCCACAACCCAGAAGATATACGGCTATATATTTGAACAAAAACTTTCATTCAACGTAAATTTATATCCCGTGAGATGGATTTGTCACGTCATATGTCATCCCTTTGTCGGTGCCGGGCCAATACGCGTGCCTATATGTAGAACCGCTTACAGTTTGCCATACAATGAAAGTTTGTCAAAATAATTGAGTGCCCGCAAGAGATATTGCATATAAGCTCTTCTATATATAGTGGATAAAGGTCTTCTATATATGTGTAGATTACAAAAGAAAAACCATTATTTTTGTTATAATTGTTTAAATTTGTGCGTTTCTACGTTATTTATTTCGTTTCCTCCTGGCAAGACATCTATTTCATAATAATGTAATTATGAGTAGACATCGGAGACCATCGTCGCGGCGCAGTGCGAAAGCGTCTGACTGTAAAGGTGGTTCGTTATAGGTTCGATTTCCACTGTGTGGAAACATGAATGGTTATGTTTAGCTTATTTTCAACCTGCTATGAGAGAAAAAGCAAGCAAGTCCAAAAAAATCTGTTGGTGCTTATTTGCTTAACTAGTCCACAATATAATGAAAGAGTCGATAGTTGCATATATATAGAAACGAACAATGAGGTATAAAAATACAATATTAAATACACAAAAGACATTAATGTCTAAATTTTATAAGAACTTTTGTTTTCGTTACTTGAAATAAAATTGTGTTAGCTGAACTTTACTATACTATAGAAAAGAAAAATAAGTATATTTTACATATTTGAACATACATTTCACAAAAACCGTCGATTCGAACATTTTTCTGTAGCCCGTGGTCACAAGTTATTCTGCGTTTACATATTTTGAAATAGAATCACTAAAACAAAAGATCTTATTCTACCTTAACATAGTTTCATTACAAGCAATGTCTATTTTTTTAAAGAAGTTTGTTGCTTTTATATGAATACATTAAGAACTAAAAGACATTTAAAAAAAATAAGTTGCAACAAAGCGTATAAGAATTTCGACGCAGCTGGTAGTAGAACGCATGGGTCAGTAGTGATTACACCTGGACGGTATTCAGGAGGCGCGGGTTCGAATCCCGCTGTGTTTAAATTTTTATACGTTTTCTTTAAACGTCTTTACAATTTTCCTAAAGTGTGGAATAACACTTTAAATTAATAGTAAGAAGTACTTTCACCAGAGGCTTAAAATTATTTTATTAAAAAATTGAAAAAAAAAATTCAGACATAAGATTAATATTTGAATAATACAGAATTTTCAATATTTAATATACATAATGTTTTTCAATTTAGTTGCAGTTTACAGACAGCTCGTAATAAAAATATTGTGCTTTCTGTCACAAAAATATGTTTACTCTGATATATAAATTGAGGTCACCGTGTTGAGTATCTGGATGATCGCCATTGATCGTGAGTTCGATTTCCACTAAGTGGTATTATAACAATTTAGTTATTTTCATTGAACAAGAAAAAACGTGGCGTTAAGCTCCGCCACTCAACAAGACATTTTCTCGGGCGAAAAGTAAGAGCTTAGACAACAAGTAATATCTGACTATCTTGTTATGCCAGAAAAGGCGTGTAGCTAAAAAGATGGTATCTGCCAACAAAATACATATACTTAGTTATATAAATAGCCAAGTCACAATAAACGCTTAAAAACTCGTAACAAGCTTCCTCGTAACGATCAGACCCTCGTCACTCAACAGATACCTATATTTAAATGAAACTCATCAAAACAAATGAAATGATCCCTAATTCGACGGGTTTACCAGAAGTCATTAAAAGATTATATTACAAACCCGATCATTGAATCCTATTATTGCATTGTTTATACGATACTTGTTTATATTAGTAATGTACCTATTGATTTTGTCTTAGTATCGGCTATGTCTGACTGGCAGGGTGCATGGTCGTGAGATTTATCTTACATAAAGGAGCATTTCCTTTAGATATTGGTTGTACATATATAATACAGTAAACAAAAAAAATGATATTTATCACATTTTTTAAGGTGTTATTCACACATATAATGTATACAAAGAATATTTAGAAAACGTATAAAAATTTTGGAAATCTTGGAAACTCTCCATTAAGCTGTAAGGACCGTAAATGTTCTAGTATTGCTTCTACTACTGAGTAGTTTGATATAAAATGCATGATTTAGCGGTCAGAGAGCTTTGTCGGTTTCTAAGAGAAGCTCAAATTGTTATACGCTTTCCAGTAAAGATTTTTTTTTTAAATATGGTGCTAAAAATTACTTTACAATAAATTTTCATATAAGTAAAATAAATCGTACTAAAAACATTAAATATAGGATACAAGGCATTAATAATTTCACAACACTCTATTTCCACTATTGAATTAATTAATTCCAATTCGAATTGAAACGGCCTTACATAATGTTAGATTTTCTATTTTAAACTACTGGTTGCGTCTGGTTTCGTAGCGGTTTGGCAATTACGTTGATAGTGTACTGTTCGGATATTTCAGCATCCCAAAGTGATTTGGCGAGCTCATCAGGTGCAATTAACATACTGTTTTTTTATTTTTTATTTTGGTAATGCTAATGAAAAGAGTTTAACATTATTTGGACATATGTGCATCTGTAAATATTGAGGCAATTGTAGGGCAGCGTCAGCGTCGGACAGCGTCTGCCAAAACGCATAAAGTTTTGAGTTCGATTACCACACGGAAGAACGATCATAAATTAATTATTTTTATTCCCTCGCTATGACAAGACAAAGTGCTAGTTCAAGTTCCGTCACTCAAGATGTAATATCTCGTTTTTAGGCAGAAAGTGGAGAAAAGAATCTCTTGACACTAGGTTTTCTCGAACTATCCTGTAATGTGGGAAAAATCGTAAGCTTGTTCTTTTTTTTATAAGTATTATACTTATAATGGTATAACATTATTAATACATAATTAGAAAGGTTGATTTCAATTCGTGGTTCGACTAGAAAAAAGATAATGGGTTACAACCATCCTATACATTAAACTTGGAAAGTACCAACTTAATTTAGTAAAGTTATAATATATTTATTGAAAATTTATTTATCACTAGATTAACTAACTTACTTTACGAAATTTTAACAGTTTTAACCTACGTTTAGAAGCTCTTATCTTATACTTAAACTATATATGCATATTATATTAGCTTACATCTCAAGGTGGCGAGGTCCTTTGAACCATACACGAATTTACATAACAAAGATGGGCATAGCATTGCATTTGCTACGGACATGCTATCGCTTAAGATGAGGTAAATATTATAGTTTCGTGCTGTGTTTATCTTAAACTATGATTTTTTAATTAAAATTTGGGCATGATTCAAAGAGAGAATTTTAGCCTAATTTTTAGTAAATTAAACATTTAATTAAAAAAAATATTTTCACAAATCTTCCTGTACGGTCGGGAAAGTTTATGAAAAGCCTAATAATACGTTTAATTAGGAAGATTAGAAAAACTCATATGCTAACAAAAAAAATGAAATAATATTTGTTCACCATATTCAAACGAAATAACATGTTCTGAAATATATTATGTTATTTTTAAACGTTTTAATAGATATATATTTTTTAAGCTTCACGCTTTACTTCGCGTATCAAGATGAACCAAATATCAAATACTTTATTCTCCGCTTTCTGAACGAATTCAAAACATCGCGTGTTGACTGACTGAACTCCAGACCACACCTTGACCAGAGCGCAAAATGAAAAACAAACATATTATTTAATTTAATAAACATTCTACAAAGCAACTTAAATTAAATTTTCATTTTATAAGTATAACAATAGATCAAAGATCATATAAGTAAGGTAAGATGAATCATTTTGTGAACAATGTTCGCCGCGGGGAAAAGCCACATTTCATTATAACGACCGCCTTCGGACAAAGGATGCGGTGTCGTTCACGTGAAACGTCCTTTATGATGTTATTTTAATTGCCTGCATTGATAACGTAACGAAATTAATTAGACAAATTTGTGTACGGAGGAAGCTCTACAAGTGAATTATATAAATTCACGTGTACTCGTGTTAAGGGATTTATACATTTCGTTCTAAATATAGAGATTTGAAATCATTTAAAGTCGTATAAGCGTCAATCAACTTTTAAGCTACTTGTGCCCAGGAAATCAAAACAGATTACAATATTATTAATAAAGATTTTGATTTCATATAATTGTCTCAAACTGTTTCTTCGATAATAATATAAAAATAAATCAAATAAAAACAAAAAAATAAAAAATAAAAAAGCCTTTATTTGATCATTTCTGCAGTTAAACTTAAAAACTAATTACACACTTATACTAATAATATATTTTATTTTATATAATATATATATATATTTACTAAATTTAAATTCAACAAAAAAATATAAAAAGTTATTTGTTAAAAAAGTTTCTCTTTTTTTATATAATTATTTATGTTCCCAAAACTGGGTAAAGGCCTCCTCTAAATCGATAATAATATACAAATATAAAAATAAAAAACAGATTAATAGCAAGAAAGGATAGTTAAAATATGTTTAAAATGAAATTAACATATGAGACAATTGAAAAGTGGCCGACAATAAACGATCGCCGAATATCTTTTTCTCATCTAGATAATTATTATAAATTCGTCCGTGTGAAATTACATAAAAAAGTTGCCTAAGTTGCACACATTTACATCGGTTATCTACAATTGAAAGTCCCGTTAAAATATGCCCAGCTGTTCTAAGCAAGTTAATGAGTTATGTCATTTAGCATCATTCAATCGTTCATGAAAGGAGAATTTAGGCAATGTATCTCAAAACACAAATATAAATTCAGGCATATGTTTAATCTTCATAAAAATTATTTTGTCACTATTCGTAAGACTTAACACAATAATTCTACATATAAAAGAAACAAAATTAACATCTTATTTTTGAAACTAATATCAAAAGTCTAAAAACTAATAATCTTTAAATTGAAATAAAATGAATGGCGCTTCGGCTGCCGTGTTCGATAATATTTCTTATCTTCCCTATATATTCTGTAGGTAACATGACACTCGCGCACTGAAGTGCTCTCACCAGGACCGTGTTGTGATAGCTGCCCGGGCGGCACGTCAAAACCTATATTTAAAGTAATTTTTTATCGTTTTTTTTTTGCGGATTAATCGTTGAAATATTAGGCTTTTTTGTGTCAATAATATTCTTATATATTGTTTTAGAATATTTTTACGCATAGCAGAGTAAATAGGTAACAAAACATAGTGCGACGTCGAGACATGTTGTTTTCCACTCTCCGCGCGAATCAGATTATTGAATTAATTGGCAGATATTGTATTAATTGGCAGAACTAAACGCCGCGCCTTGGCTTGAATTCGCTGAGTGGGATCGAACCCACAACCATTGCTTATACAACCCAACGCTGCCACACTACGCCATGATGGTGCGCTCAAGTAGCTTGCTTCTCTACTTTCCGCCCATATGCATTCGTTATTTGACTAAGTACTGCTAGGTGGTTAGTGAATATATAATGTATATAAACAACTTTATAACACTTTAAATTTAATTTCTTTTTGTTTCACATTTTAACACATCATTTTTAATATCTTTTTCCATATAAAAATAACCTTCGTTTTTTATTACACGTATAATAATTTTCATGTGAAGGGTACGAAATTCTTCGAACACTTCCACCCACGGCATTCCTAACTGATACGTCCCTGACAAATTTTTCTTTAACAATAGCACTTTCTCTCTCGATGTCGTCCGTTCAAACAGCCTCGGTTTATTGTGTTCTCTTTTACTTAAAATATTTGTAAGTTTCCAATAGTATATTTACTGAAAGTGCCTTATACTTAATAAAGTATTTTATATGTGGACATTCGAGAAACATATGAAATTAATATAAAATGTATTCATTTTGACCCTTTAACATTTATCAACTATTTTGTTCTTCACACATTGAGAATGTTATACAATAAACAAAATATTTATATTTTTTAATTAACATTTTTCAAGTTATTCACTCACTTAGAATATATAAATTTCAGAAACCGTACAAATAAAACGTAATATATTTTTATTATTATATTACTTTTACACATTTATTTTAAATAATATGTAATAAAGATTAGATAAATGGACACACAAAGAAGAAATTTAATTTCAATTTATCTCATATTAAAATAACAGCATTTTTTTAAGAAAAGGATGTTTTAGGTTTATGTCATTTTAAATACTATTTTATGTCAAGTACAATATTTTTGTCATCATTATCCTCCATAGATTACGCTTATGACCTTTAGTACAGGTAAATAAGCTCTAAACCTATCCATCCCACCACCATTGACGTGAAAAGGAAGAAAACACTACATAATATATTACACTATCAACTGAACAGTCAAAGTTTGAGTACACCTTCATAAGACAAGAATAAATATATAATAGAAAAGGAAACAAGCTCTATAAATATACATTTAATTTGATATTTTTTAAGCGTTCTCATTCATAATTTAGGAAATATTACTTACTAGGATTTTTCTCTCTTTACAAAATAATTTAAGAAACGACAATAAAAAAATGTTCAAAATGGAAAACAACAAATTAGATAACAGTTTAGACTTTGGCTTAATATCACAACTATCCCTTCTGAATAATAATTTTATTCTAAACATATTCGTTTACTGATCGAGGCAAAACTAAAATCTAAAGGAGATACTCAACGCTTAGTATAGCTTCTTGATATAAAAATGAATCGGAGTGATATTTCACTATTAAAAGTATGTACTCGTATATAACATCTCTGATCTTTTATTTTCTTGATGGTGTGGTGATTAGGCCGCTTTTACACCGATAGTGTGTTAAAATGTATGTAATTTTTCTTTTGTATATTGGTGCAATAAAGTATTTAATAATAATAATTTTTCAACATACGGGGAACGGAGTGTCTTAACACTAGGTTCCCTCTGCATACCCTGCTGTGTGCGGGATATAGCGTGAAGCTATTTAATTTTATTTTATTTTTTTCAACATACACATAATAATAATACTTACATAATTTCTACTACGTACTACTAAAAATATCTACAACTTACTTAATTACGAAGTAGGTACTTCCTATTAGGTGCATTCACTTGCATCTGCAAATTGTAATTATCTAATACAACCCACGTTACTATCTAGGTCTCTCAAAACTATTCACCTATATATTTGTCCTGTTCTAAAGTGAAAACGGCTTGTACGAGTCTCTTGGCACAAAGCCCGTTGCGACCGCACTTTTATATTTCACTTGTTCACCGCAAAGCATTTTACTTCTCTCATTTGCTTAATGTTATGAGGAAGTAAAAATTTAATCTGACATCTACACTGTTGTATAGAATATTTCTCAGAATATTGTAACATTTTTCAAGCGTATTCTACGAAATAAAGTGGATATTGTGTTAAATTCAACTGAAACTGTTGTATATGTGACAAGTAATATAAATTATAAGAGTAACCGAGTCTTAGAAATGCGGATGACATTGCTGATATTTCAAAACATGTGATAATTACTTATTTATTAACTTTAGCTGCATCTAGCACTTAATTCACTGCATCTAGACTTGCTAGTCTGTTTTGTCTGAAAATTTATCCACGTGTCCGAATCCGATAACAATATATATACTTAGTATTATAAATAAGTTTTTAATAATTTACAATGTATGTTCGTTCGAGGATAATCTCGTAACCTTCCTTAACCGATTAAGCTGAATTTTTGCATACTTGTTTAATTTTCACAATGCATGGCTAGTTGTGTGACATTATTCTAAACCCAACATGGCAGAACACACTTTCATTCAAGGAATCCATTAAATAAAGACTAGCTATTTTTAATGGATTGCTTGCATGATGATAAAGGATATTAAATGAGAGACCGGAATACATCAAAAATAAAAAATCAGATACATGTTTTTTGCGCATGGCACGACAGTCTGATAGATCTAGTGTCGAGACACACCGTTCTCTACTTTCCGAGACTGAGACACTGTGTGAATAGCGGATCTCAACGACGTGCTCCGTTTTCTTATCGCACGAATAAAATTAACTTAAATTTAATAATTTCCTTCCCCAAGTGGAAATCGAACCTTCACCGAGTCGCATTTACAGTCAGACTCTATCCCAATGCGCCAAAATATTTACCCATAAGAAGGAGGTTCTTAGATACAAAATTTCATTTTATTTCATCAAGCCTTAGCAAGAAAAAAAATTAAAGTGTCAAATTATATAATAGTGTGATTAATTCTATGCTAAATGCCTGTTATTTTTGGCAAAAACGGAACGATACTAATATTTCAAATAACTGTAAGAATCCGCTATGTTTACTTCATTAATTTTCCTTAATACTCTCTTTATTTGCCTCATATTTCATGTTTTACTGGCGTCTCGGCCAGGTGTAAACATAATTTTTAAAACAAATCTCATAATTCATCAAGGTTAAAATAAAATTGTATTTTTTTAAGTGTGAAATTCTAAATAACATATCCTAGTTATCGGTTGCTTTCGGTTGCTTTCTTCTCTCTCCTGCCCAGCAGGGGAGAGAGGAGACGACATCAGGGCGAGGCCCTCTGGACGTGGTTTTCTTCGCCGCCTACTAATATAGGTGGGTCCCTGGATTAGGCCAATGACCTCTTATAGGTAGTGGAACTGAAGTGTTCCGGTGGAATGAATGAGAGTCAGACGGGAAGAGCTACGAGCTGTCTGAGCGGTCCGTCCAGCCGGGTGAGACCCCTGATAACTCAGGGGAGGCCCAGCTTAGACGACCAGCTACCAAGACAGCAGCTTAAGAATCTGGGGAGGAAAGGAGATATCCTAGTTATAGCACTCGGGGTGTATATAAGTACTGTAAATATTTTAAAGTGTCATTGACACAGGTATTTTTAGAAAACGTATATAAAATTAAAAGCAGCAGAATTTGAACCCACGCCTCTGTGTTCTATTCGTTGCCATATAAGCCATGTGGGCTTAACGGTCAAAGCGCTTGGATGGTTTAAAAGAGGCGCGGATTCGAATCCATTCAAATTTTTATACGCTTTCGAAACATTATTTTTTTTATATTTATATTTATATATAGTTACATGAAACAACTACTTATCACCTACATGCTTAAAACAAAAAGACAATATGACTTACAACAAAACATCATCAAAAACTACATTACATTTTGGGACTACTACATTCTGGGAAGTGTGACCTAGACAAAGCAAGTGAAGTAACAGTTTTTATAAAGCCAGCCTTGACTTATTCTAGCAAGAAATTGACTTTTGTTTAGGAAGTTGTATAGTAAGAAAACGAAAGAAAGGTTCGTTAGTACTATATGTAAGACATAGAATAAAATATAATAGATATTAAAGTACTACTTATAAATTTATTATTTATTTATATAATAATAATAGGAAAATAACATCAGACATTTCGAACGTAACAACAGGTCAGGCGCAGAGTTTAGGGTTAAGACACTCCGTATTTTGCTTTCCCTTCGAATTACTAATATTAGGTGCATATTAAATGGGGGCACCCAACGCCACGCATTATTAAAAAAACGTGTACAAATATCTATAAACAAAAAAAAAATTGAAGTGCTTGTTTTTAATATTAAAATAATCGCTTTCGTTCCGTAAAGTATCATAGTTTTTGTATGTGTGTCGGTTTCATGTAATAATTAGTAACTTAGAGGCGTGTCGTGGTGTAGTGGCACGAACGTGTGACTGTAAACTACTGGTTGTGGGTTCGAGTGGGAATCGAGGAGTGGAAATATTTCATATTTCCATTTCCTTCACTCTGCTACCAGAGGCAAATCGCGGCGTTAAGTTCCGCCAATAAACACGCAATACCTTCGAATTTGGCGAAAAGTGGGGAACGGAGTGTCTTAGCACTAGGTTACCTCTGTCTACCTTTGTGTGGGCTAAAAACAATATTTTGGCATTATTAATTACTTACCGTATATATTATACTTTTTTGGCACTAGTAGTAAGTACGTAATATAATGATTCTTCTGAGTGGGGATCAAACCCGCAATAATCGCGTTAACAATCATTACAGATTAGAGAGCTGACCCACTTCGCCACGATGGCTTCTATTTATAGAAATGTGAAATAATATTTAACATTAAGAAAAAGACGAGAATACACCTCCTAAGTTTGGAACAAAAATCCTCTTTCAAAAAGTCTTTTCGCTAAGTCCCTTTTCTCGGCCAAAGAGCTTAGCGCCGGATGAAAAGAGCTAATACGTCACGATACACAACCATTGCTATTACTGATATACGAAAAGAATTATTTTAGATATTTTTTTCTTATTTTGCCAAACTACGCTGACAAAAAGGTATCAAAGACTTTTTTTTTCAATAGTTTATAATGATCTGCCGTTTCTTTGTAGAGCTTATATTATGAAGTACCTACATATTTTACTGAATTGTATATTGTCAGTGAACTCTGTGATGGCAGATAAAATGCAATTCGCTTCGAAGAAGATGAAAATATTGAGTTTTATTTTAAGTTACAATTAATTTTCAAGAATTTATCATTTTATTTATAATTTATTATATTTATATTTATATATATATATTTATAATTTATATTTATTATGTTAAAAAATGTTTATAGACTCATTATAGCCTAAATATATCTTTAATTTACTGTGTATACAACCTTTCCGTTATTAATTAAGTAATTGACAAGCAACGCAGAATTGAAACTAGTGGGTGTAAAACTCTAATATGGCCTTTACCTTCTTCTGGAAGTGTGGGATCGCTATAAGAAGATTTTCCTAAGTACTACGATGTCATAAAATAAACTTACCCTATTTACTTAACTTATATTACTTATTATTTAAAAGAATAATAGAATTACGAAACATATAAAAAGAAACATTCTAGCTAGATCGTAAAGTTAGAACAAACAAAGTTATAAGTGACAACTTGTTGTAATTTGCTCATACACCTTATTAGTGTCATGCAACTTATGTAAGTTATCTCACTATGTATACGTTATAAACACATTATGCATCAAGCATACGTCTATAAAATTATGTTATCACAGCAAAAACAGCTTATTTAGTATCAATTCTTCCATGAAATTTAAAAGTAACATGATTATATTTTTGTAACTAGTAAATACCAAAAATCAAAAATATTAAATACTAGCGGCCCGCTCGGGGCTTCGCCGCGTGAACTACGTAACTGCTTCGTTATATTGCAACCCTCGAGGGTGGGTTTTTAAAAAATAAAGTAGTCTATGCTTAAGCTTAGATTATCAACTATTTTTATGTCAAAATTAATTGTAATCGGTCAAGCGGTTTAGATTTTTCATCCCCTATTTCAACCCTTTAGCGGTTGATTTAAAAAAAATAGGTAGCCTATTTTAGACCTAGTAACTTTTACCACTTTCATTCTAAATTTCTTCCAAATCGGACTGGTAGATTAGTGAAAGCATTACAAACAAACACACAGACTTTCGCATTTATAATATAAATATGGAAGTATGGATGATAAAAACAGAAACAAACATTTTTATAGTCAACGTGTCAAATAAATAGTCTAAAAAACAGCTCGCTAAGCTTTTTAAGGTTCAACGCATCAAAAGAGATAAACTGTGAACTAGTCGCATAAAAAATAATATCCTAAATAACTTTTTGATACGTAAGCGATTTTTTTACCATTTCACGGCCGTACAAGAGAAATTTTGTAAGTGCGAACTCGAAGATTCCAAGCATTTATCGTTAAACTGAGGCATTCATGTTATCCCATGCACAGTTCATTGAATCATCGCTATGAGAAATATTCCATTTAAAGCACGAAAATGATGAAAGCGGGTTTAATTTGCCGTGTATTCAACATTGTACTCGAGTACTCTACGATTCTGTTACAAAATGTTTCTGTGTGGCACTGCGGTAAGCTTATTTTTTATTTCATTTGTCAAGTAGTTAAAAAAAATTGTATGGTAAAGTGCGGCGTTGAGTTGCGTCTCTCAATACGTCGTCTCTCAGGTTCGATCAGAAAATGGAAAATAATGCGTGTTATTATACGGTAAAAAAAGAAGCTACTTTTTTTATAACTATTAAAAGTTATTACTACAATATTACGATAGATAATATACAAGACAATATTTATATTGTGATTTTAGTAAAAAAATGCTTACATTAATAAATAACATAACATAAACATAAAAACTCTTTATTTCACACAAATAATTTTACAGTTTTACACAAGAAGATCTTATATATAAATCATTGTATGAAAAGGCGGCCTTATCACTTACAGCGATCTCTTCCAGGCAACCTACTTATTGGAGTACAGAGCACAAGAGCGGGCAAAGTGCATTCTGAGCAAAACATAGAATACTATATAGTATTATTTTAAACCTACATATATACACCATATCATAGAATACATAAAATACACACATATAATAAATATATACATTATGCATACATACACATACATACACTTACTTAAACATAGAACATACACATACATACACTTACTTATACATAAAACATACACATACATACACATAAAGACTACATCGTAAGGTAGTAATTTGTAACTCTACTTTTAAACACATTCAAGGACTTAGAATGTCTTATGAATCGTGGTAACTTATTCCATAGCTTCGCGGCTTGGACCAGTATACGACTCACTGTGACAGCGAGTACGGCTCAATGGAATCTCAAGCATGTTGTCGTTTTGGGAGCGGAGGCTTAGCGGAAGACAGGAGTTGGAGCCGAGGAAGATGAAGCGGTTCTTAAGATACGAGGGAGAATCAGGGTGGAAGAGGATGGAATAAAGGAGAGTAAGAGCGTGAAGGCTTCGACGATCTCTAATAGAGAGCCATCGAAGCCTTGAACGATACTCACTGATGCGATCAAATTTCTTCAGCCCGAAAATGTACCTGATGACGAGATTCTGCAAGCGTTCCAGCTTTTGGAGCAATTGTTGCGATAAATCCAGGTAACAAGTGTCTGCATAGTCCAAAATAGGCAGTAACAGCGAGTGTGCTAACGATATTTTAGTTTTGACAGGTAACAGATACTTCCATCTCTTTAGCCTACCAATAGCACAATACATCTTGCGGCTCAACTCAGAAATTTGAGGAGCCCAAGAGAGTCTACTATCCACTTTGATACCTAGATTCCTCACAACATCACAATAATCCAGTATGCTGTTGTCGAATATTATAGGGGGAAGAGAGGGGAAATGCAACTTCGATAGCTGTTTAGGACTACCAAGAATACATATTTGGGACTTTTTGGGATTTACTGATAGACCGTATGACTTGCTCCAGGTGCTTATTTTTTGCAGATCGGAATTAACTAAACTAATAGCTCTTGCAATGTCACAAACATCCGTCGTTGTGTAGATTTGCAAGTCATCGGCATATAAGTGGAAGGATAAGGACAAAAATTTAGTAAGGGAATTGATGTAAATAGAAAAAAGTAGAGGGGATAGGACACCACCCTGGGGCACACCAGCATTAAGACGGCAGATAGATGATCTTTTTTCATTGAGGCAGATGTATTGCTCTCGATCGTTTAGGTATGAGAAAAACCATTCAATAGCCTCAGAGGAGACTCTAATAGATTTGAGGATAGCCAAGAGGATATCGAAATCAACAGTGTTAAAAGCGTTGGAGAAGTCTAACAGGGTAAGAATAGTAACATGTTGATTATGGATTCCAAATCTGATGTCATCGTTCACCTTATTTAATGCCGTGACAGTGCTGTGCCCAGAGCGGAAGCCAGACTGGAAGGGGGATAGAATATTATTTTTGGTCAGGAAAGATGAGAGTTGTTGATGGACTATGCGTTCTAAAACTTTGGACAGGAACGGGAGGATGGAGATTGGTCGATAGTCTGTAAAGGAAGATGGGTTAGATATTTTCGGAATAGGGATGACTATCGCCTGACACCAGGTCTTTGGAAAAGTACTCGTGGAGAGAGAGTGATTGAAAATGTGGACGAGGATAGGGAGTACAGTATCGATACTTAAAAGAATCATCTTCCGACTGACTCGATCGCTACCAATGGCATCAGATTTAATAGCTTGTAGGTGTTTTTTCACGTCTTGGTTGGAAACGGGGTTAAAAGAGAAAGGAGAAAGGCAGGGTATAGAGGGGATAGATTTGATGGTGTCATTTTTAGTGTATTGGTCTAACAAGCTAACATTCGTAAAATATTTATTAATGCCATCAAGATCAATGTAGTCACTTAAAACAGCAGTATTTCGTGAACGTCCTATACCCATTGCATCAAGAAACCTCCAAACTTTGGCGGAACTACTGTTGTCGACGGATTTGTGAATAAAATTACGCTGTGCATCTCTGCAACATTTATTACACCGATTCCGTAGTTTTTTGAACCTGTTTAAGTTATCTTCGGTAGGATTTCTTTTATATTTAGATTTGGCAGAGTTGCGTTGCGCCATAAGTTTCTTTAGGTCTTTCGTAAGCCAAGGAGCTGGAAGGTGCTTAAGTTTAATGGGACGTAAAGGAGCATGGATATCAAAAAGTTCGATTAGAAGGGAATTAAATATATCAATCTTCTCACCAGTACTCGAGGCATTTAGTACACTTTCCCAGTGTATTTGGTTCAGATCTTGCATAAAAGCTAAATTATTAAAATTTTTAAAACTTCTGCGCATAATAATAGTAGGTTTGAGTTTTGGTGGTCGAATTTTATAGCTAAGGTATACAAGATCATGATACCAAAATGCCTCGGCACATAGTTGACCAGAAGTGGCGATACGATCAAGGGAAGAAACGATCATTAAATCTAGCTGAGATGGAGTGGTGTTAGGGAAAAAGTGGGTAGCGTTAGTAGGTAAAAGATTAAGATTGGTACTATTAATTATATTCTTAAGTCGGTTAGCTCGTGAGTCATTTTTAATTATACTTGTATTAAAATCGCCCATAATTATGGTGTGATCCGCATTTGGCGTGTATCTATCTAACAGAGACTCAAAAGCATCAAAATAGTTAATATGTAGTGTCGGGCTGTAAAATACGCCAAGTAAAAGCTTTGATTTGCCGAACATCACTTCAATAAAAATATGTTCTGAAGTTTTTGAGTATAATTTAGGAGATTTATCAATAATCGAGAAAGGTATTTGGCTACGTAAGTAAATGGCAACGCCACCACCGCCCTTTCCAGTACGATCGTTACGAATAAGGTGGAATCCCGGCAATGAGTAGGAAGTTGAAGGTAAGTGAGGCTTTAGAAAAGTTTCAGAAACTAGGATTGCATGCACATTTTTAACATCAAAAGAGGCTAATAGGTCAGGATAGTGTGCAGGGATGCTTTGGGCGTTGATATGAACTACATTAAAGTGCTTGGCACAATTTGAAAAAGTCGAGTCCAAGGTAGTATTGAGTGGTGCAGAAGTGCTATAAAAACTGTTGTTAGAAGACATTGATATACATTGGTCAAATGTATCGTCCTCCGAACTGTCTATATTTAAGTCGACGTTGTTCATTTTGAGTTTAGTCACAAAGCAAGTACTAATAGTAAATTTAAATGTAATTAAATAACTTTATGTATGTAGTTATATTATATAAAGTTCAATATATAATTATAAAATATATAAATATTCACTAACAAATACAATAATAGTAATAACTATAAATATTTATAATTACCAAAAGAGAAAAAAATAAATAAATAAATAAAAATAATAATAATAATAAATAAATAAATAAATAGTAATAATAATAATATGAAAAACAATTTTAAAATAATTATTCTAGACTCATATCACATGCCCGTCAGCTTGAAAATATTTAAAATAAATACACTATATACCAAAAACAGTTACGAGCAAACAAAAACAAAATGAGCTATTTTTAAAGTAAATTATGATACTAAGAGTGAAACGAAACGTTGAACACAGAATGATAAAATATCATCTGTGACACAAACCAAAGCTAACATATCTTACAATACGACCATTGAACTAAACGTCAAATTCTGTCACTATGACAATCTGTCAAAATGTCGAATGCAGGAAGTAAACAACAATAGTTTTCTTATTAAATTCTTGAAATGGTGGGTAAAATCGAAGTAAAAGCATTATTACAAGATTGTACAGAACATTAGCACGCAATTCAATGATCATAGTGATAGAAATAGTGAATCGCTAGTAAAAGAACTAAATTTTACGTGAATGTATTTTTATTATATTAGGAAAGTGGGAAACGGAGTGTCTTAACACTAGGTTCCCTCTGCCTACCAAATCCTGGGAAAAAAAATAGGTATGGTCTAGAAAATATGATTATTATTAATTAATCGTAAACTACTAAAGATTATATAACGCAATTACATAGATATATATACCTTCCACATTTTAAAAATCTTGCATGCATATTAAAAAATTCACAAGTAAAGTGACTGCATCGAATAAAAACAATGAAAATACTCGAAATGTATTTCAATATGCGCGTAATTCGTAAAATCTTTAAAATTCCGTCCTCTCGGGCTGTATACTACATTGTTCCAGTTAAAACTTTGCAACTAGGAAACTGCCAATTCGTTCAAGTAGTCCGTGAAGCAATATCTTTACTTTTTTTTTAAAACCTTGCAGTGCTGAATTTCCATACTATTTTACTGGAAGTTCAAATTTTCGGACGATCGTTTTCTGAAATATTCGTGTTCGTAGCGTGTTTTTTTCCAAAACTACGCCAACGTGCCTGATGAATGTGTACGTTTTATTCGAATTTTGGGAATTTATTTATTCGTTCTTTATCGTCTTTATTATAGGCTGTTAGCACATCTTTATGTAATTAAAATCTAGAAATTTACGTAAAAATAAATAAAATATATTAATAAAATTTGTATTAAAACAACCCTATCTACACATATAACAAAAATGTAATTGATCTCTGGCTGTATATGTAAGATATAAGAGAATAAAAATTAATAAGACCATTTTTCAACAGAAAAACATTGTTTTGGGTTTTATAATCAAAACAATGGCTTTTTCCAGTTTCTTTTCTGTTTGTCTGCTTGCTTGTGCACGCTAATTACTTAAAAGACTTACCTGATTTAAATACAGGTTTGATAATTAAGGAAAGTTTACCAAAATATAATTATCACATTAACACTTAGTGTTTATTTTGTTTCAACTGGTTCATAAATTAAAAAGATTACAAAAATTTAAATTATACCGCGAGCGGGCTAAAAGACGGAACAGTTCTAGTCGAGTAGTTTATGCAAACTTTATGCAAAAGCCGCAAGGGGGTCACTAGTCTATTAATATAATATTATTTACTTCTACCAATTTGACTGAAAATAAAATTAGTTTTATTAAAACACTCATTCTGAAACTAACTATTGTACTCTCTCTGCTATATCTATATCTCATAAATTAGTGTTAGCGCCACTAGATATTTTTATAAGTCTTTTTCTTAAGAAACGAATAAAGTAAAGTAACACAGCAGAATTTGAATTTGCACCTCTTCAATTCATTTAACCGTTATAGTGGAACAGAGTTGAAATTCGTATACGTTACTAAACAGTATCATTCAATTTCCTAAGTGTTTGACAAGCTTAACAGTGTAAAAATGTTAATAATGAGAAATTATTTATTAGCTAAACTCAATAAAAAAACAGATACCATAAAAATAAATTAAGACTTTAACATAAATCTACTCAAAATATTTTACCCAGATCCATTGCATATTGTCAGACACGTATCAACCGCTTCAGGCGTAGTCAAGGAAAATAGGGTACACTTAATACATATTTTTTATGAATAAAGCGCTATTTAGGTCAATGTCGTCCATAATACATGTTGAATATACATAATTTCTTTCATGATTCACTCAAAGCTATCTCATTGTAAACATACACACTGAACAAATCCAAATGTACTTTAAATAAATATTTTTTTCTTGTTATCATGTGGCCATGGAGGCGCAGTCGGACAAACACTGAACGCGACGATTGTGGATTCGATTCCATTCGGGGAAACTATTTTATTGAACTTTTTTTAACTTTTTTAAATTTGTACACTCAGTCCCTCAACAAGCGAAGTTTTGGCGGAAAACGGTAAACGGTAAACGGAGTGTCTTGACACTAGGTTCTCTCTACCTTGTTATGCAGGATAAAATGCAAATATGAAAAATTTGCTTCTGGTTTACTAAAGTAATTTTGCCTAACTTACTAATTAAAGCTACTAAACCAACTAATAACCAAATCAACAGGTTTTTTGATACTCACACATCGTTTCAATTACTGATACCTCTTAAAATATAAATGAATACAGAAACAATATTTTTTATATATGGCTCGACGCTATTTCCTGTACAACTGAAATTGTAAAGAGACACCGCTTTTCATTTTTCGCCCGGATTCAAGCTTCTGCTTGTTAAGTGGTGGAATTAAACGTCGCGCTTTGTCTCACCAGAGCGGGGAAGTTAAAATAATTTAAATATAATCGTTCCCCTAGTGGATTGTCCATTGTATTTACGATCACTATTGTGCCACTGGGCTTTTATATATAACATCAACATTATGTTTTTTCTTTTGGAAAGCAAGAAAGGACCAAGTGTCAAAACACTTCGTTCTCCACTTGCCGTCGGAAATCAAGACATTGCTTGCTAAGTAGCGGAGCTCAACGCCGCGCTTTATCTTAGGTACCGGAGAAAAGAAATTAAAATAATATATAATCAATCATTCCCCCGAGCGATGTTTTTTTTAAAAAATTGTATGATTTAAAAAAACAAAAAGATATAAAATATATATTTTTATTTAAAAAAATATCAGTATAGTTTGCTACTAAAAAACTTATTCCAAATGTAATCGGTTTAACTTTAAATGCTCAGCTGAAAGCACCTGGCTGCTGGGATGGATGCGTGAATATCGTTCGTTATTTGTTCCGACGTGTTTTCATGTCAGCCAAATAAACGCAAATAGACCTATCATTTGTAACGTTCAATATGTTGCGTATGTAATTGGGTTGTTTATTGCAGAGATTTGTACAAAATATAAGTTTTACGATGTATATTTTTTTGCTTAATATTGAATAATAATAATATTTGCATGTTTTACCTACTTGGGCAAACTTAAGTCTTCTTTAGAAGAAACGAAATCCCATAACACCTGAAATAAAATATCATATTTATGTATTATTTATAGAACTATATTATTTATATTAAAATATTATTTATACAGCTTCTCGCATTTTCTGTATAGCAGGGTAGCCAGAGAGAATCTATCATCAAGACACTCTGCTCTCCACTTCCGCCTAAAGCCAAAATATTACATGTAATTGTAACAAAGCGAGAGAATTGAAAATAATATGCAATGATTCCCCGAGTGAGTTTGAGCCTACAACACAGTGGTTATAACAAAACACTATCCCATTGCGCCACAATAGCCTCTCGGTTATTTACTAAATTGTAAAGTAACTGTACAGTATCTTTTCTTTAAAATTAGCTAAAATATTCTCTATTGTCCAATTTCCGTAAATGATCCAAAGAGATGATCCAACAAGGTCTTAACAAACATAATTAGTTCGATATTATGTAACATATTTTCCTTATAAACGGTATAATATATACTCGGAAAAAAATTCAACACAAAATCTTTAAGTTTATTAAGATATCCAATTTGTATATTTATTATAAGAAAACAGGCTGCGTAGATTTTGCTGGGAGAAATATTTTATAGCTTTTCGACCCAATATTTTATCATACTCGTATTATGTAATCAGAGAATTCGCGAAACCGTTATTCTTTTATTCATATTACGAAAAGAAGATCTTTTTAGGTTAATCATTTTCGAATTTGTCTGTCTATTATTGTTTTTTACTTATTTATATACTTCAAGTATCTAATCTTTCGATTTTGTGTAATAGAATGCTAGGAATCCAGTAATATGCCACTTTCGACTAAATTTTCCGTGAGATTACGTTTCATTACCTAAGAATATGCCAAAACCATTGTGGCGCAACAGATCAAAGAAAATGTGGTATTATTTTTAATTTTTAAAGTGTTATTTATACACTTAAGATAGAAAAAACCATTTTAAAAAGACGTATATACGAGTAAATTTGAACACAGTTGAATTTGAACCCGCACCTCTTACCGTGCGAGCTCTTCGACCGCTAAGCCTTGTATTCTAACGCGCGTGGCTTACTTTCAACCGGAGAATGATTATATTTAATTATTTTTTACTTCTCCTGCGCTCTTATAAGACGAATCGTTGAATTCCACCACTCTATATACAATGTCTCTAGTTCAAACGGAAAGTGAAGAATAAAGTGCTTTATCAGTAGGTTCTCTCAGCCTATCTTTCTATAGAGGAAAATGCCTAATGTTACATTTTCATATCATAAATCTAAATAGTGCTCCGTCTTGGAATTGACGTAACGCATTACATATGTAACTATTACGTAAAGACTACAGTATAAAACACTAGTAGAGCATTTTTCATATTAAAGACACCATCTGGATATTATATTTATGGATAGATAATATTTTTAAGTATTATTATATTATAAAATTATTGAAGCACATAAAATTTAATGAGCGCAGTTCTTATAAATTTTGATAAGTGCACTATAAAACAGTACTCTGCAGGCGGTCATTTGCTACTGTCTGCTTCGGCAAGTCATAGCATTTATTGTTGAGCATTTCAACCTCCCTTTTCTTGTTTTTCTTAGAAAAATATATTTTTCTTGCTTAATGCGATATCATTTTGAATATTTTTTTTACATTTTTTTCTCATTAATTTCTTGGTAGATACTCTTTAGCATGATGTGAAGCATCACGCTTTTTCCTGCACAGGCAGAACGTCAGAAAGAGTCAAGACACTCTGATCTCTCCGTTATCGTCTGAAATTGGGACAGTGACGGACTTTATTTTAGTCATCAGAGCAGAGAAATGAAAACAATTTAAATATAACCATTCTCTCGAGTAGAAGTCGAACCTACAATGAATCGCGTTTACAGTTCGACTAACTCTGCCACCATAGTCACATTTTTTTTAACAACTGCTCCTAATTGATTAGGCTTATGACTTAATAATACTATCGAATGATACAATTTTAAAATGGAAATATTTTTTACTAATATTTTTCACCCGGAAAAAATATACAGTATATTGTATCCTACAGTTGCCACGTTCTGGTAAGCCAAGTTTCTGGTAAGTATAGGTTTACGTCATCCAACCAGCAATATTTTTTTCGCAGAAAATCTACCAATAACCTATAATATGTCAAGTATTTTTTTTAACTTTATTCAGCTTTCAAAAACACTAAGAATTTAGAGCGAATATAGAGTTAAAACACTCCGTTCTTTCTATTAAAGCATAATAGTTTTCAACATGAGAACAAAAATAAAAATAATAATTGTAAGCAAACAATTACAATTAGAGTCTGTTTTGCACGATCAATATTGCCCAAATAAGAGATCTGTGAGGGAAATTCAAATTACCTTATTATTATTTATGTTATGGAATTAACAAATTATAGAATACTTTAATTGCTACGGTATTTACTCATCATGGTTATTCACGTTTTGGTTTGAACAATATTTATTTAGCAAATTTACAAGTTCAATTAAAGCAATAAATCAATTCGGCGTTCGGGACAAAACAAAGACGTATAATTGCGTAAACGAAGGGCTTTCATTACGTATCTTCCCGGCTGAAAGGTTGATTTTTGGACCTTTGAAATTCAATTTTAATTCGACACTGCCTATTTCACCCTTTCAGTTTTGAATATCACCTTAATTGTACTCCAATTCACCATAGATTGACGATGTAGATTCTTGTTGAATTTTTAAATAAACAAATTGTATAATTTAATAACAACAGAGGCTGTCTGACTGTAAGCGCCATATTTGAGGGCTTAATCCCTTCTTCAAAACTTCTCTCTCTCTTCTCATATTTTCGTTTTTTCGCTAGGTATGTAAGACAAAGCGCGGCGTTGAGTTCCACTACATAACACGCAACGTTTCAATTTTGGACGGAAAGCGAACAACGGGAAATGTCTCGACAGAAGTTCCTCTCTGGCCACCCTGGTAAGCGGAAAAAAGCGTTAGGCTGAATAACAACCATAATTTCTTTAACACTAGTGTATAAATTTTGGTTTAATATATAAATTGTGCTTGAGCTTGTACCAAAATTTTATTGTTCTAAGTAATTACAACAAAAATAAACTACTACTAATTTTACATTGGTATTATTAGTTAGTTCAGTAATATTGTGAATTCATTTTTAACGCCTCTCTTAATAGTTTTATACTTTCTGTAAATTAGGAACACTACTTGTGGATGACCAATACATGACCATAACACTATATAAGTTATGAATGCATTACGTATCACATTATAAGACAGATAGCTATATTTTAATGAAATATTTAAATTAACATAGGGGCCAGTCGTGGCGCAGAGGCACAGACATGAGACTGTAAACGACTGCTTGTGGGTACGATTCCCACTCGAGGAGTGGAAATATTTAATATTTCTATTTTCCTTCGCTCTTGTATAAGAGGCAAAGCGCGGCGTTAAATTCCGCCACTTAACACGCAATGCCTCCGAATTCGGCGGAAAGTTGGGAACAGAGTATCTTAATACTAGGTTCCCTCTGTTTACCCTGCTGTACGCGGGATACAGCGTGAAGTTACAAAAAAAAAATAATTCTATAACTGCGGCGTATAGCCAAATATTTTCTATACGATAAAAGTATGTACCAAAAACTATCAACACAAAGTGGTTTTAGGAACCGTGTCCTATTTGAGTCCAGTACTTATATATATTATTATTTAAATAAAAGTGAGACTTCATATGCAAAACACTATATTTCTCAAGGCCACAATTATTTTACATAAACTTCTTCATACGATACATACGTGTTATTACTACATGGCTTTACACTGGACTGACTATATAAATTTAAAAAGGTGGGAATTGAATAGATGGCACTAAACGCTTACGCAGCTATGTACGTGCACTTACATAGTACGTATGCGCGTGTGTCCCTACAGTGGTTAATAATTATTTATGTTAAAAAAGACATTTAAAGAAAACGTATAAAAGTTTGAACGAAGCGGGATTCGAACCCGCGTCTCCTGAATACCGTTCAGGACCGTTACCATCCATGCGTTCTACTATCCGCTGCGACGAAATTCTTATACGCTTTATTACTACATATTAATGTTATTAGCATCTATATTCTACGAACAACCATTTGGCAAGAGAGAATGCTATTTATTAAATACTTTTAAACATTGTTAAAGTGTTTACCTAGAACACATAGAACGCATGGCTCAGTGGTGAGAGCGCCTGAACGGTATTCAGGAGGCGCGGGTTCGAATCCCGCTGCGTTCAATTTTTTATACGTTTTCTTTAAATATCTGTTTTAATTTTCCTAAGTGTGAGAGTGGAATAACACTTTAAAAATGTTTAAAAGTATTATTTATGTTATTTAATTATAATGTAAAGTTAGGATTCATAGCCTGCGGACCAAAAGATACGGCTTTTAATCATTGTACATATTAAAAAGTACTGAAAGTCCATGTTTTATTGAATAATGTATATAAACAATATATTAGATGAATAAAATAAATATGCTTCACACACTAGAACATGTTTGACATGCGTTTATATACGTTGCTACGGTAATGACTATTATAGCCATCAACGGGATCTGCTAGTCTATCTTAATGACTCAAATATTTTCCAACGAGAAATGCCAAGTCTTCATTCATATTCCATTCATTATTAATTAGTAGTTCTCGCCGACCTTTCGGTATGCCCTAACATTTCTGAGCTTTTTACTAGAAACTGTCTAACCTTCAACGCCCACTTCGTGTGCTAATCTTGTCGTTAAAATAGTTGGGCAAAGTTTATTTGATAGAAGTTAGACTATTAGCGACTATCATTGATCCATCGAGTGAACTGCTTAAAATGCCTTACGACGCACAGATATCCATGATCACAGATCAACTAATTAACCACATCTAAAAATGGTAATTTAGTCTTTTTAGTCTTTGAGATTTTTGATATATATACGAAGTAAGTGAGTATAATAAATGAAACAAGTGTATATCGAATGAATAAATAAAAAGCAATACCTACAGAAGCAAAAAATGTTTAATTTGACATTTAATTACTTATAATTTCAAATTCAACGTGGGTGGTATTTCCAAAGTCGTGGAGCCAATATTTATATTCCTATAAATTAGATTTTTGCCAAGAGGTATATATTAATTATAAAAGAGCTTTACAGTATATGATTAATTTTCATATCAAATGTTGTATACAAGATGTAAGCAGATCACTGTCGATGATTTGCATTAACCAAGTATCATTAAAAGACAATATTTTTTATTTTTATTTTTATGTTATTTTTTAGCTTCACGCTGTATCCTGCACACAGCAGGGTAGGCAGAGGGAACCTAGTGTTAAGACACTCCGTTCCCCACTTTCCGCCAAATTCGGAGGCATTACGTGTTAAGTGGCGGAACGTCACGCCGCGCTTTACCTCGACTGGCCACTAATAATTTATTACTGCTATTTTATTTAAATATATTAAATTACTAGCGGCTCGCTCGCGGTTTCGCCGCGTTAACTACATAACTATTTAGTTATATAGCAACTCTCTGGGGTGGATTTTTAAAAATAAAGTAACCTATGTTTAACCTTGATTATCAACTATATTTATGCCAAAATTAATACAATCGATCATGTTTATTTAAATTTTCATCTCCTATTTTAACTTCTTACAGGTGGATTTTTAAAAAAATAAGTAGCCTATGTTTGATTCTGGGTTTTTTATTACTTTACATTCTAAATTTCATCCAAACCAGATCAATAGATTAGCCGTGAAAGCCTAACAGATAATCAGACACACTTTCCCATTTATAATATAAGTATGGATTGTATTATTAAAACTACTTCACTTGAGGCCGTCGTAGCAACGTCGTACAAGCAGGACATAATCTGACTGTAAGCACGATGGGTTTGGTATCGGACCCCACTCGAGGGAGCGATTACATTCAAATTTTCATTTCTCGGCAGAGCCGAAGACAAAGCGAAACGTTGAGTTCCAATCAATATGCAAACAAAATACGTCTCGATTTTTGGCGGAAAGTGGAGAACGGTGTAACTTGACACTAGGTCCTTTCTGACTACACCGCAATGGGAAACAAAGCGTACGCCTGTAAAAAATCGTTATTCTTATCACCAATGGTTGTAGATTATTCTGGGGGCTCTGACCGGCTCCAACTTCGATTCACTTTATCCCTCTCTGTTTAGCGCCGCTCGTTTCCAATTTTTGAAACCTTAAGTCTTGAGGTCTATGGTAATTTCATTTAGCAGTATTATAACTACATATTAAAGTAAGCAGCTTCACGTTTTTACTTGCATAGTACCCTGCTATGCGAGTAAAAACTATTATTAAGAAACTCCAGTCTCCGCTTTCCGCTCCAAATAGAGACATTGCGTGTTGAGTATCGTAACTCAACGTAAAGTAAATATTTTAAAAATGTATGTCAATAAGAATTATTTAATTTACATATATGTACCTGGAGATAACATTCACCTTGTAAGGACTACCTACGTCTGCTTCTAATAAATTTAGGATGTCGCATGCCAGTCACTGCGAATGGTAATGAAATTAACACATATTAGGCTCGAAAAAGCTTAAATTAACTATGAAGTTACAACTAAAAGCTTAATGAACCAAAGTAACTTTTGACTTCTGACACCAGATTAACGATAAATGTCATGAAAATTAATATACAAATACCATATGAAAATTAAACAATTATTTTCGTTATTTAAATATTTTCCAAATTTGATTTGATAACAACTATGTTTTCCATTTTTCACTTATAAGACAAATAAATACATTCAATTGAGGTAAACATGGCTATATTTTGCAGAGTATAAAGTCCCCTAGTAACCGGAGAGATCACTTTGAGCGATAAGGTCTCCTTACATTTTTAATTACATCTTGTTTTCATTTTCCCGAATCAGTATTCAAACTCATGACCAACCTGAAGACTAATCACAACAACCTTACCCTGATATTTTTAATAAAAATCAGCATTACGCTTTAACCCGCATAGCGGGGTAGTCAGAGAAAGCCCAGTGTTAAGAAACTTTATTCACTAGTTCTCCCCCGAAGTAAAGAGACTGTATGTTGAGTGGCGGAACTCAACGCCGCGATTTGTTTCGGTAGTAAAATGAAGAATATAAATTAATATCATCAACAATTATCACCCCGAATGGAATTGCACCCACAACCAACGCAATTACAATCAAGCGCTATCCTACTATCGCACGACCTCATTTTTTAACAAAATCGCTTATACGTTCATTGAATTGAATAATTAAGGTAACGGTACACAATGCCATATTAAATAAACCAGCAGCTCCCTGTGTTGCACGTAGGTACGTACGCAGCTCAAAGGCGTGTTTACTCGGCGACACACATCAGACCTTTACCCCCAAAGCGATTAACCGACAAAGCCAAACCGCCTAATGAAACCATTAAAGATTACCCTGATTTATTATCTTGCTATACAAAGACCTATTATGTATTGAATACATATTTGTGTTTGACGGGAAATGACTATTTGTTATATTATTTTGGTATTATTATCATATGTTTTTATATATAAATTGTTATTTTGTAGTTTGTTAGAATAGAAAAAACCCTAAGTTCGCTATTTAAGAATGTCTGGTACTGGCCATGAACATATAAATAGTAGATTCAAATCGTTGTTAAAAAATAATTTTATATAATTAAAATGCCGACCTTCCAAAAAACGTAATGAAATAAATTAAAGCATTTAGTTCCATAAGGAGCTAAATTAAAATATTAGCGAAAAAAATTACTGGGTGGAGGTAACTAAAATTTGTGGATTTTCCGATAATTATAAATAAATGTTACGGGAAAGAAAACCTAAGTTTATAATATAAAGTTCCTACAATTTACGTTGCTAGGGGCAACCATATGCCTATCAATAAAATACCTTGACGCTTTTTCCATAGAACAGAGTAATCAGAGAGCTTAGTGTAAAGAAACTCCGTTTCCCACTTTTCCTCATAAACTGAACCATTGCGTATCAAGTGGTCGATTTCAACGTTTTGTCTCGTATACCAGAACTAAGAAATGAAAATAATTAAATTATAATACCTCTGAAAAGAAATTGAACCCACAATCAATCGCAATTACAGCGATTACGCTATCGACATCGACAAAATGAAATCTATAAACGCCCGCGTAAAATGCGAGTATTGCCTAAAATTAAGCTAACAAATCTTTGCAATATTAAACTATTACAGTATTTTACAGTATACCACCACACAGATGTACGATATAAATTCATATTTTCAATTAACATTTATTGAATCTAAAAATTTAATAACAAGCATCGTATATCTTTGTCGAATTGTATTGGTAGTTAATTTAACTTGTGCTTCGATTTACGCAACACATACAGTATATCTCATTCAATCCAACAGTGCAATCAGTTTGCCGAGCCAATACGTACAACTTTACCCATGACAGAACTAAAAACAACTAACTTTGATTTGACTCGGTACGTAACGAAAATAAATTCATAGCTTTTTTATTAATATTCACCGTGTTCTATATGTAGGTAGTATAGGTTTGGAAACTATATATTTTAATTAACTTAACATCTTTTGGTTCGCTATAGGGTCATCAGAAATAAATAATGCTGAAACACTCGTGGATAGAAGGGAGATCTCTATATAGCTACGTCGCCTGGATAATAATTTTATAATTTTTTTGTATGAACATACTTCCTAACGTTAATTGAATCCACAAACTTTGCATATACATATCTGTATTAATAAACAAAATTGAAATGTCTGTTTGTAATATTAAAATAATCACTTTTTAATAAATGCATATGTATATAAAAATGGTATAATATACAAAATAAATGTACTGAAATAATATTTTTTACAATTTTTGTTTGTCTGTCTGTTCGGGCTAATCTCTGGAACGGCTCGACTAGATATCTATAAAATCATAAATGCCCCACAGCTGCTTTCAAATTTATATGCTATTATATATGTATATGTAGCACGCTCTATTGCCGTGTAGCAGAGTATCGCAGAAAACTTAGTTTCAAAACATCTCATTTTCCACATTTCATCCGAATCTAAGAGCTTTTGTATAGATTCATGGGTCTCAATGCCAATTTTTGTAATGTTCACCAAAGCGCAGAAAGTAAAATAATTTCACGGGATCGACCCCACAACCAATTTTGATTACAGACAGATGCTCGTCTATTGAGCCACAATGCCCTTGATATCTATTTTTCATTGTCATCATATATCATTCTTAGGACGTAAGTGAGTTAGGGGAGATTTACTTGTCTTAAAACTGAGCTTTTACTGATTAGCCTACTATGCAGCAAAAAGCGTAAAGCTAAGTAGGTATGTTTTTATGTTTTTTTTATAGCTTCACGCTGTATTCGGCTCACAGTGGTGTAGGCAGAGGGAATCTAGTGTTAAGACACTCCGTTACCCACTTTCCGCCGAATTCGGAGACATTGCGTGTTAAGTGGTGGAACTTAACGCCAGGCTTTGCCTCGACACTAGAACGAAGGAAATGGAAATATTTTCACATGTAGGTATGTGTATGCTATAATTTCAATATTAAATAATTTTCGATTACAATATACTTTTATTACTAAGAAAGCACAATACAAATATTAAAAAAAAGTCATCCGGGCCATGTCTTTTGATATACTCGTATACGTAATCTATTTGTACTAGCCAGCCACTACAATTTTGACATTTTAAATGTACAAATGAAGTTTAGCCCGTCACATGGAAATTGCAGATTTTACGACTCCCCATTAAATCGTTAAAGGAAATGTAAAAAAGTTTGCTCCAAACCTCTATCAGCGAAATGTTACGTGTGGGTATTTTTAATGTTTTATTTCACTTTATATTGTTAGATGTCCTCTTTCTATCATATAAGTGTGTACAGGTGTGGTGAAAAAAAAGAACTTAAAAGATTTGTCATAGTTCTAAAAAGTAGTTAATGAAATGATTTTTATATAAACTAGCAGCTCCTCTATATGTATACTTTTCGTAAAAGTATACCTAAAGAATTTCCTTCTTATTTTGCCAATTTATATCATTATTAATTCAATACTAATACAATAGTAATACAATAATTATTTTGAACCTGAATTTCGACGTATAGCTTATAGGTTTAAGTGCTTGGACGGGTTCATATTTTTATATTGTCTAAATTAAGTTATCTTTATTTATTATTTTTTATAATAATGAAAACATCTTTGAGTACGTGGCTATGTACATTTTAAAATTAACTGAATAATCATATTTATTCCTAAATACATTTAAGACTATCTCAAACTGTAACTATATACGATAAGATGTTCAAAACTTCGAATTTTCTAAAATAAAATCTCAAATATCAAAATATACTCGAATAATACCGTTAAAAAACTTTAATTTAAAATAATAATTATAATTAATTACGATAGCAAATGAACGTACAGACAGAGCATTAACACTGTGAGCACGACAGCAAACAACGCTGATATCATTTTAATTTCACTACGTGATAACATTTACATAATGAAAACATTATACATACATATTGTAATTTATAATATAATTAAAATTTCAATAACGATGTTATAACACAAATATAATAAAATTTAACAATATTAAGTTATATTTAAACTATAAATTGACGTGTTTTGTTTCCACCCACCTATATATCTTCGTTATTGTTTAAGCGTTCTAAACAATTGAATTATACGTTAACATCCTGTTACGTCTAAATATCTATATATCATTTAATATTTGCTGTACCAGTATATTCCGTTGGGGCCAGTTGTGGCGCAAAGGCACGTAAGTGTGACTGTAAACACGACTGATTGTGGGTTCGATTCCCACTCGAGGATTGGAAATAATTAATATTTCCATTTCCTTCGCTCTGGTGTCAAAGTGCGGCGTTAAGTTCCGCCACTTAACACGCAATGTTGGCGACATTGCGTGTTAAGTCGGCGGAAAGTGGGGAACGGAGTGTCTAGACACTAGGTTCTCTTTCCTCCTGTGTGCGGGATTCAGCGTGAAGTTAAAAAAAAGTATATTTCAATCGTAAAAATTCTCAGTAAAAATTAAAAAAAAATTCTACGGAAACTTAATAACCTTTTTTGCCAAAATACTTATCACGCTTAACAACTCTTGTTAAGGTGGATTAGGTATATATTTTAGTATAGCTGGTCTTTTATAATTCTATTTTAGGTATCCCATTCGTCAAAATCAATTGTAGCCTAAATCCTACCTAAGCTTATAAGTATGGATACAACAAGAATGGTTTCACTCAAATTTGTCCAGTAGTTCCAAAGACGTACACATACAAACATTATGTTTTTACTTTTATTATAGTATAGAGATAGAAAGATAGATAGAGATAAAAAGCCATGAAGTTAATTTAATGGGAACAGATAAAGCGACTTCTCTATGCAATTTGGAGACACTGCCAGTTAAGCATTAAAAATTCTGTCTTCTTGTTTTCATTAACAAGTAAGCGATGTTCAAAATTTAATTTTAGAAAAGTTAACAGAGCTTTGTTTGTAAAGCCATCTTTCAAAGACGACTAGGAAATTGAATATAACGGACTTCGAGTGAAAATTGAAACGATGTCAAAAGTTTAAAACAAGCTCTTAAAGTAAATACCAGGTTGTGCCAATTACTCCGGTTTAATTGCGAATATTTTTAAATAGATTTCAATTTAATCCTTTTCTTTGTTTTTACTAATTGCTGTTTATTATTTATCTCTGTTTGTTTATTTAATGAGATAATTGATAGAAATCAGAGGTGCATATGAATGTGAACGTTTAAGTATCGTATCTCGTATTGTATATAGTATTTTTTAACGAATTCTTGCATACAATCTTAAAACATATCTAGCTAGGCAGAATTATTAAACTAAAATCTTAGAGGTATATTCTCAATTACGTGCTTGCTAATCACTAAATTGATAGGACAATCGAATAAGAAATTTGCACCAATGATATATTTCCTATATATACGAAGGACAAAGAGAAGAGAGAAAATTCTCAAAGTTTCAAACATATAAAATCTTCTGAATATTTTTAAATTATAACATTTAGTTTACAAAAAACATTTCACTTTAACGTTAAGCTGTTACACTAAATTCATACTTTAATACAATATTCCTAACAAAACCGCTAAGAACTACTTGAAAACAAATAGTAACGTCGACAGCTGTATCGTTTTAAAAATGTTATAAAATTTAAAATTCAGGACTACAAACGTTTGCGCTAGAAAATTCGTAAGCAAAATAGCTTTTCGTTGTTCGAAGTGTTGCAGCGGTACGTGCGGCTGAGAGGTCGTTCGCGGGAATTGAAACGGATACCGTGGATTGTTCGGTATTACGAGATTAGTTTGTGAGGGGCGACAGAATTCAAAACTACGGTGTACCGTATAGTAAACTTTTACTACAGCGAGCGTAGTATTGATTATTGTTATTGCACTGATTTGTTAGATGCATTGTAATGCTTTTTTGTTTTGTTTTTTAAGTACTCGTATATCTATTCTATTTATAAAATTACTCAGTAGATTTTTTGTCGCTCTGTCTGTCCACCTCAACAATAGGCGACAGTTAAAAGCGTCAAACAACACGAAGGAAAGTTCTTATTATATACTAACTGTAGAGTAAAGATATTTTTGTACTGACTCCGTCAAATTATATTGATTGTTCGCAAGTGAAGGTAAAGGTTCACTAAAGTTGGCAAAGTAAGGATCGGTGTCCAGTATCTGAAGACACCAGTATCACCACTCATCAGACACCGATATCGACACACATATTATTTCTCAAAATCACCCTAAAGGGTTGCAATATAAGAATAGTGTGGTCGACGCAGGCGCAGCCGCGACCAGCTCAAAGTAGTAATATTATAAAATTTTACAATATTACTACTTTGAGCTTTTACAAGAGATGTATAAAAACTTACAACCTAGTGACTATATTTTGTAGTCCTATTAGAAAAAAATACTAATTATTTTAAAGTTAGTCGGTACTTACATTGTCAACGTGATTTATACCCAACTTGCACGCTCTAAGCGCTGTAAATAAAGAACTCAATTAAACAGATTCAGTCTCTTTATCATATTTTAAGTAACTGTTTACAAAATTTACTAATTTGTACTAATTAACAACTGATTATAATGTTTTTGGTACTGTAGAAGGTCGAACAATGGTAAATTTCTAATATTTTATAACTGTTCTTTGGTATTTCTAGGAAACAACGCAAAAATTAGTTAAATTAGGTTACAAACAGTTCTGATTATACTATTAAAATTAGTGATTAAATCATAATTTATACTTAAAAAATTTGAAAACGTTTTGCATTTTGGCTAAATTAAGTTTCATTGTTGAGGTTCACGCTGTATCCCGCACACAGCGGGGTAGGCAGAGGGAACCTAGTGTTAAGACACTCCGTTCCCCACTTTCTGCCGAATTTGGAGGCTTACGTGTTAAGTGGCGGAACTTAACGCCGCGCTTTACCTCGACACCAGAGCGAAGAAAATGGAAATATAATTTCCACTCCTCGAAGGGGAACCGAACCCACAACCAGTCGTTTACAGTCACACTCTTGTGCCACTGGGCCACGACTGGTTGAGACATAAATATGTATATAAATTTGATCTACTCCCTAACAAGAAACCATTATATTTAAGAAAATTATAATTATAGTCATGTTTCGTATCTCAGGCTTGCTTTTATTGACCTGTTTACAGTTAACTTCTTGCTCATGTTTCATTGATATATGTAATATGATAAAATAATACTACGTAAAGAAAAGCATGTTATTTGTTGCTTAATAACAACAATTTATATAATTTATCTTCCAGGAAAATAGAATTGAGGATTTACTGAGTATGATATACTGAAATTGTAGGTTTACGGTAACCTAATTGACAGTTTATATTTACGTCAATATAATTCTTGGTAATCCTTTGCTTATTTATGTAATGAATTGATTATATTATATAAATAAACAATCTACTATACTTTTAGCACATTTTATAATAATTCATTTCGTTATGAATAAAATATTCGTTTACTAGAATTCAAAAGTTTTAAAAGCTAATTTTTAATGTATGTATGTATACATATTTCTGGATACTAATAACAACAATAATAAATTTTATTTTAAGCTAAATAGACTTCAAACGTTTAATAATTACTAAAAACGAATATTCAGAACACTCGTCTACCTAAAAATATTCAAGTAGTCAATTATAATGTTAACCAAATGAATATCTTGAACATGTGAGCATCAATATAGTTTCGTCCTTAAATATTCTTGTAGTGTGTACTATGTACTAGTACAGGTGCGTCCTGCAGCGCTTTGAATATGTTTACACTAGTATTAGTGCAATTGTGAGTGCTTTGAATGTTATAACTTATCCTAAAAAATAGTTTATTTAAATAAAACTTTAGGTCGTGACACGTTGTAACAATACATACTATGTATAAATAATCGTAGGAATATAAAAAAAAATATTAAATAATATAATTTAATAATAATAAAAAAATATATACAATTTTATGGAATAGTTTAAACAAATAATAAAAAAATATTTAATTAATATTTTCAGAAAAAGCAACGTTGGCTGTATGAGTTGCTGGCCGATTATAGTTTATGATTTTTAAAAATGGAATAGAAAGAGAAAGGGAGGATGGCGGGAGCGTGGCGTCGGTAAAAGTGACGCTTAGAAAATTATTGATATTAAATTGCAAATAATATAAATTGAATACAAGGAAATGGATATTTAATAAATAAATTTAACATATTAAATGCAAAGTGATCGAAATATAATAATTTTATAATAATCAAGTTTGGTAAGATGCATATTTGTTAATTATGAAGAATTGCTTGGTGAGTTCTTATTACATTAATAATATAAAAATAACAAAAGCGAATATTGAAATGAATATTTAAATAATAATAACTAAATAATATAATAGTATTAAAGGCAATAAATATTTTAAATATTAGTTCTATGAAAAAGAAAACGTATAATTTGCAGTACAAATTAATTAAAATATTTGGCGTATGGCGGCGCCATCTTAAAATAGTGTTGTATGAACACTATAGTTTACATTTTCCTAAATATTATAAATTTATAAATTAATTGAAAGTTGCGAGTGTAAATAATATTTATTAAATAAAAATAAATGATGCATTGAATAATAACATATTTTATGGCAAATATTCTCATACGAATGTGTGAAATTTAAAATAATGTAAATATGTACTACATATATAGGGGCGATGCATGTAGTACAAATAATAATAATAAGATATTAATATACAATGCGTTTGATAGCTGGGTATTTTATGGCAATAATTGGCACGATCTCATACGAATGTGTAAATCTTAAAAAAAAACAAATATAAACTACATGTACAGGGGCGATGCATGTACTGTCTCTCGACTGTCAGGGTTCGGTTATAGCTTATAGCTTACTGATAAGCGATGTCAATGACACAATCAATGTAGCTTTGCAGCACCGAGGCCGACATGTTTGGTAAAGTGATCCGCTATAGCGACGTTGGTTTGTTGTATCCTTTCTGATGCTGTCTTGCGTTGCGTAAGCGATGCTTGTACAAAGTCGGATTGTGGTATAACGTGTGACATGCGACTGTCGTGGGTTCAGGTAGCTTATAGCTTATAGCTTAACCAGTGACATTGGTCTCACAAACCATTAATGTATATCGGCTTAACAACCCAACGAATTCATTGGTCTCACAAACCATGACGTATATCGGCTTAACAACCCGACGAATTCATTGGTCTCACAAACCATTGACGTATATCGGCTTCACAACCCGACGAATCCATTGGCCTCACAAGCCAGTGGCGTATATCGGCTTAACAACCCGACGAATTATATTGGTCTCACAAACCAGTAACGTATATCGGCTTCACAACCCGACGAATTCATTGGTCTCACAAACCAGTGACGTATATCGGCTTCACAACCCGACGAATTACATTGGCCTCACAAACCAATGTACAACTAATTAAATATATATAATAAGCGTAACAAGTACCTTTGAGAAAGATCACACACAAACTTAACAAACATGACGTGACAGCTAACTAATAATTGATCGTTTGCTAAGGCATCGTAAGTATCATATACGTGAACTGTTTCGTTGTGTCTCGGAGGGTTCAATATGATCGGTCGGATCCGCCGATCGGACGGAACTCACGGCAAGTGGCGGGGCGGGGCCACACGGCCATTTTTTCTCTTAATATAGCTATCTTGCATAGTTGTAAGTGAGAGATAAATGAGACGATCCTAGGGCTTTTCCTCGGACGAGCTCTGGGTGATTGCAACGGATAGTTTGTGTTAGATACTTGCATGTCTAGAACCCTTCTGATGGCTAATTAATATATAAATGAGTCTATACCTTCTGATGGCAAACTAATAATTAAGAAGGAAAACCTTCTGATGGCTAATTTATATATAAAAGAGTCAATACCTTTCTGATGGCAACTATAATTAAAAAAGATTACCTTCTGATGGCTTATTATATGTATTTAATATATTACACGTAGAATTTCCTAACACTGTTACCTCTGAATCTCAAAAGAACTTGAGTTACTCACATACATAACAATAAAGGTCCTAACCACAAGACGTATCATGAGCCAAGGCATGATTTGATTAATATATTTTCAAACATTTCAGATCGATGAAGGGATGAGTTCAATGAAGGGGGGGATACCAGTTACAACGTCTTCTTGTTAGAACTCTTTATAGTTGTATCATAATTTATCCGAGATCTTTTAATAAATTCACAGGTGAAAGTGTTAAGAAAATCAATTTATAACATATTAAATAACCGTAATCAGTAAGTAATCGTTTTACCGAAACCCGGCAATCGAATGTCATATTTTATATTTAAGTCCAGCGTCACACAAGCATTGCTTTCACAACCCAAGAGGGCGGAGTACAGAGTACCTACATCTCCCGGAAATTCGCCTACCATCTACAATGCAACATGCAATATGTTTCATTAAAAAATACAATAAAGCTTATAAAATCTCACAGTACTTAACAAACAAAAATATTTTAAATGCAAATATTACATTTATTGTTAACATCTATTTCAGTTAGATAATTTTCAATAAGGTGCTTCTTATACTATTTTAGTAGTACACTTAGGCCAATTATACCAGCTTTAGTGACACCAAGTAATACTGGGTGGTGGGGGGTAACATATCACTTATCAATAAGACAAATCGTAGAGCGTCACAAGCTACACCAATGTCCGACGCCATACAAGTAACGCGAGACAGCGTTAGGCACGATACAACAAACTAACATCGCCATAGCGGTTAACTTAAACCAAACAGATGAGCCACTGTGATACCAATCAATATTAGACTGTGTCACCGACATCGGTTATCCGTAAGCTATAAGCTCGCCGTACCCTGACAGTCGTGAGACACTACATATAATAGCCCCTACTCACAAAATTATACATGTTTGTGTTTTTATTAATTTTACACATTCGTATAAGAACGTGCTTATGATGATCATAAAACTTGTAATATTCAAATGCATCGTATATTTTATTAACAACAAATACAATATAAATTTTCTAATAATCAGAAAAATATGAAATAAAATATCCATACAACACGTATGTTCAAAGATAGTGCGAACACTTTAACTCGCTTATACTTTTTATTATATAAACAATACTTTTTATTATATGTACCTATGTCTAGTATGTGCAGGAGTATCACAATAATAACTTATAAGTACGTAATACAACATAATATTACGAGTATAATGTATATATATCTTACTTAAGACCGCGCTCATCACCTTACCTAATTTCACTTGCTAACTTAAACCGAAATATTTGCATACTATCTCGTATCTACACTATCAAACAACTTCATAGTAGGTTTGTTCTGATAGCGACTAGAATGGTCTTACTATTAAAAGAGACGCTTACTTATCCCTGTAAGATATCCGCATTAATAAGATGTTTCTCAAAAGCATCTCAATATTTTAATAAAAAAACAATCTCAGTACAAAATTGTAAAAGCCGGGGGCGTAAATTCAATAGATTTTCGATTGTGTATGTGACTTTAGTAGTTCAATAAAAACGAAACCGTCGTCGGCTTTGTCTATAGTTATTTAATTAAAATATTTATGGGTACCTCTATTTAGAAACTAAATCTCTTTTATTATTAGCCAGCATATATTATTATACTCGCCACGTAATTAACATATTTCTTAACTCATTACTTATATTGATATGTATCCATACTTATATTATAAATGTGAAAGTCTGTGTGTTTGTCTGTCATGCTTTCACGGCTAATCTACCGGTCCGATTTAGATGAAATTTAGAATGAAAGTAGTAGAAGTTACTGGGTCTAACATAGGCTACTTATATTTTCAAAAAAATCAACCGCCAAAGGGTTGAAATAAGGGATGAAAGTTTATATAAAAAATTTCAACCACTTGACCGATTATAATTAATTTCGGCATAAATATAGCTAATAATCTAAGCTTAAACATAGGCTACTTTATTTTTCGGAAGCCTACCCGTTGTTATATAATATATGATGACCCGAGGGTTGCAATATAACGAAGCAGTTATGTAGTTCATGCGGCGAAGCCGCGAGCAGGCCGCTAGTATTACAACCAGAAAAACTTAGAGGGAGTCGTGGCGTAGCGTCTAGTGGTGGACAGTGTCCTTATCTTAAATATCTATTTTATACGTGAAAAAGCACGACGCTGAAAAAAGCAGTTACATTTTGGTGAATATTTTTCTTTACGTTTCAAGCTACTGAAATATTTACACAAAACAGACTTTTCAGAAAATAATTACATAGTGCCATAATTATTACAATTTGTTAATTTGTATTATGATGTCGCTTTAATTCTTTAAATGGTATGTAAAATTAAATTTTATAAACATAGCAATCTTAACAACATTTTTTTTTCTATAAATGAAAAAGGTCCAATACTCAATGATTGTGGGTTCGATTCCCAATTGAATAGTAGGAAGGAAATTAGTATTTAAATTATTTTCATATCTCCGTACTTAGGATAAACCTCAGCGTTGAATGCCACCACTCAAAATGCTGTGTTTCGAGCGGGAAGACCTCGATACTTAGTACTTACCTATATATACACCTCTGCGAAATTAGCCCACTCTACACAATGTAACATGCAATATATATATATAATTAAGAAGTACAATAAAACTTATGTAATATCACAACACTAGACAAAAAAAATATTTTAAATACAAATATTTAATTTAGTGCATCTGTGCCACTTGGCTTTCAACAAATGATTTCTTATTTTCTTTGTTTTCTGCGTAACATATTTCAATATTACAAGATAATCACTATAGTTATATAATATTAAAGGTAGCTAAATGAGCAGTGCTTTCATTTTGATCGTATCGTTAAGCGTTGCGGCTTTGTCGTGCAACAGCTGTGGTGGTTGAAGGGCTTATGTGAGACAGACGCTGTGCTGGCAAACATGCCTTTGTATTCCTTCGTTTACAACAAGTAAAACGTTAGCTTTCATGCTCTGAAATGCCTGTAAAGAACAGATTAGTCTAGATTTAGTTACTCCTAAAGAAGGATAGTCAGAGAAAACCTTGTGTCAAGAACTTTATTCATAAAAATGTGTAATATAACGTCGAGTTGCGGAAACCCCCCGTAATGACTGAAGAAGAAGAAGAAATGTATAATATACACATGCCGGGAAGACCTCGTGCTCAACATCGATACTCAAAGGTCAAACCGCGTCTTCCCCTACCTGTCAACTTTTCATCATTTATTCTTCTGTAATAAAATTAAAAACTTTATAAAATATCAGTACCTACTATGAAACAAATGTCGCTTTCCATATGTCTGTCCGTATGAATGCTTAGATCTTTAAAATTACGCAACGGATTTTGATGCGGTTTTTTTTAATAGAGCGAGTTATTTAAAGAGAAAGTTTATATGTATGGCGTGGCGCATGCCCATAAATAGCGAAAGAGTTATAGTTGTGTAAGTCGACGAAGACGAAATGTAAACCAATAAAATATATATTTTAAAACTAGTAAAAAAAATATTTTATGTTATAATACAGCTTTATCGCCACGCTTTATAAAGTTCCGCCACTTAATACGCCAGGCATTGGGGCAGAAAGTAGGGGACAGAGTGCTGTATTGGGGATACAGCGTAAAAATATAGCTTTCTATATCAAGAGTGTTAGTAATTAATATTTTTCATATTTCTAATATCTTTACGAGTATATTCAAAGTGCAGAAAGCATTACTTTATAATAATGTTTTAAACATACACTTATGCATAAAGTGACATATGTGTACATATTACTGGTTGTGGGTTCGATTAATAAGTGACATATACATATTTGTGTAAATGGCTGAAGCAACGAGTACTTCACCCGTCAATGGGTCGGCTAGTACAAATAATTAGAATCTTGTTTCAATGAAATGTATAATAACTGAAACCATTAAAGGGTTTTCACCGGAAAATTTTGTAACAATACTTATATTATAAAGGCTCTTCCTTTGTGTTATAATTGGACACTGTTTTGTTTCTTAGCTCTAAATTAATTGTTCATATTATTTGTTACATATTCATACTTGTTGTTAAATATTAGCGTATATTATTAATTATTTCAGACAATAAAATGTAAATCATGTTTTTAGAAATCTTATCAAAATTTTGCGTTACGGATTCGAGTCCCGCTGCGCTTCATATTTCTGTTTTTAAATGTAATGTCAACAACTTAAATTAATCATCAAATATCAATCACCATGGTGGGGTTTCGTTTGACTGAAAACGGGATTAGTTGTGAACACGGACGAATAATATTTCAATTATAGATATTTTCCTCTTTGGTACGACGTAGAGTTCCATTCAATACATCAAGTCTATCTTTCTAATAATGCCTCTCTTTAGGCGGAAATCAGAAAACGGAATAATTTGATACTAGGTTCTTTTTGTTTGCGGGAAAAAAGTGAGGCTAAAAAAAAGAAAGTTATTTATATAACTTCAAAGATTGCATACAGTATCTGTATTGACAATATAAATACTCGGGAACAACTTACGTCCTCATTTTACATCTACATTCACCACAAGCTTTGCACTTTAAACGAAAACAATAAATTTATATTGTAAATTTGCCTTTAAAATGTTTGTAAATTAAATGTAAAATTCAAATACATTAAATTTCATGACAATTTCGCCCTCAAACGCTTTATTGTGAAGAGACTATGAATCTATTATTTATTTATGTTACATTTTGTATAGACAATAGAATATAAATGATATTAACGTGGTCTGAACTGTATTTTGAATTTTTATCTTTATTTTTATGATTTTTTCAAATAATATCAAAGAAATTATACACAATATCAGCCTTCTTTATAGACATTGCGTGTTAAGTGTCGCTTTGTCCTACCAGGTTAAAAGCACTTAAATAAAAATAAAAAGCAGGTTCATGCTTTTCCTGCATAACAGAAAAATCTGAGCTCATCTAAAACTAAGAGACTCCGTTGTCTATTTTCCATACTTTGCGTACTGGATGCCAGAACTCAACGCCACCCGTTTATAATCAGAATAGGGAAATGATATTAATTGAAATATCTTCAAGTATTCAACCTATAACTAACAGTGAATAAATACAGATACAGCCCTTTGCCTGAATGGATCCAAAAAAATAAAAAAGATTTAAATAAATTATATAAAATCCCAGTAGAGATCTAATAACAATTTATAGTTAAACACTGTTTCTCTACATAAAAAGATATTCATTAAGTATTCAATTACATTTTCATTTTCACATTCCCACTTCTGGCGTGGCATGCGAAAGGAATCAATTTTTAGGACACTCCGTCCTCCTCGATTGTATACTTAAATGCAAAACATAACATTTTAAGTGGCGGAACTTTTATATACCGTATTTTGATTTTCTGATCCGAGAAATTAAAATAATTTCAATATAATGATTTCCTCAGACAAGAATCGAACCCACTTAGCCACAATAGACACTAAATGTATTATATCTAGCGATATTAAAATAATCTCAAGGTTTCATACTTTCAATATTTAGAAATCACTAACAAACAATAAGTCAATTGTTAACAAACTACTACACAGCCTCTACAAATCCGATTTGATCAAACACAAGAGTACGCCTGCAGTGTTTCAAATAAAAAGTACAGACGTTTCCCGGCTACTTTACCAGCAGTTCGACAGCTCTTTCGTTGAACACTTTAGCTAAAACAATGTTACTCTACAATTGAAGAGAACTTATGTTAAGAATAAGTATTAGAAGCTAATTTTACAGATAAATTTCAAATAATAAGTAACATATAGACAAATTAACAATTAAGTTTGTTGTTGTTGTTGTGGCCAGTCGTGGCCCAGTGGCACAAGCGTGTGACTGTAAACGATTGGTTGTGGGTTCGATTCCCACTCGAAGAGTGGAAATATTTAATATTTCCATTTTCTTCGCTCTGGTGTCGAGGTAAAGCGCGGCGTTAAGTTCCGCCACTTAATACGCAATCCTCCGAATTCGGCGGAAAGTGGGTAACGGAGTATCTTAATACTAGGTTCCCTCTGCCTACCCTGCTGTGTGCGGGATACAGCGTGAAGCTGAAAAAAAAAAACAATAAAGTTTATGCTTTTTTAGAGCTTTTTTCCTGGTAGTCAGAACGTAGTATGAAGAAACATGAATTGTGAGAGGGCTGAAACTAATTAAATTGTGAGCATATCGCTGAGTGGGATTTGAATCCACAACCAATTGTGATTCCAGTAAGTTACTTTCTCTTTTGTTACTATCAATCTATGAATTTCTGTAACCTGACAAACAAAAACATTCCTAGGTTCTATGCCGATTTCACTTTTATTCTAAAAGATTGATATATGTGCTACACAAATTAAACGTGAATTATGAGATAATTTGTCCTAGTTGTAAAACATGAAAATATCTGACATTTATCAAATTTCTTACAACAGTGATTTAAAAACTTTTTTAATATTAAACTTACGATGTTAAATATACACATCCTCTAATTTGTTCATTCAAAATGGGCGAGCAGGGTTTTTTTGTAATTTATTAAGGGATTTAAATTTTTCCTCCGGAAATATCGAATATTACTTGTATTTTTTTGTCAGCTTCAATTATTTTCTCGTATAGTAGCAGTAGTCAGAGAAAATGTAGAGAACCCTACGCTTACAACTTTCCGCCTGAAGGATCGAGGCATTACGTGTTGAGTGGTGGAACTCGGCGACTTACTTTGCCTTACTAGAGCGGAGAATTGAAAATAATATGCATTTGATAATTCCACCGCGTGAGAATAGAACCCACAATCAATCGCACGTACAATAAAACGTTATCCCACTGCGCCACGTTTGTCAAATTTTATTTTTAAAAATATTTATATGTTTTATACTACTCATGTATGAGTAGTTTTCTACATATGTAGTTTCAAATATCAATGAGTTTGTTAAGACTAAAAGAATAAAAATATATATTTGTATTCCTATATACATACTTTACATATTTCAAGAAAATGGAAGATAAATCCGCGTGCACGATTTAGAAGAATAACCGTTTGTGCTTTTTACGTTTCTCGTAAAACGGATGTCGTAATATTTTATATCGTCGTAAAAATTGACAATATGAATATTCAATAAAAAATATTTTTGTGGTTACATTTACATAGTAATAAAATGTAATAGTATAAATGTCATGTAGAAACAGTTTAAACTAACTTCGTAAGAGACGCTGACACCTGTAGTGAGGGAATTATGTAACTTAGCAACTATACGCAAGTGAAACTAGAAGTTCAAAACACTTGCTTAATTCAAAGAGCTTACAGCTACAGAGAAAATTAATGTCAAGACACTCCGTTTCCTACTTTCCATTCGATATCGTCGTCATTTCCACACGCCACACAACTGTGAAATGGCTTACCAACGGCATTCCAGGTCGATACGACATGGTCACCTTCAAAAGGCGAGCTTACCTCCACCTCAAAGACCGGGAACGTCCCTGTAGCTCATCAGGTGTTACACGGGGCCGTGGGCGACGGTATTCACCTAACACCAAGTGACCCGAACCTTGTCCTTTTTAGTGAGCCTTGTCCTTTTTATAAAAAAAAAACATTGATTGTTGAGTGGCGGAATTTAACGCGGCGTTTTGCATTCTTAACAGAGTAGAGTAGTGATAGTAATTTAAATATAATCATTCCCACGAATGGATATTGAACCTACAATCAATCGCGTTTTCAATCAGAAGCCTAGATAGCCTTTCTTAACATTAAGTACATAATATATATCATAATAATAATAATTTGCCATTCTCGTCCAAATATTAGAATATAAATCACTTATGACATTATTGAGAGGGGATAAAATATAAATTATGAAGTCCCATAACATGATCTTACTATAAAAATGGTCATCGGACCATCGGCAAACTACGTATATTATGAAAACTGTCGATTGAGACAGGGAATTTATGATGTGCTCAAGTTACATCCTAAACATGTAATTAGTTAGAATTTATGGTTTCTTGTAAGTGCCACTTGTTGTTTATTTATTGCACAATCGTAGCTGATGATATACGCAATGGTTGTGGGTTTGATTCCCAATCGAGGAGATATTAAATTATTTTAATTTTATAAATAAAAAATAGCATTAAATACGAGTGTAAGTACGAATAGTCGTGACTTCTGCTACTCTCTGCCTCTCCTGCCACCCGGGTATTTTTTGTATTTTTTTTTTTATTTTCTCTAGGACACTATTAGGACATTGTTAAGATGAGGACATTTGGCTCTATTTAATGGTTTTGGATTAAATACAAGCCGACTTTGACTTAATTGGAACGGAGTGTCTTGAATTTCTCCCTTGCAACTCCCTTGTAATACGAGAAAAGCTAATAATAAACGCTAAACTACCCCTAAGGGAACATTAACCTGATATCAGCTTTCACTAATTGAAGAGAAGTCTCGATATTTTTAAAGATTTTAAAATCTTATACAATAAACCATGGCGTAAAACTTTGCTGTAAAATTCTGTCTACGATTCCTTCCTAAACAACTATAACCACACTTGCATGAAATCAAAACAAGTGCCCACTTGTTTCGATTTTAAGTCATATATCCAACCATATATCCAAAAGGTTTACAGTGAAAAGCCAATTTCTATTGAAATACATCAATTGACAATCCAAAGGCTTAGAATTTGAAAACTTGTTAGTCCATCCTCTACAACATGTTACCAATACTGTAGTGTAATATTACAAGTAAGCTATAGAAATCCTTTGTAATACGATATCGTACTTGCATTTCGTCTGGTTGGTCAACATATAATAAAGTCTAACGAGCTATTTGCATTGTACTAAAGTTTGTTTCTGCCTCGTGTATTTATTGAGGCCGAGTCGGGTCAAGCCTTGCCTATAGTCGAACATAGCGATTATAGTGAGGTCTACCCCTTATATACAATACGTACATACATGTCTTGTTATTTGTAAGACGATAAAATAATTAAATCGTTACAGAATCTTGCCTTATGTATATTTATTAATATAAAATTCAATAAAATTCATCAATGTAAATATAATTATTATTTATAATTTAAATAATTGTAAATGACCCACGATCTTCAAAAACTAATAAAAAACTAATTTACAATATAGTCTTAAGTTACAAACTATTTGATCACTAATGCATAATATTATTCTTCTAGGTGATATTTTTTATAGTAAATAAAAAATTACCGTTCACCACTTTAATTCCGTATATATACACTGAGAGCGCGAAATTTAAGAGAACGAAAATATTTATTTTTGCTGAAAATTTCGTTGCAAGGCACACATTACTATCAGTATCAGGCAATCATTTTATTCACACTGACTTTTGTTACTGAGTTAACATAAAATATCTATAGTTCTATACAATCTAATTCCTAGTTATCCATCTTCATATTGCGAATTAGGCAGATAGATTCTAATAACAATTAAATACAATTTAAACTTTAATATCATTAAGAGATATTGCACAGGCCATTGTGAGGCAGTACCGCTTTTTAATACATAGGTACGCGATGGCTGTGGGTTCGATTCCTACTTAGAGGAATAAATAATTAATATTTTTTTCTCCGCTCTGATGACAATACAAAGCGCAGCGTTGAGTTCCGCCACTCAACACACTCTCAGATTCAGGTAGAATTGTATAGCGGAATATAACAAAATCTAATGTCGTCCAGCACTAATCTAAAGAGACTAATAGCGTGTCAAAGTTTTTTAAATTTCCGCTCGTAGATTTCGAACCCCCAACCATCGTGTGCCAATCAATTATAATTGCTACTCGGCGTCGCTGCTGTTAAATTAATTAATATTTTCACTTTGCAAAATGATACACAATTTTTGTTCACATTAATTTCTCGAGGACAACGTCGTGCGTGTAATTCAGAATACAAACGACTCGTTACGAGAAGAAAATAAAATATGGACGTAACATATTTCCTGTAGGTGCTTTAATTTTTCACGTCCTCAAGTAAGTGATGTGTATATTCTTATTAAGTGATTGTATATTTTATAGAAATCTGTTCTTGTAGTATTTATTTTCATAAATTCTATTATACGGAGTAATAAGAGAATATAACACTCCTTTCTCTATTGTACACAAATTTTAAGTATATATACACTGAGAGCTCTTAATTTAAGAGAACGAAAATATTTATTCTTGCTGAAAATTTCGTTGCAAGGCACACATTACTATCAGTATCAGGCAATCATTTTATTCACACTGACTTTTGTTACTGAGTTAACATAAAATATCTATAGTTCTATACAATCTAATTCCTAGTTATCCATCTTCATATTGCGAATTAGGCAGATAGATTCTAATAACAATTAAATACAATTTAAACTTTAATATCATTAAGAGATATTGCACAGGCCATTGTGAGGCAGTACCGCTTTTTAATACATAGGTACGCGATGGCTATGGGTTCGATTCCTACTTAGAGGAATAAATAATTAATATTTTTTTCTCCGCTCTGATGACAATACAAAGCGCAGCGTTGAGTTCCGCCACTCAACACATTCTCGGATTCAGACGGAATTGTATGGCAAAATATAACAAAATCTCATGTCGTCCAGCACTGATCTAAAGAGACTAACAACGTGTCAAAGTTTTTAAATTTCCGCTCGTAGATTTCGAACCCCCAACCATCGTGTGCCAATCAATTATAATTGCTACTCGGCGTCGCTGCTGTTAAATTAATTAATATTTTCACTTTGCAAAATGATACACAATTTTTGTTCACATTAATTTCTCGAGGACAACGTCGTGCGTGTAATTCAGAATACAAACGACTCGTTACGAGAAGAAAATAAAATATGGACGTAACATATTTCCTGTAGGTGCTTTAATTTTTCACGTCCTCAAGTAAGTGATGTGTATATTCTTATTAAGTGATTGTATACTTTATATAAATCTGTATTTGTAATATTTATCTTTATAAAACCTCTACATTATCGAGAGATAATAAGTGATATCCTTTCTTTATTTATATGTTATGTGGCAATATCTAACGTTGATTCTGGCTTCATTGGAGATAAGTAACAAATGTTTAAAGTTAAATAATAAATAAGTAATAGATCAATAATTGATGTAGCCTTTGAATACTGTAATGAACAATGTTTATGTTTTTTATCTGTTCTATTTTTCTTTTGGTTTGTGTATTTGTGCAATAAATAATTTTCTATAAGATAGAATATAGTCACAACTGCAAAATTAAATTATTAATGTCCATTATATCATTGTCCACTTACATAAACTTACAAAATTCAAAATATAGTCGAAATAATATGATTTGAATTAATCATTATACTCATCGCGGGAAAGAAAATCTTTTTCCTACATATGGCTATATGGTGGGCTAAAAATGATGAAATTTGACATGGTTAATGTTAATGTTTAGCATAAATTGGGGAATCATTCTTTTTAATAATAAATTGAACACCTATTAAATTAACAAATAAATATTAGATACAGTTTTGTAGATAAAGTTATAGCACGCACGTTTTTAAGATAACGAGTAATTTACCCGTCATTCAATATACTAGTGTATATAAATTTACATATTGGTTGTAGAGTAGGTAACGACAACATTATAGACATAACTTTATTTTTTAAAATATCTTTAATATTTCCGGTGTAGCAGCATACTCGTACATAAAGTATAGATATGTAAATAAATACACTTTATTACACACGAATATTATAGGCAAAATAAAAATTAATCGTAACGATAAGACGGTTTTATTATTAATTAAAGCGATCTCCTCCAGGCAACTTTTGTATAATGAAATTGCATTAAGTGGGTGGTGCTTTAAATAGGACATGTAGCATTGACAAATTTATATACGTATTATAAGTATAACTAAATATTTTATATAGATAATTGTATTTTACGTCAAAATATTATCCTAAATTTCAAGTAATATATTTACAAATTAAATTAAAGTATATTTGAATTACAAAATGACAATATAAAATTTTTAACAGAAAATCCTATACACGAAAATTCTTCACAAACATATCTTTATATAAACGCAAAGCTTGACTCAATATATAAATATTGCATATTGTGAAAATGAATCTAGTGTCAAGACACTCCGTTCCCCACTTTCTGCCATTGCGTGTTAAGTGGCAGAATCAACGCTTTTTTTTTGCGTACCAGAGTGAAGAAATTATTAAGGAAAATAATACCATACCCTCGAGTAGAAATCGAACTCACAATCCCGTTCACAATCAGACGGTGTGCCACGACACCCCAAATATTGATGTAGAAAAAAAGAACCGTAACTGTAGAAAAATAAATACCAAACGTTTCATATTGTGTAACAAATATTTGTTTTTTTCAAATTTTTAAACTAAATGTTAAAAATGTTTAGTTATAACTTCTAAACAAAAATTCAACTAAATATTAAATTAAACGTTGAATACTCTCAAATAAAAAACCTATATAAAGACCTTTGTTGAGGTGAATGATGCATTGTTCGCATTAAGCCTGTACTGAACGAGAGCGTTTTATAGAACAGTGGATAAAGCAATCGGTGAAATTAAATAAGAGCCCAAATATATGAAGCGTTGTGTAAAATCCTGGTATAAATAGACATATAAAGGTAGCAAGATGTTACACGATATTTTGTGTGTATAAACAAAATATGTTTCATTTTTTTTATCCATAATGGCCCAGAGAAGCTGGAGCAATAAGCAGTCAAAGGCTGAAGTACGGTAAACAGGTAAGCAATAAATATTCTTATTACTTACGTAGCTGTATAGGAATATAGTATGTAAATAGCTTTATCCCTTGCGGGGTAGTCAGAGAAAACAGAGCGCCAAACGCTACAGTCCCTGCATACTTTTATCGCCTCGGCATCAACGTCCTTATACACGTCCTCCGGAGTAACTCATACTTTTTACATGACTTTCGAGAACACGGTATCCGAGGTCTCCTCCTGCCTGTCTTACCTCTCACCTTTGCTTCACATATGACTTTCTCACCCTTTTCTCATCATTCATTCACTCGGTGTGTCCGCTTTTTTTAAAAAAAAATAACTTACCTATTATATCAATATAGAGAAACATTTAAAAACATACAATTAGCGGAAATCGAACCTTTCAAGAAATGGTCTTTGCACGACGTACTAAACCGACATACCTTGCTATTTTCTTTACAAAAATCATTTATTTAATATCATTAATATGTGAATAACACATAAAAATAGTAAAATCAAAAAATGACAGAGAAATTAATTACTATAACTGAACTTCTGACATTCTGATATTTATGAGAATACAAGCCACTCTCTGCTTGCAAGTCAACTTATTTTGTAACAATAATATTTCCTGAAAAGTAAAAATGTAATACTGTATGTTCTTCACAAAGGCACTTACTGTATTGTGGTAAATAACAACTGTGGGTTTCAGCTTATTTGTTATATCTTGCCTGTGTTTGTCAGCAAACGTGTAACAAGAAATGTAATCATAGAACAAAAAGCCCTGCAATATTATGTCTAGTCTAGAAAATACGCTTCGTATAAGTATAAACATATAGATATTAAAAAAACAGCTTTAAGTTTTCTCCACAATTTTGGGGCAGTCAGAAAGTACCTAGTGGCAAGACACTTCGTTCTCCACTTCCCGCTTGCAATCGTAAGACGTTGCATGTTTAAAGATGAATGAATGAATGACACACTTTATTTTAACATTGGAGGAATTGAAATATGTTATGAATTACTAGTATGCTTAAATCATGATAGTTTTTGATGGTCTATCTTATCATTCGTGGAAGATACAAATGGGCACTGCATTTGTTCCTTCCACGAACGGCTAAAACTTAGGATATTAGGAGAATATATTATTCACAATTATTTTTTTTTTAACTTCAGGCTTATACACATTTTTTTTTTAGATTCACGAGGGCACCTAGTGTTGAGACACTCCGTTCCCTACTTTCCGCCGACTTCGAAGGCTTTCGTGTTAAGTGGCGCAACTTAACGCCGCGCTTTACTTCGACACCAGAGCGAAGAAAATGGAATTATAATTTTCACTCCTCGAGTGGGAATCGAACCCACAACCAGTCATTTACAGTCACACGCTTGTACCACTGGGCCACGACTGGCCACAATTTTGGCCAATTATATACAATTGTGATATACAAAACCTATAAAAGTGTAGTAGTATAAAACAGTTCAAATGAAATGTAAATTGCAATAAATCTAGATTTTAAATGTTCTTTACTTTTTTATGCGTTTCGTAAAAATATTCTTCAATTACCTAAATGTGCAAATAAAACTTCAAAATGAAAAAAAAGCACTTTTGATGACTTATTGATACATTTAGGAAATTAAAGAATATTTGTATAGAACGTGTTTTTATACGCACATTTTTTATGTGAACGCAACAAGATTTGATACAGGACATGAGTCGCGGTCTTGGAAATCGTGCAAACGCTCTAACCACTAAGCCATTATACGCTTATTACAACTTATTTTAGTTATTGCCATGTTTGTAGAGGGGATTTTACAAATGTATGCTAACCAACATTTTTCTAAGAACAGTCGTTTGGCAACATTATTTACCAATTTATTTGTCACGCACTTAGGAAATTAAAAACGTAAGAAAATTTAAATTATCTTTTTTGCTAAATAATATAAGTACCTACTGTATTGCATTTATGTTGTATTATGTGTAGGTACAGCCTACAGAAGTAGGGAACCAATAGGAATAGCTAAACATTTGTAGATACCCTATACTCTGTTAATCTTAGGTAGCGGTTAATACTCGCATCGCAATAATAAGAGATTTGAAGCTGGAAAGCAACAGAGAAATATAACGAATAACAAATGATTCATAGAAATTGTTAAAGAAGGCTCGTCTACAAAATCACACAAAAGCTTTATCTACTTAATTTTTAAACTAATTACTGATTGATCTCACATTGTGGACCAGAAACATTACTAAATCCTAGACTGGGCCGACATTCTTTCATACTCTAGAAGCCATAGATTTGTAAAATTGGTAGAACTTATCATTCCGTAACAAACAAATATTCCTCATGATTACTTCAAAGTAAACAAATACTTTAAATTTACTATGGAACTGACAAGGAATAGGTTTAGAACTAACTCGTAGCACGGTAAACGTAGACGATAGAGGTGTAACAACGACATCTCTCTACAATCTACTAATACATCCCGGCCTGCAAGCGCTATCATTAGTTCATTTCCAACTTCTATACTAGAAATTAACTAATGATATAGAAGTTGGAATTAGTGAGACCTTTTCAAAGTGGGTTAGTTAGAGCAGACAGTAGAGATGAGCGATAATGCGTTTTAAAGTCTACATTTGGTCTGCACGTCCCAGGCAACGCAAGCACATCGTTCACGCGTTCACGTTTTCTAAGTTGTTCAGTAATATAAAATAATATCATATTAAGCGTATACTTTTATTTTATTTGTACAACAAAAAGTCGCGTATCGTGACGTATTAGCTCTTTTCATTCGATTCTAAGCTCCGCCATACAGGGAACTCAGTGAAAAGACTTCCTGAAAGAGGATTTTTGTTTCCCAGTTGTGTATGAATTCACGCGAATTTGCTACGATAAAGTTATTTTCTTTATTAGTATAGGTAATTGGTTAACTTCGTATAACATTTTTTTTAAATATTATGTAAAGTTTCCGTATATTATACATTTTTCAGAGCTTCCTGCTTTATTCCGCATATCAGGATAGTCAAAGAAAAGCTAGAGTTAAGACACTCCGTGCGGTGCTTGATCTTAGTTATACAGGAGAATAGTATTTACTGATCCATGAATGGAAATCGAACCCACTGCGTCTCGACGGCCTCGACAAATTATTACACAAATATTTTCACAAACTAAACTAATCTATTTATACTGAAAATACATGTATATTCTAGTTAATATCATAATAGTCTTTCGCTTGCCTATGGCAAGGGTCAAATGTAATTCTACAGACCATACGACCGTAGATGAAGAGAAGAAAAATCATTATTTAACATTTTACTACTAAACTTAATTAAATAAAAAATAAAACTAAAAGCAAGAAAAAGACATTTAAAGAAAACGTATAAAAATTTGAACGCAGCGGGATTCGAACCCGCGCCTCCTGAACACCGTTCAGGCGCTGAACCACTGAGCCATGCGTTCGCGCGAATCCCGCTGCGTTCAAATTTTTTTATACGTTTTCTTTAAATGTCTTTTTCAATTTTTCTAAGTGTGGAATAACACTTTAAAAATGTTTAAAACTAAAAGCAAGAAATTAATCATTTAAAATATTTGAATATTTAATTTACCTTTTTGCATAATTTATCTTTTATTAATAACCAAATTTTAATTGAATAAGATATTCTCAAAATTCTTTCATTATCATATTTAAAACTAAACTTTGATTGAATTTAATATCTTTTGTTTGAGTTCCATTGTTTGAATGAAAGGTTAAAGATCGCTATTCATGTAAATGCTACTTTAAACGTAAGGTTTCCTAAACTCTATTCAATGACAACTTTACACGTGTTCATCAGATATCTTGTCTATCGATTTTCTTCAGAAGAATTTTAAATAAAATATGTAAATTTTTTTTTAGCTTCACGCTGTATCCCGCATACAGCAGGGTAGGCAGAGCGAGCATAGTGTTAAGACACTTCGTTCCTCACTTTCCGCCGAATTGGGAGGCGTTGCGTGTTAATTGGCCGAACTTAACGCCGCGCTTTGCCTCTTATACCAGAGCGAAGGAAATCGAAATATTAAATATTTCCGCTCCTCGAGTGGAAATCGAACCCACAACCAGTCGTTTTTACAGTCACACGTTCGTGCCACTGCGCCGACTGGCCCCATTATTCTCTCTTCTCATATACAATTTCAAAATTAAAAAATTTAAAGACACGTTTTATGAGATATTCCATCACGTTCACAAAGGAGAAAATCATATATCAGGACAAAGGGAAATCTTTCTAATAGGCACGTAAGTCTTTTACCTTAGAGAGTCAACATATACGTGACTGGGTCGCTTGTGCTGCCAAATGGATGGTATTATTTGTTTGCGTCTAGCATCTGACCGACTGACCTTTAAGAAAAACTTGTACTGTTTCATTAATCCAGTGAAATGATTAGACACTACAATTAGCTTGATATTGTGTTGGGTTAGTTTAAGTTATAATATAAGCCTGTATTTTGGGGGTTAAGTAGTATGAATCAGTCTGTTATCTTCGTTTTATTAGCTTTATGCTTTTTCCCCCATAGTAGAGTAAACAGAGAGAAAGACATGATTGTGCTATTCTTAGGTACCTGAGTGGAAAATGAAATATTTTTTTATATAACCACTCCCTCGAGTAAGACTCTAACCCACAACTAGTCTCGTTTACTGTCAGTATGCAGTCCCACTGCGCCACAACGGCCTTCCAGTGAAAATTCATATGAATGTATATAAAAAAAGTCAAAAACTAGTATACAAAATTGAAATATTTTGTATATACTTCGTGTGTCAGCACAACGGTAAATTTATAGCTTCCTCATAGCATTAAGAAAATGATCGTGAGAGGAGAAATAAAATTCTTTGTGATAAACGGGTGAGATATAAAAGCGGTCGCACTTTGTACAGAGTTTCGTTCAAACCGTTTTCACTTACAATTTACCCGCTAGCTGACGACAGAAATCGTAATCCTAATCCTAGTGTGTTATAAATATAAGCTTTAGTGTATACTTTTTTGTATGTATTATTGTGTATACAACAAATAAGTTCTGTTATTTATTATATCTTTATGTATTATTGGAGGATATTGTATCACAGTGGGACAGCGTTTGACTGTAAACGCGATTGGTTACGGGTTCTATTCTTACGTAGTACGAAAATTACTATATTTAAATTAGTTTCATTTCTCCGTTTTAGTAATCATGCGGCGTTAAATTCTGCAACTTAACCTCAATCTCTCTGCTATGCTGGAAAAAAGTTGAAACAGGTTATTTGTTATTTTTAAAAGCGATCGAATTGACGTATCAGTTCATTCTTTATTTTAATTAACGAAATATAATATTAATTAACTATTTCAGTATCTAAATACTAAATTTATTTAAATTATTGGCTCTGAATAGTTAATTAATAAATTATTTAAGGTGAATCTTGCGCATATATACCATACGATAAGACATCGTGACGCCTTCGGCGATACTGTTTTTCTTCAGTTTGCTTACAAATAGATGCGTGAAAATTTAAAAATATAATATAAATATGCTAAACATATCAAGATAAAACGCAGTAGAATTCCACCGTCCTGCATATACAATAGTCTCTCCAATTCGAGTGGAAAGCAGAGAACGGGGTACTTGAGTTTAGGTAAAGTTTTGTCTACCCTGCTATATGAATAAAAAGCAAAATTAAAAATTTTGAAAAAACCCACGACGGTTTAATTGTAATTGAAAAAGGATAAAATAACTGTAAATCCCCCGCCTAAAAGAATATATGTAACGAGATGATGGGGACGACTCCGTCGGGGGCTGTCATTACTTTAAGTTTGCACAAACCTTCTCATAGGTTTTCTTGCTGTTAAAACAGGTTCCCAAAAAATTAAAATATTAATATGAATTTACAGTTTTGATAACTGGTAATTTAAAAACTTTAAAACGAAATCTATACTGTTAGCTACTATATTTATAAAATAGGGATTGCGACTGGCAGCCCCCGACGGAGTCGTCCCCATCATCTCGTTACATATATTCTTTTAGGCGGGGGATTTACAGTTATTTTATCCTTTTTCTATTACAATTAAACCGTCGTGGGTTTTTTCAAAATTTTTAATTTTGCTTTTTATTTTAATTGCATTTGGCCAGTCGTGGCCCAGTGGCACAAGAGTGTGACTGTAAACGACTGGTTGTGGGTTCGATTCCCACTCGAGGAGTGGAAATTATATTTCCATTTTCTTCGCTCTGGTGTCGAGGTAAAGCACGGCGTTAAGTTCCGCCACTTAACACGCAAGCCTCCGAATTCGGCGGAAAGTGGGGAACGGAGTGTCTTAACAATAGGTTCCCTCTGCCTACCCTGCTGTGTGCGGGACATAGCGTGAAGCTAAAGTGAAGTTTTTATTTTAAACTTTTTAAAGTGAATATATACACATTATATATTATTACATAATATCGAAATACTTTATATTAATCTTCATGCAAATCCAAAAGAAATTATAAACCCAATGCTTTCTGGTTATCAAATGCTTATTGCAGCGCCTGGCAGATTGTCACCGTAACATTTCCACGAAACTTAAGTCTAACCAAATCAGTGAAAATCACAAAACCCACTAGTAGTTTTGATTTTGAACAAACTAATTTATACTGGAGCGCCCCGTGATATATAGGAGATATGGCATATAAAAACTCGCAACAATTAAACCAGAACCTATCACAGAAAACTGCGTCTAAATAGGTTTCACACAAAAAATAAAAGCAAATGCTTACTGCAGCGCCCCCTGGTGAGGTTTCACCATGACACATATACGAGAACACGCACTAATTAAGCCTAATCCTATCTTTGATAACTGCATCCAAATTTGACTTGTAGTTTTAGCTTTGCATAATTAAATGTTTAATGCAGCACCCCCTGGCGTGTTCATAACGTAAAAAAAAACCTAAAAACTTACACCAAGTAAAGGTAACTCTAATACTAAAAACTCTGCGCAATCGGACTAGTAGTTGTAGCTTTGCATTAAATATTACAAACAAATGTTTACTGCAGCGCCCCCTGGTGAGTTAACACGATAAAACATATCCAAGAACATGCACTAATTAAACTTGAACTTATCATTGACACTGCATCCAAATCAAATTCGTCATTTTATCTTTGCACAAACAATATTTTACTGCAGCGCCCTCTGGTGACTTGTCACTGTAATATAAATTTAAAAACATGCTATAAGCAAAGCGGAATCTAATACTGAAAACTCTTTCCAATCGTACTAGTCGTTTTGGTTTTACTCAAAAAAATAGAAGCAGCTACTTGCTGCAGCGCCCCCTAGAGAGTTGACACATACATGAAAATATGCACTAAGTAAACATACATGACACATATATGAAAATATGCACTAAGTAAACTTGAATCTATCATTGAAAACTACATTCAAATCGGACTCGTAGTTTTAGTTTCGCACAAACAAGTGTACTTACTGCAGCGCCCCCTAGTGAGTGGTCACCGTAACGCATATATGAAAAGAAACACCAATTAAACCTGAACCTATCGTTGGAAGTTTCATCTAAATCGGACTAGTAGTTTTTGCTCTGCATAAACAAATGTTTACTGCAGCGCCCCCTGGTGAATTTTCATCGTAACAAAAAAACAAAAATCTTAAAATATGCACAAAGCAAAGCTGAATCTAGTTCTGAAAACTCTAGCCAATCGGATAAGTAATTTCGGTTTTAGACAAATAAATACAAGAAAATTTTTGGTTTTACACAAAAAAATACAAACAAATGCTTACTACAGCGCCCCCTGATGAGTGGTCACTATAACATGTATATGAAAAGACGCACCAATTAAGCCTGAACCTACCCTTAAAAGTTACATCGAAATTAGACTAGTAGTTTTTGATTTGCATAAACAAATGTTTACTGCTGCGCCCCCTGGTGAGTTTTCCCCGTAACAAAAAAAGAAAAATCTTAAAATATGCATCAAGCAAAGATGAATCTTTTTATGAAAACTCTTTTCAATCGGAGCAGTTGTTTCGGTTTTAGACAAATAAATACAAAAAAAGTACAAACAAATGCTTACTGCAGCGCCCCCTGGTGGTTTGACACGATAAAACATATCCAAGAACATCCACCAATTAAACCTGAATCTACCACTGAAAATCTATTGAAATCAGGCTATTATTTTTTGAGATAATTGAAAACATTCGTTTTCACGTAAAATGCTCCTGCAGCGCCCCCTGGTGAGTTAAGGCAATAAGACATACATAAGAACATACGCCAATTGAACCTTAACCTATCATAGAAAACCGTATCAAAATCGGACTTATAGTTTTGGAAATAATTGACATAGTAATTTGCACAAACACACAAACAAACAAACAAACAAACAAACAAACAACCTCTCACCCCAAACACATATACAGTCGCCGTTCCGTCGCGGGTAAAACAAGTTGACCAACATTATCTTCCTTAAGTGATTTATCGAATAATTAAATATAGTGAAAAGCCAAAGATAAGCCTAAGAAGGGCATAACAATTTTATTATTTATGTAATTTTCTTCATATACTTGCCCTACGTCGAAAATTCTAGTTTATGAACAGTCCTTTCCCCTTCCCTTTCCAAGTCTATATAATATGTTATTAAATATGTACCGTTGTGTGTTGTATGTTATAACATCGATATACCAAAATAGAACAACAAGCTATACGGTGAAAATGATTAATATAAGGAAGTTATTTAAATGAAAATTATTAATTAAACTATTAAGCATGTATTTTAACAACTGCAAGCTTGTTTCTTCATAGCAGGATAACAAAAAGAATCTAGTGCGAAGTCACTCTGTTTTTCGCTTTTCGCCGAAATTTAAAATATTCTGCTAATTTAAACAGTGGTGGGAGTCAACGCTGCGTTTTGGTTTAGCAGAACAGATCATTGAAAAAACATATATTTTTAAAAAAATTATAGGGCTTTCTATGGCCATTTGCTATGTTATCTACGATCGCTTCTTTTTACCCGCGACGGAACGGCGACTGTATATGTGTTTGGGGTGAGAGGTTGTTTGTTTGTTTGTTTGTTTGTTTGTTTGTTTGTTTGTTTGTTTGTTTGTGTGTTTGTTTGTTTGTTTGTTTGTTTGTTTGTTTGTTTGTTTGTTTGTTTGTGTGTTTGTGCAAATTACTATGTCAATTATTTCCAAAACTATAAGTCCGATTTTGATACGGTTTTCTATGATAGGTTAAGGTTCAATTGGCGTATGTTCTTATGTATGTCTTATTGCCTTAACTCACCAGGGGGCGCTGCAGTAAGCATTTTACGTGAAAACGAATGTTTTCAATTATCTCAAAAAATAATAGTCTGATTTCAATAGATTTTCAGTGATAGATTCAGGTTTAATTGGTGGATGTTCTTGGATATGTTTTATCGTGTCAAACCACCAGGGGGCGCTGCAGTAAGCATTTGTTTGTACTTTTTTTATATTTATTTGTCTAAAACCGAAACTACTAATCCGATTGAAAAGAGTTTTCAGAAAAAGATTCAGCTTTGCTTGGTGCATATTTTAAGATTTTTCTTTTTTGTTACGGGGAAAACTCACCAGGGGGCGCTACACTAAACATTTGTTTATGCAGAGAAAAAACTACTAGTCCAATTTAGATGAAACTTTCAAGGATGGCTTCAGGCTTAATTGGTGCGTCTTTTCATATATATGTTATAGTGACCACTCATCAGGGGGCGCCGTAGTAAGCATTTGTTTTTATTTTTTTGTGTAAAACCAAAAATTTTCTTGTATTTATTTGTCTAAAACCGAAATTACTTATCCGATTGGCTAGAGTTTTCAGAAATAGATTTAGCTTTGCTTTGTGCATATTTTAAGATTTTTGTTTTTTCGTTACGGTGAAAATTCACCAGGGGGCGCTGCAGTAAACATTTGTTTATGCAGACCAAAAACTACTAGTCCGATTTAGATGAAACTTCCAACGATAGGTTCAGGTTTAATTGGTGCATATATGAAAACATGCGTTACGGTGACCACTCACCAGGGGGCGCTGCAGTAAGTACACTTGTTTGTGCGAAACTAAAACTACGAGTCCGATTTGAATGCAGTTTTCAATGATAGATTCAAGTTTACTTAGTGCATATTTTCATATATGTGTCATGTATGTTTACTTAGTGCATATTTTCATGTATGTGTCAACTCTCTAGGGGGCGCTGTAGTAAGTAGCTGCTTCTATTTTTTTGTGTAAAACCAAAACGACTAGTACGATTGGAAAGAGTTTTCAGTATTAGATTCCGCTTTGCTTATAGCATGTTTTTAAATTTATATTACAGTGACAAGTCACCAGGGGGCGCTGCAGTAAAATATTGTTTGTGCAAAGATAAAATGACGAATTTGATTTGGATGCAGTGTCAATGATAAGTCCAATTTGGATGCAGTTATCAAAGATAGGATCAGGCTTAATTAGTGCGTGTTCTCGTATATGTGTCATGGTGACACCTCACCAGGGGGCGCTGCAGTAAGCATTTGCTTTTATTTTTTGTGTGAAACCTATTTAGATGCGGTTTTCTGTGATAGGTGCTGGTTTAATTGCTGCGTGTTTTTAATCTGCCATATCAAGAACTACCACGGGGCGCTCCAGTATAAATTAGTTTGTTCAAAATCAAAACTACTACTGGGTTTTGTGATTTTCACTGATTTGGTTAGACTTAAGTTTCGTGGAAATGTTACGGTGACAATCTGCTAGGCGCTGCAATAAGCATTTGATAACCAGAAAGCATTGGGTTTATAATTTCTTTTGGATTTGCATGAAGATTAATATAAAGTATTTCGATATTATGTAATAATATATAATGTGTATCTATTCACTTTAAAAAGTTTAAAATAAAAAGCAAAATTAAAAATTTTGAAAAAACCCACGACGGTTTAATTGTAATTGAAAAAGGATAAAATAACTGTAAATCCCCCGCCTAAAAGAATATATGTAACGAGATGATGGGGACGACTTCGTCGGGGGCTGCCAGTTGCAATCCCTATTTTAAATATAGTAGCTAACAGTATAGATTTCGTTTTAAAGTTTTTAAAATACCAGTTATCAAAACTGTAAATTCATATTAATATTTTAATTTTTTGGGAACCTGTTTTAACAGCAAGAAAACCTATGAGAAGGTTTGTGCAAACTTAAAGTAATGACAGCCCCGACGGAGTCGTCCCTATCATCTCGTTACATATATTCTTTTAGGCGGTGGATTTACAGTTATTTTATCCTTTTTCAATTACAATTAAACCGTCGTGGGTTTTTTCAAAATTTTTAATTTTGCTTTTTATTAGTTTATTAAACAGTATGTTCACTTTTCCTTTAGCTAAATGTTTTAATATTTTAATAATTATAATATTTAGTAAAATATCGTAGGCAACATATACAACCTATACTTAAATAAAAGATAAAGGAAATTATGACAGCTTAAAAGTAAGCGTACGATGCTATACATTTACGTAAGCGTACAACTTTGACACAGGAAACGCTGTCATAAGAGAAAATCCGATAAATGTCACAGCGTCCGGAGCGTAGCGGTCACGAGCATTGTGGGCGAGTGTAGCTCCTAGAATCTCTCAGGAAAATACCCCTCACATTTTAGGTAACTGCGATTTTTAAATAAATGTTTTATTTTATGTTGAAAATGTTTTAAAGTATTGTAGTGGAGTAACTTTTTAACTTCACACATGATTGAACATAATGGCTTCGGTGGTATTCAAATATCATTCGGAGGAATATTTATTTCTGCATATATTATTACTACATGATTTACAAACACTTTTCAAATTCAACTTCACGCATTATCCCGCATAACGGGATAGTCACAGGGATTGTGTAAAGACACTCCGTGTTTCACTTTCCGCCTGAAATCGAGACTTTGCATGTTGAGTGGCGAAACTCAACACCGCGATTTGAAATGTTTTGTTATGATTGAACACAAGAACGCGCTTCATAGACATTGTTATATTAGCACTGTTGCTTTATGATATCATTCTTATCGAGATATAAATCGACATTCTAAGAAGCGTGAGCTCCTGCAAATTCTAAAACAATTTGTTTAGTTTACTGTGTGACTATCTATCTTTACTTTTGGAGCTCGGTAGGACGCAAGGTGTTTTTAAATACGTAAGTATATCTAGCGTTCCTTCGCAGTATATATATTATAATATTTAATTTATCCGACTTCGCTAAAAACGGTGCCGTAAATCCGAGTTATGCTAAAAACAGTGACAGACATACAATAGAAACAAGAAATTAAGATAAGCTTGTAATGCCGGGTAATAGGTACCGACTCCAAAAACAAATAAATGGGTCTTTTGTGAGTTTGAGTATAGGTATCTATAATAAATCAAGAACCTGTTTTAGATTTGTTACTTTAAATTTAAGGATTCTATCAAAACAACATTAATAAGTAAAGCTTATTACTCTGTAGAAAAATATCTAAATAGAAATGCGAAGAATATTGCTTGTCACATACTACGTTGTTAAGGCAACACGTATTCTACATAATCAAAGGAACAAGCAAGTGCGATTTTCATGATATAGTTTAACAGAGACTAAATCAAAGAGGGTTCAAATCACTTAAACTCTTATTTTAAACCGTAAAATATGAATTAATTTGATAATACCTTTGCACGTGAGGCCAGAAAGCACATTTAATTTATTAATGTTACAATAATTAATAACGTACAAGCAACAAAAATGTAATATTTAACTTTAATATTTTCAAAATCAGTAATTTCACTGATATCACAAAAAACAACTTAGAACAGTAATAATATCTATAAGATCTAAGTTACATTTAATGGATACATAGAAGAAGGCAAAGTCGTTACATTTGTAATTAGCTAAAATTAATTCTAAATGGTCGCAATGTTAACAATTAAAAAACAAAGCCAAACCTCATCCATTGTCCGAAGGGGGTCGTTATTATAAAATGTGGCTTTACTGGGCTACAATTGTTCCCGAAACGATTTATCTAATCTATGTGATTTAAGATAGGTTGCGGATATTATTGCACCTACATTCAAATAGGTACATCTACAGGATAATAATATTTTAATACTCGTTTTATTTTATTTCACCTTCAAGCTACTTTCCTACATAACGGGGTACACGGCGGTCTCCATTTGCCGCCAGAACCGAAAAATTGTGAGTTAACTGAGAAAAGGGGCCAGTCGTGGCCCAGTGCCACAAGCGCGTGACTGTAAACGACTGGTTGTGGGTTCGATTCCCACTCGAGGAGTGGAAATTATAATTCCATTTTTTTCGCTCTGGTGTCGAGGTATAGCGCGGCGTTAAGTTCCGCCACTTAACACGCAAGCCTCCTAATTCGGCGGAAAGTGGGGAACGGAGTGTCTTAACACTAGGTTCCCTCTGCCTACCCTGCTGTGTGCGGGATACAGCGTGAAGCTAAAAAAAAAAAAACAAAAAAACTGGAATAAATTAACGCCGCGATTTGGCTTGTCACCAGGAAGAAGTAGTGAAAATACTTTAAATATAATTTCCCGAATGGTAATAGAATCTATAACTATCGCGTACATAGTCAGACGATGCCCCAATGCGCCACAATTGCCCGAGCTTATATTATCTTACTTTTTTAAAACACTTACACTTGGGTACTACGTAGTTTCTTCAAATAGTGCACTATTCTACTCACTAAATGGTATATTCCGTGTTGCGGAATTTAACGAAGCATTGTGTTTGACTTCTGTGTATATCTTCTATGTATATAAATCCCAATTAATTTTCATTAAAGTGGGGAACGGAGTGTCTTAACACTAGCTTCCCTCTGCTTACCCTGCTGTGTGCGGAATACAGCTATAAGCTATAAAAAAAAATTAAAAAAAATCATAGGGGTGTACTTTCAAAATATCGTAATTTTCGTTTTTAAAAGCCAAATTAATTTTTGAGACATATCAAATGTTATTTTTATTTTAACTGGACAAGTTAACTGTTTCAAAGAAGCTTTTAAGTATTTAAAAATTTAATTGTTGTGTTAATATTTCCCATGAAAACACATAAAAAGTAATTATATATTCATCGATTTTTTTGCCAACATTTTTGTTATACGAGTATATTGAAGGTGTATTCAAATAATAATAGTGGTTGCGCCCACTACACAAGCTTGTCGACAGGAGGTAATAAACTAGTGCGTATCGAGCTACACTTTGTGTCCCATGTTCCTTGTTCCTATGTTCATACTTAACAGCCTGGACCAAACGCAAAAAAAGGAAAGGAATAAAGAGAAAGAATTTAAACATTACGAGTATATATAAAAACAAACGTAACTGTATATTTCTCGAGTTCTCCACGCAACTATACCTCCTCCTGAACCATAAGTTAAAATTTTATTTTTTGGCGAATTATGAACGCTCAGAAGAAATTTAAAAAAAATTAAAATTCTTAAACTTTTTCACACATTAAGTCGGGCAACAATATTTTTTATTGTAAGTTAAAGTTTACGTATTACCTATATGGTACTAATTAGTGATAATGAGTCAAAATATTTTTAAAAATAAACTGTTTAAGTAAATCTTAGATGTCACAAAAAATCTAAAAGAGTTTTAACGACAATTTCAGTAAGTAAATCTAATGCAAATGAAAAACGGAACACAAAAGCCAGTATCCCATGAATATTAAACAGTAATTACAGAAGTTCTTTTTGGTTTTTAGTCACTTCAAAGGACTTCTAAACTACCAGCGGAAAATATTTAAATGACATACATACAATATGTAGTGCTCGTATAAATTACTGAAAAAATGTGCAAGGAGGAGTTGAAAATAAAAATATTTATTGTATGATTTATTTTGGAAATATCTTGTAGCTTTAGCTCTAGTTTAACTCTTTAACTCCATTCGGGGAAATGATTACATTTAAATGGTTTTCATTTCTTTGGTACCTAAAAGAAGGCCCAGTGCTTAGTTACGCCAATGAAGACATAATGTCTCAATTTCGGGCAGAAAGTGGAGAACGGATTTTTGATATTAGGGTTCTCATTGACTATCCTGCTATGTGGGTTAAAAAACGAAGCTACTAAGTATGTCAAAATTTGTAGAAAATATCGCATTATATTGTGATTGATTGCTACAATAGAGTTTGTAATAGGAAAACTTCACCAAATCAATGTAAAACACATTCAAGTTAGCATTTCAATAAACGGTTATGTTTTTATTTCATATTTGGCTTAAGAGATTACTACTAGAGAACAATATATCACTTTGTCATGATCATACATTTTGAACTTCACATTCAGTCATTAAATTCATGTTTTAGAATGCTATATGTAGGTTTTAGAAATGAAATGTATTTGGATTTCAAAATCTTTACTTGTATCTCACTCTTCTCTGCTAATGTGCAAGGCAAACGTAAAATACGTATAACACTTTAACGTGCTATTCACACAATTAGGAAATCAAAAAACGCATTTTTAGAAAAAGGACAAAAGGCTATTTTTAGAAAACGTATAAAATTTTTAAGAACTTTAAAATTTAAATAAATTAATTTAATTAAACGCATTTAAATAAACACATAATTTTAATAATGGCTTAGCAGTCTTAGCAGTCAAAGCGGACGGATGGTTTCCAAGAGGCACAGCTTCAAATGAATGTTAAAAGAAGTTTACCAAAGCCATTAGTCAAAACTAAATTTAAGTCGTTTCTCAGAGCAGCGTGCACAAACAAACACGCAGTCAAACATAAAAATAAAAAGCAAAATTATTTTGGGATCTATTGCATCGGTAAGTGCCACCAATTATGCTTTTTACGTATAGATATCGATCAGTTATATTTTCAAAACAAGTATAAATTACGTTACAATTTTCTTTCACTATACATATACATAATGCACCATGTGACATTCCCATCGCCTGAAATAAACTCGCAAAATAGAATTTTTACTGAAACATTTGCCTCATATCTCCTCTCTATTGTGGGTCAGTGCGAATACATTTATTTCAATAAAAAAGTGCCTATAAATCTGAACGTTAGACTTTTTCCGCGCCAGTTCCTGACATGCTCAGTCTGCAATTGATTTGCAAGTAATAGGGTCAGTGCAAATAGGATTAAAATAGTGATGTATGTGTTTGTTTTGTCGTTATTTACAGTTCCGATGCGAAATGAAAAGAATTTCTTTCTAATATTAAAATGTGCTAAAAACGTTTTACCTACCAGCATATACTCCATTATATAGTTTCCCTTCAATCTATTGCCACAAAGTGCACAAAAATCGCATTGCCTAAAATTTCCATTCAATCAAACTTCAAATTTCACTGTTACACAATGGAATCCATCAAACAGTCCATCAATGACCTGGCACAACACTTCAACACAACTATGGCTGAATTCCAAAAGAACTTGAGCACTGCAATCCCAGCTACTAGCCCTACATCTAACTTGGCTGCTCAATTTAGCTCATTCAGGACATTCATACTTTCTGCACTTGAAAATCTTCAACTTCAAGTGAAATGTATCAGCGAGCAGCAAGATCAGCTTGAAATGCGTTGTAGGAAGAAAATCCTTTTGATACATGGCATACCAGAATCTAAAAATGAAGATATCACAAGTATGATAGTTAAATCTTTATCCGACCGTCTCCACATGCCTGACTTCAATAAAGAAGATATCAGCCGGTGCCATCGCATTGGCCGCTCAAAGGGTGACAAACACCGTGCAGTTCTGGTCAAGTTCAAGCAGTTGCCGGTAAGGAATCAAATCTGGTATGCAAAAACTAAACTTAAAGGATCTAGTTTCACAATCTCCGAATTCCTCACAAAATCCAGACATGACACCTTCATGGCCGCTAGACAGCGTTTTGGCCTCTCCAACTGTTGGACTAAGGACGGGATTATCTTTGTCATTGGACGAGATGGGTCTCGACATCGTATTAGCACAAGCTCAGAATTAAGCAGCATTCCCAGTATCTCTGATGATCATGTGGCATCGGCTGGTCCAGTTGTTGCAAGTGTCATGATCCCAAAAGCAAGAACAGCTCCCTCAACTTTTACTAATCGACCCAAACGTAATGTCAAAAAGTGATCTTGATTCTGCACCTCTATGCATGGTATGATGTATTGTTTTCAGTTTGTTTTGTCCTTGTTATGTCCTCTCATTTCTTTGGTTATTATTGTATATTTCATCATATAATTCAGCTTCAATTAAGTTTTTTCTCTCATATTAATATGTATGACAATGCTTGTTCAATGTACACTTTTTCTGTTCAATATTTATAGTACTGTTTTTCCTTTTATTTACAAACATAACACTGTGACGTTTAGGTTAATAAGTTATAGCTCTAAGTTTCATTGTTCGACAACAGCTGTCATAGCGGCTACGTTCGGAAATGCGTACCACATTAATATCTGTTCATCTTAATTATCTATTAATCATTAATAATTTATTATAAAACATACATTGTTCCCAGTCGGCTGTTTCTCGAAATTTCCTTTCATATTTGTTAAGTTGTAAAAAAAAAAAAAAAAGAAAAAGAAGATTTATTTTTATAGCTGTTATATTATAATTTGTGTTTTTATTAGGCATAGTATATTTTATGTTTTGCTGGTGGGTGTACAAATATCACGACTTTGGGTGTCATTAACTGTGTATTTTTTTTTTATATATATATTTTTTATTATTATTATTTTTTTTTTATTATTATTTTTATTTTTATTTTTATATATTTTTTTTTATTTTTATATATTCGTATACTTAAGTTTATTTATTAATTATCTCTAATATTATTAATTTAGTATTTATTTTTTCTTAAGATTACATATTTCTAATAGCGATGAATAGCGACAGCTTCAGTTTAGACGACGGCATTATTCTCCATTCCTGTTCATCCACTGTTTCCGATGAAAGTTTTCAAAGTACCTCAATGCCTCTAAATTTTAATCTAGAATCTGCTTTCTCACCTTATCCTAAAAATTTTAACGTCATACATATTAACGCACAAAGCATCCCTGCCCACTACCCAGACCTTCTGAGCACGTTTGAGGCCAAAGATATACACGCAATCCTTGTCTCAGAAACTTTCCTCAAGCCCTGCCTGCCCTCTACATCTTATTCACTTCCAGGATTCCACTTAATTAGGAATGACAGAACAGGAAAAGGTGGTGGGGGGGGTCGCTATTTATCTGCGTAGCCATATCCCTTTTAATATTATAAGTAAATCAGCATCGGAATATACGGAATCGGCTGAGTATATACTCACCGAGCTTTTGTTTGGCTCCCTGAGGCTGTTACTCGGTGAGTTCTATGTACCCTCACTGCGCATTGACTATTTTAATGATTTTGAGGTATTACTGGATACTTATATTCCTAATGCTGATCTACTTATAATTATGGGGGACTTCAACACTTGTTTGATCAAAAATGACTCTCGCTCAAAACATCTGAACGAGATCATTAATAGTAGTAGTCTTAATATAATTGGCACAAGCAACGCGACACACTTATTCCCTGGTTGTGCACCATCACTATTGGATCTTGCAATCGTTTCTTCAACCGATCACGTTAGTGCGTACGGGCAGTTCTCGGCCGAGGCTTTCTCATACCACGATTTACTGTATTTATCATATAAAATACGTCCCCCCAAAGTCAAACACACAATAGTAATGCGACGCAGCTTCAAAAATTTTAATAATGATCGCTTTTTAAAGGACCTTAGGTTAATCGACTGGGATGCTGTCCTTAATGCCACGACATTAGACGATAAGATTAATATCTTCAACTCCATTTTAACTGAATTATTTGACGTACATGCACCATTTAGGCCGATTAAACTTAAGCACCTGCCGGCGCCCTGGTTGACTAGTGATATCAAAAATCTAATGAATAAGCGTAATAAAGCCAAATCTAAATTTAAACATAACCCCACTGCTGATAACTTGCTCAAATATAAAATCTTACGCAATAAATGCAACAGAATCTGCCGATGTGCTCAACGAAATTATATCCACACCTCAGTCACTAATAGCAACTGCGCTGCAGTATGGAAGTTCTTAGACTCAATGGGTATTGCTCGGGACCGTAAATCGACATCTATTCCTAGTACCATGGATCTAGACGCTTTAAACGCGCATTTCTGCTCAGTCTCCTTGCTAGATCACACTACTAAATTTGACATTCTACATTCCCTTAAATTGAACCCTAATACAGCTCTGGAATCCTTTCATTTTACAGCTGTCACGTGTAAGGAGATCAAGAATCATATAGCCGCAGTTAAATCTGATGCAATCGGATGTGATGGTCTCGGCCGTAAGATGATTTGTTTAGCCATTGATCATATTCTGAACATACTCAGTCATATTTTCAACTTTTCCCTTTCCTCTAGCTCTTTCCCTTCCAGCTGGCAAACTGCTCATGTCATACCTATTTCTAAAATTTCAAATCCTACTTCATTCTCTGATTATCGACCCATCTCAATTCTTCCTTTTCTTTCTAAAGTTCTAGAGCGCATAGTTTACAGCCAACTCTCGTCATACCTTTTCAAAATCCATATCCTTAGCCCTTTTCAATCAGTATTCCGTCCAGGTCACAGTACGACTACTGCACTGATCAAAATCTGTGACGATATCAGACAAGGCATTGACAATCAGCAAGTAAGTATTATCGCTCTATTAGATTTTTCTAATGCGTTTAACACCGTAGACCACGATATACTTCTTGCTGTCTTAAAATCCATAAATGTCTCTCCTAGTGCTGTCAATTGGTTCCGATCTTATCTTTGTGGCCGTGAGCAGTGCATTAAAATTAATGATAAATATTCCTCCTCCCATAAACTTAGTGCTGGTGTCCCCCAGGGCGGTATCCTGTCCCCTCTTCTCTTTTCTATTTTTATTAATTGTGTTACCAATTCCCTAACTTTACTCTATCACCTTTATGCCGACGACCTCCAAATTTATGTAACGGCTCCTATCGACGATCTCCATAACGCAATCGCTAAACTTAACTCCAGCCTTCAATCTGTCTGCACGTGGAGCAAATCGTTTGGATGTCCCATAAATGCGAGCAAATCACAAGTTGCTGTCTTTGGTAATCGTCACTTACTATCAAAGATCTCTTCTTCATCCCTTGCTTCGGTTGTGTTTGATGGCAATATATTGGAGTTTCGTAGTACCGTAAAAAATCTCGGTCTTACTATGGACAACACTCTCTGTTGGTCTCCTCATATATCGGAAGTCAGCAGGAAGTTCTTTGCTGTGGTCTGTCGTTTGAGAAAATGGAAGAAATTTCTTCCCATTAAGACTAAGATAACTCTTGCCCAGTCCCTCCTCCTTCCTCTTTTTGATTACGCCGACGCCTGCTACTGTGACCTTTCCCAAGCTCTCCTTAACAAGCTAGATCGAATGCAAAACATGGCCATTCGGTTCATATTCAACTTAAAAAAATTTGACCATATCACTGAACACAGGACCCTACTCAAATGGCTCACAGTAAGGCATCGACGTAATTACCATATCTTAACGCTTCTCTATACTATCCTGTACCATCCCCACACACCAGAATACCTCAAATCTAGGTTCCAATTTCTTGGTACCAACCACTCCCTCAATCTCCGGTCACTGAACGATAACAAACTGGAATTGCCACCCAGTCGTACCCAAACCTATGGTGACTCTTTTACTGTCAAAGCTGCGATTCTTTGGAACACGCTCCCGCGTGAAATACGAGCCGCCAAGTCAGTTTCGATATTCAAGCGTCGTCTTAAAGACTACTTTCTCTCTCTTTAAAATTCATATGTATGTAATTATTGTTTATTTAAGTTTATTGTAACTTTTAGCCTTTATATATTTATATATGTATTTATTATTATATATTTATATAGTTATTTGTGTATGCTAGTATGTAATATATAGAATGTAACTTTTTTATGTAGGTTTATTTTTATAGAACAATATATTAATTTTTACTTTATTTTTATTTTATTTTTTTTCTTCTTATTTTAAATCATTTGTACACCAACCAAAATCCCAATGTACTCTGCTTTTTCATATTGTTCTCATGGTAAGGGTTGCCTGGTAGAGATCACCTGTGGTGATAAGGTCGCCTTTGCACCAAAATTGTACTCCGTTGTTTCTTTTCCTTCTTTGTGTTTACTGTTAAGTTTTGTTGGTGTAATAAAGAAAATAAATAAAATAAATAAAATAATATTCGTTACACCAAAAGACTTTAAGCGACGTTTCCCAAATGTCTACACATTTTTTAACATGAATTTAAATTGACGCCAGTTGAAACACAATAATAAAAAACTATACATATTCAATAGTGTAACTTGCAGAAAATAGAAGTATCTTGGAAAATTTAAAAATTTTCACTCTACCAATAGACTCATTGTTTATTTGGCACCATACTTGTTAAAGAACACGTGAAAATATTTATTCCAATATCATCAATCAAAGGTCACTTTTTACATGCAAATTGTAAGCGACAAAATTTGCCAATTTTTGGTTTTACAGTTTATATAAAGTTATAATATTATTCACAACTCCTCCGCTATTCCGAACACTTATCCGAAGTTGCCAAGATTTCTTAAAGGTTATCGGGATGAAAAGTTCCTCGAACTTGTTGAACCACAATGACAATGAAGGATGAGAGTCACTCATACTAATGTCATAACAAACTTCATTTAGAATCCTATTGTTTCCTCAATACACTCAATTTAGAGGAGGACGGAAGTGATCTTGCTTAGGTTTCTATATAAATGAAACATGTCGTATTAAATTTTGTAATTTTAAAAGTAATATGCAAGCTTGACTTGGATGATAATAAAGTTGGATGATAGTAAATGCAAGATCGTTACGAAAAGTGTGATCGAGCCAGGCGAACGGAATCCGAAACGGAGACAAAAATAAGTGAGATAGAATAAAGAGTTACGTTTCGTATATTACTGTAGGGGTCAGAGACCGAGGTCACACATTTTCTTTCTTACTCTTGTAGCTACCTAGCTACGTTTCGTAAGTCTTACTTTATTTATGTGGTCTAAAGCACGTTACTTTTTTATATTTATTTTGTTTGTTAATGCCGTCGTGGCTATTTCGAGCGTATATGGGTATTATTTATGGTAGTTTCTTAAAAGCACTACGCATAAATATTATTTCTCGACCGTACCATGTCTTTTTATGGGATGAGAAAAGCAAACTGGTAATCTTACATTAGGTTCTCTCTAGCCTTCCAAAAAATGTTGCTTAGTAAATTAAAATATTGAATGTTGCTATTAGTATAAATAAACATATATCTAAATGAATAGATACTAGAAATATCCATCGTATTACTTCAAAGATGCGGAACGGAATTGTGTTGACTTACCAATACTTATTATATGTAATATTTACTTGTTAGAATTTTTGGTCAGATCTCTTTACGCTCTAAAATTAGTCACGATTGTAAAGTAAAATAGAAAACGAAACAAATATTGTTCTTTGTAAGCTATTTTAAAAAATTACATATGTTTATTTCTAGTATTACTCCAAATATGTAGTTAAAGCACAATTTATTACAGTAATCCATTCGACGTCGTATCGTTTCAACGTTGTATTTTAAAGGAAACTCAAATGTCATTAAATATTTATTTTAAGTTTTATTGTACTGCCAGTGGCTGCTCGTGACTTGTTTTGCGTAGATGTAATGGCTCTCAACGAAATACTTATTGCGGTGAAAAACTTTTGCTTAGTCGACATTGTCTTTTATCTTTTAGTATAGTTACTATGGTTCTACATCAGATGATCCACTCTTAAAAATTAAATACAGCTTGGATCCTCCCTTAGTTTGAACTTTCATTTTTATAAATTAAGAAATATTTCCTTTTAATATTTCCTTTTTAATCTATTCTTTTTATTATATTTAAATTTTTATAAGTATAGAGAACACTTAAAATACACGTTTAAAAACTATAAATATATATTCGAGATACTTATCAGGAAATGACTTCATTACTGGTTTTCTACACAACTCCATCAAAGTTAAGCATAAGTCAACTAAAACTAGTTGTAATCACATTGTATTTTTATTCCCATCTAGTATTTTTATTACTTGTGACAAATTTTCAAGTACACAGATGCAAAATCATTATATTTAATTTCAAAGAGCCCGTTCGAACCAGTCTCGTTGCCGTTTAATTTAAGAATATTGCTTGTAATTTGACGCGACAGAAAATAAATAAATTATTCGCTTTTCCTTTACAAGGACGCTTTCAAAATCCGACTCTGCCTTTAATGGCAACCTTAATATAACATTTATATTTTATTTAGTCATTAATTTCGACTTGCGCTCATGTGGCTTGTCGTAGTTGTGGTACATTAGTGAATCTGGCATTTGACAGACCCAAGAACAACGACTTGTAAATTTATACTAATCTATAAATAAGAAACGTCTGTTTGTACTATTAAAATAGTAATTCTTACAAAGTTCTTATATATGAGTGATTTTAATACTAGCGCTTATTCTGTCTGTTTGTCTGTTTATTCCAGATGATTTATGCAAGGGCTTGACGGATTTCGAATAACTTAGGCTACTTTATTTTAGAATTGTAACTTTTTTGTTAAATTCTACGCGGACACAGCTAGTCTTTAAGTATAAGATTTCAATCTTAATAATATGAAAATATACAAAATATATTATTAATAAGTATGCCCAGGGATTAAAAATATTTTTATTGAATAATTCAATTTAATTAAATAATAGTAAAAAATACAACTTTACTTAATATTTGTATTTTTCTTAAAATACAAAAATGTATAATACATGTCGTTACATCCAACCCTTTATATTCCATGAAATTTTCGGAATAGAATTTATAATTTTCATTTTTTAATTATTTCAACCCCCAGACTTTGCATGCTTTGCATTAATCTAACAACCTCCCGGTTCAACAACTCTCGTAGACTGTCACCCTCCTGACTTAACAATCCCCTGATCGTAACATTTCTAAAACACTGTAAATTTCCCCTCTCTCATGCTATTTCACGGACAGCCAATTATAGGCAAAATCCCAGTTATAAAATTTAATAATGAAGCTGTTTGACCATCCTGGTCAAGGCACCAAATTGTAACTTATATTGGCGCAATATACGTCACGTGGTTAAAGCACTTGATTGTTGTGTTCGTAACTAGCTCAAGTTCTTTTTAACATTTTAAAGTGTTATTTCCACACTTAGGAAATTGACAACTCAAGTTCTTTTTGCAATTCAGAGGTCATATTGTTAAGAAATTTTATTTATTATACAACAAATTCATATAACAAACCATAAGAAGGATTTATAGTATTGTAAATACATAAACATAAATTATACGTTATAATAACCCAGAGCTCGTCTAAGGCAAAGCCTCTTTCTATAGCACTATAAATAAGTGCTACATATCTGTTATGTTAGACATTCACATAGGATGTGCCAATGAAGCCAGCCAGAAAATGTTCAATTTTTTAATGCATAATATATCAATATTAGTTAACAAATAATTAGAATTCATTATAAGAAACTAACTAAAAATATATAAACTATTCAAATCAAGGCGTCTAATTCATAAATTTTACAAATTTCACAAATAATATTCTATAAATGTATTATTGAATTTAATGTTTTTATTTGAAATTATTATTGGTTTCATATAAATTTAATGTTACCTTTATATTAATAATGTCATGAGAATTCACCAAGAAATTCTTCATGAAACACAAATATGCAACTCACAAATCATAAAACAGTTAACTTCCAATTCCCAAGTAAAATTTGACATGTTTTATTATCGAGACTTCACTTGTTAAATATTATTGTTACACTTTTAACAAATTAACGTAATAAATGTATTTTCCTATGTACTTAATTCCATACGTACATATATTAATTGAAGTCAATTTATTTAGTTACATTACAATTCAAGAAATTTTCATTTAAGCTTCCATTTCAGGATACAAAGCACCATTTTGTAGGTGGTAAAACTAAACTGATTATAACTAAAGCCAACGTGGTCTTCTCCTATAATACCATCTTAAACTAACCGACGCAAACAACTTAGATATTGGACTTGAAACTTAATCCTTTTCGTCGAGGATCTTCAGAAAATCTTATATATCCTACTTTCCTCGCTCTTTCAATGATCTATTTTATATAAGTTTTTTTAAATTTAATAAATAAACGTGAAATATTATTGTGCAGTTCTTAGAAAATAGTTTTAATATAACAACATATTATATCTATATTTGTTCCCATTTAATCATTTTGTTATAGGAAATTAATTCATTTTCTTTCAGATTCACGTTATTTTCTGCATAGCAGAGTATTCGTAGACATCTTAGTGTTAACACATTCTATTCTTGACTTTCAGATATATAGACTTTGCGTGTTGAGCGGCGTTAAGTTCCGACACTTGTCTTTCTTTTGTTAAGTTCCGACACTTGTCTTTCACTAGATTACCATTTAACTTCTCACTTACAACCATGTTTTCAAAACCGTCAAGCTGTTTTTAACAAATCATTTAATAAATTGAAGAACGGAGGGTCTTGACACTATGTCTCACTATTCGACTATACGAGAAAAAGCATGTAGCTACATGAGAAGCTTAATTTCATTTAGAAATTAACCCAAAAATAAATTAAGATTCAAATAGATACAATTTACATACGTTTACTTTTATGTGCAGCATTTAATCCGACTAAAATAATAGTGGTCGAAAATTGGTATTTTATTCCTATCAAGCTCATAAAGGAGTCGTAAATGTAGTTTATACACTTGTTAACGATTTAATTGACACATAAAACATTTTAATTAAGTTTTGGTTCAATTCCCCAATTATATAAGGTTACAATATATTTGCATGGGAATTAACAGTTCTGGGTTATGTATGTATAATATACGAGTATGTTAGTTTGACTTGTAATGAGATGTATCTACGATGTAATTACGAAGTTTTAACTACAATTTTATATTATTATAATTACTGTGATATGAACTGGGAAAGGATATGAAATATTTTAAGCTATTTATATTTGTTATTTAGAGTAATGAATAATTTATAACACTTCATCAAGTCATCATTTTAACAGTGGCAAGAGGTTGTTGTGACGCAGTGGAACAACGTCTTCTAACTGTGGGTTCGATCCCCACTCGGAGCATGAATATATTTAAATTCTTTTAATTTCACCGCTCTAGGATCTAAAAAAAATGCCGCGTTAAGTTCTGCCACTCAATTACTATTTTTCGGGTGGAAAGTGGAGAACGGAATGTGTTAATACTAGATTTCCTCTATTTAATCAACAAAAAAGTTACAGTGAAATATGTTGAAAAACATAATAAAAGAAAGTTGGTTTTAGAAAATAAGTTAAACTTAGTTTCCTTTTTTTTAGCTTTACGCTGTATCCCGCGCACAGCAGGGTAGGCAGAGGGAACCTAGTGTTACGACACTCCGTTCTCCTCTTTCTGCCGAATTCGGAGGCATTGCGTGTTAAGTGGCGGAACTTAACGCCGCGCTTTACCTCGGCACTTCCTCTCCTCGAGTGGGAATCGAACCCATAACCAGTCGTTTACAGTCACACGCTTGTGCCACTGGGCCACGACTGGCCACAACTTTGACCTTACTTTAAAAAAATAAGTGAGTTTTCAATAGGTTTTCTGTTAAAGTTGGAAATAATAGCTTTTTCTTGCATTGTGTATATAGTGGCAAGACACTTCTTTCTCCGCTCTGTCGCAATGCCTCCATGAGGGAAAACAAAATAAATTAAATATGTATAATTACTTCATATAAAAGTCGAACTCACTTATTGCGTTTACAGTACCTACTACGGTTTCGTGATTCAGCCTCGGCTTAGTAAAAAAAAAAAAATTAAACGATGAAACGAACTTTTAAATGTATCACTAATATATTGTTCTAAACATATGTCATATAAATCTAGATAGATATTGGAGCTATTACATATTACATAAGAATATTATTACCGTAAATTATGAGCCATTCGACTAATTCAATGAGCCGCGAGCTAGATAACTCAAATAACGACGTTTAACGATAAAGCTTCAATACTTCCTTCGGTAAATTTAACTATGTATGTACGAGTATGTCGTGACCAAGTTCTCTATAACATGGAGAACAGAAATATAATCGTTTTGTAGATATTAAAAATGCTTGCGAGCGGAAATCAAATTGGCAACCTTCACAACTACTATAAACAATATATTACGATCGACAATAAAACTTTATTAGTCATCCATGGCACTTTTTGCAAACAAAAGCTGTATATAAGCTAACGAAATGATGACAAACGATTGTATAAAAGTACTAGTGACCCACTCGCGACTTTTCCTGCGTAAAGCACTATAACTATTTCGTTATGTCGCCCACCCGCGTTCTCACTTAAATCATAAACTTTTCTAAGTGTATTATTTTAATCGTTGTGACATTTTTACTAACGAAACTGAAGTAAAGTAAACACTCAACGTTAAGGAAAGTTTAATACAAGATGATGACGTCTCAGAGATTAGCGTATATAAAAACACAAACAAACAGAAAAGAAATTTAAGAATCTTGGTTTTGTGTTCTATCGCATTGATATATCTAATAAGTTTCTTCCCGTGGGGGGACGGGTTAAGAATACAATTCCCCCCCGCCGCTGGGTAGCGTCCCGTAAAAGGCGGGTAACCCAGTAGTTTGGTGGTAGGAGATTCGTTCTCCGACTGGCTCGCGACCACTATCATGTCAAAGACGAACCGCCAAATACCTTATGATGTGTTCCGGTTCGATGGCATGTAAGCCAGATCTCCCTATTCCCACTCTTCCCGTCCTTCCTCCCTCCTTCTGTCCTACATTCCCAAGGCTGGCAACGCATCCATAACTTTAATGTTTTGGATGTCTATGGGCGAAGGTAACCACTTAACACCAGGTGGGCCTTCAGCTCGTTTGCCTCCTTTATTCCATAAAAAAAAGTATCCATACTTATATTATAAATGCGAAAGTCTGTGTGTTTGTCTGTCACCTTTTCACGGCTAATCTACTGATCCGATTTGGATGAAATTTAGAATGAATGTAGTAAATAATCATGGGTCTGACATAGGCTACTTATTTTGTCAAACATTAACCGATAAAGGGTTGAAATAGGGGATGAAAGTTTATATGAAAAAACTAAACCGCTTGACCGATTGTAATGAATTTTGGAATAAATATAGTTGATAATCGAAGGTCAAGCATAGGCTACTTTATTTTTCAAAAATTCACCTCCTAAGGTTGCAATATAACGAAACAATCAGACAGTCCACGCGGCGCAGCGGCGAGCGGGCCGCTAGTATAAAATATATCTAACATATACCTACAGACGGCATGTTTTTATTATATGTATTGATATCAATATTTATTACATTAGAAATAGTACACAATACATTATTGCATTGTATCTCCAGCCTCCACTGTATCAATATCGGCTGATTTATCACAAGACCGAGATCGCGTCTAATTACAGCAAACATTTGTCGCTAATGGATGATTCAGTAATTCCTCAGTCCGCATTGCGATCAATGTGACATTGTTATGTCCATTTGCGGTTGTGCTATGACACCAAGCTTTGTATACAATATTAGGGAATGACTATTAAGTTGTAAAATAAAATTGCGTTTGTATGACTAACTTAACTGTTATTAATTAATATATTTAATTAAGTACAGCTGGAATTGTGTTTTTTTGGCCAGAATTTTTGCAATTTTGTAAAAATTAGTTTATTTTATCATTTAGAGATCACATATTATAATAGACCAGATTTTTAATATTTTTATATCATTTTTACAAGATATCTTAATCTTCCTATTTTCTGCTTTTATAAGGAGTAGGTAAAACTTAATTATAAATTATTAATTCCGCATGTTAAACGTATTTTATAAGATATTTTGTGATTTTAAGAAGAAAAGAAAGAATATATACCTATAATGTAAATGTTCGAGTCAACGAAATTCGAACTTACAGCAATCATATGCAGGGACATATCTACTGAACAACAACAACAGATTACCCAATACTAATAACACAAGTATCTCCTAATTACAGAACACATTTGTTACTATTGGATAATTTAGTAATTCCTCAGTCCGCAATGCGTTCAATGCGAAATGTGACATCGTTATTGCGCTTAGCGCTGTAGTATATGTGTTGCGAATGATAAATTAATATATTTGGATAAGTGTAAAATGAATTTGAAATATATTAAAGATATATTTATGCTTTTCTCTTATAGTATATGTATAGTAGTAGTATAATAGTAGTCGTAATAGATTGCCGGCGGTCACAAGAAAAATTGACTGCTGATTACTTTAAAAATTATAACTGAAACAATTTAAAATGTAATTATAGGTATATATTATGTATATCATGGTATATATACCATTACAGAGTATGATTTGAATCTAACTGTTTGATATGTAAAAAAGGCTTAAAAATTTTGAAAACGCTTAAAAATTTGAACGCAGCGGGATTCGAACCCACGCCTCCTGAATGCCGTCCAGGCACTCTCACCACTGAGCCAACACTGCCTTTTTAAATTTTCCTAAGTGTGGAATAACACTTTAAAAATGTTTAAAAAGTGTTTAATAAATAGCATTCTCTCTTGCCAAATGATTGTTCGTATAATAATCTTTGGGTAGCAGAAATTTGTAAAAATCTCTCTACAGAGATGCTAACAACAAAAATAAGTTGTAATAAAGCGTATAACAATTTCGACGCAGCGAGTACTAGAACGCATGGCTCAGTGGTGAGAGCGCCTGAACGGTATTCAGGAGGCGCGGGTTCGAATCCCGCTGCGTTCAAATTTTTATACCTTTTCTAAATGCCTTTTTGAATTTTCCTATGAGGGGAATAACACTTAAAAATGTTTAAAAAGTGTTTGATATGTTTTATAGTATAGGAGGGTCTTTGGTTTGTTAATATCATTTATTTTATTTTATCAATATAAAATAAAAAGGGCAAAACTAAGAAGAAGCTAATGGCGTAAACTTGAATTAAGACGATTTTCAGCTACGGAGGCGATTATTAGAAGACTACTAAAAAGTACTGGCGGCTTTAAAACATAGTTGGCAATCGAACCGTACGTACGTAATTATTGGAAGACGTGCGTAGATAAAGGTGATACTAATACCGTATCACAGTTTTAGGTTTTCGTAGCTATAAACTATGTATGTATATAAATAACTATACCTATTAAGACCTATATTTTATTTGCAATTTTGTTAAAAAAGAAATTATATTAATGTATTGCACATATGTAGAGTAATGGAAATACCCTACTATACTTAAAATATTTACTATTTACATTGTCTAACGCCCCTATGTAAAGTGTTCACACAAAACTTTATACTTAGAATTCGAATTTTGTGATGGCTTGTCACTACCACCTACGTATGTCTTCTGTTTGGATTCCTTAAAAATATTATTTGTAATGTATATATATGTTCCCTTCCTAGTTTAATTTAATAAGGTAAGACGTGAGCTCCACTAAGAATATTATATTTATTTATATATATATATAGTTTGTTAGTTAGTTTATTTTTTTTATATATATCTAGAAAATATATATTTAAGGTAATGTTTTGCAAACTACAAACAAAAATACAGTCCAACAAATTTAGCTAACAGGAGCGATAACGAGCCAGCAACTCATTAGGAAGTAAATATCAAATTAAATGATACTCACAAAGTCCGGAATAGCTAACGTGGTTTTCAGAGTTGGTCTCAGAGAGACTAAGTACATACAATTCAACTTTAAAAATATTGAATTAATTTGTTTTTGTTTGTTTTTTTTTTGTTTTTAAGCATTTTTTTGTATTATAAAACTTTTTTATTAATTATTTGCTATTAAGTGTACTGTGCTAATATTATTGATTACTCTAATATATATAATATTAGATCAGTAATACTTATCGTCAATCTATTTATATACCACCTCCAGGGGTTCATTGTTCTTTTTACGTAACCTTCCTTCAGTGTCATCGATACTGTGTTCTGGAAGGTTAACCAAGGTCTGCTCCTACCACCTCCACTATAATTCCTTCAAAACATATGTAAGACTTATTATATAAGTCTTACATATAAAATCTTACATAAAAAATGCAATTACAACTTAAGTTGTAATTGCATTAAAGTTAACATTGAAAAATAAAATATATAATCTAAAAATAATAATTGCACATCAATAAAACTAAATAAATCTTAAAAGCACTTCATTTTAGGTAAATTTCCCACAATATTATGTCTGTCTCCTGATAGCAGATAAAAAGCTTCTCTTTAATTTAATCCAAAGAGCGCCGTTCATTCATTTTTATCACAACTCGCAGATTTAACGAACTCTTTCACAGTCCTAAAGACACAAGTAATTCGTTAAACTGGCTGAAAATAAATAATATAAAAAACATAATTTCTCTATGACTTGCTTTCATACCTGTACCAATATAATTTTATGTATGTTTTAGTAAACAGTGTATATAAGATTCATATAATATTTGAATAGGTACATAACTATATAAAAACGTATTATATGTAATCGTACCGGAAAGACGAAACTATGCCAAATTATCATTTTTTGTATATCAAAACGTGTCTTCCTGAATGGGATTTCAACCCACAACCATGGAATAATCGTTGTATTTCTAGTCTAGTTCTATTTATTTACCAACAATTCTGATTGTACTGCTTTTTCCCGCATAACAGGGTAGTCAGGGGGTATCAAGTGTAAAGACACTCCGTCCTCTACTTTCTGCTCAAAATTGAAACAATACGTGTTGAGTAGCGGAACTTAACACCACTTTCGTCTTTACTACCACAGCAAAGTCATTACTTTGCTCTGGTAGTAAAGACAAAGGTGGTGTTAAAAAAACATCTAAATATAGTTATTTCCCTAAATTATAATCGAATTCACAATGATCATGTTGCAGTCAGGCGCTGTTCCACTACGTCACAATGACGTTGAAAAATAAAATTCTAATTCTAATAACAATCACACAGCTTCAGCTTATATCGCGCTTTGTCTTATAAAAACAGGGAAATGGAAGTAATATAAACATATACATTCCTCGGTCAGGGATCGAACCCACAACCCTCTCGTTTATCATCAAACACTGTTCCCAATGACCTTGAGGCAAAGTTAAAAAAGTGAAACCGATCTCAAACACATAATCACTATAGTATCCTGTAATAAGTCGTAACTTAAACATTGTATTGTGAATTTAATTCAAACGAAACAAAAAGGTCGATAGTAAAGTTGGTAGACGATCAGCAAAGAGGACGCGAAACATTCGCCGAACAACTCGCCAAATATCTGCCCGCTTACTTAGGATGGGCAAGTATAGAGGTAAAGTTCAATGTCACCTTCAAAGACGGTTAAGCCTGGATTTTTAGAACATATGATTTATTTCAACACATTTTATATAATGTCATCTAATTTTGTAGTAACTCTGATACTTTAATTTACTTGAATATTACGATTTATTATTTCTCTAAAAAAATAGTTTCAGTTAATACAAATACATTATATAACTTTATTTAGCTCTTTTACTTCACTTTCTGGCCTGCCTGTCTTTCTGAGACATTGTGTATTGAGTGGTTAAACTCAACGCCTCGCTTAATTTATTACACCAAAACGGAAATGAAAATAATATAAACATAATCATTCCAGCAAGTGAGAACAAACCCACGATCAACCAAGTCTACAGTTAGACGCTGCCTTACTGAGCCACGTTGGTCTCTACCTCCCTATATAACTTAAGTAAAAGTAAGTGAATGTGATCATTATCGCTGAACTAAAAGAATTACTATGTATACGAATACAATGAATAGTAACTCAATTATTTTCGTTTATTGAATGAGTATATATTATATAAAACATAGGTACCAACCTATAGGTATAGTTAGGTTACGTTTAATTTTCATATCATAAATTGTATAAAATGAAAACAGGTAACTTTAATTTGTAATAACTGGACTCTCTTAGGGTATATTTTTTAAATCTTAGTTTTAAGTACTGAAATTGTAAACAAAAAAAATGTATTGCATATGATAAACAAGAATCATGTTAAAAAAGGTTAAAAAAACCTGTAGATATGTACTAAATTTTACTCCACATATTTGATTTGCCAGTAGAAACTATTCAGATGTAAGATTAAGAAACATATATTAAATTTAACCTATTTGTACTGACAATTGTTTATACCAAAATAGAGGTTTACGAGACAATAGTCAGTGATACCACAAATTACATAGAAGCCTTCCTCTAACGTAAATGTTGCAAACACGGAGTATTACTGAGTAGATAACTAACGTATAGATATTGTGTACTTACCTTAGAGTAAAATCTTAAATTAAATAATACAAGTATATAAATAAATTAAATTAATGCTATTTAAAATATACCTATACTCTATACGAAACCAGGAGGTGATTCGTCCTCTACGTCCCCTTTCCCCTAATTAATTATTTTTATTTTCCTACTTTAACAAAAGTAGTGCCTTGTCACTAGGCTCTCTCAGACTATATGTTATGCGAGACACAATATATTACTTAAATTTACCAGACCGGTAGCTTTATTCGCTTTTCAATTTGATAAACAATTAAACTGATTTCACCATATGATTACATAAACTATTTCTATTAATTCTTTGATACTTCAGATATTCTCTCATTTCAGCTAGCTTGGACAATATCATCCTCCAAAATGTATACAGCATCGTCACACACGACTTATCATTAATACCAATATAAAAATAATTAAATGCAAAAAATGAAACAGAATTTAAAAAAACTAAAAATACTCTCTTACAAATAAAAAGAAATTATTGTTGCAGATATTTATGAGATATATTATATTCAATGCTTTGTACTTCTATCATAAATTAATCGTACAAATTTAGACATAACCTCACACTATTCCCTATATCCATTCCGCAACCTTCTGTTCTGTGTTGTAAACCTCATGAAGCCAATGTACGTCAGAACTAAATTGATGATCTTAGGATACGAAAGCGATGTTTCGGAAATTATATTTCCCGAGCGAAATCGTTCCCAGCGATCAAAGGGAACAGATTTCAAAAAGCTTTTAAATATTTAATGCCGGTATTAGCTTCGTTAGAACGTTATTTGTTTTTGTTTACCATTGCCTTTGGAATATTTAAACAATACGGTTGTTCTGTTATTCCCCATCCCATTGATATAAGGGGAAGTTGAAATAAACATGTACGCGCTTCGACTACGGTCAGAAATGATACGTGTATCTTTCTATATAATTTTCTTGTATGAACCCATTCAGGTCCGTCATCTACAGAAATTGGTAGATAACGTTAAATTATAATGCATGTATTATAATAAGTCTTTCGTTTTAATTTACTCAATTATTGGAGCTATATAATAATACAGTATTGCGATATGACGAGTTACGCTGTGACGTGTCTCGTCATATCAGTCATTGACCCTATGGTCGATTGTACAGCACAATAAGGACTGCGTTCAATTAATATATGAATAGCAATAGCAAAGTTTACAATTTTATTTAAGAATATAAAACTAAACTTCATTTTTCTTAATAAATTAAAAAGTTTTAAGACAGTTTTGTGTAAAAACATTCACATATGCATGAACGTTACGTTTTATATGGCAACTTTAGATAAAAAGTTGATCTACTATAGCATCTAAAAACTTTTACGAAGCTCTTTCCTCACCGCTTAACTATACAATGGGGCGTTGTTAATGCACGTTCCTAAAGAACTATAGGATACGCTGACTACCTCAAAACTAACTTAAAACTTCACAAGCAAGAACAACGTAAACATAGTAATTTTCACAACTTAAGTTTAAAACATTTATAGAAAGAAATAAATTTAGAAAATCGTGTGAAAAAGAAGCAATAACTTGCTTTAAAGGGTTTAACAACTTTTTTTATTTTATCAACGTTATTTTTGTATGAATTATGATAATTTTCATAAATTTCGTTGTTTTACAGCGCTTTCTTGCAACAGCGAGTAGTATAATAAATATAGTCAACATATAAATTACCGTGCTTGTGTAGAAGTGTACGATACAGGACTTAAAATGCTGCGAATACTACTATTTCGTTATACCGAAGAACAATGGTTCCCGCAAGTGGTGCATATATTTAATTTGAGCTTTCAACGGGCATACTGACAAAGATCTGACAGAATGGTACTACACTTTGTCTTAGTGTAGTATATGACGATAAGTACGTTTTTATATTAATTTCATTGTTTTTTTTTACAAACACACTCCGAAAACATAACCAGAAAACTAATTGATACGAAAGACATAATTTTCTTTTCAACAGATAAATAGTTTCAAATAAATAAATTATTTTTATTTCTTTACTTTGATAAAAGACACAGTGCAACGTAGAGTCCCGACACTCACACACAATTTCGCGATTTCAGGCAGTAAACGGAGAGCGGAGTGTGTTAACACTAGGCTCATTCTGATTACTCTGCAAAGCGAAAATAGCGAGAAGATGGAAAAATATATACATTTATAATAATCACATAAAAAATTGACTTGAGTTAGAAGTGTGAGCTTCAATCACAAAATAGATTATATATTCTGCCACTTCTGATAAACATCTAATAATCTATGTAACACAAATACGTTGAAATAAAGTAGGCAAGTAGGTATGGTGGAAGCAATTTTTCTAGTAAAATACCATTATTCTTAGCACGTCTGCTACGCAATTAGCTCTCGCGTTTCTTGTTGCCACAATGGCCGCGGTTTGCTTAGAACCGTAATGCAGAAGGCGTGTCTAATACCCTATCAAGTGTTTTCTTAAAAGCTTTATCCTTTGACTGTTATGATACTATCAGCTTCTGTCTCTTATATATCTTCTTTTTGTTGCATATTAACTTTTGACTTTTACTGTTTTATGTGTGTATGTTGTTATTTATCTGTACGTACGTCTGTACTGTAAAGTTTTTTTTTATAAAGTTTTCTGCATACTAGATGTTTCTTTTTTTTGTAAAATACCACTCTGAAAGTTTTGAATGCTTGGTTGAAAATAATAGTTGTGCGTATTAAAGTGTCAATGCAATAACATATTCGGCGTCCAGTAAATAATAACTCTAACTAGCCGTGGTAATTACTAATTACTGTGATAATAAAATAAAATACATATAACATATAACATCAAAACTTTGAAATGAATGTGGACATCGCGGTGCTGCCGGATAAGTGTGACCATAATCGCGATGGTTGCGTATCCGATCCCCACTGTAAAATGAAAAATGAATACCTTGAAATAAGTTTAATTTTCCGCTCTGGGCAAACAAAACGCGACTTTAAGTTATATAATTTGACATGAAATAGAAAGAAAAGTGGAAAACGGAGTGTATTGACTCTAACATATCTTTGCCTACCCTGACATTCGAGATAAAGCGTGAATGTTTTTTTTTTTATATGAATGACAAAACATATAACTTATAAATATTAACATATTAATTTCCACAATGTTTTAAATAAAATAGTACAATTCCTACAATTTAAAACTTTATTTTTATACAAACGTTAATTTAACGAAGTCTGATAAAATCAGTACAACAACATGTACAACATTAGGAGAAACACCATTGGACTTATCTGTAATCATTTCGTGACATGTGCCAATTAAAGTTGTAACTGAAATACGGTACAAACGTACTTAAATATAAGTTATAGAGTAATAATAATAAAAAAAATCCGGGTTCCGGTTGAGCCGTTGTACAGTACAGACGTCATCGAGTGCGTTCTAAAAGTATAAACGATTTACCGTGCAAAAACTGAATAAAAGTGTAAACTGTGCAAGTTATTGGAAAAGCAACGAACAAAAGTGCAAGTGTACCAATAAAACACGTTTTAATTTTGCGAAGAACGATCTAAGTGCAAAAACTTTGTGTTCTATAACATATTAATTAAACAACATCTATTGACTTTGACGTGTAACAGCGACACCAACATTACAAAACAGTTCGTTACGTTCCGTTTCGTGTCGATAACTATAAAGTTGCCACATCCAAAAAATAAATACTACTAAATTATACCAGTGTTAGAATTAAAAAATACATAAATAATTAAAATTAAAATAAATACAAAAACACCGTGTACTTAAATAAATTAAATATAAAACCTATTAAAATGATGGAGGAACAAATACAATTACTTTTTACAAAAATAAAAGAAGAAATGGACAAACAAACAGAAATTTTAACGGATTCAATCACAAAAACAGTTTTAAGAGAAATGGATAATAAGTTAAAACCACTTATCGAAGAAAATCTGCACCTTAAGAACGAAGTGGAGAATTTAAAGGAGAAGGTAAAAAGACTCGAACTTAGTAAAAAGGAGAACAATTTAATATTTTATGGCTTCGAAGAGCTCACTGAAGATACTAATATAGTCGAAAGGATCGCAAACACCTTAAATGACTGTGGCATTCAAGTGGACAAAAAAGATATTAATAAAGCGTACAGGATAGGAAAAGTTACAGGAAAAGCACGCCCAGTGTTACTAAATATGCTGAACGCTTGGAAACGAGAAGAAATTCTCCGAAACAAGAAGAAACTACCAAAAAGTATTTACGTCAAAGAAGATCTCAGCAAGGAAGTACTAGAAAAAATGAAAAATCTCATACCACAACTAATAGAAGAAAGAAGAAAGGGACGCATAGCATTTATAAAATATGACAAACTAGTCGTAAAGGGAGACATAGGTGGCATACGAGATAAAAGAAAAAGAGAACAATCCGCATCACCGCAGGCAAATAAGGGACTGCAAAGGACCGGATAAAAACTAACAAAGTCAATGCTTTTGAAAGAATGTGTAGAAACAGAATATATCGAACACCAGCAGATACCAATGAGGAATAGCAATCAATACACAACGGTAACCGGAATGTCAGAACAAACGTACGTAAAACATTTAAAACTAATAAAACAAACACTGCGCCCCCAAGTCGGCTGGTCCCCGAGGGGGTTATTGACCACACCCTTCCAGCTACAGTATTAATATCAAGGGACGACAAGGGCTCTGGAATATCGGGCACAAAAAACAAGAAACTGTATATCTGCACCTTAAACTGCCTAACGCTGAGAACACAAGAGAGGCTTATTGAAATAGAATTAGCACTTGCAAAAATAAAGTGGGATATACTAGGCTTAAGCCTATTGATAAATTTCAAAACTACAATATACTCGTAAGTACAATATCCTACGACTACGTGCATCTAGTAGGTACCTATACAAAAAAATACGCTACCTATTAGTTTTTTTACATTTTTAACATTTCTTTTCTAAAAGCTTTTATTCACTCTTAAGATTACATTGATATTGGTTGATGATTACCAGAGCGCCAGATCGATACGTATTTGAATACGCACGTCCTATTTTTATACGTTTACTCAATATTTTTTACGTGTTTTTAATATTAGAAATTGCTAAGTTCACATTCATAATCAAAAGTACAAAATTGAAAAAATTGGTTAATCTTTTTAAATTTACGTAACAAAAAGTTTATAAATCATCTCGGCTTCATTTTTATTCTTTGTAACTCAATATTAATAACCAATAAATGAACTATTGAGCCTTGAAATTACCCATTTTTCTATTCACGCTATGAACTCCAGAAGGGTATAGGTAAAGGAAGGGTTAGAATAACCAAGTGTTAAATGCCACCATTTGTTGTAACCCTTGAGTGCTTTGAATCATCAATCTTTAAGCTATTAAGCGAGGAATTGAATTGATAACATAATTCTAAATATATGCATAAAGGGATAATATGACAGGTTGATTTATCAACGGACAGGACAATCCACTGGGCAGATTATACTATGACATAAATACAGATTATATTATGAAAGTCCTGAGCCAGTTTATAAATTTAGCTAAGTATTTTACATTAACCTATTAACCATCAAAAATAAGTTGAAATACTAGTGAATTGTAACTATCGGGGCATAGCGTCTGACTGTAAACGCGATTGTCTCTGGGTTCGATTCCTACTAGCGGGAATGGCTTGACACTAGGTTAGGTGTAGATTCCTGCCCTGATAAGTAAGAAAAATCATAAAGATAATTATAATGTATTTAATACGAAAAGATATTAAATCTAGCAATTCTAAACCCAGCTTGATTTCATTCATATCTACAGATACAGTCAGATATTCATATTTATCAATATTTTATTTCAATAAAAGATGTTATGATTCAATATCAGCACTCGTTTGTAGCATTATTTACGGCTCCAACACTGCGATTTTACTGATAGCTAGCTATAAACGCTATTTTAATGGTTCGTGATTATCGCAATACGCCTAATTACCTCGATTAAGATGAAAGTTCTAATACTATTTTGTTTAAAAGCTTGAGCGCAATTTCTTGAGGTATAGTATGAATACTTTGTAAAAGAAGTTTTCTATGAGTTTATATTTTGTTGTGTAAACGTATTATATAAAGCCATTGTGGCGCCTGGGGACAACATTCAACTGTAAACTTTGCAAGTTGGGGTGGGGGTTCGATTCCCATTCAGGAAAGCTTTTCATTATATTATATTTAAATTATTTTCTTCTTATTATTCTCTTGGGTCTCTATAAAATCGTGGCGCTGAGTTTTCACCATTCAACACCCAACGTCCCGATTTCGGGACATCGATTTCGGAAAATGGAAAATAAAGTGTCTTAACACTAACCTCTCTCCGACTATCCTATTATATACTGAATATGAATATTTAAAGATGTGACCGTTAATAACTGTAGTCAATGCACTGACCTATACCTGATCAAGGACAACATCTGAGCATACATTTTCTTTATTAACGGAAAAATCCATCAATCACTATCAGTCTGAAGATATGTGCCAGAAAACGGAGGTCGTTTTGAGATACGTTGACAATTTAATTTCTTTATTATAATAATTATGTATACACGAACGCCTCGGGTTATTGCAGTACAACTGATTACTACTTGGAGGGAACAGGCTAACTTAGATTCCTGGAGAAAAGAAAATACTAATAATTATTATTACTTAAGATAAGTACTTAGGCACTTGTTACGGAAAAACGGGACAACGGTCGAAACTAGCAGAAAAGAGGAAGTCATAATATTTTTTTGTTATTTTTTAAATGTACGAGTATATTGTACAGTATAAATTTTTGCTTAGAACTAATATCTTGAAATTTTCATCCATTGTGATAAAGAATATAAAATAAAGTCATCTTAAAATACATGTGTTAAAAAAGAATTCGAAGAAGTTCAAGGTTCGAATATATGAATACTGTTGCTGCTTTCAAAAAAAAATCACACAATTTACTAGTTAAAAATCTAAGCATTACATAGAGATCAAAAGTCACTTATTATAATAATCTCTTCTGAAGGTAGAAAGCTAGTTTAAAAATAAGACATACACACTTCATTAACATATAAAAGACGTGACATATTCCTGAATGCACGCAAAGTATGTAATTTGAAAATAACATTTGCCTGAGTCTATTTACATTCTACTAGCAAATACGCTAAGTAGGCTACATCAACGTACTTGATGAAAAATACAAAGTCTTAGCTACGTACATATTTCTATATATTACTTATACTTATAAAATATAACAATCACAACGGGGAACGGAGTGTCTTAACACTACGTTCCCTCTGCCTAATATGCGGGATACAGTGTGAAGCTAAAAAACTAGTAAGTCAATTCATTACCTTCGCCCATAGACATTCACAACAATAGAGGTATGGATGTGTTGTCAGCCTTGGGGAATGTAGGAGGGAAGGGGAGGAAGGATGAGAATGGTGGGAATAGGGAGAGCTGGTTTACTTGTCATCGATCCGGAACACATCGTCGGATATTTGGCGGTTCGTCTTTGACATGATAGTGGTCACGAGCCAGTCGGAGAACAAATCTCCTACCACCAAACTCCCGCCTTTTACGGGACGCTACCCAGCGGCGGAAAGGAATTGTATTCTTAACCCGTCCTCAAACGGGTAAAACTACTAAAGTTAACGATATTATATAACCACAAAAAACATTATGAACGAATAATTAACTATTTAAGATTTTTAAATATTTTGTCAAACCAATGCCATTGTATTGCAAATAATCTTTTCACACTTAAGATTATAAAGAATGGAAAATCACTTAACGCAGATAGCGTTTCTTATCTTTTAAGTTCTCAGCGACATTGTGGTTTTTGTCAAGTAATCTAATGAGTTGCTAATGGCGGGACCACCCGGGAATCAATTTAGTACTACCAATGTATGACGCAGAACTAGGTTTAGTTCTTATAGTGAACAATATTAAAGTAAGCAAGTAAGCAATATTACAAGTTGTCCTTAATAAAGTCTAATTTTTAATCTTGTATCTTTTAATTCTGTAGGGAACAATATGTAAGATCGCTATAACAGTACATTTAGCATTTACATATATGAGCAATGGACAGCGTCTGACTGTGAAGGCGATGGTTGTGGATTTGATCCCATACGGGGAAATATATATTATTTTCATTTCGCCGCTTCCCTACATTAAGCAAATAAGACAAAGCACATCATTGAGTTCCATCATTCAACACAATATTTCGATTTTTACCCGCCGAAACAAAATATCTTCATATACTTAAAAAGTATTAAATAAAATAACAGGTTTAGTCAACACTCAATATTTTTCATATAAACGATGTGGAAGCACTAACGTACTCTAAGGGGATAATTTTACTATCACATTTACCGCCCACATTTGAATCGGATCCATTTATCATATAGAATAATCAATTTCCACTCGCTTCCACCGATACCTTGCCTGTGAATGCAAATTTATTAGCTCTCATATTTGAATAAATTGAGCATCTATCCATATGATGTCATTCAGAGGAATTAAAGAAAATATTTTATATGTAAATTTAAATTAAAAAATTGAATATAACGGGGTCAGTCGTGGCGCAGTTACATAAGTGTGACTGTAAAAGAGTAGTTGTAGGTTCGATTCCCACTCGAGGAGTGAAAATATTTAATATTTCCATTTTCTTCGCTCTGGTATCGAGGCAAAACGCGGCGTTAAGTTCCGCCACTCAACACGCAATGCATCCGAATTCGAGGGAAAGTGGGGAACGGAGTATCTTAACACTAGGCTCCCTCTGCCTACCCCGCTGTGTGCGGGATACAGCGTAAAGCTATAAAAAAATAAAAAAAAAAACATTAGCATATGTACATGACACCCTCGTGGTGCAGTTAGACAGCGTTTGGCTGTAAAAGCGATGGTTGTGGGTTCGACCACCTCTTGTGGGAATTACTATATTTAAATTTTCATTAATTCGCTCTGGTACCTAAGACAAAGCGTGGCGTTGCGAATAATACGCAAAATATATAACTTAAAGCCTTACTTGGTCGTATTTCGAAGCGTCATAATAAAAGAAATAAACTAAGGAGGTTAAGTTTCATTCACGTCCTTTATCCTATTTCTTAAATGTATATTATTATAATAAAGAGGTAAGCGTTTGTGATTTGTACGTTTGATATAGATAATCTCCTAAATAGCGAATGGATTTCAAAAAATCTTTTGCCATGCAAAACAATCCCTGATTGCGCTAGGGATATATTTGTTTTGAAATAACTAGATTTCAGCCAGATTATTTAACACTTATAAAATAGTCCGGGAAACACACACTATTGATTTTTTTCGCGTGTATAGTGGTAATCATAAAATTCTATAAAATATAAAACTTGATAAAATTACAAATTTAAGCGAAAATGTGCGCTGTCAGAAATACGAAATTACTAACGTCCTGCATTTTACGTGGGCGAAGCCGCGAACGGGTCTTCGGAACTAGTTTATTCTTGACAAAATTTCAGTAGTTAGTATCAAAGAAGATATTTAACAACATACTTTCATCTATAATTTCAAATACAATAATTTTACAAAAAATAATAATTTTCCAAAAAAAAATAGTTTTACAATAATATTTTTTTATAAAAATAATAATTTTACACAAAAAAAAAATTACAAGCACACACAATACTAACAATTTACGCAACAACAAATAATTGCAGGTGGTTCGCGAACAAGAAATCTTTCTGACCTTTCTTCCGAAGCGTGGAAACGTATTAACCAATTCGACTTGGGCGAGGATTTCCTCAATCATACTCGGAACACGTCGCAGAATCCATAGAAACTAATCATTACGCTATATAGTGATAATTACGTAATATCTTTGTTTGTGACTGACGGTAAGAAGTGAAGAAATGAGTAAAAGTGTTGCCGCATGTTCGCACCATTATCCCGGCGTGGGCTATTAAGTCCTGTTATTTTCTGCTAAACCGTGTTACCTGATGAGATATCGCATACAAAATTCACTCGATACGTATCTATAGATAATGTGCGTTATTAATCTTGGTACATAATGCAGCTTATGCTACTTTATGTGCATTATTTTGTAATTAACATTTAATATCAAATTTGATTAGGTTTCGTAATTAGTTTTAGTACCCATAGTAAGATAGTGGGGTCAATTTCGGGTCACGTTATATAATATTTTTTGAATAGTTATGTATTATACGTTCGTAATTCAAGTTCTTAAATCTTAGGCAAGATATAATGTAATAGTACGAATGAACTTGTCGATCATATATTTATTTTTAATTTTCACTTATAAACAATTATTGCGATTTGCTTGATCAGCTTGGATTTTTATATTTTATATACAAAATATTGCAGTTTATATAAATTGATGCCTGTTTAATGAAAAATGAAAAATATAAATTTCAATACGAAAAGACTAGGATAGATTTCTAAAACATAATACGGTGGTTCTATAGTTATTAAACATAAAGAACATCCAATTACTTAAGAAATATAACAAATAAAAGTAATACTAACAAGAAAAACTTAAAACAAACCCATTAAAATTTCAAAAAGTAACCTTAAAACAATATTTAGCTATTCGAATGGAGATAATTGAATGAGCGGAGTAAAATTCACATAATGGATCGAAGTACTTATGTCAATACGATTTGTCTTTGCCTTACATTTTTACGTTCGTCACACTAAAGAGCTCTTAGCCGTGTCGTGAATTATTGATTTTCTCTTTACGAATAAGTAAGGTGAAGTGGTTTTGGTTCAAATTAAAGGTTGACATTATTTTTTTAGGTAATGCCTTATATCACTTGTGGTCCAATTGACAGCATTAAAGAGAAAGCTATAAATAGAGTAAATCTTTGGACACAAATAAATTTTCAGGTATACATAATATGTAAGTGATAAGCTCTATATTAGTGTAGAAACCTTTTTTGCAACGGGCATACCGGCACTTTGAAATTGATTGGCGGGCCAATTTTACACTTTTTAATAGTATTTAAAAAGTAGCAAGAGAATATTTGTAATACAAAAACACTTAGCAGGCCGCAAAAACTCATTAAGCTGGTCGGATGCAGCCCGAGCGCCGCGGATTGCCCAAATGTGTAACTTCTAATATATATGTTATTAAAAGTAGGAAATAGAACATATGTAATAAGGAAATTAGAATGTCTTTTTGAGGACCAACAAGTGCTATAATGTCATTTTTAAAGTCTTTAAAACATTTACATAAACTGTGGTACTGATTAAGACATAAGCAGATGGGAATATAGACCTGGGAACTCTTCTGAGTTCCCAGGTCTATATTCCCATCTGCTTATGTCTATATGTAATCTTGTCTCCGCTGAATATTCGAGCTTAATCGTGCTTAGACAGAAGTCATATTATATATCAAATAAAAAAGTTATTGTGGCGCAGTGAAACAGTGTCTGATTGTTTAATCATGCGTTTGCAATTGGTTGAAGGTTTGTTTCTCACACGGGAGATGATTATGTTAAGTAAAATATTTCTTTGCTCTGGTGATAAGACAAAACGCAGCGTTAATTCCGCCACTCAACGTGCACACTCGATTCGGGGCGGAAAACGGAAAACGGAGGGTCTTCACACTAGGTTTACTATATGGAAAAAAACGTGTGGATGTTAGTTGAAAGTAGGTGTATACACATACCTGCATACCTGCATACAAACAAAAGATATAAAATTTTCATCCAAGTGAGCTCATAATACGTATCTCGGTTCGTTGTTCGTAATGATATATGATTTGTTGTATAAATACGGTAACTTTCATAGGCAATTTACATCCTACTATTCAGTTTGCATTAGCTTACAATGTCGATCGCTCCATGTAAATTACTATGTAACCAATATTTATGTTAGTACAATATAGTTTGAACTTCATATCTTTGCTGATACTATAAATAATTTACGACTTATTTATTAGGAATGCAGTTTTAAGTGTAATTTTTAATTGAATTTTCTAATAAATAAATGAACCTTATTTAAGTTTCATAATAGATTTTACATATATTTCTTAAATATTTAAAGACAGAAAAAGGAAATCAAATGATGGTTATAATTAAGACTTCATGTTTAAAAGCTCAGGTAAAACTTACATAATAATCTATATCAAAATAATACATAACATATGTACATACGTGCATCTTTGGAACTAAACGACGGATTTGAATGAAATCTTCTTGTATAAAACAAGAGCTTTTAAGTTTAGGCTAAATCCTGAGGCTATAATTTATTTTGAAGAGTGGAAAACATTATGTAAAACTATAACAGGTGTATAAAAAATATACAGCGTGATAAGAATTTTAGTGGAGAGGATTATGAGCCCCAAACAAACGGCCTACAATGGCAAACCGATTAGTCTCATCGTATTAATATGACAAATGCGTACGTTTGTTTTGATGTTTGTTACTCTTTCACGTAAAACCTACAGAATGGATTTTAATTAATCTTTACAATAAAATAGCTTATATATCAGAATAACACATAGGCTACAATTTATAAAAATATTTTATGAATTGTCCAAAATATTAAGTAAATAGAGAAAATATCTATCATCTGCAAACTAGTGTGGCGGGCGCTACTATTATCGCTTGAGGTACGGATATGTAATTATAATGGAAATCTTTATCTTAAATAGCCCTACAAAAACCCCCACCACAGTATATATCTATATCCTATGTGTAAGCTTTTAGAGCAAAAATAGTGAACTACAACTACAATTTTCATTGTCAAAGAGCTGATGTAAAACAGAACAACTAAGCCTTAAGTAATAAGCCTTTGATTTTAAAGGTATAACTGCTTTCTTAAATTCAGCGTGGACGAAGTCGCGGGCATAGTTAGTCAAATATAAAGCGTTAACACCTTCGAGTCTTCGGAGCATCGTAAAGAATATACTAGATTGATGAAATATGATATAAATAATATAATAATAATAAAATGCTTTTAGCAAAGGCGTTAAATATGCACATAAATTAACTAGGAAATATCTTCATTCAAAGGGAATTCCGATCTATAACTTAGCTCGCTTATATTAAAAAGTATTGTTTTATGATTAAGTAGCAACCGATATACAATATTCTAATTAATAAAATGAACAATGCGCGGCATTGAGTTTCGCCGTTCAATACACTAGGTCTCGAATTTAAGGGAAGAATGGTGAACAGAGTGTCTTGGAACTAGAATCTAGTGTTAAGACATTCAGATACCCTACTCGTCCCTCTTAAATTAAAATATTTTAAAGAATCGTGGCAGTCGTGGCGTAGTGGCATAAAGTGTGAATGTAAAGCGACTGGTTGTGGGTTCGATTCCCACTCGAGGAGTGTAAATATTTATATCTATTTTTTTCGCTCTGGTATTGAAGCTAAGCGCGGCGTTAAGTTCCGCCACTTAACACGCAATACCTCCGATTTTGGCGGAAAGTAATAAAAAAGAAATCTCCCACTCGAAGGACTATATTTAAATATGCCCATTTCTTCGTTCTGGTACTTGAGACAAAGCGCGGCGTTGATTTCCGTCACTCAAGCGTGTCTCAATTTCGGATGAACAGATCTCAGATGTCTTGATATCATGTTCTCTCTGACTAGTCTGCAATATGGGAAAAAGTGTGAAACTGTAATTTGTTAATTATAAAAACCCATAAGTAGTTTTGTAGCATTTACTTTTACGTAATAAAAATATGATATTAATAATTATATATTATATTGCATTGTTTAATTTTGGATAGTTTAAATTATATATCATGGTATACTAAGTAAGGATAAAATATTTAAATACTTATTGCCTTTCTATTTCTTAATAATATGCATAATGTTTATTTTTTAAATGCTGAAACAACGTTTTAGTCAAATTTAAGAGATTTTAAGTTTTAAAAATACGTACTTTACTACCAAGCACAATATTTCCGTATACTATTTTTCTACCGATAATAATATATACAATAAACAACATAATACAGAGTCACGGTACAGTAGCTAAAACGACATATAGCTACAGTTTTTTATTTAATGAATACACTTTAATATGTGAAAACTTTTTTTAAAATGGTAATTAAAGGTTTATAATAGAAATAACAGTATTAGATGTGTAGGAAATAGTAATTTCCTTATAATAAATTTAGTAGTAGTATAATTTAACTACAATGTATTTATTTGTATCGTGGAATACTAGGACAGTATAACTGTGAATTAGATTGACGTAGGTTTGATATCCGCCGGGGGAGTAATTATATTTTATACCTTTTCATTATACCATTTTAGTAACACACAACATGGTGTTAAGTACTGGTTACCACGTAATATCTTAAATTCTTAACAACTTAACCTAATGTCTTAAATACGTTACATGGCCGGAACGCGGAGAACGGAGTGACTTGACTCTAGGTTCTTTCTGCCTTACCCAGCTAAGCAGGAATAACTTGAAACTATTTTTTTTAGTTCCACGCTGTATCCCACACACAGCAGGGTAGGCAGAGGGAACCTAGTGTTAAGACACTCCGTTCCCCACTTTACGCCTAATTTTGGAGGCATTGCGTGTTAAGTGGCGGAACTTAACGCCGCGCATTGCGTCGGTACCAGGGCGAAGAAAATGGAAATTAGTCTTTTGAAATCACATGTTTGTGCCACTGCGCCACGATTGGCTATTTTTCGTATCTATTTATTATACCTATTCAGGCAAAATATTTTCTTTGATACATTATATAAAAACATTGTTTACTTTGTCAAGCATATTTAGTGTTCCACAAAAATTTGTGCCGAATGTCGTGGGATAAAAGATGAGTTAATATAGAGGTGCTTCAATTAGAGCGTGCAGAAGTGATCGCCACGGTTTGCGGTGAGTCTTTCATTCTTTATCAATTTCAGGCGTTCGACGTGTTTTGGATATTCTTAAATTACTTATCTATGCTTATGATTGGATAGCGGTAAATATCACAGGGTAAACATGATGAACGTAGCTTTTGATATCTTGTAGTTTTTGTCGTCTTAGTATCTTTCAAATAAGGTAATTATTTTTTAATAAGGTAGTCCTTCAAAATAAAAAACAACGAAATACGTTTTAATGTCTGAAAAAAATTATTCAGTAAAAAAATATGAAGCTATTTTAAAATAATGATTTTTTTGAAAGAGAATATTTATTTTTCATAACAATTTCTAGAATTCTTCACGTTATTATGTTCTTGTGCGTACATAAGAACAAAGCAAAAATTAACTAAACAACCACGCAAATAGAAATTGTATCGTGAAATACTTTAAAGCTTTTCGAATTTATATGACCGCATACTCAACAACTTTCCTCGCGGATATATCCCTGCAGGCTGCATTTGCATCTCGACCCTACAAATTCAGTAGTGGTGGGCATTCAGTTTGCAACGCGCGCGCAGTCCCGCTTCGATCGTCACAGCGGCCGCACGCGCACGCGAGATGACTCGTTCAATGTTCGTTCTGTTAGCGCTCGCCGCCTTCGCAGTCGCCGCTGCCGAACCGCCGCGACCTCGCCTCATAGACTTCAACCCTTGGTCCTGGCTCCCTAACAACCTTAACAAGTCCCCATCTGTCATGGATTATCTATTCCCTCCGTCTAGAACTCCTAAGCAATCTATCTTAGATCCACCCGCAGACAGACGTCCTCCTCCCACTGTTCAGACCACGATACAAGACACCCCTACAATGACAACCCTCCAAGAGCGTCCGACAACGTTAGGCAGAAAATCTCATAACAAAGTCAAAACAACTGCATCCTCAATTCGGCCGACTGCGTCCACGCCAACAAAAACGAAAAAGAATTCCCATAAAAACGTCGCCACCGACACCACTGTCGAAACGAAAACAACGCAAACGTTGAAAACCGAGACGGTGCCGACTACGAGCTTCGTAACAGCTACGGTGAAGCCGCCTAAACGTTATACTATTCGGCCGGTGCGGACGACGGCGACCCCGATGGTTCGTGAGACAGAATCTACTATTAACACAAATAGCGATATAACAGAGACTGTATCAGTTAACGACGTATCGGGTACCACGGCCGATGTTACTAAGGACATAGCTTCAACATTGAGTACAGTGGTTGAGACGCATTCTACGGACAGCTCGACCAGCACCGGCGTGGAGTCAACGACGCTAACAGAGAGCACTGTAACGGAATCGGCGGACAGTCGTGAGGGCTACTTACCATTGCGGGACAAGCCGCAGCAGAATCACGTGAAGATAAATGAACAAACGAATAAAGAGGTCAGTGATTTTTATGCTACTCGAGTATAATTTTTTTACTGAACAATGCTCACGCTTGTTGTTTACATGGTAAATTACTATTTAATGGGTGTAAAAACGATTAAAAAGTAGCCAATTAGTCTTAATCAAGTAAGTATTCATTTGAATTGATATATCTAAATTTAGTAACATTTTTTATAAAGAACAGCTACAGGCTATCGCATTAATCGATCCTGATTCCCACATAAGGTGGTAAATTGATGCAAATTATTCATATAAAAAAACTGATCAAAGCTTTTTCTCTTGTAATGGAAGTTACAATTACGTAACAATAGTTAAAAAAAAAATTATTCCTTCATTATAGATAAGTTCATGGGAACACGGAATCAATATATAAGATTTTATCACTGTTTCTAATAATATTTATCTGTCTTAATATTTTTTTTATATTAAAGTAAATATTTGTTGAATAAAAATAATAAATACATTAAGAAAATCTATACTTTAAATTTGTCAACAATTACAAGAATTTTTAACATACTTAGAATCTATATATAACATTTGGACACAACATTAATGTCAGTGTCCGTTTACATACAATCCATTACGTTTTTATAATAGAATAACTTTATTAACAATGGAATCCATTAACGTACAGTTGTGGAAAAAAGCAGGCAATTATAGGGCAAAAATCTCCACATTCATTCGCGAAGCTCATTTGTTGGAAGCATGCGTAAAAACGTACTTTATAAAAATTACTGACCAGCTAAGAAAAAGAAGATAGTAAATATGTTTCTCATTTTACGCTGGACAAAGCTATTTTTAAATAGATAAACAAGTAATCGTGTATTTATGTTATTCACATTCCAAATTATATTTTTTCTAAACATGCGCTTTTTCTTGCCTAGGAGAGTAATCAGATAGAATCTGGTGTTAAGTCACTCTGTTGATCACTTTCTGAGTGGCAGAACTTATCGCCGTGCATTGTCGTAAAAGCTAGAGCAGGAAAATGAAAATAAAATGAAATATAACATCTCTAAAAACTTTGCATTTTACGGGACTGACAAAAATGTAGTGTTGAGTTCGTAAATAGACATACTTATTACAGACTACTATTTATACATACTTATTACAGACATTAAAATTAAGCTAAGATGATATTTCAACCCACAAGTAGCTTCAATCAGGCATTATTCGCGCGACGGTATCGTCTCATTCACAAAAGTATACTTAGGTACTATATTAGTGTACCGTTTATATGAATTTATATATAAAATATAATAAAATGAATAGAAACATAGTTTCTAATATTTTTTTAAATCTTCAGTAACAAGGAAATTAAATATAAGTATCGCCATAAAATAAATTCATTTTAGGAACGTTCTTATTTTTTTCATGGATAACTTTGAGAAATATTATTTTAAGATTAAAAACAAAAAAACCGTACAGATTATGCAAAAAAGACAGTAATGCGTTGTCGTACTTTGATACTTTCTTCTCATTAGCCTCTTGCGGTCACAAACGCAATGTCCGCAAAATTTGGTTAAAAAATGTATTGGTTTGTGTAAGAACAATATTAAAACTTTCACTCGTATAAATTACTTTGAAAGACATTTAAAATTGATTGTAAAAAAGTTTATATTATAAAAATATTAATTTCATTCAAAAGTTTAGTAAATTATATAGATTTATTGAGGCCATCATGATGCCGTGGGACGTTGTCAGATAACTCGGTTGTGGGTTCTAATATCACTCAGAGGAATAATTATATTTGAATTACTTGCATTTCTCCGGTGTAGTAAGACAAAGCTCGGCGTTGAATTTCGCCATACAACATGTAATATCATGATTTCAGGCAGAATGTTGAGAACGAAATATCTAAGTAACCGAGTGTGACGTGACCTAGGTTCTTTCTGCCTACACTGCTATGCAGGGAAAAAAGTGACGCCACTTTTTGATAAACATTTTTTTATTAAGCTTTACGCTGTATCCCGCACACTGCAGTGAAGGCAGAACAGGGAACCTAGTGTTAAGAGATTAGGTTCCCCATTTTCCGCTGAATTCTGGAGGCATTGCCTGTTAAGTGGCAAAACTTAACGCCGTGTTTTTCTTCGGCACCAGAGCGAAGAAAATAGAAATATTAAATATTTCCACTCTTCGAGTGGGAATCAAACCCACAACCAGCCGCTTTACTATCACACTTTGTGTCCTCTGGCCTCTTCATCAAATGTTATAAATTATTAAAGAAAAGATGAAAATGAAAGTATTCCCAATATATGTAATTATTTGTCAAATATGGCTATATGTGATTAGCTTACACGTAAGATATTTATTTTATTAATGAAACTATAAATTTTAAATGTCAATTTTATGTAAATAGAATTTTCTAATCATTACCTACGCTGCCTACGCATTAAAGACGATGGGCAAAACTTTTCCCAACATATCTGTCATCCAATACAAAATCAATATTAACTATTAGAAAAAACATAAGTTATCGCCTTTTTGGCCCTAATCACAATATTATAAATTAAAAAAAATCATCAAATCCGTGATTCATAGCGCAAAAATAAAACCGGATGTACAGAACAGTAACCACATTGTTTACTTAAACGAAACCAATTATGAACGCGGTATTACTGAAATGAATTATAACATAGCAATCTAACGAATCGTCGAAACCGAATCAAATACTAATCGTGTCTAATTAATCAGTACGCATTGCAGGTAGAAAGCCGATAGCCGTATCTATCTTACGATTGGAAGAGAAAGGGGTATAGTACCTACCTTAGGTACAAACCGAGAACTAGGTTGGAATAGTCGTAAGCAGAAAATGCAGTGGAAAGTATTCTAGTAAAATAATACATCTATTGTTAGATGCGACTCGATACTGTTGTGATTCTGATCGGATGCAATTTGTCGTTAAATATTTATTACGTGATTAAATTAATTTAGCATCCCTGTTAGATAGAAGGGGTTGGATAGTATTTCTCTTTATACGCGATGGTCGTAGGTTCGATTCTCGAGTCTGATTAGACGCGCACTTTAGAGTGACTAGCTAGTTCGAAATAATACTTCATTTTGGATTATTAAGAAATTACTTGTCACTAAGTTCTCTTTGCATTCCTTGCATAATGTTGTAGAGGTAAAAGAATAAAAAAAGTACTATAATTGAGTGTAAATTATTTTTTTAAGCGAAAGAAGAAGTACGAAAATTATCTTACATTGCATAATAAATACCTATGTAACTCTGACAGTTAAAAAACTACAAAAGACGATTAGTACGCAAATGTAATGGATTTTATTTTATTTCAAAATTGAATAATCACCATGAAACAATAGTTACTTTTTCTTTTAATATCTGAAAGTATATCAGATTATGTAACCCAGAGATAATTTGAATCTTCATCACTTTAAGACTTTGTAGTACCGCGAATACAATCACTTTCATTCAGGTCTAAATTTAGATTACATACTTCTAATATTCAAAATTATTGCAAATAATATTTAGTGTAAATAAAATTTATTCTATGAATAAATTATTGTTATAGGTATCAAGGTAGCTCAGACATTACAGTATAAACTTAGGTATTGTATTATTTGTACTTTTAAAAATGTAAATCTAGGCAAGGCGAGCATGTACATGTATAGATTAAACTAATAATAAGGAATTAAATATTTAAAAATTATTAAAAAGCTTTTTAATAAAAAATAAAAAAAATATATTCATCATATGTGGATTTAGCGGTCAGCGCGCTTGGAAGATTTTCAAAAGGCGCGAGTTAATCCTGCTGCGTTCATATTTTTATACGTTTTCTAAATTTTTTTCTTATCTTAAGTGCCTCAATATTTAAAAAGTGGCTAAATAACTAAAAAACTGTAAACATTTTAATAAAGATGTTACATTCCAAATAAATATATTGAAATATTTCCTTAGAAAAGACATAACTTGCCCTAGCAATACCTACTGCTGCACAAGCTGGACATTTAGTAGTTTTTTCAGTTTCACACTTTTTCCGTATAGCGGGGTAGTAAGAAAAGCGTCAAGACACTTCGTCCTTCATTTTTCGGCCGAAATCAAGACATTGTGTGTTGAGTGGAGGAACTTAATGCCTTGTTTTGTCTTAGATATCAGAGGGAAGAAATGAAAATTTATATATAATCATGCCCGTAGTGGGAATCGAACCCACAACCATCGCTTTACAGTACAGAAGCTATGCCACTGCGCCACGACAACCTCTATTAGTAGTTTCTAATAGCATTTATCAAATAATGGGACAACATCTTGTTAATCGTTCACAATCTTACGCGTCATATTATGAAAGACACGAAGAGTAGCTGACGGCAGGTTTCCGTGTGACGCGGTAATTTGTGCATCGCCGCGTGCGACGACCGACATTGACTTTTCAATTCAAGGCCATCAGTTATTGCATTTATTATATAATAATATCATTCCTTGTAACTTTCGTGGGTGTAGAGTGAGTTACTTTCTTCTTGGTTAACGATTTTCCGCAGATCATCAAAAATTGAATAAGATGAACAGTCAAAACCAATGCTGTTTTTTGTTCAAGCATGGCAGATGAGTTTCCACTTAGTTAGTCATTACTCATATACGCCATGATGAACCATTTTCACAGTGATTATATAAAAGTATCACGACTATTAAATGCAGTAATTTATAAATTTTATTACAAACAGTACAGCAAGAATATTTATAACACAGCTATTCTACTAATATGCCTACCAGCAGTGTCCTTTTGACACAGTCTCATGAACTGCAAAAAGTCATTCTTCGTTCCATTCTACACTTCTTCATCAGATTTAGCGTAAAGCAATATGTACACCACGTCATCAGAATTAACGTACAGCACCACGTACACCGTACACCACGATTAACATATGTAATATGTTAATCGTGGTGCTTTACTGAAGGAAACATACACCTTAAAAGCAGCGACGCGTGTATACCATATATGCGTATTAATAAACGGTTACGGGACCTAGGTTCTACAAAAGGACAGGTAGGTCTCACTGATGCACAGCTAACGTTTCTTGAACTTTTTCAGATGATTGCGTAATGAAGGCTAACCGCACACCCGTTATTGGCGGATGTCAAAACATAAATCTCAGTATGAAGTGCTAGCGATAACGAGGCTTAGACGTAATGTGCGTCTAATGATGCTTTTAAATATTACCTATGCTAGTTCATTGAGAGTTTTATAGCTAGCCTAGTCCAGTTACAGTATAAATATGAAATTATATATACTTGAAGATTTATAAAGTGAATGCACATAAAATAGGTTCAAATTGTATACACATAATTTGTGAGGTAGTTACATTAGGCACATATGAAACAACGCTGACTCATCAAAACATAAATAAATCCACGAAAGCGAAACCAACCAATTAATTGTAGAAAGTGCGTCGAATCAATTATTTGTACCGATATGTTTTCAACAAACAAATCAGTGAACGGTAGTCGAAGACGAATTGATAAAGAATATTGTTTTGTTGTAATTGTTATTTAATTTTAAGATTACAAAGAGAATTTGAATTAAATTGATTTTATTTTACACTTTCCTAATACATTTAACACATGGAGAGTAACTGTGAATAGAAATATCAGTATAAATAAAAAAAAAGTAGCAAATTTTTAAAGCCTTGTTTATGAAAGATTAACTAGCGCCTTCTTTACTATAAACGGTCTCGAACGAACTATAAAAAGGTTCTTTTAAACATTTTATGAAAATCTCAAAATTACTTTTCTAGATTATGTAAAGTTTTTATCTTAAATGTGACTATTAAATATTATTTAAGTGCGCTACGGAAACACAATGAACTGATATTTTTCCCCAATATAATTCCATTAATTATATTTTTGTTAAATATAATGAAGTATAAGTTAAAGGCGAATTTAAATACAGTTTACTTACTCCAATAAAATTTAAGTTACTCAGCCAAAAACTTTAGTTAATAAACCGATAATGACTGCGAAAAATCCTTTAAAAAACAAACTATCAATGTGTATATACTAAACAATATAAACAAACTTTAGAAATAGACATTTAGAAAACGTATAAAAATTTGAACGCAGCGGGATTCGAACCCGCACCTTGCTCTGACCACTAAGCCATGCATCCTGAACGATATTCAGGAGGTGCGGGTTCGAATCCCACTGCGTTCAAATTTGTATACGTTTTCTAAATGTCTTTTAATTTTACTTTTGACGTTTACTAAATGTTTTATTCAATTTTCCTAAGTTTGGAATAACACTTTAAAAATGTTTATTCGTTAGAAATATAGACGCACATCAGTACAGTCAAGTCGGAAGCCAGCATTCTTCACTAACGAATACCGTAAATTTACTTCCATTTGAAAAACCAACATAAACTTTTTTTGCACCTCACGCCTCAAAGATCACATTTCATTTCTTAGTTCGTTATATGTATATAAAAAGCTAATTAAGTAGAATGTATTGAATGATTGATAATGTGCTCGATATGATTAAACGGTTTTTAATAAGTAGTGTGCTTGTATCTTTTATATTAGATAATATAAAGATATTATATAAAATGACTGACTGTCTGACAATGCACAGACGAAATTAGTGGGATATAAAGTTGAAATTTTGCAAGCAGGTTTTTGAGAAATGTAGAGAGAGAAGTTATATCATTATTTCTAAGGGTACAAGATTTTTTTTTAAATTATAAGAAATGCGTGCAAACGAATAAGTAGATAATATATATTTTTTTCATTTGTAAGACTGACAGACAAAACACAACCAAAATTACTGAATCGTGCAAGAAACTGAAAGTTGGTGGATATTTTCCTTAGGGAGTGTAAGTCTCAGGGAGTGTAAGTCTCAGAGAGGATTTCTTAAAATTCCTATCGGAACGATAATATCTTATAGTCCACGGAAGCAAAGTGGTGGGCTGCAACTTGTGTTAGATAATCAGATGAATGTGTCAGCGTCAGCTTTATATGACTGATTGCTTATTAAAGTAAGGTGTGAGATTTGTTACTTTATTTATGTTGATCATTATTTAAATATCTTAATTTGATTACTTTTTAATTATAGATATTTATATATTTGACAAGAGCTTGCATAAATAAGTTGTAATGTTTTAAGAGGAAGCTTCAAGTTTCATTTGGGAAGTTCAAGTTTCAATTATTTTTCATTTTTATTAAATGTGGTTATTTAGTTTTGTGAGACAAAATGCTTCTTATATTTCTGTCAATGATCATGATGGATGAATCTGTCGACTTATAACGAATTCATAAATATCTCTTTGGACTGACAATACTGCGTAAAAGATTAAACATTGAATTTGAAAAAAATTGTATGCTAAAACTATAAAATTTAAAAAACGTATTTTAGCATCGTTCTAACTTAACAACAGATGTATTTATATGTTGTTGAAATATATCTTCATGGCATCTACGTAAAGGTTTAAATATATAATAAAGTAGCTTATGGCAGTAGAAAGTATGTTAATTTAGTGGTCAGTGTTGTTAGAAATGATTTTCACTCTCAGTAAATTGCGAAAAGTACCATTACTTACGTATCTAGAGCACCAAGTGGTCGGAGTCAAACAAGCAGTACGAGCATGTGTCAATTAAACATAGTAAGGTTCTACCAATTGACACTTGACAAAATAATATCTGCTTCTTTAGTTTCACGTTTCTTTCCCGTATAGCCAAGTCATGGAGAGAGAACCTAATGTTAAGGCACTTCGTTCTCCATTTTCCACGCAAACTTGAGATATTGTGTGTAAAATTGTAGAAACAAACATTGCACCTTGCCGTACTAGAGCAGAGAGATGAATATGAAATATAATCATTCCGAAGAGCAAGCGCTTCGATAAGTTCTATAATATCTATTTCGCTCCGAATATAAAAATTAACGTCACTTGTAAATATTTATTTTTGAATGAATTCAAGAGAGATCAATAACAAGTAATTGATTACATGGATCCACCAAACAGTAATTGAATTAAAAATGTCAAATCGTAAACGGTCGTTAGTGCCACCCCACTTAAATTTCCTAATTTCTTTTCATGGTCGCATAGAAAAGTTTTAAGTGAAAGTAACAAATTATTTACTGTTTTGTTAAGAGACGATTTTAAATGCCCCCATCTTTGACTTCGCCGTCATTCTGAAATCTCTATTCATAGGAAATGTGCAGTCATTTATGATGACGGTGCTAAATTCTTTATGGTTGGTCGTAACGTCTATGCTGTGGTTATAATGACACTCTTTTCTATACTCTTGAAGTTAGTATTTAAAGTATTTTAAAATAAAATATGTTATGCCAGTAATAAAGTCATATTGAAGAGCTTAAAAATTACTTGCTATTTTATACAAACGTTATTGGTATTATATAATACCTCGTTACATATTATAATATGTAACGAGAAACAAAATAATTAGCTGATAATTCACTCACTAACTCATTTAGAAATCAAAATTAAAATATAAAAGTAAAAAAGGTAAAAAGAATGATTAATATAGGCTGTGTCTGTTCACTTACCAATGTTGAATTAACAATTAATCATCGCTTACCTGAAAAAAAAACAACAAAAGTCATGACAATATAGGTTAATTGCACAAAAAATAGGAAATCATTAATATAACAGCAACACGCGTAATATTTCATAATAAAAGCCCGAGGCGAAAGTTTACTGCTACACTTGACCCCTCTATTCATTAAAACATAATCGAAAGTGAAATTAAATAAGCTGGAGATCACGCCGATAGCTACGTAATAACATATGTTTTGGCACTGTTATTCGCTACCAAATTAAATCTACCAGTTAAAAAGCAAAAATTGAAACGAAGGAGAAAAAACTGATTAAAGTTTCGTAATCAGAAGTCAATTGGTATTGTGTATTCGTTCGGAATTTATCCGTCTACAAATTACATGTGATTCGGAGTGTTGAAAGCAATCGTCACGACTGTGAAGTGTGATTAAAATTCCTCTACTGTTTGGCATCTTATAGATTAATCTCATGTTAATTTTTGAGTGTGAATTAAATTTAATTCAAATGCTTTTAATATATCAAAACGGAAGTAATTTAAATCTTTCCTGTATATTATCTAACTGCGTTATGGTAATGTTATAAACAAAACAATTTATTTCAGTTTATAAAACATTCTATTAAATTTTGTATAATTGAAAATCACAGCTTTGATTCATTAACGCAGTATTAGGTTAGTGTTGAGATCATAATCTTAACAGTAAATTATAAAGATCAGATACAGGCAGTCGAGAAATTGCGCTTACGGTACGGAATTATGTAAGGATAAATCCTGATAATAAACTTGTACTTGATTGATATTAAGAAGCAGCAGGTTATCATTAAGTGCAAGTATTAAATCTAATGAAACATAACGGAACTTGTTTCCTTGCTTGTTTATGTGAGGTATGTTATAATGAAGAAATAAGTCTAATTAATGATTGAAAGTTTCAATAAGGTAATAATTATTTAGATTTTTTTAAAACCTTTTTGTATTATAAGGAAATTTAAATATATTCTCTATAGTCTAACAACGGCTGAATGGTTGCAAAGTTTTCGTACTAGAAACTGAATATTAGGTTTATAGCATTAGTAAGTGTAGCGGATCCTCTTTAAAATCAGGACATCGTGTCAAATCTACACATACTGTACGTGCAAAAATGTTAACTTTTACCGTTAGAGATGTCATTTTAGTGGCAATTCTTTCATGTAACTGCGAAATTCGTATCAAAAATGAGATCAAGTGTTATAAATCAAGATATAACATTGTGAAACTGTTTAAGTTGTTTCTTTTTGCATTATATATAGTACATTTTTTACTTTCACGGGCGAATGCTGAGAGAATTTAGTAACAAGTTACTTAGTTTAGTAAATAGTTGTTGTACATTAAGTAATTTTAGAAACATTTTACGCCGAGTGTTGGATCCGAGCACTGCAGTTTGCTTTATTAAAAGGCTGGAAATGGATTTCATTCACATATGGATGAATGTGATTTGTAATCTCACCCTTAATTTTCACGATTATGCCCCTTACCTTATATTTTAAAATTAAGTAGTATATATTTATAGTATATATTATTTCAAATAGTGCTCGTAACATGTACTTGAAATAACAGTAAAACTGAACCGCAAATAGCTAAAACAAACTAGAGAACCATTATGCTGATTCTTGTAAGACTCACACCAAAGTGCTAATAACGCTTATTAAATAACTTGATTTGTACATATGCACATGTGAATATTTACCTAAAATAATATTTAACAGTTAAACAATCGGTTACTTTGCCAATTTTAATAAGTTCACATTCGTAGATCCATTTTAGTATATTTTTATTATATTACAGCTTGAAGCTATTTATTATATTAGCTTTGCAATGTTTTGAATGACTTTAATTAAGATACATAATACATGGCTAAATGATTAATTATACCATGCATGTATAAACTATCGCCATATAACGATAGTATTTTTGTATAAAAATAAACATTTGAAATGATAGAATGGATTATTAAGAAGTAGGTCGATTACGATATTATTACTACTTGTACTAAAAAGTGTATCATCTGGCCTACCGTTGTGCTGTGTTCAACGGAATCGTGTTCAATAAAGCACTGTGTCAACTAGCGGTATGCGCTTTCTTCCCTTTCCTTGTCCAATCTGTCGTGTTTCGTCAACCGTCGACCCAATGAGTCGAACATTAATCATCGTTAATGAATTTAAATTATTTGCATATTTATAAAATGTAAACTTTAGCAAGTATTTAGTTATACATAATTTCGTTATGCTTTTGTTTTTATAAAAAAATCTAGTATACATGTAGAGTAAAATAGTTTCTTAAATTTGAAAGGAAGAGTTTGCTTTAGGATCACGTACAAAATGAACAAAACAAGATCACTTTTCGTTTCAAAGCTATAATGATAGCATCAGTGATAAATAGCGCGATCTACTACAACAAAAAGTGTATTGTAGGTATATACTTAAAGATCGCCTCTCACTACTAACTGTAAGTAGATAGCAAGGCAGTATTATCGGAGATAGAATAGCTTGCTGTTATTACGATTGGCTGATATGTTGCAGCTAGCCAGAAACATGAAGCAGAATAAGCCGTATTTACGGACATGTACATATACGTAATTGCAGTAGTCGAAGAATTTAAGCTTCGATAAAAGCCAATGATCATCCGTTCGTAAGAAATGCCATTAGCAGTATTTGGAGCATGCGAACGTGGGAAGGTGTCATTCGAAAGTCATTTATAATTAAAATCTAAAGTGAGCGCAGAGGGAGAATGGATTGTCGATTATACACAATTTCTTCGGTTTTCTTTTTCGCCGCAAAATTAACATTGTAACAAATCGCGGTACAAATGATCCGAGTCTCACTCAGATTCTGGTCACAATCTTGGATACGTGACCGCGGTTCTTGTTTGCATTGCGGTTAAAATAGTTATAAACGGACGAAAGTTTAGCCTACATAGTCTCGTGCACGTATGTATCACTTGACTGACATTTTTGCTGATTTGACGTAGGCCGAACTTTATTTATGCCACCGGGCTGCAGTCCGGAATGAATGCAAAGTCTGCCCGCAAATTGTTGGCGGTGTATGCTTTACACGCACGAAGCGAAATCTGCGTGCCATTAACTCGTGCCATCGAGACCTTGAGAATAGTAATGCTATGTTTATCTACTTAGAGACGGAAGCAAACAATGTTATAATGCTCAATGAGATTGAGAGACGATGTCACGGTAGACAAAGCTTTATTGAACACGCTATGTTCTCACAATGGCATGTGGACACTTTGCGTATCTAAAGAACCGATTAAACACGCAGAGGCGGGTGACTATTATTTATATCACGCGTCTATGTAACTGTCACTTGTGCGCATACAGTATAACGGATATCTCGAGTTTTCTTGATATGTGTAAAAAATGTTGTAAGTATCTCTGCTTCTTGAGTTTCTCAGATAATGAACGAGATTATATTAAGCTTTCGTAAACATATTTGGAAAGACAAACACTTTCTCGTTTTTTAAAATCGATAAAATCATACACCTTATATGTAACAGCCTTAAGCTCCACTTATTTGTATATACAAACAAACGGATGCAATATATTAATGTCAGTTAACGAAATATATTTGGTTAAGATTTTTTTTGTTCTTTTACTTAAATTTTTGTCTTTTTGTTTCGTTTTTAATTGCTAGAATCTAAAATTATAAATGGATCTAAACATAAAGTTAGTTGGAGTTTTTACAGAATTTGTCATCAACTAAAAAGACACAGGTAGTAATGCACATTTCGCTTAAAATTATTTAAAACTTTTACTTGTGTTTTTAAATATAAATAATGAAGCAATAAGAATGATAATTAATAATATCAAGTGATAGATTATAATGATTATTATCAAATAACCAATGCAAACCACCATTATTGGTCTGAGCATGCTTTATTAACACCGAAATCAAATCAAAAACAAAATTACTATTATAATTTCATAACACATCTATTGACGGTGACCTCAATTTTTATTGAGACATGGTAATGGGTGAAAGCAATAAAATTTAACCCGAAGTCTCATCATCCGGTCTGATAATCTTAAATGCCATTGTAAGACTACCACAAGGTGAATAACAATAAAGAATAAAGCCTGTATTGAAATAGCCTTTTCATTTTACTAAATGAGTCGAGTTGGAGAACCACATGGGTTATTAGGCAGTGGCTTTGTTAGTTGGATTTCGGATAGTCACAATGGTCACTTTCACGTCTTTTCTAGTGGAGCCTTTGAACTGTCAATATACACAATCTCCAAATGTGATAATAATTTACTAATGTGACTTTAATTCTTTGAATTTACAAATTGCTATTATTAGTTTTATACATTTTTGAGTTTTCTCTTCATCGAGTAAATATTATTATGATGATAGTGCATGAAGAATGGGAAATTGTAAGTGAAACTATACTATAAAAGTAGTACCTCAAAATAATACAGAAACATAGTATTAACACTTAAATAATATAAATAATTAACATTACACCACGTTAAACCTATAAATTCTTTTAGAATATTTGGGGTGAAAAAGTCACTAATAATCACTAATAATATAACTCAACTGGTTCGTAGGCTTTTAAGAACAAAACACAAGTAGAACATATTTATTATATCACTTAAATATATCATATGTTTTATTTCTTATATACTAATGGATGTATATAAAATATGTTTAAAAGATGTACATATATACCGTGTGTATCGAATGAATACAACTCTAGAGAACCTTAAAAGATTCTACGATCGTGTATCATTTCACCTTTGACACAGCTTCTCGGTACTCTCACGTATTTACGGTCACATATGATTTGCAGGCAACTTGTATGACCCTTGAGATGTAGCTTGATGATAATAATGTAACGAGTTCATTACAGGGAGAGAAATCTCACAGTACGGATATATAATACAATTGAGCATTAACTGTGTAGAGTAACTTAATTTATTTTAATGCCCTGTGGCACAGTTGGTATGGGATTGACTGCACGTGATTTTTTTATTTTTTATTTTTAGCTTCACGCTGTATCCCGCACACAGCAGGGCAGGCAGAGGGAACCTAGTGTTAAGACACTCCGTTCCCCATTTTCCGCCGAATTCGGAGGCATTGCGTGTTAAGTGGCGGAACTTAACGCCGCGCTTTACCTCGGCACCAGAGCGAAGAAAATGGAAATATGAAATATTTCCACTCCTCGAGTGGGAATCGAACCCACAACCAGTCGTTTACAGTCACACGCTCGTGCCACTGGGCCACGACTGGCCACGATTTTAAGTTTAAAATTTTCTTTATCTATAATGTAAGTTAACATAAATATTATTCATATTTATATTTTAAATGTATAATTTGACTATTAATATTTATATTTTAAATGTATTAGTATTCAAAATAACATTTTAGAAAACCTGCGCTTCAAACACTTACACTTACAATAGTCAGTTGAGTCTACCTATCACCACGGACTGCGGGAACACGAATACCAAAATATACGCGTTTAAATCGGTTAATATAGTTTCATTCAAAATGTGTAAAAATTGCAAAAAGCAAAGATCTTAACATTTATGTTTACAATGCTTACTTATAATATGGGCTAAAAATAAAGAACTCAATCGATTCCGCCGACTCGGAAATGCGTGTAGTGGGTGAAAATAAAAATAAATATTTTTACGAGTATATTTACTTTCATCATTATTAACTTTCACGTTTTTATAGCCCTTACAAGAAGATTTTTTAATATTTGTTTTTAACTTTTGCCAGTGGTGGCCAGTCGTGGCCCAGTGGCACAAGCGTGTGACTGTAAACGACTGGTTGTGGGTTCGATTCCCACTCGAGGGGTGGAAATATTTAATATTTCCATTTTCTTCGCTCTGGTGCCGAGGTAAAACCGCGGTGTTAAGTTCCGCTCACTTAACACGCAATGCCTCCGAATTCGGCGGAAAAGTGGGGAACGGAGGGTCTTAACACTAGGTTCCCTCTGCCTACCCTGCTGTGAGCGGGATACAGCGTCAAGGTAAAAAAAAAAAAGCTTTTTGTATACAAATTTGTGGTAGTGACACCAAACGTACAATTAGGATTAGTCACCTTAATTCTGTTACGTGTTGTACTAAAACTGGCATTAACTATTAATACTTTATTAGAAGTACAATATATGCATATTCACATAACGTTGATTGCAGTTATATTGCACAGTATACGCATTTATATTCATGGACAATGGTATGATATCGTTCGGTCACTTAAATTATAGTCAATACCAAGAAATACCAAGAATAAATTACAGTTGGTCAACAAAAATAGAACAAATCAGAAAACAAATCTAACTGTTATCATTGCGGTTATTAACAGCAACAGATATTATTTTCAGTAACTATGGGGCACTAGCACCGCAACTATGCAAATTCTTGCTTTATATCCATATAATCATATATGCGTATAATAAAAATGTACCTAACTTATTGTTGTCACTGACATGGAATATATATGATATAATAGATGATTGGTGACATTTATCAATGTAATAAAACCCAAAACAATGAATTATATATATTTTTTCTATTTGTCTCAGATACGGCTAATCTGAAATGGAGGTTTGACTGTTGTATTTTGGTAGCTGCCCCTTAATATTTATTTTTTCCTTTATTTCAAATAGTGCATAAACAAAAAAGGTTATATCAATTATATTTATAGGTATAAAGTAAAGTTTGTTATTTTTGTGATAACGCGGGCAGGCAAAAAAGCGAAATAAATAGATATAGTCGTGTAGTTTACAGGGCGAAGCCGCGATCGAGAAGCTAGTAGTATAATGATTAAAGAATTCTTTAGCATATTTTAATAAAGTATTTAAAACACGCATTCGCTCTATGATGAACTTGGACTGATTTGGTTACAAAGGGCCACGAGGTTTGGAGCAGGGAATTACTAGACCGGAAACTCGATGAATCTCAAAATTGAAACACGGCAAGAATGTAAAAAGACGATGAAAACGAGAGCTGATTTGATTCAGTTGACTTTATTAAACAAAAAAATATATTGAAAAATTATTTTGTTATATTATTGATCTTTTCGTTATTGACCGTAAATATCCACTATTTGTATTATATAGATTAACATTTTTTTTACCTAAATATTTTTTTTTCAGATCACGCCTTTTCCCCATATAACAGGGTAGTTGATTGTGGTTAGAGAAAATAGTGTCAATTCACTGTGACCTGCACTTTTCAACCGAAATTATTCATTGCGACTTAAGCGGCGGAACTCAACGCCGCGCTGAGTCATATAACAGCCATGATGCTCTATGCGTAATATTTAAAGAACAATTACATTTAATTACTTTATTTTATATGCTTTAGTACGAAGTGAAATGTAATATTACGTAGTATGCGAAATTCGCCCTATAAATATAAAACGTGCAAATTACGATCGGGCTTATCTGTAGTACTTTCTCCTTAGCTTATCTCGCTACTTGGTTTTGCAATCAAGCTTACTGCACATAATATTTTTATTTTCAAATCTCGTTACTTTTTAATGCGAAATAATTGATGTATATATTTTAAGTATGAGAAATACCACCAAGTGGAAAGTCTTTTTAACGAAATCCAGGGTTTATTCGATTTAAGGGATCATTTCGGTGACACACAGTAAGTATGTCAGGAGGTTGACGCTAAAGCTAGGTCCGTTACTCGTTCACGCTGTACCGTGAGATTATTCAAACCAATCGGTGCGACGGTGACTTTTCATCTCCGCCGTATATGGCGATAACTGCAGGGGAAAATTGTTTTTGTACACTATGACATTAGCCACATTTGAAATGATCATTTAAATTGTGCGGGCATAATGACATGGACCTGCAGGTACTGTTTTTGAAGACGGTATTGCGGTAGGCAATCATTTTCGTAATCACGAATATGCCGTTGAACTATTATAAGGTATAAGAAGAGATTCTATTTAAACAATCTCTTTTGTACTAGAAATATTCTCATATATTAAAATTGTGTGTTATATTTGTCTAAATTTATTCTTAACTTAAGAGTACGTATTAGGAAGCAAATCATACACACATTCTATGTTGCATTTGTTCAACAGTAATACAATTTCAAAGCCTAATGCAAAAAGTCCATTTAGAATAAAAGATATGGAACGTAATCACCTTGCGAGTAACTACGAGTCAAATTATGTAAATCCTATGCATTACGTTGATCAGAACATTTAGGGTCGTTCCCAAGAAATTACTTTTCGCATTGTTTCTTTCTTTAATTGAATAAACCTTCTGGATGTTATCGTAATTTTATTATTTGAAACTTGTTTCATCTTGCATTATTTTCTACTTATGAGAAGAGATAAGTAATGACTGACAAGTAGGCCTTTATTAGGATTATGTTAATAAGTTTGTATATTTTTTAAGATTGTTGCAAGCTTTTGTTTAATATTTAAAAACGCAATCTGTATATTGCAAATCGAAAGAAGTTAGACGAAAGATATGCACGATAAATACATATATACAGCAATATTCTTTTAGAATCATCTAACTGTCTGACGGTAAACAGGATAGTTGTGAGTTCAATTCCCACTCGTGTCGGTATGATTTTTTTTTCATTTTCATTTCTTCTCTTATTGTTCAACGTGTTTGCAGAAATACACTGTCACACTGCGCCACAACATAAAAAATAATATTTAGGCCCGATGTAATAAATTCCAAAGGGGCCATTCGTGGCGCAGTGGCACAAGCGTGTGACTGTAAACGGCTGGCTGCGGGTTCGATTCCCACTCGAAGGAATATTTAATATTTCCAATTTCTTCGCTCTGGTGTTGAGGGCAAAGCGCGGCGTTAAGTTCCGCCACTTAACACGTAATGCCTCCGAATTCGGCGGAACGGAGTGGCTTAACACTAGGTTCCCTCTGCCTACCCTGCTGTGTGCGGGATACAGCGTGAAGCTAAAAAAAATGAAATAAGGTAGAACAATAAAGTTGGCAAAATTATTACAACTAAACCGTAGATGCGTTAGTTAGATAGCTTTAGCTAAATATTGTACAAACATTGTGCAGAGACGAGGCATACATAGCTGTAATCCATTAAATCTTGCACGTAACGAGGTACTCTTGTAATAATTTAGATACATAATTTTCTCATAGCAAAGTTATATATAGCCAAATCAGGATAGCAACATCTTGCGTCCTTTGTTACTTATATGCTTAGCATCGGGCTAATCGCGAAATTAGTTATCGGTTCGATTCCCTCTCGAAGAAATAATCCTTCTTTAATTACTTTGGTGAACAAGACTAGTTAGTGAGTGAGGTGAACAAGCAAATATTACATATATGTAATCGTTTTCTTAATAAGGTAAAACTCATATCTAAGCTCATATCATATCTAAGGTAAAACTCAGCCCTAAATTCCCCCAATTAACATGCAATGTCTAGAATTAAGCCAGAAAGTGGAGGACAGATCTTGACACTAGGTTTTCTCTATCTAATCTGCTATACAAAAAAAGAAGCTGAGTAATTTTAAAAAATAAAATTAAGTCAGATTTTAGTCATTTTTAAATATGATCACACCGTCTCATCCACATCATGCCAGGTATTTAAAGATAACTTGTGTGATACTTCACTCAGTTCTTGGCTCAGGTTGAGGACTGGACACGCAACAATGCATTAATTACTCCCTCCTGTGGGAATCGAACCTATATCCATACTATACAATTACCACTTACGGTATTTTTCAAAGCAATTTTCGCATTTCCTTATCATAATATCATCTTAATTCACGACAGTATGCTTATTTACATATGCATAGCTATGAACTAGTATCCGTGTGAATCTTACACCTAGACTATTCCAAGGGTTATAAAAACTTGCGGCAGGTGAAGATTGCAACTATCCGCGTCAGAAACTTACGAGCTGTTATAAAACCGAGGTCTCTGATATGCGAGTGTTCCTTAGGCGGTTTTATAGTTTGTATTATGATCATAGAATGAGTTTTACGTCTGTATTTCATGTCTAATTCAGTCATTCAATTATTTCAATTCTGCAGCCAGTTTTATTACAGTAATTTGTTATTTCTTGTAAGAATATATTCTCAGAATTCTTTTTATCAGTGATTGCTTTCTATAAAAAAGCAATTAAAAGATAAAAAAATATTAACGTTTTATTACAGTTGTTCACATACTTGGGAAATTGAAAAATACAATTTTACAAAAAGCTTAACATTTTGAACATAGCGAGATTGGAAGCAGCACCCTACACTAGCACCCTAGCTAAGCCATGCACGTCATGAACGTGTTTCCAAGAGGCGCAAGTTTGAATACCACTGCGTTAAAATTTTTATACATTTTCTAAAAATATCTCTACTTATAATCTGTATATAAAAGTGACAGAAAAGACAAGCACTAGTGGCTCCAATTAAATAAACGCACCAGCACTCGCTAATTGCAAAAAAATGTTTGCATATTTCCTATACAATAACTGGGGCTTAATACCGACACATACGGAAAACGAGATTACCGCGTCGAAGATCGCACGACATCATCTAAATATCGCTACCAACCTACCGCTCGCTAGTTTTTAACACTGCAGTTAGATGCGTGACAACATTTTTGCAAATAATAGAAAAACGGTTTATATTAAACATTTTACTTTAGAATTTAAAGCTGTGGTCGTGCCATAAGTAATTCAATTCATAAGAAATTCAATTACGTAGCCATCTGTGTAATACCGTTTCGGATACCGCTTTTTTGACATAATTTTTAAAGGTCAAAAAATGAACTCTATGGTATAATTTGATTTATTATTGTAATTTGATATTTTGAATTATTTTATATGAGACAATTTTAAAACTCTATGAACTGCAATTGCCATGTACCTACTGTATACTTGAAAATTGTAGGTCAAAATTCTACTTAAGGGAATACTTATATCTATACTTTAATATCTATAATAAAGACAGTCACCCAGTTAGGCATTGTGTCGTTAGGCATTGCCATACATCACATAATGGCTTTAAAATAGGCAATAAGTGAAAAACAGGTTGACATGATAGTAGGTTTAGTCGAGAATCGATTTTCTTTGACTATAATGCAAAAAAAGAGAAAATTGTACAAAAAATAGAATAAAATTGACAACAATTTTATGTAGGTAAATTTAAGCACGTATTTATGTTCAACATAGATTAATTAAGTCACAAAAATAAACATTACTTCATATCATTGCTATGATCTTGATTAGAAAAAATGTAAATGTAATAGCAATAATTGCGATTGTTAGTTGCATTGTATACACATTATACGAGAAATCATTGGAAATAACAGGATTTAGAGAGAACGTTGAATTTATTTCTAAACAATGGAACGTATTGCATCGTTTATGTAATTGCAATATATGATTTCCTGAACATTGATGCTTAAACAGATAAAACAATAAACCGTAACGGTTTTAGTATCTATCATATTGATTTCAGTTTTGATTTATGTTCATTGCTATATGAATTCTTTAATAGCGATGTATAAAATATATATAACTTACTGTTATAACGAGTTTAGTTATTTTTATTAGTCGATTAGTACAACTTGTAATGCTTTATAATTACACAGGTATTTGAAGTTTTTATTTTGAAACTATAATATGAAACATTACAATTTGACATTTTGTTTTATATTTCGTACAAGAAGAAGAAGAACTGTTCACGTTAGAACCGTGAAGTTTTTTCTTTTTTTTTTTTCACCTTCACGCTGTATCCCGCACACAGCAGGGTAGGCAGAGGGAACCTAGTAATAAGATACTCCGATCCCCACTTTCCGCCGAATTCGAAGGCATTGCGTGTTAATTGGCGGAACTTAACACCGCGCTTTACCTCGACACCAGAGCGAAGAAAATGGAAATATTAAATAATTCCACTCCTCGAGTGGGAATCGAACCCACAACCAGTCGTTTACAGTCACACGCTTGTGCCACTGGGCCACGGCTCCACGGCACGGCCACATGTGAAGTGAATCGTGAAGTATTGTGCGAATTATAATCTCTACCATAATAACGAATATTTCATTTTTGTGTTTTTTTTCTTTCATTTCATTCACGAAATTATTGAATTTTATTTTTTATATACTCGTTTACCAAAATCTTTAACAACACCTAAAATAGCGTCTGCATATAACGAGGTGAGAATAAATGTGAATATTAAAGAAAAATCAATAAAATACTTTCTCCAGCGAGAGACAACCTGAGAACCGAAACCAAGGGTTACTCGGCGGATACTCGACGCATGTAGACCGTGTCGGCAAGAGCAACCGACAAAACGACGCTTCACGCTTAACTTAACCACGCAATATTGAAAACATAAGAAAATATATTGTGAATTTGTTTGTTCGTAAATTATAATAATCTAAATTCAAATTAGGATATTTTTTTTTGTATATTGTAACGATGATAAAAATAAAGTTACTTTGTGTATATTTTATTTTCAATTTCTTATCAAAACGACTTGACCTGAAGGAATTTTATTGAGAAATTAAATAGTCATAAAGAAAAACAATAATATCGATTTTATTTTAAATTTATCTCACGTTATTTATTCACTTCAAAATAGTTATAAATATAAAAAATAAAAAGTTAAAAAAATATTACAAATAAATTATAAAAATTCAAATTAACTCGCTAGTAGTAAAGATAAGCATAAACATCTTAAAGACAGAATGAAAGACAATCGTACATTTTTTTCTAACCTGAGAATTTTTATTCATTATGTGCTTATAAAATATTTTAATTAGAACTAATTATGTGCACAACAATACGTTACTTAAATTGTGTAGAACATAAACAATTATAAGATTTATTTAAGTTTAGTGTGTAATTGAATTTAAAGAAAAAGCTTTGAAATTGAGTATAGCGGTTTTGGTTTTTGTATTTTTCGTATTTGGCAATTTATATGGAGGAAATACTCTAATATATTTAGAGATTATTTTGATGTGCCATGTTTCCAAACTAGAGGGAACGTGATTGTCAAACTTCACCAATGTGCATGTTTTGAGCCACATAGTAATTACTTAAAAGCTTTAAATTACTCCAAACTTTAACCAGATAAAATATTAAAAAATAATCCAATATTTTTCATATCTATACAAACAAATAAAATAGGAGGGTCGGTTTGTAATATTAAAATAACCGTCTATTACTAGATGCATATGTATATATGTTATACCAAAGTAACATTTTTTACAACTTTTGTCTGTCTGTTAATGTCTGGACTGGCTGAATCAATTTTCACAGAACTTTCATTGGCAGATAGCTAATATAATAAAGAGCTCAGGCTACCTTTATTTCAGAATGTCTTTGAATTGTGTGTATTTAGTTAAAGTCCAGGTAAGCGAAGTCGCCGCCACAGCTAGTTATAAACGAATCTTGTTGTAAAGTCACAAGCGGCGTAACACAGTAGACAGTTACTTAGAAACGTGTATATTGTGACGCGATGGCAACACTACACTAAGAGTAGAATAAAGAAAATATACTTAGTATAATATGTTTAATCATATAATAACATAGCATGTGAGAAAGTACTAACAACTGTTATCTAGGATCTATGATTTCAATGGTTCCGATGAAGAAAATTTTTATTTGAATCAAGGCACAGATCTATGTTCTCACAGCACAATTCTCGGATCATTATTACTAGAGATTAACCGTTTTGGACTCAAATTACTATTGTTTTACATTACATCTATTCATGTTCAACATTTTCATGTACACAATATAACAATATATTTTATTTATAAAAACTTTTTTATATAAATGAATGAGTACTACATACTTTTATTGTATGTACATTTTTTATGAGTTATTGTTTTTGTATTAACTTACTATGCGAATTAACGAGTAAGAGAAGAATCATTTCTATATTCTCCATTTCTTAATAAATAGAATTGTTTCTTTACTTTACTTCAATGGACGTACGATCTGTATGTAAAGTACAAAACGAATAAATAGTGATAAAAAGTGTATTTCTGACATCATATATTTTCACTCTTCGGAATGGGAATCAAATTCACAACTATCAACCAATGTAGAATTAAAATTAATTGCATCATTTTAATAGTTAATACTATCTTAATAGGTTTTTAATAAACTTTTAATATTATATAAACGTGCGCTTATATGAACACACATATCAATTTAATAGTTCTAGCTCATATACAACAAGTTCACATTTACTACACCTTAGATTACACGTCTAAAAACGATTAAACGGAGTAGAAGCCCTAAGTTTATAGCGCAAGGATTAAATTTTGGAATGGATGCGATGGTTGCAAGTTCGATTCCCACTCGGGGGAATAATTATGTATTACTTCCACTTTCTCACTTTGGTACCTAACACAAAGTGTAATAATAAATTCTGCCACTTAACACGCAATATGTCGATTTCCTAAGAAAAGTGGTAAACACAATGTCTTGACTCTAGGCTCTTTCAGACTAACAGAATAACAGCAAGCAGCGGAAAAAGGCATCAAACTACAAAACCAAATTGCATTATCTAATTACAAAACAAAATTATGCATCTAAGTGCAGTACAAAATGTCGTATCCTCTCAAGTATGAAGGTAATTTCATCTGAGCGCTGCAAGAAAGCGCAGCGTGGTGCAGTGTTCCATTGACCCACAATGATCTGACACACAAACGGTGACTCGCGATTAACCCGTGACTTCCGCGGGTGCGCTCGTGACCTCTCGTATATGGAAATATGGTAATAAATAAGCTGTGCTAACATAGTCTACTAGGGGACGTGCTTAATTAACAAACATTTTATGTGGATTGTCCTACGAATGAATGTATGTTTATGTATGTATGTGCAGTAAGAAATGATATACATGTTATGATATAATAAGAAGTTACTAGTTTCCGAGTTAATTATGTTTTAGTATAATATGAAACTTTTTTCATAACAATATCAAAAAATATCCGTGTAAAAATGTTTTATTGGAGAGGTTGATTGATAAGTCAACTTTAACATGCATAGAAGGGTAGTCAGCGGGAAATTAGTGTCAAGACAAGCCATTCTCCATTTTCTGCCCGAAATCAAGATAAGAGTGGCAGAAATACAGGCAGCGCTTTGCCGTAGGTACACAGAGAGAAGAAATGAAAATTTAAATGGGAATCGAACCCACAATCATAGCGCTTACAGGCAGACGAACAGCTCAATAATTTATGAATTAATAACAAGTTACAAATTTCTGTATATACACTTACACTGAATATATTTCGAATAATACTTTAACTATAATTTCGAAGGTTTTTGAAAAACAAAATCAACTAACAAAAGCATATTCTGTCGAAAGCTTTTACAGTGACTATTATTACGTCCTTGCATTTTCCGCAGTTCACATTGTCGGCATAGAGATCTAATCATAAGCATAAGGTTTTATTTCTATAATCTTATTTATCTTGGCGGTTTTGTTATCGCCGCCGGAACTTAACTAATAATAGCGATTAGTGGAATTACTTTTCTTTGGTAAATATTCGTAAGATAGTAAGTTTAGTATAACTTGGGTAGCTATTAATATCGTTGTTATTTAACGGCCAGTGGCACAAGCGTGTGACTGTAAACTACTGGTTGTGGGTTCGATTCCTACTCGAGGAGTGAAAATATTTAATATTTCCATTTTCTGGTGCCGAGGTAAAGCGCGGTGTTAAGTTCCGCCACTGAACACGCAATGCCTCCGAATGCGGCGGAAAGTGGGGAACGGAGTGTTTTAACACTAGGTTCCCTCTGCCTACTTAACGGCAGGCATAGAAAAGTAATTGTTTATATAGAACAAGACAAGTCATGTCATCTTCGATTTTTATTGCTTAAAGGCGAGCTTTACGCTTTTTCTAGCTTAGCGGGGCAAATAGAAGTATTTTTGATTACATAACGTTCTTCCCTACCTTCCAAAAACGCCGCGCATTTCTTTAATAGAGCGAGGAAATGAAAATAATTTAAAAATAATCATTCCCCCGAGTGGACATCGAACCCATGATTTATGCAGTTTACAGTTAGACGCTGATCAATTATTCCACGATGGCATTTGGTTTTTACAGAGATTTTTTTTGAGCTTTAGATACTTTGAATTTACAACTTAATTTAAACTGTCGTGGCGCAGATGGACAGCGTCTGTTTGTAAATGCTTATGGTTTTGGGTTCGATTCCCACTCGGGGCAACGATCATATATTATTATCATTTCTCTGCGCTGGTATCAAAGAGCGGCGTTAAGTTACGTCACTTAACACATAATGTCTCGATTTTGAGTGGAGAGTGGAGAGAACGGACACTCCGTTCTCCACTCTCCACTCAAAATGGGTTCTATCTAATTACCTTAATATGCAAGAGAAACAGTGTGAGACGTTTATATTTATAAATATAAACGAAAGGAAGTACAGAATAAAAATAAAAAGATATGATTAGGTAAGCCAAACTGCTACCATATTAATACCACTTGAAAAAAAAAGAATGTCGGCAGCTAATCAAAGTTACGTGCATTAGCATACTATGTTGCGGCGCGAAATCTATAATTCGCGTTAAGTTTACTACTACTAGAACTTTTTTTGACGATTATTTTTTATTTTTCTACTACGAACACATGCTTAATTATAAGATATAAATAGATATTATATATTATCTAAAATCGTGGTGTTAAGTTCTGCAACTTAACTTGAAATGTTTCGATTTCGGGCGCAAATGTAGAACGAAATATCTCGACAGGTCTTCTCTAACTACGCTTATATGAGGGAAAAAGCATGAAGATGCTCTTTTTTTATACTCTTGTATTTAATTTGTGATATCTGTTTGTTTAAAAGATAAAAAAAACATTTTTTTTTATATAATTTAGATAATTCCCTATCACTTTGTATTTTTTCCTGCAATGTAAATATCAACACAGAGCGTCCATCCACTTAGGTATTATGTCATTAAGAGACTGAAAATAGCAAAATGAACGTCATGGCAATTTGAAAACAAAAAAGCTGTTATACCAGCCTTAGCTCCATGATACTATAGTTATAATATTGATACGCAAAATTCATACTTATTTCAATCAATTTAAAGACGATTGTTCTACAGAAAACATGAAAATTTTAATACAGTAAGTAGAGAAAACGGTTGGAAGGGTTCACTGAGCCTTATTTTTATCGTGTTCCCACAATCTCCCGCAAGTTGTATAGACTTGAGTCTGTAATCAATTCTATTAGACATATCAATAAAGGTTAAGAACTTCCCTCAATTATGAATAGTAAAAAGTAAAACCACAAGAAGAAATTACGCAGGCAAAGTAAAAATTTTCTATTTTTATCATGCCGCCTAAAGGGATATTCCACCTTACTGGGTGCACGTACAAGACTATGCTTTTATGAAACTGGTATTCATTGGATCAAGCGGTATTGATTTCATACAGGTACCGGTATATCTATATGCTATGACTTAAAACTCTAGCGGAAGTACTTTTTGAAAATATAAGTTTTATGTGTGAGCTACTAGCAAGTTAAGTAGGTGTTGAGGCGCAGTGGACTTAAGCGCGATTGGTTGTAGGTTCGGGGAAAATTACGGTTAATTTTTTACTTTTCCTTTCTATTAAGATGCAGCGTTAAGTTCCGCCACTCAACACGCTATATCTCGAGTTTATTCTCTTTCTTTTTTATTACTTTAATCTATAGTTTTTGCTATGCTAACACCGTTTTATTTAGCTTTGAGATTCCAAATAGTATTTGTAATTTTAGATATCTATCGATATTGTTGCAAGTAGAATAATTTAAATATATAAAAAATACACATATATAAAAATGCGCCATAAAAAGCATCAATTAAATGAAGAATCTTAAGAAAATTTTATATTTGCTACCAATTACAATTTGTACGTAACACATCATTACCACGCTTTATACGAGTATATCTTAATTGTATTTAAATTATACTAAATGGTTATTCGCTTTTTAAAGCGCATTATTAAACTGTAATAACAGATTTATATCACAATTTGAGCGTTTATTCACTTTTATTACTCTTCTTCTCATATCTTTTACTACTACAGTAGTTATTGTTTAAAAATAATATCCAACAGTTGTTACGCAGGTATATTATGCGCACGCGATATGAGTGTCATTATAGGTTCTGTTACGATGCGTAACTTCGGAAGTATTAATAGGCAGTTTAAGCGAAAGCAGTAAAAAATCTCGAGAAAATTACATAGACGTTATAGAACGTTAATTTTATTTTTTTAATAAAACAATATTAGAATAATATGAAATGTTAAAATGCAATTAGACTATTTCACACTTTATAATTGTTAGTTAATTCGACAAATAATGATTTTGATTAAGTCGTTTATGGATTTTCAATGTAGTAAACTATTAAGAGAAGTCTTTAATTCTTAGAACAAAGAAATAGACCATTTATATTTTTTCAGCTTCACATTTTGTCCTGGATGGTAGTTAGTTAGTGTCAAGACAATCCGTTCTCTACTTTCCGTCACAAATCGAGACACTGCGCCAACGCGTAAAAAATAATCACTTCCCAAAAGGGCATCAAACCCACAACAAATTACGTTTATAGTCGTTTTTCTACTATTGACGGGCGGTGTTCCATTGCGCCAAGAAACACCTTATTAAATATAACAATTTATAAGGCAGAATAAGTAAATATTGAACATGGAAAACAAAGAATCATGACACTAGGTTCTGCCTTCTTTGCTAAGTAGAAAAAAATGTAAACTTGCGTTTTTAAATATTTAAAAACTCTATAGACTCAAGATGCAATAGGAAATCCTCCAGATCGGAACACTTTCTGGGTGAGCAAGCAGCAAGCAACCTGCCATTACCGTTCGGTAGTGCGTAAAGGCGTTAAGGGGAATAATTGATGTTTCTGATTATTGTATGGTCTGTGAAATCAAAATGACTTTCATGCTTACGACCTCGATAGATGGTCATTACGGCGACGGGCTATGATATTAAGTGGGCATGACAAGTGGAATGATAATGACGGTTTAGAGACGGTGATAAGCTTTAAAAATGATATCTAAATCTAATTTATGATGTATTACTTATAAATTAATGCATTATTATGCACGAAAAGTAGTGAAACTCGTGTATTGTAAGTATATTTGAAGCCATTGTGGGGTATTGGAACTGCGCTTCACTGCAAACACGGTTGGTTATGGGTTCGATTCTTACTCGAAAGAATGAATATATTTTAAGTATTTATATTTCTCTGCTTTGATAAGCAAAGCGCGGCGCTAAGTTCCACCGATCAACACATAATGCTTCAATTACGGGCGGAAAGTATAGAACGCGGAATGTCTTGACACAAGAACGGCGGAGTGTTTTGACACTAGGTTCTCTCTGATAACGCTGCGATATAGGAAAAAGCTTGAAACTGTTAGGTAAAATAATATTTGAAGGTTTCATACCATTACCCATAAAATTAGAATTTATATTGTTTTAAAATGTACCAATTGTTTTAAGTTCACGAGTAAGATACAAAATTAAAGGTGAAATCGTATAAATCGCTATACGCGGCCCACGTTTTGTTACTTATTGTAACAATGTAAAAATCTTAACGATTTTATATTGCCCTTTCTCTGTGAGCTTTCTATTTTAGCGTTTTGCGGTATTTTTTTACGCTTTTTGTTTGTTCTTCGTTTTACATAAGTTATTTATGGGTATATTTATTGCACTATTATATTAACCATGGATGTTTGTTTTTATAGTAAACCTACCTAATGGTAAATTGTAGCCGTAAAGTATTGAATATATTTGATTGTTGAGAATCTTTAACATTCTTTATTTTTTCCATATAAATTTCATTAAAATAGACAATTTCTCTACGAAGTTCAAGTATTTTATAGAAAATTTAACGGCATATCTTAATTAGTTACAGTTATTCAATTAGATAAAAAAAAGTAAAAGAGAAGCTACACAAAATTTCCGCAGTGTAATATTAACAAGACATCAAAATACTACAATAAGTGTAAATTCTTGAATAAACACGATTAAATGGCGTAAAAATAGACGTTGATTGTCGCAAAATCTGGCACAAATTCTTTTGCGTCATGAAAATTGTTAAACAACCGGGTCGAGTGCAGTCAGTAAGCCGAAAAGGCTTTTTTGGTAGAATACGTTGACATAAACACACGTAGGTGGTACGTGCCTCTATTAGAGGGGAATTTGGAAAGCACACGCCCTTATAAGTGATAATTGAATACGTCAATCTCAAATGGTTAGAATAATGTTACTTAATTCCATATACCGATCAACTACACAATAGCGTTCGATAGAAAGTAAACACATATATGGTTTTATGGCAAGCTTAACGATTCATAAGACAACAATAATATAATTAACGAAAGCTGCTTTATGTTTTTATTCAATATAATTTTGTTTTCAATTTATTGTTTAATTTATGTAACCTATACATATAACAAAGATGTAAGTTATCGCTGTATATATGAAGTGATATAGGAGGAGATATAAAAAAAATATTATAAGGGTTTGTCAATGTATAAAAAGCCAAAGAAATAGTTTTAAATTTCTTTGGAACGGCTTAACCGAATTAACTTAGGTAACGCTTAGTATTTATTGTACTTCTAATCGGTTCGTAAATGAAAATGTTATAATAATTTGAGTTATAAATTCAAGTGAAGTTTGTAATTTAAGTCGCAATACCGTAGTTTGTTATTTAAGGGGGTGAAAATATAAAATAATTATAATCGTGTAGTTTGCGCAGGCAAAGTCGCAAGCGGCTCGCTAGTTATAATAATATAAAAGAGAAATTTCAAATCAACTTCGAGAAACGCAGTTGTATATATTTTAAGTACTTCTCGTATTTTTCGTACCGATATACTTTCAATTTATTGTGTACGCAAACAATGTAACTTTTCTCGGGTTGGCTTATTATCGCTGCGGGTCTATATAAAGTTTCTTGAGATACCATCGTCACTACAGCTTAATTAAATTACAAACAGACCAATCTGATAAGAGAGTGGGTCTTATTTATTATAAGAAACCTCATGTAGCTTGTCTAAGAGGTAATAACTTTAAATGGCTCTAATTAAAGGAATTAATCGATGTTATCGATTTATCATTGAAGCGTGTTTAACTTAAACTCTAAAAGTGACATATTCAAGATAAAAAGATGTTTAAATAGGTTATGAATTTAAATATCAAAAGCCTGTTTTCGACGCGCGAATAATTATCCTTTCTTTTAGAATAAGTACAGAATTTATCAGCGATAGCTTATAGGGCAATTCATATCTGTCATCGCCAATTAGTGTAATATATAAATTTTATAAACACAGTAAACGATAAAAACGATATCGCGATTCTATTATTAATGATCCTCACATAGTGGATGGATTGCAAAAACTCGTTAAGCATGGCAATGTTGATGTGTAAACAGGAGAATATTTGCCTCTTCTTTTATCCCGAGTGTTTTATTTTTCAACTAGCGACCTGTTCGCGGCTGCGCCTGCGTGAATTACACAACTATGGCTGCTACGTATTTCGACGGCTCGAATTTTTGCTTAAGTTAATCGGTTTATATCTTTTATACAAATTTTAGCCCCTTTTTTTAGCCCCTTAGGGTTTTAAAAAAAAATATGTAGCCTATGTTGGACCTTGTGTCATCAACTATCTACCTTCATATGAAAATTCATCAGAAATCTATCAGGCGTTTAGATTTTGCATACCACCTATTTAAACCTTTTAGGGGTTAATTTTTGAAAAAAAAAGAAGGAAATTTTTATTCCGAATCCCATCTGAATTTGAGCCTTTCACATTTATAACAATAGTATGGATTAGATAAATACTTTTCTTTATATCAACAGTGTGTTAGCAAAACATGCTCTAATGGTAACCATTATGTGCAAGTTGTAAACAGAATTGGATGACTTATTGTGGAAGAAAATTGGTACTATTCAGGCGGTAATCACGAGGATGATTTCACAAAGCAAGTTAATGACAGTTGTAGATTCTTTGACTGTCAATTTATTTAAATACTAGTGGTTTGTCTCAGATTTACTTGAGTTGGATACTCAAATCACAAATAAATCGCAATCGATATATTTAAAATATATCTACATAAATAATATAATTGCTATTGCATTTTTACTAAATTTACGTTAAAGACAATATTTAGAAAATATTTAAAAAAAAAAAAGAAGTTCTCTGAATAAGTAAACAAAACGACATACAAACGAACGTTTTAAATGTCTTTTTAAGAACGTTTATAATAGAAATAAACAAAAACTATAAACTTAACAAAAAGAAAAAAAATCACAAACAGACAATCAACTTTCTTTATATGTACTTATTGATAAATATTTCTCGGTGGACGCGGAAGCCGGTCCCTGCGTTTCAACAGGGCATTAGCTTGGCAATCATCGCGAACTAAGCAATTTCCTAGGTCTTAGCCGTAGCGAGACCGTCCGTGAATTGTATGGTAGCTTCTTCTTATAATTTACAAAGGCTGGCACTAATATTATTAAGTCTTATCAGTGAATATAACAAATAAATACTTACGTAGTTTATATTATAAAAAGTTAAGAATATCTCTTAATATAAATTTGCAGAATAGAAATTTATAGAATTACTATTACTAAAAGTAGTTCAAACAATTGTTTCTTCCAAGATATAGCTAACATAGACGCGTCTATTACTCCACTATCAATATAATCGACTAGATAGTCACGAGCTTTCATTATTTTGCAAATATTCCGAACCGAATGTTAATTTATACTAAAACGTGACGCCGCTGGGGAGAGGACCATAAAGATGTTTAAAGTGAAAACACCAATTTTATGGGTAATCTATGGGTTATTTTCTTAGTTGAAATACTTTGTAAACCGAAGATATGTTCAAGTTTAAATTTACTAACTTAACTTTCTATTCAATACTACATTGTATATTTTATTTTATTATTCTAGAATTTTTAGGAAGTAGATACAATTATGAAGTACATTAATGTATTATTTTGATAAGTTGTATCAAACTTAACCTATTCTCTTTCATATTGAGTGGCACAGCTCAACAATGCGCTTGTCTTAGGCACCAGAGCGGAGAAATTCAAATATGATCATTAAATATCAAGCATCATATCGAGTGGTAGTCGAACCCCCCCGATTACAGTAAGACATTATGCCACTCAGACCTGATGGCATGTAAACTTTAACTTATAAGTAACGGATTCAATACTTCTCATACAAAAAATAGGAGTAGCTTAGTTAACGAATATCATTACAGTTACAAGTAAAATGTATAGTTAACGAAATTTAATATACATACTTTAGGAACAGCATTCTGGATATGTCTTAACTTAAAAATAAAACAAAATTCACTGTCTTCCGTATGATATTAATATAAATACTTAATAACGTACGCTAACAGTTATCTCTCAATTGTAATTACAGCTTTGATAACGATCGTTACACGAGCATAAATGATCCAGCGAATGCAAAATGTCACCTGCAATTCATTCAGTCACTCCTTAACAAATGACCATAATTTGCATTACTACTTCCTCTGGGAATATGTCTCATGTTTGCATACAAGAATATATAGGAAGGAAACATGAATCAATAGATACGCCGTGTAATTTACGTGTACAATTAATGCCAATCTACTGAAGATAGCGGATAGACGTGCGGTGAAAAGTAAGACAGTAAGACGCTATTATAATGTAGTCTTTGTATATATTTGTTGTGATTAAGATCGCTTTTATCTGTTTAGATTAGTGATAGAGATGTAAGACATAGTTAAATGAATACGTTAGATGTTATAATTAGTCATATAACTTAAACGTTTTTTTCAAGAAAAATACATTGTTGATTATTGTTAAAAAACATATTACATTTATGTATCATTTTTACCCGCGACGGAACGGCGACTGTATATGTGTTTGGGGTGAGAGGTTGTTTGTTTGTTTGTTTGTTTGTTTGTTTGTTTGTTTGTTTGTTTGTGTGTTTGTGCAAATTACTATGTCAATTATTTCCAAAACTATAAGTCCGATTTTGATACGGTTTTCTATGATAGGTTAAGGTTCAATTGGCGTATGTTCTTAGATATATCTTATTGCCTTAACTCACCAGGGGGCGCTGCAGTAAGCATTTAACGTGAAATCGAATGTTTTCAATTATTTCGATAGATTTTCAGTGATAGATTCAGATTTAATTGGTGAATGTTCTTGGATATGTTTTATCGTGTCAAACCACCAGGGGGCGCTGCAGTAAGCATTTGTTTGTACTTTTTTGTATTTATTTATCTAAAACCGAAACTACTGATCCGATTAAAAAGAGTTTTTGGGAAAAGATTCAACTTTGCTTGATGCATATTTTAAGATTTTTTTTTTTTGTTACGGGGAAAACTCACGAGGGGGCGCTGCAGTAAACATTTGTTTATGCAAATCAAAAACTACTAGTCCAATTTAGATGTAACCTTCAAGGGTAGGTTCAGGCTTAATTGGTGCGTCTTTTCATATATATGTTATGGTGACCACTCATCAGGGGGCGCTGTAGTAAGCATTTGCTTGTATGTTTTTGTGTAAAACCAAAATTTTTCTTGTATTTATTTGTCTAAAACCGAAATTACTCATCCGATTGGCTCTAGTTTTCAGAATTAAATTCAACTTTGCTTGCTGCATATTTTAAGATTTTTGTTTTTTTGTTACGATGAAAATTCACCAGGGGGCGCTGCAGTAAACATTTGTTTATGCAGAGCAAAAACTACTAGTCCAAATTAGATGAAACTTTCAATGATAGATTTAGGTTTAATTGGTGCTTCTTTTCATATATACGGTAAGGTGACCACTCACCAGGGGGCGCTGCAGTAAGTGCATTTGTTTGTGTAAAACTAAAACTACGAGTCCGATTTGAATTCAGTTTTCAATGATAGATTCAAGTTTACTTAGTGCATATATTCATATATGTGTCATGTATGTTTACCTAGTGCATATTTTCATGTATGTGTCAACTCTCTAGGGGGCGCTGCAGTAAGTAGCTGCTTCTATTTTTTTGTGTAAAACCAAAACGACTAGTACGATTGTCAAGAGTTTTCAGTATTAGATTCCGCTTTACTTAGAGCATGTTTTTAATTTATATTACGGTGACAAGTCACCAGGGGGCGCTGCAGTAAAATATTGTTTGTGCAAAGATAAAATTACGAATTTGATTTGGATGCAGTTTCAATGATAAGCTCAAGTTTAATTAGTGCATGTTCTTGTATTTGTGTTACGGTGACAACTCACCAGAGGGCGCTGCAGTAAACATTTGTTTGTAATATTTAATGCAAAACCGCAACTACTAGTCCGATTGGGCAGAGTTTTTAGTATTAGAGTTGCTTTTACTTGGTGTAAGTTTTTAGGTTTTTTTTTCACGTCAAGAACTCACTAGGGGGCGCTGCATTAAACATTTAATTATGCAAAGCTAAAACTACAAGTCCGATTTGGATGCAGTTATCAAAGATAGGATGGGTGGGTGGGTTTTGTGATTTTCACTGATTTGGTTAGACTTTAGTTTCGTGAAAATGTTACGGTGACTATCTCCCAGGCACTGCAATAAGCATTTGATAACCAGAAAGCATTGGATTTATAATTTCTTTTGGGCTTGCATGAACATTAATATAAAGTATTTCGATATTATGTAATAATATATAATGTGTATCTATTCACTTTAAAAAGTTTAAAATAAAAAGCAAAATTAAAAATTTTGAAAAAACCCACGACGGTATAATTGTAATTGTAAAAGGATAAAATAACTATAAATCCCCCGCCTAAAAGAATATATGTAACGAGATGATGGGGACGACTTCGTCGGGGGCTGCCAGTTGCAACCTCTATTTTAAATATAGTAGCTAACAGTATAGATTTCGTTTTAAAGTCTTTAAAATACCAGTTATCAAAACTGTAAATTCATATTAATATTTAATTTTTTGCCAAACCTGTTTTAACAGCAAGAAAACCTATGAGAAGGTTTTTGCAAACTTAAAGTAATGGCAGCCCCGACGAAGCCGTCCCCATCATCTCGTTACATATATTCTTTTAGGCGGGGGATTTATAGTTATTTTATCCTTTTACAATTACAATTATACCGTCGTGGGTTTTTTCAAAATTTTTAATTTTGCTTTTTATATTGTATTCTGCACAGCAGGGATAGGGATAACCTAGTGCTAAGACTCTCCATTTAACGCCTTTCCGCTCAAACACATAATGTTTGCGACATTATGTGTCGGGTGGCGGATCTCAACGCCGCATGTAGTCTTTTTTTAAGTGAGAAAATGTTAATATTATGCAATATAAAGTGTTGTCATTTCCTCACTTTAAATTATTTCTCGGGTAGAAATGGAACCGCAAACGTCGCGTTATAGTTAGATCTGTTCCCAGTAAGATGATTTTTTTTTCAGCTTGACGCTGTATCCCGCACACAGCAGGGTAGGCAGAGGGAACCTAGTATTAAGATACTCTGTTCCTCACTTTCCGCCGAATTCGGAGGCATTGCGTGTTAAGTGGCGGAACTTAACGCCGCGCTTATCTCGACACCAGAGCGAAGAAAATGGAAATATTAAATATTTCCACTCCTCGAGTGAGAATAAGATGATGATATATCAATATCGTAAGATGGAGTAGGATACGTTCTTGATAAAGTATTGTATATTTTAACTACACCCTTGACCTCTAAACACCAAAATAAACTTAAACTACCGCATCTCGTATACACTGAAACATTTTGTAAGCTTCATACTATTTGGATTATAGCCCCTTGCACAGCGGTTATACGTGACTGTTAGTGTTCTATCCGTGATTTACGGGTTGACGCTCAACTGGACACGCACGATTGGCTATTACGCATGTTGTTATGTGACCAGTTTCTCATATCCAGATTGTGCCATACTGGTTGCGAGCACTCCATATGAGCTATTACTGCAATTATGAAGGTATCGATCTCATTCACTCGCTAGTTGCATCTAACAACAAATATAGTCAACTTGTTAACAAGAAGTTATGTATATAAAGAATTCTTGTATATCTTAGAGGTCGTCGTGGCGCAGTTGCACAGTGCATGACTATAAAAACTCTGGTAATAGGTTTGATATCCACTCAGTAGAATGATTATATTTCATTTGGATTTTTCGCTTTGTTACATAAGACAAAACGCCGCGTTAAGTTCCGCTACTTCATGTCTTTATATCGGTCAGAAAATGGAGAATGGAGTGTTTTGACACTAGGTTCTTCCTGCTGTGCGAGAAAAATTGTAAAGCTGCCTTTTTTGTTCTATAAATGATGGATCTTATAAGAGTTGGGTATGATTCTATAGCTATGGCCCAATGAACGTGTGAGTTGAGCACTCATCATTTAGCCAATGTCAATTTTCTTTTCAACTTATCAAGCTCTTTTAGATACATAAAAAAGAGCTTGATAAGTTGAAAAGTCCAAGAGTAATAATAAAACAGACAATCACAATAACTTTGAAATTATAAGGGCATTTTGAATTACAACAGTACATGAGAAAATATTTTCTAACAACAAAACTAGAGAAAGGAAATACATATATGGACCATTATATGCTTTTCAATGAGAGAAATTCCGTAGAGAGAGCATTCAAATACCAACGTGAAACAATACTAAATATCTAGCGAATACTCAGTCGTATGAACAATTTACGCGGTTAGCGAAGATTCAAACAAAATACAAGACCAAAATCTGATATAATGTTTAAATCTATTTATGTAGGCACGTTACGAAAATACGTAATTGCATTTTTGTAAATGTTTTTTTGCAAAGCGGAGTAGGTAAAGAGACAATAAAGTTAACAAATATTTATTCTCCTTTTTTCTCTTGATTTTCAGAAATTACATGTTGATTAGAAAAAATCAACGCAGCGCTGTATCTTACCAGAGTAGAAAAAATATTTAAATATAGTAACAACAAGAGATCTAGGTTACCTACCTTACCTAGGGTAAGAATCGAATTCATAACCGATCACACTTACAGCCAGCCGCTGTCCTACTGTGTCACGATGCTCTTACGATTTGTAATATAAAACATATATTTTTGAAATTAAAATACCGTTTTATGTTACTAGGTTTAAAGTTCTAGTAGTATTTACAGTTGATACTAAATTAGTTCTTGGCAGAGAAAATTTATCGTAGAAAAACGAAATTATCGAATAAGTGTCACAGAGCATGATGACGAAGATTAGTTATTAAAACGGGATAACCTTTATAGGTCTTTCGTAGAATAACTAACAGATATCTGGCTTCAATGACTTGGACGCAAAAAGCAACGGCTAAGCTTCATTACGTAAAGTACAACAAATTGCAATTTGCTATTCCACATTATGCGTAATAATGAGTCAAGGCAACGGTTGTCCCATTTATATGTATAATATAACGTAAAAAATATATTGAAAAAGTCTATTAAATGTTGCGAGAATATTTTAAAGTAAGTCTGGAAATAGTGGGACTAGAAGCAAACGCCACGAGCCAATTACGTATCATTAGAGTATTTATTACAGGAGGGATGCTGAGTAAAATGTGAAGTTGCGCCTACTCGGCTAGTGCTCGGGTGAGCGTGACATACGATCGGTTCCGCCTTATCGGACCATCGGTTCCCTGTACACCGCACGTGCCTTTGCATACTTAGATGAAGCATCATCGATACTGACTTCGATATCGGAAAGTATTGCTATACGGCTATACGCACTACATAACTTGGCTTTAACATGTTGAATAGATTGCGATGAAACAGTAGATGGGTATCTATTTACAAACTTTCTCTCCTTGTTGTCCTATTCTTGTTTTTAAAATAGATAAATAATTTTAGACAGTTCTGTAATGAGTATTTTTTTTCTTATGTTACTTTGTTTAAAGACTGTTTGGGAAAATTGTGAGAACTGAGTATGTCTTATTATATATCTTTGAATTTCAAATAGTATTGTTTTAAATTATTTCCAATAACAATATCATAAATAAATTATTTAAGCAAGACCGCCCTTGCTATTTTATTTCCGAATTAAATTCTGAATCTGTAGACCGCAGGGTAAAATAAATTTTCTTATCTGCTCTCCCACGCATTGAGCTGCAAACACCATTGAAATGGCGCAATTGTTTTCAAATGAAAGTATATTTATATGTATTTCCATACGATTTGTATATTCTGATACAAACATAATAGTATAAGTGGCATTGTGAAACGATTTTACAGTATGTATTTTTCTTCACGTAAGCATTTTTATTTTCTGCCTCGCTTTTGTTTTGTGATTTATTTTTCATACCTTATTGGTTGGCCGTAAGCACGCTATTGCTGAGGTAGCGCAACCAATCTTTAGTTGACAGTTACACGGCAACCCGCAACCAGAGCTAAAGTAGGTGTGAGGGAACACGAAGATCGTTTCAAATTACTTCGTGTAGCTATTGAATTTCCAAATCACGACTAACAGATAAATAAATAAATAAATCGCCCGTCCGATGGCAAGAGTAATTACTTATTGAAAACCATTTAGACGTTTGCACAAGGGCGCTTAAATAACAAAGGCGTTGTGTATGAACTGCAAAAATAAAATTACGTTTAACAAGTACTCCATCAAGCGTGCTCGTAAATGTCAAGTGTATGCTTGCTTCGAGCCGTCGCTTCGAATGAGTGGGCACAGATAGCGCCCCGTGAATGCGAAACATCACGACTGTACATCGCAACACGGACCACAATAGAGCGACGTTTTGAATTTAACATGGTGGCCTCTAAGAAATTGGAATTTCATTTAGCTGTGCAAGCTCAACTTTATAATGAGAGCGGAGTGATTTTTTTTTCGTGAGGTTAAAGCTGTTGACCCTATTGATCTTGACCGTGGGTTGAGGGAAGAGGATACTCAGTTCCTACAAAATGCAAGCGGTATGTAGCATAATCCATAAAATAAAATATATCACATTATATACCACCTACGTATGTATATAGTACATACACAGCGAAAGTTTTCTCAATTAGGAAATATCGAAAGCAGCTTGTCCTACAATGACGTTATAATAATGCAGAGATGAAATTTGGCAGTTGGTTGGTTGAAATTTGGTAGTTTATAGTTAATTCTATCCGTTAAGAAGGGACTTTTTGGGCCGGATTAAGGAGGTTTAAGCCCGAGTTTATGTGTCCTGTCCTGACATTAGCGTAGAAAGAATTCAGTGAGAGGGCGGAACTAAGAATTTTTAAAAATTTACATGAAGACTTACATTTTTTATTCCTAAAATTAGAAGTTAGCTCTTCGTTACCATGCGTATGAAATTGCAGGCAACAACTAGAATGCCAACATTCTTAATTATTATAGTATTTACTGCAGTTATAGCATTATTACTGAGGATACCCGCATCGCGTGATATAATATCACATATTTATAGTTAATAATGCTGAGCTTGGCCAGTTGTTAAGTATTTTCTAATATAAAATGACACAATAAGACTACCACTGGAAGTGTGAGCCACCATTATGAAATACTTCGCGTCAGCTACAGTTAGATATTCCTGTCCCTGTAGAATTATTATCATTTAGTTTCTTGCGTTATATAATTGCAAATGTGTAATTGAACTTAATAATATACTGAGAGTGCTGTCGTCTCTCTACAATTCTAAAAATATTAAAATGAAGCTTAAAATATAGAATTATGGGTTATAGTGTTAATTGTAGGTGTGAAGTAAATAATTTTTTAAAAAAAAAATAGGTTCACTCTATTTTGCAAAACATGGCAGTCAGAGTGAACCTAGTATCAGAAAACACTTTGTTCTCCACTTTCCATTCGAAATTGAGACACTGCGTGTTGAATGGCGGAACTCAACGCCGCATTATTTTTAACAGAACGGAGATCATTTCTTCGAGTGGGGACCGAATCCACAACCTGTCTCGTTAACAGTCAGATGCTGAGCTACTGCGCTTTCAAGACTTTCAATTCATTTAACATTCAAAACTAAATATTTATTACTGAAATAATAAATAATATTACTTGAAAGGCTTGACTTGGGCATATGTTATTTACTAATATATAGACGCCATCCGCTAGGCTTTTCATTAGAAGAATAGACGTGTGAAATTATTATAATATATATTGATAATAATATAACAGTAATATATTTGTGGGACACATCACCGCTATAGCTCTTTAGAATGTTTCTTCTCATGTGAAAAGGTACCATTAAGAGACCCTTACTAGGAAGGTTTCGAGTCGTGACTAGATAAGCGTCTAGTATGTACTTTTGTTTTCCATTTAAGAATACTTTTAGCAAATTTAATATAATGATGTATTATTTAATTTAAAATGTAAGGGGGTATTATAAAATATTTTTAGGTTAAGTACACAGAGATATGTACAATAAAATTAAGTTAATAATTAAAATTGACTGCTAAATAGATTTTTTATTCGAAAACTGTACAAATAACAAAAAAATATATTAAAGCACAGACTGTAAGTACTACATAAGAAGTAAGTTTTTAATAAGTAATTACGAATATTTCATATATATTCATCAATAGGTATTAAGTATAATGAAACACTAGAAAAATATACAGTCTCCAGACACAGCTAACACGGTATTCGAGAGTCAGAACATATACAATGGTTGTGGGTTTAAATTTTACTTGGGGTAAAACAATAACAAATATAACGGTTACAGAATTCAGTTAGACAAAAATCGACATTAAGTTATATCACTCACGCAGAAGCTCTAACTTTACATTTAAAATGTATTGATATAATAAAATAATAATCTATGCTCTTATTTTACATAACTTGTATATATATCAACATTCACGATAAGTCTAAAAGATAAATGAATTAATTAACTATGCGCGTGGTTACCGCAATCACGGCGCTGTCGATGCGAATTTGTAATGCTTCTACGTAATATTCGAGTCACATAATCTAATTCTCTCACATGTAGATACTTACGTGCGATTCCATTAAAGTTCTGTAGTTTAATTAGCTTTCGAGCAAATTGCATTCAAATGTTATCGAATCTTAAAATCGAAATAACTAGGTAACTACCTTATATGGGTAATGTAATTTACAACGACAGCTTTATTTTATGAAAAAAATAAAAAAAAAAAATACTTGAGAGTAAATTATTATAACATGTCGTTCTCTAGAGTAAAATGATGTAAGATTTAGAATATATATAAAGCATATATTTTGAGTATAATATTATTACTGTGATGCAGTGGAACAGTGTTCGACTGAACATAGTCGTAGATTCTTTCCGTACTGAGGGGATGTATATAACTAAATTATACTTCGTTCCTTGGGTTGGTCAGTTAAAGCTCGGCGTTGGGTTGCGTCACTTTTTTGAACATGGATGGAAGGTGCACGCCAGTGTGCCTATATTATATAAAATAGACTTTCAACACAGACTTAATAATAAATAATTAAAACATTAAAACATGCAAAACTGGAATCTGTTCTATGAATAGAAATTTTCTTATGCTAAACTACGGTTACGTGTAATACCATCCACTATGTTGACTTGTTAATTTACATATTCTAACTAAAAACGAACTAGTGTATTTAAAGTAAGGGATATAAATAACAACATCCTTAGTACAAGATCTCTTAAGAACTCTAGAATATTAAATAATTTTTAAGCCTCTCTATACTCGAGCATGTGAAGTGTAAAGAAATAAGTAAGAAATATAAAATAAAATATATTTTAAGTATTATTTATAAGTATTTTTAATAGAAGTTGAAACACAAAAACAGTTCGCTTCTTTCCGGCACCGAGTAGGCAGAGAGGAACTTGTACCAATACACCACTTTGTTTGTTCACTGCTATATAGTAATCGTATGATAGATGTGGATCGGTTCAGAGTAAATTCCATAGTCAAAGTATTCATTCATTCATTCTGCCATTAAATATAATATACAAATAACAATTGATTAGAGAAGAAACATGTTCGGGCTATGAAAATATTATATGGTAATCAGATCCGGATTGTGAAAATTTTCAAGAAAACCAGACGGCAAGAAATGGGTCTAAATCGCACAGAATTTTCTCTCATTCTTTTGATAGACGAGATGATTTCATTCTTTTGATAGACGAGATGATGATTTGACAGATGAGAGTATTAAGTAATACTCAATGGCGAAATCTTTTCCTTTTCATATATAATACACTTTGGTCTTAAAGACTTCAGCACGTTGTTTAAACCTGCTCTTTCGCTACTTACAAGTAGACTTGTGTAGGTTTGAGTACGCTCATGAATAGTAACAATAGCTTCTGGAATATTTATGCATACGATGTTCTACGTTTTCCTTTAACGAAGTGGTTAGGTCACAAGTGAAAACTCTACTAAGCTATATAGATATGGGAAGTGGATGAATAGGAAATATTGCGAAACGTCCTTTTTATCTTCATAAAGTCTTACTTTCGAAGTAAAAAAAAAACGTGACGTGAAGCTCGACTATATATACTTTGTTTAATAAGAATGGTCATTTTTTTAGCTTCACGTTTCAAGCTTCATACTAGTGTATAGCAGGGCAACCAAGAAGAATTTAGTGTTAATACACTCCGTGCTTTATACTTCGTCCAAACTCGAGATATTACGCATATTACACACGCTTTGTAACTGTGTTGTGGATAGCTTCTGCTAACTATCATAATTTTTAAACATAACATTTAAACTATTAATTACATTTTCCCTACAACTAAATATAACCGTACTTACCTTTTTGCGCAACTTTCATCAGCATTTCGTAAAGAATAACGTGAGGTTGATGAGAAGTTGAAGATAATTTTGTTTATGTTTTATTCTTGAATGTTTATATCGTAGTCTTTTCTTGGTAGTTAGATTTAGTCTTCAGATTTTAAGATTACATTACCACCAGCTTCCCGCTTATTTTCGCATAGAGCGGTACAGAGAGGGGACATAGTGTCAAGACACTTCGTACTACACTTTCTGCTAAAACTTAAAAAATTGCTGGTTGATTGGTGCTTCATTGATTGATTGATTGATCAACGACGCGCTTTTGTTATATCAGAGCGAAATGAAAATCTATACATAATAATACCCACAAGTGGATGTCGAACCAGCATCTATCATGTACAGTGTACACTCTTATTCATTAAGTACCAGTCCTAATTCCTAATGAGGTCTGTTCACATTCACCTTTGCAGAATTATATATTTGACCATAAACTAATGGTTTAACGATTTCTTAAGGCATTAACGAATGGAATTGGTATAGCGGTTAAACATTAATACGTAGTAAAATTAAGCATATTTAAACTGCTTTTATCACTTTCTGATAACATTAAATTAATTAACTCTACTTAGTAAGCGCCCTATAATACTGACTACAGTTATTTCTTAAGGTATTTAAATAGGAAGACTAAAATTATAAGTGTTTTAGACGAATAAAAAGGTAATATTGATAAGAAACATCAATAAAAATATGGTTTACATAGTAAAATATAGCACACATCCAATATTCCCGGTCATACGTACGCATGTATATAGAGCATAAAATATTTACGTACTTGGAAGCAGTCCGGAACGAAAACCTGAAGTATTGAATTACTACACCGCTATACAGAGAAACCTGTTGGATATATTTGCTAACTGTAAGCCCGATAAGGAAATATAAATAAGATATTCAAATAACCTGGTGATCGTGGAAGTAATAATTTCATAGATTTATGACGATATGGTGGTTTGTTGTATGTTAAATGGGCCAAAGTGGTCTACTATGCTCTGAAGTAGGATAAATGGTTAAAGGCTTATCTAGATGTAAGAATAGCTGTTATCTTAGCTTATTTTCCATAGCGCGGCGTTGAGTTCCGTTCCTTAACAGGCAATGTATCGATTTCGGACGACGGACGAAAAATGGAGGACAGAGTGTCTTAACACTAGGTTTTCTCTGACTACTCGAAAAGTATAAAGCGTAAAATTATGTAATATTTTCATCTTCCATTAAAAAATACACGTTATATAGATATTTATTTTCGTGTTCATATAATAGATTTCTTCTTCATAATATTTCACTTATTTCTATAGCAAAATAACATAACACTATAAATTAACAATAGTCACAATTAGTCAAGGATTATATGCAGTCCTTTTCCAACCCTCTTACGTAACTTAAAGAAAATAATTTGCACTTTGTGAAGATACTACAGAGAAAATACATAAAAGCTTTCTTGGCGTTCATTAGCTTATTTGAATCGTTTGTTGGCGCTTTTACAGCGCTATTCCCAATTAGTGTTTCTTGGGGCGAAGCATTTCTAATTACCGTCAGTTTGTAAGGTTATCTATCTATCGGAAGGAATGTCTATTGGTGTTTGAGTTTTATGGTCGGTTCTTAGAACATGTTCATATAACATGTGTAATATTTTTCCTTCGAAAGCTTATTACGTATTTAGTTTTTGTACCTATATTAATATTTACTAGAAGACCCGTTGACGAGTAAAATATTTGTTGCCTTAGCAACAGTGTCATTTTAAACAAAAGTCTGTGTGTGTATTTGTTATGCATTACTATAAAACAATATAAACGTTTTGCACTTCAATATTTATGCCTTATATGCTTCTTCCTGTACCTACTTTAATTTTTCTTCAAAAAGTATCCAACGATTTCTTTTCACGTGATAATTTTATCGAAATCGTTTAGAAAACATCAATTTTCTTTACATTTCTCAATACATGCCTGTACACCTGTACACCTTTACGAATAAAGTTATTAATGAAATTTCTCCTATAATATACTGTGCAACGATTAAACTTTACTACAATAGTTTGATAATATTTTAACAAGTTAATTGTGCAATAAATAAGCATTTACATCTACCATCTACATAAATCAGTTAGCATCGGAAGTGATTACGCGGTTACAAGCCCTGAACTCGGTTGAGGTAGATCGCGGGCAACGAACGGTGCGTAAACTTGTTGCAATTGTTCGGTGCATCTTGGATACCTTTATTAAGTTACTATATTATCTTTATATGGAATGCAATGTACGATTTAGTTTGAAATAGTTTTGTTATCATTTTTTTATTGCTTTAGTAATATATTGAGGTAGCCAAAGAGAACCAAGACATTCTGTTCTCCATTTTATGTTAGAAGTGGCGACAGTGCGTGTTATGTGGCGAAACTTAACGCCGTTTTGCCTTACCAGAGCAGACAAAATGAATATATGTAGCTTAAACATAATTGAACCCATACAATTATTTCGTTTACACCAGGACGCAGATTCACTGCACCACAATCGATTATTTAAATGAAATTTATATAAATTAGACTTTCATATATTTACAAAAATTACATTAAGTATTTAGATATCTTTCAAATAAAATCACACCTTAGTTGTAAAAAATAATCTTCAATAGGCTGAAATTCTTAGTATAAAGCAAAGAGACTTAACTTATAGTACCAACCAATAAGTTTACGGCCGCCAGAGAAGTGCACGTTTTCATAGTGAGCACAACAATCATAACGGGAAAAAGAGATCAAAGTATAAGATGATTTACGAGAGTAATAATAACTGAAGCAGTAATAGGATCATAAAGAAAATTCTGCAAATTAAAGTTATAGATACTTATAAATTTATATTTTTTTTGTATTTGTCGAAATATCAAAAGAAATTACTAATCGGTTAGAGGTAAAAAGGATTCGAAGAGGCGCGGGTTCGAATCTCGCTTCGTTTAAATTTTTTATACATTTTCTAAAACAAAGTAATGTTTTGAAAAATATATTAATTAATTAATTAATTAACATAATTTTGAAATGAAGCTATTTTTAACCGGATTAATTGCGTATATTTTTGAATTCGAAAATACATTATTAGAAACCAGACGTTTCGAACACTTTACAATAGTCCGTGGTCACAGGTAGACTCATCATATTAATTAACATAAATCATATATTGCAACAGTAGTACGCAAAAACTTGAATGAAAAAACTTGGGCCAACTATTATAAACAATATGCAGCGCAAAAACCAAAGCAATTTTATAGAAGCACATTGCGTTAAAATCCCACATACGTGGTGTATGTAACAGACATTTTTATTAAGTGACATGACGTTGCTATGGCAACATTTATTTTACGCGTGAACTAGTGTTAATTGACAAATGAAATACTATTTTTTGCGGTTAAATTCATTTCTTACTCCTTGCGAGTGTATAAAACTGTAGCAAGAATATATATATATCGTTGTTTGGCTTTTGTTACTTTTACACTTTAACCGTATAGATATTATCAATGTCTTATAATATCTATACGTTTAAAGTGTAAACGTAACAAAAGCCAAACAACGATATATATGAATATTGCCATTAACACTTATTTTTGCAACTTCACGGTATTTCTTGCTTACCGGGGTGGTCAGAGAGAATTTAGTGCCGAGACATTCAATCCTCCACTTTCCACCCCATATCGAGACCTGCGTGTTGAGCGGTAGAACTTTACGACACGTATGTCTTAGGCACCAAAGCGGAGAAAATAATAATTATTTAAATATAATCATTTCCGCCGAATGTGAATCGAACTCACAACCACCGCGTTCCCAATCATACCTTCTCCCTCTGTCCCACGATGGTCTTTAAATGGCGACAAATAAAACTTTTTCCAATAAAACATTAAAAACAAAAACTAAACGCATTCGTTATACCAATTGCAATATAATTAAATGCAATTCATGCATTACTATGCTAATTAAATACGTCTGATTTAGATTGTGCTGATTGATAATGCCGTGTTTACTCGTCAATCAGCACGCGACCACAGTGTGTGCATACGAGGCATGATAGCCGTAGGGCTATGTCTGTATTCGCCGTAATAACTGGCATTATGATAAACGTATTCAAATCATATAACATTTTGATGTAATTTTCTGGATATGATAGATCGTATTTTAGCGTCTTTGTATATATATATAAACAAAAAATATGTGAATTTAATAAACAGTAAGGTCTTTAAATAATTACTGCACTGAATATAGGTTAAACAGGAAATGTAGAATAATGAAATTTAATTACTTAAACATATTTAAACTTGAACAATTAATCATAGGGTTTAATTCATATAAAAAAGCTCAGCTCAAGTGTAATTTAACAAAAAAAGTTAAAAGTAGCTTATTCTTTATTACATCTAATATTTGCCAGTCAACCAGAAAGTTCCGTCCAAATCGGTGCAGCCGTTCCGGAGATGAGTTAAAAGAATATTATTTTGGTGTATGTACCGTATAAATATTTATTAAAAACCGGTTAATTAAATTTTACAAACAGACACTGCAAATTTATTTATTTGTATATATGTACCATGTCTCATAACAAACAAAAAACAACAGAAAGAATCTTTGATACATTTAAGCACAATGTACAAAATTAACAATTGGCATTTTATTATTTGTCTGTAGGTCATTGAACCTCGTTATCGAGATCATTTATTGCAGGTTGCACGAAGTTCAGATCATGTCAAGATCGCGAACTGAAGATTAACTTTTTAGGTAAACATATCAGATGATCTAACTTCATACCGATTCTGACCTTACTTTACGTAACGGGTCTCAACACTGTTAAACCGATTTACGCTGTTTAGAGTAAGAACAAAAAACATGTAATTGACACGATACGGATTAAAAAATCGAGTAAAAGATATAACGAACAAATTGTTCTATGGAAAGCATCGGCCGACTTCGATCATTCAACTTGAACGTGACGTCCGGCGGTTTATGTGAAAAAATATATAAGGCAGAGGAGTCAGCCTTGAAACTCTCTCCTTGTTGGAAAGATCAGATTATTTTCTTTAATCATATATATCCCTCTAAAAATTTTTTAATATAATAAATAACTGTTATAAACCTCAGTATTGATAATAAAAGTGCGTAACACGTCAAAATATAAAGAAACGTGACACCACATCAAAATAAATCCAATTCAAGCAAAGAACTTATCAGAGCAGTTAGTGCTTTAAAAAATACGACGGAAAACTATTTGACAATTTATATAGAAAAAAAAACCACGCAAATACAGAAACCGCTATCAGTTGGAAATTATAGCGAGCGTTGTGTAATAAAACATTTATCACGTACATTTCGGTAATATTGAATTTAGGCATTTCGCGTCACTTTATTAGTAGGTCTTGTCATGCACGACCAATCAATTTGATATATTTCATAGATTTAATTATAATTTATATCGTTAACAATTTGATCCACTAGTTTATGTAACTTATTACAGCATACTGTCATTATTGATTGTGGCTATTTACAGTTCCTGGCAGCGTTTTGTGTTTTATTTGAAACGTATGAGTGATTTTTGAAGAGGCGTAGCGCAGCGTCTGACTGTAAAAGCGATGGTTGTGCATTCGTTTACCACTGGGAATTTCTTCGTTCTGATTGTTTTATTGAGTTCCATCACTCAATGGAGTGTCTCGATTTTCGAGTGGAACGTGGAGGACAGAGTATCTATCTCCTAAGACACTAGGTTCACTCTGACTACCTTACTATGAGGGAAAATCCTGGAGCTGCTTGCTATGAGTAACTTTTTCTTTCATATGTGAAGTAATTTAGATAATATTTTATCAATAGGCATTTTTGATGTGCATACTGCACATGCTACTTATTACCTTAATTTGCTCCTTAGCTTATTTATTTGAAGATAATTTATAATAACAAGATATAACAACTAAACTTGTGTACTCTTATTTGATACCCATGAGTTGTTAAACATTATTGTCAGTAACTAATCTATATTGTTATTTGAGGATCGAACATGGTTCCACTTAGATCAGTTAAGTAGATATTTATCAAACAAAGCAAGCCGTGCATTAGGTGAGTAGGCGGCAATAGACAACAAAGTAAGCCAAACAAATCTAGTTTTATTTACAGGAGTAACGGTTATCTTAACTCCCGCAATGTTGCATCTAAACGAATTATCAGCGATCAAGTATCTGATTCTCACAAGGACGTAATTAGAAGAAAGTTAATTATGCATCTCATTTTATAAAGGTCAGCGTGTCTAATAAATAAGTCCGCGGTAAAATATATAGAATCTAGCGACCCGCTTCGACTGCGTGCTTCATACAACTATAGCTGCTTCGTATTTTCGACGGCTCGCGTTCTTATTAAAGTTAAGCTGTTTATATTTTTCACACAGATTTTCAATTCTGCCCCTTAGGGGATAGTTTTTTTTTTAAAAAATAGGCGACCAATTTTTGATCTTGCGTAATTAACTATCTTACTGACAAATTTTATCGAAAACGGACAGGTGGCTTCGATAATTCATAAAAGATATCAAAATACTTTTATATTAAGGATTTATTTTTGAACAAAAATGTAGCTTATATTTGATACTTGCTTACATTTGAGTTCCTAATTGTGTACAAACCGATTCAACTAGCTTTTAAGGCGTAACAAACAGACAGGCTTTTTCATTTATCATATTAAACATGGAAATATGAAAAATAATCAGTACAACGCCTATGTTGGATAAAAACAACAAAATCATAATAATTCTCATCATTATACACATAAAAGCATGTGAACATGCTACTGAGGTTTCTTTTTTACAACAAAGTCTATTGATAGCTAGCAACTCGATTGCAAATGGAATAATTTGCTTTGCAAAAGGAAGATTAATCATTGGCATGTCTTTGCTTTCAGACGGTGCCTTTACCAGCGGGCTCCACTTCAGTACTGGCGAAGCCGACTAAGTACCATTACTATCCTCACAACCAACACATTTATTTACTACCAGAGTGCGCTATTCAACAGGTAATGAAATTTTCTATTCCATATTCAAAACGAATAAATAGTGCTCGACAAGTACAGCCAATAAGATATCACAAAAGCTTTATCTTCGTTCAAAGATAATTCGAATATCATCTTGTTTATTGACAATAGAAAAAGGAACCTTTGATATTTTCGATGTTAAGAATTTTCAATAATATGATATTTTCTCATGTCACTATTTCTCTGGCTAAACTAGCGACCCGCTCGCGGTTTCGCCTGGGTGAACTACATAACTGTAGCAGCTTCGTATTTATCATTTTTCATATAAATTTTCACCCCATGTTTAATTAGCCTATGTTTTACTCTGATTCTTTCTATTTTCAATCGAATTCTGTCCAAATCGGACCGGTAAATTAGCCGTGAAAACGTAACAGACAGACATACATACATATTACACAATCCTTAACAAGATTTTATAACATTTTATATCTCATTTTAAATTATTTACGAAAAGATAAAATTTGAAGCATTTTAAGTTTACAATTACTTCCAGGTGTGCAACGCAGTATACGTGCGTTTGAATTACACTCAGCCATTGTGCGCGTGCCCAGCGAGATACAGAGACCCGTGCTCCGCTAGCCTGAACGCCGACGACTTACATACCACGCGACTAACTACGGATTCCAAAAAGAAGGTGACAAGCATTATAGTTAACGGCGTTACATTCTATGCCATGATAGGAATAATCTACAGCTAAGGATTTAATGAGCTAGCGGTAATATTGTGTAAATTGATTTATCCGATACAAGGAATCATGCTTAGTTTCCTCTTGATTACCGATTATGTCTAATCGATGCCGCGCTCAGACGTAATGTATCGTTTATATAATATTAAATGCTTTGATGTTTATAGTAATATATAAAGGGCTACAATTTTTTTATTCACCTTCGTGGCCATCATGCTATCGTTGGTTGTGGATTCGATTCCTTTTGGGTGAAATGATCACTTTATAATTATTTTCATTTTTTCTCTCTGCTGAAGAAGAAAATGCTCGCAGCACGCAGTGTCTTAGTTCCGGACATAAAATGGAAAACAGAGTGTCCTGCAACTAGGTTCGAAACACGTGAAGTTGAAAATATATACATATAAATAAACTAGTGACCAGTCGTGGCCCAGTGGCACAAGCGTGTGACTGTAAACGACTGGTTGTGGGTTCGATTCCCACTCGAGGAGTGGAAATATTTAATATTTCCATTTTCTTCGCTCTGGTGTCGAGGTAAAGCGCGGCGTTAAGTTCCGCCACTTAACACGCAATGCCTCCGAATTCGGCGGAAAGTGGGGAACGGAGTGTCTTAACACTAGGTTCCCTCTGCCTACCCTGCTGTGTGCGGGATACAGCGTGAAGCTAAAAAAAAATAAAAAATAAAAATATACCACTTATTTTAAACCAATGAACTGTATAAAATACATATTACGAACAAATTACACAAAATTGAACAAAAACAATAAACAAACCGCAGATCTGTTATAATAAATGATTTATAAAAGCTTAAAATATTTATATAACCTGTTACGATTATATCTCGGCTTTAATAAAAATATTATAATTTATATTGCAGTATGCAAAAAAGGCAGTCACGCTAGTGAAGACGTGCGAAGCTGTATCGGAAATGCGAGAATGCCGCGCGCCCAGAGACTGGTCTCTTCTAGCGCTGCAGAATATAAGAACTGGCAAATCACATTATTTAGTTATTTGTCGATGCCCTGAAACTCATATACTTGGTAAGTTTGTTTTAAGCGTGTTTATTCAATATGACTATTATTGTAATTTATAATTTTTGTACTTTGTACAAAATTTAAAAAATATATTTTTAGAAAACAATTTTGGAAGCATCAGGATTTGAACCCGCGCCTCTTTCAAGCTATTCAAAAGCTATGAATTTATTTTTACGGTCTGACGATCTATATTACAGTATGTTTCATTCAAGGAACGTTTATGCTTCATCATTAAATCATCAAATATACTAAAACCATGTACAAAAATAAAATTTTTATAAAAGCTAAAATAATATTCGATAAAATATACGCTTAGTTCATTTCCACAAGGTACTCAAGCTAGTTTTATTTTATTTCACAGAGGGGCCGATGTCTCACGACCAGCCTACGTACGCGTCTGTGCCGGGTATAAGAGTGTTTGGCATGATGTGCGTCCGACCGACCGCTTATCACACCGGTTAGTCACTTTACTATCTATACGTTTTAGAAATAACCATATCGCATATCGCATACACCGTGTTTTATGGCTCGAGTACTGATTTATAAAGGTATTAGCGGGAACAAAGCAAAGATTTAGTACATTACTTGGCTGTAAGTCAAAGGCTAACTTATCTAAAGGAATGTCGCAAGAAGATATATCTAGTTTGAGAATACGGAACATTTAATTTTGTTTTGGAAAATAAATGGATGTTAGTTGAATGTGCAAAATTTTATAAGAATTTAGTCGAATGTGATTTGTTTGCTTGTTACACTTAAGTGTATTAAACTATTATTTTATATTATTTTAACATCTTATTCACACACTTTGCATATTAAAATTACCAAAATTTTTACTTAAGCACACAAGATGGCTCAGATTCAAGTTCCGCTAAACTCGGTTCTGTGTTTTTGCATTTGTTAATTTTCAGCAACATCTGCATTTTTACACAGAATCAAGACACTCTGTTCCCAACTTTTTGCCCAAAATCGAGATATGGCGTGTTCAGTGGTGGAATTCAACATCACGGTTACCAGAGCGGTGAAATGAAACTAATTGAATAATAATCTTCCTCGGGTGTAGATCGAGCGAGCAGCTAATCTTGCTTACAGTATTAATAAAAAAAACAGCTTTACGGTTTTTCCTGCATAGAAGTATAGTCAGAAACAATCTAATGGCTAGGCAACCCGTTTTACATTCCGTGTTAGGTGGCGGAACTAAAAGCCGCACTATGTTCTAAGTAAATGTCAATAATTCATACGAAATATCTAAATTTCAATTTCAGTTTACAACACAAATAGATACACAGGAGGGGTCCAGAGCACAACGAGCACGTACAAAGTGGACTATTCTCAACCTCACTCGTACGACAAGCCGGTCTACAACAGATACCAAACCCACAGCTACATGGATTCAAACTTCTACAATAGAAGATCTAGAGCAGCACGCGTTAGGCGAATGACGTCAGAATACCCTCCTTTCCCATGGTACAAGGTGAAAGAATTGGCGCGAGCATTGCATTGGATCAATTAAATGGAAATTAATGTTATTGTCACGGAAAAGTAGGTTGGGTTCAAGATGGCTACGTCGCCTCGTTGAATCCAACGAACACTTTGAACGATATATTTAATTTTCAAAACGCTTTTTAGCTAGCTTCCTTTAACCATTTACGTGATTAAGTCTGATTTTGTTTTTTATGATATTTCCCTTTTGTGTTGTATCGGAAAGTAATATGTAGAATAATACTCAACATGCATTTAGTAGGCGGTAAATATTTCGTACCTTTATCGTATTGTTTATTTCATAGTTTTAATAATCCATAGTATTATTGATTATAATTTTAAGTAATTACATAATGCCAGATGGAAGAAAGCCATAGGTGTAAGGAAGTATAGGTTTTACGCCAGTAAACGTAATGGAAATCGCAATTATTCGGTGAATATTATTTAAGTAAAGTTAAAATGTACCTACACTAAATTATGTGATACGTGCTCAGTGTTTTTTTTGTGTATTTGAATGCATTTATAGCTATATAAGTCTTAGTATATAAAATATTTATATCAAACCATATAATAGACAAATCGCTTTGTAAATAGTAGTATTAATTACAATATTTGTAATTACAAAATGAATAAAATAAAATTATTCAAAACTTGGTGTCTTCTTATTATGTTAACCTGCTTAAAGTTAAAAAGTTTGTACATGTAAACAGATATTGCTTAATCATTTTGCATTTAATATTGATTGTACCTTTCTAAAGTCTTATTTCACTCGAGCATTTTTTCAAACTATATACACTCACTTAGTATATGAAAAATATTTGAATAGAAAACGTATAAATAAATAATAATAAATAAATAATAAACTTTATTGAAAAAACACAATGCTAACATAATAGATTAAAACATATGACACAATTAACATTCTAAAACTTAATTTATACTATTACAATGTTTTTCATTGGTTAAGGTGCATTATGGTTTTAGCGATTTTAAGATTTTTGATTATCTTTGGACCCCACACTAGGAGACCTGTATCGTGGGGCCCGAACACTTGATTTCACAGGTTGCTAATCATCGGACCAAGACTTAAAATTAAGAAATTCACCAATCTTATACTCTATTACGTGTTAATAATATATATTATAAGTATGTCTTTAACAAATACTTATATTAATATGATAATAATATAACTATAATAGTTAAATAATAAATAAAATATAGTAATAAAAAATAAATATATAAAAATAATATGATATATAAATATATATGTATATATACATAATAAAAGTAATAGATAGAAATTAAATGGTTACATTTAGTAGGTTTTCAGTGTCTTCATAGGAGAGGGTTTTGAGCCAGGATGTTATTTTAATTTTGGCCTCTTTCATTGTTAGATGTTTTAAGTCGCAGTGTTTTAGCGTTTTGTTGTATACGTGAGCTTGAACAAAAGGAGGAAAGCGTCTTGCAAAGGCAGTAGTGATACGTGGAATGGGTACTTTGTAAACTCTTTTTGTAACAATCCCCTTACGATCCTGTTCGCTGAATAGTTCAGCATGCTTTGTTGTACATGTTTTTAATATATATAACTGCCGAACTGATAAAACTTCAGCTTCTTTATAGAGCGCAGATGTAGGATACCTGAACGGTTTTTTCAACATAACTTTTAGTACTGATCTTTGGGCTCTCTCAAGTTCAAGCAGCAGAGTTTTTGCTGCGCTGCCCCAAGAAGATATACAGTAAGTTATTAAAGATTGGCATAATGACATGTATACTGTTCGGAGTATTTTAATGTTAGTGACGTCTCGTAATTTATTCATTACATTAATTATTTTTCGCGTCCTAGTTGTGATAAAGTTAATGTGGTGTTTGAATGAGAGGTTATGATCAATATATATTCCGAGGTATTTGATGGTATTCACTCTTTCTATATCTTCGCAACTGCATTGATCATTTGCTTTTTGGCACGTGTGAATTTTTAAGCATACTGGTGTATTTGGAGATGAGATAGCAGTTTTGTGAAAACATATATACTTGGTTTTCTGTATATTTAGTGTGAGAAGGTTCTTTTGCAACCAGTTTTTAACCGATTCCATACCTTCCTGGGCATGATGGATTGTTTCTTCCCAATTGGAGCCGTGAAAGATTAATGCTGTATCGTCCGCATATGAGATTATGTTTGTATTTTTTATCACCAGGTTTTGTAGGTCATTTATATATAGAATAAACAGCGTTGGTCCGAGTATACTTCCTTGAGGAACTCCAAAATTGGTTACCTGATGCTGACTTGTGAGATGGTTTATCTTAACACATTGTTGTCTACCTGTAAGATAAGTTTTAAACCAGTCTAGTGATTTTCCTCTAATACCCGACAGTTCCAGTTTTCTTAGAAGAATCGGTATCGAAACGGTGTCAAACGCTTTTGCAAGATCCAGAAACATACCACCAATTGTAGTAGTTAGTAGTAACGTGGCATCCTCAGCTGACTTGTTCTTTCTGAATCCAAATTGATATTTAGAGAAGATATTTAAGGATTCTAAGAAGAGCACAAGTCTTTTGTTTATGATTTTTTCTAATAATTTCGGAAAAACACCTAAAAGCGATATTGGACGATAGTTCCCAGGAATGTCTTTTGGTCCTGATTTATAGATAGGACAGATAACCGCTATTTTCCAATCTTCAGGGAATTTTCCAGTTATAATACTTGCGTTAAAGATAGATGTCAATGGTTTTATGATTTCCTTTCTAATTTGTTTGATTGTCTTATTATCTAGTCTGTCAATGCCTGAAGCTTTTTTGTCATCAAGCTGCTTTATCAACATTTCAACTTCTGCCTCGTCTGTTGGTTGTATGAAGAAAGAGTGAGTTGGCGATTGTGACAATTTTATCCCAGCTATTAATTCTTCTTCAGATTGAGCGATGTCATTGAGTATGTTACGTGCGAGGTTTCCTCCTAGGGTTGCAAAGTACTCGCAGCATATGTTCAAGGAATGAAGTTTATTTCTAGAAGAGTTTATTTGAAGTAGTTCTTCTGGTTCTTTTACGTCTTTTGTCATACAACATATATTTTTGATAGATTTTCATAGTTTGTATGAGTTATCCATGTTTTCTTCTAATTCTTTTTGTTCAAAATCAGCTTTAAGTTTTTGTAATAGTCCGTTACAAAAGTTACGGTACCTTGTGTAAATAAGTTTTAGCAAATCGTTGTTTGGTTGTGCTCTGTGTTGACTATGTAACTTGTCTCGATGTCTCATACACATACACTCAAAATATAGCGAAATTCGAACCCATGCCTTTAGGAAACCGCTATAGCGCTCAAAATCGCTTCAATAGTATGATATGTATTTCAAATTAATACACATTATATATTACTAAAATTATTTTTCATTTTTTTAGCTTGACTCGTTCGAAACTATTACATACATCTACACTACTTTTTATGTAAAATAAATCCAAGCAAATACTAATATGTTAGACGTGACCTATATATTATATAGCAGACAGAGATATAAGAGGACATTGTGTTACTCTCCTGGTAGGAGATCTGGTCCCCATTTGTAGAAATTATTATATATCAAGTATTTTCATTTTTAATCTCATAGAAAATTGATAACAGAGTGTTTTGTCACTAGGGTCATAGTAATTAATCTGTTAAGCGTGAAGTTATTTTTGATTTATAAGATGTATATTAGACGCTGACTGTTCCACAAGTGTTTCTACGTGATACTTACGTCTATATATAGACTGATTCTGCACTTAAGTATAGCTTTACGCTTTCTCATTCTTAAGAGAGAACCTAGTGTCAACACACTCCATTCTCCATTATCTGCTTGAAATCGAGACATAGCATACTGGGCGGTCTTAAGTACCAGTACATAAAATGGAAATAGTTCAAAAATATTCAACCAGAGTGGGAACTTAACTTATTACCAGTAGCTTTTACAGTCAGAAGCTCTCTCACTGCGCCACGATGGCCCTTGCAGTAAAGTAAAATGTAAAAAAATTCTGAAAATAAATAAAATAAAGCTATTATTTTATACAAGTACAACTTACCTAACACTCTCTGGTCGACTACAACATCGCACGAGTACATCGCCGCCATTAGCCGTTGCGGTCGCGCTTGGAATGCCTTCCTGCAGCCTTCCTTCACCGCTGACATTATTTGACCTGTTGTTAAATATTATGAGATTCTAGTATCAAAATATTATTCTCCTTTGCGAAATATTTCATATAGGATTCTTGAATTTTATAGGTAAAAAGATTAGTAAAAATTTTATCGTAAAGCCAAAATTTATCTATATTTTAGCAGCTTTACGCTTTTTTTTCCGTGAATTCTGCGCGGAAAGTCAGAGAGAACTTAGCATTATGATACCAAGCGATTGATACCATTATGATACCAAGCGATTGATACCATTATGACACCAAGCCATCATGAGCCCAAGACATTGGGAGTTGAATGACGACTTAACGCCGCGCTTTGTCTTATCACTATAGTCTACTATATAAAATGACAAAGTCTCATTATATATGTTTCTAAATAACAAACCTTTAACTTGCCTTCATTCATTATTCTTATAAATTACGTAAAAATTATCATAACAAGTCAATTCATTAAGTTTACTTTGGCCATTATGCTTACATTAAAAAAAAACAAGTTTCAACAATACCTGATAAAGGCCCAAATGTATACGACGCATCATCATCACTCTTATCCAAGGTCCATTCTTCAACGCAAAAAGCTACACCCATCATTGGTTCATCACACAACGGCCCAGCCAAAGACGCCAATTGGAAACCATTTACGAAACTGCTCTCATATTCAAACCTAGCATCTTCTTTCAATACTTCCTCATGATATAAAAACTTGGTACTATAATCCTGAGTTTGGTTCAAAAGCAAATTTGGCCCACAATTCCTAGGCCCTACTGCCCATATTTGCTTAACTACGTCTTTCCATTCGGGATCTAAATTTGAGCATATATTATCTAATTCCGCTTTAAAAGTGTCTATTAATTTAAGCATTCTATCAGACAATTCATGTTTATTTATTGACATTTCATCGAATTTTGCTTCTAATTTATCATTTTTTGACATGCCTTGTAGTGTTTTTATGTGTTGCGATATAGCTTTAAGTAAATCTGTTGATCTGTCTAACAAATCAGTTATTTTGTTCGGAAGTGGTTTAGCCCTTATTTTTATCCTACTTTGTTTATTATTTGTGTAAATTGTTATTAATGGGTCTACTTCTGTGTTGCCTTTGTCGATGTTTTGGGAATCTATTTCCTCGTTAGCCATATCTATTTTGGGTGGATCGACAATTGTTTCTCTGAACGGTACGATTGGCTCTGATACTGATATAGGTATTTTTGCGTACATGTTTCTAGAAATAATGGTTCAAATTATTTATGTTAAATATTCTATATTTGGGTTTAAATAATATTAAAGGTGTGTGTGAAAATATTATAATAAAAACAAATTCGATGACAATACAATATCTTTATACAGTGAACTTAAGGGTGCCGTCGGCAAAAACGAGAAAAATTTAAACGAGTTTTTTTCATTTAAATTTCGTGTTTTGTTTTCATTTCATTTACGCTTTTTATCGCTTAGCATGCTACCATTCTAAGCAGAGAGAACCTAGTATCTGGACGGAGTGTCTTCCATTTCCAAATTCCACCCGGAATCGAGACAATGCTTGTCGAGTTTTTTTTTAACGGAATAATGGAGGCAAACAAGCAGAAGGTCCACCTGGTGTTAAGTGGCTACCTTCGCCCATAGACATCCACAACATTAGAGTAATGGATGTGTTGAGTGGCAGAAATCAACGCCGAGCGACTAAATTAGAATAATTTGAATATAATCATTCCCCCAGTAGGAATCGAACCCACAATCAACGCGTATACCGTCAAACGCTATTACATAATTTGTATTTATATTTTCAATAATATTTTGTACTTAAGATCTTCTGTTATTTAATTTATTTTATTTTTTAATAATATCCTTACTTGAGATCTTCTAAACATCTTTGTAAGTGAACTTCGCCGGCCGTAACTAAAACGTGTTCACCTGTCTCTTGTAGTAGCACTTGGACGCAAGAGTCCGATTGATTTAGAAGACGTAAACCTAATAAAAAAAATAATGACAGAAAATAATTAATACGAATGATGTAAAATCACATGTGTACTTATTATAAAATGCCTATTGTTGATTTTGGAAGCGCAGTCAAACATATTGCATAAAAAATGTGTAATATAAGTTATGATTATGTACGGAATAAAGTTTTTGTACTTATTAGTCTTAAATCTTTAGAAAAAAACTTAGCGAAACTCGAACCCGTGCCGCTACGTTTTCTTGGAAATCTTTTATTTGCTCTGACCGTTCAAAAGTGAACTAGATACAAAAATGATTGTATTTTTAAATGTATGTAGAATTACTAATAATAAACAGTAACTACTTGTATAAAGAAATTACTATTTAATATAATAATAATCTTCTTAGCACTAGTAAAGTTACTGACACTTAAATGCAAATTTATTTAACATACAAAAATAAACAAAAAAATAAAATATTAAAAAAATAAAAAATTCTGTTCAAAAAACAAAAATATAAATATTTTAAAATACCTTTAACTAATTGCGGTAACTGAGACGGATACGTAGGTTCTATTGCGACTCGTAATATAGGCACCGCTGCAAACTGAATTTCACTGAAAGCTGGACATGCTATAGTACTACTTAAAGTTGCTGTTTTTAATATATGATCCTCTAAACCTCCTATACCTGAAAAACCACTTAAACTTGATATAAAGCAAAAAAAACAGGCAATGTGTGACTGTAAACGCGATTGGTTGTAGGTTCTATCCCCACTCGGGAATTATTAAATTTAAGTTTTTTTCATTTTTCTGCTCTGGTTGAACAAGATTATCTCTGCCTTCCCTGTTGTACGGGAAAAAGCATGAAGTTTAAAAACCACATCCCAATATTTCTTATAAAGCGAAATGTGAGAGTAGTGTCTAATATACTTAATCGTATTATTTTCCGTTTACTGTTTCTAAAATTAATAGATTTTACAAAATATAAAAAGTAGCTAAAGAATTATATGCAATAAATTTACCTATGATGTTACCAGCAACAGCTTCATTAATTTCTTCTAGTTCTCTGCCCATAAGAATGTATAAGGATTTAATTCTGTAATACAAACAAAATTTTTTTAATAAAAACGACGAATGCGTCGTATTTAAGAGTAATTTTTAATCTGTCTATATTTTTTCAAAATTGTAGACACATAAAAGGATATGACGCACTTTTGGAATTTCGCACCTCTATGCATAAATGATCATTAAATATAAGTACATAAATACCTTAACGCACATTTTTAAAAAAAATAGCAATTTCAAAGACACGAATTACCATTGCGAAAAAATGTTCAGGTTTTTTTGTGATAAATTGCAAAAAATACATAATTTTTACCTAATTGGAACTGGAAAAATTTTATCTAACTGCAAATAACATTCACAAAGTTTTAATAAAAGCATGAAGCAACACTTTAAACTCAATCGAAATTCCAATTTTGCGACAAATAACCTTCGTTCATACATGTGTTGAATTAATATATCTATTGCATACTTACTCTGTACAAGTAATATGTTCATCACTTTGTAAATCCTTTAATATCTTATTAGGCTCTATTTGGAAATTTTCTAATAATACTTGTGACGGATCATGCTTAGGACCAAGAACATATAACTTATCACCTTTCTTCACTTTACCACTAAATATTCTAGCAAATGCTATAAATGCAGTTGGATTTTCTTCCTCTTTTTCTTTCTCGTCTATTGTACACTTTTCTTGACTACTATCATTTTCTTGAATATCTTTATTCATAGGAATCGCTTCAGAATTTGCATTATTTAACTTCAATTCCCGCATTTGCTTCGCCTTATCACGACGTAGCGCCATTTCTTCAGGAGTTAAAGCTTTAGGCTTATTTTCTGGTAACGCACTTCTATCAACGCTAAACATTTTCGATATAAATATAATCACAGGTCTGTCGTTACTATCACAGGCAAGGAAGTCGTCTTTGAGTTTCTTTGTATCTTCGTGATACGAATCGAAATCTCTGATGCGAGAACACATTAATTTCTCCACTTTTTCAGATAAAATTTCCTTTGGCGAAGGAAGCTTTTGGCATACCATATCTAATACTGTATGGGACAGAGGCAGCCATTGCATCATTAGAGACTGCAATTGAATTCTTGTATCGGTATGCCTTAAATCCCTAGCAGTTAGTTTAATACCAAGCTTATCACAAATCACTGGAACTTTCTCTTTGTCATTCCTTAAAACTATAGTTTCATATATATTCCATAAGTTATCAAAAATAACTTGAACGAATAGTGGCTTTTTCGCTTTTTCTTGGGCGCCCTTCATAAAACGTTTTGTTTTGGGATTTAAATAAAAATCACCCCAAAGTACTTTTCTTAATAGTTCTTCTTTAACACCTGTAAATGAAGAAGTAAGTTATATTTGTTTATTAATTTTATTTGATTCATCAAGCACAATGACATTCAATATTATTATGCAATATTAATTTTTCATTTTTTTTATAACGCAATCAATATCCCATGCAACAATGGATATTGAAGCACAAATAATATATATTGCTATATATTCATAATTTATAAAAATTATAATTTATTTTGTTCTGTATTTAATAACTAGCGGCCCGCTCGCGGCTTCGCCGCGTGTATTATTTCGTGGTATTGCAACCCTCGGGGGCGCATTTTTAAAAAATAAAGTAGCTTATGTTTAAGCTTATATTATCAACTATAATTATGCCAAAATTACACTTGGTCAAGCGGTTTAGATTTTTCATATACACTTTCATCCCCTATTTCAACCCTTCAGAGGTTAATTTTTGAAAAACTAAGTAGCCTATGTTAGACCCAGTCATTTTTACTACTTTCATTCTAAATTTCATTCAAATCGGACCAGTAGATTAGCCGTGAAAGCGTGACAGACAAACACACAGACATTCGCATTTATAATATAAGTATGGATTAATGAAAACAGTACAATACTAATTTATTCTGACATAACACATTCTGACAAAGATAGTATAGAAAAAAACAATATGATATCACAATATATGTATAAACAACACACAAACTAATTTGACCAGATAAACTGTATATATTTTGGTATTTCAATATATATTTTAGAATATTCAAAGTTTTAACATCTTGTGGTAAATCCATGATCACAGGTAGATTGACCTAATAATACAATCCATGAATCTACCTGCGACAACTGATTATTCGAAATTATTGATTGATTGATTGAGACATTACTATTTCTTATATGTTCTAAAAAAATTCTGAATACCAATACATATGCAATTAGTCTAAATGTCATTTAAAATGTTATAAAACTGCAAAAAGAACATTGTTCATATTCAACTTACCAAGTTTATCTGAAAATAATTCGGCAAAGGTATGAATAGTGAAGCCCCATCCGTCTATTGCACTTGCAAATACAACATTGCCTTGTTCAGGTGAGAAATATAAGTTTGAATCATCCGCATCTTCAAGGGCAGATGTCCAATCATAGAAATTGTTATCTTCTTTAGGTTTTGGCATTAATTTTTGCTGTAAACATGGAAAATAATTTTTACATTTTAAATATTATTGTGTAATTGTACTTAAATTAACTTTTTTAATACTTAATTTACTAATTATTAAATGCAAATAGTTGCTAAGATATATGCAATATTTATTTACTTTATAAATGGTTTTATTTATGTTGCAATAAGAATGAAATAAGAATTTCATAATGATTTTCAAATAAGTATCAATTTACCTGCTTATCTATCAAATTTTCTTCATTTTCTAAAACCCCAGAAGCAAAAAGTTCACCCATTACAGCATTAACTTGTTCCAATACTTGTGTAATATGCACATATGCATCTAGAGCAGTCATTTTTAATTCAACTATAAGTCTGTCAATTTTGTTTAAGACGAGTACTGCTTGAATATTTTCTGAATATGCTTGTTTTAATGCCAGCCTTGTTTGTGGACAAACACCTTCTACTACATCAACCTGAAATTAGCGTAATTTGGTATATTTAAGGTTTACCCAAATTAAAAATAATAATTAATACAATTAGAGTCAGTTTTAGATTTAAAAAAAAATAAAATATTAATGAAGGTATAAAATTAACTTAAGCATTTAATGTTTACATCGTTTTTTGACTATTTGTTTTTTCATTTTAAACTTAGGAAACCTACCAAAAATTATTCTTTTATTTTCAATAAATGATTTTATAAAATAAGTATATTTTATTAAGTTTACATGGTTTTACTTGTTTTTGATACAGACAATACTGAGATTACACAATATTATTCAAGTACCACATACAATATATCAAAACATGTTTATACTTACAACTACAATAGCACCATCACATAATCTAACAGCAGTTGACACTTCACTTGAAAAATCAATATGTCCAGGAGAGTCAATTAGATTCACGAGGTATTCTTCTTTATTTAAAGCATGATACAGGGCAATACTGCTGCTTTTCATAGTAATACCCCTTTCCTGTTCATCTGGCCTGCTGTCCATATAACGCAGCTTACCAGACATCCTCTGAGATATAATGCCATTGCTAGATATTAAAGAATCTGCTAAAGTTGTCTTTCCATGGTCCACGTGGGCCACAATGCAAATATTTCGAATTTTTGTGGGATTGTTTTGAAGTTCCCATAGTTTTAATGAATCCACAAGTCTCATTTTGATGTTTGTACAATATTGCTCAATTACACTTTCTCTAACAATAAATAGGTCTATAAATGAAAAACAAGATGTGAGTTAGTTGCTTATAAGAGAATAACAAGTATAAATTGCACAACGTGAGTGAAATCAGTTTTGTTGACATTATTGACAACTGACATTGACAACGTCATTGTGACAATGAAATGACAGATCTCATATGTTTAAAAATTGCTTTACCTGAAAAATATGTATTCTTAAATAATAGATATATATTTTATATATACATGAAATAAAACTATATTGAAATGTATTGAAACATGAAAAAATACATAAATATTATGTACAAATATATATTACTAAGTCGCTATGTATACTATAACGATAAATTTGTGACACCGTATTGTACTAATTGGATCTAATTATAATGGTCTAATTTAATTGTGATCTAGGTCCTACTAGGTGGAACTAGTGTTTAGGTGCTATATGTTGGTATAGTGAATGGTAATTTATAAATTGTTAATAAAAAAATATTTAGGCTATAGAAGGAATAAAATTCATAAATAATTAATACATGATTGTATTCATTTGTCTTTTAATGTTTTACATAGAAAGTAAATAAAGTTTGTATTTTATTTAAAAAAGTACAATTCAAAAAGACAAAAAGGAAGTATATATTAAAAAAAAAACTTATACGCTATATAAAATAGTCTAAATAGGTACAACCATAACATTTAAAGATTTACAAACTTTATTGTTTGTCAATTATTTCTTTGAATAAAAAATGTATTTTCGTAAACAGTACTGCGAGAGATTTATGCATAGATTAAACAGGCTGACATGTTCGAAGTAATTTACAGTTTCATGCATGGGTGAAGCTTTTATTTGGGAGTTTCTAAATCCGACCGCATTGCGGCTTATACCTGTCTGCCTGTTGTGCTTGATGTCAATAACTCAACGTAGGTAAAGTGAGATATAAACAAAGCAAACATAAATAGCTTTAATTAAATTCATAAGTTGATGGAATATACCCACATACCTGCATAATATACATATGACATTAATGTTATGTTTTAAGCATGTAATATTAATATTTTTTATTTAACTTTTTAAAAAGTAAGCTAAAAAATATAAAAATACTACAATAAATCAAATTTAAACAATACAATACTACTTGAGAAGTATCGTAGGCTATGCGGGCGTTCCCTGTGGACTCGAACCTCCGCTTACGACCAGCGAAAAAATAAGCAAACATGCAGATTTTATAAGACCGGACGTAGCGACTTCATAATAAAACACAAATAGGTAAGTAACTACTATTCAGTAGCAATCACAGTTGATTACATGATGCAATCTAGTCATATAATTTAATAGAAACTAGTAAATAAGCTTCCTCTATCCGTACAGGTAAGTAAACAAGCGCTGTTGGAGATAATTGGAATGTAGCGCCAATAACTTTGCTCACACCACTGAGACAAAACGTAGAAGTGACTTTGGTAACTTGTAATTGAATTTCTAAGAATTCTAACTCAACTTTCACAGAATTTTCTTGTACAAATAAAATAATAATAGAACAATTAAATCTTATTTTCTAAGATGTTTTTTTCTCCAATTATGATTAATTCGAGGAAATATTAATAATTGTTGTTAAATCACAAATCGCGCGATGATAATCGTTTTAAGACATATAATCTTTTTATATATAGCCTAAGCTGTCTTTCGCTCAACACAAATGAAAAGTAGCTACCCTAGTAAATAATATTCGATCATTTCAGAATACAGTGTTCATATAAAGTAGTAGTCCAATATATATGGATTATAATTACTTTCACAATGTAAAAATATTACTATATTATTTCGTTACTAGCAGCCTTTTAGTACTTTAAATGTTACATGTAGGTACGTAATAGAATATTTAAGTGAACAATCCTTAAGGGACTGATGAGTTTATGAGCCGTAAGTTGCTAATAGGTATTAAGTATAAGGTTATTTGTTGCATAATAAATTTGAAATTCACCTTAGTAAACACCAAAGTGTGCTAACGAAATAACTTTAGGCACCCCTAAATGACACTTTGTTATAATGGATTGTATTTTTAATGAAATTTTGTGAATTTTTCGCTGTCATGCTCTGTTGATCGATTGTTAGTTGAATTAAATTAATATATAACATAGTATAGGTTTTCAATTAATCTTTTTACGACTTGTCTGTTAAAGAAAAATATATACTGTATATAAAGATTTATTTTCTTATAAACTGATTTATATTTCATTCATGTTATCTGTGCACTGTATTTAACGGAGACATCAATTTGTAGATGTTGACTAGGAATATAAGAAACTTTCTCATATGTATTTAATTAAAAAGGCACCTTTGTAATATTAAAGTCCAAATAATAATTCCACGTACGGTATTAAAATAGCTTTTTATGAATTCTTATCAGTCAATGTCATAAATGTCAGTCTGAGTCAGTTACACTTTTTTTAAGACATTGGTAAGCGACGACATAATAGGATCGTTAAATATTTATTGGCTTGCTTTGATCTTTTTATGAAAAACAAAAATACATTTACCCTGAATAATAAAATGTAGTTATAGCTTGTAGGTATCGTTTCATTATGATTTAATTGTACAGAGTTGTAATATATGTGATTTTGACCTTTGTTTTTTAAATATTTATTTATTTATCTTTCAGTCGTCCTGAGCTTATTTATGATTTACCGCGTCTAAGTTGTATTTTTTACCTAACATTTTCGCCACTGGCATAATATTTCTCTTCAGTTAGCGCAAATTCAATGTTTTAGCAAAAAGAAGGACAATATTTTCGTCGAAATAAATTGTCCAGGTAATATATTTTATTTTCTTTTACTTATTATATTTTTTTATTTTGTTATTTAGGTAAATTAAGAAATATAATAAATATTAGACTTATTATATTTTAAGACATATTTTTTTTTTCACGACTTGAGGCACAAAACACAGTGGCACAAGCGTGACTGTAAACGACTGGTTGTGGGTTCAATTCCCACTCGGGGAGTGAAAATATTTAATATTTTCATTTTCTTCGCTCTGGTGTCGAGGCAAAGCGCAGCATTAAGTTCCGCCACTTACGCCTCCAAATTTGGCGGAAAGTGGGGAACGGAGTGTCATAACATTAGGTTCCCTCTGCCTACCCTGCTGTGCGCAGGATATAGCGTGAAGCTAAAAAAATATAAGTATTTTCGTATGCATTTTTATGTACGTATATACAGGTACGCATGTCTTTATGAATATACGTACATGTATTTCTTACATCTATACTTATATTATAAATGGGAAAGTCTGTGTGGTTGTCTGTCACGCTTTCACGGCTAATCTACCGGTCCGATTTGGATGAAATTTAGAATGAAAGTAGTAAAAGTGACTGGGTCTAACATAGGCTACTTATTTATTCAAAATCAACCTCTAAAGGGTTAAAATAAGGGATGAAAGTTTATATGAAAAATCTAAACTGCTTGACCAATTTTAATGAAGTTTGACATAAATATAGTTTATAATCTAAGCTTAAACATAGGCTACTTTATTTTTTAAAAATGTGCCCCAGAGTGTTGCAATACAACGAAATAGATCACGCGGCAAAGCCGCGAGCGGGCCGCTAGTTGAGAATAAATTATGAATCTTTTGTCATTGGTTTTTTATATTTATTTTTAGTGAAGCCTTTATTGGCGTTTCTTTAATATGTATGTATTACTTATATGTTTCTTTCAAATAAAAAGCTACATATTTTGATATTTTTCAAATAAATGGGTACGAGCATTGTAAAAGTATTTGAATTGGTCAAAGTATATTTATTTCTGCGTTCATTAAAATCCAGAGAGCTTGTATAATGTGAGTAGTACTCATACCTACTAATTTATCATTAAAAGGTCTTGATTCTGCTATTTATTCAGCTTTTAATGACTGCGCCTCTGTCTATTCAGACATCGTGAACTCTTTACCTTATAGTATTTATGTTTTAATATAATGCTATTCATATATCTTGTGGTCGAAATATAATTAAAATGACAGCATCGTGGCGTATTTGAATTTATAATTAAGTGTCTTACTGTAAAGGCTTTGCGTTCGATTCCCGATCGATAAAATGTTAACATTTAAAATATGTACCTATATCCGTTTTCACCGTTACACAAAGTGCAGAGTTGAGTTTGCCGTCTGAACACTTAAAGTTTCTGAAACTAATTCTTGCTCAAATGGGACGTGTAAATCCCATAAGAAAAAAACTAGAGGCCATCGTAGTGCAGAGAATGCGGATTCGATTATCTCTCAGGAATATGATTATATTTAAATGTTTATTTCTTTAATTTGGTACTAAGGATAAGCATGGCGAAGAGTTCTCCCAATCAACACGCAAGGTCTCTATTCCGGTCGGAAAGTGGAGTGTGGAGTGTTTTGTCATTAGGCTCTTTCTGACTTGTCAACTAAGCGAGAAAAAGCATGACAGTTTCGTGCTTTTTCTCGCTTAGTTGGAAGATTTAAGAAAAACTAAACTGAAATGACAAGGCTTGGAAAAAAACCACAATGAAATATAAATTAATAAAGTAAAAGTCTTGATAAAGTATCCACATCATATTTTATCAATTACCCAATTTCGGAAGCGAAAAATGTGATTATTCTATTGTACCGTTGATCCGAATGGGAATTATGCGTTCAAACGTATTCTGTTGTATAATAGCATGAGTTGGCCCATTTTAACAAATGTATGATCGTATCATTTTTATTGTAAGATATTACGTGTATAATATTGATGATTATTATTTTTATTCCTACTCTGTATCCTACTTAGTAGGCACATGTTATGACAGGTTATCTACCTGTCATAACACTCCGTTCTCCGCTTTTGCCCAAGTTCGATACATCGTGCGTTGAGTAGCGGAAGTGCCTTAATCTGTTAAGACATAAAAATGAAAATAATTTCAATTACCCTGATTGGGAACCGAACTAAATTCAAACGCCGCCACGATGCGCCATGATTTCCTTATAGTTTTAACATTTTTTCATATTATTTCGATACAACAAACTCAATTTAGACCTCATTTGGTTTCCCTCGCTTTGACAACCCTTGTAATCGAATCCCAAACAGCACTGGGTCCCGGTGCGAATTAAACTTAATTGCCAAGAGCTGAGAACAAGGCACTCTATTAAATACTTTCTGATATTTATTCGTAAAGCCGTTGTCGTAATTTATTTAGTTTAGTTTTTTTTTAGTAGCTTAACGCTTTTCCCGCCCAGTATGGTAGTGTGAGAAACTAGTGTTGAGATACTCCGTTTTCCGTTGAGTGGCGGGACTCAACGCCGTGGTTTGTCTAAGATACCAATGTGGAGAATTAAATTTATATGTGATCATTCCCTGGAGTGGGAATCGAACACACAACCAGCTCGCGTCGTGTCGTGGTTCTATCTCGTCGTATCGCAGTTTATTTTTATAGCTATGAGTAAACTATATTTATATTTATGTAAACAAACTATACGAATATTTCAATATTGGAATATTATTAAGGTTGTTTATAGTATATGTAGTTGGTCACAGCAGATGTAGGCATGTTGTATATTCTATTCAGGAGTAAACTTCAATTCATGTAAGATATTTCGAACTCTCGGACCACATCCGTGGATTTTAGATTGAGCTTGCATGTATTTGTTCAGTTAGTCATACCTACGCAGCTGGATGAGGCAATTTCTAGTGCATTAGGACTGTGGTACAAAGAATGAACTGTTGCTTATTAAGCAATTTATAATGATTTTATAATAATCACAAAGAAAAAAAGAGTGATTTATAATGATATAAATGAACGTACAAGAAATTTATGATTTATTACCTGACCTTAGAGAAGTATTAATCAGAAAATTAATGAAAACTAAATGAATTTAATATCATGATTCTGATGCAAACGTCATCATTAAATCGTTAGAAGTGATTGTGAAATCTAGTCTAGGATTATTCCTTTAGGATTTATCTGGATAATACTCTAGTTACTCTTGGACCATTGTTAAAAGCCTTCACACTGGTCAGCATTTCTATTGACTTTCCCACTCGCCCAGTGATTGAGTCCGAGCTAGCTAATTGAATTTCAATGTTTTTGAACAGTTTTTTCGCGAAGTTAATTTGTAAGCACAAATTGAGCGCACTTGATCCACAAAATTTTAATAAGCCAATTAATCTAATCCGAAGGCGAAACCTCAGCAGTTCCGAAATGCAATACGAATTCTATTTGTATTAATTATAAGGAAGTTTAGATTGTAAAGTTCGCGCAACGTCCGGTAAAATGAAAAGCTAACATGGAACACTGTAATTTGTTTGATATACATTATTATATGAACATTTCTACTACGGCTCGGCTACGTAAAACATGTTTATGAATTCGTAAAACATTTAACTATGCACTAATGACGACTATTCTATTTTATATAAAGTTTACGTTTGACCTAATTTTAGTCTCAGCATTTTAACTTTAAAGTACAAGGTTTTTTATCAACCATTCTTTCGTGCACTAAATTAGTGGATACTGCCAGAATTCTACCGGATTGTCAGCAATTCCTTCAAATTGGGAGCTGGCAGTGGTCCAGACGATTAACAACTTAGTGCAAGCTGTTTAATTTCATGCCTGGATGCTCGGATTTTATGTCACTCGTCTCTACACAGTATCGCCTGTAGTCCGAAATTGCCGAAATCTTCTACCAACAGAGCCGTTTAGATTTTATGAGCAACTTAAAACACACCCATAACAAAGACAATTCCAATTAATTATATCCACAGTTTTGCTGAAATAAGACTTGAAATAATGACTAGATTTTTGCTGCAGAAACTGGGTCAAGCTGAGTTGGTAGTAAATTTTAGATTAGTCCGCGAAATGCGCCATCTCATTGTGAAGTAATTATGATTGTTAGCGTTTTGGAGACAAAATTCACGTCATTTTCAGCTTTTACCAGAATTCAATGATAATGTTCAAATAAATATCCATGAAATTGTTAAATAAAATATTTAAGACCTGTACTAATAACAAATTATTGTTATTGTTTTTATTACTAGAATCTGTAATAGTACCTAGTGTACAAAATAATTAAAAATATATCCGTAGTCTTTTTGGACATATTTTAAAAATAAAATTTTCTAAATTACTTTGTTGAATAATGTCCATAGCAAAGTATTAAAAAAAAAATTACAACATATATTATTTAGAGTAGAATGACCATATATATGCTATTGAAAAAAGTAAATAGGTAATATTTAAGGTTTATTAATTAAATGGTTATTATTTTACAAAAGAAACATCTTACTAAATGAATTTCGCTTATAAACCCTGTTTATTTTTTCATTTACTTGTGCTCAAAATCAATGTGAATGCTTAAAAGTGGAATTCGCCTCAATAAAATACGTTTGTGGTTCAAATAAAATACCCCTTTGAAGCTTGTACTAAAGAAATTCTACAAAAGGCATCAGATCGAAGAAGCAATACGATTTCTACGATCGGGCCAGGCATTCCTTTGAAAGTAAACTATTGTCTTTTCCATTGAACCTTGAATTTTTAATAATTTGAGTCCGATATATAAAATATTATTTATGTTTTATTTCAATGATGAGTATATATCGTGAGATGATATTAATAAATAAAATGGTCCGTGTGTATAATATTAAGGTATATTGAGAGACCATCGTGGCGCAGTGCGACATTGTCTAACTGTAAACGCGATTGATTGTGGGTTCGTTTCCCATTCGGGTAATCATTAATTATTTTTTTCGCTCTGCCACCTAAGATATAACCCCAGTCTCAGTATTGAGCGGAAAGTGGAGAACTGTCTTGACACTAGGCTGTTTTTGACTACTCCCGCTATTTGGGAAAAAGTATGAAATTGTTAAGTATAAAAAATAATTATGTAATTAATTTTTAACATACAAAAATGATTTCATACCTACACGTACCTATATAACGTTAACATGTAGCGTTAAATAATTCTTAGAACTCTAATCGAATAAATGCTTTTTTTAATTTCAAGCAAGTACAAAAAATAAATCACGTCTAATAAACTTCAAATATTATATATTTTTTAAAACATACATGTTTTTTTTATTATTATTATTTTTTTAAGCCTTTATTGCTGAATTAACTACTGTAATAATATTATTAGTTTAGTGAAGTTCTCTGCTTGTTCAGCGTGTCGGTCGACACATAGGCCTCTTCCAGCTGCTTCCAGTCTCTCTATTGTGGGCTTTTCTTGGCCAAGTTGCTCCTCCTATCGCTTTGATGTCGTCCATCCACCGTTTCGCTTGTCATCCTCTTTTTCTTATACCATCGCGGGGTTGCCATTCTGTTACTAATTTGGACCATTTCATTTTGCTGTCTCTTGTCATGTGCCCTGTCCATCGCCATTTTAATTCCTTTACTTTCTTAACGATGTCCTCCGCTTTTGTAATTGATCTTATATCTTCTGCTCTTTTTCGGTCTTTCAATGTAACTCCCATCATACTTCTTTCTATTCCTCTTTTGCAGGTTCTCAGCTTCAGGAGTTGTTTGTGCGATAAGACCCAAGTTTGATATCCGTATGTGAGGCATGGCAAGACGCATAATTTAAAAAATTTTCTCTTGGCTACCATAGGAAATTGATTGCTTTTAAAAATTTCTTTCAGAGACCAATACCTCTTCCAAGCGCAGTTTTTTCTTCTATCTGTTTCTATATCTGATTGGCCTTTAAATGATATTAATTGTCCTAAGTACATGTAATTTGTAACATAGTCTATAATTTCGTTGTCTACTTCTATGGTTGTTTCCTCTCTGTTAGTCATTATTTTAGATTTTTCTTTATTTATAGCAAGTTCCACAACTCTGCTTGCATCCATCAATTGTTGTAGCATATGCAGGAGTGTAGTAGCGTTATCAGCTATTAGCACCAAGTCATCTGCGAATCTTAAATGATTGAGTTGCTGCCCATTGATGTTTATGCCCATTTTTTTCAAGTCAAGAAGCGTATTCAGGATACGCTTTCTAAGACTGCAGAAAAGAGTTTTGGGGAGAGTGGGTCTCCTTGCCATTCTCCTCTAGCAATGGGAAATTCTTCTCCGATTGACTCTAGTTTTATTTGCGCGGTGCTATTAGAGTAAACGTTCTTAATAATACGTATATATTTTTTCGGCACTCCTTGGTCGAGCAGAGCTTTCCAAAGTGAATTATGCTTCACTGAGTCGAATGCCTTTCTGAAGTCCACAAAATTCATGTATAAAGATTTGTTGTATTCTTGGCATTTTTCCACTATCTGTTTTACTACATGCATGTGATCTGTTGTTGAAAATCCTGTTCGGAATCCAGCCTGCTCGATAGGTTGTTGGTCATCTAATATTCTTGTTATTCTATTTAATATTAATTTAGAGAATATTTTATATAAATTTGACATAAGGCTAATGGGCCTGTAATTTTCGATGTTATTTCTATCTCCTTTTTTATGTAGCAGTACAATTATGCTCTTTGTCCATTGAGATGGTATGCATTCAGAGGATAGGATAAGATTGTATATATCCGTTAGCTCTCTTAAGTTTTCTGGTATAGACACTGAGGTTTTTATCATTTCATTTGAAATTTGATCTGGGCCGGGTGATTTGTCAGTTTGTAGACCTTTAACAACGTTTTCTATCTCTTGCTGTAGAAAAGGTGGTGGGCTCTCCATGTCATCATCATCTAGATTTATAGCTAAATCTGAGGTGTCTTGTTCTGTATAAAGGGTTCTATAGAAGTCTGTTGCTGCCTGGATTATATCTGTTCGTTTAGTTACTTGTTTCCCTCTTTTATTTGTTAGTTTCTGTATCCAACTTTTTGTTTCTGTCAACTCTTTCAAGGCCTTCTTGACTCCTCCTGTTCGTTTTATGTGATGGTTCAGTGTAGTTGTTCTTTTCTTGACTCTGTCTCTTTTGATGCTATTGCTTATTTTTTTGCTTATATCTGAAATGGCTTTTAGATTTTGTTTATTTCTCCCCTTTTTAAATATAAGTCTCCGTTCATCTATTAATGCTTTAGTTTCACTTGTCGTTTGAGTTGGTTTTGGCTTCGAGGATTTGTTAAATTGTGCACCATAGATTTTACTGATTGATATATTATATTTATTTTCAATTTCATTATTTCCACAACCAGTCTTTTAACAGTCCACCTTGTGCCACTGCGCCACGATTGTTCCCATATATAATGATTATAAGCAGCGTATTAGCAATTCCCGAAATGGAATGGAAACCCAACCATCGCCGGTGGCCAACAGACGCCGGTCCCACTGCGCCCCGACAGCCTTAAAGATCGTTACCTTATAACTGAATCTATGCATAATAAAACCTAAATCCAAATTACGTTTCTAGCTTCGCCTTAGCCTAAAGTCCATTATTGGGGGCTTCTTTTGGATTATAATAAATAGTCCTTGTATGATATGATCATTGAATTGCACGATTTATTCTATAATTTTTATTTTTTTCACAAGTTGAATCATATCTTTTTAATCAAATGATTGGATCTTGTAAATATTTGCTGTACTAAAAATAGTTGGCTTTTTTAAATATTTTCAAAGATTTATTTCATTGATTTAGGGTAATTGAAAAAATATTTTTAGAAAACCGTTTAAAATGACAAATAATTTCCCGCTAGATTCATTTTTTTTATGTTTTCTGTTTTTACAATATAGCTTGTTATGTTATAATAGTGTGTAGAAAAAATACGTAAGTTTAATCAAGGAATAATAATTACTGTAAACTTTAATAGGCTTCCCATAGCCAATTTGTATATAATTACAAATTATTCCATATTATTTTCGTATAAAAATATTAATAGACCTTATTATGTTATAAACTACTTCATTAAAATATAACTCTATTTAACCGAAGGGCATGTAATTCCCACAGCAATTAACATGTTTTTTTTAGTTAGTTAAGAGTTACAAACACTTCTTAAATTAAGAGCATCGCCAGATGCTACAGGATGTAAGTTCTTAGCCGCGCACGTAAGTACGACGGATATCAGTAACGAGACCCGCTTCCTTTGCCCTAGCCTGAAATATCGGATATTCTTTACCGTTTGATTTTGTTATTAGACTGATTAAACTAAACAATAGGTTATATTTATTCCATTGTAACACTCCCATAGTGTTACAATGGAATAAATATAACCTATTTAGGTTTTAGATTAATAAGTTATACTATTTTTGTTTAAATGTTATACATATGTTTAATTATTTACTTTAAAAAACCCGCTTCTAATTTGCGTCGTCTTGCATAGCAAGTCAGGAAGAGCCTCGTTGTCAAGACTGGTCGTTTTCTAGTTTCCGCCCGAAATTGTGTTTTAAATGGCGGAGCTTAACGACGTGTTTTGTCTAGATACCAGAGCGGAGAAATGAAAACAATATATATAACAATTCCCCCAAATGGGAATCCAACCTACAATCATTCTGTCCCACTGAGCCATTACACCCTTTATATAAATATTTTAAAACGAATCCAGGTCATCATAACAAATACATATGTATATAGTAAAAGCAGCTGTATGAAAACCTATGACGTCAGCAACAGGTAGTCAAACTCGAATCGCGTGCAATTTGTCACCGACGGAGCGAAGTAAAAAGTGGACTATTACGTTTTTCTCCCTTCCCGTCGACCGTTTCCCGTCACGATAAAGAATAACATAAAAACAAAATCCGATCGGATCTGTGGATATTCGATAATAACACCTCTTATCGCGAGGCGTTCAGCTAAGAATATTTGTGGAATTGTCGCCGTGCTCAGTTTTTGCTTCACGGTCAAGAGTGCTGGCGGGCTTCTATTTATAACCTTGAATTGTATTGATAAGCTTAATCCTTAGGTATTGAAAGTTTTTTTGGAGGTAGTAGGTATTTTATTTTTAAAATGATGAAAATAGTTTCATACTTGTTCCCAGCAAGGTGGTCCAGAAAGATTCTAGTGTTCAGACACTCCGTTCTCCAGTTTCCGCCGGAAATTAAGGCATTACGTGTTAAGTAGTGGAGCCCAACGCCGCTTAGTTTTAGTCACTACAGCGCACAAATAAAAATAATAATATCCCCAAGTGGGAATCAAACACACAACAATCGCGCTTACAGTCGACGCTGTCCCACTACGCTCTCGGCGTTAATATTTTAAACGAAAGATAAATGTGACTTCAACGTTAATCTCAAGTGAATCTTGATTGGCGCCAGAGTAATTCAGTTGCAGATAGCGATAAATTAATTCAATAAAAAATGTTTTAATTGCGTTCCTTAACTAAATCTAGATAAGTCGTGTTCGTTTAAATCATCGGCGAGTCATTTTATATATGGGCAGAATGCACCTGTTTACGTATTCATTTACGTTGGGCTACGCTTTATGCATTTATTATGCGTATGCTAAGTGAACTAGCAAATTTAATATGGGTGTAATTAGATGTTATGTATTCGTAGAGTATAGGTAATGGGGTGCGGGGTATATAAATAATGTACTGTTATTAAAATAGATTAAAAATGAATTGAATCGAGAATAATTTTTTAATACATATACGTACGTGTAGGTATATATATGTAGGTGTGGTGAAGAAGTGGGGCTATTTAAAGTGCCTCGTTCAGACTCCAGAATTTTTACTAATCAAGACCAGACCAGAGCAGTTCGTAAAAACTTGAACTTTTTGAATATAAGCATAAAAATGTACTTTCATAATTTTACCCCGAATAGCAAGGTAGTCAAAGTCTCAAATATCTAGTGTCTATCTATTGTCTAGGCACTTCGTTCTCTACTTTCCGTTGTGTGTTCTGTCTCGTGAACTCGTCTAAATCGAGAATGTAGCGGAATTCAATACCGTGCTTTGTCGTAATCGTTAATCTTAAAATAAAATAAGTAAATATAATGGTTCTTCCAAGTGGGGATCGAATCGACAACCAATGGCATCTACAGTCAAACGCTGTTGCGCCATGATGGTTTTTTGAATATAGATTATACTTACAAAATATTAGTATAGTTATTAAGATATTTCAACAAAACCAATATATAGTATCTCTAAATTTTTCACACCTGACAATTTACGGGAGATGTATGATCATAAAAAGTCTAGAGTGTAGGTCAAGTAATCGTAATGATCGTTTAGCTATAAAAGAGTCCCGGTACGGCATTTTATTTAATTGTGCTATATTTCCGCGTGCGGGTATTGCATTTATTCGTCGTGCCGTTACAACAGCCGGAGCTTGTAAGCTTATAATAAGATGTTTTTATATAGGACTTGGGAGTGCCGCGACGGATGTTTGCGGTACGCGCATTTGATGCTCTTCACAAAGTCACTTCTAGTATCGAAGGTCATTTGGATCTTTTAAATGTATATTATAAGATTTTGTTTAGTTTCATCTGTTTCAACGTTTGTTTGTCTGTTAAGAAATTTTGGAAGCAAAATTTTACTTATTTCTCATGACAATGCAATTAGGTATTATTAAACCCAAAATGAACATATTTCGGAACAACCATTCAATATGTGGCAGCAAATAAAATGGCTTAACTTCTTTTAATTTATAATATTGATATCATAGAAAAATACCTTGCTGAGAATATTTCCAAAAAACTTCATATTTTTTTAGTTTTCAACTTAAATTATTATACTATTTAACAATATGCGCTATTTTAAGCTTTAATTTTAAATACATATCAGTCAGTATATAACTGTTTTGGGGTCGTATCGGCAATATCTGCACGAGTCCCGTTTATCATATCAATTTGATACTTGCCACTATTGATTTCCAGTGTATCAATATTTATTTGTGTCTACTGCAGTTTTTCATATCGCGTGGGAGTATCGAATTCCACACGCATAAATTACCATTTACTATATTTACTAGTAGACCCTTATACGTGTAAAATACGTGTTGCTTAGCAACTGTGTCACTTGCTACAAAAGTGTGCGTCGTACATATGATATTGTGCTTAGTATTTCTTTTTAAATGTAATATATTTGAATTGCGTTATAAAATGTTGACTATCTGCACTTCTTCTCGCTATAAACTTTGCTAAATACTATAAATATTTTGCACCTCCGTCCGCATAATTTGCCTAAGAAATGGACTCAAAGTTTTTCTTCCAAATATATCTTTTTTTTTAGCTTCACGCTGTATCCCGCACACAGCAGTGTAGGCAGAGGGAACCTAGTGTTAAGACACTCCGTTCCCCACTTTCCGCCGAAATCGGAGGCTTGCGTGTTAAGTGGCGGAACTTAACGCCGCGCTTTACATCGGCACCAGAGCGAAAATGGTAATATAATTTCCACTCCTCGAGTGGGAATCGAACCCACAACCAGTCGTTTACAGTCACACGCTTGTGCCACTGGGCCACGACTGGCCACAATATATAGACATTATCTTACAGTCCATAAAATACCGAACTGCCTAACTATACCACAAAGTTCTTTTGTTCTTTTCCTAGGACTTTCCTTTTTTTCTAACTATTGACTTATACCATTCTCAAATTCTAATCAATGTTTTACAATATGCATATATATGCATAATAATTAATAAAACTACGAGTAATGTTTATTATTCATAGTCATATTACGTATAGCGCTACGGATATCGTTAATTACAGGCAATATCAATTAATAATTGATTATCTATATTAATGTATCCAGATATATGACACCTTCATGCCTTTGAGATTGATTATGGTAGATATATGTGTCAATTTTAAATAATTTCTGTTTGAAATTAATGTTATAGGTGTGTTTAATTTGTAAGGTCATGTATGGAGAAATGGATTTATCTTACGCCCAATGTTAATAATCAGATTCTCAGATTTATCTAGCATTTTTTTTTTGAGTAAATCGGCTTTTTTAGTAAAGTAAAGGTTATATCTGCAACCCTTGTCAAATAACCAATAATCTAAAGTCAATTTTTTGAATTAGGATCGATTATTGGGTGTGATACATGGTGTTAGTCTACACACAACTCCGCTGTTTTTCCCGCAAGAAAGGTGGTCAGAGAGAACATAGAGTTAAGACACTCCGTTTTCTACTTTCCGCTAAGTAATTGTCCTAAGTCAGTCAGTCTCAATCACATGTAAATATAATGTTTTTTTATCTTCTTGCTCTATCCCGCACACAGCAGGGTAGGCAGAGGGAACCTAGTGTTAAGACACTTCGTTCCCCACTTTCCGCCGAATTCGAAGGCATTGCATATTAAGTGGCGGAACTTAACGCCGCGCTTTGCCTCTGATACCAGAGCGAAGGAAATGAAAACATTAAATATTTCCACTCCTCGATTGGGAATCGAACCCACAACCAGTCGTTTACAGTCACACGTTCGTGCCACTACGCCACGTCTGGTCCCAAGTATAATGATGATAAACATATAAGAAATATCTATTATAAAATACGTTTGATCCCCAGTCGCACGACAGGCGGATGTCCCGGAACAAAATATAACTGCTTTATCAGCGGTCAAGGCGATATAGGGCACAACGGTTTGCTTTATGCTGTAACTCGTTAATTCTGTGTGGTATTATCATATACAATATTGTTCAATAACTATTAAATATTAGGTAAACCTTAAATTTTAATTACTTTACGTGTGATTGTTGAATGTTGCGATCATATATTGGAAAAATAAATTACAATTATTCATTCGTTCGTAAAAGAAATATTCTCCCGATTGTGTCTATAGATATACTGCCTAGATATATGTTTTGGCTATGTTTAACCTTCACTTTACCTTTAATTTTCACGTGGCGTGGCACAGAGTAATAATGAAGTTATGATCATTCCTCCAACTAGCAATCGAACTCACTAACAATCGATTACAATAATTGCTGTTTCACTACGCCACTATAACACCAAGATATATGTACTTAGTAATAACGGAGCATAAGTAAATGCAATCTACAAACAGAAAGTGTCACTTTTATTAAAAAAATGAAATACAATTTATTTTTTCCATTATTACCACTAAAGCTTTTTATAAAAAAGCTTTAGTGGTAATAATTATATTAGGTTATAACAATTTTATTGCCTTTTTCTGTTTTTAAAATTGAATTAATTAATTGTTTTTTTTTTTATTTTAGTTCCGTTCGATGTTTTCATTCCATACTTTACATAAGTCCGGATTTGGAAGTGAATTGTATATTTATCGGAAGTCTGGAATTTTATTATTTTAATATTCTCTAAGTATTACATGATTGTTACTATTAGACGCATATCTATTTTATTTTATACTATAATAAAACAGTAAGAACTCGTATGTATGTTTGTACGCGCACATCAACGGAATAACTGAATTTATTTAAATAAAACTTTTTTGTTATTATAGCTTTTAAGCTTAGGCAGGACAAAATGGTGCCTTTAAAAAGTTTTTCAGTATAATGGGTATTTGGGAGTCATTAATTTGATAAAAACAAAGTTGCATGCAGCTACTAGTTTTAAATATAAAAGGAAATATCGCATTTCTAATCGAATGCTAAACAAAAGTTGTCGCTTACTTAAATTAAATTGCTTAATATAGCGCTCAGCGAAATTTAACCCTATATCCGCTACCTTTTAACGTGGGAATACGCAAGTTACACGCTTAGTTTCATCATATCCTGAAACTGTATTCTGTAGGAGATCTTTAATAAAAAATAAATGCGAGAAAAAGGATTGACCTCAGAAACTAAATTGTCTTCACGTTTTTTTTTAAACATTTTTAAAGTGTTATTCCACACTTAGGAAAATTGAAAAAGACATTTAAAGAAAACGTATAAAAATTTGAACGCAGCCGGATTCGAACCCGCGCCTCGTGAATACCGTTCATTTGAACGCATTGCTCTGTGGTGAGAGCGCCTGAACGGTATTCAGGAGGCGCGGGTTCGAATCCCGCTGCGTTCAAATTTTTATACGTTTTCTTTAAATGTTCTATAAATGTCTTTTGTCTTCACGTTTCTTAAAAATTATCACTTTCAAGCTCTTTCCTGCATAGCAACAGGGTTGTCGGAGAGAGCCTAGTGTGAGAACCCAGTAGGATAGCGTTTGACTGTAAACGCAGTGGTTACAGGTTTTATTCCAATTCGGGGAAATGAATTTCAATTATTTTTCATTTCCCCGCTCTTGTAACGAAGACCAAGCGCGGGATTAAATTCCGCCACTTAACATGCAATATGACGATTTCCGACGGAAGGGGGAGAACGGTGTGTCTTGACAGAATATTCTCTCTGACGACTTTAAAGGCGTAAAAAGCGTGAGGCTGCAAAAGAAATCAAAAAACGAATCCACTTGAGCGTAAACCTTAGATTTTTATAAATCCATTAAAAATGCGGTTCGCGGCTAGTTTATTTTCTCTCTAATATGAATTTTACCAACTAAACCGCAAGAGCACTCAAATTCTTAGAGAGATTTGCTTACGTCAACGAAAATGTATGGAGATGATAAACTACCTCTAGCTTTGAACATTCTAATTTTGTATTTTACGTTTATATGATATTTTATATTGTGCATAAAATCTTATAAATATGCTTTGAAGTATTAAGATCTAGTTAGGTTTATGTATTTTTCAAGATGTACCAAAACATTATAATGTTACTAATTATTATTATATTGACATTGAACTATAATTAAATAGACTACTCATGGCACAGTTGAGATGTAGTTGATTGACCATGATGGTCGTAGGCTTAAAGTCCACTTGGTAATATTTATATTACAGATATGAGCTGATTACACAAAACAATTTATAATTTAACAGTAGCAAGTTAACACCAGTTATCTATTCATAATGCAGAAAACTTGAAGTCTGCGTGAAGAAAACAAAAATAATTTAAATTCGCTTCAACTTCATTCTTTTTATTTATTTCGTTTCTTTATTTTTATTTCTAAGAAATAAGCAATCGATCAAAACAACAGAATATACAAAAGGACTTTGTCCTTATAAAATCAATAATAACGTTATCGATCTAAAATTCGACAAAACTTTGGTCACTTGTGTTATAATTAAATACGCGTACAAATTATAACAGCGGTTGTAACGTAACACCAAACACGCGTACTTATAAATTGTCCATTGTTTTATATGGCGTGTTTACTTTCATTTTTTTACATAGTACATACGTCAAATGTTTTCTTAATAAAAAGACATTTAGAAAACGTATAAAAATTTGAACGCAGTGGGGTTCGAACCCGCGCCTCCTGTAAACCGTCCAGGCGTTCTGACCGCTAAGCCATACGTTCATAAACGCATATATATACATATACATATAGGTTATCTAAATGTCTTTTTCAATTTTCTAAGTTTGTGAGTAACACTTTAAAATGTTAAAAAGGGCTTTCTTATGAAATATCAAAAAATGAGTTTAATTTCCAATACCAATGTAATCACATTGCTATCGGAAATTTGTAAAATTTCTTAAGATTCATTTTTTAACTGCTTTGTTAGAAACTTTATCTTAATTTACTTGTCAAACACTGTCAGTGAGCTCCAGGCCCCAGTCTCCGGACGTGACCAATCGGACCGGATGCACGCCCATAACCGGAAGACACCTTTTCATCTCAAAATGACCATAACGAATCCGTTTATAAGAATCTTTCTACGCGACTGCACCTTAAAAATTTTGTTAAGTTATGGCATCACGAAGCGAACTTTTTTCGTGTACTTTTTCATATCCTTCTTGTAAAATTATCACGAGAAGTCACCCGATACCCGTGGTGGAGTTTCAGTCAATAAACCCGTCGCGAATTTTGAACGTATTTTTTATAATTGTGCGGTAAAAAAGCGTATCTTTAATCTTATTAAAATAAAATTTATATAATTTTATAAAGCCTGCTCAATAAGGCTTAAATGAAGGCTTCGTTTAATGAACGTAATATAATATTTGGTTACTGTACCTATATGTATTTCGGAATACGTCTCTGGTTTTAATGTAGAAACTTACATCGTTGCCTTAAATATCTTTTTTTATTTAGTGACTTTTTAAAACAATTTAGATATAAAACAATCAGAAATTCGAAAATGGATAGTTCTAAATATTTATACTACATTATTGTTTGGGGTTACATAAGTCAAAACAACAAATGTCAAATAAAATAATTTACATTTTTGTGAGACGAAATCATTGTCACTTTCATTCGTTGTTCGTCATTGATAAATGCCTCAAATTTAACATTGCTCATATAAGTAGTTACACTCAGCAAACACTTACGGTTTCACTGTATGTATAAATAAGACATTCTGATCTTTACACATTTTGAAACTAGACAGTTCTTACCAGATTACTCGTTTATATTTTTTATGATTATTTAATTGTTACATAGAAACATTGGCTTTTCTAAAATCTATTTTTTTTAACCAAAAGTATACACGATTAATATCGTTAAAATAGTTTAATTTCCAAGTGTATTAGCAAATTCATAACGAAGAAATTTTTAAATTATTTTTTTCCATTCCAGGTCGATTATACGCAGCGTTAGGAAGACGCGGTGGGCGGGTCATCGGTAGTGACCTGCAAAGTGGGTCTGCCTCGTTCAGAGTTCGTGCCCTTATGCCAGTCGCAGAAAGTTTCAAGTTTGCGATAGAACTTCGTACGCATACGTCCGGTCTCGCTGCACCTCAGCTGATGTTCAGCCATTGGGAGGTAAAAAGTTACTCTGTTTTCTAGTGGAAATTAACATATATTTATATTTAAGAGGCCAATCGTGGCGCAGGGGCACGCAATGTGACTAAAAACGATTGGTTGTGGGTTCGATTCCCACTCGAGGAGTAGAAATATGTAATATTTCCATTGTCTTCGCTCTCGTATCGAGGTAAAGCACGGCTTTAAGTTCCGCTGCTTAACACGCAATGTCTCGATTTCAGGTGAAAAGTAGAGAGTATCTTGTACACCAAGTTCTCTCTGACTATCCTGCTATGCGAGAAAAACCTGGAAACTATTTCTGTCCGATATTATAATAAAATAGTCAAACTAACGTTTATACTCGCACATTTTTATAACTACTGGACATATTAAATAAAACTTCTTTTTTTATTTGTAGCGGAATAGAAAACTATAAAATATAAAGAAATTATTTTAAGAAAAGCCTTAGAAAAAGTTGTTCCGCGTTATAAAGATTTTGGTGGGAAGAGTCATTAAGTCCACGCAAACGAAGTTCCGGGCAGCTACTGTTATTAGATGTATGACTACTGTATTCTCATGTTTTGTTTATGAAAAGAACAAATACTATCACGAGTTATTAAATACTTATCTTTCACATTTCCCATTTACATTTCTTGTGTTCCTTTTATCCTTATATTTTAATATAGTTTTTTTTCGTATTAACATTTTGCTACAATTTTTTTCGAAGGCGTTCATTATTTTCATGCCTTTAGAATGCTTAATTAGCTTAATATGGCCATGACAGATGAGTCTGTGTTCGATTCCCACTCGGACAAAAAAATATACATTATTTTCCATTCCTCCGCTCTGGTACCTAAGGCTAAAACAAACTTCAGCGTTTTGTTTCTGCCACTCTATTCGTCTTCTAGCCTAAATCTTGATTTCAAGCGAAAAGTGCAGAATCTCTCCCTATCTACCCCGCTGTACAAGAAAAATGGTAAAAATAACAAAATATTAATTAACTTCCAGGTTATCGATATTGATCCTTTCTGGAGGCCTAGAACTGAAGAAGAATATCTTCATTGGGGTGAAAAGTGGGACGGAGTGAACCGAGCCAAGGCGTATATGGACGCTGTAAGGACTAGAAAAGGACTGGCGACTGACAAGCAGCTTGTGCAACATGCAGAAAAACAGAGGACCTTGTCCAAGAAGAAATAAGCATTTTGTCACAGTTTAAGATTTTTGAAACCCGTTAAACGCTCGTATTATCAATGTTTTTGTTTAAATGTAACCAGTTGTTTATATTCGCTTTATATATTGTCTTATCAGGAGTAAGCAACCTTTGCAGCAACGGGCCTATGTAAGTTTAGAAAATTCATCACACTCATATCATCATACTCCTGTATAGAAATTAATTTATTTTATGTAATAAAAATATTTAATTATGTTCAAATTATAAATATTACATAAAAAACAAAACCATGAAATACGAATAAATAGATTAGATACAAGAATACATTACTTTTTTTTTGATAATATGAGTCAATTGCTTGGGTCCGCATAAATGGCTAGCGGGCCGCGTGTTGCTTACCCCTGTACTATAACCGAAATCACAAATTTTGAGATTCATTTGCTAAAACATATGAGCCATATATTGTACCTATCAGTAGTTTTGTAATAAAATGTTCCTTTCATATAACTTTTAAAACTAAATGAATTACGAGTATATTAAGCTTGTGACAGGGTCTGCTTGAAATATACCTAATACCTGTAGGCTGCTAGGAAGTGTCCACGTTGCCAATTATTGTACGTACGTAAAAAAGTAACTACTTAATAATTTATAATAAAACTTTCATTGTATATTCATAATTTTTACGTTTTGAATGTTAAAAAATTGAATATTGTATTGAAAATTGTATGTAACTTATTATTTGTTTAACGTTATTGTTTGTGAGAATATTTTGTTTACTCTATACCTATATTAAACTATAGTTAATTTATAATTGTTCTTTTTTAGTGTACAACAACCTTTATTGATCACTTTTAGGGCATTATGTATTTTGATTTCATTTTAATAAATAATTTATCTTTTTCCGGCTTAAAATAAGTAATATAGACTAAGTTTAAGTTTTACTATTATGTTATTAAAGGCCTTCATGGAACAGTGGACAGGGCTTCACTGCAATCGCGATTGCTTGTGGGTTCGAGAGATGTTTAAACTTTTTATATTAGACCTAAATTATATATTATATTACCAGAACCAAAGGTATTTTATTTATACTAAACGCCTGATAAAATTTTATAGCAGTAACGTCTTTATTTACATAATGGTAATAATGATTCAATTATGAGTTTTCTTTTACATGTAATGTATTTGTCCTATAATTTTGTTGCTTTTTCTTACTTTCTACTTTCTGAACTTCGAAAACCTAGTGTCAAGACACTTCGTTCTTCACTTTCTCTCTAAATCTAGACAGTATGTTGAGTGGCTGAACACCACCACTTTGAGTCTTAAGTACCACAACGGAGAAATAAAAATTATTTACAATTATTTCCTCAAATGGGATCAAACTCACAACCATGGCCTTTACAGTCGGAGCCACTCCTACTGCCCCACAATGGCCTATATTATTAATAAGTCAAAGTCAAATAATTTTATTCAAAATAAGAAGTTACATGCTTCGTTTTTTGAACGTCGAATAGTTTACCGCCGGTAATATAAAATCAAATTCAAAATATCTTTATTGAAATATACTTTTACCTTTTCTTTAAATTCACAGCTACCTTCTCGCTCTAAAAAAGAAAATCACGGCGTTGAATTGACTGATACTTTAAAAATTAAGTTTTTTTTTAAATATAAATAAAAAACAAGCAAATAAAACAACAATATATGTTCAATAATGTCCTTTATCTATTATTTACATAAAAGTAACAAACAAATCCCAATCATATATACAAAATGACCGCGTAACAAAAATCCTTAACAATTTCTACAAGAAACCATTAATTAATAATTAATTATAATTAACATTGCACTAAACACCGTCTGCCTACATACATACAAATATATTACAAATCCCATAGTAATATAATTAAATTAGATTTAACCCATTTTAAAAGACCAATTAAATTTTAATGGTAATTAAAAATAAATGCATTTAAAATTTCATAGTAACAGACAGACGGAAAGATAAATTGATGTCTATATGTTAACAAGTGAAGCCAAAAATATAATATAATAGGTAATTCCACATAACCTATCTAACACTGGATTACAAACCGCTAACTACTTTACATATATATGTATATACCTAGCATTGTCTTTGGCAAAAACTATTTTTTCTGTAATAAAAAATAAATATTGTCGCTCTAATTTTAGTCAATTTAAATCATAACAAAATATATAAAATTAAAAAAAAACATTTTTAAAAATTGTATTAAAATTTGAACTAAGCGGGATTCGAACCCGCGCTTGTTGAAAACCGTCTAAGTGGTTTATACGTTTTCTAAAAATGTTTTAACATTTCCTAAGTGTGAATAACATAATTAGTTTAAAAAAATATTAAAAACATATAACATATATTCACAACATTTGAAATAACTTACAAATATTTTGTGACAATTCAAATTTAAAAAAATATTAAAACAACTTTTTTAAAAGACGTCTAATAAAAATAAATCTCTAATAAATAAGTTATATCTGGAGACTACACTACAAACAGCCACGTAAAGTAAAAATAAACCAACATGCATGCATGCATTTAAATTACAGCCGCACTCAGAGACCTTAATTAACGTCTACATTTTAAAGTCAATTAAATACTAATTGACCTTTTTCATACGGCTGTAAGGCCAACATTGTATTACCAAGTTAGAAGATTTGGTTGAATTTTAACAAATCATTGGCATACAAATTTGGGGCCAATGTTTGAAGAAGACATTAAGTGAATTTTTTGTAAGTACATTACATTAATAGTACCAAAACATACCAGTTGAGCTTTACTAGAGACTAGAATAATAAATTATGTTAAACGTATCGCGATGTTAACATTGGTGATGGAATTGAGATTTCATTTTTTAAAATTTAATAATAATATTATTATAATTTTATACAGTTATTTTATACAGTATTTTGATTACAAGTGTCAAAACATTTCATTTTATTATTTATCTTGAAATATTTCAATAAAAATTTTAAGATATTAAAATAAAAAAAATCATTTTTTACAATAATATCTTTGGTTTACGCGATTTTTACATATGTTAAATGACACAAAGTATTTTACCGTATTTAAATTTTGGGTATTCACAATTACATTTTAGAAAACCCAACGTTTTGAACAGTTTACAATAATCCATGGTGACAGGTAGACTGAATTAATAACATAATTTTTACTGTAGACTAACTTTAACCTTGAGTCTATCTGTAACCATAGACTATTGTAAAGTAAAAAATATATTTAAATATTTATTACTTCAGACGTAAAATAAAACAATGAAATCTTAATTCATCCACCAACCATCAATACAAAAAGGATACTAAGTGATTACTAAGATGTCCTTAACGTTAGTTGGATACTTAAAAATAAATTAAACGAATCTGTACTAAAGTGGCATAAATTATATTTAAAAGATTTAAAAACCAAAATTTTACTAATAAAAGAAATATTAATATTTCTAATTTATTTTATTTTCAAATATGTATATTTAGTTTTATTAATTATATTAAATTAATTTCATCTCTCTGGTACCTAAATTAACGCTCAATATCTGAATTTCTGACAGAAAATAGGCAAAAGAGTGCCTAGAACTAGGTCCTACAATGTTATACAGAAAATATTACACTTTAATAAAAAAAACAAGCATTAAAAAGAAAAAAAATAATTTGTTCTACAGAGACAATTACTTTCTATGTAATAAAAAACATACTTTATTTAGCATTACTTCAAAAAAATTGAACCGACATTTAAAAAAAAATATACCATAAGAATAATAAAATACAGTATATATTATATATACATATTTTACTGATTTATCTACTTATGCCACTTTAGTCCAGACCGTTACAAACTCACATTAACTCACAAGTAGCTACAATATAATCATTGGCAAGATTACAAAACTTTCAATAATATTCGTTTGGCAAACAATATATAATAGAAACGACTAGCTGTTTACTGCGATTCTGTTTAAAAATAAGCATGGAAATAATTATTAGAAGAGGTCAAGTTAGTGTGTTTTTAATATAAAAAAATCGGCAAAAGCATAAGAAAAATAATAAAATGTTTTTTACCAAGTTCTAATTCGTACCAAACGTGAATAAGTTGATGAAATGCATAATTTTCACTTTTTTTTAATTATAAAATAATAAATACAATTAAAATTTAAATACTGTTTTACGTGAAAGATTTTGATTTTCTTTATGTTTTCTATTTCTATTCATATAATTATTTAATCACCAAGTTAATAAATGAAATTTAACATTTAAAACAATATATATGCAATTCGAAATATTGCGCCTGGTACGAAATTATCATTTTATATTTGAAATTCATAAGAATAGCTTTTTTTAACAGAAAAAAAGGATTTTTCTATAAAAAAGCATCTCAAGTTTAACATATAACAAGAAAACTATAAAACTCTGCATCAAACAGAAATCGAACCTGTACCTATAGCTTTGGACAAAAAAGTGTGACCATTTGGAATAAATCCACAATTTAAATATTTTAATACAAAAATACAGACATACAAAAAGTGAGCCAGAGCGTTCGTTTCATATATTATTGTCCTATTTTACAAAAGTAAAGGAACTATTGGTTATTAATAGTACATATTAATAAAAGTAATTATAAAAATTATTTTTTTGCATAGCAGAATAGTCAGAAAAAACTTAGTGTCAAGACATTCAGTAGTTGACGTAACTTAATACTGTGTTTTGTCTTACTAGAGTGGGAGAATGAAAATAATAAAAATTTGATCAATTTACCGAGTGGGCCAAAATCGCCTAAAACCTTTTATAAAAATAAATTTCAGCGGAAAATAGAGTCTCTTGTCACTAGGTTCTCTCTGACTATAATGCTAAGCCAAAAAAAATCTAGTAAGTTCAATTTAATAGAACAAAAGAAAAGAAAGAAGAAATCAGAAAAAATAAAATTATAGTAATTTATAAATGACCATACAAATAATATCTCAAATAATAGCTCTGACTCTCATTTCCTCTCATCGTGTAGGAATGTATCAACTGCTAAAACTTAGCACCGCCACCTTTGTAACAATAATTTCAATTAAAATTTTAATTTCAATTAAATTAAATGCTCCTCTTATGCAAATACCGCTTGAATCTTAACACAATATTATTTTAAATAACATAATATAGTATAGATATTATAGATTTTTTTATAAAATTTAGAAACAAGCGACATAATCACATAAAACGTAACGCGGTAGTGTAACGAGAATAGGTAACTTAGCGTTGCCATTATATTACAAATTGAAATAAAACCATAGTTAGCTTGATAGAGCCTGTCTGATAAGTTGGTTATATACTGATACAGTAATCTGACGAGTTGGCTCTACCCTGACAGAGTCAATCAGATAAGTTGTAAGTTGAGTCCTACCCTAATAGAGCTAATCTGATGAGTTGACTCTACCCTGACAAAGCCATAAGTATAAGGTCAACTTATACAGCAAATCTTATGAGTTGGCTCCACTTTGATACAGCCAATCTGAGGAATTAGCTCAACAATGATAGTCAATCAGTTAACGTGACTCTTACCTGACAGAGTCAATCAGTTAACGTGACTCTTACCTGACAGAGCCAATCTGACGAGTTAGCTCTAACCTGACAGAGCCAACCTGATGAGCTGGCTTTACTTTTTTTACTGATATAGCCGATAACACTCGGCCCACTTAACCTATCGTGTTTGACACATACAATACAATCTACACCTTATAGGCATTTAATTGGTTTCCCCACATTATATACAAAAAAAATCACAAAAAAACCATAAACCTTCTTTGGATTAACTAAATTTAAACTTAAATTATTATTTTTTTAAGTTTCTAAAATAATCACAGAATGCAAATTTTTATACGAGAACTGAATGCTACTGGTACAAGCAGGTACTAATATTTTTAGTTGTTTTTTTTATACAGAATGTTTGCGCAGAGGTGGTAAACCTTTTTATAAATGATAAACATATTAATAAATTAACTCATACATATCATTTCCAAAACATAATGCATATTTAAAATATTTTTTACATAACAAATTACCAAAATAATAAAAAAATAAATATTTTTTTTTAAAAATGTTACCAACCTCTGCAAAATTTCCTTCACTATTACTACACTTTACACCAAACACTCAGTTCATAACTCCATACAAACATAACTCCTCCTAACTTTATAGGAGTGACAATTAAATTAATGTAACAACCGGGAATGAACCTGCTCCTACTGTTTAGTAGTAGTTAGTTTGCTAACTGTATACAGTCTCGTTTGGTACGTCTATGTTTTGCGCCATGTCGGTCAGTATTACGCCGGATAACGCTTCTAGCGACTGTCTCACCTGTTGATAAATAAAATATTTATTATATATAAATGTACATATATTAATTATTTGCATGTATTGTAGTGCAGTAGGATAGAGCATCGCTAAATCAACCATGTATTAGCGATGGTTGTGGGTTTGACTCCCACTCGGGAGCAAATATTATGTTTAAATTATTTTCACTTCTAGTGGCGCAGAAGTGAAGAACTTTGGGTATCTTATACAATGTTTTTATCATCATAATTTTAAATCAAATTCAAATTATGTAATAGTGGGAGAAATTTATTATTCCTCATCATCAATTGCTATACAGCCCTTTGTGGGCCCTAGTCTCCACTAACCCTTTGCACCATACTACTCTGACTAACACCATTCTTTTCCAATTTTGAAGCCTAGAGTATTGAGGTGTTTGGTAACTCTATCAAGCCACCTAGGCTTAAGTCTTCCAATCGTTTACCATCTGGGTTAGATTCAAGCAGGCGTTGGAAATTTATTATTAGTTATACAATAAAAAGAATATTTAAGACTTTATTATTAATAAAATAGAATCAAATTCATAAAGAAGACTAACTTTGGTAATGAATTCAAATTCATTTGCACAAAATCCTACATAATATGTCAAGATTATTTTACATTTCAATTAAAACATGGTTTCTAACACTACATTATTTAGTAATAGGTAGTATGTAGAAAAAGTTAAGACAACGCATCGCTATCGCAAAGCTCTAGTACAATGCAGACTCTTTGAACCCAAAACCTCTTACTCTTAACTACTTACTTAAATAAATATCAATGCTTCAATTAACATACCTAATGCTATTTAGTTTTTTTAATAAAAAATATTTATCTATTGATTCCTAATTGAGGAAGGCCAGAAAAATGTAAAAATGTTGTAATTTACACAAGGGAGGGCTAAAATTATAGGATTAGTTCTGCTTTTTCATAATTATAATTCAAATATTTTGATTTTCGTCTTTTGCAACTTATTTATCACGAGCAATATGCTCAATATTTAAAAATTTAAGTCGTTGACTAGATGAGATGCTATCGCGGACTGTGCTTGCCCAGTACTGGCCTAAAGCATTTTTTTTTTCAAATGTGTAGTATGCTGTTGGCCAGAGCGGCCTTGACAGCTTCACCGGGTTTTGGGGGAGACTGAGCTATTTGAGCGCTGATCTTGACTCGGAATCCGAGTATAAAGCATGTGTAGTGTATATAGTATGTCATGCGTAGTGCGTAGTGTGTGTTGAATATTTCATATATTTTCAAAACGCTATTGCGATATACTAATTTGTGTAATATTAGCTGCGCCTGCGACTTTGTCCGCGTGGGTTTTACCAAAAAATGTACTTTTAAACATTTTTAAAGTGTTATTTCACACTTAGGAAAATTGAAAAAGACATTTAAAGAAAACGTGTAAAAATTTGAACGCAGCGGGATTCGAACCCGCGCCTCCTGAATACCGTTCAGGCGCTCTCACCACTGAGGATGCGAATGCATGCTTCGTTTTTTATACGTTTTCTTTAAATGTCTTTACCAAAAAAAATGTATTCTAAAATAAAATTAAGTGACAATGACCCACAATTATTACAGTGTGTTTACAATGCGTATTATGAGTAAGTATATATATATGGTGTCAAAGTCAAATAATTTTATTCAAAATAAGAAGTAACAAGCTTCATTTTTTGAACGTCAAATAGTTTACCATATGTGTATATAGTGTATGTATAGATGTAGTGATTAGTGTAAGCGTCACCTTAGTGAGCAGCAGCAGGTTGGTGTTGAGGAAGGCGTGCAGCTCTGCGGCGGCGCGGCCGTGCATGCGCGCGCGCACGCGCACCAGCTCCGAGTACAGCGCGTCGCCTGAGCCTGACTCCGACCACTATCATTATGAAAACATATTTTTATTTATTTATTTATTTATTTATTTATGACATGCCAACAGCACAAGTAACATTGTGTATCATATAACAAGTAACATTGAGTTAAGTGTACGTAGTTCCAGTTCCGAAACTTGTACTAATTACATACAACGTTTATTATTTTCCCGGTAACTAATATACGAGTACATTTAAAGAAAAATTAAAAGTTGGGTTTGCGTTAACAAAATTTAAATTTACTAATATAACTTTTTTTTTTTATTAAAATACACGAAAACAATCTTTTTCAAAAAAAAACGAATATACTTTAACATTTTAAAGACTTATTCATACACATAGAAAATTGATAAACAAAACATTTCAACACAAAACCGACTACAAAGCCATGTATGCAAGCCATTCAATTCATGGCTTAGCGATCAGGGCGTTTGAACGGTTTCCAAGAAGCGCAGGTTCGAATCCCTCTGCGTTCAAATTTTTATATTTTCTAAAAATATCTTTCAAAAACGTTTATTCACATTTGTTTAAATAAAAACAAATTGAGTAACCCACCGTCTCCACACAATAAAGCCTGTAACCCATAATCACAGCGGAACATAATAGTAACGCAGCTAACGCGAACAGCGCCGCTTGCAGGAAGTGCGAGCGCGCGGGGGGAGGCGGCGCCGCGCCTGTCAGTAACGCCGGCTGGATTACCGCTGCACCTGCTACAAATACAAAAATATATATGTTTTTTATATTTTAATTAAACATTAATTACTTTTAAGTTGTTTTTAAAGTAACAGTGTGGAGGGTAACGCAGTGGAATAGCGTGTAATTGTGATGGTTGTGACGGGTGGATCACTGGTACTGCTTTAAAATAAATAAAAAAAAAATGTAACAAATTTTAAGTTGTTTTTAAAGTAACAGCGTGAACTGCAATTCAGTGGAATATCGTTTGGCTATAAGTGTGACGACTGTGATTATGATTTTTAATCGGAGAAATGATTTTTTTTTCTTTTGTTCGCTCTGATTTACAAAACAAACCACAGAGATAAGCTGCGGAATTTAATACATAATGTCTTGATTCGGGCGGAAAGTCGAGATTGGTTTGACACTAGTTTCTCTCTGAATACCCACCCTGTTATGCAGATGAAAACGTTAACCTAAAACTTAATGCTAACTAATATGTACATGCCAATTTTTGAGGTCTTATACACTTGTGAAATGGTGTAAAGAAGCTTGCTTAAGTAGCACACAAAAACAAATAAAAGTGAGTAATTGTTAAGTGTTAAGTTTACCGTCATAGTAAAATGTAAAATTCAAAAGTACGTTATTGTTTCCAAATCAAATCAAATCAGTAACATATTTTGTGAAAAAGAAAATACAAAAAGACATTTAATACCAAGATTAAGAAAACCAAATAATCCAACAACCAAATATATTGTTGTGGCCAGTCGTGGCTCAGTGGCACAAGCGTGCGACTGTAAACGACTGGTTGTGGGTTCGATACTCACTCAAGGAGTAGAAGTTATATTTCCATTTTCTTCGTTCTGGTTTTGAGGCCAAGCGCGGCGTTAAGTTCCGCCCCTTAACACGCAAGCCTCTGCTGCGTGCGGAATACAGCGTGAAACAAAAACAATCCAATAAAATACCAGCAGCGATAATAGCCTCGGGCTCGGGTCGTACGGGAGCGGTCGGCGCGTCTATGTGATCCGCTCCACCCGAACTGCTATCATCTTCTGGAGAATACTCTGAGGCTTCTAATTCTACTTCTGATGTCCTCAACTCCTGGAAATTGGTTAATAATAATATTATTGTGAGGAACATTTAGTTAAACGTGATTTCACGATTCTTATAATCCACTTTGTTACCACGGAAGTTTGTATATATATTTGATGGACAGTCGAAGTAACGTAAAAAATTGTAATGATTATGACGAACATTTAAAGATGTGTAGTTTCAAATAATACGATTTTTTCTACTGTCAGTACTGTAGTAGTGACAGTCTCCTCAAAAAGAAATTTCAAGGCTCAGGCAGTTCAGTTTTACTTATCATCCTCGGGCATTATTTATTTTATCAACAAGTTCTACGGGTGCTAAAAAATAAAACAGTACAAAACGCGATAATAGATACTTATAAGGAAAATATACAGGAAAATATTTTTAAAACTACGGAAACATTTCATACTGAACATTCTGATATCATATTTATCGGCACACTGTCGAGACGGTATATTCCCAATAACTCAAAACTTTTAAATACATTGCGTCACAAAAAATGGATTTTATATCTCCAAATGTCTACATTTCAAAAAATAATAAGCGAAATTTGATTTTAGATCATTAAATATCTAGATTTTAAAAAAACTCTATAATAGTCAACCAAAATCTATAGTTATTGAGAAAAAAGTACGTGTATATATTCAGTAAAATATAACTATTAAGTTTTAGTTTGTATATATGTATTATATAAAGTAGTTAGTAGACAAACAATTTTATATAATACACGTATATAAATAATGGAATAATACCGCTATACTATAATTTTGATTAATAACGCGTCACGACCCACAAGGTCAACATGTATTCAAATTTTTGACTTTAACTTCGAATACCTACACAAAAATTTTTAGAAAAATAGTTCGTAACTATTAAAATAGAATACGTAAATGGTTTTTCCAGCGTCAAAGCTAAAATTAATGAAGCATTTGGTAAGTAAAAAAATCCGAGACATACCATAACTGCGTCTTACCATTTGAACTGTAGAGTATTAATGAAATGGCCAAAAAATATATCCGTAAATATGTTTTTACTTGCTTTTATTCTAGCTGTTGTGCGTCATTTTGAAAGCATAAAGAGGTTTTTTAAGAATTTTATTATATTTATAATTTACTTTTTCTTCACTTTGACGTAAATTCTTTATAAAGCAGTAAGCAGGAAATGGTAATTATATTAAATGTGATTACTGCTTACTATAGTATTAACCTAGAAATTACTTCTCCTAGTAAGGAATAAATAGTAACTTTTTAATATTTGAAACCAATATTTTTTTGTAAATGTATAGTTTGCTAAATAAATTTAACCTAGATGAGAAGTCACTTAATACTTCATAGATTCACTCTTCGGGTATTTCATCAAATTGCAGAAAGAGGATCTCGGAACAATTGAAACAAGTGTTAAACACCTCTTTTAAAACGTACATTAACACTCGCATCCTGTATCCAAATAACTTACTCCAAATTTCACTTAAAAATAGTAAAAAATATTAGTATTAGACGGGAATGAAGTGTCTTAACTCTAGGTTCCCTCTGCCTACCCTGCTGTACGCGGGATACAGTAGAAAAGAAATGTATTCATTACTCGTTTATGCTACTCTTTTACTTATAATAGATTGAATAACACTATTACAAACAATTATTTAAACATAAATTCACGATATAAAGTGCATGTCTACTTTACTTCTTGGTTCTTTGGTTAGCTAAAACAAGTAAACAAAATCACAAACCTCAGCCTTAGGCACAGTCAGCTCAGGCGTCGCCTTCCACACCTGCAGCATCAGCTTGTAGGTGGAGTCGCGCGACAGCAGCGAGCCGAACACGTGCCGCTCGTCCCGCGTGCAGACCCCCACCGCGTTGGGTATTATACGCGCCACCTTCTCTTTCGTTATGCGGAGGACGGACGTTGTTGGTATTAGCAACTGAAGCGGAAATGAACACAATAAATTAGTGAAAAAAAAACCAGCTTTACGCTTTTGCCCGCGTAGCAAACGTAATCGGAGTATTCAGAGGGGGACAGCATCAAACTGTTCTCGCCGTGATGACGGGTGGGACCCCACGAATATATTAAATATATTTAAAACCATTTTTCATATCATTCTTCACATTTCAGGCGAAAAGTAGGAAACATATTTATTTGACACTAGGTTCTCTTTTACTATCATGATCTGCGGTACAAAGCGTGTAGCTGAAAACAATAACCGATCTGCTAGCAATATATAAAGACATAAAGATATAATTGTATAAGAAAAAGTACAGCTGTTAAGTACAGCTTCACGATTTTTTCCGCATAGCAGGGTAGTCAGTAAGAACCTAGTGTCAACCTAATGTAGACAATGTCCTTTTTTGGCTTCACGCCTTTGTATCCAGCAGGGTAGGCAGAGGGAACCTAGCGATATGATACTCCCTCCTCCATTTTCCGTAAAAAATCGAGATATGATACTCCCTCCTCCATTTTCCGCAAAAAATCGATATGACTTGTTGAGTAAAGAAACTTCAAGTTTTTTTTAAAGATTTTTTTATTGTACATTTCATTAGGTAGGCAAAAAAACCATGTATAGTAGTTTGCAGTGAAAACAAGGTTTTAGTTACGTTGTTTTTGACCAATACGTGGTCCTTTATGCTAGAAATACAACTGAGGACAGCTTAGTAAATAAAAATAATTATTCGTGCCTTTGAATTGATTTATATCTATTACATAATATAAATTGTTTCTGACCTTGTGATCTTTATACTTAGAAATAAACCGAGGTTAAAATATATAATCTAAAAATCTCACAGTATTTTCATATTTAAGCTGTCATGTTATAACCTATAAAATAAAATATTCATTTCTAATTTTATTTACGCATTTTTCTTAAGAAAAAAGGCTTCACGCTTTTCCTGGATAGCATACCTATTAGTAAGAGTGTCAAGACATTTTGTAAATAATGACATTGTTTGTGGCAGAACTCTCCGCTGCCCTTTGTCTTCGGTATCAGAGCAGAGAAATAAATATACAATACATAATATTTCCTCCGTGAGGGAATCGAACCCACAACCAATCATTTACAGTAAGACGCTATCGCACTTTGCCAGGCCGTTACCTCATAGGTATTTACAACGTCGATTATAATCGCTTTAAATTAAGCAGTACCATTTATCAAGTTTTCCTTTCACAAAATTTTAAGATAACGATATAATTAATATCACGTACAAATTATATTTTATTTTAACTTTAAATATTGTATTAAGATACTTAACAAAATATATTTATTTAACATACATAATAGCTTCAAGAAACAACTATAATTTTGTACTTATTCATCGACCTCTAAAGTGCCAAGCGTTAAATCATTTGAGTAATCTAAATATAAATTCTTAAGGTTAAGGACAACTGGCTCCGTTTAACTGTTTACATTAGTTATAGTTAAGGCAAAGTTTTACACATTTTAAGTATCTTTTAAGTTTTATTTTAAAATCTTTAGCGCAATTTAGTGTTGTCTGTCTGTAAACGCGATGGTTCTATTCGCACCCGGTATATTTAAATATATTTAAATTAAGAAATGAAATTTATTCACTCCGGTACTGTCAAGACAAAGCGCGGCGTTAAGTTCCACCATTTAAAACGCAATGCCTCGATTTCGAAAAGTGAAGAACGGAGTGCCTTAACACTAACTTCTCTCTGACTACCGCGATATGCAGGAAAAAGCGGCTTCAAGTTTTTATACATTTTTAATACAATTAATCAATGATTGTAAAATTCCTTATTACTCCTACGTAAATACTTATTATTATTAAGTAAAAGTACCTATAGAAATGTCATTACAGTAAAAGCTTTAATTAACTGAGGGGCGGAGATTTGCTTTGAAGTAGTCTTCTAGAGATAATTACGTTTTGCAGTCGTAAAGTTCATCTTTCTCTCAGTAAGCCTCTAAGAATGGTATTAAAATACACTTTCTTATGTGTCATTTATTATGGCTTAATGAAATAAGCCTGCACCTCAGTGGTAATGTGGGGAGATTAAAGAAGATAGTTATAGGTTCAAATTCGATTTATAGTATTTTTCTATCTATTGTAAAGAATTATTTTAGATTTTAATAGACAAAGTTATTCATATATTCACTAGGGCTTTTCTATTTTGTTAGAAAAGGATATCAGGTAAAAGGTTTCTACTTCCCAATTTAGTTTACATTATATAAAATATTTAAATAACATTACGTGTAAAAAGAAAATATATTTACATAAAGAGTATTTATAATTTTTAAGATTATGCATTTATAATAAATCAGGGAAAAATAAAATTATTTAGGTATTCAGTATGTACATATAAAGTGCAGTATCTTATGCATTCATAATATTGAATATCGAAAAATAAAATTGACCTGTAGTAAGTAAAAAAGAACTTGTACTACGATAAACTTAAGTAATGCTTTATCAATATGCCTTGGTTAAAAAACAAAAATCGTTGCATGAATTGTAAAATCCTATTTGTAAATCACATAGGAATCTATTAAGAAATCGAGTTCCTTGTTTATCGGTTGCAAAAAAACGTATGCAAAACAATCGATTTCTCACAATCAATACAAAAACACTACGTATCATCAATTTTACAAAGGTATTCCTTTGTAAAATTGATTATTATATATTTATAAGAATATTTGTACGCTTATAACACATTCGAAAAAAAATATTTTAGTTTTTTGACTTAACTTGAGTATAATTCTTTAATAAAGTTTGAATAAGTCAGTGTGGTAGAAAAGCTTTAACACTTAATACGTATGGTACTTACAACGCAGGTAGGTATATTAAATAGCCAGACGATTATCAATACACGAACGAAGGTAACCGACCATTAAATTTACATAAATTCGTACGAGTTAATGAAACTGATTAAGAAGAAGTCATTATTTGAGAATTTGAAGTGCTTAATTTTTAAATACATATTAAATATGAAATTATTTTCCATCATCCCACATTTCGCTTTTTGATTTAAGCTAAAACAACGGCAAATTGCTTTGTTATCTCAGTTCCACTATCAGAACCTTCACGCTACACGCTTTTTTCCGCAAAGTGGGGTAGTCCACCTTAAGCTTTTCATAGCAAGGTAGTCTGAGAAAACCCAGTCTTGAACACTCGGTTCTCCAGTTTCCACAAAATTGAGGCAATACTGTTATTGTTATAATGTTTTAATGTTGAGTGGCGAAACTCAACGCCGCGCTTTGTCTAACCAGAGTTTGGGAAGACAATAATTTAAATATAATCATTTACTCTAGTAAAGATCGAACCCACAATCACATTTACACTGAGACGCTAAAGCTAAAGGTCTCTAAAAGAAAATAAAACCCAATTTAAATATAAAAGTACGCAATGTACCTTACATTACCAACCCGGCAATAAATAGATCATTCAATTTAAATGTCAATAAGAGATTACAATATGCCTACATTACTTAACACGTTGTTCTTCTAGACTAGCTTACCTTGGTCACATAGCCAAAGACATTTGAGTAGAAAGCGAAATAGTTCTTCGTTATGTACAAATGCCCTTGAAGCAAAAGATCGCCAACCAAGGCGCACGAATAATCTGGAAAAACCAAAATAAGAAATTTATAATAATATCATGACCTTAGAGGGAAAATAGAGGAAAGTAAAATGCAGAGTTTCTGATTATAAAAATATATAGTTTAAAAAATATTTTTGATCGAATCGAATATTATTTTGAGCAACTGATGGATTTTCTGCAGGATGAGACTTTGACTGTTACTTATCCTTTACTTTTAAATATAGCTGTTGCTGATGTTAGCTGATGTTAGATGCTGTGCTAATGAACTAAACTATAAAAATGTTAAACATACACAGATAATATACACAGTAATATCTGTTAAAATTTTTCATTTTTATTTAGAATTTAAGTAACTACCACTTCACGCTTTTTCCACATACCGGAGAGAACCTGGTGTCGACATCCAAAATCGGTAAAGAAAACAGAAAAACAAATTTCGATAAATTTCTAAAGATCCCACATTTTGAAATATTACCCAATATATCCAAAGTAAACACAAAATTTCCAAAGATCAACTTAAAATGAATAACGCATAATCACAGCAGACGTCAGACCTCGAAAGCGCGTACGAAATAATATATTCAACCAATGGCATAGTGGCATTCGAATCTCCTGATCTGTCGAACATGAAAGTCAATGAACATGTAACTTCGTCACGTACAAAATGTTTTAAAATTTAAATTAATAAATCTTACTGTATACGCAGTGGTATGATATAAGTAGATATATATATATACAAATAAATAAAATTGGTCTGTCAGTTTGTAATATTAAAATAATCGCTTTTTACTAAATGAACATAAAATATCTATATAAACGGCAATTTTTGTTTGTCTGTCCATCTGTCTGTCTGTTCTAATCTCTGGAACGATTGGAGAGATTTGAAAGGGACTTTCACTGGCATATAACAGGCTAGCGGCCCGCTCGCGGCTTTGCCGCGTAAACTATTTCGTTATATTGCAATGCTCAGGGGCGCATTTAAAAAAAATAAAGTAGCCTATGTTTAAGCTTAGATTATCAGCTATATTTATGCCAAAATTCATAACAATTGGTCAAGCGGTTTAGATTTTTCATATAAACTTTCATCCCCTATTTCAACCCTTCAGAGGTTGATTTTTGAAAAAATAAGTAGCCTATGTTAGATCCAGTCACTTTTACTACTTTCATTCTAAATTTCATCCAAATCGGACCGTAGATTAGCCGTGAAAGCATGACAGACAAACATACAGACATTCCCATTTATAATATAAGTATGGATGTAATAGGCCGTAACTTGGACTATTTTTACTTCTTCAGCGTTTAATTTAACGAAAAAAAAACTAAAATAGTAGCGTATATTTAAGTATTCCACAATACATATTAGAAAACCCGACGTTTCGAACCCTTTACGAATTAGGCCATGGTGACAACCAGATTCAATCTACTTGTGACCACGGACTATTGTAAAATGTTCGAAACGTCAGGTTTTTTAAAAAATGTATTTCCCAACACCAAAGTATACGTGATTACTCACGTTAAAATAGTTCAATTTCTAAAGGTATACCTACTTTCATGCGAATTTATCTTTGAACAATAGTTCTTAAAATATTAACCTTTCTTAACAGTTTTCCACTCTTCGTCCAATTTTGAGTAATCAAGAGACATTAGAGGCGGAACTTAACTTAGTCTTACAAGACCGGAGATATTTCCGTAATTGAAATACAATTATTTCATTGAGTAGGAATCGAACCCACAATTGCGTTTGCAGTCTGACTGTCCGATTGCGCCACAAAGGCCTCTTTGTGAGTTAATAAAGGAAATCATACGGGGAAAATTATTCGCTTATTATTATGTATAACAATAATAACAAATTATATTTTTAAAAAATATAATATTTAAATTCATATTCATCTATTATAGCTACATTTTCGTTTAGTGAGTCAATTTGTAACAAAAAATAGGTACCTAACTAAACGAACAAAACATTCACCAGATGCTGTCCGCAGTGTAGATGAAACACGATAATATTCGCTAAACAACTGACAGAAACGATAACAACCGGCAAATAACAATCTCTAATATTTGTAGAAAATATTAAGTTTTCATTAAAAATTGCATTTTTCACATTTTTTTAATGTGTGAATAACACTTAGGAAATTGAAAAACATTTTTAGAAAACATTTTTAATTTTGAGTTTTTGACACACCACAGAATTTTGGGGTCCGTGTTTTCTTCTGATCTTTTTTTATTATTGGTTGTCATTTTTTTTGGTTTATATCAAGTCACTCGGTGACACATGTTGGGAGGCTTATATAATAAAGAAGGGCTGTAGCAGTCCTTCAAAGAGTTAGGTCGTCAGTGGTTACAGAGAAAGATTTTTTATGTTTAAGTAAAAAAGATAACTGCAATCTAGAGATTTGCAATTAGATGCAATCTTTAATAACAAATTTAATAGTCATAATTCTACATTTGACTTACAATTGAGTACACGTTCTTCCGGCCCGACCTGCGGAAAGTGCCTTTGGAACTTCTTTTGCCGCGACTTGCTCGGCTGTTTGCCCTCCGTCGCCTCATCACCAGACGCAAGCGCCGCCACGCGTACTGACGGCGCCGAACCCGAAAGCGGCTTTAAGGTATTTCTGCAAAAAAAATAAATTATTATAATTAAGAATAAGGTTAATTATTTAAAATATATTTTTTGCCAAGCTACTATTTTATGCGTGGACTTTATCTGTTGATATAAGCTTTATCATCGTTTTAACGTGTTATATATTTTTTCTTCCTAATAAATGGCCCTCGTGGAGAAGGGGAACAGATTTTGATTGAAGCAGGGATTAGTTGCGGTTCGATTTCCACTCGAAACAATTTTATAGACATACTTTACTTGTTTGCCTTTTTTTTTCATTTATTCATTTGCTCTGCTACACCTAACAGACAAAGCACGATGTAAAAGTGGAGCACAAAGTGGTCTTATCACTGGATTCTATCTGAAAACGGACATACTAATGAAGTAGCAACATAGAGAATTGAATAGAAAATGATTTTAGTAAAAAGTTAACATTATCTTTTTTTATGGGTTTTAAAATACTAAGGGAAAATACGTTTGTACCGTTACTTTTTAGGTCAGCAAAAAGAACTTTTATTTCCGTCATAAACCTGAATGGTTAAAGGCATTGTTTTACATATGAGCATATTCTGTATTCGCGTATAAAATTAGGGATTTAAATGAATTTTAATGAACATTTTAAGAATATATAAACCAATTTTGATTTAAAATGTTTTTTACGTAACTTTAATTTATGTTCAGTTCTTTTTTAATAATGTTTTTTTAATACATACAATATTCAACAATTTCAGTAGTAAAAAACCTTTTTATAGAGGAAAGACTTCAATCTCATTTTTGCACAAATTCAAACTTTGCGACATATTTTTATCAGCGCTATTACATAAAATAAAAGCATCACAATATTGCAACGCAGAAACTAAACGGAACTAGATCATTAATAACCAATTAAATATACATATTTGGGTTCTGTAACTGAGTTACCGACGGCCATAAATCTAGGGCAAAATACTAATTAGGTATATAAAATTACTTTAAACGTAATTAAATATTACAATGTAACAATTTATATACAAATACAGGTCAGCTTTATTATATTTCCTTAACGATATGAAAACTATGTCATAAGGTTAGACTTATAAATATAGCAGTAAAGTATTTAGTATTTATTGTAGAAATATTTTTAAGATGACAAAGTAGTAACAATTTTGATAAATATCGACATTAATATTATAAATAGTTAAGCATTTGTGAGTCTCTATGTTTGAGGTAGCTAATCTCTGAAACTACCGAACCAATTTAAAGGAAATCCTGTTAAAAAGCTTTTTTTGTTATTGGGAAATGCAGTTTACGCGGACCATCCCTACGTAAGGCAGGCAAACTACCTTACGGACGGATGATATTGAGTGACTGACCGATGAGTCCGATACTACCCACTTAACTCGGCGGAAATCCTCACTATCTATTAAAAAGCTACATTATCCCTTATGGCTATAGGCTTATATTTATTATAAATAATTAGTTCTCAGTCAGATCAATCTCGGGAAACACTCGAGAAAAAGCGCTATCGTATAATCTTTTTGGGGATAACCTGTTGTTCATACAATTCTATAAATAATATAATTTAAAAAATATACAAATTTAAGCAGTTATTTAAAAGTAATTTAAGCCAGAAAGCGGACTGATAAAAATACAAAATAGTCTTAGTCCAGTTGTCTAGTATTTCATATTAAGAAAAATGAAATTTAGTAACATGCATAACGATACAACATAAAATATTAGAATATTTTGTAATAAAATAAAACAGTTTAGTGGTAAGTGTCAAAGTTAACCATTTACTTCAAGGAGTAAATGGAAACAAATTGACGACGCAAATCATTTTAATGCAACTGTGCATTTCGATAATCTTATTTACTTTATAAAATCTTTTTTTTGTTTCATTCTCATTGCATTCAAAAGCAGTAGAGACGTATAAAATGAAATTGTTTCTTACGAAGACACTCACTGCTTCATTAGAATTTTGATATTAATATTTAGTACAAAAGCACAAACTTTATCTACAAACATATATTATTTTTACAAAAAACAAAACTATTATAAGTTATAGAATAAAATCTAAATCATAAATAATTAACCTTTTGAAAACCTTTTGGGTTTGTTTATATTTGGAAAATCCCAGGGCTTAAATTCATAGAAAATATATACTGGCCTTCAAAATATAAAAGCTACCAGGAAAATAAGGATAAACAGTACATCCCAAAATACACAAAACATAAGTACCACACTGTAGGTGACACACAAAGATCAATTGACTCGTTGATAGCTTCCAAGAAAGCTTATACATGTATCATTTAATAGTCTCATTCATGAGAATGCTTATAAAAATGGAAAATTTTAGCTATGGAAGACCTTGCCCTGCCTTTATAAAGATAGTTTCTATTGCGTAAGGTTAATATTCCTGTATAAAAAATATAAAAACATTATTTAGATTCACGCTTTTTCTCGCATAACAGGGTCATGAGAGTGAAGCTAGTGACAAGGGACTCCGTTCTCCACTTCTCACCCAATTTGAATTGTAGCGTGCTGTGGCAAAACTAGTGGCAAAACTCAACGACGCCTATTGTCTTCTCAGCAAAATATAAATTTTAAATGAAAGGAAATTTCTCCACAAGGCGCTCTGGTTCAACCACACCTTTTTCGCTAAATGCTTTTGTTTTTGTTTATAATTTGAATAATTTATACAAAAATGAATATTACAAAAAATGAATATTCCAGAGTTGAAATCATTTCTTGACATTGTTAACCATTCTGTCATTTATTCTCTGTTAGTTATTTGTAATATTCTGTCGTAGTTGCATATACTTTCCATGAAACTTTGGAAGTCAAGACACAAAATAGAATAATAATAAAATTATAGTAGTTACTGTAACTATAATGTAATGTGATCAATGTCAATTATATTTTTAAAAATGGCAAATGTCTACGAAAGAATTTTGGGTTTCTTCATTTTCTTTTTAAGAAATATATAATACATATACAACAAAAGGAAGAAAAGACTATTTGTTACGTACTTTTTAAAGATTGTAACCCCCATTGTAGTAGCACACAACACTGTCGAATCTTCAACAAGAACAACTGACCAAAAACCGTGTTTGCTCCAGGTTATATGCATCCATACAAAATTGAAATCCCGGTGCGAAAACAACGGAGAAAGCTAAACAAAAATATACCTTCCTACTATGAAAATAAGAGAAAACAACGTCGATTTTCCACAGTCCAATAAATAAAACATGTATGAAGGTGAATTCTACGCAAGAAATTGCATTTTAATATGACATAGATAGAAACACTGTTATACAAATCAACTATAACTGGAATTGAGCTTTTCCATAACAGTAAATCTGTCTTCCCTATTTTTTTCACGCGATGTCTTATGCATGAGAGTAGACCATAATTTAGAGCCCCATAGTTTGGCATAAAATATTATATTATGAAAAATAGTTTAATATATTTCTTTTATTCATTAAAAGTAGACTGTAATAAGTATTGGTATAAAATATTCAATAAATATATGATAAAATCTATTCTGTATTTTGATAACAAATCAGGGTATTTAATAACATTAAGATAAAATTGTTAATGAATATGCGTATGCGTAGACGCAAGAATACTAAGGATAGGATTTTTAGGATGTTTTAATTTCTATCAGCTTTGCTATATGTGAATACAAGAGAGCAGTCACAGAGAACCTAGTGTTAAGACTCTCCGATCTATACTTTCCGTTCGTAATTGAAAGATTGCGTGTTGAATGGTGAAACTGTATATCACGCTTTGTCTCGTTCACCAAAGCAGAGAAATGAAAATAATTGTATTATGATCATTACATCAAGTGAAAATTGAACCCATAAATAATCATCAACATAGACTGTCCCACTACCCGGTGACCTTATAGAGTTAATGTTAATGTTAAATGATGGAAATCTTTACGCTAAACTTAACTGTTTATGTTTAACAGACGAAAATCTATAATTTTTATTACAATCTAACAGTATAGTTAATGAATAAAGAAGACGTTTATATTATCTTACCCATTATTTGTAAAATTCGTAATGCTGCCTTCACCACTCGACTCGTCGGAATACTCAAATGAGGCATTATCCACCATTGTTCTTCTGTTCACATTATCCAAATACGAATAAATATCACATACACTAACACACTTTCACAAGTATTACCACGTGCTTCTTTTTAAATCTAGTTCTGCAGGATGATAACATTCGTAAAGGTAATTTGTCATTTCTGCACATTGTACCACGTGAAAATAGTCTATTCAGTAATAAAGAAGACTAAGCATTGATGTGCATCACAATTGATACTATGAATGAACGAGAATTAATAATACCTACTCTTCTAACAACGTACACGAGCGACTGCTCCCCCATTTGAACTATCTATCATAAATGATAAGATTAATTGGGTAAAGTTTTAAATATTCCGCAAGTAAGACAATATTTATATATGAACATGATCTAACCTCATAACACTTGTTTAAATAGAAAATGAATTAAACGAGGCACATTTATTGATACCATAAACTTTTTTACTGTTGTAGAGTAACATTACACAGAAAACACGTCAACAGACCACTGATCTAATTCCAATTTATTCACACTTATTCGTTCACATCGCGATCACTATTCGAGCGATTAATTATCTTTTAACATCAAACTAAGATTGCGTATATTACGAATGAAACACTAAGATCGACAGAGGTAGCGCTCTGGCCGCGCTCGAGAGAACAACTGTTGATAGAGCGCCTATGTACAGCATATACTCGTATTGATTGTGTATCGAATACGCTGTAATTTATCGCTACAAACGATAAGATAGCGATGGCCTAATCGAACCATAGCGAAATTAGACGCTCATAAACCTTCCGTAAATAGCAAAACTTGACTGGCTATACATTAGAAGTACGTGACAGATATGACCTTTCCGGAAACAGGTTCAATGAACTTACAACGCCTGAGCGGCTTGAGGCCGGACCACGCGATAGCAAAGACACTGCGAACTTAAATTTAATTGACATCAAAACTATGAAGAGAACGGAAGAGTGGGAATAAGCATCGTACGATTGGCGAAAGACGTAGATCACCTGTAACGACATTCACCTTCAAGCACTTACCGCTTGACAACGGTACAACGCGATTGTTACTGTCGACTGCAAGTCGCTCTCTTTACAAAATGTTTGTAACGAAGTAAAGACGCACCGTTTACAAACAAGGCGTATAGTCGGAGGAAACAATAGATATGCCAATCAAGGAACAATATAACAACTTATACTTACATATATTACGATGATGATATTTACTTCTGCAATAATTTGTCGTCGTATTTAATTTACATAAAATTTAACTCAAGGTCACTGGACACTGAACAAAAAGGATAAAAAGATTAACATTAGAAACCATTTACAATCATACAAATAGTTGGTTGTCATATAAATGTAAATTACTATCGAACGGGTAAAACCGAGTTGTATCCAATTAGAAGCGCTTTACCCTTACAATCAGTAAAATTAATGACACAGTTGTCCAACGCTATTTATCAACGAGTGTTCTTGTAATTCTTAGGAAAGACGGAGTTTACATTTAAATATAAATAGCCCAAAAAATGGCGAAGATTACATTTTATTTCATTAACATTAAATTATAAAACTTACAGAATCTTTACACACGTGTACAGCAGTAAAACTAAACTATTATTTCGGTTACGCTTTTGTACTGTATGTTTTTTCTGTCGTTACCTATTCGTGGATGGAGGGCGAACCGGGAACATCAACATTATCTGTGTTGATTGAACAAATGGGAACACACTTAGATGAAAAACTTATAGAAGTTGCATGCACATAAATGTACATAAAATCGTTTAAGTGGAGAGACTCAAGAATATGTTCATGAATCTCTCCACTTAAAAGATTGATTGATTGATGAGGTTTTAATATGTAAAACCTATTAAAAGATAAACAATTCAAAATTCAGACTTAAAACATTTGCGCTGGTACTCTTTTCAACAGAACTTCTAAGTCGAGGACTTACAAAATTACTATTTTTATGTTAATTGATGATTCTTAAGTTGTCTATTGAGTTATATAATCTATTTGTGTAAAAACGTATTATGATTTTGATTGAATGATTTGATCATTCTCATCTATCTTTTGTTGAATCATCAAAATACATTTTGAATAACCTAAGCAGACGAGGTAAATGTGATAATAATAGATATTGACTTTTATTATTACCAGTATTTAACTCATGTTAAACATTATTTACCACAAATAATCAAAACATTAATGAATGTATAGAGTTTTATAACAATATTTTCTTTAGCTTTCGACATCATCAATAATATTATGTACTAGACAATTACAATTTAACTACTTGATATAAGTGCTTACTTAAATCATGTAGTTAAATTGTGTTATAGGTAAGCTAACAGAGTCCATTAAAGTGAAACTACATTATTTTTAAAAATAAGTAAATAAACAAACGTTTTATTAAACACGCTTGATGACATTTCTAAAATGCCTGCATAGTAAGGAACTTACGCCCATATTACTCTTCACACGTGACATGCTACCTATTCAGTTACACACTAATTAAGATTAATTCAGCTTACGTAACTGAAATAAACGATGTTTCATACAATATTTATGTATTTTGAATGAATTCAGGAAAATTCTATTAGTATTAATTGGAGTTTGCTGAATTAATAAACGTTTTTCATTTTTCAGTGACATCATAAATTAATTATAGAAATACAAACTTATATATACAAGCAATTAAACACCTGTCCTATTACCAATTGTATTATTTTTGTAAACAGAATAAAATTATATGAGAAACTAACCCAAAATTTTAAAACATTTTTGCCAATTACCTACATATTCGTAATCTACCTACCTACACTTTACTGTATATTTTAAATGACACGACGAAATTGTTCGCTCACATTATCATTATATTGTCATTACTTCATATTTTGGACTTTTTATAAAAAAACAATTTAAAATCAGTTAAAAAGATAAAAAATATTTACTACACGAACAAGTAGCAAGCGACGTTGGCTGGCAAAGTTGAAAGTAATTAATTTTATACATCCGACGCGAAACTATAACGGACATCCTGACCGGTTACATAATAAAAAAAAAACCACTTAATGACACTGAAATCTCCTTTCCGAGTTGTACAGTTGCTTACCCAAATGATAACACAAAGCATATCTTATCAGTATTTTTAAGATCTGTGTGAAAATGTCGATATACCTTTATTATTAAGTAGCCGTTATTCATTTACTCTGACTGTCAAATGTGACTTTATACGTCTTTTCTTATAGTAAGTAGTTCTAAAAACATTTTTTATTTTTATTTTAAAAACAAAATAAGTTGCAGTAAAAACTTCGATGCATGCAATATTTGTTCAGTTTCCAAGAGCCGCAAATTCAAATCCTTATTTATTTTTTTATAATTTTTCAAAAATTCTATTCATACCTATCTGAGTGTGAAAATCACTCTTTAAATAAAAATTTAAAAATGGTAAAATATGACAGTTTTATATATGTATATTTATTTTAAGAGTTACACGAATTTATATTTTAAAATCCTTATCGGAGTTAATTTGATGCATATTGCAAGATATTATCGAAATTAGCTTGTTATCTCTACTTAGTCACTAGTCACATTATAAAACAAAGCATCCGTCCACGTCAGTCTCTTTGCGATAAACTCAAAAAGTACCTAAAGGTTCAGTAAAATTTTCATCAGATACAATAACTGTAAATGTATAGTTAGTTAAGGTTCTGTACCTATTGGATATAATATAACGATATTTCGAGAAAATCAAAATGTCGAGAAAATAAAGCCAATTGAGAGCTTTCATCGAAACCCTCACCAACCAACCTGAACCTAAAAGTTGTTTATTTTAGCTTCACACGCACCACTTTCCGCCGAATTCATTGCGTGTTAAGTGGCGAAACTTAACGCCGCGCTTTGTCTCAACACCAGAGCCAAGGAAATGTATAGGTATATTAAATATTTCCACTCTTCGAGTGGGAATCGAACCCATAACCAGTCGCTTTACAGTAAAACTTTATGCCTCTGCGCCATGACTGGCCCCACCTAAAAGTTGCGATGATATATATCTCGGTAATGGTATATACTCATATCTCGATATTTTAAAGAAATGTTGCTCATTCAATTGTAACTATAAAAGCCACTTTTAATGTGCTTATTATAAGGCCAATATAGTGCTTTTAACATTACAAAGTGTTATTCACACAATTAGGATTGAAACAGATATTTTAACAAAACGTATAAAATTTGAACGCAGCAGTATTCAAACCCGCGTCTCTGGGCAAAAAATTATTGCATATCTTGGCGGTCAGAGCGTGTGGCGGTTTCTAAATCTTTACACCTTTTCTAAAAATATCTATTTCAATTTCCATAATGTATTACTATTCTGTTTTATTAAATACGTAAAGTATTCTTAAGCTTTCATGTACTCGTATACTAAGCTAAATCACTGAATATCTTAAAAGTTATTACAACTTAAATATGAGTATGATATCATCGGTCTTTGATAATTGTTCCAAGTTTGAAACTAATCTTAACGTTCAAAGTAGTAAAAAGCAAAAGTTTTTTCGAGTTTAAAGACTTCGTTATATAGCAAGATACATAAATACATCTAGGAATACACAAATAAAGGGAAATCTAACAACTTAAGCGTGGTAAAAAAATAGATATAATGTACAAAGTCAAAGTCAAAGTACATATCTGTATATCCCATAATAATAAAAAATCAGAGTTAAAATGTTCCACAAAAGCACCTTATTTATATTCTATCTTCCTCTTATTAGATTATTATACTTATCACAATACTCAAAACAAACCATCACGACTTCCACACAATACTATTATTTCATTCAATACTGACAACTGATTGATAGGTTATAGACAAGGTCATCGTGGTGCAGTGGGACAGAGTTTAACTGTAATCGTGTCGTGATTAGTTGTGGGTTCGATTCAAACTTGCTGGAAGAGTCATAATTTACTTATTTTAATTTCTTCGGTTTCCTAAAAAAGAAAGCGCGGCGTCGAAATCCGACACTTAAAAAGTACTCAAATTCTGGTGAAAAATGGAGAACAGTGTACCTTAACACTAGGCGCTCTCTACCACCTTGCTACACGAAAAAAATGTAAAGCTGGAAAAATATACATCATTTTTTAGCTTCACGCTGTATCCCGCACACAGCAGGGTAGGCAGAGGGAACCTAATGTTAAGACACTCCGTTCCCCACTTTCCGCCGAATTCGGAGGTATCGCGTGTTAAGTGGCGGAACTTAACGCCGCGCTTTACCTCGACACCAGAAAATAGAAAATAGAAATATTAAATATTTCCACTCCTCGAGTGGGAATCAAACCCACAACCAGTCGTTTACAGTCGCACGCTTGTGCCATTGAGCCACGACTGGCCACCCGTACTACATTATATTTATATTATAAATAATTTTCCATTAAGTAAAACATTAAGGAATTGACCAAAGAGATATTATCTTTTACAAAACAAACAATTATGAATGTAATAACAAGCGGCGAATCTGACGTCAATAGATATGGGTGGTGGATATTATAATTTGTTGAATACGATTATACACGCAAAATAGAACACTGCAGAATAGATATATGCTTTACATTGAATTATCAAGAGAGAACTAATTTCTTGAGGCATGGTAGCTAGTTACCGAATATTTTGTAATGCGTTGTATACAATCAGCATAGTAGCACTACTGTTTACAGTATATTTCGGTTTCAAATACATATCAGGAATACATTATTTTAACATAAAAAAACTTTTACACAACTCAATCATCTAACGATGGCATAATCACCATATTTTTTTAATATTATTGTATCATGTGATGTTGTGTGTACAGTGGCGTAACTTAACGCCGCGTCTTGCTTTGTCACGAGAGCAGAATAATGAAAATTATTTAAATATAATTACCCAGTGGGAAGCCGACCCAAAACCATCGTGTACAACTATGCCAAGATGGCCTCCATCATATTTTTTAATCCCTAAATCACCAAAAAGTGGACATCCTTTGGGTGTGAGGAATAATCTAAAAATTGTAACAAAAATATATTTTTTTAGATACTTAGTCTTTGAAACTGATTAAGAAGTTATTATATGCATATGTATGAAAATATATAGCAATTTTATTCTTAATTTACATTTTAAAATAGCAGATTTACCATTATTTCTAATTATGCAGTAAAGTTGGCAATTATACATAAAGTGATACAATGTATTTTCAAGGTTTAGTGCATTACATTCAATTTGACGTGATCAAGTACAGTAACGTTGAGTATGTTGGTTAGGGATACAAGTTGCGGGAATATTCACTTCACTATTTAAAGAACAGGTTACTCTAAATATTTAGACAATGCGAAAAAATAATTGCGTGACAGATTATTGTGGGGAACGGAGTGTCTTAACACTAGGTTCCCTCTGCCTACCCTGCTGTGTGCGGGATATAGCGTGAAGCTATTTTTTTTTATTTTTTTGACACATTATTATGTTGTATTGTAAAAAATATACAATACATATATACATCTTAACGCACAGCAAGGATGACTAGAGGGAACCTAGTGTCAAGACACTCTGTTCTCCACTTTCCGCGCGAAGAGACGTTTCGTGTTGAGTGGCGAAAGTCAACATCGCGTTTTGTTTTGGTCTGGGTAAAAACTAGATCAAGACTACTCTGTGTAACGGAAATACGTGAAATATAATTATTAGTCTAAATGAGATCAAACCTAAAATCAATAAAGTTTTCAGTCAGCCGCTGACTGACAGAATTCCTGACATTTTAAATATACAATTTCTTATTTTTGTATACTATACAAAATAACGCGCATATTTACTAAACTTACTACGCAATGTTTTTTTACTTCTTAGATGAAATTAGTCACACTTTGTACAATTGACTTTAATGTATTTGATTAACTAGATTTCTAGTCAAAGTAAAGTAAGATAAATGGCTCATAACTCATTTCGCGCAGTTATCATACTACATTAGCTACTTTAATAGAACGAAAATTGTAATAGAATATATTAGACTGTTTTAGACATGTAACTGCACTGTGGAAATACTATAAGATTTTTTTGTAGAAAGTTAACTTAAACGATCTTAAACTTACTAGTTTCAATGTTTTTTTACAAAATCACTGGTGATATGATATATTTATTAATTAAAATAACATTATACTTTTCTCATTGCCATATTATTAACACGATATGTGATTTTGGAAAATGCAAAATATGCATGCATTTTCCACAGTTATTGGAGAAGTTCTAGTAGTTACTAGTTACTTATTTTGTTGTGTACTTAGTACCTACAGCTAACACAAAAGCATCTTAATTTTAAAAAGAAAGTTTCTTCTATGACCATAGAAACTATTTACTCGGCTGCCGGACGCAAAAAGGCTTCTGATGTTTTTTTAGGTAGCGTCGTTACGTTCCAATTTTTGAATATCCGTCTTTGTCTAACAACTAGGTGTGACAAAAAAGTAGCTACATACAATATTCTAATTTTCAACGACAATTAAGAAAGTAATAAAAAAAATGTACTCACTTATCATGTTTCGATCTTGAGTGGGGTTCGAGCTGCAGCGGGGTGGCGGGGGCGGAGCGAGGCGCCCCGCACCCGCCACCCGCCGCGCCCGACGCGAAGTTCCCGGTTGACCTGCAACAAATCATACTTAGTCACTAGGATTCCACTTAATTACATCCTCTGCATAAATTACAAGTGGAACAAATGTTTGTACTCGTGCTAAAATTATAGTTAAATATGAAAATCTGTTTGTCTATATGTTACGTTTTTATGTCATATTTGCTGGCTCGATGTGGATGGAATTTAATATAAAAATAGATAAAGACACAGGGTCTATTATACCTATCTGTTTTTTTAAATTATTCTCTAAAAAATTGTAAGAAAAATTAAAACCGCTTGACCGATTTCGATTAATTTTCTCAGGAAGGTGATTAATGACGAAAAATCAACTACAGGATACCTTTTTTTTTAAAAATCAACACCTGAGCAATTGAAATAAGGGATGAAAAATTGCAGGAAAATTATAAACTGGGCCACCGAAAATACGAAGCAGTTACAGTAGGATGTGTAGAGTGAATAGTTCAGCCGGGAGAAACCGTAAGCGGGCTTCAAAATATACTAAAAGTATAATGATATGACACTTCGTCCTTTACCTGTTAGACATAGTATCATTTTTTACTTTATTTTTGACTTAGAAAACAGCTCCAACTCAGAATTAATTAAAACCATAAAAACTTCACATCACTTCAAATCAAATAAACATTTTTAAGAGGTAATTTTAGTATAAAAAACTACGAATAACTAAAAATATCACTGCCACAAATAATTTGGTACTGTTCGTAACGCCATAACTAATGAACTGAACTGGTATAAGTACAGTAACTTCTAATATTCATGAAACAATATGCGCAATTTTCCCCTATAGTTTTAACTGCCGAGGATCTAAATAATTATATTTTTTATGAATCATAAAGAATACATCTAATTACGTTTATAATATAATAATAGACCTGCCATAATATATTCATTTATAATATTAAAAAGAGAATAGTTTTTCATAATATAGAAATAAAAAAACAGTTATTCTGAAGATTTATTTTAGTAAACATTAACAAACAAAACTCTATGTTTGGACTGTCAAGTATAGATTTTTTTAGCTCCGTTCCCCACTTTCTGCGGAATTCGGAGGCTTGCGTGTTAAGCGGCGGAACTTAACGCCGCGCTTTACCTCGACACCAGAGCGAAGAAAATGGAAATATAATTTCGAGTGGGAATCGAACCCACAGCCAGTCGTTTACAGTCGCACGCTTGTGCCACTCGGCCACGACTGGCCACAATAGATGTTTATGCCCGGCAATATTGCATCTACTATATCTATACCAGAAAGTAAAATTGAGAATCTGTTTGTAATAATAAAATAACCGCTTTTTACTGAATTCATATATGTATGTAAAATATGTATATAAGGCGCATATACCAAAATATTTTCTTTTCAATTTTTGTCTGTATGTTTTGGCTCTCTCTAGAATGATTTTGACGGGGATTTCAATGGTGGATAGATAATATAATAAAAAGTAACTAAGGCTACTCTTATTTTAGAAATTATAACACTTTTGTTAAATTCACGCAAACACGCAGACGAAATCGCGGCCAAGCCTAGTTAAAAACATAAGTTTTTCCCCTATCTGGTCACCTAAATCACGGACTTAGGTTTTAGAATTCAATCTAAAATCGTTAAATTGATTCTACAAAAATAAATGACACCATCATAATCTCTCTCGAACACAGCAGCGAAGACAGAGACCTTGATGCCAAGACACACCTATTTCCAGTTTCCTCCCCAATTGCCTACTAAGCAGCAGATTTCCATGTCCCCTTTTGTCTCACTGAGACGAAAACATATTAATTTAGTAGAAATTAGTATAAACACTCCCGACGAGTGACTTCGAGCTCCAAACCCCCGATCAATCGTATTTACAGTCACAGTCAGTATTATATTATAAAAAGCATCAAACGCAATATTATGCACAAACGCGACCACAAAAACGCTTAATGTTTGCATTAACTAATGTAACACATCTAATGAATATTTTTGTTTAAATAGCGAAACATAATCTACATATTTAATAAACAGAACAAATGTTAACTCTATTTATAATGATTCCGACGAACTGATGCAAAGGTTTCAAATTAGATCTAAGTTGTTATTATAAATACAAATAAAAAAAAATAACAGCCAAATAATAAGGCAAAGCGCGGCGTTAATTTCCGTCACTTAACACACTATGCCTCCAGTATTGGATGGAAAATGGACATCGGAGTGTTCAACATTTAGTTCCCTCTGCCTAACCTGCTGTGTGCGGCATGCAACGAGACGCTTTAACGTCACATATTACATGCGTATATTATAGCATCATATATATATATTTTTTAAAATGTTAAGCAAAATTGAAAATTTTATAATATAAAGCAAATAAAATTTAATTAATAACGTAACAGTACCAATATAGCGTTAAGTTATCTTTAAGAAATGATTATCGAAAGCTAGTTAATTTGACGTTCGACAACTTGCTACTGTCCGATTTATTTAAAAACTTATAAACATCTTCAAATCAACGATATTTACAATATATTCATAAAATGAACCATATATCCTTCCTTGCCCGAACTATCTAGACTTTTTAATTCATCTTTTATTTATAACTATAAAAATTAATAAGAATCAGACTAGAACGTATAATTTTGTCAGTAATTATTTAAATCAGTAATACAAATAGTAATATATATAATTCAATAAATAAGTACATAATTCAAACACGTACAATTGTGGGAGGAACATCCATCTGTTTAAGTGTCAGTTTACATCCATATTTCCCAATATTAATAATCATTTCAATACAAATAAACAGAAACTCGAGAAGAAATTAATAAGTTGTAGACACAGTATATAAAACTTACACAAAATATACATAAACATATAAAACAATATAAAGAGTATAATAGATAGAGGTTTGAAATTCTACCTGCATTTGTGTCAGGGCATAAATTGAAGTCGACGATCACTTGAGCTAATTAAACTTCATTTGAGGTCAATTTAAAACAGTTAACTCACTGATGACACATAACAAGGTCATAGGTAATAATAATTATTTAAATAAGCAAATTTTACTCTTTTTCCCGTGTAACAGGGCAGTCGAAGGGAATATAGCATCAAGAAATTCCATTTTCCACTTTCATCTTAATTCGAGATATTGCAAGTTAGGTGGTAAGACTCAATGCCGCGTTTAGCCTTTGAGCGAAGAAATAAAAATAACTTAAATATTATCATATCATACCCCTGAAAGGAAATCGAACCCACAACCACTCATGTTTACAGTCAAACGCTGTCCCATTGCACCACAATATAACATTCTTAATAATTATAAATATCATATTATTGCCATTTTGAAATTAAAAGCCTTCTAGCTTGTTAAATCAAGGTTAGCCAACAATTAATTTTTGTTATTATCCTTATCGAAAATTGTTTTGTCAACGTTTTCCCGATATAACGAGAGCGCCAGTTACCTAATAAGAAAGCTCGTCCCTGAAGTTTCAAGGATAGCAAGTATTCGCTCGTAAATCACGCTACAATTCCAGAAAAATATATTGTTAGGAGAAATTTCTGAGAAAAATCGTTAATTTTTAGTTTCAGATCTTGTTTACAAGATATTGGAAAATATGACGCATTAATCAACTTTATAGACGGTAAACACTTGCTGCCGTATAACAACGATAAACAATCGACAACGTAGTGGTCTTCAATGAGGACTATTGAGTAAGTAGGTCGGTAGTTCGACGACCGTTTATGAAAAAATATTGTAAGTATTAGCAATACTACATAGTTGGCCGTAATGATATGGAGTTATCACTTTCAAACAATATTATTTATATCTCAGGTTTCTTAATACAGTAGAGAATAAAAGTAAGCATTTAAATTATTTTGTAATGAATTATATGACAGGTTTAAGCCTGCGCAACCTATTCAAGTGCTAAGTAACTCATAAAAATAATTATAATTCAAGAATAAAACTAACCTAAGTTTCTTCTTGATACATCAGATATCTGCCAGTGGAAGTTGCTTCAAAATTGTTACAACCGTTACAGAGATTAGCCAGGACAAACAGACACACATTAAAAAATGTTATTTTGGTATACGATACTACGTATTTAGTAAAAGCGGTTATTTCAATGTTTCAACTTAAATTACTATCAATAATCAACTTAACCCAAGTTAGATTTTCTTCATTGGATATGAGGTAATTAACATACTTATATAAACACGATAAATGAGACCATAAGCGCCTTTATTTTTATTTTAAGTCCATTTTTTTAAAGATAAAAATACAATGTGGCCAGTCGTGGCCCAGTGGCACAAGCGTGTAACTGTAAACGACTGGTTTTGGGTTCGATTCCCACTCGAGGAGTGAAAATTATATTTCCATTTTCTTCGCTCTGGAGTCGAGGTAAAGCGAGGCGTTAAGTTCCGCCACTTAACACGCAAGCCTCCGAATTCGGCGGAAAGTGGGGAACGGAGTGTCTTAACACTAGGTTCCCTCTGCCTACCTTGCTGTGTGCGGAAAACAGCGTGAAGCTAGAAAAAAAAATACAATCTAGCTACCAAATATTTTTTATACAATATGCCTACACGCAATATCAAAATTCTAGTTCATTTATACCAACCAGTAATCCGGCAAATTACCAGAGCCATGAGAAATTGTTAATTTCGAGTCTGGATAGTAACATAAAGTTTATAGTCCAAACATACTACGTCTGACCATACGCTTTCACTACATTGTTTACATACGCACCCTGTATCTATTTTGTTAGCCTACTTCTCATAAATAACAACGCTATCCTGATGCGAAATTGAATCGAGGTCATATTAACTACTTTTCTTATATTACAAAAACAAATCATAAATAATCTTAAAAACATAGTGTTTATAATTTTCGTTTCAAAATAATCGTTTCAAAAATCGAAGATCGTTTAAAAGTAGGTTTCACAAAGCAGCTTCACGGTTTTTTTCAACATAGGAAAGTAGTCAGAGAGAACCCAGTGTCAGAAAATTCCGTTCTCCACATTACGCCTGATATCGAGACATTGCATGATAAGTGGCGGAATTCAACGACCCGTCTTCTCTTAGGTACCAGAGGGGAAAAATGAAAATATATCCTTCCCCGACTGTAAATTGAACCCATTACCGTTGTTACATTCAGAACGCTGCCCAATTGCACTACGACGGCCTACTACGTCACGACAAAGTAAAAATTAGTAGGTATATCGTGAATTATCAGAAAAGCCTCATAGTATATTAAAGACCAAGTCTTATTCATTTATGCTCTATTTGCGGGGTTATGTAGTTTAGTTATACAGTGTTCGATTTATTACTCCAGGTACCTGAAATAACAAATCGATCACTGTAAAAACACTGTAACTAGGGGCCGTTTAAGTATTACGTAAGCAGATTTATTACAATTATTTACCCCCATCCCATCGACAACCAAAAGTAAGCAAAGCTCTTACCCCCTCCATTGTGCTTACGTCAACATTTTTCAATTTATGTATTGTTTTTTTTTATATTATAATAATAAATAACTACCGATGACGTAACAATAATCTAAACTTGTGTGTGTACCCCCCATGTCATTCAAAATAAGGAAAGCAAAGACCCTGTGTTCTTCATGGTAACAAACAATAGATAATTTTTATTAAACAGATAACGGCCCTTACCTTAATTCAATACATAAAATAACTAGTATACAGCTATTATTAACTTAATACTTAATTTTCAGATGGCTTTACTTACACTAAAAACTTAACATGCTACGTTTAACTATCACCACTGTTTTAAAACATTAACAATGTTTTGGAGAATACTCAAATTTACGATATATGAGAATGTTTATAAAGCTGAAGGTTTCTAATTGTTAGTATAGCTTCAGTCGGGAAAGTTATTTGGAGCAGTTCACAATGAAGTCCATAGGAATTACGATTGGAATATTTTTGAAGTTCCTTCTAGTAGAGAACGTAGGTATGTTTGTTTGTGAACAACACGCCATTTGGAGCCGAAATTGTTTACTATTTTTGTCTACAGAGAATGCTACCGATTTACTATGAGACAGAAGCACCTGTCACAGATCAAGATACGCCGACAATAAGCGATGTAACAGACGTGGACAATTCTAACGAAAAAGCTATGCCAAAATCATTTGATGACGATGATAGTGAAGAATATATGACTAAAAGGAAAGGAAATGCTGAAAAATTTGAAAAGGTATAAGTGCATCTTGTATTTCGCGATGTGTATGCATCATTCTATTTATCATTTTTCTGATTTACACATAACGATGTATGTATATACCGGGGCCTAGTTTCAAGTCGAATATACTTTTATACTTTTTACATACTTTTTACATATATACTTTCTACTTAAAATAATATATTATTTTATAACAGGAAAACAACAAATTTATTTCTTGTTATTCTGATCATGTAGCCAAAAATATTAGTTTCATAAAATATAGTAGGTTCTATCATCAGACTTATGCAAGAATTTTCAAGCTATACAATGGTAAGAAATAACATAAAATAACAATGCAAGACTTTCCGATATTAATCCAGAATAAAAATATTAGCGAAAGAAATTTATCATTATATAATATGTATAAATTATACAAATGTGGCTAAATTTAATGCATGAATGTTTCAGCAATGTGCCATTGTCGTGCTATCAAACATTCAAAACCCGACTATGCAGTCATTACTGCGAAAGTACAGATACGACAAAAACGGTAAGATAAAAATAAAATATACGCCATAGGTACGTTAAACAAGTCACTGTTTCAGTAATGTATTGGAAAATCCATAATTTGTAAACTCTATTGTTATTTTCATAATTAGCATTTTTTTTTAATCTGTTTTTATATTTAGGGACTTTTTAAGTAAAATACATAAATGTCAGTCCCATCGTTCCCTAAACCAAAATTAAAACACACAAACATAACAATTTTAAATTAATTCTAAGAATACTATTTATACTTAAATCTATACAGCATTTTAGAAGCTACAGAAGCAGGCTCAGACAACAAACTATGAAAAACACCAACATCCATCCATCCATTCATTTTACAACAACGGACTAACCTCTGACGAAATAATTAGTACTTGTTGCATAATATTTTATGTTATAATCAAAAAATTCTTAAAAAAAAAGAAACTTAAAGGAAGGCATTAACTTAAAAATATGTTCACATTATCCTGGTCGTTGTGGCAAAGACATAGGGTAAAACTTGGTAATACGCCCCACTTTTTTTTAACCTTCAATAAAACCCAAATAATCATAGATTTAATTATTTCTTTTATTCCTGGACGTTGATTGGTTCGTTAATAATAATTTTACAAAACCTTAATGTAATAGGAACGATGGTTAAAGATCTATTTCAATTTTTTTGCAGTCATGGAGTGGGGCGTTTTATCAGGTACATGTTACCTAATACGCCTCGTTTTGTATTATAAAATGCCCCATACAATTTAAAATGTCCTCATATATGTCCATACCTAAATTTTATCCAAAACGTAAAAAAACACAATATATCAATAGTTTAACTTAAAGGCAAGACTTAAACTTAAAGGCAAGACTTAAAAGTCCTTAAAAACTCTAAATAAAAAAAATATATTTTCATTTGTAAGTAATTAATTAAAAGAAAAGTTGTAACAATAAAAACACCAGTCTTCTAAATAAATGATTAACATAACAGTCTTTTCAATTAACTTTGACATAAACCAAATTAAAATCATCATAAAATAGTTGAATAGAATAAAATCAAATCTTGCTGCTTTTAACAGCTTCTCTCTCAGCTTTCTGCCCATAGTTGTTACACAAACGTGGTACCCTGAACGTGTCAAACTTGAATCCAGTCTTCAGGAGACTTTGTTATGTAGTAATTTTCTGTACATTCAACGCTTTTATTTATGTCCATATCCGATCAGTTTTAAGGTGCTTCTCAAAGATGGAACTTTGAAGTGCTTTGAAGCTTCATTCTCTCCCATTTTTTTACTTCATACAGATCGCATTGCCTTCAAGAAGCTCGAAGAGTCTTGCGTTTATATTTAAGAGACATACTCTGTAATTACAATACAATATAAATTGGTATCTATGTAATTTCGGTACGGGGGCATTTTAAAAAACATGCGGTGGGGCGTATTGCAAATTTTGCTTTTTAAAACGCCCTATCAAGAAAAAAGCCTCAATTTCAAAGTTATCACGTTTAACGAACATTTATAATAAAGTGTATTTATGTGTATTTTCAACAATTAATATCAATTTAACTTAAATTTAATGAGTATTAAAATATAAAAAAATGTTTGCAACTTACCACAAATTGTAACTTCACTGAAACACTAAATTTATTAATATTTTTTAAGGGAGAGTAATAAACCACACGTGCACATTAGCTATGTTGTTTACCAACTTATGGCTACTCTCCGTGCAATACGTGTATCATGTAGTTTTCTTAATGTGCCTGCTATGGCTGTGGGGCGTTTTGTCAACTGGGGCGTTTTACCTAGTTTTACCCTAAGCTATAACATCTAGCTATAAAAATATTTATATTGTCATCGGACACGTGTGTACATTTTCAAGTTAATCGGAAGAGAGGAATTGGGTCGCAAAATAGCGTCGCTAGTTTTTCTTATACAGATATTAGATAGATATATTTTATATAAATAAAATCTTAAAAGTCATATAAAAGCATCTTAAAAATCGTAGAAATTTTGAAAGTATTATTATGAAATGGTACAAAAATAACTTATATTTTAATAGTACTGAAGAGAAACATTTGTAATCATACATATGACTAAAAGGGAATGTCATTTTCAGGAATTCTCATACCAAGCAGTGTAAAATATTACATTAAACTGCCTAAAGGACTGAAGTCGACATCCATTCTCGTTCCACTAAATGATAAGGCGTTTTCGCCTCTAGGTGGCTTCGTAAGGTAACGTTATAATATTTTTCATTAAATCCAAACTATCTTTTTCACTTTTATTAGTAATTATTTGCAACGTTGTTTAACTAGTTAGTAGACCAGAAAAATCTGATTTTCTATATAGGTTTTTTTACATAAATTTAAATTAACGAACGGCCAGTTGGTATCTGATAGTACCAGGAAAGACAAAGCGCGGCGTTTAGTTCCGCACTCAAACGCGCATTGTGTCTAAAATTAGCAATGAAGTGTAAATCCCAAAAAAAAAAAATATTTACCTTGAAGAAATTTTAAATAAACGTATTTAAATGATATTCACGAACAGGTTATGTAATCTTACCATAGAATATAATGCTTTTTTGTTAACAGATACTACAAAGAAGTGCCTCCTATACCACACGCTTGGTAATTACGTATAATTAGCGACGTATATAATTTATATAATACATACTTTATTTAAATATAATATTAATCATTAATTACATGACATTATTATTAATTTTAATTATAATTGTTATGTTTCTCATTATTTTACAATTTTTTCTGATAGGCTCATTTGATATGGTTGAATGTTCTGTTTTTATAGTCTGTACTGTTGGTAGCCTGCCAAATGATGATTAAAATATGTACTTAATATTATATTACATTGTTTATGACTATTATTTATTAATAAATTACAGCTAATAAATATATAGTAGATACGTTGCGATATTTAGAAAGAGAAATAAAGAATTATGCATATTTTCTAATTTATTTATTTACCTACTAGGGATGTTGTCGAGCTCCGTAACCATAACCGAAACTATTGTATACCAAAAAAAGTACTATTCGTAGCCGCAACTAATATAAAACCTAGTAGTATATACTTTACTATACTCTTAAATAAGATAGTATTTCATGTCTTTCTTCATAAATATCGCAACATATAAAACCTCGACGTGAAAAATAATGACAAAACGGAGCATATGGCAGACGATTTTGTCAAGTATGGCAAAGAACATGAAGTAGGAAGCCAAACATCAACAACACCTGATTGAATATACAAACAATAACATGTGTGACCCTAACCCCGTATAAAGACGGTGGTTACACAAGCGTTAACTTTTAATGAGATTTTTTTTTCAAAGGATGCTATGGAAACGACAGTTGAGGTTTCCTTTTTGTATAACATACAGGCTATAAAATTGTAATAAACGAATGAAATATTTTGAATTAAAAAGACTTATTTTAAGCTTTTTAGTTGTAAAAGAGTTGTTTTAATAATATTTTGTCACACAGCAGGGTAGGCAAAGGATACCTAGTGTTAAGACACTCCGTCCCCCACTTTCCGCCGAATTCGGAGGCATTGCGTGTTAACAGACGGAACTTAATGCCGCGGTTTGCCTCGATACCAGAGCGAACAAAATGGAAACATCAAATATTTCCACTCCTCGAGTGGAAATCGAACCCATAACCAGTCGTTTATAGTCACACGCTTGTGCCACTGCGCCACGACTGGCCCCTTCTTGTTATTCTGGCGTTCTTTTTGTCATTACTCATTTCGAATAAATAGTTTTATTCGAGTAATATAACAAGTAGCTTTTACTTTGATCTAAGTACATAATTGCAAAGTGAATACTACAGCTGTTGGTAGTTCATGGTCTTATTAAGAATATCATATGTTGATTCTCACGGAAATACGTCAAATGAAGATTAAATTATGGGTTTGATAGAAAATTCAATACAACTGTATTCTGTTTACTTTCAAGGGTTTTATATATGGTAAAATGTTTCATAAAGGAAAAAAGGGAAGAAATAAAAAATCGATAATCTAAGACATGCATTGATAAAGGTGATGGTTGATGCATGATAAATCACAAAATGCGAATTACGGAAAAAAATAAATCAAAATTAGGCACAAATACTTATAAATATTGTTAACATAGAAGAGGAATAAAATTACAAAAAAATGTATTTTTCTGATTATTTCAAAGGTGCATATTAATTTGTTTTTTTTTTTTTTCAAATAAACGTTAAGATTAACATTTTTATATGAAAATTATTCTAAGACATTTTTTGTTAAATTTAGTAGTATGCCAAGAAATCTGAATGTAAAGGTTTAAAATTATATATATATATTCACATAAAATCTTCATCTATGTGTGTCTCTTCATCTAAAGGTGTAAAGCTTAACATGGCGTAAATTTATTCGATTATTTTGTTTCTACTACGGACTATATTGATGGAATCGTGCTGAGATAAATTTATCTTGAATGTATGTACGTATCTTATTGTGTTCGACGACGGTAAAGGAGATAAATGTTCTACCTACTCGCAGTTCAAGGAAAATAACCAACGATTACGAAATCCTTTAACGCACTGTAAGCGCCATTGTTCTACTTGTTATTATTATATAAATAATAGTATTATTTTTTATTACTATATACCTTTAATATGAAAAAGCGGAAACATAATAAGCTGAGCCAAAATTATACTGCAAATGACAAATTAATCATAGCATCAAATATATACTAGGTATGGATTTACAATAAAATAATTAATTATATTGAAATTTATTTTAAATAAACTAAAATTAAACTAAAATTAATAATTATCATGTAATTACTGAAAATACTAGTAATATCCAAACCTAGTCTTTTACATGGATATCATTAATACATAACATATTTATTAAGTGATATATCGTTTCACGCTTTTCCCCGTAAAGCAGAATAGTTAAAGAGAATCTAGTGTTAAGACACTCCGTTCTCCACTTTCTGCTTGAATTCGAGCATTATGTGATGGTGTGTGAGTGGTGGAACTCAACGGTACTAAAAAGGTCAAAGTCAAACGGTATTCCTTTAATTGGGAATCGAACCCAATCGTGTTTACAATCAGGCACTATCCCACGGCGCCACGATGGCCTAAATATGAATTAAATACATTAAAAACCAATTAAACGACTAAATTTGCCTTTGTTTAATGAACGAAACGATGACTTAAGAGGTGTAGAATGAAACAAAGCTAACGATTCTGTTCCCTACCGTATATCGGATACATAACCAAAATAACTGGCACTGCGCCAACTTCCATACACGCTATCCTCTATAACGGGAAACAACTTACAAGCGGGCAATTTAAGAAGGACACTCATATCAAAAGACGCGGCGAAACGGACTAATGTTTAATTCAATAGGGTTTTAGTCACACCTTATAAGTAGACGGTCCAGTGGGCGGCGTACTATCAGAGTATATAGTCACGAACCAAATATCTGAGGATATAAAAGAGGTTGACAAAAATATATAATAAGCTGATGTTTTATTACACAATGTGTTTAAATAAATTGCAATTTTTACGTCAGACAAAGCCATTGTCAAGATACTCCGTTCTACGCTTCCCGTTAATATAGACATTGCGTGTTGAATGATGGAACACATCGCCGCGCATAGTTAAGGTAGGAGAGTAGACAAGAATGGAGAAATGCAAATAATTTAATTACGATTATTCCACCGAATGGGAATCTAACCCACGACCAATCACGATTACAGTCCGACGCTGTCCCGCACCATGATGGCCTGTGTGATGAATTTTAATAAATACTTTTAATAAATGATATGATCATTTTAATAAAATTTATACAACTATATTCTTATAGCAAAATATGTTTATTTAAAACTCAATGAACCCATAATATCCTATTATTAAACTAGAAGAAAATTTTAAAAACAATGCTTAAGTAGTATAGAAAAATATTTTACTTAACCTTTGTTTCGTTTCTAATGGAATATTATTATCAATCAATGTGTTTTTAATAATAAGTTGCTTCCGTTCATTCCGATTCCAATAGGAATGACCTCATCGATATCAAGTTATAACCAACATGCATCGGTCGTCAACAAATTTGTTTATCTAGAGATTCTCTTAATATACACAAATAAATAAAATAGGAGTGTCAGTTTGTAATAGTAAAATAACAGCTGCTTTTAGGCATATGTATACACATATATCTAAATCTCATTTTTAATTTTTTTACCTGTCTGTTTGTTTGTTCTGGCTTTCATTTCCACTGGTAGGTAGCTGATATAATGAACAGTAACTTAGCCGTCTTTTACTTTAGAATTGTAGCGTTTTGTTAAAATCCGCGAGGACGAAAACACCGACACAGCTAGTTTATACGTAATAAATTATGTATAAATGTATTTTTGTTTATATTTATGCATCTCCTATACTTTGCGGAAGACAATTTAATGGAAAATCTCACTATTCTCCATCGCACTATATTTTCTCAGACACACCGTATATATTACGCATATTCTCTTCCGTAGCGGTACTTCCTTTTATGTAAATTATCATGTTGTTGTTAATTACTAGAGAAACGAATTTATTCTTTAAATATGAATAGTTCTAAGAATAAGATTCGAAATAGTGGAAAATGAGTTCCAAAATCACTATCTATGCGGGTAGGTTTTTGGCCTGGCCTAGCAAATTCTTGTATACTATCCTATTCCTGTATCATCCAAAGATTTGTTTATTTGCACATATTTTTTATATAGAGATATAACCAACAAAAAGGAAAATCTATTGATTTTCATCAAACCTATAACAATCAGTAGTCAGTGTCAATATGGAACAGTTAACACAACGCTGAATATATTTTACATAACAGTTGTATATTTACTTATAAATATAAATGCATTCAAATAAGATGTAGACGGTAAAATCAGAAAATCGTTTGTCGTAAAGCTCGCCTAGTGACTATATTAAATAAATTATAGGTATATAGTATAAAAGAAAAACTAGGAGTCCGTTGGGCAATATTATTTTTACTGTAAATACGCACAGTACCAGGTTATTAAATATTCAGAGCATGACATCGTATCGTTACGCATTCTTCTATGCGAAGATTTAAAATAACCGTCTTCAACGAACTCGCAAGTTCTTTTTGCCATTATAAAATCAATACCTCATTTATTTCTTGCTGCTTGTAAATATTTTTATCAGTGCTATCTATTGCCTTAGGACAACTAAGTTATACATAGAAATGTCTGAAAGGATTAACGTCAAGTGGATTCATATATTTAATGAGCCTCAAACTACAATACGTAAGGCAATTCAGGAATTAAATTATAAATAAAAACCATAAGTATTTGCACCTGATTAAAAATAGGTACCATGAAAAACAAAGGATACCATGTCTTTGGACGGTGTAGCGCCTTATCACTGTTTTGTCTAGCCGGTAATACGAGAAGGTAAGTTCATATACCTATATCAGAAATTTAGTTTTCTTCGCATTTCATCGTACTAATCTAACAGTTAAAAATTCTCCAACTGGAAAATTTATTATAAGCGTACAAATAGTGCTACTTTGTACATCCGCATTATAGCAATCGGAAATTATGATATCAACATGTCAATAGGTAGGTAACATGTCAATCAATAAGATTTACACACAAGGACATAAAAACTCGTTCTTGCTTCGTAACCAGAACAATTTACGCAGAACAAATGTAACCTCATAGCATTTCAATGAGAGTAAATAAATATATATGGAAAAGTAATATATAGCGTTTAATGATTACATAATACATGTACACTACTTTTTAATAAAATACAGAACATATTACTACTTCAAGCGTATTAGCGTTAGGAAGTGTCTACAATCAATAGATCGAGAATAAGGAGTCTAGACGTGATACTCCTGTATCTGAAGCAGCCTCACAGTTTTCCCCACACAGTTCGATAGTCAGAAAGAGGCTAGTATCAAGACACTCCGTTCTTCACTTTCCAGCTTAAGCTGAAAAATTGCGGGCTAAATGTACAAGAGTTTAATTATTCAAATTCAAATTCAAATTCAAATAGCCTTTATTAACAAACATTATTTTACAGTAAAAATAGACATCGGTAAATTTGTTCCGGTCGTTTGTCTTGCTATTCAGCATAGGCCTCCCCCAGGACCCTCCATAGCTCACGATCATGCGCTTTTCTCGTCCACGTCGCGCCTGCTGTCGCTTTCAGGTCATCCTCCCATCTACGCGCTGGTCTTCCTCTTTTTCGTTGACCTTCCCTTGGGTACCATTCTATCACGTCTTTGGCCCATTTATCTATTTTATTCCTAATTGTGTGACCGGCCCACTTCCACTTCAGATGCTTTATCACGCGCGATACATCTGTGACGTTAGTTTTTTTCCTTATAAGTTTGATTTTCACCTTATCCTTTTTTTTGAGTTTTAGTATACTCCGTTCCATATTGCGCTGACATATTTGCAATTTAGATAAGTTTTCCTTTGTTAGGGGCCATGTTTGGCAGCCGTACGTCATTACAGGAAGAATACAGGAGTTGTAAACTTTGCTTTTTAATGTAAGTGGGATACTAGGATTTTTTAATATTTCTTTTAAGGACCAATATCTTTTCCAAGATGCGTTAATTCTATTTTGTATTTCTTTTGACGTAAGTTGTGTTGGGGAAATTATTTGGCCAAGGTATGTGTACTCTTCCACATATTCTATATTGTTGTTATTTATCGAAATCGGTACCTTAAGACTGTTACTCATAAGTTTAGTTTTTGAAGTATTCATTTGGAGCCCTACCTCGTTACTCTTTCTAACTAGCTGTGTTAGCATAACCTGTAGTTGTGATGGGTTATCGGTAATTAGTATAAGATCATCGGCAAATCTTAGATGGCATAATTTTGTTCCATTTATATTAATCCCATATCCGCTCCAGTCTAAGTTTCTAAAGACTAATTCAAGAGTGGCGGAGAAAAGTTTAGGAGATAATGGATCGCCTTGTCTAACACCCCTCATTATTTCGAATTGATCACCTAGTCTCTCTGTGTTTACTCTAGCAGTCATGTTAGTATAAATATTTTTGATGATTCTAATATACTTTTTATTTACTCCCTGCTTTAATAGTGCTTCCCAGATATTTAAATGTTTTAGAGAATCAAACGCCTTGTTATAGTCCACGAACGCTATATAGTATGTAAGTTGATATTCTCTGTATTTTTCTATAACTTGTTTTATTGTAAATATGCGATCGACCGTTGAGAAACCGCTGCGAAAACCTGCTTGTTCCTTTGGTTGGTTCTCATCTAGTACATTTGTGATTCGGTCAAGCACGATCTTCGCAAAAACTTTGTACAAATTGGATATCAAACTTATTGGGCGATAGTTAAGTATGTCGTCTCTATTCCCTTTCTTGTGTAAGAGGATAATTGTTGAAGTTGACCACTGAGTTGGTATTTGTTCCTTTGCTAGAATTTCATTAAACAAATCTTTTAGAGTATTTAGCATGATGTTTTGCGTACCTTTTAACATTTCATTGGATATTCTGTCTTCTCCGGGTGATTTTCCGTTTTTAGTGATCGTATAGCCTTACATATTTCTTCATTAATGATAGGTGGGACCTTTTCTTCTTCATCCGGGTGGTATTCAAGTTTACTTAGCGAAAGTGTATTATTAGTCTCTTCGCTGTACAATGTTCTGTAAAAATTTGTTGCTAAGTCTAGTATATCAGTTCGTTTTGATTTATGCTTCTTCCGTACATGGCAATGTAATTTTAAAATCCAGTCAGTTTTTTCTTGTAACTCTCTCCAAGCTTTTCTCACTCCTCCGGTGTCTTTTATATGAAACATTATTTTTTCTGTTCTGGTTTCTTGTATATTTTTTCTTATACTTTGCTGGATTTCCTTACTAATATTAGCTATTTCTTTTCTGTCTTTTGGTACTTGTTCTTGTAGTATTTTGCGTTTAATTATTAGTTCCCTTGCCTTTGAGCCTATTTTGTCTCTTTCCCTATTTGTATTAGTTTTTGTTATTTGGCTTTCCGTTTTTTGTAGCAGATTTTCTATGAAGGTATACTTTCCTTGAATGTTTTCTGATTCGCTCATATTGCTCAGTGATTCTTGAATAAAATTCAAACTTTTTTCTGGTAGCGGCAAGTGAATTTGTTTCTGTGTATTTTTTATGTTTTTTCTTAAGTTTTTAGGTTGTGTTCCTTGGATCTTTCCACGGACCATTCGATGATCGGTGTTAAAATTCAGCTGTTTTATGACATTGACGTCCATAAAAAAATTGGGTTTATTAGTTATTATATAGTCTAATTCATTTTTCACTTGGCCATTTGGAGAGATCCAAGTCCATCTGTTATGTGTGTTTTTCTTGTAGAAACTGTTCATAACGTATAAATTATGTTCATGAATAAAATCTACCAGCATTTGACCGTTTTGGTTGCGTTTTCCCGTAGTATATGGTCCCAAGTATTTCCTTTCGCTATTTGTCCTGTTGCCTATTTGACAATTAAAATCTCCCATCAATATTATTGTTTTGCGTAAACTTTCCATCACATGTCTCAGTTGGTTGTAGAAGGTGTCTTTTATTTCTTCTTGGGATGTTTCTGTAGGTGCGTAGACTTGGACTATTGATATTGGCTGTTGATAACCTGGTAAGCTAATGTTCAGGACTGCTATCCTGTCCGATACTCCAATGAGTTCATTTATCATGGGTTTGAGATGTGCTTTTATTAAAAAGCCCACTCCGTATTGACCTGGTGTTTCATTTTTATAGTAGAATAAATAATCACCACGATCTTCTATTTTTTCTTCTGAACGTCGGATTTCACATAAGCCCACAATGTCCCATTTTATTGATTCAAGTGCTTGTTCAAGTTCGTATAATGTTTCTGTTGATTTTAATGTTCTCGTATTCAGGGTTGCAATGTGTATTGGTAGGTTTTGGTTTATAAAGTTTGGGGGGTTTTGGTCAGTAGCCCCACGGTGACCAGCCGGATTGGGGATTTTTGTGTTAGGTATTGGTTGTTTGTTTATCTTTTGCGTTTTTCCTCGTTTACCGATGTCTATTAATTCCTATGCCTTATGTGTTGTCTTTTCAGTTAAAGAGTGGGACCTAGATCTCAAGTAAGCAAACGGATCAGTTTTTTGAAGTTTGGCTGGGGCTATGATAGGTTTTGCAGAGCCCTGTTGAGTAGTCCCTTTGGGTGAGACTGAGTTGTCTCGTTTTCTTTTGTCTTTCTGTTTGACTATCAGTTTATTATTTTTTATGTATGCGTCATTGCCCTTTTCCCTTTCCTTTTCGACTTGTTGCTGTAGATCTTTGCGCATCAAGAGTGTTTCCTTGGAAAAGTCTTCAGTTATATATGTATTTGTCGGCATTTTATTTTTACACTTCATTATTTCGATTTTCTTATTGAGGGTAGTTAACGATATTAAAACTGGTCTTATTTTCCCTGCATTCGTTTTGCCAAGTCTATGCATTTTGTTGATATCATGTGGTTCGACTTGTATTCCTAGCGTTGAAAATATATTGAAAATGACTTTGGAGAGATCTGCATAATTATTTTCAGTTTCTTTAATACCGTGGAATATTATATTGTTCTTTCTATGTTCGTTTTCCAAGAAGTTGATTTTTTTATTCAGCACTTGCAATTCGATTTTTAGATTCTTATTTTCTTCAATTATTGGTTTTACTTTTTCATCGATTATCAGCATGACTTTTTCAGAAACCGAGTTAGTAATAGCAATAGTTTGCTTTTCAAATTCTTGCTTCATTAAATTTATCAGCAACGATGACATTTCCGAAGTTAGCGCATCAGCCATAGTTATTAGCAAAAACTAAACGTCGTAAGATGCGTGGAACGAAACGTGTTTCCGTTAAGTTGGTACGCTTGCGTTGACTTAACGCTCACTTCACGTTTGTTTACAATTTCTATGATGACTGTCACTTTATATCGTGAACACTTACTTGTAATTTATGTTTTTGGAATGTCTTTCTTGCTGTTTTTCTTGTAAAATTATATCTTTTCACTTATTATAGTAATCGTGATATTTTAAGATTGTGTTTGCTAGCGTATATTCAAACTTTTCGATATTAATACCGGGAGTGATGTGACAATACGTGTAGTAACTTAGAGCACCGGAAACGGAAAAAAAGCTTGGAATGAAAAATAATATAATTTAAATATAATCAGTAAATATTGTGTGAATTGCATCTTATGCTATTAATTTTTTTGCTTATTTTAACGTTCAGTTAGTAAATTAAATTAAATATTGTTAAATATTACTACCTTAGGTTAAATATTACTCAGTCTCAGTTCTCATTTTTTCCCGTACAGCGGGTTATTCAGAAAGAACCAAGGCATTTCGCCCTCCTTTTTTCTTACGAAATCGAGACACTGAGTGTTGAGTAGTGAAATCATTCTCTAAGTGGGAATTGTACCCATAACCATCGTGTTTAGTCAGACCCTGTCACACTGCGCCACGACGGCTTCAATTAAACTCGAAAGCACAATATTCCATACAAGCTAACGCTATTTTATCTTATCATATGATGAAACCGACACTGGTTTAGCAATGAAAAATATTTACCCTATAATAATATTTTAAGTACTATCAATCACGATTTTTACATATTAAAGTGTACAAAATGTTTTTCATATGTATTAAAAGAATTTATGTAAGAAATTTAATAATAATATTAAAACAATACATATATTATTTATGAAGACTTGATCTCATAAACTGATAATTGCAAATAATTTAAGTCAAAAACTTCACTAAAATGTAAGGGTAAAGTAATAAAATCTACTGTAAAATATATAATTCACTCAATACCTTGCAAACAGACAATAAATTAAAATTACCCATTTAAAATTTTATAAAAACATTAAATAATACTTTCCACCAAAACTTTATTTATGAATGTTAAAAAAAAATCATTTTCTTTATGTGTAAGTTTTACTAAATGCTCATAATATGACAAAAATATCTTGGCCTTAACAGCATTACAGTTATTTCAGTAGCTTGGTTCAACGTAAACTAGGTCAGTAGCATATGTAGGAATCTATCATAAAGCTTGCGACACAAGAGACTACGCAAGCATTTAGTGTAACATGATTCCTAGATACAAAGTAGAATAATTAGAAAATTGTAATAAATTTTATAATATATTATTGCAAAAAAATATACATATGCAGATTTAAAAATGTTAAATTGCAAGCTTTGGTACGGCATTCATTCTACTATTCAATATTTGTATTGTAGATTGGAAAATGGAGGAAAGAGTGCTTTGACACTATGTTCACTCTGACAACTGTGCTTTATGGAAAAGTGTGAAGATGAGAGAAGAAACAGGTTTGAAAACATACAAAATGTAATTTCAAAATTATTATTAATAAATAAGTTATTAATAAATTAAAAATTTTATATTTTACATTAAAAAATGAATTGTATCTGTATGTAAGTTGATAAAAGATATTCATATTACACCTATATATTGTACATAATATCTTTATAATACAAGGACTGAGTGACTTTTAAAGCACTAACTTCTGCTTCAAAATTTGAACATTTGTCTGAAACCAATGATTCAATGAAATCCGGGATGACTAAAATAATGAGAAAACAATGAAGTTTCTTTCTTGGCTCTGTAGATTTTATGTATTATAACTATAACCTTGTTTTTAATGTATTCTTATGTATTAGGTTTTCCCATACTCTTATTTTGGTTATTGATTTCAATTTGTTAGAAAGTAACAATAAAAAGTTCTTTTGTAATTCTGTTGCATTAAACAGTCCATATATTTATAGCATCTTGTCTAATCTCTTTTAATCATTTTGTATATTTTTATTTATTTCTTTTTTTGTATTTTATATTCTGTTAAATATATGTTACATTTATTCAAGCATTTTACAAAGAAATAAATGTCATGTACATATAAAATAAGTCACTTAGTTAAAAGACATTTGTTATTGACTATTCTGATAATCATATCATATGGCCTTATCATATGATATATGATTGATATACAAGATTGCTAATTCCTCACACCTGTTATAATCTTTTTCTATCTTTATCAATAACATATTTATATAGATGAAATAAAATTGTTTATTTTTATAAAAAAAATTATTCATATAAAATACTTGAATAAACATATTTGATTTAAATTTCTATAATTCTTTTTTCTAAATTAAAAATAAAATGTTTGAATGAGTCTGATCAGACTCATTCAAACATTTTATTTTTAATTTAGAAAATACCTTAATGTACTTGATATACACTACATAATTTAAAGAAAATTAATAATAAGAAGGTTAAAGTAAGGTGTTTCTAATAATAATCATCAAAAAATTACCAAGTCTTTCTTATGGTCAAGAGACCTTTAGGACCCTTCCGCCCGCTTCCATCAGTGATGACTGAAAATCTGTCACTAAAGCTTCTCTTTACCTCAGGCAGATTTTGCAAGAAACTATCCTTAAATGAGGATTCTGTTAATCTTGTATCTCTTCGCAGTTCGACGTCGCTGTGCGCGGTAAGATCACAGTTTGGATCTTTAACAGTCGGTACTCGTTTACGCTTTTGCTGTTTCTTTTTCAAATTCTTATTTACATCACATTCACCTCCTTCAATACTCTTGTATCCGTTTTCACGATCACCAAATCCTTGTACGAAACAGAGCATAATGTCGTCAGTATAATATGATTCCTTCATTTAGAAGGTCATTCCAGTTTTTTCACTTAAAACTTTTATATCACTCCTAAATTTTCTTCGATGATAAACGACAAGCATGCCCACGAATTTATTCAATTAACACTTAAAAAGTACCTAACCACAATTAATGTAATTATCGCTTGTACGTCACTTTTCACAATTGGCACGAAACAGATAGTTTTTGTAGATTTTAAACAATAAATGTTTATTATGTTTTAAATACGATAAACAAATAGATAATACAATTTCATTTAGGCCGCCAGTTTTTGACGTACAATGACATATTTTGAACGTTCGGTATTCACGGTGCGTGGCGTTCGGAAACGCTGTTTAACTCGGCACAGCTGTTAACGGATACTGAAGTGGTCTCGCGCGGTGACGGCCGCTAGCATGCCCCCGCCCTTTTCTTATTGGGCTAAGCGTAGACTGACGGTCTGACTACACGCAGTGAAAGGAAATGTTATTCGCACGTGTTCAAATTATTAATAAAGCCACACATGACGCGTTAACAATTATTTAAAAAAAAAAATAATGTCCACTTTAATTTATATTTTTAGCTATAAACAAGAAATGCTATTGTGCATCGCGTGACTAAATAAATCAATAATACAGGGAATCCATTAAATAGTGGGATCTCCAAGGTTACCGGGAACCAAGCAAGGGTTCTCCCATCATAACTTTAGTTCACTTGTATTGATTTTTGAATGAATACCTACTACATAAATAACTTTTCTTACAAGTTGGCTGAACGAATACTGTTTTTAAAAATATAGATAATGTTATACACATTGTGCATATATTACACACAATTCATCGGTTTTCAAACATTTAATAAATACGAAATACACCTTTATTAAAAGATTATTTCATGTTTAACAATTTAATCAGCATATTTTTACAAATAATATCATAATATTCATTATTTAAGTAATCACTTGCAGTCTTTTTTAAAATCCTTAATCCTTATTATATATTCACAACAAAATATACGAACGTGATAACTAAGTATTAATGTTAAATTATTGCACATGGAAAAACTTACATTAAACTTTGGTCCCTAAACTTTAATGTACTGTAATGTGCTAAGTACTGACTAAGCAAAGAATGTGTGATTAATAATAAGTATTATATTTACGCAGTCAAAGAAATAATAGATATACGTATGTCAAAAGATTTCTCTGCTACAAAAAATAAATGCGCTACAAGTTTCAATTACTATAAAAACAATTATTATATTCTAAAACACCGAAGCACTATAATCTTAATTGATTCCGATAAAATTTAATAATTCCAATAAGCTTAGTACGTAGGTGGTAATATGTTTAAACAACGTTTATTGCACTATAAACAACTTCGTGAAAGCTAAACAAACATTTATAAGAACTTATAGGAATTTTCTTCCTTATAAAAGGCCGCACATCAAAGAAACACTTTCCAGGAAATCTGGTGTAGCTGTCAACACCGACGCAGCTACGTACGTGCTATATAGTTATTATTTTTAGCATCATTAATAGAATATAGATCATATGAGCATATATATGCGACGAGGATTATAAATAATACTTAAACAAAGTTTTAGGTCACAGATTGAAGAATAATATTATTATGATGATGATGATTTTTATTAATAATTTTATTAAAAAAATCCTAAAACATTCTTAATATTTTTTATACAAAAATAAAAAAATATTAAACATAAGCTCTTGTATGTCCATTGACATATATATTTCTTTTTTTTTTAATCTGTAATTATATATTAAATAAGTAACAACATGATACCTAATAAAAAAAAATGCTAATACAAAAAGTATTGTATGTATGTTAATTAAATAATAAAAGTAAAACTATTTACTTAATTTAAAAAGTAAGATATAAAATAAAACTCAAATACAAATAGTAATATAGTTTACAATAATTATATGTTTGTGAATATATTTTCTAGTCTAAGTCGTCATTAGCTTCACATTTCACGCAATTAGCAAATATGTACTAATACCTAACGATTATTCAAACCTAATCTATTTTACCACAAGCATGACAAATTGAAGTAAAATGTTAAGAATATCAATAAAATAACTTTAAACAATGTGAGCGATGAGTGACTCAGTGGTTATTTTCACTGTAGCATGTGATCTTTTAGAAACAACAACGAAGAACAGATACTGAAAATTTTACACCACCAAGAGTATTTCAAACAAAAAATCGACATCGATCGAGTCAACTATTTTGAGTAATATTTTTTTTTGTTTATTGAACTTTGTTATGTTTTTATATCTGTTGGATTCGAACATTATATAAAAAAAAACGATTTACTATAATATAATATCATTATACTCAAGCAAATAGTTTTTTTTGGATATTTATTGATTGATCGATATCGGTTGATATATGTACCTAATGTGACGTTACACAATATGTAAATTCCTGGTTTATGAAAAGCACCATGGCACCATGTAATAATAAATTGTAAAAACATTGTTCTTCAATGAGTACTTTACCAATGTAAAGTAAAATTACCATTAAAATGGTACCAACTAAAATCCTAAAAAGGAGTTTCATTGTTTGTCTATTCCTCAATAGGATTAGAAAAAAAAAAAAAATCCTTTTTATAATTTTAGTTGAAACGAAAGAATCAATTACAATGTTCAAGATTAGTTAACAGCATATAGGTACATAGCCTAATTTTTTTTTTTATATTAGAAATCGTAGTACTGTTTACATTGTTGAAACTGTTTGGATCAAATTACATAGAAGAGCTCGACAAAACGACTAAGACATCCAAACATATATACCTACATAAAATTAATATATAACACAAAGAATTTTTCAATAACATTCAACTCATTCACATCTACCATTACTTGTTTACTACATATGCGTAAAAATAATAGCAAATGACGCAAACCGTGGCGACACAATGCAACTGAAGGCGTGGCCGTCTCAGACGTGTCAGATATTTTGGCATAAAGCCCGGTAGTCAAAAACTTTCAACACTGTGACAATGTTATAGGTTTTAATACAATTATATATACTAAGTACTTTGTTTATTAAGAGTTATTATCGTCTGCAAAATACGGTACACCCATACTTATATTATAAATGCGAAAGTCTGTGTGTTTGCCTGTCACGCTTTCACGGCTAATCTACCGGTCCGATTTGGACGAAATTTGGAATGAAAATAGTAAAAGTTACAGGGTCCAACATAGGCTACTTATTTTTTCAAAAACCCTCCCCCGAAGGTTGCAATATAACGAAGCAGTTATGTAGTTCACGCGGCAAAGCCGCCAGCGGGCCGCTAGTATATACAATCTAGTATCTTATCAGCCAAGAAAGCTCAAGTTGCATTTTGTGACAATATAGTCAACGCAGAATATTGAGAAATCTGACTATAGACACAGTAGTATGCGCCATATTGTCGTTCGAAGTATAGTTTACATTTTAAATATTTTAATGACAAAGGCGGCAATCAGTTCCTATTTATATGAAATTTATAAAAATCTACGAAATTTATAATGAATATGAGTATGATGCAATATGCAATATGCATTCTGTTGTTGCCGGGGCATAATGGCTTTTGAAGAACCTATACCATTAAATGCAAACAAAATTCCATGCGGGTTTTTAAAGCTAACACTGTCTCGTGCAGTCACCCATGTCCTAAGTTCACAACGAGGTTAAATTATTATTATTCTTAGAAACGCCTACAGATTGTGAGTGCCAATTTGGGGACATCCACTCTAAAGCAATATGCCAACAGTTATTATTTTTTTTATTTCGAAGTTAGTAAAAAGTTGTACTTTGATCAAGGTTAATGTATGAAAGTCAAAAGATATACTTACTCTCGGTAGAAAATATTTATTTCAGTTCAGTTAGCAGTTAATACTATAAGAAGTAATAATTTGTCATTATTCCCAATTGTCACATTGTTAATTGTAACATTGGGGCCATTCGTGGCGCAGTGGGACAAACATGTGACTGTAATTTTTCATTTTCTTCGCTCTGGTATCGAGGCAAAGCGCGGCGTTTAATTCCACCACTCAACACGCAATGCCTCCAAAGAATCGGTGGAAAATGGGGAACGGATTGTCATAACACTAGGTTCCCTCTGCCTACCCTGCTGTGTGTGGGATACTGTGTGAAGCTAAAAAAAGAAATTGTTACATAAAACTTTAAGATTAAGACTTACATTTGGGACTTGGAAAATTAAATAGATTATGAGTTTACGTTGTATATTATTACCTCTATGGCTTATGGTGAACCACATGTGCAGGAATATTGGATTCCCATACGCCACGTCTCTTTACGTAAACTTTTATCAAGGGAATATTAAAAAAAAGTTTCTACGTGTTTCAAGCTGAAAATAAATACTGTAGCAAACGATTTTACGTGCTGTTTTCCGCTCCCGCGGCTACGTTTGTATAAAATTTGTTTTAGTCCCGATAACTGCACTACGTACTCTCCTGTTTAATCGACTCATTCAATTGTAGGTAGGTAGATAAATTCATTTTATTTCTTTTTTATTGATATATAAGAACGCCTGTTTTATATAAAAATATATGTATGAGTAAATGAGGCCTTGTAAAGATCGTCTTTGACGAAAATAAAAATTAAAATTTAGACCGTTTCATCAACAATGAACATGGTTCTATTAACTCTTAATGCATATATTATCTTTAACTTTCTTTCATGCAACAAATGTCAAATTAGTTAACGAAAAACAGTTGTCAATCCCATTAATCTAAGTCTTACATAAGTTATTACGTTTCAAAATTAGAAATATCCTTAACATACTTTCGTTTATCAGAAACAAGATCAAAAACAAGAGTTATTTACTTTTCAGGTTAGTAGGTGTCGTCTGAAAATAACGTTCACTGTCGTAACGTTATAACGATATGAAAATTATTATATGTAAGAAAAGAAAAGTATTTTGTGTATCAAGTTAAGTGAGCTATTGTTACCTTATTTCAAAGATTATTGTAATCTATATTATTATGATAACATCTATCTATTATCAATTTATGCCTAGAAAAAAATTATAATATTTATAAAAGTATCAGACGTAAAGCTTTTCAATATTATGTTATACCTATTTATAAATATAATATCATAACATATTCAGCACTACTTGTCATCCTAGACTAAGGTGTTGCTTGCAAGATATATGTAAATGTATTGCTTCGTACCTACTACTATACTCGTACTTAGAAATATTTCATTATGTTTATTTTGCATTTTGAAACTTTTTCCTTAATATAGAGGCCAGCCAGAGAAAAAGTAGTATTGAAATCGATACACTGAAAACGGCGAAACTTAAATCCGCGTTTTTTTACCAGAACAAATAAATGAAAATAATCATTCCCGTGATAGAACCTTCTTTTGTTTCATTATTTGATGCCTTTTTCTATTTTCAATCTATTATTTTTGATTTAAATGATTTAGAAATTACTACAAGCATGGATAATATTTATAATGCGATTTTTTTTTCACAGAAAAATAAAAAAACAAAAAACACTAGATCCAGATCTAGTACATCAAAGTATTACTATGACGTAAACTGTTTTAAGGAAATGAAACCCCATTTCCGAAAGTGGGTCGTCTTATCAAAGAAGTGTTTTGTTTAATGTCTCCATTTATAGTAGCTGGAGCGATGAAACGACGCTCCACTGAATACGTTCCTCATTCATGGATCATCGAATTGGACTAAATAGTTGATATAGAACAACTAGCTACACTGGTCGTGGGAGTTAACGAATTTAGAGGCAATTAGCTATATGATGTCAGACTATCTGATAGTGATCTATATTTTCATCATTTATTTTTTTTTTTGCTTCACGCTGTATCCTGCATACTGCAGGGTAGACATAGGGAACCTAATGTTAACACTCCGTTCCGCACTTTCCGCCGAATTCAGAGGCGTTGCGTTTTAAGTGGCGGAAGCCAACGCCGCGTTATGCTTCGACGCCAGAGCGTAGAAAACGAAGATATTAAATACATCAATTCCTCGAGTGGAAATCGAACCCACAACCAATCTTTTTACCTCCTGTAAACGACTATATACAAATTACACAAGTATATCTTAATTAACATTGCGATAAAACATGGATTTTTCATTAAAAAAATGTAGGCACTTGGATACATATTTCAAAGAATAATTTCAGATTACTCATTGTTACAATGGCCTGATGACATAAAATGTCCAAATGCGCTATTCTTATGCTTTATTTTATGATATCGTATTACGTTTACAGCTCTGTAATCTTTTTATCAATGTTTCGGGGGATCTCAGATTCTTGTCAACAGATACCAATGTACAAATTAGTCAGTTTATATTGAGTTAAGATTAGAGGAGGTTATTATGCAAGCCTGCAAGAGTGAGAGGTAAAAGGAAAAAGTTGACTTTGAATATACAATGTAGATGATATAGGAGAAAGGTAACGCTTAAAATTGATGTCCCTGGAAGGATATGCTTAAAAAGGTATCTCACAATTGGGGCAGAAATTTGTCGTAACACCTTTAGAAGATACTTTCTGCTTCGTTTTTGTCGAAGATATTTTCGTCACCGATTTTTTTTATGGAATAAAGAAGGCAAACGAGTAGAAGGTCCACCTGGTGGTTACCTTCGCCCATAGACATGCACAACATTAGAGATATGTATGGATGGGATCATGTATGGATGGGTATGGATGCGTTGCCAAACCGATAGTTAAGCATAAAATTCCTAATTGTATTTCTGATATCATGACATTTACTTAATTGTAAATCGAAATATAGTAATTTATTCTCTTTGTGAAGCATAATTACGACAAAGTGAAATCATAATACAAAAATAAATGATTCAATGAAAAGCATTTTCTGATTTAATTCATACTTTTAGGTACTTAGAATGCCTACTGGCTCTATAACTCTTTTGAGTAATCTGCAGTATTATATGCTATTGTCAGTGGAGGTACCAGACGGGAACAAAGGACTTTATGTGGATTATTCTCTTCCTTTTGCTATCGTCATAAAGCTTTTTAATTTAGGCTTTGCGAAATGCAAGCCATGATTTTGGTCATGTAATTTTGTTTTAATTTATAAAGAACTGTGTGTATAGAGTTGTTGATTCCCGCAACTTTAATATTGTGGACTATACGTCTTTGTGACATAGTACATCAATTTATTATCATCTGTTAATTTGAACTTGGACCTGACGAATGGTGACTGAGGTGAATGAATTCGAGAGATCTTTACCTACATATACTCGTATAGACAAATATCATCACTTCTTCAAGTGAGAATTGAACCCACAACGATAACGTTTACAATCAGTTGCTATTTCTTTTTGACCCACCACACTAAACAACGTTTGCCAATGTGACATTCACTTATATTTTGTAATATAGTCGATCTATCAGGTTTGCAACACCTTAGATTATTATGTAAGTCAATGAGACGTGCCCATCATTGAACAGTGTTTCAAGGTTAGGTCATCTACCTACTGATTTTTAACTTATATAGTATACCTATTACCTACCTATTATAAATATTAATTTCCTGATACACATTTCTACACGCACCCGTCAGCAATAGTTCTTACCAAAAAATTCCAATTTAGTGAGGCTTTTGTCAAAGTCAATACATATATTAAATTATTAAAGCATTGCATACATTGAAGGCCGCATAATGTAAATATCTAACGCAGTACAAGTAACATATTTAAGCCGTGAAAATCCTTCAGTTGTTCAGACATAACAATCTATGTAGGTACTAGGTACGCCTACAGCCTACCTACGCTGCGACCGGATGAAAATCAATATAAATGTAATGTGATATGTTGACAGGAAGTACCTAAGTGAATTAAATTGAAAGCTTCTTGATTTTGGTCCTTTTTTATATACTTTTTTTTAAAGTAATTTGATTTATCAAAAATATAATATACATAATGTAATATCTTTTACAATAACACGATTTAGTTTACCTTTTCATGTTTTCACATGTTCTGTATAGTTCTTTAGAGGTAACTTACATTATAAATGCTATGATATATTTTTAATTTTTTACTTTCCCGTTCCCGTAAAGTAATTTTGTCAGAAAGAACCCAGTGGCAACTGACAGTTCACTGTCAGTGACACATTGTTTCCACTTGCCACCTACTTCAGTAGCGGAACACAACGTTACCTTTTGCCTAAAGTACCAAAGGGGAAAAATGGAATCGAACTACAATTACAACCAATCACGTTTGCAGTCACACCGTCTACTGCGCCACGATGGACTCTATTATCAATATTAACACCTAAAAATTAACAAAATCATACCGCCTTCGCCATAACGTAGCATCTTGAGATGAACTCCGTCTGCGTTTAAGCCAGGCTTGCCTTATATTCGTTAATGGTAAGCTATCCCGTCTTAATGCCCATCTGACTCTATTCTGCGATACAGATTCTATCACATCCAATTTTTCTGGATCATTTTCCATTTGTCTCTTCCATTTGGCAGCAAACACAGCGGCATTGACCACTGAATGCCAGTTGACACTCGACATCGGGTCAGAACACATCACACGAAATAAATGACTAACATTTTAATATTTATTAAGTAACCACGAACGCAATACGTTTAAAACTGATTCTAATAAACGAGGTCTTATCGTACTTCTCTCGTATTTACTGAAAAGATATGATAGAAACTGAGTAAATAACCACATTATTAACTAAAAAACAATTAAAATCCTGTTTCAATGAAAACGATAACAACTTTTCTTCACAATAGCTACAGTATAATTTTTTGCATACATAATTTATGCTTTGTACATAGATATTTAATTAAATATAAGAATATGTTGTTGTCTTTTTCTTATCTCTTCTCAAGGAAATCGAGATAACTTTATAATTTACGTTCCAAAACAAGAAGACTAAAAATAATGAATGCATTTTACTTCATTCAAAGCTGGACCAATAAAATAATATATCGTTATTTTATAATTACTATTTTAAAAAAACATTTTTGAAAAATGGATTTTTTTTACGTTGCGGAACTCGAACTAAGATAAGCGCGGGTTCGAAACCCGTTACGATAAAATAAAAATATTTTTACGTATAAATACGTTGTATAAACTATTTGTTCATTTCCCAAGTAGGTGAACATTTTAAAAATATTAAAAATGATTAGTTCTGTTAAGTAAGTCAGCACTTGCTCAGATATTAAAATTGAGCGTTGAAAGAATCACTGAAGAAGTGTTAACACAGTTGTATTGAATTAACGTCGGGAGTTGTCGCCGGCGTGCCATGAATGTAATGCGCCTGTCGATTCAGCGCATCATACTTTGGCGGAATGCCCCGCTTGGGCACCACAACGCCACGCCTTGATGGCTGTAGTGGGTAGGGACCTCTCACTAACCAGCGTGGTGGGGGCCATGTTGGATAGTGAGAGGAACTGGTCTGCAATGGTCTCCTTCTGCGAATCAGTTATCGCACTGAAGGAGACCGCGGAGCGGGCGCGTGAGTCCAGCGCTAATGCAAACTCGCTCCGCCGTCGGAGGCCAGGGAGTAGGAGAAGGCGGTATGCGCATCTCGTACTCCCCCTACCCTAGAGGAGCTACAGCGGGAGGGTTCTTGATCCTCCCGCAAGTCATCGAGGCTGCGGGTGCTCGGGAAGAAACCCCAGAGCACCCTGAAGGTGACGGTGGCCCGCAATAGGCGGGTTGTCCACCGAGGCGTCGTAGCCGAATGCGCAAGCGATCCTGCGACGCCTCATGAGGGTGGAGAGGGTTTCCGCTGGGTTTTAGTGGGTAGTGTCGGGTACTTATCGATGAGTCCCACAGTATCATCCGTCCGTAGGGCAGTTTGCCTGCCTTACGGACGGATGGTCTGCGTAAACTGCATTTCCCAGCGATAAAAAAAAAAAAAAAAAACACAGTTGTATTGAATTAACAAATTTTAATAAATAAAAATATTTTCTAACAGAAATTAGAGATACAATTTTAACTAACATACACGAGTTTAAAAACAAACTTTTTCAACGAGACTTATTTGACGCCACCCTACTAGATGAAGAGGGTATAAAAATGCACTTCCAATTAAAAAAACATCACATTCGTTTTAATTAAGCCTTCGTCTGCCTTTCTGCTATTAACTAATAGATTTGTATGGGAGAAGACTTTATATTAAAGACATTTATAGTTAAATTGTCACCAAGTATGATAAATAAAAATTAAAGATATGAAGATTGTAAGTTTAAATTATTTTAACGTAGCCGTAGCGTGGAGAATCGAACCTGCACCTTGTGAAAAATTGAAGACCTTCCAAGTGCTCTGACTGTTTGGCATACGTTTTATATCCAACCAATATGTATAATATGTTTTCTAAGAATATGTTTTATATATATCCTACGTGAGTCAATAGCTTTATTAAAATATTTAAAGGTGTTAAATCGGATATTTACCTGTGGCGAAGTGTGAAATAAATTCGACCCTAATAATTTACTAAAAGTAAGCCAGTGGGAATCATGTTATACACTACCTAAAACGGTTGCTGACAAATAGTAATCTATTAAGTTGTAAAAAAGTAGATTAAAATTTAAAGTAGAGTTCAAAAACACGACGAAATATAATAACATTTATTAATTACTAGCGGCCCGCTCGCGGCTTCGCCGCGTGAACTACCAAACTGTTATATTGCAACTCTAGGGGGTAGATTTTTAAAAAATAAAGTAGCATGTTTAAGCTTAGATTATCAACTATATTTATGCCAAAATTCATAACAATCGGTCAAGCGGTTTAGATTTTTCATATAAACTTCCATCCCCTATTTCAATCCTTTAGAGGTTGATTTTAGAAAAAAAAAGTAGCCTATGTTAGACCCAGTAACTTTTAATGCTTTCATTCTAAATTTCATCCAAATCGGACCGGTATATTAGCCGTGAAACCGTGACAGACAAACACACAGACTTTCGCATTTATAATATAAGTATGGATTTGTTTAACTACGTGTTGTATAAATTGGATTTTTTATTTTAATATTCTTATACACTACGTTCATACGTTCTATTCTTTAAATACTACTGATAAGTTTGCGTCATTTTACATATCCATTAACTAAAAACAACTCATAGAGCTTACATGTTCCCTAAAAGGATTTTTTTAAATTAACAATCTTTTAATTATTTATTTAATATTTTTTTTGTTTTTCTTTAGCTTCACGCTTGTATCCCACACATAGCAGGGTAGGCAGAGGGAACCTAGTGTTAAGACACTCCGTTTCCCACTTTCCGCCAAATTCGGAGGCATTGCGTGTTAAGTGGCGGAACTTAACGCCGCGGTTTGCCTCAACACCAGAGCGAAAAAAATTGAAATATTAAACTGGCCCCAATTTAATTTAATTAAATATAATTTTATTATAAGAATTCGACGCCTTTGTTGGCCAGCGGAATAGCGTTTGATTGAAATGTCATGAGTGTGGGTTCGATTCCCACTCGGGGGAATGATTATATTTAAATTTTCATTTCTTCGCTTTGTTACCTAAGACAAAGCGTGGTTTTGAGTTCCGCCACACACGCAATGTCTTAATTTCGGGTTCAAAATAGAGAGCGGAGTATCTTATCACTAGGTTTTCTCTGACTACCCTACTATGCGGCAAGAATCTGAATCTGATTTTGATTTTTGCGTTCATTAATAGATGTAAGTAAAACCAGTTCTTAAGTACTGCTGTCTGCATATATTCAAAATTCAAAACATATTATTTTCGCTCTATTATTTATGAAGAGTTTTGTATTTTTTAAACGTGAAGGCCATATCTGATCTTTTAGGCAGACATTAAAATAATACTTTAAATTTTTATAAGAAAATAAATAACTAAAATTGGTAACCACAGCGTAGCCTGAAGTGTATGACCATTATGTGATGGGTAAAATGAAAATCGATTCAACAACAAAACAACGATTATATTCACGATTTAATGACGTCATTTCAATTTTGTTTTGAAGTGTTATTTACTTTTAGATACCTAAAAGGTGCTGCGAATGACGTAATTATCAAAGTTATTGTGAAAAAAAATATATGAGGTAAAATCGACTTACGTCAAGTTTTTGTGTACTTGTAATGATTAAGAACAAAATAATATAATCAACAATAAAGATGTTGACTGGCTGAATGATGCACCATGGCGAGCGTAAACTACTCTAGTTTGTGAAGTAAATTCCCATTTTTTTTCATTCAATGCTTAAGGAGTGAAATAAGAGTTGGGACTTTGTATAAAAGTCTGTTCTTTTTACAGCTTTACGCTTTCTCCGTTCATTTTAAAGTTGGAAATATGCCTACTATTTAAAAATAATAAATTACTCTTTTAATATTTATGCAAACTTTACTCCTACGGGGATGAAATAGTTTGTATAAAAGTCCGGCATGCTCAAAGATACGAAACTTAAAATTAAAAGCAAAATTAAAAATTTTGAAAAAACCCACGACGGTTTAATTGTAATTGAAAAAGGATAAAATAACTGTAAATCCCCCGCCTAAAAGAATATATGTAACGAGATGATGGGGACGACTCCGTCGGGGGCTGTCATTACTTTAAGTTTGCACAAATCTTTTCATAGGTTTTCTTGCTGTTAAAACAGGTTCCCAAAAAATTAAAATATTAATATGAATTTACAGTTTTGATAACTGGTATTTTAAAAACTTTAAAACGAAATCTATACTGTTAGCTACTATATTTAAAATAGGGATTGCAACTGGCAGCCCCCGACGAAGTCGTCCCCATCATCTCGTTACATATATTCTTTTAGGCGGGGGATTTACAGTTATTTTATCCTTTTTCAATTACAATTAAACCGTCGTGGGTTTTTTCAAAATTTTTAATTTTGCTTTTTATTTTAAACTTTTTAAAGTGAATAGATATACACTATATATTATTACATAATATTGAAATACTTTATATTAATCTTCATGCAAATCCAAAAGAAATTATAAACCCAATGCTTTCTGGTTATCAAATGCTTACTGCAGCGCCTGGCAGATTGTCACCGTAACATTTCCACGAAACTTAAGTCTAACCAAATCAGTGAAAATCACAAAACCCACTAGTAGTTTTGGTTTTGAACAAACTAATTTATACTGGAGCGCCCCGTGATATATAGGAGATATGGCATATAAAAACACGCAACAATTAAACCAGAACCTATCACAGAAAACTGCGTCTAAATAGGTTTCACACAAAAAATAAAAGCAAATGCTTACTGCAGCGCCCCCTGGTGAGGTGTCACCATGATACATATACGAGAACACGCACTAATTAAGCCTGATCCTATCTTTGATAACTGCATCCAAATTGGACTTGTAGTTTTAGCTTTGCATAATTAAATGTTTAATGCAGCACCCCCTGGCGTGTTCATAACGTAAAAAAAAACCTAAAAACTTACACCAAGTAAAGGTAACTCTAATACTAAAAACTCTGCGCAATCGGACTAGTAGTTGTAGCTTTGCATTAAATATTGCAAACAAATGTTTACTGCAGCGCCCCCTGGTGAGTTAACACGATAAAACATATCCAAGAACATGCACTAATTAAACTTGAACTTATCATTGACACTGCATCCAAATCAAATTCGTCATTTTATCTTTGCACAAACAATATTTTACTGCAGCGCCACCTGGTGACTTGTCACTGTAATATAAATTTAAAAACATGCTATAAGCAAAGCGGAATCTAATACTAAAAACTCTTTTCAATCGTACTAGTCGTTTTGGTTTTACACAAAAAAATAGAAGCAGCTACTTACTGCAGCGCCCCCTAGAGAGTTAACACATACTTGAAAATATGCACTAAGTAAACATACATGACACATATATGAAAATATGCACTAAGTAAACTTGAATCTATCATTGAAAACTGCATTCAAATCGGACTCGTAGTTTTAGTTTCGCACAAACAAGTGTACTTACTGCAGCGCCCCCTGGTGAGTAGTCACCGTAACGCATATATGAAAAGAAACACCAACTAAACCTGAACCTATCGTTGGAAGTTTCATCTAAATCGGACTAGTAGTTTGTGCTCTGCATAAACAAATGTTTACTGCAGCGCCCCCTGGTGAATTTTCACCGTAACCAAAAAACAAAAATCTTAAAATATGCATTAAGCAAAGCTGAATCTAGTTCTGAAAACTCTAGCCAATCGGATAAGTAATTTCGGTTTTAGACAAATAAATACAAGAAAAATTTTGGTATTACACAAAAAAATACAAACAAATGCTTACTACAGCGCCCCCTGATGAGTGGTCACTATAACATGTATATGAAAAGACGCACCAATTAAGCCTGAACCTACCCTTAAAAGTTACATCGAAATTAGACTAGTAGTTTTTGATTTGCATAAACAAATGTTTACTGCTGCGCCCCCTGGTGAGTTTTCCCCGTAACAAAAAAAGAAAAATCTTAAAATATGCATCAAGCAAATATGAATCTTTTTATGAAAACTCTTTTCAATCGGAGCAGTAGTTTCGGTTTTAGACAAATAAATACAAAAAAAGTACAAACAAATGCTTACTGCAGCGCCCCCTGGTGGTTTGATACTATAAAGCATATCCAAGAACATCCACCAATTAAACTTGAATCTACCACTGAAAATCTATTGAAATCAGACTATTATTTTTTGAGATAATGGAAAACATTCGTTTTCACGTAAAATGCTTACTGCAGCGCCCCCTGGTGAGTTAAGGCAATAAGACATATCTAAGAACATACGCCAATTGAACCTTAACCTATCATAGAAAACCGTATCAAAATCGGACTTATAGTTTTGGAAATAATTGACATAGTAATTTGCACAAACACACAAACAAACAAACAAACAAACAAACAAACAAACAAACAAACAAACAAACAACCTCTCACCCCAAACACATATACAGTCGCCGTTCCGTCGCGGGTAATTAAAGAAAAACGACACTTCATTAAGAGTTTTCTTAAATTTTACGCTTAAATGTATCTCCAAGAATTATCCGTCATATTTGATTTTGGATATATTTATTTAGGCTATTTACAGCAATAGTAGTTTTAATAGTTTATTGGATATTACTGCAGAGTTTAACAAAATTATTGACAGTTCTATGTAATCTAATCGAGAGCTTATTCTAAGTAGTCTGATCATCCTAATTCACGAAAGTCGAATCTTGGTCCTAAATGAATGTATCTACTTTGGCACACTTACCTAACTTATAATGTTAGCATAATTAGATAAGCAAATTTCTTAAAAAAATATATAAGTATAAAAAAATATGAAACGAATAAAGCAAGCCGCAGTTATTGTTTTATAACTCTATAATCTTATTTCAATGTTCACGTTCAAGGTAGTCATTTATTATTTTAGATAGGATTGGAGTGGCCGCCGTAACACTGCGGGTGCGATGCGAGCCAACTTGTCATCCGCAAGACGATGCAGCGTTTTCGAAAGCTCCAGAATACATTGTATAAATTTATAATTGAGAGGAAAATTCTCAAAGATTTATTACCATATAGGTCATATATACCGTTGTAAAACTGACGGTTTACCATATAGGTCATATATACCGTTGTAAATGTGACGTCTGACTGTAAACGTGGTGATAGTAGGTTCGATTCTCACTTATCACGCAATCTCACTTATTACGCAATATCGTAATCTCAAACAGAAAGTAGAGAATGGAGTGTCTTGACAAGGTTCTCTCCGACTACCCTTCTATATGGAAAAAAGCATGCAGCTACTTATAATTACTTATATTATAAATGCGAATGTCTGTGTGTTTGTCTGTCACGCTTTCACGGCTAATCTACCGGTCCGATATGGACGAAATTTAGAATGAAAGTAGTAAAAGTGACTGGGTCTAACATAGGCTACTTATTTTTTAAAAAATCAACCACTAAAGGGTTCAAATAGGGGATGAAAGTTTGTATGAAAAATCTACACCGCTTGACCGATTGTAATGAATTTTGGCATAAATATAGTTGATAATCTAAGGTTAAATATAGGCTACTTTATTTCTTAAAAATCTACCCCCGAAGGTTGCAATATACCGAAACAGCTACGTAGTTCACGCGGCGAAGCCGCGAGCGGGCCGCTAATTATAATATAATTCATACCTGAATATTATTGTAGAAAATATTTAAAACAAGACCTCTTTTATAGGTTTTATGTTATTCTGTAATAAATATCATTGCGGAAGTTTTTTTTTTGGTATTTTTTATATGGAAGCAGAGTTAACCTTATGTTCAGACAATCCATTCTATACATTGTAGGCATTTTAGAATCAAAACAGTATTGAGAGGAATAACCTAATATCAAGACACTCCGTTGTCAACTTTCCACCCTAAATCGAGACATTGCATGCTGAGTGGCGCCGCCCAACTCTGCGCTTTGTCATCGGTACCAGAATGAAGAAATGAAAATTTAAATTTTATCAATCCCCTGAGTGGGAATCGATTTATTATTATGTTTATGACAAATTATGACAATTAAATGAAGTGTCGTCTATACATTTTTTAAAAATATTTTTGTAAAAATAACAATACATTTTTATAACATAATTTTTTTATATTAACAGTATTTACATACAATAAAGTTTTATTTAATTTTAAAAATTATAATTATATTACATTCTACCTATGTAGGTATGTTATGTTTATATAAGTATACAATTGGAATAAATCCAATGCAGTTTTACCTAGTTGCTATCGGCATGTCACGTTTTATGTTTCTATCACCCTGACACTTGTAGACGAGAAACCGTACAATTGCTTTTATACATAAATCAATACCAATACTGAATCATTTATTCAAGACTTTAAAATAAAAAAAGAGTACTCAATATTTAAAAAGATTTACAATTTAGTTTGCACATATGCAATTCCTTAGCGTGTAACATCAAACATTTCACTAAAACATTTATTTGTTTTTACCGTTTTCTTTACTTATATAGCAGTATAGTCAGAGAGACCCCGTCAAGATTCTTTTTTTTTCACTTGCCTCCCGAATTAAAGACATAGCATATTGAGTGGCAAAGTCCAACAGAGCGAAGAATGAAAATAATTAAATTATGTCCTTTAATCATCAAACGGAAATTGAACCTAAAACCAATAGCGGTTACAGTCAGACGAAATCTTATTGCACTGCGAAGGTCTATGCGAATGTAAAACATTTGATTAACATAGCAAAACACTCCATGTAGCTATTATTTAAATAAATAAATTAAATAAACATAAATAAAAGTTGCATCTTTGCATGTACTTTATAACGTTACTAGCGGCCCGCTCGCGGCTTCGCCACGTGTACTCCCTAATTGTTTCGCTATGTTGCAACGCTCGGGGGTGGATTTTTAAAAAATAAAGTAGCCTATGTTTGACCTTCGACTATCAACTATATGTATTCCAAAATTCATTACAATAGGTCAAGCGGTTTAGATTTTTCATATAAACTTTCTTCCCCTATTTCAACCCTTTAGCGGTTAATTTTTGAAAAAATAAGTAGCCTATGTTAAACCCATGGTTATTTACTATTTTCATTCTAAATTTCATCCATATCGGACAGGTAGATCAGCCGTGAAAGCGTGACAGACAAACACACAGACTTTCGCATTTATAATATAAATATGGATTTAATTTTGTGCATTTTATTAAGATTAATAGAAAAAAGGCTATTAGAGATATCTTGGCATGTATGTATAATAATAAGGTTTTTATGATAATAGGTTATTTCTTACTATAGCAATATTTTTCTACAAGACGACCTTTCTCAAGAATAGATTATAAAACATTGTGGGCGCAAACGTTAAAACCTAAAGGTCGCAGGTAAGTAATTATGTCATATGTATAATGTAATATAATAAATAATATTATATTTACAGTCGTCTGTTACTACATTTCTTTTTAGATCAATGTAAAAAAAAATACTGTACAAATTTTTTTTTTTTACTTCTTGCTGGCTTTTCTTAATACATTCGGTGCAGTTATCCTCTATCAGCACTCATCAAGAACGTATCTAAATTTAATTAACTTGTAACCTCTCTTTTACAAATACGTTTTAATTAAGCTTTTTTGATAAAAATTACATCGTTATATTCTAACTTTATATGCCGAAAATATATATATTTTATTCAGAATAAAAATATTTAAAAATATTTGGTAAACAAAGTTATAGAATAGACTGTTTGTAACTCGAAATAACTTTAGTTAGTTAGTTTCTAGTGAAGAGTGGAGTGTCATATTTGATTTGACTCTAAATTTGTACTCTCTACTAAGTAAAAATGTGGCAGATATCTACATATAGGACAAGTTTTATACGTAAACCTACCTATAAAAATGTTGTTTACATTGCAGCAACTTGTAGAAATATTTTTTATCGTTTTTCGAAGCCGTCATTAGTAGTATATTATCAAATTTGGTTATGTAGAGAGAGGAGCTCGGACAGTGGAGGCGTGCGTTAATGGACATTATAAACGGGCCCCTTAAAACCCATATTTGGGCTGCAATTCCCAAACTGCCCCCAGTATCTCTCTCTTTAAAGCGGTGAGAGTTGCCTATCACAATACAGAGAGGAACAAGGGTGGTGCGAGCGTGGTATATCCATGGAATACTAAGAATACACTTTTCTTTCATCGCTATATAAGCAGGATCAAATGCTTATTTTTTTTAAGTCGAATACAAATTTAAATACACATAATATATTGTTAAATACGTTGTTCAAATTTGTTTTTTTGTTAGTCGCCTTGTACTTTAAATGACCTTTTGCTTAAAATTTTTGTCATTATGAATAAATTAAAATTCTTTTTGGATATATTTTGGAAGTTGCTAGAATATCACAACTTGTTTATATATAGAAAAAATATAGAATACAATAGTTTTTTTCGACATATATTTTATTTACTTCACATAGTTTTCCATGTACCTACGTTAATTATATTAATGATCGTAAATATTTTTTGTTAAGCTATAATTATAAGACTATTTTCGTTTGTTTACCTTATAATAACATAGGATTAATTTAGCTTTACGAGTTATCCGTACATTGCGATAGGTTATGGGTTCAATTCCCATTTGGGGGAATGATATTTATATAATTTTTATTACACCATTCTGACACCTAAGACAAAGTGCGGCGTTGAATTTCGTCACCTAACTTTCTAATTCGCAACTCGCAATGTTTTGGGTAAAGCGGAGTGTCTTGACTAAATCTGATTACCCTGCTATATGGGAAAAAACGAGAACCGGACGAACCTTTATTCCTAGTCAGAGATTGAAATAGAGGATGAAAGTTTGTATGAAAAATCTACACCGCTTGACCGATTGTAATGAATTTTGGCATAGATGTAGTTGATAATCCTAGGTCAAACATAGGCTACTTTATTTTTCAAAACCCACGGGAAGGGAAGCCGCGGGCGGGCCGCTGGTATTAATTAAATGATTAAAATTAAATGATTAAAATTAAATATTATTCCTTTTATAAAAATATATTTGAACTTACTGCCCCAAGTATGTAGGAGTGGGTACGCGCAAGTGACGGCGCGAGCGCTCGGCGTCGCTGCCGTCACTCGCCTCCTCGAGCGCGGCCGCGCTGCTAGAGCCGCCCGCCGACCTGCCCAGTACAATAATTTAGTGAAAACCATTTAAAAATAATCACATTCTACTTAAATATATAGAAAATCAAAGCGCCATACAAATAGTTGCCATTTCAAATAATGCTTTACGGTATATAGTCTTTTTCCTCCTCTCAAGGAGATTTGGAACCATACTTGGACTAAAGTTCGATATAAAAACTCTTTTTCAAAGTAAACTTGTTTTATTATATTAATTTAGAATTTAAGTCAATAGCGCTAAAATACACTCAATATCGTACAAACTGTACAGAAGATATCCAAAATATATGTACATAATTCGTCGTTTTGACATTGAAAACAGTCGAGATTAACTTGACAGGTGAGTCAAGACATACTCAAGTTTGGTCAAACTGACTGATGTATTAGTACCATCAATATGATTCTTACTAGGTACTTAGGAATTAAATAGAGTTTAAAGTAATTTTGTTACTTATTTTCTTCATCAGTTATTATCTCAACTTAACAAATGACAACATATAGTAATTATATTTTTTATTTAGTCATTCCATTTTTTAATACTTATTATGTAAGATAAATTCTTCAATATCAAAATGATAAATTATGTACTAGTCACAGGCGTGTTCTTAAAAAAAGTTCTTATAAAAGCATGTTTAATTCTTGATTTTCTGTTTTAGATTAGGCAAAATATTGTTTAAGTTTCACTTAGCTTCATTAATATTATTGTATTAAGATTTTGATTATTTAAATTATGATTATGATTTATGGATATTTAAAACATCTACCAAATTTAATTGCCCTTAAATGGTCAATTAAATTTGGTAGATGTTTGACCTATTCTTATGGTTTAAAAAGTTGCATAAAAGCCGTAGAAACGTGTATATTAAGAGATTGTAATGTACATAACATACGATTTATGTGGTAATATATTTAGAATATTTTTTTAACTAAAAAGGTTTAACAAAAAAATATCACAAAAAGTAGCGAAACACTTTTAATTTTGCATTGTAAGCTTTAAACAGTTATGCATACAGAAATATAATAATACTCGAAAATATTTTAACTATGAATCTCTTTAATAAAAATAAAATATAGAACAAAAAAATAATAATATGTTTAAAAAAAAACAAATCCACTTACTAAGATATCTTATCTTTACACTTTCTCCCGCATAGCAGGGTTGTCAGAGAGAAGACTCTTCTCTCTCTAAGAAGAGTCGATACTTTTTTCCGGAAATCACATCACAGTTCGAGACATTTTGTGTTGAGTACCAGCAGAAGTAAAAGTACAAAATGTCGCGCCCTATCTTACCAGAGCGAAGAAATTAAAAATAATGGAAATATAATTCCTCGGTGTGGGAATCGAACCCACAGCCAATCACGTTTACAGTTAGTTTAAAGCAATAGTAGACTACACAAGTAAAGCTCAAATAAAAGCTTTCAGTCTGGAAGAACGTAATTATTATCAATACAGGAATGCTATAAGATATCTTTAAATTGCTGAGCAAATTCAAGTATCGACTGTCAACAATAACACTCGATACCATACGCTTGAGAAGACAACGAATCAGGGCAATGATCACTTAAGTGAACAATAAACACTTTAAATTATCAACTGAGTTGTATGAACCAGAAAGATCCTTAAAATATTTTTTCTTAAGCATTAATTGTAGTTTTGTTTTATTTATATTGAAAAAAAAGTAAAGATTACCTCTATTTTCCTTTTCATTGTAATACACGAGATAGTGTCATTAATCAGAATGGAAACTGATTTTAAACTTAACATGAATCATGTAGTTTTTTTTTATATTTATTTCGATATATCAATATCATATTATTAAGATCTGACTTAGCTCAGAAGTTGCAAGCGAAAAAATAAAGTAATTTAGCTAGTTACGTCAAAGTATCTGAAAATTAAAATGTATTACAAATTCTTTGAAAATCTATTACTATAATTCTAGAAGAATATTTACAATATTTATAAAAATAGGTAAACTAAAAAAGAACACAATTTAGAACGCTTTTCATCATTTTTTTCATAATTTCTACCAAAACAAAGCAAACACACCTTATAAATATGTTAATTTAATGAATACCGTGCACATGCATTATACCTTGGCATTATAAGCTTTCAAAAAGCTGCAAGCAGGAACTAATTGTTGGGACCTAGGTGAGCTAACTCGACACACGCCATGCCGATCACCTAGAAAAGGCACAAAGCTGGTCTGAAAGCCTTTTTTATGTTATTTACTAAATAATGAAGGATATTTTTCAATTTAAAATAATATAAAACTAGGTATAGTAGGTAAATATGTATATATTTAATAATCTCTATATAAATATCTTCTAATTGTCTATATAATGTATTTTTAAGTATGTAATCTAAATGATGTATTGCTATTGTTATATTTTTGATGATATATAAATTTAAATTACAGTTGAAAAAAATATTTTAAAATTATTAATTAACGTTTAAGGAGACTCACCGGAAAATTCTCTTCAAGCGACTAATGACTTGATATTTTATATACACTTTTGTCACAATTTTTTTATATCCTAGTACTACTTTAGTTCATCGCAATAATTCAACACTACATGAATCCGTCACCATAGCACTAAATAAAATGAAGCACCAATAATTATGTTGAAATATAAATATTTTATTATTAAACTTAAACAAAAGTAAAATAATAAATGATATTATAGTCTGAGGTAGTCCGTTTCACGGCAAGTAGTAAAATGTATGACACAAATGCAGTCTGGGGACAGGGGAGAGAATACTTAGTATTACGATATTAGGATGACTTACAAGTTCATTGGATTATGGGAAGATAGCTCCTGTTTTAATCTTATCACTGCACCTAAAGATACAGTGCTTGTAACACTATTTGCGTTAACATTGATCTATTTTTCTATCGAACGGTTAAAAAGCCTGTTAGGTATTTTAAGTTTAAATAATTATATGATATTTTAAACAGCGACAGAGTTGTTAAGAGAAAATGAGAATTATATATAATAAATAAGTGTTTAGTTTGTAACTGTGTTAATTTGGCTTTGTATTTATATCATTAACACGTCAAGACTATTAAGTTTTCGCAATTACTTTGTCGTTACGGATAAAATATAAACTACGAGCAATTACTTTTATCTAAAATTGAAAGGAAAAAAGAAAATTATTACATTTAAGAAAATGGTTAATAAGTTATAACATTACATAATAAACATTATATTATGAAGAATTTGTAGCTAGTTTTATGATCATTACTTTTAAAACAGCTAAAGGTCACTTTAATTTATTATTATTTATGATATTTAACTTTAATATCTATTTATTATAATGATAATATGTCATTTTTTCATCTAAAGTATATCGTGACCGTCGGTCATTTGTACCAGTATTTACTGGATGTATTGCTACAGAATCGCTGTTGTTCTTGGACACAAGCTATATCTATTAATTGCAAATATACAATATCTAACATTTAAATAGTGTAACAACTAACAAGAGGCCAACAAGTGATTATGAGTGACAGTGAAAAATTAACAAAGCGCGTTTGCGAAACCGTTTATACACAATATAATATCACGATTAAATACAAAAATAATATACATATATTATAAAAAAACTATATATACAACCAAAAATATTAAATAAACATAAAAAAGAAACGAAAAAAATAATCACTTTTTAGAGAAATGAGGTAGCACTTGTCTGATCACAACGATGTAAGTAATTTGTATTAACATTGTCACACACTGAGCTTATAGCGCTAATACGACGTAAAATAATAAGTTTTTGAGCAATTTGTGTTAAAATATATGATATTTTCTTTTTATTTCTCGTTCGCCGTATGTATCACATCCATACTGTACCGATCCCTAACAAACGGTGGAGCTGTCATCTGGGATAACCAGTGAAATTGTACTACAACGATCTCTACATTTCAGGAATAGAGTCCAAAGTGGTTCAGAATGTGCGCTCTTGTAGAAACATGCGCAGTGGTGCATTGCGCATACTATTGATTGCAATCATATGTACGACGGGAGAAGTGGCGGCAATTTCGTTTTAACATTAAATATGGCTAATTTTTATATATTCGTATATCTTGGAGTAAATGTTAATTGATTGGGCAACTATATCTGTATAAAGTGCCATAAAATTTATTGTTCATGTTGTTGTCATAGACATACGTAGGTATATTTTAGTTTATGTATTGTAATCTTTTACTTACTTATTTAATTCTCAACTCAACCATGAATAAGAATATATTTTAAATAAGTTAAGGAACCATGTTAATATGTACATATGTATCTGTTAATATAATAAATCTCTTTCAATATATTAAAGCTATACAAACAAAAAAACATATGTGTATAAACTTAGAAAGTCAAGATTCAAGAATCCTTCCTTGTTGTTTACAGAATCTTGATCCCACTGTACGTGTTTACTCATTACTTTTATTAAAAATATTATCATAATATTGGCATGTATATTCCTCCGATGTTTACTATGGCTCCGTATTAGTCTTTTACGATATGAAATTTAAAGGATAGTATAATTCAAACGTTCAAACATTATAAGATGCCATCGTGGCAGAATGGAGCCGGGTTCGGTTCCCACCTGGTGGAATAATTTTATTTAAATTATTTTCAGTCAGTAAGCTTATATAGTAAGTTATTAGGTGTAGTCTAAGTATAGTCTTAGAGAAAGCGCGGCGTTGAATTTTGAGGAGCAGCATTGAAAAAATTGAGTACACGTAGCGGCTCGAATTCGCGTGGAGAGTGGGGAGCAGAGTGCCTAGACACTAAGTTCTTTCTGACGATCCAACTATGCGAAAAGCTAAAAGCTAAAATAATAAGTTCAATAAGTTACATAATTCAAATAAGTTAAAGTAATAAAGTTGCTACATTACAGGTAAAAAATCGTAACATTTAATTAATTCTCAAACAGTTTAAGTGACCTTTACGCCAATTAAGTTTTGGCCAAAAAACAGGTCAAAGTATAGTTAACCTACTTTCCGTATGAAAGTCGGACAGTTAACGTTAATCTCTAGCTAATGCGTAGTTTGGAGCACGTGCGGTATCGTTACGGCTTCTATGATAATGTAATCAAAACAATTATCTAATAACATCGTATACGTACGGGTAATGTAAAAAGGACTGCTAGATTTTCCACTGAAAAGGATTAAATAACTATATTAGATAGATTTAATAAGATTCGCAGTTTTCTGCGTTCTATAGTGTTCGTGTGTTTACACATTTTAAATGCAAGTACTTTCAATTGGAGTCTCTTTACTCTCTGTCTCTTGACTTTCTCCATACTTCAATTAAAAATAATTGCATCCAAAAAAAAAAAATTTTGTATTCGAAAATAAATTTTAGCAATCCTAAGTTGCAAACACTTTACAGTATTTCGTGGAATTTCGTCAGGTATCGTCAGGTTAGATTACCTAGAATACACATACCATCTAGAATAGATTTGTATATTACACATTCAGGAGCGTAGCGTCAGAGGTCAATATTGCATATTATTTTATCTTTCAGTAAAAAAACTCACCGTTTATATAATTTTTTTACATGGATTCAAATAGCAAGAATATTTAACAGTAGGTACTAGAAATCCCGTTGACACCTAAAATAAGTCTTTTGACACCAAAATATATGTCAAGTATATGGTAGTGTGTGTTAATGTGTTAATTTATTAAATCCGGATTCAATTCATCCTATATGCTGAAGATATATGCCGAAGATATAGCACACACTAGACAGCTCTTCTAACAAGAACATGAACGTACAATTTTACGTTTCATTTATAAAGATTTTTAAAGTAAACCTCAATCATCGATAAATATTACATTTATATGCGGTTATATAACACGTAATTCATAGACATTGCTTATCTCCTACGCAAGCATTTATGTAAAACACCTACATTGTGAGTCACACGTTATATTAAATTACAGCATATAACTCATCTAAGCTGTTATGTTATAATGACAGTCAGCCTAGGTTATGATAAAACAGATTTCTTAAGTAAACTCGTGCATTGATATTATTATCACTATATGCGATGATTATTATAGTTCTCATACCTATAATAATCGTCGCATACTGTATACATACAAATATCGTTATTTTTGGTTTAACTAAGACAAAGAAAGTATTTTATTAAACAAACAGTTTGTGGTTTTGTCTTCTTAGCATTGTAGACAGAGAAAACTTAGTTTCAAGGTACTTCGTTCTACAGTTTCTGCCCGAAATTGCGTGTATTGCATTACTTTAAATGTATTGGTATTCTTATTTAATACATAATACTGTACATCAGAATTATAGAGTACCAAAAAGAAGCTAAAAGGAAAAAAAGCTAAGCCATTTCATATGTTATATAGTTGTCACCCTGGTAGGAAAATCCAATATTTTTTTTAATTTTTTAGGCTTTTTTTCGCATGCCACTGTAGTAAAAGGTAGTCATAGAGAATCTAGTGACACTCTGTTCTCCGATTCCAGCGTGAATTTGACCAATTGCGTGTTGAGAGGCGGAACTTTGCGCCTTATCTTAGCAGAGCGAAGCGAAGAAATAAAAATAATTTAAATACTTTCGTCAGAGTGACTATCGAATCCACAACTAATTTCGCTTAAAATGTATAGTCTGATAAAAATAAAGATAAGAGGTTTATTCTGCTTCTGGTTGAGCGAGAGTGCACTGAAGTTTTTCCTGGTCAATTCAATCAAACTTCAAAAGGTGTTTCTATTAAAACTACGGACATAAAATTTATAGAGATTGGTCTTGATTCAATGATCTCTAAGTAAAAGTATTGTAACTGTATTCTACCAAAGTTATAAGTAACTCCTACAAAAACATTTTAATGCATTTTAAAATTAGATAATTGCTTAAAAAGAAAGACAACACAGACAATTACGAATGCGCTAAATGTTATAGGTCTGTATCTCTACAACTAATCATTACATACAAATCTTTTTGCTATACTTCACTTAGGGGTCATCGTATTGTGACTAGTTACGTCAGGCCACAAAAATAGGAATCTTATCCGTGTGTCAATAAAATAATTTGCATAGACCTAAAAAATGTTACTAATGTGTCAAACATTGCATTATAAAAGAAATATGAGAAGTCGTCGATCGGAAAAATACTCAGGTTAAGGTATGCAACTATGGTTTTCTTATGATTTCTAATCTAACATTTCATCCAATTTTATTCAACTATGAAATAGTATTGATAGCTTCAAGCTTTTTCCTGCATAGCATAGTAATTAGAGACAAACTAGTATCAACATACACCATTCAGGGGCGGATCCGGCCCTCAAAAAAGGTACAACCACATAAAAATCGGCCAAGTGTGAGTAGGAAAGGCGGCCAAGTGGAGTACGAACTCGAAGATAATTAAAATTGAGAAACTGGCACAATTACATTTTATTGAGGTGATAAACATGACGTTACAATCAATTTAGGTTGTGGGCATGCTCATAGCGCTCACAACAGCGTATCCGCACTTGAGTCCATTACGATCGCTCGATCGATTGATCCATACTTTCCGCCTCAATCAGAGACATTTCGTGCTGAGTTGTGGAGCTCAACACCACGTTTTGTTTTGTCACCAGAAGCTAGACAAGTGCCATGCATTATATTAGTTACTAGAGGCGAGAAATGAAAAAAATATATAATCATTCCTCTGAGTTGGAACTACCAACCATCGCGTTTACATTTAGACGCTGCTTAACTCAAAGTCAAAGTCAAATAATTTTATTCAAAATAAGAAGTTACAAGCTTCATTTGAACGTCAAATAGTTTACCACCGGTTCACTAAATTTAATGCCTCAGACCTGAGAAGAACCGGCGCAAGAAACTCAGCGGGACTTCTTTGCGGAACTGCACGACAGCGGCCTCAAAAAATATGAAAAATTGTTTTAAAAAATTGTAATTACCTTAATTTTTTTTAAACTTTTTTTATAAAGTACCTACTGCTAATGGACAAATATTTTTTTTAACTATTGTTATATGTTTTTTTAATACAAAAAACTCTACCTGTGGATTACATAATAAAAAAAAGAATCCGGAATGTGTAAACTTTGACTTTTAATAATTTTTTTTTCAAATAAAATCTTTTTGTATTTAATTTACAATAATATACCACATATACTATACTACTAATTTATGCAAAGTATACTGAATTTGCATAAAGCTTTTACTTTACGTTTGTTTTGACCTATGATTTTTTTTATAAAAAAATGAAGTTTGTGGTTTCTTGCGTTATTTTGTGCACAAATGTATGGACTGCTAATTGCAACTTAATATTTCAGTAAATGGAGATATTGTAGAGGAAATCATCAAAGAGCGTGTCAGTGATTACTGTCTGTCTATATTTATAAATAGGTGGCCAGTTGTGGCCCAGTGGCACAAGCGTGTGACTGTAAACGACTGGTTTTGGGTTCGATTCCCACTCGAAGAGTGGAAATTATATTTTTATTTTCTTCGCTCTGGTGTCGAGGTAAAAGCGCGGCGTTAAGTTCCGCCACTCAACACGCAAGCCTCCGAATTCGGCGGAAAGTGGGGAACGGAGCGTCTTAACACTAGGTTCCCTCTGCCTACCCTGCTGTGTGTGGGATACAGCGTGAAGCTAAAAAAAAAATTTAAATAGATTTGACATTCGTCAAATAATCATCACTCATCCAACCATCAAAGATAGTTTTTCAGAATCGAGTCAATTAATGCTGACATCAACAACTTGATGATCTCGGAATTGAAATTAATCTTGGTTTGAAAGAGTAGGTAAAGTAGCAAGAGTAGGACTTTTGGACCTTTGACAGTCTCTTAGACTCTGCCTACTGTTAAAAGCATAAACGACTCGTTAGTTGTACAAAACTCTTATGTAACTTTAACCCATCTTCAGTAATTCTTAATTTTCATTTGTTCATTCCCTTGGGTAGGATTTGTTTTACTACAACCGGATAATTGAACATTCACGCTTGAATATGAGCGTATATATTATTGTATATTTAAGATATAGCTCTAAATTTATATTAGTTGTATGTACGTATAAGCATATCTTAAATTATAAAAAAAACGAAAACAAATAACTTTAAGCTTCTTCTCGCATAGCAGTCGTCAGATAATGCCTGTCTGTCTGTGTCTCCATTCTCCACGAGACGTTGCGTGTCGTGTGGCGCAATTTAACACCGCGCCTATCTTAAGTACTAGAGCGGAGATATATAAACAATTTAAATATATTAGTTCTCTCTGAATGCAAATCGAACCCACAACCAATTATATTTACAGGAAAATGTTTCTTTGAGCTACGATGGCCTACTAAATTCTATATAGGTACTATAAATACCGCGAAAGCTATACTAACTAATACCTAACATTTGTTACTTCTTAGACTGATGTATACGGAATCCAGGCGCTTAAACTAACATTGTTTAAACATATCCTATATAGATCTTCCTAAATCTTGATAAACTAATAAATTGTGTACCTGTGGAATTTAACATTTTTCTAGTAAGATAGCAATAAGTACAGCGTATCTCAGAAGATGTACGAGTATTATGACAGGAGGCTAATTTCCAATTCCTTATTGGACATAGCTACGTTGATGTCATGATGTAATTGCATTTTTCATATTCGAATACCACAGCCACAATCGCGTGGCTTTAAATACATTTGGGAAAAATATTTTATACATATAGGTAGGTTTTCTTGAAAATTATTAAATGATAATTTTCAACAAGTTTGTTTTTTTTTATTTGTGTTACAACTAGTTCTAGGAATGAATATATTTGTAACCGGATTAATCGCGTATATTTTTGGTATTCGAAAATACATTTTTAGAAAACCCGACTTTCGTCTGTGAGTTGATACATTATTATGTCAACTGACAGACGAAGTCTCACGGACTACTGTAAAGTGTTCGAAACGCCGGGATTTCTAAAAATGTATTTTTGAATATCAAAAATATACGCGATTAGTCCGGTTAAAAATTGTTTCATTTCAAAATGTGTAATAGTCACGACAATTAAAGATCTATTATTTCTAGGAAGTTTGTTTTTGCTTTTTTCGAATATATTTGTATAATTTCTTAAAGAGCAGTTCAATACCTTGTACCTATTATTTATATTGTTATACAGATTAAACTAAGCTCTTTTTAGATTTATTTTGAGTAACTTCTTAACTAGTCACATAAAAAAATCGAAATGTTACTTCTGTAAGATTACAATAATTTATTTACAACTAAAAATTGGCACTTACGTTCGGAGTACCCTCATAAATGAATTATAAAATGTCTGCAACGTTGGTACATCGACAAAAAAATGTTTAAGGTGGAATATCGCACGCAGACAATTTTTTTTTTGCATTTTTATTTCAAATGTAAGTTATATAATAGTCCAGAGATTGTAGAGTTGACTAGTATATGTACACATATTTTTATCAGTTCGGAATAAAAGAATAATAAGAAGACGGAAATGTAATTAGATGATTAGAAATAAGAAAACTGCTATACTATTTCTAATATTGATTCTTAAATAATTTTCTAATATGTAGATTCAATAAAATCACCACATGAGAGTCATTTCTGTATAAAAATAAACATAAAAATATTTTATTTAGCTTCAAGCTATATCCCACACACAGCAGGGTAGGCAGAGGGAACCTATTGTCAAGACAGTCCGTTCCCATTTCCCCTTCTGGAGGCATTGCGTGTTAATTGGCGGAACTTAACGCCGTGCTTTTTCTTAACACCAGAGCGAAGAAAATGAAAATTACAAACATTTCCACTCCTCGAGTGGGAATCGAACACATAACCAGTCGCGTTACAGTCACATTTTGTGCCCCTGCACCGCGACTAGACTGGCCTCATTCATTTATATTAAAAATAGAATTTAAGTATAAGCAAACAGATGTACAAAGTACGTATCAGGTATTTATAATTCCTGATACATACTTTGGACATTTAGCTTTCTTGTTGAAAAATAATACAGGAACTTGTTGATGAAAACCAAAATCGCAGATTATATTATAGCTTTGGATTTAAGTATAGAGTTATGAGAAGAAAGAGAGACAGATCAGCTAAGAGCGCTTGTACAGTAGTAAACCAAGTTGAAATGTTGATACTTTTTAATTTTCACACCTAAATTAAATTCGGAAAAATCATTTTCTAATTTTTGCTGACTCCGCCTAAAACTACAGCGAAGAGCTAGTATATAATATGCATATATTGATTAAAAACCCATTATACGCTACGAACATCAAAATACAATATAATGTAGGTAATTCAAATGTTTATAGCTATCATAAAACTTTATATTTAATACTTTGCCATTTGCTATCTCAAGTTTAAGGTCGAAGATACAATCTTTTGATTACGAAGAGCGAAGATGCAGTCGATCCTTTCTCAACCTTGACCGTACCCTTGTTAAATCATCCTTGCCAATACTTTTCTTTAATGTCTTTTTAAAAAAGGAAAAAATAATCGTTGTAATATATAAAAAAGTTTAAATTTTGAATTTAAATGTACAATAATGTAAATGAAATAGTTACTAAAGGTGAAAAAATCACATGCTTATATAGGTGTAAATGCTAATCCAATTGCATTTCACATTAATAAAGAAAACTTAGTGTCAAAATACTTTCTCTACTGTTCGCTCGATATTAAGACTAGGTGTTGAGTGTCACACGATAACCGAAAATAATAAAAATATAATATATCACATATCTACAGTTAAACCATACACCATTGCGCCATGATAGCCCCAAAATAAAATCATACTTGTAAAAAATAAATACTCACGTAATAGAAAGAGCAGGTACAGTAATGTTAGCTGTGTCAATAACTTGCAACGATCGACGCGCCGACGCCACCGGGATGTCCAGATATCCCAGATCTGAATAAATTAAAACAATAGTAAATACCTGTATTAAAATCACTGAAAATAAAATAAACATAAACATTCGCTAAGTTTCTATTTGGAAAACCAGAAATTAAAATAATTCTTACTTTACGTATAATTAAGTTGAGTGTTAAACGCGCTATGTCAATTTCAGGTGGTAAGTGGAGAAGGGAGTGACATTAGATTCTCTCTGACTACCCTCTTATGTGGGAGAAAGCGGGCGAAGCGGCATTTACTTCAGGTGTACGTGGGTTATATGGCGAGGTGCGTTACAAATGACTTTAAAGCAATATCTACATATTTCCGTCTACTGAAATATAAAACTTAGCTACTTTTAGCTAGTATTGTTTGCTAACCTTAACATTGCCAATACGCTAGTGAAATACAATACAGGCGTTTGTCGTTACACTTGTTATAACAATAGACACGTGACAATGATTAAAGCTTTTAGACAACAATAACAATTGATTATTGTTACCAAGCAGTTAAATTTCATAAGTTAACATCAGGCTTGATGTGGTCAATAAAAATCTATCATCAATAAAAAAAAAAGTTAGTGTCAATATAATAAATGAAACTAGCTCCATAATGTGTTTATGATGACATACAAAACATTTTTCCCTTTCTTCATTTAGTCAGTTCAGTATAAGCAAAGAGTAGCTTTTGAAAAATCGCTACGTTCTGATATATCAGTCCAAATAGAGAGTAATTGACTCTAATCTACTCGTATATTCATATTTATTTGTAAAGAAAATTTTTGATTGATAGAGTGGTGAAACACAACGCCACACTTCGTCCAGACAGATCATCAGATTAAACTGACCTAAATATGTTATGACAGTGTCTATTTTCTAACAATTTTATCTTTTTCGTACCATGATCAACAATAGAGCAAAGGCCTGCATCCGACACCGATCTGCCTCTGCTCCGCAAGCTTGGCTGATCACGTCTGAAGAAAGCCCATCGTCTTGCCACTGACGAACGGAGAAGTCGGTTAAATCTACAATTTATATTATATTATTAGTTATTATATACTTACTTTATGTAATATACACAGTTATTACGAAATAAATACAACGTTTTTACAGAGGCCTCAAAACATGCAATGTAAAAATTACTCGTACAGAAATACTATTATAACAATTTATTATTTTTTATAACAATTCATTTGACTTTAGTGTAAATAAGCACTTTAGAAATTAAAAGAAATATATTTATATTTACACAATTAAATAGATATTGAATAAATATCGCCTTAAAACCTAAGAGATGCTTTAAACACATAACTTGTTTATATCTATAGGTACATATTACGTAGCGCATATGTTTAACATAACTTACCTCTTAAGTGGCGGGTCAGAATTATCTGAAGTACTTGAAGAAGAACTGTCGCTACTACTAGAGTTCACATGACGATACACTTGAAAGCTCGTGCTTGCACTTTTACGAATATTACTCTTAGACATAATTACACAAACCAACAAATAAATTAAAAATTTAAATATATTAAATCACTCCACAGAATGTTTTTATTCATGAAATACAATGTTATACTACGAATACTAGTTGGAAATATATTGTCACTGGTTTCTAAATTTAGTTTGAACGTAGCGAGAGCGCGGCCACGTTTGGTTTGACTCATCAACAATTAGATCAGATTGAAAAATTATCGCCTTGCCTTGCTCTTCTTCTACGAATTTGCATGTTGTTTATTTAATGCATTCCCGGCATTCTTATTTAAATTAACCTACTTCATTTTTTGTTTGATTAATTGGTGAAATAAAATTAATATTTTATTTTTAATTTTAATAATATAATTTAGACAAAATAATGAAATATTTTATTATATTTTTTGTTTAAATTAACTATAAATTTATCAATAAGTAGTATAAGTAGCTACTTTAGATATAGATATATCTTACTTGCTTACGATTACGATACTTGTTTACGATTATAAATAAAATATTAAATAATTATAAAACTAACAATAAGGGTAAAATAAAACAAAATTTGCATATAAATTTTTATTTTATTGAAAAATAACAAGATAATGTACTTGCTAGAAAAACTTACGCTACAATACAAAAGGGAAGTAACAATAGAAGACATAATATCTACCCCGTGGATTTAGTGCTTACAATATTTTACGAATAATGTAAAAAAAGTGAATTTTTAGAAGTACTAACTATAATTACAGCACAGGCTAACCTTTTATAAAGCTATATAGCTAGTAGCTAACAGAATCAAATAAAAAATACTATCAGTAACTAATTCTATATAAAGTAATTAATATTTCAATATAGTTTAAAAGTTCTCATATCTTTAAACCATTATTAACTAAATAATAACTATTTTCCCTCCTTATTTTGACATTGACATTTGTAATAAACCTCATTTTATTAAGAAAACTTAAAAAGTTCTACTAAAAAATGCTTATTCTATTTATCAGTTACAAATAAACATTTTACCTTGTACATAGTTACAGTGAAATTTGACACAAATCTTATGAGGAACATTTGTCCCTTTCATGCAATACTAAATTGAAAGGGACAGATGCTGCCTAGTAAGCAAGTACTAGCTCATTATAAAAATGTTATACTTTTATTATTTAGACATTTATATATTCTATAGAAAATACGCTTAATTATTGGATGGATATAAAAATTCGCCACCAATTGTCATGTTGTTTTACTGTAGAAATCTATTTCAAAGTAAACTACTAAGATTACTATGTATGTACGTCTAAATACGTAATATAATATAATATTGTACTTTAAAAGTTAATTATATGAATAATGAATATAGTAAAAATAATGAAAATGTCTTTTTTAAGTAATTTAGTATATCTTGTTAAAATATTATAGCAACTAATTTAAAGTTTCCCAAAACAATACTCCACAGCTTTCTTATCTATAGATATAAAACAATTGCACTCAATTAAACAATTGTTTTGATTGCTAAAGAAATATATGTATAACGACATTAGTTAATTTTTCTTTTAAAATGTACATTATAGATAGGTATATGAAAATGTATAGGTGCTAATGAAATAATGTGAAACATTTTAACTTTATTATGTAATAAAATATATAATCATCTGACTACGTCATACTTTATATTACAAATTAGGTGTTAAAACTACACATATCATTTAATACTTATCAATTTAAGAATATAGCCATAATTTTTGTTATATATAAACAGTTTTTTTGTGCTAACAATATATGATGCATATTATGTGTTAAATTTAATAATAGTTAAAAGGAAACTTTTAGTTAGATTTTATTATGAATATGTGCATGTATAAAGGTGAGTCAAAATCCAAATTTAAGAAAATTGACGCCAATATTTCAAAAAGGAGATTAAATGACTAAATGTTTACTACATGTTTAAATTATTATAATCTATACATTATAATATAATAACATTTTACATACGAAAGAAAAACTTTTTTAACTGCATTACTTTATTAATTGCGTCGAAAAAAAATCAAAGCAATAATCATTTTTATTTATGGCCAATTTCAATACGAAGAGTTTCGTAACAAAAACGCCAAATACTGTAGAATATAAAGTTGGCAAGTAAAACATTTAATATAATATATACTCAAAATGTAGCATTATACATAACTAAGCAAATATCCGAAAATGTAATATTTCCTTTTTTCATGCATGTCAAAAAATATACTAGAGCAAAAAAAAAATATTAATGTATATAAAAAAATCTTATAAGAACTCGACGTTCTTTAAGACAAAAATATTTTTTTAATTTTTAAGTTCTATTTAAATCTTTGTTTTGAATTAAGAAAGTTTAAATAAAATCTTCATATTAATGGGGTGTCAAAAAAACGAACTTCATATATTCAAGTAAATGTACTTTTAACACATACACATGTCTATAAGAAGATACGCATGTTGCATAGCAAAATATTGTTATAAATATTAGTCGATAAATTTCTTTGCAACATAACATAATACATTATGAGTTTGGTATTTTAATAAAATAATGTTTCATGTAGTATTCATATTGTGTCTTTTAATATTTTCCATGACAGATGTCTTTATTTATGACTAATAACACCAATAGTTCAATGTTAAGAATATATTTTTAAGGAAGATTGAAATTAATACATTATATTATTTTTTCAAGACAAAAAAAGAAAGTTTCACATAATTTTTTAACTTATACTATATTTTTATAAACCTTCGAAGGAGCAAACAAACACATACATGTATTCACTTTTGTTTATAATTTGAAAATCTTCTCCACACTTTTCTATAAACATAATAATGTGGCTGAAAAATGTTCACTCGTAACTTCATCCATACATAAAGCATTTATGACGCTCTCCTTAATAATATGGCCGGCGTGGATTATTCTGAAAACAGAAAAGTTATTATTTAATTTACATTTTTAATAAATATATATTTTAAGAAATATATGAAAGTAAATAAGTTAAGATATAATTTTTTTTCTAATTATAGGCGTATACTATTTAGCGTATATATTTTAGCGGCCGCTCGCGGCTTCACCGCGCGAACTACATAGCTATTTCGTTATATTACAACCCTCGTGGGTGGATTTTTAAAAATAAAGTAGCCTATGTTTAGGCTTCGATTATCAGTCAGTCAAGCGGTGTAGTTTTTTCATATAAACTTTCATCCCATATTCCAAACCTTTAGATGTTGATTTTTAAAAAATTAAGTAGCCTATGTTTGATCCAGTAACTTTTAACTACTTTCATTCTAAATTTCATCCAAATCGGACCGGTAGATAAGCCGTAAAAGTGTGACAGACAAACAGACAGATATTCGCATTTATAATATAAGTTTCCTTATGTTTTAGGTTTATAAATAAAGATTAGCAAGAAATAAATTAACGTAAATGTCGTTGTACGGTGTTTACAAGAAGAGCATTTATTACACATTAGACAAGAATAGCAACATTTATATAAAAAAAAAAAACAAAAATACTGTACTTTTACACTAGTTTCACTATTAATATTTTTTTACTATATTTTTTTATCATCATAGCTTAGCATTCCACACAGCAGAATAGGCAGAGAGAACCTAATGTTAAGACATTCTGTTCCCTATTATCTGCTGAATTTTAAGGTATTGCGGGTTACGTGACGGAACACAATGCCGCGTTGTGCCTAGACATCAGAGCAATAGAAATCAGAGCAACAAAAATTATAAATACTTCCAATTCCCCGAGTAGGAATCGTACCCACAGTCACTCTCATTTACACAACGCCCCTACGGCACGACTCTTGCACCATTAACAATTCATTGCTAATATTGAAATACAATAATAAAACAAGTGGCCAGTCGTGGCCCAGTGGCACAAGCGTGTGACTGTAAACGATTGTTTGTGGGTTCGATTCCCACTCGAGGAGTGGAAATATTTGATATTTCCATTTTCTTCGCTCTGGTGTCGAGGTAAAGCGTGGGGTAAGTTCCGCCACTTAACATGCAATGCCCGCCACTTAACATGCAATGCCTCCGAATTCGGCGGAAAGTGGGGAATGGAGTATCTTAATACTAGGTTCCCACTGCCTACCCTGCTGTGTGGGGGATACAGCGTGAAGCAAAAAAAAAAAATAATAACACAATTTTTTTAAGCAAAATTTGAACCCCCTACCAGTGGGTTAGGTCGAAAGCGATATGCGAGCATCATACGCTTCCTGTACGCGTCGAATTCATCGTCATCTGGACACACGCCGTCCGACGACATTGCGCCCAGACCCAGGTTGGCTACCGGTTGGTTTGCTCTGGAATAATATATGTTATTTGAATATATGTGTGAATAAAGTCACTGTTGTATGTGTAAATGGAGATTTTATGTGAATATAAATCATAAGAAGAAATTCTGTTTAAAAAAACCTTATTATATTTTTTTAAACAAATTCACATTGCGAATAAGAGTTATATTGAATTTTATTGACAAAATCTACAGTTTTACATAATAATTGTTTAAGTTAACAAGTAAATACGTAATTTAATTATGTTACGTTCACTGTCATATAATTTTTCTTTTATATAATTATAATCTATATCACAACAATGTAAAATATACATACATATATAGAAGATACTAACTTGTTAATAGGCTCAACGATACCAGTCCCTTCAGCGCCGAGACCTTCACCTTCGTTCCAACCAAGCTTTTGTAACATTTTGAAACCTGTTGACAAATGTTTATTGTGGCTTTTAAATATAGCGAATTGATGTTTATTGTAGCTTTTAAATGTAGCGAAGAAATAAAAATAATTTAAATATAATCATTCCGCCGACTAGAATCGAACCCACAATCGTATTTACAGTCAAACGGTGTCTCACTCCGCCACGATGGCCTCAATATATCGTCGATTTACAAATATATCTTTACTTGTTTCCATGACAACGTTTGGAACCGATTTAAATAGAATTTCAACTGTTATTATAGGTTCTTTTAAACATTTTTAAAGTGTTATTCCACACTTAGGAAAATTGAAAAAGACATTTAAAGAAAACGTATAAAAATTTGAACGCAGCGGGATTCGAAACCGCGCCTCCTGAATACCGTTCAGGCGCTCTCACCACTGAGCCATGCGTTCTACTAGCCGCTGCGTCGAAATTCTTATACGCTTTATTACAACTTATTTATGTTGGTAGCATCTCTGTAGAGAGATTTTTACAAATTTCTGCTACCCAAAGATTATTCTACGAACAATCGTTTGGCAAGAGAGAATGCTATTTATTAAATACTTTTAAACATTTTTAAAGTGTTATTCCACACTTAGGAAAATTGAAAAAGACATTTAAAGAAAACGTATAAAAATTTGAACGCAGCGGGATTCGAACGCGCCTCCTGAATACCGTTCAGGCGCTCTCACCACTGAGCCATGCGTTCTACTATCCGCTGCGTCGCAATTCTTATACGCTTTATTACAACTTATTTATGTTGTTAGCTCTTCTGTTTTTCTTCTGTTGTTCTGTTCTTCTTTAAATGTCTGTTATTATAGGTTTTTCTGTACAGATGTCTGTGTTATTACACATTTTCTGTAACGTTAATAATAACGTTACAGAAAATCTATGCAGTGCATATATGCAGTTCATAAGAACTGCATATATTTTTATTTTAAAAAATATGTTAAATAGCTAAGTTGAAGGCCAATGCACAGGTAACTTACCAACATTATCCTCTTTTAGTTTGTATTCTTTATAATCACTCAGGTCGGGTTCCTTGCCACTTTTTACTGCAGAATATTTCTCCATGAATCTGCAAATTAGTTAAGTTTGCATATAATTTAGTAATAGAGAAGAAATTCTTAGAATTCTAAAGTTTCATATAAACTTAAATAGTTCTTTGTCCATTTTTAACCATTGTTATGTGCTTCTATTTTAATAAATCAGTCGTACAAAGTCTTACATCCCAGTGGCAAAGTGTAAATTTTTTCAAGAGGTAAACAGCCGTTAAAAGTAACTATTATAAGTAACTTATAATAATCTAGGATTCTAAATAATTTACAAATGGAAGCCGATGGGAATTGTGTTATATGGACACTTCCCTACCTTTACCCCAAGAAAAGGATAAAAAAAAAACGAGTAATAAATGCCAAATTTGATATAACATTAAAATATGTAAGCGTAATTTTAATAATAACTAAAACAGAAAAAAATGAGTCCCTTGAAAAAGAATGATACTATAGAATACTTGTTAATACTTTTAAAAGTCAGTTTAATATAGAAAATTACATTAATAGTTAGTAAATTTGAAATTTACACTAGAGGCTATTATCGATAATACAATCACGCTATTTACACAATGTACATTGAAATAGACCATTTAGTTTAGTAAACAGAAAATTAACTTACTTCTTTAACTCTTCGGGTGGTAGGAAGTCTCCAATATGATGTTTCCCCTCAGCTTGTTTCGTCAGCTCCGTGGCCCACCTCTCTGTTGCGTTCATTTCTTTGGCACGCAATCTGAAACACAATTTTCATCTGTAAGTTTTTTTTATTTTTTTTTTTATGGAATGAAGGAGGCAAACGAGCTGAAGGCCCACCTGGTGTTAAGTGGTTACTTTCGCCCATAGACATCCACAACATTCAAGTTATGGATGCGTTGCCAGCCTTGGAAATGTAGGACAGAAGGATGGGAATGGTGGGAATAGGGAGAGCTGGCTTACATGCCATCGAACCGGAACACATCATAAGATATTTGGCGGTTCGTCTTTGACATGATAGTGGTCGCGAGCCAGTCGGAGAACGAATCTCCTACCACCAAACTACTGGGTTACCCGCCTTTTACGGGACGCTACCCAGCGGCGGGGGGAAATTGTATTCTTAACCCGTCCCCCCACGGGATAAAATATCGAAAGTTTTATAGAATAGATAAAAATATTATTTAGTTATTAAAAAAATGAAAGTTTCTATATAACAATAGATGGATTCTTTCAGTTTTTTAGAAATTGAAAGAATCCATCTATAGTAATGTACATAAATGACATTATTTAATTATTTCATTTTATTTTTAGTATTTTAATATATTTGAATTATAATAAGTTTTACGTAACGACGAGCAAAATAATGGAGAATGTTAACTAATTTTGATTATTAGCATTCCATATTCTATGTCAAAAAGAAAAAATACTAGTGAAAGAATTACTTCGATACGTCAATTAGTTTCCGAGTTATAAGTACGACGTCATCGTCAGTAAGACGTCATCCTACAACACGCTCATTCTGGCACTCTCAATCCGCTCGTGGTACTGCGCCCGTTTGTCGTAATTATACTTAAATACTTTTTAAAATGTCTTTAACACTTTCCTTCTTTACTTCTATAACGCAGTCATCAGTAAGCGCGCCAGGCGAGGCACCAATCATGAGCCAGTCATACTTAAAAAAAAGATCAGATTCTGCTATTTTTACATTATGTATCTTTTGTTGTACACTGAGCAGCTTCGTGCATTTTTGAAGCTGTTATACATCCGTAGCGCATCTCAAACCACAAATTTGGATCTGATTGAGCTGTTGTACCCTCTTTTACTTGAAAACACCTTGATTCCGTCATTTCGTTCTTACAAAATGTTATAATAGTTTCGACGTCAAAATCAACACAGGATTTTTTGATATGATTCAATTATGAATGGATCTATCTAAATATATCTTTTCAAATTCTTTTTTTTCACATATAAAATGTGAAAGAAAACACTTTATTTCAAGTTCCCTGAGTTTTAATGTTAAACCATTGTCAAAAATATTTTTCCATTCTGACCGGCTTCATGAAGTATGTACCGATATCAATACCACTTGTACCAAAATCTTTACCTTCAAATCAAAATCATTTTCGGTGTGGTACCAATACCTGAGTGCTTAGATTTTTTCAAATAACACTTGGTAGCATTCGTTGAAGGCATTTTTAATGTGGCTACATCGTCGAAGTGAAGGGCACTTCGACGATGTAGCCACATTAAAAATGCTATATATAGCTATGCTATATGTGTACAGAGCCACCTCTTCTGGTGGCACAATCACCGCAAGTTACATTTAAAACTTCTTGATTCTTTTCATTGCATTCTGAACTACAATGATAAGGTGTGGTACGTACGCGGTGTTCTGGCGTGATTCTCCATTTAACCGTACATACATCACCTACTCTTTTTACTTTAACATAACCTGTTGGTTATGTTCAAGTAACCGTTGGCGATGACCGGTTTCAAATAAAAATAATTATATACATATGCCATACATATGTTAGTAAAAAATCAAATAAATAAAAAAGTTTAGTACATCTAAGTACGTAAGGCCATTTTTTTTAGAAAAACAAAACACAAACATAAAAAGGTTTAGTAAATCTATAACATTCAACCAAGGACATCTACATCGTAGGTAGTATCCTACTTTGTACTAATATTATAAATGCGAAAGTTTGTGAGTGTGTGTATCTTTCACTGAACGGATCTGGACGAAGCCTGGGAAAATTTACAGTTCCCGAGGAAAACGCGGGTGAAGCTGCTTGCGGAAGCTAATATGCAATGTATATTTATTTAAATTTACTAAGAAAAGCGGGACTTATATATATATATATACATATATACATTTTTTTGGCTTAAAGTTATTTAACGTAAAAATTTCACGGTACGTAGGTACTTCTAGTATTTGAGTTGCATTCGTCATTAGTAAGATATTTTGGACAGTTAACTTTTAAACATAAGTATTACGGAAAGTTTATATTACTTAACTTTGCATTTTTATTCCTCACATTTCGGCGGCAACAAAATCACTGTTTGACGATAAATAATGCGCAACCATTAATCCATTTATTTTAAGTAGATTATCCCTTTTTCGAATCCTTCATCCATTTTATTAATCGAATAATATTTACCATTATTAGACTACTAATATAATTACGCGGACGAAAACACAACAAATCCCTTTACACCTACTATAACAGTGTTGCGAAATGACGTCACAAGCGGTCAAGTGGCTTTTAGCGGGACTCGATATTTTTCGAAACTTTAAATGTCTATAACATCAAAACTACTACATATTTTTGACTAAAACAAAAACTAATGTATTTGTATACTTCTAAGCTTTACTGAGACAAAATTTCAAGTGATTTGGCATACCTAGTAACATTATCCATTCCGATCAAACCATAGTAATACTTAACAGTTTTTTTTAACATCGTTTTAAAAATTAAAAATGCAACTTTAAATTCAATTTACTTGATATACCAAATACACACAACATATGCATTGCTACATTTTTAATTTTCTTTCATTACCACCACGCCATGAACGTTTTCAACAATAAGTATTAGGTCATAGACATTGTATTATTTATTAACTAAATTTTATATTTTGTATGAAACATCAAGTGACCCGAACGCTCGTTTGCCTTGTCCTTTTTATAAAAAAAAAAAAAAAAAAAAAAAACGTATAAAGTATATATTAATATTAATAAGTAAGGTATACCTTTAAGGAAAAGCAAATAGACAATTAGATTGGACATCTAACTATGATTTGAAATATGTTAGAGTTATATATAATTATACATATACATACTTATGTTCCCAAGTTCCCTCGGAGATGTCTTCATCACTGTCGTACTCGTATTTGTGCTTGCCGGCCGCCGCTAACCGCTCTACCTCTTGCCTCTTCTTAAGCATGTCCTGTAAACAATTTGGTATATAGTACATATATTAGGATAGAATAAGTTTGTTATGCAAAACCCTACACCTATAATATATCGTTAATTTAGAATATGGTTTTAATTCATAATTAAGTACTAGTAGTAGTTATAAAATACTGAACTACATTAAGTGAAATAGAGACAATGTATGTACAATGACACAAATACGTCTAAATAATGTACATAGAACAAAATCAAAAAAATCATGTCAATATGTTATATTTAAAATTTATCAGATTATGAATGTAACAAAATTATTAACTCGAACATTTTGTAAACATTTAAATCAATTGTAACAATACCAAGTCATTTCCAAATAAAAAATTATAATCCTTACTAATATTATAAATACGAAAGTATGTCTGTTTGTCTGTCACGCTCTCACGGCTAATCTAGCGGCCCTATTTGAATGAAATTAAAAATGAATACAGTTCAAAATCCAGGGTCAAACATAGGCTACTTTTTTTTAAAAAATCCACCCGTAAAGGATTGTAAGTTTGTATGAAAAATTCAAACCGCTTTAACGATTGTAATGAATTTTGGCATAAAGATAGTTGATAACGCGGAATTAAGTACAGGCTGCTTTATTTTTCACCCTTAAAGTTCACCCTAAAGGTTGGCAATATAACTAAATAGCGATAGTCGTGCAGTTCACGCGGCGAAGACGCGATCGAGACGCTAGTATAGTAATAAACTATCAAAAAATATCATACCTGATACAACAAATTTAGTTTGAAATTGTCTTCACATTTCTTCCAGTCCTCAACACTTAGATTAGTTGTACCATAATTTGTCATAGCATATTGCATTAGAGCGTGATTGTTGCGATTGACGTTTGTTAACTTTAAACCTTCTTCGTCTATTTTAGATAAACCTGTAATTGAATCGTTTTCTACTTCACCCTTTTCCCCGTACAGCTAGTAAGAGAGAACCTAGTGTCAAAACACTCCGTTCTCCACTTTCTACCCAAAACCAAGAGATCCTTTGTTATAAGGATGGACTTAATGTGGTATTTGGTCTTACCAAAGCGTTTAATTTTTTTTAATTTTTTAAAAATATTTTTATTTTAATTGTTCCCTCATGTGGGGTTCGAACCTACAATGATTCACGTTTATAGTCCGATACGGCGTCGATGTCTTCATTGCACGACTTAGAATTTTATTTTATTCGAAAAGCTACTTTTAACTTTTTAATATAAGGTGTATAGTATTTTTATATACAAGTACAATGTATAGTGCCCGGCAACATGGACAACCTCCACCTTTTTTGAAATTGGTTAATTAATAAAAAGAAATTGGAACTAATCGGGACCATTACAATAATCATATTTATTTTATGTGTAAATGGATCTCGGTTAATCCTGTTTTTTGTAGGCTTAATAACTTGTTTTTTTGCATTGTACATAATCTCACGTACAAGAGTTTTCCTCTTTTTGTTAAAGATGTAATTGTAAAAATAAAAATTTGGGGACAGTAACAACTCTGTATATATATTTGGAGATGAAACCGACCGTACTCTACCGTATCTGTAAAAAGACTGACAAACCAGAGAGAAACGTCACATATCAACTGAGTGACAAAGACAGCGCTCTACGAAACCGAAACTGACCGACTGTTTCATTCTAAGCATAGATGTGCATTATTTGTTGCCGGATACTATACATACCTTATATAATAAAATTAGCTACATAATGCTGCTGTATTTAGTCTAAAACATTTTTTATATACGATTATTATCGTGTATTAAAATTTTTTAACAAGCTTCATTCATAATATTTTTAATTAACATAAGTAAAATTACAATAAACTTCCTTATTAATTGTAGAAAGTTAATCGTCAATAATAAAAAAAATAAAAGTAAATACCTGCTATAGCATTAGGTAAGGGAGCAACAATACCAGGCGGTTTAATATCCACTGGCGGGTCGTCACCCCAACGGGACTTCTTTCTCTTTCTGCGTTCCTTCCTACTCTCTGTATCGTCATCACTTTGGGAACTTGTGTGTTCACGCTTTATGTTACTTTGATTTGAATACGAATCATAGCTGGAATGGCATAAAACATTTTTTTACAAACATTTAAAAATAAATTGGGGCCAGTCGTGGCGCAGTGGCACGAACGTGTAGCTGTGAACGACTGATTGTGGGTTCGATTCCCACTCGAGGAGTGTAAGTATTTAATATTTCCATTTTCTACGCTCCGGTGTCGAGGCAAAGCGCGGCGTTAAGTTCCGCCACTTAACACGCAATGCCTCCGAATTCGGCGGAAAGTGGGGAACAAAGTGTCTTAACATTAGGTTTCCTCTGCCTACCCTGCTGTGTGCGGGATACAGCGTGAAGCTAAAAAAAATAAAATAAAAATAAATTGCACTATTAATGGATTGTGTCTTATAATGTTGTAAACATTGATTTTTATTTTTTCTCGAATTATGTATATGGAACTACTGATGAAGTTCCATATTCATAATTCAAGTAAAATTAAACATCAATGTTTAGTAGACATATGTTTTGAAATTCATTTTTATTGTTTTGTACATTTTTTATTTGTTTTTTTTTAGCTTCACGCTGCATTCCTTGCGGGGTAGTCAGAGAGAACGGAGCGCCAAACGCTACAGTTTTTCATTTGTATGTGTTTCAATACATCTAATTATGAAATTCATACCATTCAATATTTTTCATCCTTTCAAAAATATGTAATATTAATTTATAATAGCAAATTTGAATTGCAAAAAGAATAGTTCATAATTTATATATAACAACAAAATATTAATTCAAAATATTTAGATCAACTAAAATAAACTTGGTTATAGGTTCAATTCCCACTCAGGGTAATCATCACACACCATACTAAAAATATTGCCATTTCCATACAAAAATACTATTCAGTTTTACCTGTCTCTCATTTCCTCCTTTATAGGTTTACTATTATCATTACTATCATCATCCTCTAATGAGAACTCAGGTTCATATTTATCCTCAGGTTTGATCTCTGGCTTTTTCTCTCTCCGCATTTGATTCACGAGTTCCCGATACGCCTTGTACTCGTTCGAATTGGGATTATGTAGGAACCTGAAAACATACAATCATTAAAAAAAACGCCAACAGAAAATATTCAAATTCTTTGTGTTTTTAAATGATTACCCTGAAAAATAGTTGTGTAATGCTACTGGTTTAAAGTATAAACTATATAGACATTGGTATATCGATGGCGATTGGTATATCCTTAATAACAAAATTGAGTATTCGCAATGTATATCTCTTTTAAAAATAATAAATATAATTTAAAATCTACCTACAATTTTGTCTTTTTCTGTACCATTGATAAATTAAAGTCAAAAAAATAATCAAAATCAATAAACCAATAACAGAACACACTAAGATAACTGTATGTATGATAAATATAAAAATGGAATACAGTATCCTTCAATCTGATTGGTTTTAGTGGCGTTACCACATATTGTCTTGTATTTTCAGTACGCGTTCCCATTGGTCGCCGTTAGCCGATACCTCGACGGCCGCGCGGCGTACTGGACTCGGGAACGCATCTGGAGAGAGAACTGCACACCACGTGTCAACATATTGCCTTGCGTACCCTTTTATGCTTATATACTGAGCTTTATACACACACATACATTTAGCTCAGTTTTTTTATATATATATAAAATATATATAAATTTTATTAATATCTTTAAATGTGAAAAGAAATTATATTTAAAGTTACGATATTAATACATTTTTGGCTCAGTTTCTTTTCAAATGTTAATAGAAATTATAATTTAATTTGTAAACGTTAAATAAAGTTTTTTTTTATATTAAGGGTTATTTTCATTTTTGTTTTTATTCTGGATATGGTTGTGATACATAACATACATAGTTCCTGATTATTATATATAAATGTAATAAAGAGTGAAACTAGACTTTTTAGCCCTGAATCTAACAAAATCAATTATGTTGAAAATTTATCTAAATTAAAATTCTTAATAAATCTACAAATTAATATATAACATTTAATTTTACAAAGACTATTATTTGTTGAGCGATGTTTACCTTGATGTGGGATTGGCGGCGCTGGTATTTTGCCTGGTTCCATGTCTTTAGGTTTCGGTATGTGATTTACGGGCATGGGCAATGGAGGAGGAATATTTTTAAGTTTCATAGGCTCAGGGGGAGATATATCCAAAGATTTGGAATCAGACATCGAATTTGGTCCCATGAAAGGCGGACCACCGTTATTAGGGCCGAAATTAGGACCGTTAGGCCCAAATGGCGGTTGAGGGCCGAAGTTAGGACCGTTTGGCCCGAATGGTGGGTTTCCTCCATTTGGAGGCATCATGTTAGGTGGACCATTAGGGCCTGAGAACGGTGGGAAAAACGGTGGCATTGGCCCATTTGGTCCCGGGCCTCGCATGTTAGGACCACACATAGGCGGCATTGGACCACACGGGCCATTTGGTCCCATGAAATTGGGGGGCATCGGGAAATTTGGATTCATAAAAGGTGGTGGCATGGGCGGCATGGGACCGGGTGGCATAGGCCCGGGTCCCATCATTGGACCTGAATTTGGTGGACAAGGGCCTGGAGGCATGTTAGGGCCAGGCCCCATCGGACCAGGACCCATGGGACCGGGACCCATAGGACCGGGGCCCATAGGACCAGGGCCCATAGGTCCTGGGCCCATAGGACCAGGACCCATAGGTCCGGGTCCCATAGATCCGGGTCCCATAGGTCCAGGACCCATAGGACCAGGACCCATAGGTCCAGGGCCCATTGGACCGGGGCCCATCAAAGGTGGACCACGACCCATTGGTCCAAAGTTCATTGAATTTTGTCCCATGGACGCCGAATCATTATTTTGATTGTCTTCAGAATTATCTTGTTGATTGTCATGATCATCATAATCATCATAATCATCATTCATGGGTCCGTCGCGTGTTTCCCATCGACTGGAATGGGAGCTTGGTGGGGAGTGGTCATCAGGAGGTCTAACAGAAAGTTGCATAAGAGGAGGGATATTTGCAGTGTCAACAGTTTTCTTTCTGTCCTCCACTACAGGAGTCATTGGACTATGTGCTCGATGACGTCCTCTGTCAGTCCAACGACGGTGTCGGTCTCTGTAATATAAAGTTAAAAGTAGTTATTCCGGATAGTAAAGTAAATTAATAAATAATGTAACTGTGCACACTGCACTGCCACTAACTTCATTAATATGCATTAAAAATTTGCAGCACTATATCATTAATTTTACAGTATAACATGTAAATTTTGTCAAATTATTAACTAGAGGCGAAACCAGACCCTCAGTTTTGACTCGCTGCGCTCACGAAATCTCGGGTGATGTTAACATATTGAGCGAAGCAAGCAAATGAAAATAATTTTATTTCGACACGCACAGTTCATTGTAGCATATTCAAATTCTTCCACCATAGACTTCAATGGAAAATCAGTTTTTTGGTGATAATTCCTCAAGGACATTTTTTTAAGAACCATCTCTATATTGGCATTAGTGCAAAATATCACAAATTTCTGATGTGTAGTTTTCGAGCCTATTTCTCACAAAGACTGTGTAGTATTACTAAGAAAAATGTAAAGAAACGCAAGATTACCTGGAGCCTCTTTCAGATCTTCTCTCATTATGATGATAAGATTCATCACTGTCATGCTCTTCTTTTTTTACACTCGTCTCAGGCTTTTCTTTGGGTTCACTCTTAGTTTTTTTAGTTTCTTCTTGTTGTTGTTTTTCCTTGGCCTCCTTTTCTTTTTTCTCTTTACTTTGCTTCTCAAGTAGAGCTTTATATTGACTCATGAAACTTCCATCATTTGAGAAAATGTTTGGAGATCCTGTTTCTTCAGTTGTTGCAGGGCTGTTTATGAAAAATAACAATATTATAAATGTTACATTAGAAGGATTTGTTATGCTGATTAAAAATATACATGTATACAACATGTGTATATGTATATTACAACTTCTTTTACTAATGTGACAAAGGTTTATTAGCAGATTTTAAATTAATTCGTAAGACGGCTGTATGTGTCTCTTACTTAAGCAATCAATTTTATTAAAAATCTACAAACATCTTTGTCCAGCCTTACTTCCTTAAAAAAAGGTAAGACATTTTACATACAGCTTTGAAATGTACACAAAACATTAAGGGTTCAGAATTGATTTATTTACTTTAAAATAAGAAGCTATATAAATGTTTCCATTGTATAAGTAAAATCTAATAAATCCATGGTCAATTATATTTCAATAAATGATAATAATATTATAAGAAGCCATTGTGATGCTTGTAGGTGGTAAGTTCCTGTCTGAATGTCAAGGTTTTTGATATTTACATAAGATCAATAGTAAAATATTTAATGAATATTTGAGGTTGTTATTGTAAACTCATTCATCTAAAAACATAAAATAGCTTGTAGTGAATCACTGACTGCATGATTCATCACCGAAGAGCCTAAACTATTGAACTTAGATGCATGATTTCTGTCAGTAGGTTTATTTTACATACTCACTAGGAAAGATTTTTTGGAAATTCAAAGGAAGGCAAAGCCATGTGGACAAGGTCTTGGGCACAGCTAGTATTATATAAAATTTTAATAACACCTAGTATATTAAAATTTTATATAATACTAGCTGTGCCCACGACTTTGTCCACACAGAATTCAAGGATGCAATTATAATCGAAGGAACTTATTTAACTTGATATTTTGGAGAATTCACAAAATATCTATACAAATCGTAGCCTATATTTTATTCTGTATAAACTATATCATTGTAAAGTATTGAAGGAAAATCTAATGTGATGGTGAGGGATGAAAAAATGTACTTGACATAAGTATGTTAAATAAAATCTCACAAATAACTTCAATCATTGAAAAAATGTAAAGTTAACTTAATGGTTCTTAATATATTTAGAACCTGAGATTCTACTGTATACAGTAGAATTTCAGTTATCTGGCAGTCAGTTATACAGATTTGTGATTATCTGGACTATTAACCCTGATCAAAAACTTTATACTTTACAACAAATCTACACACTCATGGTTATGTCTGAAATTGCATTACCCACCTACTGCACAATTCCCTTGCACCTACGTTAGTTTATAACAAATAAAAATAACCAAATATTTAATACTTAGAACTAAATACCTATGTATTTTATCTCAATATTACTTAATGAAAATTAATAAATTCATATTTGTATATTTCATATACAAATATTGTGATATAAAATGAACAAAAGACATTTTTTTTCATACATGCATTTTTTGTCTGAAATCAATTTATCTATATATTATGGTTAGAGTTACGACAAATAACGAATATATACATATGCCAGAAGTTATCATTTTGCTAATAAATTCTAATGCGACTAAAAACGAAAATATTGCCCTGTGAGGTGAAATATAGTAATATTCATATTAAAATTAATGTAAGATAGAAATATTTTTAGCACAACAAGCATTGTTTTGTGTTTTGCACAAGAAACTAATGCAAATAAATACATTATAGTGATAAATAATACCTGTTCGTAAGAGTAATCAATTGTTTCTCGTAATACATTACTGTATTTATATTATATAAAATATGAAGTATTAATAAGCAAAAAAATTACTTCGTTAATTTTGCTTGAGCTGCAAGAGCCGCGGCCTGTTTTTGAGCCTCTACTTTTGCTTGGATTTCCATCTTCTTTTTTTCGATGATTTGTTCTTGTTTCGACATTTGTAACCATCTTGTACTTAGTGCCGATTTATTTTTATTTTCTTTAAAGTGTATCATGTTGGCGCTTTACCTACATGTGATTTCTCTACAAATTTAAAATAAAGATTCACTGTCAAAATGTTAAAATTTTAATAAATCCAGATTTTCGTGCAGGTAGACATTGAACGAAAGAATAGGAATTGTCTATGATAATTTAAAAAGTGACATTTGTATTAATACCATCGACAACCGACCTACAGAGTATGCAATAATTGTAAATTAACAAGGATTTACAAACATTACATATAATTACGAATTAATATAATTATATGAACAATTTTACAATATAAATTTTACAATATGACGAATGCTGATAGTCATAAAAATGCATCACAAAATAAATCTTTGTTAAATAAATAAATTTTCATAATTGTAATTTTTTGACAAGTATGAGTATATGCCGTTTCTGTCTTTGTGTTTACTTAATGGAGAATGTTAACTTATTTTGATTATTAGCACTCCATATTCACTGTCAAAAATAAAAAATACTAGTGAAAGTATTACTTCGATACATTAATTAGTTTACGCGGGTTGCCAGTGAAGGTGTGACGTCATCGCACAACACGCTGATTCTGACACACTCAATTCGCTCGCGGTCGCGCGCCCGTCTGTCGTATTTACATATATTTATATATACTAAATACTGTTAAAAATGTCCAATCCAAATACTAGGAAATCATGTGTTGTGCCTAAATGTAAAAGTACGACTATCAATTCGCCGGAAAAGTTGTTTTTTATAGTTCCAATGGACGTAGAAATGCGAAAAAAATGGATAAAAGCTATAAGGAGGACGTCAGATCCATTTGGAGATAAAAGTACAGTTTATTGCTGTGAAGACCATTTTGACGTAAGTATAGTGATTATATTTTATGTAGGTACATAAGTAATAATAATTATTTTCGTCTTAAAATGAAACAATTTCCAACCGGATTAATCGCGTGTTCATTGATTTTACAACAGTAGGAAAAATGAAAAACATAAGTACGCGATTAATCCGGTTAAAAATAGTTTGATTACAATATATAGTGATCGTGAATACCTAAGACATTACTATTATAATCTTTTGTACTTTAAATTTATTTAATACCTATAAACATAAAATTTGGTCCGAGATGCAAAACCTTTGGTGTCAAAACTTTCCGTTATTGTGTACATATTACGTACATATTACAATATCTTGAGAATAATGCAGCTGTTTTGCGTTATCATTTGTTTCTGTACAAGTTTTTATCTATACTAGACTGTGCCTACTGCTCTGCTCGCATAGGCTAGGTGTAGATGGCTAATAAGATTTTTTCTTGTTTTAGATTGAAAATGATATGGAGAACTATACTAAATATAAGTTGGTCGGGGGAAGAATTAAACTAAAACAGGGCATAATTCCACACAAATTCAAATGTCAACAGGGAAAGGAAGATAAACCTCAGAGATCTGAAGTGCGAAAATGTAATCGTGTAGAACATTTAGAGGAACTATTAAATAAAGATGAAACTTCGGCGTTAGATAAAACCTGAAGAGATATTTTTTGCTAGCTGTGAAGACGAAATAGTAATAGAAGATCCATTAAGCTTTTGAAATAATGATCAATGTTTAGAAATATGAAAAAAGTAGGGGAGTGCAAGTAAACCTGAAAGCTAAAGTAGTCCATAAATCAACCACTTATTTTAACCACTAGCGACTTGATAATTAAGTAGAGTTGTGATATGACGTCACAAGGGGTCAAGTGGCTCTTAGCGGGCTTATTTTCGAAACTTTGAATGCCTATAACATCAAAACTACTATTTTTGATTATAAAAAAACTACTATATTTATATACTTCCAAGCTTTACTGAGACAAAATTCCACCGATTCGGCATACCTAGTAACATTATCCATTACTAATAATCTTTACAAAAATGGTTGTAATTTAAATTATAAAGTATGTAAATTATAAACAAACTAGCGGCCCGCTAATGTAACGTATGACTGTACCTTACGTCCCTACTAATTATTGCGATAACACTCCAAGCATTAATTCCAAGTAATAAAATATCAATAAGCATAGTTATAAAATGTTTCCATGATTATTTGAAGTACCAATTTATATAAAATCAGTGGAGTTTTTTTTCTTTTTCATTATTGTCACCGTCACGCCATCATGAATTTATTTGACATGTTTGTAGATTCGAATACCATTAAGGAGGAAATGAAATTATTACCCAAATCAAAACTAATAAATAATGATTATTGGAGTTTTGGTAAGACAATGAAAATGCAACAATAAACTGTTCTCTTAAAATTACTTCATTTTCATCTTAAAAGTGTTGTGAGAAAATTCCCTTTTATCTAATAAATTTATTTATAACCAAAAATATACCTTAATAATCCTGTTGCAAGTAAAAGTGAAATTATATATATGTATAATCATCACGCCACTTACATAGTTGAATATTATGACGGTCCAATTGACATTCAATGTTTACAACATAAGCAGACAATCTGAGGAAATGGAAATAAAACATCCAACTTCATTGCATATTATTCTTTTTATATTTTTTTCTTCAGTTTAAATGGAAAATACAATTTCATTTATTTATAATGTTGTCATTTATTTATTGTAATCAAATATATTATAAAAGATTTACATATTACTATCAAAACAAAATATTCACAAAATGGCAGACTAACTAAACAAATAACCATCTGTTCGTCAAGCATGCTAACAATTGCATATTTTTGAGCTAAACAAGAAGGAGAAAGTTTTGGCACTGATCCCATAATTCAAAATTAAAATGAAGATGGCATAAATGCACATTGCAGCAATACTATCCGACTTTAAGTTAGTCTGTTCATCCAGATTTTGAATAGGTACCTTTTATAACAATACTCTTCACAATCTCTCTTCAGCTCATGTACCGTGTGATCTACAATTGACTTTTGACAGATTAATTCGGCTCTGCGCTAACAAGTCGCACGATGTGATCCAAACAAAACGCTAAAGAGAGCCTAATCTTGACTATTGTTTTTGTGGTAACTTGACAATCGTAATTAACTAATCGCTGCCTCATTAATCATTGAAATCGAAAATGACTTAATTTATAAAAAAAAAAACAACAAACTCTTGCGCCTTTCATAACAATTCCATTGAATGGATTAAATCAACTCAATTGAAACATTCAAACAAATTCTCAATCAATTTTAAAATAAAAAAGTACCTCTTCTCATTTCTGCATTACCCTGCCTTAACAAAATCATATTATACAATTAGACAGTTGGCGAAACAAAAAATAAAGCAATGGAAGAGGACGTGAGCAAAAAGAAATCACAAAAGGAACATTCAACACATTCAGTCGCTTCGACCGAATTCCGAGTGTACGGCAGAATGCTCCAACTTAAAACAACAGTATATAATATAGTCGATTTCTGAGTAGCAAATAAGCTAAGTCCCTTCCACTGTTACACGAAATGCCGAAAAGAAAAGTATAATTCATAAATTGTACCTATACTTTGTTTATAATCTAATTTTTTTTACATTTTAATAATTTAAAAACAACCAGCACTTGGTCGAGAATTTATCCATTTTTTTGTGTATTTTATATTTTGATGAAATATTTAAAAGCTAATTAACGTGAGCCGATGTCAGGATTCATAGCTAGTCGTCGTTCGCTCGAACCGGCTGGCAAGTATCGCCTGACTCGAGCTTGTATAAACACTTGTATACACAATAACACTACCGCATCGTCTATACATCTTGACTCTTATATAATGCACTGATATTTCGAGGGGCACAAAATATCGCAGCATAGTTTCGGCCGCCGCCGAGCCCGGGCCTCGTCTCCTCCCGCCTCATATAATTATATAGCGATTCATAAAAATAAAAACACTACGTCCCTTAACGCGCCTAAACGTCTAATTCGTACTTTATTTACATCGACATAATACATAGTATTTAAGTTGTTCGGTAATTCGACAGTCTTGCGAGAACGCCGTCGAGCGCGGGCGCGACGGCGGCCATTTTCCGTTTACTGTACAGCAAATTTACAATTTAACGTTCGATCAGAATACGCAAACTCAAACATCTACATCTAAATAATTATGTAATGTTCATTAAAAGGATCTTCACGTAACGCGCGCCTTAAGCCGCTATAATATCAGCTATGTTAAGTATAAGGTGTGGTCGGTCGCGTGACGGTGACGTGCATCATAATAAAATATATAAATCAAATAGGCCAAAATTCATTGTTACGATTAGTATTGGGGTTAACACAACCAGATAGAGTCGCGACGTCGCGTCACGCCACGTCACGCGTCACGCGCCCGACTCTAATATACATTTGGGAATTAGTATTACTAATATATCACTAACTAGGATTTAAGAAAACGTAAGTGACCTCACTACACTAAGTATCGCCTATTCTGTACAATGGACTATGATATTTCATCGAGATATATCTGTATAAACATGACAAAATACAAATCTGTCGAGACATCTGATAACATATTCGGTAACAATTGAGTAACGGTTGACATTTTATAACTCCCTTTGTGACAATATTATCGATGATCGTTGTTATATGTAGTATATACATTTAAGTTCACTTCAAAGTGGTCTGTACACTGTAATATATTGATGCACTATTAACAGATTACAATACATAAGATTTAAAACAAACAAATTATACTATATGGAGATAATGGTTACGAATATTAAATATTATGCGGCTATCCCTCATACTTGTATATAAAAGTGGCAAACAAACCAATATTAAGATAACAAACATGATTTTTACATTTTCTCTGCGAATTTAATAAACAAAATAATATGTAAGTGTATATTTCATTTAGAATAGTAGATTGACATAAATATTTTAGTAACATCATGTGGGGTTGCTCAAACGAGTGCATCAATGAACAGTGCGAAACAAAAACTCAGAATAATGGAATGCATTTTCACAATGTCCTCCGATCATAACAGTTTCGATTAACACAAGATATTACTTCCTCTCGAGAAAAAAACGATTAATAACATTCGATATTAATCGATAATTATATAAAACAATCGATGCTTAAACTACTGGTAACAATAACATTTTCAACGGTCGTCATTTAAAAACCTTACGTGTTTGCATTAGCAATGTTTGTGATGACGATAATTCGTGGCGTGTGGATCTAGAAGCTTATTCAAATACAAAAATGGCATTAGTAAACTTTAGTTATTTTTATATGAAAAGATCAAATAAAATAATAAATAGAGAGAAATAATAAATTAAGATTCCAAAGCGAAGTTTAATCTAATATCATGACCGTAACATTGAGCATTTAAATGAGTAAAATGATAAAACAAACATGTGAGCAAACAAGCAGCACTTGCGCGTGAATTGACCGATATTTAGTATTTACGTACAAAACAATTGACTGAGTTCAATCAAACAAAATCTAATATAATATGCCATTGGACATACTAATTGACAAAATTAACTGAAACAACATCGATCAACAAGATTTTATAACCTATCTCAAATGAATTTACTAGTCATATTATATATACTAACTATATATTATAATATTCATATATATTATAAATACATAACAAATAAGTATAATATGTCAAATAAGTGACGTGGACGGAGATAGTTTCTTGTTTACTGATGACGCCTTGACAGTTGATTTAAGATGGCGTCAAATGTCATTTGATATAATTTTGAAGTGACATTAGTGACAAAGTGACAAGTACTAAATTTGCAAGTCATTATTAAATAACTTAACTGAACTAATGTGACAAGGTATAGATGACCTTTGAAACAATAAACTATTTCCATCCATTATATTCAACTTATCCTTTTCTTGTATTAATTATACATTGAATGAAAACAAACATTAAAGGTTAGGACATTTCAAATTTGAACCAGATATGCGCTAATGTGGTTATTGAAAATGTAATCCGTGACTTCGATATTTACTAGAAGATGAGATTATTTACATGTCAACTTTTATTCAAGCCGTGAGTGGAAAGTAGCCTAACTAACAGAAAGCTGAAAATTGTACAGTACAAAAATATTAATTTAAAACTATAAATATAAACATTGTAATATAATGTACTATTGATTTTTATTTGTAACCAAAAATAAGTTTAATTTAAAAAAAAAGCTGTTTCAAAATGTCAGTTTGGCCACTCGGGTTAGAATCAATTTAAAAACGAACGAAATTGGAGGCGATTTAATGTTTTGAACTACATTTTCATTAACCAACGATGGACAATTAGCAGGAAATTAATAAATTTATTTAAAAAGAGTGGACAAAAACCTTGTTTTCACATCAGAGATTAAATCAGAATTACTTAACGCTAAATCATTTTCAAATATGGACGTTAGTTTCAGGACAAAATACGAAAGACGGCTTTTCATACATTCGGTCAAACGAGTATTGAATCCCTGGTAAAAAGGCGAAAAACAAGAAATAAAAATTTGATTTCAAACAAAAAATCATAAAGTAACAAATTGATTCAAAGATTTAATTTTAAACGAATTAGATTCGAAAATTGATAGAAAGAAAATAAATAATATCAGGGAATACTCTTGGAGATGGAATGGACCGCAATGCAGACTAACATAACTATATTTTTATTGTGAATTGGAGGGTTGAAAAGGACCAGAATTTCTTACTTCTAGTGGATGTTCAACACTGGCCGGTTGTTGCTAACTTCGAGACGTTTTAGCAATTAAAAACTAATTAAATATAAAATGTATTTATAATTTTGGCAAAATCTATGACCACATTCACGTAAACCCGCTCGTGTCACTGTCGCTTTAATACTTAGCATCGAGCTCGTTTGAGAGATTTCTTTGTGACATCAACGAATGATTTTAATTTACAGATATTTACAAGATTGCAACAGTGACACCAGCGAGCGGAAATAATAGAACAAATATAATAATATTAATTATATTAAGAATAAAGAGAAACTGAATATTACACTACCCATAGTAAAATTTAACAAGAACATGATATATTTCTTTTATTATGTTAATATTTACAACATGCAAGCTGGGCAAGACGCATACACAATGAACGTCCAACGTTAAAAATGGATGGATTTTTAAAACAAAAGGGACAGTATAATCGACATGTTCCGCATTCGATAGTACTCTGACAGTAGCTTGATACGATTTTTTTTTATATTTACACAAACATTCCAATGACTTGATTTAATTTTAAAATTTATTTTTGGTTAATTAATTAGTGAAGATTATTTATAAAATAAATAACATTTTAGTAAAGTGAAACTAATTATAAAATTTAATTCAGTTTAGTATATTATATTAGAATAGTATCAAAAAGTTAAAAGTCAAGAACTGTCACAGACACCGAAATACGTCAATACAAAATTCACATTTCTGTTAAATTGACTCTAAAATTGCAAAAATCCCCGCTCCATCCTTTTAAAGGAAAAGGCCTAAAAAAGAAAAACTGGCAATTTTTTAAAAGCGAAATTCATTTGGACAACAATATAACAGACGGCAATATTATTTTCGTGTACAATAAAAGTGTGGACGAACAAACATACTATTGGACTATTATGTACTTATCTGATATTAAAATATATATATAATATAAGTATTCAGTTATTTACACTATAAAAACCAATCGATAAAAACAAAAGGACCTATAACGCGGTTACATGTGTGTCGCAATCAAGATCCTTTACTACTAACAATAGCAAATAACATTATGGTACAATATTTAACCTTATAATGCGGGATTCCGCTCCGAGCCGCTCTACTCAAAACAATGCGGCCGAAGCGGAACACCACAGGCGCATGGTAAAAAAATAAAGTTTGATATACATTAAATACAGTTAATGTCCGAAAATATGTAATAATATAATTAGCTAGGTTTATAAATGTTTTCTTAAAATTCATTATGGGCCCTCATATCCGGTAAACGACGAAGATCAACGTCTCCGCTTGGTGTTTCGTAAATCCTTTAACATAAAAATCTTTCCCTTTATTAAAAATTAATGGAAGAACCGTAAAACTAAACGTACTCAGCTGCAATATATAACAATTTCTTTAACTAAATATATCTGACCAAACAACAATAGTCGCACTGCACTGCCAAACGGGCAGACCGCGCATGTGTGTACAGCGTACGACGTACACGTGTACTCAATAGTCATTTACATATAAAACGTTAACCAATCCTACACTAGCACAGTTAAGTTACTCTACCAATTGTACGTTCGCGTCCGGGTCGATAAGGCATTCATAGGAATCTCGATAACGGAAAGCTTAAACTAGCCGTCCTAAATATACACACATTTACAATACTGCAATTTGGCGTGCACTGAACATTTATTTGTAATTTCCCGTCACGCGTGCCGCACGTGTATGCACATACATATATACATACATAGATAAATAATTAAAAACTATCCCTACATTTAAGTTGTTACAAAGGCACGTACAAACAAGGTGTACATAATCGCGATAGAGGTAGTCGTAATATACATACACGGCGTACACGTGCGGCGCTCGCGTATACATCCGCACACATGTAAATATATATACGTATAATATAATAGTCAATGTCCGTACGGGGGCGCTCGGGGGCCTTCGGGGGCCGTCGGGGGCTCTCGGGGGCCTTCGGGCCCGTGGGCGGCGCTCGGGGACGCTCGAGTGAGGTGAGTGTTAGAGGCATCGGGCGGGCGGCGAGTAACTCGAGTGTCAGTACGCTTGCGTCGTGCTCGCGGTTGAAACTCGTTCCGGTTTGGGGTTGCGCTGGAAATAAATTATACATATGTTAGAAATCATATTACATATACTATCTTAACTAGGCATTAATAAGTGGACATATCGAATAAAAAAAAACTATCCAGAACTGCAATAATTAAATCTAAATTTTAAATCTAAATTCCGTATTTATATAATTTAAATATTTTTTTTGTAGTTTATTTTATTCATCATATTTATATGCAAGTCAATTCACACCTGGTGGAAAAAAAACATTATTGCAGGATTTTAACCTGTGACTATATAGACACTGTGAATCATATATTGCAAATACATATATATTTTAACTATCATCTCCATAATATAAAACTACGTTTACTTATTTAAGAATAATACACCTTTAATATTGCAACCTTGATATTACATAAATAATAACAAAAAAAAAATACATATTATAAATTTGTGTACAATAAAAGTGTTATTAAAGATTACAATAAAACTTCTTATCTCAATCTGCTAAGGAAAAATACAAAACGTGATACGAAACGTGAAATACATAAACATCATAAAAAAAACAAACCTTAATAAAGAATTAAATAAATTTCACAATATTGACGAAATCTTTATTGTGAATGTATTTTATTGTAAAAAAAAACGAAAACACTGAAAAGAATATGTATAATACCCAACAACAAGTGGTATTATTTTCCTTATATAATTCCTTGTATACATTAAATATAAAAGTCTATACAATTTAAATGAGATGACGTCATAATTTTATAAATTTCCATACTTTATCTAATTAGATATATTAATGAAACTTTATAAACAAAATTTTCTTGTGTATATTGATTATTTTATATAAACATTCTTTTACGTAACACACTACTAGTGACGTAATACAAAGTACGTCAATCATTGTAATAAATAGTAAATTGTTGTTAGCACATGTATCAACATTTAAATAATAAAATAGTTAATTGTAATCAAAACGAATTGTAATCTTTTTAAATTTATACGAGAAGTGATAATCTTGAAATGTGATTAAATATTAGTGTATTGATAATTTATTTATTTTGTTAAGCTAAAATACTTACTGATATATGTCCATAATCCTTTAACCGAGTTACAGACTTGAAAAGGTATATGAAAATGAAGCAATATGTTCATTTGATAGAATTTTTCTATCAAATTATTATGTAATCCATCTTTAGTTCATGCAATCTATATAACCAATTTCTAATTTTAAAAAATAAAAACTAAACCTAATTAATATTTTTTAAGCTGTACAGGTAAAAATTAAAAAAAAAAAAAGAACAATGGACTTTGACCTTACATTCATTTTTATAAATTTTATCATATCATTAAAGAATATAAAATTTTGTGCACAGTCACAGATATAAAGGCAGATTAGATGAGATTATATCACGCGTAGTCATAAATAATAATACCACCGACTCACTGATAACACTACCGTTAGATTAAAATAATCTTATAAACATTAGTCTCAAAAACGTGTATATATTTTGAATATTAATTATAATTTTGTACGTAATGAGTTTCAAAGCTTTATTTATAAAAAAAACATTACTAGATACTAATAACTATTTTAATAGTTGGTATTGTATTTTGGCCTTTTTTTGAGCACCAATAACTTTTGCTTTTATTTGCATTTATTTGTGCAAATTATTTTTTTTACATTTTGAGAAAAATATCTACTAAGAATGAAATAATGTAATGGTTTTTTAATTTTATATAAAATTTACTTTTAACTTTAAGGTATTTAACCTTCCCCTACTGTATTGATATTCCTAGACATTATGATGTAATCGGCTTTGGTAACCAAATAAACGAAATAATAGTAGCATACATAAAAAATAGCATTTGCAATAACACAAAAGTAAGTAAAGATTGTTCTAATTAACTAAGCACTATTTCAGTAAAGCTACAAACTACTATCAACAATATAAGTTTCCTTTACATGTCTTCACTAAAACACTTTTAGCAAGAAAAGCATTTTTAGAAAGGGTATAAAAATTGAACGCAATGGGGTTTGAACACACGTCACTTAGAAATCATTAAGCGCTCTGATCGCTAAGTCTACATTTAGCTGCATCGAAATTTTGAAATCCTTGTTACAAATTATTCTCACTACCATCTCTATTTTAGATTTTAACTTCCACTATACCCAAAGATAATACGAGCAATTATTTAGCAAAAACAGAAAACCACAAACATTTAATGAATATACCAACACTTTTAAAATGCTGTTCACACATTTGAACCTAGCAAATTTTCTAAAAAAAATATCATATCCCAATCAAAAGCACAATCAAACAACTATCACATACTAAACTCAATTATTTAAACTCAAACAATACTAACCAAATGATCGTACTGGTGCACCATACGCTTGATGTGCGTGAGCTTGCGGTGCAGGTAGTTGACGCGCCGCCTCTCGCGCTGGTAGGCCGCGTCGTTGCGCATGCGCTGGTACTCCTCCACTATGCGTTGTTCTATGCTCTGCGGAATCAGAAAAAAAGTCTATATATTAATATGTTGAACAATATGAAATACACTAATAAGCCATATTATATATAGTTTAGCGCTATATCTCGCACACAGCAGGGTAGGAAGAGGGAACCTGCTTTGCGTACGGATGGTCTGCGTAAACGCATTTCCCAGCGACAAAAAAAAAAAAGAAAAAAAAGGGTAGGAAGAGGGAACCTAGTATTAGGACACCCCGTTCCCCATTTTCCACCGAATTCTGGAGGCGTTGCGTGTTAAGTAGCGGAGCTTAACACCGCTCTTTGTCTCGACACCAGAGCGAAGGAAATGGAAATATTAAATATTTCTACTCCTCGAGTGGGATTCGAACCCACAATCAGTCGCTTTGCAGTCACAATTTGTTCCTCTGCGCCACGTATGGCCCCAGTATGACCCACTGACCCAGTACGTATTATATTAATATTATGTATTACTATTAGGAAATAAAGAACAATGCTTCAGGTGTAAATATGAAATTTAGAAGATAGTTTAGTTAGGATTGCATTCTTCAACAAGGTCCAATTAATAAACTTTAAGGAAATATTGCATGAATGTCGGTTTTTTTACTGTGAATTCTAAAACTTATCTCAGAGTTGTATACTTAAAATTGATTATCTATTAGTATATACAAATGTGGATACAAGATAAAATTATTTTACATAGACATGTCTTTTATTACAATATATGCATTGTATTTATTTTATTTCGCCAGTATAATGGCAATAAACATAAATATTATAACTTAAATAGAAAATTAGACACTTTTTGTACAGATATTACTAAGTATTGCAAGTAAAAAATTAAAAAATATAAATATAAATTTACTAAGTATAATATTCATATCATAAAATTAAAAAAACAAAATTAAAAATTTTGAAAAAACCCACGACGGTTTAATTGTAATTGTAAAAGGATAAAATAACTATAAATCCCCCGCCTAAAAGAATATATGTAAAGAGATGATGGGGACGGCTTCGTCGGGGGCTGTCATTACTTTAAGTTTGCACAAACCTTCTCATAGGTTTTCTTGCTGTTAAAACAGTATTGGCAAAAAAATTAAATATTAAAATGAATTTACAGTTTTGATAACTGGTATTTTAAAGACTTTAAAACGAAATCTGTACTTAAAGCTACTATATTTAAAATAGAGGTTGCAACTGGCAGCCCCCGACGAAGTCGTCCCCATCATCTCGTTACATATATTCTTTTAGGCGGGGGATTTATAGTTATTTTATCCTTTTTCAATTACAATTAAACCGTCGTGGGTTTTTTCAAAATTTTTAATTTTGTTTTTTATTTTAAACTTTTTAAAGTGAATACATTATATATTATTACATAATATTGAAATACTTTATATTAATCTTCATGCAAATCCAAAAGAAATTATAAACCCAATGCTTTCTGGTTATCAAATGCTTATTGCAGCGCCTGGCAGATTGTCACCGTAACATTTCCACGAAACTTAAATCTAACCAAATCAGTGAAAATCACAAAAGTCACTAGTAGTTTTGATTTTGAACAAACTAATTTATACTGGAGCACCCCGCGGTAGTTCGTGGTAGATATGGCATATAAAAACACGCAACAATTAAACCAGAACCTATCACAGAAAACCGCATCTAAATAGGTTTCACACAAAAAATAAAAGCAAATGCTTACTGCTGCGCCCCCTGGTGAGGTGTCACCATGACACATATACGAGAACACGCGCTAATTAAGCCTGATCCTATCTTTGATAACTGCATCCAAATCGGACTTGTAGTTTTAGCTTTGCATTATTAAATGTTAATTGCAGCGCCCCCTGGTGAGATCTTGACGTAAAAAAAACCTAAAAACTTACACCAAGTAAAGGTAACTCTAATACTAAAAACTCTGCCTAATCGGACTAGAAGTTGTGGTTTTGCATTAAATATTACAAACAAACGTTTACTGCAGCGCCCCCTGGTGAGTTAACACGATAAAACATATCCAAGAACATGCACTAATTAAACTTGAGCTTATTATTGAAACTGCATCCAAATCAAATTCGTCATTTTATCTTTGCACAAACAATATTTTACTGCAGCGCCCCCTGGTGACTTGTCATCGTAATATAAATTTAAAAACATGCTTTAAGTAAAGCGGAATCTAATACTGAAAACTCTTGACAATCGTACTAGTCGTTTTGGTTTTACACAAAAAAATAGAAGCAGCTACTTACTGCAGCGCCCCCTAGAGAGTTGACACATACATGAAAATATGCACTAAGTAAACATACATGACACATATATGAAAATATGCACTTGCAAACTTGAATCTATCATTGAAAACTGAATTCAAATAGGACTCGTAGTTTTAGTTTTACACAAACAAATGTACTTACTACAGCGCCCCCTGGTGAGTGGTCACCGTAACGCATATATGAAAAGAAGCACCAATTAAACCTGAATTTATCGTTGAAAATTTCATCTAAATCGGACTAGTAGTTTTTGCTCTGCATAAACAAATGTTTACTGCAGCGCCCCCTGGTGAATTTTCATCGTAAAAAAAAACAAAAATCTTAAAATATGCAGCAAGCAAAGCTGAATCTAATTCTGAAAACTCTAGCCAATCGGATGAGTAATTTCGGTTTTAGACAAATAAATACAAGAAAAATTTTGGTTTTACACAAAAAAACTCAAACCAATGCTTACTACAGCGCCCCCTGATGAGTGGTCACCATAACGCATATATGAAAAGAAGCACCAATTAAACCTGAATTTATCGTTGAAAATTTCATCTAAATCGGACTAGTAGTTTTTGCTCTGCATAAACAAATGTTTAGTGCAGCGCCCCCTGGTGAGTTTTCCTCGTAACAAAAAAAGAAAAATCTTAAAATATGCATCAAGCAAAGCTGAATCTTTTTCTGAAAATTCTTTTCAATCGGATCAGTAGTTTCGGTTTTAGACAAATAAATACAAAAAAAGTACAAACAAACGCTTACTGCAGCGCCCCCTGGTGGTTTGATACGATAAAACATATCTAAGAACATTTACCAATTAAACCTGAATCTATCACTGAAAATCGTATCGAAATCAGACTATTATTTTTTGAGATAATTGAAAACATTCGTTTTCACGTAAAATGCTTACTGCAGCGCCCCCTGGTGAGTTAAGGCAATAAGACATATCTAAGAACATACGTCAATTGAACCTAAACCTATCATAGAAAACCGTATCAAAATCGGACTTATAGTTTTGGAAATAATTGACATAGTAATTTGCACAAACACACAAACAAACAAACAAACAAACAAACAAACAAACAAACAAACAAACAAACAACCTCTCACCCCAAACACATATACAGTCGCCGTTCCGTCGCGGGTAAAAATTAGGTAATCGTTTCTTTAAAAGGCCATTATTGTATAGATATTCATAACATTTCATATTCAAATGCTGTGGCATTTATCTTCAATTGTTAGCTTTCTCTTTATTTCATCAACAGTCAACGTTTATAAAAGTCAACCGGTTGTAAGAAAACTGATTCAACATCCACATAACTGATAATAACAGCTCATTCCATATCAAAAAGAACCTGTGACCTTTGACATACAAAACTTAACCAAACTTAACAATCGTAACCAAAACAAATATTAGAAACAAAAAAAAACATCTAAATAAACAAATAATACTAAAAACCTAAGAAAAAAAATATAAAACAATATTTTAAACAAAATAACATAACACATTTGCATAAATCAATAATTTAATGTGTAACATATGTGTAAATAATAAAGATATTAAATTAAATAAAAGAATTTACAAATAGTTTAACGCGATCGACCTTGGCGCGAGCTAGCTTTAACCTTTTAAAGCCGCAAGACGTTGGCCTTGCTTTTTACGAGACTGTGAGTGTTGCTATTAATATAATGAAATTATATTATTAACGATTCAATGTTATTTATTTATTAGTGATTTTTTCGCAAATAGTCCTAAGTCAGAGAGACAGAGAAAGTCAAGGCACTCCGATCTCCATTTTCTTCCCGAAATCGGAACATTATGTGTTAAGTGGCGGAACTTGATGCTGCGCCTTGTCTTAGGCATTAGAGCGTAGTATTAAAATAATATACAATCATTCCCTCGAGTGGGAATCGAACCCACAAACGATAAGTTTACAATCACACACTTCCATTTTACAATGAAGACCTCAATTAATAAAATTAAATTATATCATTACGTTTCAATGTTATTAGTGAATTTTTCGCAAACAATCGTGATGTTGGAAATACCACCCAATTAAATTTATTGATGTCAAGTCAATTTACGTTGGATTATTGTATTTTTTTATTACATTTTAACTATTCTTTTGGGAAATACGAATGCTGTAATGATTTGACACTAATGTTTATAAATTTCTGTAATATTTCCACACTTTAATCATGAAAACTCTCAATATGAAGCCGTTGTGATAGTTTGATGGCGTCTGACTGTATTCGAGATGATTTTCGGTTTGTTTTTCACTCGGAGAAATGGTTACATTTAAATTATTTTCATTTCTCTGTTTTGGTGACAAGACAAATTTAATAAGTTGGTTTTCCATCACTCTGTACTACAATTAAAATTGTCAATACATACTTTCAGAATTATTTGCAGTAAAGTTTTTTTAATATATGCCTAGACAATAACGTAACATATAGAAATAAACTTAATAGTAATAGGAAAACTAATAATGATATGGTTGTGGTGGTATGTGGTAGGCGGTACTCACCCGGTGGTGCGGCGACTGCGGGTCGGCGCGCTGCAGCTGCTGCTCGAGCTGCGTGAACAGCGCGGCGACCTGCGCCACGCGCGAGTACAGCGACTGGTACTCCGTGTACAGCGTCGCGAACTCGTTCTTGTACGCGCGGCGCGTGCTCGAGCTCGTTATGGGCGGGTATTGCCTGTTCACATATACGTACATATTAAATTACTAAGCCATGTTCTTTTTTTAGCTTCACGCTGTATTCCGCACACAGCAGAATAGGCAGAGGAAACATAGGGTTAAGACACTCCGTTCCTTACTTTCCGCCGAATTCGTTGCGTGTTAAGTGACGGAACTTAAGACCCCGTTTTGCCTCGACACCAGAGCGAAGAAAATGGGAATATTAAATATTTCCACTTTTCGAATGGAAATCGAATCCACAACCAGTCGCTTTACAGTCACTTTGTGCCTCTGCGCCACGACTGATCTCAATTAGTAATTATTAAATAATATTTATTTATTAAAATGTTTTGTTTATGTGCACATGTTAAATTATAAATGAAGGAATATTATTTACCAAATAAGATCGTTGGTTCTTTATAACTATTACATATTTTGAAATTAAACATTTAACGGATTTATCTTTTATCTGTTATTTTCTGTCAAAGTAATGTCACTTCAGTCTACCTGTGTTTTCTCAAAATATATTCTAAATGCCAAAAATATACACCATCAATCCGAATAAAATAGATTTATTTCCAAATTCTGGACTCTTGATCTGGCAACACTAGACTCCAAAATATTATTTAACACAGCGGTTATAATTATTTATGTCTAAATATAATGTGACGAAAGAATATGACAAGACTAAGGCAAGTAGCCATTGAGATTATTGAAGCGTAGTGAAACAGAACTGGTTATAAATTTTATTTTTATATTTAAATTATTTACATTCATTTACATTTCTCCTCTCTGGTAATCTCCATATACAATATTTCCATTTAATAAAAAGAAAAATAAAGGTAATGTTATTAGATAAAAAAAAACAACAATGTTACCTTTCTATGTCTTCAGTCATGTTTTCATCAGGGACAGACGTTAAAGCTGTATTTTCTAAGGGTTCCGTATGTGTGATGTCTTTTACTGAAACAATAATAAAAAACAAATTTAGTCTTAAAATATAAAACCTTCTATGATAAGACAAACATATTTATGTAATTATAAATGCAACATTAGTGAGGTAATAAAATTGACATTTAACAAATATCCTCATAATTATCATGTTTATGGAATTCACATTTTCCTTTATGCATAAATTCCATAGTAACATAATATATGTTCAGATTTACTTACTGTTCGTTTTCAGAAATATTAAACTCTTTTTAAAATCATTGCTTGTAATTCATAAATTTGTAAAATATAATATAAACAAGGCCATTATAAGCCTTACTGTGATGATTGTGAGTTCGATTCCTACTTAGGGGAAAGCAGGGCATTAAATATATTTTAATGTATTTTCATTCTAGTGAAAAGACAAAATGCGGAGTTAACTTCCGCAACTAACGTTGAGTTGACTTGACAAACAATTACGGCTACACTAGCTTTTCCTTGTTTATCGCTATTCTTCTATGTAAAAAAAGCGTGAAGCTGAAAAAAAAGAAATTATATAAAGTAAAAATAATAATATCAACACACCTGTGATACTAGTTTGCTCTACCGGAGGACTACTTCTACTAAAACCGTTCGCTTTCACAGGACTGGGACAAATATCCTTGACAGTTGTAAAGTTGAGAGTGTAACCATTGTCCTTTTTGACTGTAAAAAATAGAAAAGATACAAATTTAGTAATTTAAAAAGTTCACACTTAGATACAAATGAAACTAAGAAAACAAGCAAATTACATGACGATAAAAAAAACCATGCCAAAATCTAATTACTAGAAAACTATAAGCAACTAGAATTTAAGAAAAATTAAGAGCACTCCATACAATTAATACCAATTTATATTCAATACACTATCAATGGCAAGAATTTTAATATAAGACTGTACTACATTTACATCACAAATAGAAACTTTATATATGTATGTACATAAGAATATTCTTTTTTTATGTATAATTGTTGTAACATGATTTAAAGGTAATTGACTTAGTTACTTGATTTAAGTTAATTGACTTGCAAATGGGTCTCCAGTTGCTCGGAATGTAGATAATAACACAAGTGTTTTAATATCACTATGCGTTTAATAGATCTTATACTGCTAAGTCAACATTCATTCTTTAAAACTGCTTAGATATGTATGTAGATGTATGACACATGTATGGATGATAAGAATAATCGACATTGTAAGTATAATCTTAACTATTATAGCAAAATATACTAAATGAATATACAAAAGCTGCACACTGCACTACAATGGGTAAATTTTAAAAAGTTATACATTTATAAGGTTTCGTAAAAACATAATAAATCATTATTTTCATATTTTTAGTGTTATTTACATACTTGGATGGATGCTTAAATGGATTTGAAATTAATTTTAAGAAAACACATAAAAATTTGAACGCAGCGGGATTCGAACCCGTGCCTCATGGAAGCCGTCCAAAGATGGTTGGACATTTTTCAAGAGGTTTTATTTTTCTTTTTATATTAAATAATTAATTTCGAGTTATTGCAATGTATACCGTAAAATATTTATTTAAAAAAAAACTACAGTAAAATATTCAGGTGTTTAACACATTATTGTAAAGTACAAAGCTGTAAAAAATAATAATCATAATAGATTTCCGCTTTGGTCAATATAATGAGGTGGCTTGTTAATGAGGCAGTAAATTTGTGTGACAGTAATTACATGACGAGTATTATATTTGTATGAACTGAATTTCTATAGTATGTTTATTAATATTAAAAAAAAAGTTAAAACACACAATATGTCAAAATTTGCACAGCATATATTTTTCTAAGTTTCGATGAAATCAAAGTCAAAAATAATGCAGAAAATATAAATAGCAAGTATTTTCTTGTTTTATCAAATAACAAGCAAATCTTTGATTTCATATAACTTGTTATATAACTTATTATATGACATTATGCTATTTTTTGTAAATATTATAATGAACTACTACAAAAAGCTGTATCTATTACTACAAATAGTTATTACGATGCATATAATAATGATATAAAAAATCGCATGCTTTACAGTTCAGATGAATCAAACAATAAACATCCATATGACAAATAAAAAAAAATATAAATTACCTGGTGCGGGGATTGAATCCGCGACCACCGGCTCTGTAAACAGAGCAAACGATCACAATAAGAACATATTATATAAAAGCAATATTAATTGCTTATATAAAAGACGAACGCAAGCAATTGATGTCTAATTTGTTGGCTCAGTTTCATACAAAATTACAAATGTATGTAACTGTCATGTTGAAATATAAATCATGTTTAATATAAATCATGTTTAACGTTGTTTTAGACACATTACTACTAATTAGTACGATTAATTTAAGAAATAAGCTTTTAATTAATCAACAGATATATTTACTAGATAAATAAGGAAAATCATTGACAATTTCACAATTAATTTATCCATCGAAGGTGTTTGTTAATGTATAATTAAGCATAAATGTTTATTGTTTACGTTAAGTTATAATTTGTAGTAATAAACATTATTATCATAATGTAGTTCGTAGATAATTGAGGATACGGTTTTTGTGGTACACACGTAGATGTGGAAGTGGTCGCGTTTGCGGAAACAGTTTTACTTGTTACGATAAATAAATGTTTTTTTTTACATATAACATCAGATACTATATGTATAATATTATATACTTTTTTAACTTAAAAAAATATTCTACAGTAGACTATAGCACTAAAAAAATTCGACATAAAATCGCGCAAATCGATGTATGTGCGTGTATACATGCATGTGTACAATTTGCGAGATTATACGTTTAAATACAATAATTTACTAAAGTGTTAAACTTGAATAAAGAATAAGAATTAATGATTAGACTGGCGGTTATTACTAAAAAAAATAAATAAATGTAATTTTGCCAATAACAAAATTTAAAAGTTATTCCCTCAGTTTTAAATACTTTAACCATTATATTTCAATTCCATTTTGTTTTCAGAAGCTAAACAAGTCGTAAGACTAGCTGTAAAGGCTTTTATATTTGCAAAATCATTTCAATTTATTTGTACCAGGCTAGTACAGGAATCTATACCAGGAATCTAAACCAGACTACTAGATAAATCTAAAATGCAAACTTTTCTAAGGCGAGCAAGTTTATTTTTTTATTATTTTAATTTCGCTTAAGTATTTTTTAAGTTGGCTTCAAATTATTTATTTAGTTTATAAATAAACAAATTTTAAAATTTGTTATTACTTTTAAAAAAAATTAAATACAATTGAATTTGAGGAATGCTTGTAAATTGTCTGTAATTACGAATTATATGATATTACTTTCATCTTGAGTATTCTTTTAAATGTAAGACTAATGCTGTTAATCGTAATGGCGTTAACAGCTAAACCACTAAGTAAAAAAAGAAATCACAACTGTTTTTACCATTTAGGCTATTAGAGAAATATCGGCAACATATAACAAATAACAAAAAATAAAAAACCAAAAGAACACATACCAGTAGTCCGCTCGTCCTCATTATCAGAGGCGTGCCGCTCGCCGGACGACGTGGTGGCGTACCCCGAGGAGGGCGGCGAGGGGCGGCGGAAGTGCGAGATGCGCTGCTTCTTGACGGCCGGCGCGTCGTCGCCGGGCGCGGGCGCGCGCTTGCCGGCCGCCCCGCCGCCCCCCGCGCCGCCCGCCGCGCCCGGCCGCCCGGGGGACGCGCGCGGGGACAGCGAGTTGGCGGAGTCGCTGCTTAGCGGCGGTGTTAGATTTTGAGGTTTCCGCCTGTTGGTGTACAAATTGTTATTAAAACACACACTTACAAATAATATACTGTAATTAGATCTTTTGTTTTCGCGATTATTTGTAATCAAATTAATCGCGTAGATTTTCCGACGTTTCGAACACTTTATAGTAGTCGGTAATCACAGATAGGTAATACGGAATCCAGTTAAAAATAGTTCCATTTCATAATATGTATATTGTGAGCGACTTGTACAGCTATTTTATATATTAGGGGTAATCAATTTTTTTGATATTTCGAAACAATTTTAAAACAAAACTTGATATATTAAAGCTACAGTTTTATACTTATATAAAAAATAAAAAAATGAAAAGAGAACCCGAGTATATCCATTAAGACACAAATAAATCTTTAAAAACGTGTCCCCCTTAAGCATCTCACAAATTGACTTTTTTTTAACTCAAAACATACCAGAATGGCATCTTGAAATTAGTTTTTAAAATTTTCTCTAAGTAATCGTTAGGGAAAACTTAATAAAAGATTTCTAATGTCTGAAAGTCTAAAATAAATAATTACATATAGCAACAGGATTTAAACTTACAGCACTATACATTTACTGTGAAACAAATATTATATTACATAAATATTTATCAAAACCACATTATATTTATATATATTTATAAGAAATTGTTGCGTCATCAATTTAAATTTATTTCACCACTAATAGGACTAGACTAATGAATGATGTTGCAAAATTTCTTCTAGAACATTCACAAATGTCGTTACTGCTAATGTGAGAATTTTTTGTTGCAATTTTTAAAAAACAATTTAATAACTGTTGTGTAACTGTCATTATTCTCATAAATTAAGCAAAGATCTCTACCATAATAGACTCTAATAGCTAGCGACCGCTCGTGGCTGCGCCTGCGTTACTACACCATATTTTGCATACAAATTTTCATATCCTATCTTAACCCTTTATGATTTGATTTGTGAAAATAGTACCCTATGTTTGCTCACTATATACAACTACTTTTAATTCCCAATTTCCATCCAAATTGGACCCATAAATTAGCCGTGAAAATGTAATTATTACTCAATTCTATTTACTCAAATCCGAATTTCACTTGTTACTGACTAAATCTCGTCATACTGAAACGTAACTGGTCATAACCAGTTAAGGCATAGATATAATACATACATATAAATTTAACGTTTTGTTATATGGATATAATAATAAAAACTGTACCTCTTGAGCATCCGTTTCTCTTCTTCAGTATAAAAAGGCCAGTCCTCGTTCACATCGTTCCACACGTGACGTCGCAAATGGTAACAATTGTCCTTTAGTGTACCTATTTCAGGCAATATCTTATTTACCATACCGCGCTCTTTCTCTTTAAGTCCCTCTGGAAATAGAAAATAGTTTATATTATATATCTATTGATAAATAATATTTATTTCAATAAAAAATATATACAAAGAGTTCTTAACACCGACATATACCGTGAAGTTACCAGTATAATAAATAATGTATTACTTTAGATCTTATTAATTCTTATTATAATTCTATTTACTCATATTCAGAGGTAACAGGTTCGATTTCATGTAGATATTTGTTCCGGTAAAGTTAAGAAACAACGCGGCTGAGTACATACAATGCACTTTCTCTCGACATAAGTAGAAAGTGTAGAACTCAAGAGGTTTTATCTCAACTAATGACATGAAGCTACATTCATATTAAAGATTTATCCCTTTATAAATACGTATTAAGTTATAAGTAGATTATGTGTTGTTTGTAAATATTTCTTTTACAATTTATAATAAAAATAACTATAGATATGATTGGTATCATTATATCGGATATAATACGTAAAAATTCCAAATTTACAATTATCTATATTAATTAAAAATTAACATACGATATCTGTGAAAATAGGCATTATATAACCATATGTTAGATTATAGGTATCTGCGAACACCAGTTGAAACTGAAATATACGGGCTTTGGAATATAAGCTTACCACTCATAAGTCTCGCGTACAGTTCGGGCTTCTTGAAAGGTTTCAGTGCTAATAATTGTATAAGTCTTTCTCTGAAAAAAGGGAAAAACAATACATTACTTCTCGCTGATTCATTGTTTTTGTAGCATAAAATTAAACGTATTTTACATTTTACTTTATTTATACAAGTAGAAGCAGTTAATTCTATCACTATTGAAAAAACGACCAGGTCAACGTTTGTTATTATAAATATCTTACTTTTTGTACGTCACTATAAAGTTTCACTTCTATTCGAGTATAAAAAAACTCGGCCAATGTGAATTGAGATTGTAGAAAAAAGTGCAAAGAAAAGTTACGCAAGAAATGTAATATAAATATAAGAACAAAAATCACTTGTTCTGGTATAAACAAGTAAAAACGCATTTTACTTTTCATCTTTGTTAATGACAAGTAAGGAATTTCTTATAATTTACGTTGAAAATGCTAATACAATATTATTTATATTGTATTCTTTGTATAATTTCATAAACATTATTATTATTAGACGTATGAAAATGTAGATATTTGAATTATCGCCTTGAGTTTCTAAGCTTTATAATTTGTGCATGTAACCTTGAATGCGCGTGAGTCAACGTCGCAAGCACAAATCGCCATGTAAAGTTAGAATCATATTACAATATCATTGAAGGAAAGTGTTATTTGTTTGTATTATGTATATTATTTTCAATTAACCATTAGTAGGAATTATTTTAGACTATTAAGTATGTAGTAAATAAACCGTAGGGAAAAAAATAATGAAGTTCTTAACAGTTTGTTTAATCTTAAATAAAACTTTCAAACGGACTTGGTAAAACAAGAAATGACAGTTTTTCCTAGTTTTAACTTAACTTTAGACAAAAAGTAATTAAATAGTACAAGATTTGTGACTCATTTTTTGTATACTAAACAAGAGCAAATTATATTTGTTCGTAAAGTATTTCTATATTTATTTACAGAAAATTTAAAATTGTTTTTGTCAATTGTAAGCATCAACCGCCGCAAGCACACAGCTTATATCACTAAACGATAACGATATGATTACATCGCTTCCAAATTTAGACGAATTTTGTTTATAATTATCAAACATAAGGAAATATTAGTTACTTTAAATGTTGTTGCAATTACATTCGTCATATTTGTAAATTTTAAAAGTAAACAAGTAAATAACAACAAAATGTAAGTCATTCGTGACAAATTTATAAAAACCGTTTAATTGAAGTAAGACTGGCTATATATGGCTGTTATATGTTAAATAATAAATACGAAAATATTTAATAAAACAGACATATTGAAAATGAGTAATAAGTATATGAGTATATTAAATTCGATTCGGTATATATATACTAGTATGTTTATAAGACAGTAAGCGACCAATAGCTTATCAGCCTATTATGATATTCCACGTCAATTTATTGATTCAGATGTTTATAAAGCTGAAATGACTTGATAAGTGGAAACTTGATATTGTTGCGAATAAATATGTGAAAAAAAAAACAAGACGAATTGTGGAATATTTTGCAATAAAAATGTATGTTTGTAAATACTATAAACAAAACATTTTTTAAGTTAAATTCAATTTTGCGACTAGTAAGAGTCAATCAGCAATAAGCAAAGCCATTTGTTACAGGCTCTAAGAAAACAAAGAAAATTATAGTACAGTACTTTTTTCCTCCAATAATATGACAAAGTTTTTGCTGAAATTGTGTAATAGTTAAAAAGTGTGAGAACCAAACGAACCATGTACTTTTTATACTGAATTTAAAGTCAAGCAATTGTAACTGTGTTATTGGATCTATTATAAAGCGAGTAAAGAATACTTTTTTTTTTAGCTTCACGCTGTATCCCGCACACAGAAGGGTAGGCAGAGAGAACCTAGTGTTAAAACGTTCCCCATTTTAAAGGCATTGCGTATTAAGTGGGGGAACTACAGTCATAATCTTAATATTTCCATCCTCTAGTGGGATTCGAAAAACTAGCCACGTTTACAGTTCCATTTCGTGCCTACATATGAAGAACATAATATACTCACTTTATAGGTCGCCTCGTAAGGTCTGGATTGGGGGGTGGCCGTTGTTGATGGGGATGGTGCTGAGTGTTGGCTTGGGGTTGGGGTTGTAATTGGTGCTGAACCGCGGCGTTCGGCACTGAGGGGGGCTGACGACCCGCCGGCGCTACCGGCGGCCTTTCGACACGCTCTATCCTCTCAGGTCTCTCGGGCCTTTCCGACCGCTCCGACCGTTCGGGTTTTTCCGCCCTTTCGAACCGTTCCGCTCTTTCGGGTCGTTCAGCCCTGTCCGGCCGTTCAGGCCGTTCGGGTCGTTCGGGCCGTTCGGGTCGTTCGGGCAGATCAGCCATATTCGATCCGTTTGTGATAAAGGGACGCGTCGAGCGAACTTTTACTCGTCGCCCTATATCCGTTTGGTTAGGTTTTATTACGCGGGTGCTGGAACGAGCAAAGTTAGATTTAAACGCTATTGGTTATATATTTTATAATCTTCCCATATTTAATTAGGGGAGAAATAAGTAAAAAATATTAACATAATAAGGAACAAGATATATTCTAATGTTAACTAGTGTGTAGCAAAACCATTTTCTAAGCCGGTGACAGCTTTATGTTCATTCAACGATTCATAAGTGCTTACAAACATCTATTTGGGCAAAAGATATTTTGAATATAAACATAATTAGTGTATAATTATAATGTTATACCATTTACTCTGCTCCGCGGCTATAGTTCTGGACATTCGGTCCTTGGTCGCCTCGTACGAGTCATCATTCGCCTGGACGCGCATCCTTCGCGGCAACGGACCGCACGAGTCTAGGCGCCTCACGCCCCCACTTCGGACGCATTCGAACGAACCCTGTAAAAACAACTAAATTGATTAAATTTTCTTTTTAAATAAAATGTTGTAAATATTGAAGTTAAATTGTTAACGTGTGACGTAATAAACAAGAACATTTAAAAAAAATATTGATACAATATATTTGAGATATTGATCGTCAAAGTCAAGAAACTTGTTCCAAAATTATATTTTCAAGACCATAACATTTATTAACAGACACATAGCCTTGTGACAGTCTTATTAAGAGCAAATTCATAAAGTTGACGTTCGTAACCTTTAAATCGTCTATAAAACACTACGAGATTGGTTTCCTCAAATGAGTAAAGTCTTTGCCTTTCGCGGATTATCACTTATCCGGTAATGATAGCTAATCAGTATATAAATATTTAAAGTCAAAGCCATTCGAATTTTGTGGGTGGTGAAAATATTCAGGTCACACAATTGTAGAGCGATATATAAGTTACTCCGACGAATTTGTCAGCCACAAGTTATGGTAGCTACCGCTCCGTGACCTACAATTTGGAACGAGCACACCTTATCGGTGTTAAATTCTATATTTTGTTACATTCTTTTAAATGTAGCACTTAAAATAGACAATATCTCGATAGTTTTATACAGTTTTTAGATTTGCTATAAAATATATGACTGAAGTTAAACTGAATCAAACTAATTGGAGAGAGAGGCCCTGTAAATTCTAGATTGCATTAGGAATTAAAAATACATAACAAAAATCAATCAAATCAAAAATATTTTCTAATATATAAAACTTAAGAAATATACCTGTGGACCCTCCATTTCTGCATTACTATTAATGCAAAATTTAAAAGTGGATTCGCCCGATGATCCATTTCCGCTCCCTGGAGCCGGTATAGAGATTTTCTGTAAAAGACATACAGGTCTATAAATAAAAATAACTTTGTAATATATTTACTACATCATAAGCATTATAAATAATAAATGAAAAATATCCTTTCAAACTTGGTAAATAAGAACTATTCATAATAATCACAATCTATTAGTAAAGTGTGAACGCAAAAATAAAATTGTACAATAATAGCATCGACACCTCGTAGAACTCTCTGAGAACAGTTTATTGAAATAGCTGTAACGTAATACAGTAGGTAAAATATTGTTATTTGTTTCATTCGTGGAATGTATGTACATGCTTGTCGCGCTTAGAAATTTGGCAACTACTTCTATGAATCAGATTCAGTTACACATTTAATATGTGACAGAACTCAAGATGTAATTCCAATTATTTTATCATTTCAATGTTGATCTCAATTTAAAGAAAACAAAAAGGTGGTAAATGAGCAAATTTTCGCGTCGCCAATATTTACGAGCTTAACATGCACGGGGTTTTGCAGTGAATAACGACTTTCATCGCCTGGAATGGCAACGTCGCGGCTCCACAAGCATACAAGCAACCACTCAGCGCAACGTACCGTTTCGCCACCAACTACACGTTTTGCACGCGATATTTAATGAATTTGCACGAGAACGTAATATGCAATTGTAATAGTATCGCGCATAGATAGTTTGCTTTTAGTAACTGCTTTGATTAGCTATTTTTAAATTATCAAATTACAGTATCACATTTCATACGAAAACAACTACTTTATCCTCTATGTGTTCTCTTTTTAATTATTTCGATAAGATTATACGTATACATGTAGTTGCTATAAGGTCGCAGACCGCAAGTGACGTTTGAAGCCACGATGCCAGGCAATTAACTCATTAAAAATTGCATCGTAACGTTCCTCACAAAGCAACAACCAGAAAATGTTCAACATAAAAATAATACCTGACAGATATTGTAAAAACTACAACATATATTCTTTTTAACAATGTACAAAGAAGGGGGTTACAAAAACCTTGTAAAATAATAATATACTAAATTTTTTTTTTTTCTAACATTTACTTAGCATGAAGAGATTTAGAACAAGAAATGATCATAAATAGGTATCGAAGATATGTATTAGTGATATTTGCTAGAAGTTCAGAAAGCATGTCGCGACTGATGACCCCAAGGTGAGATATACCGTATACAATTATAGAGCTGATGAGGAAAAAACCCAGTACAAGACGAGCACGGCACCGCGGGGGAGCGCGGCGCGCGGCTTTCACTGCGGTAGCAACTTCGACTGATATAAAGAGCACGTCGCGATGGAATACTTCGGCATTCGGTGAACAACCGTCTCGCCCGCTACATTTGTACGTTTGCGCACTCCAGCCATTGTTTCATTTTCTTTGTTTTTGTACTAATTATTTTAGGGAAAATATATCAATGCAACAATATGATTAGATATCCGTTTGTAGGTAATGAGTGCAATGCATCAGCTGCAGATTGTACCATGTCAAGGTTGTTTAGTTTCATTGTGTTTGTCTTTTATCGAAGGTCGTTCGAGTCTACGCCTCGGCAAGACCGGAAAATACGAGGAAATTCATTATTCGTTTTCAAGGCATTACTAGAATGTTGCTTTAATTATATTTTTTTTAAAATCAGCTAGAGCGAGAACGTCCCAATTACTAGTTGTCAATTACATAATTCTTGCCGAAACGTTGCAATTAATATGGTTAATTAAATGATTTAGATTTCTTTATTGCATTCTGGCCGTTCTGCGCAGCGACCAAGGCTTTTGTAGTTTACCTAATTTCTCAGCAAGCGGTACACAACGTTGCAAAGTGAGAGGCCAACCGAACCGGTTCAGCACATTCGAGCATGATATAAATACAGAGAATCAACTTATGTTGGATTTGTGTTTCGAAATTGTTGTCGGCTAGCTACGGCTCCATAGATATCAATAAATAAATAATATACGTTACAAAGATTCGAGAAATTTGTTATTATAAATTCTAGGCGACCAACCCGGACGCGAAACAGTCGGCCGTGCGCCCCAGTCGAACTAGTTAACGTGTTGTATCTTATTGACGTAACGTTGTGGAGGTGGAACAGGTCGTTCGATACAAATTCGACTTTAAGAACCAACATATAGATTATAATATACTTTATTGCGATATAAGCGTACGTCAGCACTGAACGATAATAAATAGTTCTCAACACTCATCGTAGCGGGAAATCCACGCAGCTGGGCTGTGATCGGCCCCATGTTAATTGCTTACCGGCTCGTTATTATCTTATTTTCTATATATACATACATAAGTCATTCGTTGACAACAATATATTTTATAAATATGTCGAATAATATTTATCAGAATACCTTTTAGCTTGTGTTCCAATGATATAGGTATATAGAATTGATAATAAAAGTTTTGCTTTAAAACGTATGGAATTTATGAACTTTATTCATTTCACTTTAATTTATTATTTCTTTTTTCTTTATCACTCCTCTAGGTCCCCGGATACTCTTTATAAGGTAGTCTTTCCTGCAATTAATCAGGCTAACCTTGTTTGAACTAGTAACCGCATAATAAACTAAATACTTTGAATCGCTGATGAATTTTTAATGACACAATTTACTTAAACGATGTCGCCGCGTTTAAATAAAATGACGCGTTTTAATGTATTTCATGTTTAAATAAATGAGTTTGAAATATTTTAAATGTAATTTGGAAATCGATAAATATTCTTTTCGGCCTATATATTATATTACACGTTTTTGGGAATTAGAAACAAAGGTATAAAAATATATTGCCGACCCACTTAGTTGTTAGCAGAAACAATCAAGAAAAGGAGTACTTATAAATAAACAAAGCAAAGTAAAATACTAAAGTAACTGACGCGTTGATAAATAGCATGTTTTGTTTAAACAAGTCGTAGCGTTCTGAATGATACAAAAATAATGCGGAGTTCGTTTATGAGATGATATTATCACATTCTTCTGTGAAGAGAATTAGCGAATTTGGTAAAACATTCACGAAAGAAATTGTTCTAACAATTACTAACGGTAGTCGTTACTTTCATCGCAGACACATTTAAAGGCAAGTGAGTGGCCAGTTATTCGTGAGGTTTCTACAATACTATTTGCATATTCGACTTTCTAATGGACGATACGGCCGTCTTGTCGCAATCGTTGGCGGTGTGAGGTAACATCAATTCAATTAATTATATGTCCAACATACGTAAAAAATACGAGATTCAACGGACGAATAAAGTGACACTTCCAAGACACGGTTAAACGCTACTCTTCCAAGATTTTAATATGCTAACGCTATTGGGTTTTACCAATCGTACCAAAATGATAATTTTAGCAAGATATTCCGGTGAATGAACTATTCCTATGTTAATTGTTTCGGTTTTACTGATTAGATTACTAACGCATGCGCAGTCTACTTACTGACGTGTAAATATATTATCATGCCCATGATAAAAACCGATGAAAATGTCAATCTTTAAGACCTATGATGCAAGAATAAAAAATAATTTATACGTATACTTTGCCGCGACAGAAGTAATAAAAAATATGTAAAAATTTTAAAATGTAGTTTAAATTTATTCAAGGCATATTAAGATTATATAGTGTCAATTCAAAAGGATTCATTCCTGTGCCGTTCTCCTCGTGATATCTGCTCGCGACCTTCCGACTGCGGAGGGGCACCTCTCACCGACGACGTGACTGCAACCACGGCCTTACTTTGCGAGGCTGTTTCGAACGTCTACGTAACGAAACTCTTTCCAACAGTTACCCAATGCCCGATAGAAATTCTGCTGATACCTATATTATAATTATATAGTATACACGTTAATATCACTAGCAGTTCACGTGATCGCTTTGCGTAAGAAATACTTGTCATACAAACGTATTATTTTTTGTGTTACAGCCATTTTTGCAAATACATTTTTGAATAATTTCATAATGAATAACTTCTCATTTTATACAACATCCTCTTTGTTAGGTACGTGTCTAAGATAAATGTGTTTTTACAAAACACTTAAACAATGGCAAGTAAAAGGCTAATGAATGTAGCTCAATGTGTCTCACTGAGCAACCGTTTCCATTGTGCGCTCATCCATAGCAATTATACTTTACTTTTACTAAAAAATGAAATTAATATGAAAAGTGTAAGATATTAATGAAAAAAATAAATACATATAAAATACAATAAATACATTCATTCTATTATTTACTACAAAGTTTATTTACATAAGGTAAATTAATATAGCACTTTTGTATTAGTTTTGTATGACAGGGGTTAGAGAAGTCTAATGTAGGTCATACGATTTCTTAAAATTTCGGTTTGGAATTCTTACATAATGTCTATTTGTATTTTGGTAATATTAATGTATTTTTGTTTATTACATTTATAAATAGTGACCATTATAACTAAAAATAAGAATGTGTATATGCGATGTATAAGACGCACTCACTACATGTCTACACAATGTCGCAAGTATTTAGATCAAGGTGCGAAACACGCGTTCAAGAATCGAAATGGATCTGAGGAATTTTTGTCGAAGATCACGCTATAATATAAAAGTGAAATATAAGAGCAATATGAAAAAAATTAACAATTAAAATCTGAGTAAATTTACCGAGTACTATAAGACAATTTTATTTTACTTAAATTATGAAATTTTCAAATGCTTTTTTTTATTTTTTTAAACCAATTATATTTAAACCAAAACATAAGAGCACTAGTAAAAAATAATTTATTTTTAAATGAATTAAAATTTAACATAACGTTAATAGATATATAATATGATCTAGAGAGATGTATCTATGTAAAAATTGGATCTAGAACAATCCAGTCGGCAGACGCGGCGCCGACGCGGCGTGACGAGGACCACGCCCCCGTCTATAGGGGTTTACTATATGAGATATAGGTTACTCGTGTATCTGATGATGATGGAACACAAATACTAGTACACACCTACTTACAAACGTAAATAACGTGGTACATCATCATTAGTACCACACAAAAAAATCACTACACTACAAAATTACGTATCAAATTACAAGCCTTTTTTGTCACTTTTGTTCCTGTTTTTTTTTATAATGAAGTAAATACTTTACAAGTTATAACCCGGAAAAATATAAAAAAAAACCTCAATAAGCATTTAGCGAGATTTAACAAACGTGAAAGTAAAAATATCCGTGTAGAAATGAAATAATACAAAAATGTGTCAATAAAACGCGACGGTTTTGATTGTAGGAAGCACATTCAGTCATTGAACGAATTCGTGCATGGCAACTATCTGGGTACGTGTCGAAGTTGGTAAATACAACCATATGGGAACGATAACTGAGCGACATTTGACTGGTAACAAACAAACAACGAATGACTGCACAATAAAGACGGCAAATTGACTGCGAAACCGCTGTTTTATATACGAGCGTTAAAGTAGGTGTGTTATGTCGTACAATAGGAGATATTTTCTATAACAAATAACGCATTGTACTAGCCAGCTAATCGTATATAAGTATTTGATATGCTCAAGACTATTTGGATATGCTTTAATAACGTAAAACATAATATAATGATTTATATATTCATAATTTACAAGCAATTATTTACAGTTCCTTAAACCTTAACCTTAGCTGTGGCTAATTTTATATTTAAATTATAATATAAAGTACCATTTAAATAAAAGCCAACCTGACAGTTAACATAATTATGAGCACACGCTCACATTTGTCATATATCGCGTTCGAAAATTTGTTTGAATGAACACGAAACGTCACCGTTTACTTAATTTGCGCCAAGCTGTAAAATTTTCACTTTCATCAAACATGAAACCCATTCGCTTTTAATTTAACACGTTTACGGTACTTATAAAAATTCAGCATGTAACCATATTTAATTTTAAATATATTTTATTCGATGATATATAGTAAATTCTTTTAATTAATCTTCTGTTCTGTTCTGTCTTATTTGGGCATAGCTTAATATATTTATTTATGGCTTATATTGGCTTTACGTTTCTTGCAAGCACAAAAATCGTCTTGCGTTTCAATCTTTTACGGTTAGTGAAACTAACACAGAAAAATATATAAACAACAATTAGATATGCGCTATAGGAAATTGACCACGTCGAGTGTAGTATACATGCCACGTAACTGTTAGTCTCTACTTCAGCTAATAAGATTAGTTGTATAACGGGTGTTACGAGGCGGACGGCAGGCGGCTTTTAGGATAAAACAAACATGTCTGATTCGTCACAGGCTACATTGGTATAAAAATGAAATAATTAATATATAGATAATTATAGATTGAAAAAGCCTGAGCAACGTAAATGATTCTAGCATTAAGGCTATTGAGCCATAATTCATAATTTACTAATACTGATCATGTCAATCGACCTAAAATCTGTTTTAAAGTGAAGGACACATTGAATATTATACACGAATTAGTGTAATGAATATTTACTATAATGACAATAGATTAAATATAATTAATAAATCGCATGTACAAATAATGAACATGTAGTATGACTCATGTAAGATGGAATTGAAAACTTTTCGCAGACGGCTGAACTTCAGAACAGCAGTGGCAAGCGAGTGGTAACTTTTACCTGAATTACGTAAACCCAGGTGTAATTTATTATCAGCCACCTAGGCAACTTTCGTAATATATCTGAGCTGACTCTATTAAGTCCCTGGATTTCTCTTATTTAGCTAGAAATTTGGAATTGTACACAACTTATTTACAACAATCACTTAATTTTATTAATTGGTAATTAGCATTCTTATTTCAAATTCAATTTACGTTAATTATGAACATTAGCCTTGTGAACATTTTTTACAGGTTAACAACATGGAGTATTTTGTAAAATATTCCTAATTAAAATTTATTAACAACAAATAAGACATTTCCGTCTCAAAAACTATAATGTAGAGCAAAGGGTCATCATTTTAAATTTGTTCCCAAATATAAAAAATATGTTTTCTTTAAATAAAACTTGAGCATAATTCTCAGATAAATTGTAGACGACAAAATAAGTAAGAATAATGCTTAGTAATCTTTAAAATATTTATTCATTATGAAATTATTAAGAAGTGTGCAACATAGTGGTTTCATAAACACTTTACCAATGTGACATTGCACATCTGATTCTATACAGTCACTTTATTGTCTTCTGAATTGATGATAAATACAATAGTGTTATCTGCTTTTTTATTAATGTCAAGTAGGTTACTATGCACTATTGATATACTGTCATTGGTAATGCAATTAGCACTTTATTATTCGTAGATTTTGTAAAACAAATTAATTAAGGTTCTAAGTGAGTTTGTTTTTATACCAGTTTAAAAGATAAAAACACGAAAAATAATACGTAATTATAGTTATATAAAAAGATCTGTAAATAAAGATGATATCACTTCCTACTCGGGCATTGAAAGCAGTACCAGCAGAGTATGATGAGTACGCATTTTACTAACTTTCATTTCACTCAAGGAAAAACAACATTATAGCAACTAGCTTACAGTCAATCTTGTAGCATACTTGCTTTCCGCCTTAACTCACATGCGTATTTTGATGTGGAATGATTTACATTCTCTGATACAAAGTCCGGTGCAAAAAAGGTACAATCCCTGAGCCAATCAATCAGGGTAATGACTGTATTTTCTCTAGACACGACTGTCCGATAAAATAAACAAAGAGTGTTCATGAAGAAATCTTTGCATTGATAAAGATTTTCTATTATGCAATCAAAGTGTAATATTTATTAGAATTATTAAGAAATTAAAAAAATGTACTACTTTTTGTTGCAATCGTTACCAAATATTAAATAAATATCTGTAAAATATCAATACATAATAATAACTACGTAGCATTTAATGAAAAGGTTAACATTTTAAATAAGGTTTTCGTTACCTAATTCAAAGAATAAAGCGAACAATGATTCTTTGAGTGACTTGTGGTTTTCCTTTCGAATAGACTAACAGTTTAATATTGAGCTTACTGGCAAGCCTTTGAGTCAAGGCATTTCAATTACGAATACGTTTGGGTATTTATTGTTCAACTTTACAAGTTATATACCATAGTCTATAAAATATATTCATAAAATACTCAATAAATACATTATAAAAAACTTATATAAAATAACACATTTAAAAATTAACCAAAATTTAAAACCATAATTGTTGATAATTAAAAAAAACGTGATATACCAATACGTAAATATTAGCTACTTCTACAATGATCAGAGCATAATAACACATATCGATTAACCCTGCCTCGTGACTACTGTGTGATGTTTTTAAAGGTTAAATAGGGTTCGTACGATACAATGTAAATACGATCTTAAAATAACAACACCTTTTGCGTAAAAGTTGACAGATTGTGCATGTAGCAGGTTAAAATCCTAATTAGAAGAGGGTTTATAGAATATATTCCTATAATATAGATATTATAGGACGCAATTCTCATCTGGATGTTAAGTGACCTAGAGAAGAGATTGGTGAAAATAATAAAATACATTTGACTAAGCATAAATGTTATCATCAACAGACTAGGCATTTTTTGCGAATCACCGGCAATCAAATAGCCTTAAAAGTGAAAGTTATGTAGGTTACGTACCTGTCCGTCCATATTTTTGTTACGCACATTTAAGGTACTTCTTATGAAGGCAAGTGGCGATGGAAACTTTTTAATCAAAATAATTAACACCTTTGGTTATTATTAGTATCGTATATTATGCCTGGACATGAGCTATCAGGTAGACGTATCCAATAGCAAAATAAACTACTGTGTGCGGCATAAAGTGAAAGTGAACACAGTGCGCACGTACGGCGTAGTCCCAATAAGACGACACCACCGTCCGCATACCTCAGCAATTACCACGAGGAAATCAGAACGGTTCCGCCGCTCCCTGCGCCCTCGGTATACACGATTCATGTCTATTAGATAATGGTCATATCGTACCGCATCTTAATATAAATCGACAACACATATATCAAAAACCAAATAAATTTATTCAACGTTAGAACATTATCAAAAATTAAGTTCTATATAATTGATCAATTTCAGAGAGAAGGTGCCTCTTAACTTTTAGCGGATGCTATGTTCTAAAGGTTTTTGTCCAACATATGTTAGTTCCATTTTTATTAAAATTACGGGAAGGACAATAACTGGTTAACACGCATGTCCCAAAAACATATGGAAAGCGTTGATTTATTTTTTTATGTACTATTGGCGCAAGGAAGGATTTACGCTAGGTATTATATACGGAAGTTCCTTTTCTCGGCTTTTGTCATTAAAGAATGAATTGAGATAGATATACAATACGTAATCAAATGTTAGTTATTAATGTTTATGTTTACAAAAATCAGTTTTCTAAGTATCGTCTGACGACATAATGTATTATACAGTCGTAATATAGAAGGAAGTCCCCGACGTGCGATTCTATACGTATGACAGTGCAAATCTTGTCAACCGACAGTTAAAATTATGTATTTCCCATGTTTATCTGAGGACGATACTATAAGTGCTTTTAAATTGAACTGCAATAACAATGATAACTTTGGGATTTAAAAAACATATAAAGTTAAGATTGAAGCTGTCAGTCTATAATAAAAATGTACTGAAATACTTTAGTTTTAATAATTTTTGTTACTTCGATTCGTCCTTGCTTCAAACATCAACAGTATTGTTTAGTCACGTGGTGATTGCTATTTTAACCTGAGCAAGGTATCGCGTCGACGCGAGGCTTTGTTTAATGAAAATTGAAAATCAACAAGTAGGTATTTACTAGTGAAACATTAGTCAATTCGTTTTAAAGTAATATACTGAATATATTTACATAAGTTAATACCTATGTTGCGCTATCTGCATACTTGTTAGAATGTATGAAGAGTGAATATTAGACATTGTAATAAATTAATCAATAACAAACAATTTCTTATAAAAAATTGATATTTCCAAAGTACTAATAGTCACTACTACTGTACAATAAATATATTGTGTTTCACTACAATAGGGAGATTAGAAACAAATAAAACGTGTTTTTGTTTTGTTAAATATAAAAAATATTATTTACATAAACGGAAATCTTACAACATTATAAAGATCCAGTTAAAAGTATATCCGGTTGAAATAATGAACAAAGCATGTAACAGTCGCTTCAGATAAGTTTTCATGTGCATAATAAACGAAATCCTGTTTTCAAGGTTTGCAATAACGGGCCCGCAAGGCGATGGTGTAAATAAAGCGACTCGGGAGGACATCGACCCGGTGTATCAAAACGTATTCATCTTACATCAATAATATACATCTCTATATGTTCAATTTTAATATTACTACATTCAGAGTTCATTGTACATACATAGATTACTGGGTGATTCATTAGATGAAATAGATTATATTAGATATAACTGTCACATTGCGATTCAAATGAATATTGTGATGCATGAATATCTGTTAACAAAATTCTGTTTGGTCAATTTTGTCAATATTTTTAAGGAAATATACAGAAGTATATTTCCTTAAAAATAAAAGATTTGTATTTGATAAATAAAAAAATATTCAAGTTATCATTATATTTACACGGCTGCATCATGATTGGTACCTTGTGACAAAGACACGATCGAGTCCTAAATAGGATTAAAATAATTACCGAAGAAGTCGTGAGTAATAAGGGGACAACGGCCGGCACACCTGGGAGGTGCATACGATTGCTCGCTAGCGACTGGAACCGTTTCTATTTTTACACCCTCCACTCTATCTTATTTACTATTCTGGTCCGCCACTCATTGAATTGTGGTTATTATGTGCAAGTTGGATATGTGCCAGCGACTCAGACCTAACACACTGATAGTGAGATATTCAAAGAATTATATTATGACGGTGAAGTGGTTCAGTGAAAATTATAACGGGAGTATTCTTAGTATTTTTTGTCGGTTATACAAAGTCAAGGATATCAGATACGGGCAAAACGTTAGCCGTATTTTATGTAATAGCATCATAATATGAAGAATTCTAAAAAGGGACAATTGGGGTCATTTACATACGTTATGGACAAGTGAGAAAGAGCAACAAGAGAAGAGATCACGTCAAACCGGCGGGCTGGCGACGGTGGCTAACAAAACCGGTCGACGGCGCCGGCCGTCGGGCGCAGGATCGCTTGGGGATTATCACCTTGTAAACAGTATTGCATTAGTTACGTTTTTTTACAACTTTGAATAACACTTACAGCATTTATCGACGGAGCGTTATACAAAAGTCGATTAAGCATCGCGGATACGGCTGCTGTTTGGGGACAGCAAGTCGAAATAGCAAAACATTATTTAGTCATTTTTTCTTGGAAATTGTATATATACCGTAAACAAACACGAAACATTTTTATAAACACGTAGAAGCAATTGTTGTTTTAACATACCATTAAAGCACGACTAATTCACTTTTCGACATAATTTGGGGATAAAAAGTTTTATAGATCGACCGCAACGACAAGAAGCAAAACGAAATCGGTTAAGTGGGTCATCACATAATTTCGCAAGCGTATCGAGTGCCGCAAGCATTAACTGGTACGCCTGAGGCGAGTCAAGGCCCGCACCGACGTCTACTGCTCCTGCTTAAATTGGCAGTATGCACTATACGGTTTTTGCTAAACGTGTAATCTCAACAAACTAAGAACACCATTGTGGACAGCATTCCAAATAGAATATGTATCATTATTATGTTTGATAAAAAAACTACAAAAAAACAAGAAACTAAATAGGAAACAATTAAATTTATATACGCATTAATTGAGATTTAAAGTGACAAATATTGTACTAATAAAAAATATCAAATTTGTTTTACGTATCCTTATAAAAAGTAGGACAAAAGAATCCATAAACTAAAAAGTTGGCAGAGGACTACATAATAAAAGTTCATAACGGAACTTTTAACGATATTTTTGGGCAACGATCACTTAAATAAGGTTATAGAATGCCATTTTAAACTAGCTATTTAAATTTAAGTAACATTCACTTGCGTAATAAGACATGCGTAACTGACAACAGTAGCATGTGAAAATGTTACCTATCAAATTCATCAGGTCCGTGAATGTTAGAATTTAAAAATATTTTCATTCACTATTATATCTGGTATTTAAAAAATGATTTGGGAAATTTTATTTTTACTATCTGCCTAGTTTCATATTTACCTAATACTACCTTTTGATAAAATCATTGTGCAAGCTGTAGTAGATAAGTACGTGTTAATGTTACATAATCTTATATAAATACAATTCTATCATTAGGATAAATTATTTTATGACCATATTGAATTGAATTTTAATATTTACTTAAACTGAACTTACCCCTTCATTTCCGGGTAGGAACTGTATTTTAGGTTTAGCCAATTTGTCCTGAAAACAAAAAAGGTTATGTTAATGAATTGAATTTAAAACAATATTTATGGTAAACAGGATATTCAATATATTTGTGTTCAGATGTCACAAGTCAACAACATTTTAAGAAACCAAATTCTATAACATAAGTTATATGTATACGTATTGTAATGCTATTTTTTATAAAAAGGCCATATTTTTATAATAACTCAAATAAATATCATGTATATATTCATACAAAACATTGGAAAACACGAACAAGGCAATGACGTAGATAGAATTCTAAGGCAATATTATTAATAATGCCATATATAGTTGTATTACAATATGAAAATTTCATACATACGACAAACAATGAATCATAACATGCCTATATTGTTATTGAAGCTAATATTTAAAGGTAAATAGAATGTTTTATGATGGGACATATATTTACTACAATCTTAAATGTACCAATTTTATAGTGTTAGTTTTAAGATAGTACAAAAACTTGTACTACTGCTATATACCATATTGTAAGAAATGGAGTGTCGTCGCAGTTTGTGCTAAATAATAAATATAAATGGTCATTCCGTTGACAATTAAATAAAATTTAGTAATTAGATGACAAAAAGTCATACTAGCCGTTGCTCAACTACCCAGGCCGGCCACAATAAGTAAGTGTCGGCAAGTTGTAGCGTTGCACAACCGATGGTCGAACGCGAGAAACATAACTAGGCTGGGCGGCAGTCGATGATGTAAACTTAAAAATTGCTTTAGTTACTTACTTAACAACTGAGCTCGATGTGAAATTTAAAGTTGCATCGCGGTCTAGACTGGGTGGGGATGACCCGGAACTAACTTTAAAGACCCTGACTTTGTATAAATTTATGGTTACTATCTTGGAAAGAATTCGTATGGCTATTTGTTCAAAGTGTAACTTTGTAACGAAAACATTAATTAATGTTAAAATATAAAGATTGAATTTTGCCTTCATTAAAAATTGTAAGAATTGGAACTTGTTGCGAGTGCTAAACCAGTTTTACTGGCAAGGTCGTGGTAAATAATTATATTCAATTGTATAAATTTATAAAAATTAATCGAGCATAGTTCAAGAATTATTTTTGATTTTATATGCAATGGCAAAATTACATTTATTAAAAAAAAAGCAAACAAATTGATTGTTATTTATAATAAGATTATATAAAAAATTGTATAGAAAACTCGACGATCAAACCCTCTCACTCAAAAACTCTTCAAATAGAAATCTGGCATGCAGGTTCCTAGAGGGAGCAGTAAATGAGGCTTTCCAGAAAATTCTAAGAGAACAAGAATTTACGTTTTTATGTCTCAGTGTTACCAAATTAAAAATAACATGTTAAACTAAAATCACCCATAAATATTGAAAAAACATTTAAAGTAATTGTTTCTTTTTTAAAGTAAAAACAATAAGTTGTAGATTATAAGTGACAGATTTAAGTGTTAATAAATTTGTCATACAAATTTTCCAACACTTGCAATCATCACATTATAATAATATAATCTAATGATTTGTAGTTGTTAGTTAATATTGTCCATTTTATCCATAAAAAAAACACAAAAGTATTTTCGACCTTGCGTTGAATTGTGTTGTACATTGAAGTAATGAAAACGCTCAGTAAACGACCTTACCAGAATACTCTGTGACCTTTTAATCAAATAAGCTTTTACAAAATCTTTTACCACTTTAGACCAAGGTACAAGGAAAACTATGATATACGAATCTATTCTACTAGATGTATCTGATTGAATGTGCATTTTAGTCGAAAATTAAGTAATAACACCTTGATTTAAGCATAAATTGCACAGAAATTCATTGCAGTCTATCAAAAATGAAGATAAGAAAGTGTCAATTCGCAAGGCGGGGCCCAGTACCGCTGCACGAAATCTCAAACTAACGAAGTGGGCATGGCGACATACATTCTTTGGAAACAACGCCACATCCGATAAAACCAGTACATTTGTTATTTTGTCCAAACCGTGAAAGTAGTGAATAAATCAGACTAAGAAGATGCGTTACGCCACAAGAATTTAAAGAAAATATAGGATTTTAAAATATCAATATATTTAGTCATACTTACTAAACAGTTAGGCTTATTTTTAAACGATAATTTCCAAATGAAATATTAATATGGTGTAACAAGATAAAACCTCAGGTATTTCTATGCACAAGCTACTAAAAAAGATTAGATAGATAGATTTTAGATTATCATCATATTGTCATTATATCGCCCTTCCTATTTCTGTACAACCAAGCTTGTTTGTTTTACTTATTGATAATAACTAATATGGTTCAATGACATCCTTTTAGGGCTGCATCGTTCTATCATTTTTCATTATGGTTTTCTTATCATTATTTTGTGTCCTTTTTATTGTAACCACATATAAGTCACGTATACATTTACATACGTGTTGAAGCAACAAAAATAATTGAATTTTATAATAAAATTTGAAGTATAGACAGGACCTCAATTATTTAGTCTGTGTTAAATATACATTACGTAAAGCGTCGCGAGCGCAGTAAGACCTGTATAGGTTGTCTGGCATTTTACAAACCAGTTTGATTTAACCATGTCTTTTAGTTTCAAAGATAAAACACAGGTGGGTGTTTGAAGGTGGAATATACAATAATAAAAACAATTCACTGATACATTTGTGGAAAAAAAAACTACTTTGGTTGATTATGCGAAAAAAACAAAGAAGATATTTTAAAATATTTCAACGAAAGAAAGGATAGGGTTGTAAAAATAGAAATAAGTAATAGAGAGGGATTACTAAGGAGTCTGACATCTGTTCGCAGGGGACCAGGTGTCAAGGTTTGATAGGACGGAGGGTGCGACGACCCCGGACCCTAATGTGTGGTGTTTTAACTCCCCCAGACTTATCTTAACCATATCGGCGAATACAAAAAAATATTTTCTAACGGACAATATCTATTAAATCAATAAGCGGTTTATAAAAGCGCTCACTTTATCAACAGCTTCTGTGTTACGAATAGACTGATGAATATTTTGGTAAGAAAAAAATTTGACATTTTCTTACGAAAATATTCAATTTTAATATCAAATATTAAAAACGGTTTGAGAAATTTATCCTAAATTCTATTTTTGGCGAAACCTACATCAAAAACATATTTATTACTGTTTTAAACTAAATTTGCATAGTGACCTTTTGACTCTAATTCTACAAATCAACGTATCAAATTTTAGGTATATACATATTTCACTTTTTTAAATGAAAACTGAAATCTAAGTAATAAGAAGATCTAAGTAATAAGAAGATATAAAAGTGACGTAAATATCGGTACCTCCCTTACTCTCTGGTTGAAATGAAAATTACCTCTGATAACTGAATAGTCGATATAACATGTACCTACTTCTTAAAATCATAAAAAAAATACAATACAACAAAAGTCACGTACTTCATGAAACTTAATTCGTGAAACCCTTTTGACATCTGAGTGAAGTTATGGAGGGTCACTAAATATGCGTGATATTAAAAAAATACTTACATACACAGTAAATGAAGTTACAGAGACATCAATTAATGTGATTTTTTTATAATTTATTAAAATTTTATAATTTTAATAATATGATAATTTCGGATTGTGTATTTGTAAGATCAAATGTCTACGAGTGAGTAGACAAAAAATATTTAGTATTGTACTTTACTGTAAGTGATGAAATAATTTTATTTCATAACATCATTAATAATAATATTGACTATGATTATGGTAATTTTGGATGATTTTGTAGAAAAAGCACACAAAATTATACTATAAGATACGATATAAGTTATAATCTCCAGATAAGATAAATAATAGACTAAGATTGCACTTGATAAACAATGTGATATAATTTAAAACATTATTTTTGAGGTAAAATGTTCTCGTTTCAAGGGAGAAAGAAATCGGAAAGACCTGGGAGATTTTCAACGACATGATTTAATCATTTTGATAAATGGTGACCCAAAAAATGTTAGCTAATATAATGAAGGTCTCATCCACCTACGTATTGAACAGTAATTTATAAAGCGTTATCTTTGTTTATATAATAGTGGATATTAATAATGTGTTTCACGGTTGCTTTTACAAAAACGATTCAAGTCTTTGAATGGACGCCTGTGCTCACGAAAAAATACCAGGTGGCACGTTCACAAAACGATCACAAAAAAATCATGTGTCAAATCGTTGAAGTACGATCGCATTCTCGATTTAAATGTATAAGTGAAAGTGGTCAAAATTGCGTGGCAACATAACTGGAAGGTGTTCGTAATCTACACAGTGAATTCACCGATGTTAAAACACGTGCATACAGTAGGGAATAAGTCAGGTGGGCATATCTCGAATCTTGTGTTACTAAATAAATTGTGTAGGTTTGAAACTTTGCAGATTTAACTTTTTTTTTACTGATTTCACATGTAATGGCATCTGCCGCGACCAAGTCTTATTATGAAACGCATTGCTTTTTTATGAATCACTATGTTACGCCTCTAATAAAGTAAGTAACAGTTACTAAATTATTTATAAAATGTTGGTTGACAAGGTTTGATTTAATAAGTCAAAGTATTATTATTGCAACGTTATTTTTAATACAATATTTGATATTATAGTTTCAATTTGTTTGTATTTTATACACAAAAACATTTTGATTTGGGTCATAAACCTGTTAACTTTTAAACACAAAACGCTTTTATCACCATTAATTAATTCATAATGGTTAATGACTAATGGTTAATGACTACTGCTTAATATATGAAATATAGAAAGGTATCGTTTTTTATCAGAAAACGGAAGACGCAGGTAGAAGAATGTCCAATAAATATATGAATTGTAAATTTGTAATTACTATACTTGACTTGTATTATAATAGGAATATGTAATAATTTCTTTATATATTATCTTGCGTATTTGAGCAAACTAAGGTTCTTGGAAAGTATGTTAGAGTAGGTCGAGGTATGATGAAGGCAGAAAAATCGTTTTATCGTAATTACCCAGCAGATCGTTCCGTCGATAGTACTGAGTAAGGATGATTTAAGAAGAAAATCCTAAATTTAAACTACGATGTACGATGATTTAAGAAGAAAATCCTAAATTTAAACTACTACCCAGTTAAAAATTAATAAATTAGTTACCAGAAACTTTTCAAACTTGTTTTTATGCATATTGAAAAGAATTCAACATGTTTATCGGTTATTGCCAAGTTGTAATTATGAAAAAATTAAAACAATGAATATAAAAATATCTGAGATAACAGTTTATAAACTACATTTTTAGTCTGTTGCGTAAAAAATATTTAGACAGAACACATTTTCCTTTAATTACGAATAAAATAAAATATAGAGGATAACGGAAAGTGGAAATGGGAGTGTCTAGACACTGGATACCTCTGTGTCGTGTTTTTCCCGCATTGACATGTATTTATAATATTTTTATTACTTTAAAAGTTATTTTGTTGCATTTAGAGAATAATATATGGTGTCTCAAGAAAGTCATATGCGTTAATAGACAAAAATTGGGACCGGTTTCGTAGAGAGCGGAGTAGGATGAAGATGTTAATTCAATTTTTTGTAAACCTCCAAAGCATATACTTTCACCTCAGCGCCCCAACATTGTCATTGCGCCCGATTCGCTTACCTAATGTATCTGGCTTTACGAAACTAGCTACGCGAATGTTTACTACCTTAGATATCATTTTATAATACATTATAATATATTAATTGTACAAGGAAATAGATTAAACTACTTTTGAATAGTATTAATCATTAGCTAATGTTAATAGATTATTTTATGGCTGTAGCCAAAAGAATTAAGTGTTACATGTTCTTAAAAGAAATGACACTAATGATATGTTGGTCAGAGGTGGTCAATATTTTAAAATGTATTCAGGTAAAGAGATATATTATATATTTTACAAATTTACACTTTTTTCACATAGCATGGGTGTCAGAGAGAAACTAGTATCAAGACACTCCATTCTCCACTCCACAATAACTGGGTACATTTCGTTTTGAGTGGTGGAGCTCAAGGTTGCACTTTATCTCCTTGGTCAGAGCATAGAAAAAAACAATATTTTAATTATGATCATATCACCAAGTGGTTATGGAATTCATAACCTCCTGTGAGTCTGCAATGGGGATTACAGTTGGACACTGCTTCGCTGCATCACAATGGCCTCATTTAATAACTTATAGGTAGTCAAAAGAAAAAAAATAATTTTGAGCAACAAATTTTATATTACCAAATAACTTTTATTTTCAATAAGTTTTGGTAGAATAAATGAAACTTATTTAAGAAAACCTTAGTGTAAGAGTAACCATTCTTTATTTCATTTTGATTTTGCCATTCTGATGGTGTGAAATTAATTAGGTTTGTGGTATTTATTCCTTGATGACTTATAGAGATTCAATGTCTAATAAGGTAAATGCATACAAATACAGTAAACTGAGTTTGCATCTGTTCTGTAGTATTATAAAGTTTGCTGCTGTGTGCGGGATATAGCGTGAAGCTATTTATTTATTTATTTTATTTATTTATAAAGTTTTATGTAAGCTGATTTATAAATCACAGCGGCATAAGTGAAAATCCACGAAAAATATAAATACTATAGTTCTGAGGGTCTTTTCTACTTTTGTTATAATTAGTAAACATTCTTGGCCACTTCAATTTTGTTTGAGTAATGCAATGGTAACTTTTACAAACACTTTACATAACCTAGCCTGTTTTATACCTATGTACAATAAAATTGTAAATCCATATTAATATTAAAACTCTGTTATTCTACCATTATAAAGATGTGCAATCAACTTCTAAAGAAATTAAAAAGATAAGTAACATACTGAGGGAGATATTTAAAGAAATAAAAACTAATGCAACTTAATCCTAGCACTTGTCGTTTTTTTTCATTAAAAGAAATTTATTTCACAAGTTATTAAAAAATAAAAAAATATGTTATGCGAGTGGGTACTAATCTTAAACTTTATAATGCTGCATCAGTATGATACATAAACTAGATTTGTAGATAAAAATACTACACATTTTCTTTCTACTTTCAAATAAATATATTTTAAAGTTCGGTTACATTATTAAGAATTCAAATTATTGTCACTTTCCAATGTATTTGAGAAGTTACCAACTTTTCAAATGAAATTTTTGACTGTCAAATATGTTGTGCAATATGTAGATATATTTAAATTTAAAAAGAACATGTATTGAATTATATGTTATCGACTTATTTGTAATTTTATAATTTAATAAAAAAAATACACTGAGTTACTCAATCAGAAATTGTAATGTGGTTTTGTACAATACTGTAGTGTTATATATAAAGAAATAAATAAGAATTAATAAGTCACAAGTGTTTCATTTTCTTTTCTTTTTATGAAGTCTATAACAGAAGAAATACATCTATAAATTTTTCTTGCTAATAATTCGTTAACACTTAATACCAGAGCATATTTAGACAACATTTTTTATAAAATTAGCTATATGTATATTTCTGATTTCTTTTGACATAAATTAAAGTGAATATTTACAAAACTTAAAAATTATTAATAATTATGTATTTCTAGAAGATTTAAAAGTAATGAAATCAATGCTAAGAAACATCTATAGCGCCATCTATGAAAGGTTGATGTTATCATTGTAATGAAAATCTTACATAAATAAGACCTTATTTATCAACTAAGTTTTTTGTTCTCAATCTTTTTAGCACTTTTATTTCTGTGTTTTCAATTTATATTTTTTTAAATAAAAAAAAATATTCTGATTTTTTTAAAGCCATTTATAAAGTTCAGGTATATTGATTACTATTTAAAGATTACTATTTATTCTTTAGTGAAATATTAAAAATTAATTAATACACTAAAAGTATTACACTTTTAAAGTTTAGAAGAAAATATGCCATGTTTATATCACTCGTAGTTAAGCAAATGTTGGATATAATATAAATCTTGGCCTAATAGCTTAAGTAACTTAATATCAGGGAAAGCCACTTTTTGTTAAGAAACATTTATTTAATAATTTTCGCTATTTTAATAGTTATGCCTTAAAAAACCAGACATGAAATTTGACACATTAATTACATCATTAGGAAAAATATAGGAAAAGTTACATAGAACCATAAGTTTCCAAAAGTAAAAAAATGGGTACAATCTAATAGTATTGCTTTTTATTTACAAGTAAAGAAATATGGACGATTTGTTTTTATCGTAAAAGATGTTGATATTTCTTTAACAGAAATGGAAAATTTTAACGTTTATCACGTATTAGTGACTATAGATACTACTAAATTCATTGCAATAAGGTAAGAATACTCTAATTATAGCCATACGAAGTGTAAATCTGTGAAAATAACACAGTAAAATTTCTAAATGTTGACGTGGCGTGACATTGTAAAGAACATATAAGTTTTAGGCATATTCAAATAAACTAATACAGAATGTATTTTTCACATGAAATAAAAAGAATTTGCAATAACATTACAAATTCGCAGTTTCATTTTGATTACTTGTAATATAAGTATGGCGCCTCTGACATTATTGGCCTGTTTTGGTGTTAACAATATGGCGTATGTACTTACCCTATTATTTTTTATGAAGTCTTCTATAGCTTTTAATGCTGAATCCGTTAATTTCACAAACACTAGTTCCTTGTTTTCTTTATAACTAGACTCCGATGATAACGCATACTGAACACCTGCTGGCAAGGCCGCCATTTCTTATTCACTATTCGCACTGTAGACCAGCTGACTCCTTTGCTAGCCGTCACGATTCATATCATTCACACATTTCTTAACGTAATCACAGATTCACAACCTATATAAAATTATAATTACAATAACAAAAGGGTTTTAGATGTCCAAATTGAGAAATTTTTGTAACCCCATCGACTCGGCCTTTGTTGGCAGCGCTCTTCAGTCTGCAAGGCCGCACTGACTGTCATGCGCAATGGCGCTTTTGACAGGAAACGCGAGCATTCACTGCAATACTAGCGCCAAATTCAAATAAATTTTAAAACATATAGTTCTTTCAAAAACTTTTTGAATTTAATAATACACAATAAATTTAGTCCTATTTTAAGCAGCTTTACTTTAATTATTGTAAAATAATGGTTAACATGTAGAATGAGACGTTTTTAATATATATTTATTATTTGCTACATTTTTTTCGTGCCATATTACGTAATTATTTCATTTTCGTAGCTTCAAAGTATTTTCTGGTTATAAATATTTACTTTGCTATATTACTTAAACATTTTAAAACATATATTATTTTTGAAAATATATTATTTAGCAATTATTAAATTTAAAAATATATATTTCATAATTCATCATTTAATATTTTGACTTTAGTTGAATAAAATATTTGCCTTACATTATTGTACATAATAAGTGTAAATTAACAAATAATAATTTTCAAAGTTATTTAAATATATATTTCATAATATTTATATTTATAACTTTATTTCTCAATAATTCCATTATAAAATTTACTTTCTCATTAATTGAAAAATAAGAAAGAATACAGAATAAAAAACTTAAATTTCAGTGTTACGTGTTAGCGTTCGAAAATAAATCATAAATATTCATAAAAAAATAAATGATACTTTACTTACTAACACAATATTTCATTTATTTTATTACTTTTATATTTACCATATTGAAAATTGGTGAGTTTATTTTTCCAAATTGTTTTTAAACTGTAAGGTTACAGCTGACATCTGAAAGTCTGTCCACTTCATCAGTGACAAATTGACAAGTGACAACGCATAAGCGCCAATAGGTTAGAATTGTTTAATTTCGAATAATTTCATCAGCTTTTTCATTGTTATTTTATATCTTTTAACAATGTAATATAAACCTCAGTTTCCCGTAAAGTGAATATGCAAACATTTATGTCTTACTTGTAATCATATAGGCAAGACATATTGTAATACTTTAACTCAAACTGGTTTACCCTCTTACTTGTTCTCTAGATATTAAATTCCTTTAGCCATTTAAATAAAGAAAACTATTGAATAATTGTTTCTTTTTATTTTTTTTAGGCACCAGAAATCAATAAAATGGCTAATTGGGAAGAAAAAAAACATCTTATAACAAGAAATTTACAAGAGGTTTTAGGTGATGAAAAACTCGCAGAAATTTTAAAACAACGAGATTTAAAAATTTACTGGGGTACAGCCACAACAGGAAGACCTCATGTAGCCTATTTTGTGCCTATGTCGAAGATCGCCGACTTTTTAAAAGCTGGTTGTGAAGTCACTATCCTTTTTGCGGATTTACATGCTTATCTTGATAATATGAAGGCACCATGGGATTTACTATCTCTACGTACTGAATACTATGAAGCTGCAATTAAAGCAATTTTGACATCTATTGGAGTACCACTAGAAAAATTAAAATTTGTGAGAGGTACTGAATATCAACTTAGCAAAGAATATACTTTGGATGTATACCGCATGTCATCAGTTATAACTGATCATGATGCTAAAAAGGCCGGGGCAGAAGTTGTTAAACAAGTTGATCATCCATTGCTTAGTGGTCTTCTATATCCAGCATTGCAAGCTTTAGATGAGGAATACTTAAAAGTAGATGCTCAATTTGGTGGAGTAGATCAGAGAAAAATTTTTACTTTGTCAGAGAAATACCTGCCTCAATTAGGATATGCTAAGAGAGTTCATCTTATGAATCCAATGGTACCAGGTCTGACAGGAGGCAAAATGTCAGCTTCTGAAGAAGATAGTAAAATTGATTTACTTGACAATCCATCTAATGTAAAGAAAAAGTTGAAGAAGGCATTCTGTGAACCAGGCAACATAGCTGATAATGGAGTACTATCATTTAGTAAGCATGTAGTATTCCCATTAATGAAGGCAGATGAGAAATTTGTCATAAAGAGGGCTGAGGAGCATGGCGGAAATGTTGAATATTCCAATTTTGAAGATTTGGAAGCTGCTTTTGCTAAGCAAGAAATTCACCCAGGAGACTTAAAGGCTTCTGTTGAACTGGTGATAAACAAACTGTTAGGACCCATCCAAGAAATATTCAAAGATCCTAAACTTCAAGAACTGGCAAAAAAAGCTTACCCTCCGCCATCAAAAAGTAAAGCAAATGTGAATAATGCTGCTTCTGATGAAATTGCACCTAGCAGATTAGATATTAGAGTTGGAAAAGTGGTTGAAGTATCACAACATCCCGATGCTGATGCACTTTATGTAGAGAAAATTGATCTTGGAGAGAGTGAACCAAGGACTGTTGTTTCTGGGTTAGTTAACTTTGTACCAATAGAAGAAATGCAAGATAGAAATGTGGTTGTGTTATGCAACTTAAAACCTGCTAAGATGAGAGGTATAGAATCCAAAGGAATGGTTCTTTGTGCGTCTGTAGATGAACCAAAGCAAGTAGAACCATTAATTCCTCCTACAGACAGTTCACCAGGGGACAGAATTGTTATTGAAGGTTATGAAACTGGCGAACCTGATGAAGTTTTGAATCCAAAGAAGAAAGTGTGGGAGAAACTTCAAGCAGATTTAAAAACTAATGATAATTTGATTGCAGTATGGCAAGGAAATAATTTAATTAGCAAGGTAAATGGAAATCCAGTGACAACTAATTCTATGAAAAATGCTCCCATTAAGTAAAACTACTTATTATAAGTTAAAATGCTGCTGACATTTATTACAGGTTTTTAAAAGATCATTTTGCATTTATTTATATTTCATTTCAAATACATTATATTTATTTTTATTTGAGTTTTTTATTTTCCTAAATATTGTTGCTTTATATCGGATTTTACTCTTTTAATGTATATTGTTACACATTTAGTTTAAAAATTATTACTACTTTATTAACATCTACGATCTATACTAAAAATTGTTTGATTGTTTAATATAATTTGTAACACCAAAGATTTGATAATTTACACACAGCGCCATCTAGTTAATATGAGAAGACTTAATAAAAGGAAATTTTGCTCTCGTAAAGTATTGGCAATTAACATCGAGAAATATGTAAATGCATTTATAATATTTGCTTGGATAAAAATATAGTACGTAAGTGTGTAGAATTATTTTTTAGCCATGTGGTTTTTGCTTACATTGAAATTTGAAATAAAACGAATTTCTTTAAAAGTATTTCGTTTTATTTAATACTATTATAATTATATAAACATGTTTTCAGGTATGTCACCAGTCCAGATGATTATTATTTTTTCTTAAATGTAATTTTTCATCTAGCAGCTCGATGACGCGTTGTTATAGCAACCTATTCTCACTTTATGCAGAATTCAACTACCTACATGGTAGTATGTTATATTCCACACGGGTTGGAAACTTGGTGTTAAGACATTCCAGTCTCCATATTCCGCCGAATTTTGGAGGTATTGCGTATTAAGTGAGAAGAATTAAGAAATTAACAACACGCATTGTTTCGACACCAGAGCGAAGATTGATTCCTCGAGTGGAATCAAACCCATAACCAGTCGCACTTATAAGCACACTTCGTAGCCCTGCACCACGAATGTCCTCATTAATTTTTTATTTTATTAATTTAATATATTTTTAACCGCTTATTTTAAAAAGATATTAGCTTTCTGCTCTCATTTTCTCTTTTCTTCTTCCCTCTGCGTAATTTTCGTGAGAAGCATTCAAAAGATTTATGCAAAATCGTGCATTTATATTCATTTATTACATTTTTAATTCACTTTACCTTCGGGGCCAGTCGTGGTGCAGTGGCACCGATGTGAGACTTAAACACTTGGTTGTGGGCTCGATTTCCACTCGAGGAGTGGAAATATTTAATATTTCCATTTTTTCGCTCTGTTAAGTTCCGCCACTTGACACGCAATGCCTTCGAATTTGGCGGAAAGTGGGGAACGGAGTGTCTTAACATTAGGTTCCCTCTGCCTACCCTGCTGTATGCGAGACACAGCGTGAAGGTAGATAAAAATTAATAATAATTCACTTTATAATATACAATTTCCCATAATAATATGAATGTAAAAAAATAATCTAAAATTTATTCAACGTGTCGGTAAGAAAACTATTTTACATATTTCGCGACTTCACTGTGTGGTGATGCATAATAGGTTTTTCGTCCATAAATTACTAGACTTGCTTAAACAAGTAGTTATACTTAAGTACGTTTAAAAGATTTTTTTGTATCAAGGTATCGTATATTCCTAACACAAAAACGATAAGGATTTCTTATTTATTATTAGGTGCATTAATTAACATAAAAATATGCTAAACGCAAGTTTAGATAGACTAAATAACAAAAAATTGTAGACAGTACTTTTTTCTGAAAATATATTTTTATATTCTAAGTGAGTATAACTTTAAATATATATTAAAGTACAACTAAATATATTTGTCGTGATTTAAAATAATATTGAAACACTAGTGTATCTCAAACTTTAAAGGGATTTTCTGTTAAACACTTTACTGCTGCTACTATTGTTTTAAAAAAAAAGAAGTCCCGCTGAGTTTCTTGCGCCGGTCCTTCTCAGGTCCGAGGCATTAAATTTAGTGAACCGGTGGTAAACTATTTGACGTTCAAAAAATGAAGCTTGTAACTTCTTATTTTGAATAAAATTATTTGACTTTGACTTGAATCAAACATTAGGCTACTGTATGTTTGGTTTGAAGTCGATTGTCTTGGGTTTTATCATGACGTCATCGGTCGCGGTAAAGTCCTACATATTTCAATTAGGTTTAAAAAAGCCCCTTTTATTTTTCTGACAAATTTATCGTAAAGCGAAAATAATACAACAAGCGGTAAAATTACAAGGAAGTGTTCTTTATTCACTTCGAGATAGATAATTACTAAAAGTGTTTCAGGTATAAATGTTGATACTAAAGTCAATGATAAACCGATTGACTTGACATAATACATTACTATTACCAATAACGTTGCTATTATGAGATTTGGTGATTACTTTTTACTATTTTTTTTCTTTCATTGATAGGAACCTATAGGTATATATCTAAAGCCTACAGGTTAGTATACACTAAAGTATAAAAATATCTTAGTTAATCGTAATTGATAAAAAAAATATTTGTAATATAATTATGTTACAACGGGGAAATAATAATTTCCCCAAGTGGGAATCGGACTCACACAACTCACTCACTGCGCCACGATGACCTCATAAATTGTATTTATATATTTGAATATATAAAACTTAAAGTGTAATATATAAGTTAATATATAAATATATGTATGTATAGAAAAAAGTTTCTGTTGGGAAATCGAAAAAATATATGATCACACCTGCTACTACTTTTATATAGATACACATTGTGTTATGTCTACCTTGGTTGCGTAAAAAACTTTCACATTCAAAATATTATCAATAATTACTTGTACTTAACCATCAGTAATACCAATTATGTTCATTATCTTTCGCAACAAAAAAATAATTATACTTATAAATTCAGTATATTTTTTATGATTAAAAAAATGTATAGAGAGAAAAAATATAGTGCTTTCATAGAGTTAACGTATGAGACGACTAGGCAGAGTCGAGATTAGTGCATTGTGTAGGTAGAGGCTATAGTCTGCACAAATTACAGGATAGTTCTAGTATGCGCTGCGGTGTTTGGTGTCTGAAGAGTAAGCAGGGAGTCGCGGGGATGCAAGGGGTGCCGCTGGGGTGGTAGTTAGGCTTTCATTATATAGCGGTTTTTTTTTTTCAAACCCTGCATTTGGGTTCAGTTGTATCCGCGACAAACCGCCGACGTATAATCCTGGATAAATTAAATATAAGTGAATTAAAAAATGTTCGTTGTTTATTTATTTTTTAAATACTAATTATTATTTGACTAATGATAAACTAATTAATACTTTTCTTTTAAAAATACAATTAGTAACATTTTTATAGTACATGCTTGTATGCGGTTATTAATTTATACATGAAATTTTAATATACTTTCGAAAAAAAATATGACACAATTCTCTAATCTTTTTTTATTTCTGAACCGATGAGTCACACTTGACTCCGCTAGTCTAAGCATAAAACGCACACTCAGATGTATTTATAAATTTGAAACTCTATTACTGTTACAAAAATGTTATTCTCAAAATGAAATTTACATGATACTGAAATAAGCTGTGACGTTTTATTACTGAAAAATAAAATAAATGTATGAAATAAAGGAACTATTTAAAATAAAACAAAAGGACTTTCTTTGCAAAGTACGTTTCGTGCTCTCTTTACAATGGACTCAAGGTCTAAAACAATGTTCGGATAAGCAGTCAGCAACAGGAGACAGCGTTATACATAATAGAATGCCGCGGACTGTCCTGAGGGAATGAATAGCATTAACCCATAAACCGCTTGAAAGAGTTCGCTATATAAGTAGTTGAGTTAAAGCGCAACTGAGTTGTATAGCTACATGAAATGCACGGATAAAATTAGATATTCAATAACGGGAAGGGGGGTTGGAGGTCCGCCATTTTGGAACTTCGGTCGGGCGAGGGCTACCGGCGAGGGGGACTGCGCATGCGTAAACTGAGCACCCGCACCCTGTCTGTAGGGCCGGGACCTTACCGAATGTGATGTCAAAAAACAAGTTATTCTCTCCCCTCATTCCACTAACCTAGTACGTCTTAATAAAAGGGATTAATGAATAACGCCCTGATTTCTATAAGTCGCCGGTGATGTGCTGTATCGACGATCTAACCGCAAATATCCACGGGCAACGGGGAGCGCAGTGTTAACAAGACGTTTATCATGTGAACAATGACAATGAGTGGGTGATCCTCCAGTGATTTATTGCGTTATCAATTCCTTCGATGGCTCAGATAGAATCGTCATTCTATCGTGTAGTGTGTTGAACTGACGTGTTAATTGGACTGATTCTGTTAATGTTTTTGTGTTGTTTGAGTGCATCGCTTTGTGTGGGGCGCGACTTCTGCGGTGGACAAAATATAATGGGATGACAGGAAATACGGATTCATGGAAAAGGTTTGGCGTCGAGTCGGGCTCCATTCCTCCCGAAAGAAACGGGATGGAAGTGGGACTAGTAGGGAAGTGACGGCCGCGCCGCCGCCGGAGGCTGAGTATCAAAATATTCATACATTACGAACAGCTGATCTGATAAGACAAAGACAAGGGGAAGAGAAATCGACTCTTCGCTCTTCATATATTATCCGAAACGGTGACAATTTTATTTTGGTTGAAAGAAGAAGGCGTAGGCGACGTAGGAGTGGCACCAGAGCCTCGTCGGGCGGGAGGCACCACACTCCACCTGTAGAGGAAAACACTCGTACCGAACAGAAACGTCGTCCCCCTGCCAAATTAAAGATATTTGGCATCCAATGGCCATTGCATTCTAGTGACTCTAGGTAAGTGTTTTCACGAATTTCAAAATAATTAAAAATTGAATCGCTTCCAGTTTGGATAGACGAATAAGCAGCGCGGTGCGGTGCAGCGAGCACGACATAATTACCACTTGACTTATGTAAACTTACAGTCACGTCCGATGAATACAGTCAGTTGAACTGATTGCAGATTATTTAATGAGTAACGGTCGTTTGTTAATTGAGTAAACATTTTTAATATGCATCAGTAAGACTAATTATGAAATGTTAATAGTTTAATTTAATAATTAATTATTGTATTTAATTATGAAGCAATTATGACATTTCGTTAAAGTTGGATTGATATTCTTACGGCGGCTCTTGTTAAGGATAGAGAATTATTTTGATGATTAGGAAAGAGAATTATGGATAGTTATTTTGTACCATAACTCGTTAGGTAGGTACGATATCGGCCTATACCTAAAATACTAAAGATAAAAATATGAACTGGCAACAATTGCCTGCTATCATTAAATAATTGCTCTAAAAGTATGTCCCGTACGTACTTTATAACTACAATAATTACAAGAGTTATTTATAATGAATATATGATAATATAATTTGAGTATTAGTTCTGATACTAAATGAAACATATTTAATGGTAAATGAATTCGTAATGCTTAATGAATGTAATCATGTACTTACTCGTACATTCCCAAATCGTTGTTAACTAATTAGCGTTTAACTGTAATTAATTCATTCGGTACAAATACACAACGTTTGACTTATTAATGATAGATAATGATAGTTAAACCCTAACAAAACAATGCACAGGGCATGATTATCAGATTGTTTTTGACTGGGCACAGTAAGATGAAATTGAAGAATTTATTTGAAATAAAACTATTTTAATCGGATTATCTTAAATATTTTTGGTATATGAAAAACGATTTTTAGAAAACCTGATGTTTCGAACACTTTAGAGTAGTTGGGTGTTCCTTCTCAGGAGGACATATTCCTAAAACGTTTAAGCCTAACGTTAAATCCTACCACACCAGAGGGCAAGATAAAGTCAGCTCGTTCTGCAGGAATCCAGGACAGCACGCCAGGCAACTGAGCATCATTGGCAGTAGTTTGATGTAATAATTGTTATCAACTGATAGACGCACGCCACCTCAGTCAATTTGTAACCATAGACTACTGAAAAGTGCTGAAAAAGTAGGGTTTTCTATAAATGTATTTTCGAATATCCAAAAAAAGGCGTTTAATCAGGCTAAATAGTTTTTATTCACAATGTGCAAACATCGTGAAAACAACGTTTTTAACAGAGTTTTCCGAAATTTCTACAGAAAATGGAAATTGAAATTATATATTTTGTGCCCTAACTCGTTAGGTACGTATAATTAGAAATATGAACGACATTTGTAATATCGCTTCTTTTCGTAGGAACAACTCAATCGGGCTTCTTTTTCCTTCCTTCCTCTTCAAACTTCTTTGCAAATTTTACATTGGTAATTCATGTTAACGTGGTAACCCTGAAAATGTTATTGTAAATAAACGAACATTTATGTAACTACATTAAAAATACATATAAGCATTATTTAATTGCAAAGTTTGAATTTTAAGGTTCTGGGTTCGAGTCTCTCTCGAGGAGTGGAAATATTTATTATTTCCATTTTTTTCGCTCTAGTGTCGAGGGAAACGCGGCGTTAAGTTCCACCAATTAACACGCCCGAAATTCGGCGGAAAGTGGGGAACGGAGTCGGTTAATTCCAGGTTCCCTCTGCCTACCCTGCTGTTTGCGGGATACAGCGTGAAGCTAAAAAAAAATATATAGAGTATAAGACACTATATTATTTTAAGTACTTGTTATTACTTATATAGAGTATAAGACACTATATTATTTTAAGTACTTGTTATTACTTATTATATATTTAGAGTATTTACATGATACCTTTCGTACATTTCATTCAGTGCGCTGTTGAAGTAAATTTCCTGGTAAAATATTGAAGATATAAGCATTTCTTTATACATCTATTTCGTACACATTCACGTACAGTCGAATTTGTGACAATGTCGAGGTAGTAAACATTGAGTTTGCTTTAACCAGGCTTTAGAACCTTAGCGGGCTTCACCTATTTATGAACAAAAATCTAGATCACATTGTCTGTGTATAAGAAAATATTTTTATAGTGACTGTACAATATATGTTCCACAATATACATTACATATCATTTTAAATATAAAGTGGGGAACGGAGTCTTAGCACTAGGTTAGGTGAAGTTACAAAAAATATATAAACAATTTGAAAATGAATTAAGGGAAAAATTAAGAGAATTTATTTTTCAATTTGCACAAATAAAATCTATAGTTAGTTGGTATAAGTATGACTTAAGACTAAATTGGTAATTTTCAACAAATCATATACAAATTTGAAGTCCTATGACGTTTAAAAAATGGTATTAAATATTATAAAACGCTTTCTTTGTTTATATAATATAATTAAAAGTAAAGGATGTGTATTTCAAAAATCATATTTCTTATGCAAATTCGAATTTCTGCCTCATTTCATAACTATAAGAGTTGCAATAGCGAAATTATTTGTTAACCGATATAACTGATATAAAATAAAAAAAAAAAAGACAAGTAACGTCTTTGTCGAAATCGTTTACATATACTCGATATGTTATTGCAGCTTAGAAACTGTTTGTTGACATTTAATAGAGTCACCTACTGATCAAGTCATTATTTTCAATCTTTTATTTAAAAATGGATTCTTCTTTTTTAAATTATAAAACTTTTTTTATTAAGTTCCGCCACTCAACAATCTCTCGATTTCGGGCTTAAAGTGGTGAATGGAGTGTCTGGACACTAGGAAACTGGAAGCTCTTTTTATAATTATCTTTTTTTGATAAGCTCTCTACTTGTATATTCTATACTTTTATATATTCTACTTATATTCCTTTCCTACTTAAATATCTATATTAAAATGATCAATTGACTGAAGAAATAAATTAAATTACAAGTCAAGTCAATTTAGTAGTAGCAGGTAGTTGAAGGAAGTAATAGACGTGTACAAAAGGACTTAATTAGTGCACATACGCGCACTAAGACTTCAAACATTTGATTAGTCTGAACAGGTTTAGGTCCATAGGGAGACACTCCACCTTCATATCTTAAGTACTATCGATTTCTACGGCATTGGAAAATGAATGGATGGACGCATCACGTAGCATATCGTAGATGAGTCTTTCGTTCGAAATACAACTGTGTCGTTTATACAAGCGATGTTGAAAGATTAATAAATGACGAGCTATGTCTATGTTACAGGAAGTTAAGATAAGTAATAATATTAATTTATAAGTTTAAATTTCATGCATGCATCATTTTCCCTGAAAAGCAGGCTACACAACCAGACCATACATAGTCAGGTGCAGTCATACAGCGCCAAGGTCTTAAATTATTATAATATCTTTAATTTATACCTAATATTGGAACCGATGTGTGTCAGCCCTTAGTTAATTCTTTTGAGAGGATGTGTAGTATTGAATAAGAATTGAATATATTAAAATTTAAAGTATCAATAGAACGATTTTGAAACGTTAGATAAGTGGTGGGCAAACATTTTTAAAGGGGTGCCAGAATATCTAAGAAATTTTAAAAGAGGGCCAGAATTATAGAAAAAATGCATTTTGCGTTAATACCTCTGAATACAAAAAACAACGTGACATTGTTCACTTGCACAAGAGTTATAAATTAAAATTTAACTTTTATTCCAATTAAAATTTATTTTTGAAGTGAAAACTTCTTTAGGCGCATTGAATGTTTTGGTAGAGGGTAAAATCCTCGGTTCGCGTCACCGACATGCTAATGATAATAGTATATCTATAACTATGAAGAGCCAGACTAGCGCACGGGCAGTAGCCTGTGTACCCACATAATTAATGTTCAAACTTGAATTCATTGAAATTCGTGTAAATATAAATACTATGTATAATTAAGATAATTGTATATTAATTATTTTTTCAACCACTTTGTATTTATATTTTGTTCAAGATTTGTTTAACTCATCACATGTAACTAATAAATAAAACATTAAAAAATTAATATAATTTTTGCATATAGTTTTAATTACACTCAACTTAATAGTTCCGTTTTCACTTCTATCGGCAGTCCCACGACTGCTAATTTCTATACCTATGTCTCCATTATTGTACATCATATATACCGACTAAATGTATTTATCGCCAGCCATATACCTACTCTTCAATAAATAAAATTGTGGGCTCGATGAAATACTGTCGCCGGCCGAAGATGGCCCGCGGGTCGTACTTTGCCCATCAATACTCTAGATCCATATTATATGGAAATACCAACATGTAGATTATGTAATCTAAACAATAAGTTCAGATTTCATAATCTGCATATTGGTGATCATTAAGAAAACTTTTATATATTTTGTTATAATTAGGGCAACTGTATAACGTTAATGAAAGATTTATTAATAAACTACATACTAGGTTTACATATAATTTTACGTAAAGTTAGCAAAAGGGAAAATAATGATCACATTTCAATATGAAATTTCAGGCATACGTCAATAACCCGTCGGTTCTGCCGCGGCCGCCGCTCGCGAGAGGACAACGAGCTCTACCGCTCCAACAGTTTCAAGTTTGAGAGGTTTGCACGCGAGCAGCCTGCCGACGAGTTCAGTACTGGATCACAGGTATGGGAGATCATACTTCTATAGGAAATAGAGTCATATAAACAGACAGATATGTTGAATCTCTATCACATTTGAATATTATTCAATTCAGACTGCACTTTCACTGCAATAGGCAATAAATTAGTGATAAATGCATGTTTTAAAATTATTTTGATGTAAAAGCATCAACAATGAATTGTCATTGTTGATGATTGCACAATAGATTATTGAATCTATTGTAAAAATAACAGACGGCTAATTGCAAGTGTTGTTGATAGATTACATTATCATATGAATTATATTGCCGGGAATCTATAAACTGTTTGAAGTAGCTTACTAATTCGATAATGTTAAATTGTTGAAAGGTACTAAGAATTATATAAGCTTCCCAGTAAATATATAAGTAAGTATATCAAATAAAACATATATATGATCGGATAAATCCGACCGTCCTATGTGAGTTTGTACACAAAATAAGTTTGATAGTTCTCTGATAGTATCGAAGTTTGATAGTCAATATGTAATCGAAATTTCGCATAAAAAATTTCAAAGCCTTCTAAGAATTCTAACTTATAAGTTAAAAATTCTAATTCATATATTACCAAGGGAAAATCTTAATTACTCATAATAGTTATTACGTTTTTTGCTAATAGGTGTTGGCAATACTACTAGGAACCGCCTCTTTGCTCTGCATGGCGGGATGAGCTGAGTGAAGTACATATTTAATGTTATTACATGTTAAAAAAACTTTGAAAAGCAAACAAAGTCTATCGACTTTTTGACCATTTAATTATCACTTATTCAAAAACCACAATTACAATTGTTACTAAAAAATTTCACAGCACATAAGGCGCTGTTCTCGATATCCCTGCCAAATTTCAGAGGTCTACCACAAATAGCCCAGGAAAAGTTAAACCACAACGAAACAAACTTTTGACCAGAATAAGGTTTCTTTAAAATACTAATATTTGAATTTTTGAAAAATACTACGCTTAATACTCTTTTTATATAAACACACAAATATACGTAATACCCACAATTATACAAAGAATTGTCTTGAAATTGTATTATATTTTAAAAGGCCATGTCGTAATCCCACATAAGAGTACCTACATAAAGAAAATATACTTAATAAGTTTTTATCCTAGTCTCGGAGTCGGAAGCTTTTTTAGGTATTAAGCCGGTACTCTCGTCTGAAACTTTTATACGAATTGCAAAGTTAAATATAGAAGTTTTGAAAAGATTTTTCGTAAAGTTTCATGTACTGTGTATACAGAATTTTATATTCTATTTTTTATATTAAACTACACAACACCACGAGCGCATTTGGGCAGTGCATTTTTTGTTTTGATTTTTTTCTTTATATTTACTTCTTTATTACTGAAAAAAACGCAGTTACAGTACCTATCATTAAGTTTAAAGTGGTTCTAATACATCATTTCTTTTCAATGATGACTTTAGGAGCTCTAACTATTATCTTAGAGATATTGGTCTAGTATATTATGCCTCTTTTTTTAAAATCTATTGTCTAATATATTTTGTCGTAAAAACTCGGAGCATAAAGTGACTTTTAAATATTTTTCTCGTCACTTATTATTAGGTGACAGGATTACCTAACAATTTCGTACATTTTCTATTTTTTTTACCTTCACATTGTATCCCGCACACAGCAGGGTAAGCAGAGGGAACCTAGTGTTAAGACACTCCGTTCCCCACTTTCCGCTGAATTCGGAGGCATTACGTATTAAGTGGCGGAACTTAACGCCGCGCTTTGGCTCGACACCAGAGCGAAGAAAACGGAAATATGAAATATTTCCACTCCTCGAGTAGGAATCGAACCCACAACCAGTCGTTTACAGTCGCACATTTGTACCACTGCGCCACGACAGGCCCCTACTCTATATTTCTTGATTCTTTTTTACTATTCTTACTAAACTTTTTTATTAGTCTATTTGCAATTAATTTATATCTTAATAAAGACGATGTAAAAAAAAGCAATTATATGTATTTCCTATACGTAATGAAGCTTTCCCATAGAGCCGTTGGTTTTACTTGCGAAGTGTCTTGCAGGGGTGCGTTCAGCGTGAAAGCGTAGCACTTATCTAGATGACTCATCTTACACACAAAGCGCTCGTTTCATGCTTCCTTGAGATTTCCGTAAGTCATTTTTCGATTGAAGATTTATTCAAATGTCAATAATAATTTTAAAAAAATATTTTATTATATTACTAATAATACACAAAAATGGTTTTACAATATAAACGTTTCTGACATATGTTTATTTACAAGTAATTAAATTCAGGCCTGCGTGGCACAGTTGGGCAGCGTCTGACTGTAAGCAGTATGGTTGTGTGTTTGCTTGCAACTCGGTAGAATAATAAATATTATTTTCATTTCTTCGCTATGGTACGTAAGACAATGTGCAGCGTTGACTTCCCTGCTATGCGAGAAAAAGCCGTGAATCTGATAATATTAAAAATATTAAAATTGATTACTGCCGCATGTTAGACAAAAACTAACACATAGTCTAATGTTTTATTATATCTGTACATATTACAACAATCACTAAAAGAAATCAAATAAAAATACTTACTTTTGACGGTTAAAAGGCAATGAGGGCCTCTGCTAGCGTCAATGTCACGAGTTGGCTTACGCAATGCTGTGACACAGGTTCAGACCTGCACGGTGCTCCTTTCTCTCCTTTACACCATCCTCGTATTCACAGAGTACATTATATATACTGCTACCAGAGTACATTATATATACTGTACCCAGTCTCCCCTACTGCGTCTTATTAAAATTGAAAAAAAATGTATACAACCAAAAAAATCCTTTTTGTGGATTTTGTTAGTTTTCAGTAACATCAACCATAGTTTGCGATTAATAAAAATTTTGTATATTATCTCGTTCGTATTTGTATTTTTTATATAATGAAAAAGAGTAGCATTTTTTGATGAAAGAAAAAGTAGTAGGTACTTTTGATGAATTATGAAAGTTTTCAAAAAATATATTAATTTAGCTGCTCAATTTATGAAAGGGAACTACAGAAAAGTAATGAATTTCACTCTAGTACACTGACAAAGAGCATAGTATTAAGGCTAAAGCCTCCTTATCCTAACGCCAGCCTATTCAGTTTAATGAACTTGAGTAAACCAAGCAATGTGAGATTTGAGAATGCTTTAAGCTGAAAAGAAAATGTGTAAGCGCTACGTGTAGGACTGCTTGTGCATTTATTTTACTCATTTTGGTTATATAATTTTATGTATTCCATATTTTATTATATAACTACATTTAAGGCATTTGGTGTAATATGACGTAATGATTGCTTATTATTAAATTTGCGATATGATCAAACAGAATGTATTGCTAAGAAAATCTAAAAAACACTTAACTGAAAAAAATATAGAAAACTAGCGACCCGCTCGCGGCTTCGCCGCGATAACTACGTAGCTGTTTCCTTAAATTGCAAGCTTAGGGGGTGAATTTTTAATAAATAAAGTAGCCTATATTTAATCTTCGATTATCAACTATATTTATGCCAAAATTCATTACAATCGGTCAAGCTGTGTAGATTTTTTATACAATTTTTCATACCCTATTTCAATCGTTTAGTGGTTGATTTTTGCATTCGCATTTATAATAAGGTATGGATTCGTTTTCTTTATTTCATCCTCATCATTTTATTACAATGTTTCATTTTTTTCTGTATTTCATCCTCATCATTTTATTATAATGTTTTAAAATGAGAGAAGTGTAAATTCTCCACAGAGAATTAACTGCTCTATTTTTATTATTACTAACTTTTACCTATTGATTACGCAAAATATGAAAGAAAAAAACAAATATATAAAAAAATCGAATTTATCTTTTTCATTCAAATCATATTAACATTATTATACATATTATGTAACATAGGTTCCCTTAGTAGCAGCGCTACTACTACTACTACTACAAAATGGTTATAAAACATAAGTAGCAAAAAAGTACCAGTGTTTTACACTATAGTTATTTGGAATTAATTTACTTTGAAATATTCATATTTTCATAGTCACATTTTCCTTCTTAATAAACGTTATTTTTTGATATATTCTTTAATTTTTATTTACGTAACTAAATGAAAACGCATATTTAACGTAATTTTATTACGTTCTTACATTTTCATCATTACCTTGATAGTATGTGTTTATTAACTATTTTTAGCCTCACGCTATCCCGCTCACACCAGGGTAGGCAGAGGGAACAAAGTGTTAAGACACTCCGTTCCCCAATTTCCGCCTAATTTGGAGGCATTGCTTGTTAAGTGGCAAAACTAAAGGCCGAGCTTTTGCCTCGAAACCAAGGCGAAGAAAATGGAAATATTTAATATAATATTTCCATAAAGTGTTTATTAACTATACAACGTAAATGACTGCAAAATTTAAAAATGCGAATTAATATTATAAGCGAAATTTGTTAAAGTTGCCTTCAGTAGCGCCATCTAGTTGTCATTGTAAGTACCTATATATTTTAAGTTTTGGTATCGAAACAGAGATGGCGCTGTTATATATGTACGTAAAAACTTTACAGTAGAAGGATAGATGGCGCTAGTAGTAATAAAAGAACTACATATATATTATGTGACATTAAATCATTTTCTTGTTGATTTTACTTTATATCCGTACCAGGCTAGAATAAACTGATTGATAGGCATTAGAATTAATTTTTATTGTAGGCTGAATAAATAATAAAAACAATATAAATCTCAAACAAATGTTGCGTTTCACAAAAAAAATAATTGTAACAATGAAAAACAGAAGTTATTATTAAAAATGAAACTTAAAAATGCCTGCAACGATAATTTTTATTATTTTTTTATTTATTTACTTATTCCCACCTGGAATGCAAACTTCATGTAATTAGAGTTCTATGACAAAAAATAAACATGTTTTAATTTTGTACTATCTGTAGACTAATATCTGCATAAGCTTTATAACAAAAATATTAAAACCGTTTACATTTTTCCTTAAAAATAAATGACAGGTAGCAGATAAGAACAAATTATAAATTTTATCTTAGTAAGACTGATGTATTAAATATTCATATTACATATATAATTTTAGTAGGCAATATCACGAAATAGACAAGTTTTCATTTAAAAAATTGATAGCTTTATTTAATTTAACGTTTTATTTTTCAATCATGATATCTGTTCATTTTTTTATTTAATGATCTTATCAATGGCAGTTTGCACGTCACCGGTTAATGAAGTAAAAAGTATGGCAATTCATTTTTTTAATTAAATTATATCTGTTTAGATTTGATATCACTTTGATGTATTTTGTAATAATATTTCGTTTTCTTCTTTTTTTTTCTTTTTTTTTAGCTTCACGCTGTATCCCACACACAGCAGGATAGGCAGAGGGAACGTAGTGCTAAGACACTCCGTTCCCCACTTTCCGCCGAATTCGCAGGCACTTTCTGCTAAGTAGCGGAACTTAACGCCGCGCTTTGCCTCTGATACCAGAGCGAAGGAAGTGGAAATATTAAATATTTCCACTCCTCGAGTGGCAATCGAACCCACAACCAGTCGTTTACAGTCACACGTTTATGCCACTGCGCCACGACTGGCCCCTAATAATAAATGTGTTAAAATATTTTACTATAGCTGTCTATGCTAATTAAATATTATTTGAAACCGGTGATACGCAGAGTGACAGTGTCTTACAGTAAACGCGATGGTTGTGGTTTCGATCCCCGCTCGAAGAAATGACAATATTCACATTTATTCGCTTTGATACTCTGATCTGATACTTGATTTATTCGCTCTGGTTTAGACAAAACGCAGCGTCGATTTTCGTCACTCAAAAGGCAAACTCGATTTGGGGTGGAAAGTCAAGAACGGAGTGTCTTAACACTAGGTAGAAGGTCGAGCATGAAACTACTAATAAAATATGTTACTTATGATCTTATAGGGCCTACCTAACTTATACGAAGGATGGCTTGTCGTAACGCATAAATCTCATATCTTTTGAAAATAACCTTCATAATGTATCGTGTGGATTGGCGTGATATTGGAATATAAATTATATGCATACGGCGTATGGGACATTAACGTAATGCCCCTATCAATTATGCTACAGCCGCACGGTCAACGTATCAAATGAAATGGCGAAAATTTTGACATATAAAGCGGTTGGAATAATCATAATTATCTTGCATGAGAATAAAATTTTAAGTTTTAATATTTTGATGTGTCATTTTTTATGAATGCTGTTGGATTTGTATTCGCACTTGTTGATAATATGTTGAGGTAGCGAAATTTCTAATAGCTTTTTTACATTGAATAAATATATAAAAAAACCTCTGTAGGTATATAATAAGGTACATATTTGAAATATAATTAAATGTTTATTAATTTGCGTAGCGGATATTTTGTTTAATTCGTTGACCTAACGCTATACCTATGTGTAATAAAAACATAACTGACCGCTGTCTGCACATGAAGGATATATAAAGAAAAATATTACCTACTAATAAATTCCCCCAATTTATTAATATAATAGAACCCAAAATAATGATAAATTTATTGTTTTGTTTTTCTGTACGTTTGAGCACGATATTATCAGAAACTGCCTAATCGTTTTTAATCGATAATTGTGTTGTGGTAATTTTTCGTTAACATTTATTGTTTATTTTATTAGAATTAGTTCACAAATAAAAAAGTAACAATAATGTAAATTCTTTTCGATAAAAATGTTAAAATAAAACAGCTGAATCTTTGGTTTCGCAGACGAAGCCAGTTTGCTGGTCGCTAGTACCCAATATACTTACTTATAGAAGAACATTAACCATAGCACTAAGAATGTTTTACGATTGTTATGTGTAACAAGTAATAAATGTAGTAATTAAAGCCTGTAATACAATTAAAACTATTTTATTAGAGTCAATATTAAAAAGTAAGGAACGTCTGACTATATAAACTTGTAAATGAATGGTTACAGTTAAGTTCATTAACTCTTAAAAAGGAAAACATGTTTTTTAACTATTTTATGTTATATATAGATTGAATATGTATTTAGAACATATTTTATACTGTTATTTAACTGATGATGTTCATAGTGGAACAGGCGCGGCGTATAACTATAAAATCGATGGTTGTCAATTCCATTCTAATTCGAGAAATGATCATTTTTAAAATATATACATTTTTCTTATAAAATACGACCTTGTAACATGCAAGATCTCGTTTACGTATAAAGGAGAGAATGGAATGTCATAACTGCTATACAGAATAAAGTGTGAAGCTTAAAAAAAAGACTGAAAATATCTTATCAGTATGTATCATATCTTTTATTTTCGTATATCTTTTTTATTTACCTGGTAAATCCAAATATCAATTTTACTGATCTATGACATAACTTTGCAATGACAAACATATTATTTTCTTAATTTAGTGATTTTAAAAATAATAAAGAAATACATAGAATTCAAAAGTTTCTGAAGATTCAAGCGGTAAGCGGTTTAAGAACTTTTATTGCTTCAAAGTAAAATTAAAATAGGAACACTGAAAGTAATAGACGCTTGTACAATGTTACATCGGATGATGGTTAATGATGCGCTACGTCCACTTCGTCAATTTGATTGAACACGAAATAGTAATTAAACTTTGAGATGGTGACATAAGCTCCGACGACTCTGGTTATGGTGATCTTGCCTGTGCTTATCCTCCTTAATAAAAACTATTTTAAAGATAAAGTATTTTATTTTTCAGCCTCTTAATTTTTACATACAGGATTGTTCTTGGACCTCCATTAGGTGGTTCAGACCATGGGAACAAACAACTTTTCCAAAGAATATGGATCGAAAAGTTTAAATCTTGTCACAGTTAAAAGTATTTTAACACGTTATTTTTTGGACCACCAGATATTTTCTGTTTCCATCACTAGCCCGTCTGTCAAGAAGATCAAGCTATCTTGTGTAGGATATAACATTTACTATTTATTTTTTTTCAATGAGTTCATAAGTCAAAAAGCAACGACAATTTTAATTTGATATGTAGCAAAGTTTGTCATTTTAATGAGATCTGTTGAATCCGCGAGAGGGTCCTTATTGTAATATATAAAAGTCTATACAATAAATAATTTTTAAAATTATTATCCATACTACAAGACAGAAGAAACTTAAAGCTTTGAAAAGAGCTTCAAATATATCAATAGAACCCACCTAATTCCCGTGCACCCTCACACCCTATATAAATCACGTTATCCCTCTGATCGAGATCGCCTCATCAACATACTAATGCGTCGCGCCAGATGTTGCCTGCCTAATGAAATCGGCTAGACTGATGTATTTGCCGTTTTATATTTTCATTTTGAGGTTAAATGTATTTTGTTTCGCGCTGTTGCCTAATATACGCATAATTGTATTTACATAAACTCTGTATTCAAAGAGATATATAGGACTTAGAATGACTTTTACTTGTTAAAACTACAGATTCAGCCTAATGCTTTTTCAAGCATAACAAAGTAGGCAGAGACAACCTAGACATTATTTATTTAGTGGAGCTTAACGCCGAACGATTATTTTCTTCGCTCTGGTCTCGAGCCAAAGCGTGGCGCTGAGTTTCGCCAGTGAAAATGGGGAACCGAGTGTCTTAATACTAGATTCCTTCTACCTATCCTGCTGTGTGTAATACAGCGTGAAGCTCAAGTTGGGATCGAACCCACAACCTTCACCTATACAGTGAGAGGCGGTCACACCGTGCCAAGATGACCAATTAAAATCTGTGTTCATCATTTTTAATTAGCTAACACTTGGTAAATTATATATTCTCATAAAGCCAAATTCTACTATAACAAAAAAGCAGTCCGTTACCATGAATGGATTATACTTATACGAGTAAAATGACTAATATGACGATAAATAAAAGCTCCCAAAAACGAGATTTGCATTAATTTTATATGATGGTAGACTATAATTCGGCAGTTTTACCTATTTTAAATTTTCGCATATCTCTGTCAGATACCAGTATAACATTAAATATAATACTGAGTTTAACATAAGAGAATTCATGGTTTATCTACATCTCTTTACAGTTAAATAAAATTAAAGCGTCTGTTTGTAACATTAAAATAGTCACTTTTTTATTCACGATACATGGTATATGTATTGTGAAAAAATCATAAAAAATAATATTTTTTATGATTTTTGTCTGGCTGTCTGTTCGTTCCGGTAAAGCTGGACCGGTTAAACCGATTTTGAGATTTTCATTGGTAGTTTCTATAATGTAGCATACCTTTGCCTAAGCCGTAGATGATATTTGATTGATATTTTGTGTATGACTTTGAAACATTGTGCCCTTCATGTTCAGCTCTTCCTATTCCCATCATTCCCATCCTTCCTCCCTTCTTTCCTCCTACATTCCAAAGGCTGTCAACGCATTCATAACTCTAATGTTGTGGATGTCCATGGGCGAAGGTAACCACTTACCATCAGGTGATCCTTCGGCTCGTTTGCCTCCTTTATTCAATAAATAAAAATGGTATACTACATATAGGGGAAGTCATAAGAAGGGACTTAAGTTATTTTTATTTTAGAAGTATAACGTTTTTGTTAATTCCATGCAGACGATTTCGCGGGCACAGCTAGTACTCGTATATTATTAATTGGACTAGGATTTTAGTCTAGCATTCCACCAGGGTGAATAAAGTAAACTTCTAAGCGGTAGCGTTTAATTAATTCGCAAAAAAGAAACTTTAAAACAATTTTAGTCTTTTTTGTTACTAAACTCCTTTCATAAATTAATAATCTTTTAACGAGACTTGTTCAGTCATAAAAAAAGTTATGAGCGAACGACGGAAAAAATTGATTTTTATTTTTTTTTACCTGACTTTAAATTTTTTTTAGGATAGTAGCTTGTACGACGACAATATTATTTTACAAAAAAAGCTTAAATATAACTTCATATGTGAACTGTACAAGAAATTCACATCGGCCATTGGATGTGAATAATAATTAATTAAAACATAGCCCGAAGGTAGCGAGTTTAAGTCTAGGTATTGTAATTTATTGCTATGAGCTTCAAAATTAACTGTTCAACAAAAAGAAATAAAAACATTGGAGCAAAAAAAGTTTCTGGTACTTTATTTCGTTATGAATTTGATTTTGAAACGTAGTTATTTGTTGTACGTTAATTACTAGTAAAATTCTACTAGCATACATTTCTTAATAGGTATGTAGAAAGCGAGATTCAAATCTATTTTTTTACAGGTAGGTAATTGCAGTATCATCACGATTGTGAATGTACTTTCAGATGCTTCATTATTATTAAGACTACTAGACTGTACAGAACTCGTAGATAAATCAATTGTTGGTGATTTATTTTGGGGGAAAACTTAGTTACACGATAGTGAAATATATATGAAACTGTTACAAAGGCATACACCACATGTATTATACTAAATTTATGCAGCAAAGCTGAACTTTTTTTATATTGCATATATTTTTTATCTGTTGTCTATATTGGGCGAACAAAATTATATTATTCGCAAAAAATATTGCAATTAAAAAAATAGTGCGTAAATATTAACTTTTTTTACATATTTATGTTACTTTCTTGCAGATATCGCCTAAGCTAGGTATTTTAGATAAACTAAAACCTGTAGTTATTTCATCTCCACACCTTTTCCCGTACAGCAGGGTAGTAAGAATCTCAAGACACTCTGTTCTACACTTCTGCCCGATCTCGAGATATTGAATGTTTATTGGCAGAACAATGTATGAATTCCATGAAATAATGAAAATCAAATAAAATATATAATACTACATTTTATGTATGTATGAATAAAATATGTATGAATAAAAAAAAATAAAGTGATGTAATACTTTTCATATATAATTATACCAATTGTTATTTTAATTACACCACTTTTATACTCGCGTTTGTACCAGATGCGTTTAGTTTAGTCTTCTAGACCGTACTAACCATTTTAATAGGCCACTTCGAGCTAAAACTCTGCAGACTAGTGGCCATTTTCATATTTAATTTTTTCGTGTAAAACTGCAACATTTTTCCTATATTACGACTAAAGAAAGACCTTTGGGATAGCGTCAAGGGATTCTCTATAAAGTTTTAGGATAAGAAACACTATCAACCCGTTCGTAGCTTCGTCTGCGTTGATAACTGAACTACAGTTAGCTCACATTTCAGCGACCTGCTTTAGAAAAACTGTACATTTATAATTTTGTATAATTATATGTTTTATGGGATTATAAATATAACCAGCGTACACAAGAAAAAAATCCGATAGTGTCTTTTCCCCGGTTTACTTTATAAGTTTTGTTTTGCCTATGCCTATATAGTAATCACGGATAATATAACATTTTAACAGCGAATGAATTTTAAAAATTGGTGCGGTAGTTTCAGAGATTATTTACCTCAAGCTTACAAACTTATAAACGATTACCTCTTTATAAAATTAGTGTAGTATAAATAAGGAAATAAAAATCTACATACCGCATGTATTTTTTTTAGTCAATCAAAGGACACTATTGTAAATTGATGGCATTTTTTTATTCATACTGAACAAGACTTTTTTTTAGACATTGAAATCGAACTGGCTCGAATCGAAATAAAACCAAACGAGAACCACCTCTATACCAAACGGTCAAGACTGACGTTCGCCGCGTGATCTATTTCTTTATATTGCAACCCTTGGGGCCGCATTTTTAAAAAAATAAAGTAGTCTATGTTTAAGTTTAGATTATCAACTATATTTATGCCAAATTCAACACAATTGGTCAAGCGGTTTAGATTTTTCATATAAACTTTCAACCCCTATTTCAACCCTTTAGAGCTTGATTTTAATAAAAAATAAAGTAGCCTATGTTAGACTCAGTCACTTTTACTACTCTCATTCTAAATTTCATCCAAATCGGACCGGTAGATTAGTTGTGAAAGCGTGACAGACAAACACACAGACTTTCCCATTTATAATATAAGTATGGATACGGTACTTTATAAATCACAAGTTCTTTTACTTGTCCCGCTGACGATAATTTGTAATGAAGGTTACGGTGTTGCACGCCTCAATAATTGATTCTCTGATGATGCTTTATGAGTGGAAGGTAACTTTTTTTTAAGTGCCTTAAAGCGTGAAAACGTGTTGATTTATAGACTAGTCTAAGAAATATTCTTAAAAGGACAAACTGATCATTTTTGTTTTTTTTAATACTCTTCTTGCGCAAATTATGGGGCAGAAGGAGTACGAAATTTGGTATCTATTTTTAAAAAATATATGTTTTTTACTGCAACACTTTAGAAATAATAAAATTAAAATTAATAAAATCAACATTATATATCTTGGTACCAATAGTTTACTATAAAATTTTGAACAAGCGCTTTATGTAGGTACATATTGTTGGGACCAGTCGTGGCATAGAGGCACAAAGTGTGCCCGTAAAGCGACTGGTTGTGGGTTCGATTCCTACTCGAGCAGTAGCATTATTTTTATTTCCATTTTCTTCGCTCTGGTGAAACTCGCTTCGGAAAGTGGGGAACGGAGTGCCTTAACACTAGGTTTCCTCTGCCTACCCTGCTGTGTGCGGGATACACCGTGAAGCTAAAAAAAATCTTGCTACAACAATTCGTATTTAATGCCTTTACACTGCTTTTCGCACATGTAAAAATCACAAAAGATCATCATTAAATTAAAACATAAAATCAGAATTAATTATTCACAATTATTACCAAAATACCAAACGTTCTTCACAAAGGATTTTGTTAATGAAGCGTAACGCGATACTTTAAATTATTTCATATAGTTTTTAACCTTATTACGGGCACATTAAGCCCTGGCTGTACCCTTCGGCCATTCTGTAATCAAGTTCTGTTTCGGATAGCTGTAATTGAAAATGTCGAACGGTGCGATGTTCATTTTCCACTAATTAATCGCTGTGATGACATTCGTCCCCTGTCCCTAGATACATGTATAGAGTGGGTAGGTATGAACGTAGGTAGGATATTTACTTTCACTGTAAATTATCGATTACAGGTAATTTGATTGCTTGTGTAATTGGTAAAATAATATTGCTTTGCAATTGCTTTGTTGAAATGTTGTGTTTTTAGGAAGTGTAAGCATATAGTATTCTATTTAATTACGAAGGTTTTAGTATTTAGAAGAGAACAGAGGGTGTTGACACTACGTTTTTTCTGATTATCGAGTACTACTTATATTCGGGAAAAATGTATCGTGCTTTATAAGTTAAGAAATCATTATATTTAGATTACTTTCATTTGGCTGTAGCAAGACAAAACGCCGACGAAATACGAAAGACGTTCTGCCATTCAGCACGAATTGTTTCGATTTCGAGAGGAAGGTGGAGAGCAAAATGTTTTAACACTCTTCTCTTTGACTATGTTGCTAAAAGGAAAAGCGCAAAGCTGGTTTTATTTTTTACATTTATCGTAAACAAACTGAAGTTATTTAATTAGAGTATTTGTATTACATGCTCATATATCAGCTCATATATCAACGCACGTTTTAGATAACGCAGAACGCGAATATCCTCAAAAGACAAGGATCTCACTAAATTCCAAAAACAGGTACAACCCAAACGGTTTTCCCCGAAAACTTAATTTTAATATTCAGGTTATTGGCCCTTTCCAACGTGCTTTAGAACGCTAAGTTGCATATTACCACGCCTCCCATTATGTTGTGTTTAGAAATGTATGTAATGTTAACTATAACAATACTTTATTAACATAAAATATATATTTAAGCGTATGTATTGTAAATAATATTATAATGTACTAACACTGCTACAAGTAGCGGTTGTTCGCCATTGTTTTATTAGATTTTTAGTTTAAATACTGACCCTGATTGATCAATGACATTGATATGATCTCTTTAAATTTGTACTCTGATATTTTCGTTGACATATTAATAAACGTTAATCATTTTTCAGTCGTTTATGTTCCTTTTCCTTTATCTTCACGTATCTCTCTCTCACGTAGGTTTATTTGCTAAGCTTTTAGTCTTGTTGCCTGGTTGGTGACTTTCAAACTGTTTTGAATAACCAGATCATTTGCTTCCCACGCTTTGGAATCAAATCGCTAACGATCGCGTGTCCAATGTAAACAATTAAACATTCTTAACTGCGCCATGCTGCCTTAATTTATAACTTATTTTAAAATAAGGTAACATTCTTTTAAGAAAATACTAAAATAATTATATATTTTTTTCTTTATAAAATACATTGTAAAAGGCAATCATTAACCGAAGTAAGATTTACGGTTGCAAATATTTCGTAAAATGTCCTAAATAACGTGTAAATAACTTCCAACGATATTGGGAAAGTTTCGAACAAATAGTTACAGTAAATCTCGCTAAGATAAACGCAAAGGGGCGAATGTCACGGAATTTGGGATTTACAAAGCTGTACCAGGTTTACTTGACGCCCTTGTTTACTTTGTTCATATATTTATTTAAATTGTTTAGGAACAGTGAATATGAAAATGTCTGTTAAATAAAATGAGAAGAGGCATTTTAATTGTTGGGTCGACATTCTTAGTTGACCTTCGTGGCGCAGTGTGATAATGTCTGACTGTAATTCTGCGGCGATGGTTCTGGGTTTGGTTTCCACTTGAAATTATCTTATATTATTTTCATTTCTCTATTCTATCACTTAATAAGTTTTATAAAAGAACTGTAGCGATTTCATTTCTGCTTATTTTTTTTAAAAAAAGTACTAGGCCACACCTAGTACTATTTATTATTATTCTTTGCGTGTTAAAATGTTTTCGGCTTACCTTTTTAGATAGGCTTTTGTTTCCTATTACTTACTAATAAATTATTACTTAAAATAAAATATACAATTTTACATAAAAAATAATCATTTAATAAGTTGATGAACTTAACTATTATCAACGTTAAGGTTAACTAATCATCAGGTTATAACACGAATTCAGGCTGAAAGTGGAAAACGGAGTGTTGACACAAGGTTATTTCTAATAACCCTGCTATACTAGAATAAGTATAAAGCTGAAAAAATTACAAAATCATACATATTTAAATATACATACATTTACTCGTATATTTCTACTTACAATATCTGCGGCAAAGTGGTAAGATTTCATTAGTAAACATAATAGTTGAAAGGAATACCGCAGTCCTTTGTTTGCTCTAATCATAACTACGTCATTATAGCTGAAGTTTGATCATTTGTGCCGTTATGACCCACTATATTCTGTTTAATGATAAACATTCCATAACACTGAATAGCCTGTTATATACAAAATCATTAATTTTGTTGTTATCTCACATTATGTGTAAAGGATACTTTGGTAGTTTTGGTATTACGGCCGTCAAGATAGTTTGAAATTTCCACGAAGTTCTTTTTCTACTATGAATCTTTACATATAATAAAAATGTAACTGATCGCTGTCTGTACACGGAAGATAATATAATAAAATAAGAAAATATATATGAGAAAAAATATTATTGGGAATGGAGGCATTTATCAATGTAAAAGAGCTAAAAACAAACATTTTAAAATTAATTTTCTGATTGGCTGTTTAACTGTTTATGTGTCTGTCTGTGCGTTTATGGACACTAATCTCTGAAACGGCTTAACCGATTTAAAGCCAGTATTGGCTATTGTATTTTGGTAAGCTTCTCTTCACCTCCTCTTGTACATAAATAAAAAGATACAACGATGTAAATTATAAATTAAAGCAAAGTTAGTGATTTAGGCAAGAACGCGGGTGGGTGACAATACAAAATAGTTATATATAGTTGTGTAGTTTAAAACGGGTCGCTAGTATACTATATGAATAAGTTTAGGAATTTAATTTGATTTTTTCATAAGATTGCGGTAGATTTTCCAGTTTTTAAATGTTGCTGCCTTAAAATGTGAGATCGCTGCTCTTCCCACATTACTTTGACAAAGAGTTTGACTAAAATTCATGGATTTAATGCAAATTTAATTTAAAAGATTTGATTGTGTTAATAAATATATTCTTCAAATTTAATGATACATTCGTTTTGACGTACCTAATATTCATAAATCATTAATTTTATAAGCGTATTTTATTAGAAATCACTATAGGCAGTAAATCAATGTATTAAACATTTAAAATTAAAGTGACCGTTATAAAGTAATAAACTTTAGCGATCAACTCAGAATTAGTTACATCACGACTTTATAAAAAGCAAGTCCATGCTTTTCTCGCATAGCACCTCGTGTTAAAGCATTCCATTCTCTACTTTGCACCTAAAATCTAAACGTTGTGTTGTAGTAGCGGAACTTAGCACCGTGATTTATCTTAAATAGTAGATTGCAGAAATGACAATAATATTATTGTCTTTATTACTAGGAACCGCCTCTTTGCTCTGCATGACGGGAATAGCTGAGCGAAGTACATATTTAATGTTATTAAGTGTTAAAAAAGTTTGGAAAGCACTTAACGTTCCACAGCCTAAACTAGTGGTCACTTTTTGACCATTTATTCAAAAACTGCTATTACAATTGTTACCAAAAAACTTCACAGCACACAAGACACTGTGCTCTATATCTCTGCCAAACTTTAGAGGTCTATTAAAAATAGCCCAGGAAGAGTTAAACCACAACGAAACACACTTTATACCAGTAAGAGCTTCGCTTTGCTCAGGTTTAAATTAACCATTCCCCGAACGGGAATCGAATCCTCAACCATATAGTTTACAGTCAGACGTAATACAATCGTGCCACGACGAACGGACAGACTTTTATAAAACCTTATACTAAAATATGTAGGGATCGCACAATCGTAGTGGGAGGGAAAATAAAAGAGCAAAGCGAAAATCAGCCGGCTGCCGTGCATTGACTTTGATCTTGCCATCGGTTGCATTAAAATTTACATATTTTCCTTCGTATTTGTGTTTTCACTTTGATGTTGTTTTCAATGTGGTTTGTATTCAGTGGAATCGATCGGCGGTTGGAACTTGTTTATCTCGTAGCGACACGGTGTAACTCACTTTATGGCAATGCTTTGTTTACCAAAGTATGAGCATTGTTAGAATACTTTTGTAAATTAAGTATGTATTTGAGTTACATTTGTTTTGATAGCTGAAAACGAAATTGGTTTGTGAATTTTTCTTTTTACATTTCTTTTATATGTTTTTTTTGTATTTGTGTAATATAATAAATAAAACTATTTAAATAAAATGTTATTTGCAGAATTAAGATTAAATCAAAGCGATATTTTTTAAAAAACGTATAAAATCTGAAACACACCTAGATTAGAAGACGTGACTTTTGCAAACTATCTAAGGGCTCTGACCGCTAAGCCATGCGTAAGCTACATCAGGCTGAGTTGAAATCCTTGTACGGTTATTAATTATAATAACATTACATTATCCCGCAGCGGTATTAAAATTTTTATCCGTTTACTAAAATTATTTTTAAAATTAAACGTTATTATTGTGTATCTTGATTCTAGTAGGTATATTTTGTTTAAGTGATAGTAATTTCGAATATTTTACAATAAAATACAAGAACTGAAACGATCATGTAATGTAGGAAATTCGTAAAATCGGTAAAGTTGACAAGTAAGTTTGTCCAAAAGAAGATTTTTTTATGATATATACATTTATTTTTGTTTAGGAATTTAATTAATTTGAGGCCGTCGTGACGGAGTTGTACAACTTCTGATTGTAAAGACTGTAAAATGATTGTGGGTTCGATTTCTACTCGGAGAAATAATTATATATGTGGCCAGTCGTGGCCCAGTGGCACAAGCGTGTGACTGTAAACGACTGGTTGTGGGTTCGATTCCCACTCGAGGAGTGGAAATTATATTTCCATTTTCTTCGCTCTGGTGTCGAGGTAAAGCGCGGCGTTAAGTTCCGCCACTTAACACGCAAGCCTCCGAATTCGGCGGAAAGTGGGGAACAGAGTGTCTTAACACTAGGTTCCCTCTGCCTACCATGCTGTGTGCGTGATACAGCGTGAAGCTAAAAAAAAAATAAAGAAAAAAAAAGGAAATAATTATATTAAAATGTTTATTTCTCCGTTTTGGACCTTTCTTATGACAAGGCACGGCGTTATTTCCGGAATTAATTTATAGATGTGCCATACTTAACTTCATTACACGATGTATAGTATACATGTATTTATTACTTTCTATGTCTGATTAAAGTCAATGCCATTCAAACGAGGTTTGTTCAAGCAAATTGTGTAGTCTAGCGTCTCGACGCAATCAGCCGCGTATATTGTGAATTCATGTTAGAAAATACCTACCTTATATTTATAATCAAATTACTAAGTACTATGTTCTTATTAATTTAAAAATAATTTATAAAATACTGTCTCTTCACTAAATTTAGTTTAGTAATTGCCAAGTTCAAAGTTATGACGTTGAATAGTACAGTTATAGTTTTATGTTAGTAAAATACTTAAGATTACAATTTTTATGTTTCCATTATATAACTTGGACGATTCGTGGTTAAATAACACCAGAGAGTGAACCGATATCAAACTCGTGGAATAACTATTTCGTCTAATTCTTCAAGACGGGTGAGAGATGATTTCAGGAAGCTAAAGGCACCCAGAGAATAATATGACTTTGAAAGCATTATAAAAAGCAGCTGCCAGTATCATTAAAAAGTAACATTAATTTCTTTAATCCTACGATGCTTGAAACCATGAACGCGTTAACATAAATAAAAATAGTCTTAAAATTTTCGTAAATTATTATTTATGAAAAAGACCAAACGTAAGGTACATTTGATAAATCCCTTTTTGCGTATCTAACATATTTACAAATAGTAAAGTTGTTCTCTTTCAACTAAACTAAAAAAAATGTAGACTGTAATATGAAGAATTTTCTGAAAAGTTTCATAGGATTTATATAAAGCAATCTTGAAATATTAGCTAGCTTTTTGTTTATTCTAAATCTAGTTAAAATATCATTTCATGCATCAGCGCATCTCCATGAATAAATTTTATTTGAAATCTAAAAACTACGCTTTGGTGCATACATAGTTCTGTTACTTTATGCATTTTATGTAGGTAGGTACATATATATATATACTTTTATGAAAAGATTAGCTTTATATATGTTACAGTAGAAACAAACATTAATTGTATTAATTTGTGAACGAAAGCCTTAGCTCTCATTCAAACAATGCAATTTGGAATAGTTAATTCTTAATTCAATGCATTAATAATAATGTTAATGCATTGAATTAAGAAATACATTAAATTAATAACACATATATTGGATTTTTTAAAGGTTGTGTCAATATATTGTCTCCTTTAGCTTATTAGTAATTAATAAAAAGGAAACTTCTAAGTAGTTTTCTTATATATACGACGCAGTAGACCAGCATCTGACGTAATGGTTGTGAGTTCGATTTCACCACTTAAAATACGATGTTTTAATTTCAGTTGAAGGTGGACAACGGAGTGTCTTGACACTGTTTCTCTCTGATTACCGTTACACAAAAAAAAGAGAAACTATTTATAAAAAAATAAAAGACCCTTCCCAAATACTCACACAAGATAGATTTCTAAACGTACCGTAATAAACGGCAGTATAATATTTCGTTTATCACAATAAAATATTTCCTTTGATGCGGTCCCCTACGTTATAAAAACATCCTTCAATGTCTAATGACAGGAATTTCTTTAATTATCTTTACTTTAATTGAATTGATGCTATATTTTAAGTATTATAAGGTTTATTTTGTTACTACAAAGCTTAAAGGTTTTACTGTATGCTTGTATTTTGGTAACTTTTAGCTTATTATTTTTGTCATTCCTTTTTTTGGGCGTGCATCCGTTGCTTTGATGTATTACCCCTTCTTTTGTTTTACATTTAACAACATTTAAAACCTTTTTGGTCTTACTAAACTTTAGTTAGTTATATCATCGAGGTATTTACATGTAATTCATAACATAATATAATCATAAATAACGGAAGTATTCGACGTGTAAAACAAAAATATTACTTTGAAAAAGATACAGATTTGGGGCCAGTCGTGGCGCAGTGGCACGAATGTGTGACTGTAAACGACTGGTTGTGGGTTTGATTCCCACTCGAGGTGTGGAAATATTTAGTATTTCCATGTCCTTCGCTCTGGTATCCGAAGTAAAGCGCAGCATTAAGCTCCGCCACTTAACACGCAATGCCTCCTAATTCGGCGGTGCGTGGAGAAAGGAGTGTCTTAAAAGTAGGTTCCCTTCGTCTGCGGGATGCAGCGTGAAGATAAAAAAAAATATATATTTAGACAATGTATAAAAAATTGAACTCAGTGAAAATCTGAACTCAATGGGATTGCAACTCGCGCCTATTGGAAACCGTCCAAGCTGGAAGCTTTGACCGCTAACCCATGCGCTCAAATTATTTAATAAGTTCTTTAAAAATCTCTTATTTAATTTCCTAAGTACGTGAATAACACTTTAAAATGTAAAAACAATATTATTTTATTTTATTTCTTTTACGTTTATATGTAAGAAAAAATAATTTGTTGATTAATATTACGTATATATTATGTATATAATACTCGTATTTCTTATAACAAAGAAATAAAAGAAAAATATATTAATAACAATGATGCTAAAATATCTAATTACAAGATGAGTTGAAGCGTTTATAGAAACTTTTCTATTGTCACGCTTTCAGTTCAGACAGCGAGATCTTAGAGGCACGCGATATCTTATTGAAGGAGTTCTCCATCAGATTATATCTTAAAGTAATTGAATAGAATCTCTCTCGGCTTATTCTTTGTAGCTTGTAAGGATTATTGAAAATTAAAAGTAATATTGTTGCAGTACGCGAGAGTTGTAATTTCAAATCTGACATCCATACTTATATTATGAATGAGAAAGTCTGTCTGTTTGTTTGTCACGCTTTCACAGCTAATCTGCTGGTCCGATTTCGATGAAATTTAGAATGATCGTAGTAAATAATCCAGGGTCAAACATAAGCTACATATTATTTGAAAAAACACCCTCTAAGGGGTTAAAATAGGGGATGAAAGTTTATATGTATGTAAAGTCTAAATCGCTTGACCGATTGAAAAGAATTTGGCACAATTATAGTTCATAATCCAACGTTAAACCTAGGTTTCTTTATTTTTCAAAAATCCACCCCCGTGGGTTGCAATATTAAGAAACAGCTACGTAGATCACGCGGCAAAGCCGCAAGCGAGCCGCTAAATAGTAATAAAAAAATATTTAAATGTTTTGTTATACATACCATTTCGAGTCAAAACACGATGTATCTATTTCGGGCAGAAAGTAGGGAACGGAGTGTGTTATCACTAGGTACTCTTCTTGTCTGCTATGCGAGAAAAAGCGTGAAGCTGAGAAAAAAATCTTTTCATGTATGTGAATGTAATAAATATGAAGATTCCAGATAAGTAATTATGATTTGAACTAAAAACTTATGCCGGAAAGATATTAGCTTTTTATTTATATGTGAACAAATTATCAAAATTGTATATTTTTATTTCGAAGGTAGTATTTTAAGTGACATATATGTATATGTCACTTAAAATGCAAAATAATTGGTCTGCAGTAACAATTACGGGTGTTTTAAAGAAATAATATTTCAGTTCCGGCGTCTTTTCACAAAACCCCCATTTCCTGTGTGATGTCAGACAGTCTCATCCTGTCTAGGCCTTTTCATATAACAACAATCTTAATGATTTAACAATGCTCTATCAACCAAAAAATTGATTTACTCGTTAATATATATTATTTGACATTATATAGTGAAAGTTTTGGTGGTCAAAATAAAAGTCATTTTATTTATAATATAGGTATATTTTAAAGTTAAATTAAATCTAATAAATGCAATACGGAAATATTTACAAAATTAGAATCACAGTGATTTTTTCTATAAATATGTTGGGGGCATGTAACTTTTCATAGAGGGCCCTGCTCGTCCAAGCGGCGGTAGGCTTTGTGTATGAAACGCTTTGATATTCCGTTGAGGTTCTGGCAAGTAAGAATTTTTTTGATCCAGATTCTTACGACGTTGGAGCACTTTGTAATTTTTAATAAGTCCATGCAATTCTTTTTGTTGTTCGTTATTTAGCACACGATAGTCACCATTATCTTGAATATTTTCACGGTTTTCACTATTATCTTTAACTGGTATATAATGTGACGTGTCTCTTATATCAAAGTTGTAATTAAAATTATTGGTTGGCTTAGTTTTGGGTTTCGTTTTAGTTGATTCGAAATGATTTTTCATTGCTACATAGTTAAGTACTTCACTTAGATCAAATGGTTTCGACTTAGGATACGTAAAATCGTTCCGGGGAGGATGATCATATGGAACAAATTTATTTGTCTTATCGAAATTTTGTTCTATTTTCGCAGGATTATTTTGAGTGCTTTCATCATCTTTTCTTGAATTGTTATTATCATTCTCATTCACTTTAAATAAATTTCTTAAGAAAATATTTTGTTTTACAATATTCTCAATGGGTGTTTCAGTAGTTGTTGTCTCACGCTTCCATACATCATTTTCAATTTTGATTTCAGGGGATTTAAAGGTACTTTGTTCCTCGTTTCTCATTTCAAATTGTTGGTTTTGGTTCAAAGGGGTCATAGTGGATGATACCGGTTGATGTTGCTTAATGATAATCTCTGGTGATGGATTAAACTCATTTGGGATGTAATTATAGTTACCATAATAATTTTTGTACATGGAGCTGTAATTTTTGGTAGCGATTTCACTGATAGCATTTATTTGAGTAGGCTCAAATGATGTATCTTCAACGCTGTACGTTTTCGTCGCTACTTGACTTTGTGGTGTAAAATTGTAAGCCGTAATTAAATCAGAGTACATATTTGAGTTTACCTTATGCGGTCTATCACCATTGAAGGAATCTAATTTATTTATTTCAGTAGATGTATACGTTTGATAGTTTTCTGTCATCATTTGTTTTAGTTTTTCATCGTTCATATTGTTAATGTTATCGTTGTAAAGTGGTGAAGAGTATTGAACTTCTGTACTCCGCTCAATTGTATTAGACTCTACTATGTTCTTACCTAGAATTTGTGAATGCATCATTTCTTTATATTGAGTGGGTGTCAAATCCGAAAAATTAATGTATACATCATCACTTCCGCTTGAAGAGCGAGATATTGAATTTTTGTTTGTCGGATCATTATTAATGTTTGAATTTAATCCATATTGCCATCTCCACAGTGCTTTATTTGCTTCCTGTTCAGTATCTTTAAGTTGAGCTTCATAATTCATTAATTGCGGTAAGGATGGCTTTTCAATAGTAACAGACTTTGTGGAGTGAGACTGAGACTGAACAGAAGGATTATGGGCCCCTTGTGAAGCTAGAAAAGTTATTTGTGGTAAAATAGGTGCTGCTACATTATTAAGTTTCGATTTATGTTGATCTGCATTAGTGTCAAAATTATTTTTTGCAGGCGGTTGCGAATTCACTGTTTTTATTAAAGTTGGTGTTTGCGAGAATCCAAACGAAAATGCTTCAGGTGTTTTTCCTGTAAACAAACTACGTGGAGGAGGCATATGATAAGCGTTATGTCGACTTTCTTCTCCTACTTCATATTCTTCATTTTCCCATGACGATTTTAAATGTGCCGGTTTTTTTGCTTCTTCAGCCAAATTGTATTGAACGGCTCTAAAAAATAACAATAAAACCTTAAAATGACAATATATGTAAAAAAAGTGGGGAACAGAGTGTCTTAACACTAGGTTCCCTCTGTCTACCCTGCTGTGTGCGGGATATAGCGTGAAGCTATTTAATTTAATTTTTTAATGTAAAAAAATGAAAGTAGTATATCTAAATTTAAAGTGTTATATAATTTTACCTTTGTATTATTTCTGGGATTGGAGGTGGTACAGGTAGATGATCACCGCTAGCTCTATATCCGTTTGAATCAGCAATATAATGAACGGTATAAGTTCTTCCATCATCGCCAACATATGAATACGATCCTTCTACTACTTGTTCTTCTTTGTCCGTTCCTAGATTTTCCATGTGACTATGTTGCACATAATGCGTTTGGTCTGCTCCTAGAGCCCTAAAAGATTTATATTAGTTATTAATATGAATTTAAAATAGTAAAACTAAGTTATAATATGTAGTAACTTACTCGTAGCTAAAGCTTCCGTCTAAGTCCATTTCATTTGATAATCGGAGTATAGGTATTGCTGGTTCTGTTGTAGAAGAAACATAAACACCCGGCGCCGCTTGAATATATTGCATACTTTGTATGGAAGGTGATTTTTCTTGGTCAGCTCTATGATCAATCTTTTGCAATTCACTTGTTATTATCATTCTCCTGGCAGCTGGTTTTGCGGAATTTTGAGGAAGAATTTTAGTATTAGGCATTGTATTTGGTGACCTTAAGTCAAATCTTTTTTCGGCGTTTGAATAGTTTGGAGGCTTTGGAATGATATGTATTTCTTTCTTTTCAACTGCTTGACGAGAAGAATTATTCATGTCGGTAGGCTGATTTTGTTTTACATTTATTAATCGACGACGAATAGGCTGACGCTCATTGACCTCCTTATCATCATCGTCGTCATCCTCGTAAATAGATTTTAATGTTGATGACAAAATAATAGGAAACGATGTAGGATAAAAAGATGGCGCTTTAGAAGCAGTGCTCGGCAAGAACTGATATGGTAATTTATTCATACTATCTAATGCATAATAAGGTATTGGAGTATGAGACTCAGGTGGTAAGTAAATGGAACTATCCGAAGAATGTAGGACAGAGTTCGGCGTTTGAAACTGAGATGAAAATGAAAAAGTTTCATCTCGGTTATTTTGGCAGTTCACTGTAACGGTTAAGCACCCAATAAGTGTGCTAAATGATACCTGAAACAATATACAAATATACATTAACTTACAATATGTAATGTAAAGAATAATCCAAATTCACAAAAGCACTTTCACTCACCAGCTTCATTGTGTCTGAAGCTGTTATCAATTTTCAAACACAAATTTAACGTCACGTCTTTGCACAAATAGAAAATAAACTGGGAATGAAAATGAATTCCGCATATATTTATACACACGCAATTATGTGTGTAGCGATTCGTGAAAATATCGCTCAAGAGCATTCTTGGTTTCTCTTGTCTCGTATGATAGTTTTATAGGTGTGCTCTGCTTGCTGCTAGCTCTAAAGTAATTACATAAAAGTAATTCCTTTCTACAAATTTTACATTATATGAAAATATAAAATATATTTTACTTAAATATATATTTTTGGGATAAGTACAGTAATGCAACGCTTTAAATTTTACAATATATTTTAAGTCTATTAAGACACATTTTCTGTAAGGTAGCGGATTACCAGCGCTATTTTAAAGAAACGTAAAAATGTCTAAATTTGAAATGACCAGAACACCCATCCATATTTAAGCCCAAAATCGTTTTTTGCAGTCAAATATTTCTAACTGCGACAAAAAAGCGTCGCATAAAATGTTAATGCAAGTGATGCAATTTTTATTACGGTTTAAAAAATGTCAATGTCCGAAGAAACTGGTTTTGTTTCATGCTTTTAATAAGGTGTAAATTGAACCTTTGATATTATAAACATTATTGGGAGATACATATACAAAAAAAAAACATTTTTAGAAAGTTTTCTCTTAGACGGTTAAGAGGCACGGATTAGATAGAATCCTGTTACGTTTAAATTGTTATTTTTAAATTTGTCTAAGTGTGTGAATAACATTTTTAAATGTTAAAACCAAATAAATATATGTATTACAATATACAGTTTTGAGTTTGAATTAATTTAATATTTTTTGTTTCAGGTATGTTTGTGGTCAATAATTTCCGTTCTTGTCAAAACAAGTTATATACAAAAGGTATGTAATAAAACACACATTATTACTAAGAAATTTATTAAAAATTAATTACAAGTACATTACTCCGTTAAGAGCGTTCACAATTTCCTCAAATTTACAGTAATCAAGTTCACAATACTGATCGTGATCGAGATAACTGCGGCTAACATATTACTTGAGGTAATTTACGTATTCATATATCACATTAGTGGTAATTATTCGTATCGTGGTAAAATCGCTTGGAATGTTTTAGGATTCGTTTAAAAACCCCTTTTTTTGTTAATTTTGGAATTATTTGCCGTAAGACTGAGGGGGGTAGTAGTTGTCCTGTGGGTAGTACGTTTGCTGCGGCGGGTAGTAAACTTGTTGGGGGTAGACAGGTTGAGGGGTTGGTTGGATTGGCTGTTGAGGAGCTAAAGGCTTTGGCGGCTCCTGTCCTTGCGGATAGTAGACCTGTTGTTGTTGTTGTTGTTGTTGCTGTTGCTTTTTCTTCTCTTCCTCTGCTTTAGCGGCTTCTTCCTTAGCGTTCTGGTCAATTGATCTGTAAGTAAGAAATAACGTTATCACACATATATCGATACTAATATATTTTCAGGACTAGTTCAAGACATACTAATTTGTATAAAGTTGTGAATAAAAAGGGTGGAACTACTTTTTTCAAAAATCAATCCCAAGGGTTGAAACAGGGAATGAAAGTTTGTATAAAAAATGTAAACTGTTTAACTTAAGCGAGAATTCGGGCTATCGAAAATACAAAGCTATATTTTCCTAGTTCACACTAACAACGCTGCGAGCGGTTCACAAGCATGTCTATAAACGTATTTATTTATATTAAGCGAATAAAAAACTCTGTTTGTTAGTTACTCCATAAAAACTCTTTGGTTTAAAGTTTAAATTTATAGCTTACATCCTCCCACTCCCACAATAAATTATAATTAAATACGACAACGATATATCGTCATGGGATTTAATTATTGTTAGCTAAAAAAGTACATTCAGTTTCAAAAACAATCATACATATTAAATTCCGAAAATCAAATTTAAAGGGCTATCGTGGCGCAGTAGGACAGCAACTGACTGTTAACGCGATTGATTGTAGATTCAATTTTCCGCTTAAGGGAATATATATATTAAAAACATTTTCATCATTTTTGCTCTGATACCTAAGGTGCGATAATGATTTTCGCCACTCGACACGCAATGTTTTGATATCAGGTGAAAAGTGAAGAACAGAGTGTTTTGCCACTACATTCTCTTTGACTATATTGCTATGAGTTTTAAAGCGTTAAAAAAGACTTTTATTTCCTTCTGTATTTCACACTTTGCAAATTGGTCTTTTTTTAGTAGCTTCACGCTGTATCCCGCACACAGCAGGTACCTAGTGCTAAGACACTCCGTTCCCCACTTTCCGCCGAATTCGGAGGCATTGTGTGTTAAGTGGCGGAACTTAACATCGCGCTTTGCCTCGGCACCAGAGCGAAGAAAACGGAAATAATAAATATTTCCTCTCCTCGAGTGGGAATCGAACCCACAACCAGTCATTTTACAGTTACACGTTTGTGCCACTGCGCCACGACTGGTCCCAAATTGGCAAATTGGTCAATTTATAAATAATAAAATTTATACGAGTAATTATACATAACTACTTCTCTTCACATCTTATATTGTAATTAATAAAAAAAATATGTATTTCTTGTAATATTTTCCTTTTCAACAAAAACTTACAATTGTTTAATTTTTTTATAAGCCTTGTTTAGAATTGATGTTGTTAGCGTCCAAAGGTTTTGCGTGTAAAAAGTTTTCTTTTATTTTTGTCGCTGTGCGAAATTTTGTTCGTTTCGTTTCGTAAATATTTTGTTTTATCATTTCATTGAATCGTACAAATTTTAATTAAGCTGTCCCGGTTTTTGTATTTCAAACAATTAATTTTGTTAACAATTACAGAAATGAGGCCATCGTGGTGTAGTGAGACAATGTCTGACTATAAGTACGATTGGTTGGGGGTTTGATTCTCACTGGGGGGAACATATTTCAATTAAGCTCATTCTCCTCTCTAGTACGTGACGCAAAGCGCGACGTTAAACTCCGCCATTCAACACACAATGTAGATATACTCTCTCTGACACGGTATATAGAAGCGTGAAGCAGCTCTTTAAAATCCAAAAGTCACAATAAACAAAAGCTGGATTGTTTTATAAGAAAAAGTTTAGTTTTTTAATTACATTTAAGTATCGTTCTTTGGAAAAAAATAATAATTTGACTTGCATAGCTTATTTAAATAAAAATATCGTAGATTTGAGTTTATATGAACTACAAAATATTATTTCTATATACGTAAATTTATACGTAACTTATGCTTTGTAAATAAAACTTACGCTTGAATCGCTGGTGGGATTGGGTGAGGTTTGGGCAAGTGGTCGCCTTCTGCGTGGAAACCGGTCTCATCTGCCCAATAAGTTACTTTGTAGACCTTGCCATCAGCACCAGTGAACGAATAGAAACCCTTTTTCACGATGCTCTCTTCCTTAGTGTTAGGGTTGGTGACGTAGCCTTGTTCGCTCACGTGAGTTCCATCAGCGATTTCGTACCTGTGGGACAATTTATTTATTTAATTCCAAATAACATTTTTTACATTACTTATGTATTGAATATCTGTTTTTTATCTAAGAATAATATTGCTACTTATAGTATTCTATGTCATACATTTCTTATTAAGTACCTTTCTTAGTAAGACTTCATTACCGTAGAATTTAAGAAAAAAAGCTGTAATTCTAAAATAAAATGATTCAGTTACCTTTTATTACATAAGCTATCAACTAGTGAATTTGCATCAAAATCGATTTAGCTATTCCAGAGATTAAACTGGCATAGAGACAAAAATTGTACAAAGTTACTTTGGTATATGTATAGTGTATACCATACACAAGCATTTAGAAAAAGCGGTTGTTTTAATATTTTGAGCAGACTCTTCAATTTTATTTATATTTTTACGGATAAATTAATTAATTTAAAATAAATAACATTCGAACTTGTTCTTCACCGGAAATATTTTGTTTGTTAACGGGAAAAATATATTTATAGTTTATCCATTAAGGCGTGGGTTTAATAAAATTATGGAAATCGTTTTTAGAATGTATCTAATTATGCAAAATATTAGGGTACGATATTCTAAACAGTTATAAGGCAATAAAATAACAGGTTCTATACTCCATTTTGTGTCAAAAATCTGACAGTCACGTGTTCACCGTTAGGGTTTAATATGGATATTTATTAACGTTCTGTTGCCAATATCCACAATGGCGGCAAATTTTATGTGGAGAATTAACATATTATTATTGTGAGTGTTAGTAAAATAACGGTTTCTTACTTCCTAAGTCTATAATTTTCTCATAGATAATACAACAAAAAAGAAACTTTAAAATAGAATATTTTGAAGACTTCAAATTTTAAATGGTTCCAATACGTCAATTCATGTAAATAAGATTTTTCGAGTATTGAAATTACATTACGTTTAGTTGAAAGGAAACCTTCTTTAAATTTAAAGTGCGTTCAATAAATTAACTTGAAGGAGGGTCAAGCCATCTCGATAAGGGGTATTCTCTACAAAAAGACTATATCGGTTTAACCTTCAACAAACGAAGTTCAGGTAACAAAGGTGTTTAGATTAATGATTTAAGACATATGATTTTTTTTCTTTTACTGAAGAAAATTCTAAATTAGGATTAAAAATTTTTACAATATAGAAGCTTCTATTTTGTAAAAATATTTAATTGTTGTTAATGTTCAGAATATTCGTGTGTCGTGTGTCTGCAAAAGTGTTACTGTGCAGCAAGAAAATAATTAAAAAGTACTTACTCATATTTGTAGCTGCCATCGTCACCTAAGATTTGTTCGTTTTTGATAACTGGGATCGGAGTTGTGGTGCTGGATGATGAGGGGACGTTTTGGTTCACATTGTTTTGGTTGTTTCCTGCATTCCAGTTGTTCTGGTTATTGCCTGCGTTCCAGTTGTTTTGAGAGCCTGAGTCCTGAGGTTTGTTCCAGGAGTTTTGTGAACCACTATTCTGGGGTTTGTTCCAGGAGTTCTGTGAGCCACCGTTTTGTGGTTGGTTCCAAGAGTTCTGTGCGCCACTATTTTGGGGCTTATTCCAGGAATTCTGTGATCCACTGTTCTGGGGTTGGTTCCAAGAATTCTGTGAGCCGCTATTCTGAGGTTTGTTCCAGCTGTTTTGGGCTCCAGCATTTTGTGAGCTCTGTTGGTTCCAAGAGTTCTGTTGGTTCCATGAGCTCTGCTGATTGTTCCATCCGCTGTTCTGTGGTTTATTTTGAGACCAACTGTTCGATGGTTGGCTTGGCTGAGGGTTGTTCCAAGAATTTTGATTATTATTGTTGTTATAACCACTTTCTGGTTGATTATAGTCGTTATCAGATGCATAGTAATTTCTGACAGATGCTGAAGGAACGACAGGCTTTACAGGAACGTAATTTGAGCTGCTTGCGACATAGTTGTATTTACTAGCAATAGGTAAATTGTAATCTTGTGAAACTTGAGATATGACTGATGCTGACGGTTGAAGATCTTCAACTGCCTGAAGATTGGTTTCAAGTTCGTCTCCTAAGGAGAGTGCTAGAGTGACGCTAAGAATAAAAAGCTGTAAAAATAGAAAAATATATTATTTATATATTATGTCGCTTAACATTTTAATGCTTAATTATATTTAAAAATATTTTATAATGTTCTAAAATCGTTTGTTAATAATTAATTCATTAAAAAAAAACCATAAATAATTATCAATATTTAACGACGGCGTCCACATTTTGACCAAGAATATATCACTTTTAATTGTATCCTTATTAATTTCCTAAAAACTTTTGTATTTCGATAACACTTTCAACACATATTTTGCCACTTCACAAAATTGAAGCTCCAAGGACTCACCAGCTTCATCTTGATGTCCTTCCAAGTCCGCGTTCTGATCGAAACTGTGACCACAAGGGGTCGCGGCACATTTTTATAGGAAAAATGTCCTGCGTCCTCGTGCGTCTGCGCATCTCAGCGTACACGGTACGCGATGACCTCACTCTGTTGTCCTCGATTAGAGATTTGAATTTAGGGTGCACTTAGTCAACCTTAAATAATTTGGAATGGAACTTAATATTAATAAATTGAAAACGAGGAGTAGTATTAATAAAAATCATATTGGATACGAGTTATAAATTGTGATTGAAATAAGGACATAAATTATTGTATAATTTGGTACGATAATTCTTGAACAAATTATGTAAACTAAATCAAGTGCCTACTACAGTATTCTATGAATGAATAGCAAAGTTGTAAAGTCATTCATAAAAGTTGTAGGAGTCAATAGTGCTTGTTTAGATATTGTTTAACATGTAACCTTTAAGTGTTGCAAATTGTACTAATAAGACTTAAGGACTTTTAAAAAGATGTAACAAGTAAAATTTTTAACAGTAAATTCAGTAATAAAATTTATGATAAAATGAAATTATAGTCTTGCAATGTACTACATATGATAAATTATTGGCTTAATAATCCATATATAAAAAAATTATATTGGTATCGAGTAAAAAAGTACAAAAAGTAGAAGACTAATTTCAATCGTAATTGGCAAAGACTCTGGCAAAGAGTATGTATTGTTTTTAGAGTAGAGAACTTTTTATGTATGATTTATGAACATATACTTAAAGTAATTTAGACGTAATAAATAAAAAAATACCAAGTAGTCTGATATAATTGTCCAGTGATTTATGATCTCAATTTCTTAGACAAAAAGTGATGATAGATCTGTCATAACGTAGCGAACTACTTGTATTTATACAAAAAACTCATTGTCATTGAACTGTTCGAATACGTTTCAAAGCTCCAATGTATTACTTTTTTGAACTGGACTAAAAATTTTGTATTATTACGGTCGTTACTTAAAATATTATATTGAATTGCTTCGTTGTTAATAAGGTACAAATATCTTTTCATATAGGCTTTCATAAACTTTTATATTTCTGCAGGCAGTTATAATATAAAATTGAAATTTTAAATGATTTTCAATTTAACAAAAATGAACATAATTATCATACATTGTATTATGATTGTTTATTTATTTCATTGTTATTAGAAATATGTTTCACAGAGAGAACGTTGACATTTTTCACGTTTTTGACTTACTTGTAAATTTATACTTGTAAGTATATATTTATTCTATATAAGATAAAATATAAGATATATTTTTAGATCTTTATTCTTGGATAAATTTTCCAACTTTGTTCCTAAGTCCTGGATTTTTACTTGAGACTTAAATTATGAGACCTAGATGGAACCAAGACCGCCTTGTGGCCCTAAACCATTTCTGTGTGTGTTTTATGATTTTGCACACATGTACATATATATACATATATAAGTACATATAACTATTTATGTACATATAACATAAACGAGATACATCCGTGAGCCTGATAGTTAACTGAGATTAGGAAAAGTACTTAAGCGCGGCGTTAAGATGTCTTAACTTCCTAAATGTTTGTTTATTCTGTACACGATTGTAGAGTAAGTAAAAAATAAATCACGTGAGGCTTTTTTGGCATAAATCTAAAGTTAGCTTAAATATATGTTATATATTACTGTTAGTAGTTACTCTACAAAGAGCTTCATATTTTATAGTCAGCAGGTTTGCTGACTATAAAATATGAAGTTTTTTGTAGAGCAGCTCACGCTTTTTCTCACTTGGCAGGGTAGTCAGAGAGAATCTAGTGTCAAGATACTCCGTTCTTCCCTTAACGTCCGACATTGAGACATTGTATGTTAAGTGGCGGAACTTAACACCGTGGTTTATCTGAACGGAAAATGATATTAATCTCTAATTTCTTCCGAAAGGGAATCGAACCTAAGAAACAAAAATAGCTTTCGTGTTACTTAGCACTTTAACCACTTAACTAAATATTATTAACGATATTCCAAATATAATCGTGTAAATAACTTACATATTTAAAAAGAATTTACTCTTCAACGAACTCCACATAATGTTTTATAATGAAGGACATAATTCGATTTTAGGTTTATCTTACCCTTAAGTGGATTTATATCTCGCCAATAAAACAAGGCTTCATATCGAAGACGAATACATTTATAAAATTTGCATGAGACACTTCCAAATTCATCAGCGCATTATTAAGGACCGTGGGAATGGATGAATGATATCAGAGCAATGAGTTATTATAACACTGTGATGTTTTAATTTGTTTGAATCGTGAAACATGAATCTACTTTACCTAATCGTAATTTACTAATTCTTTATTATTAGCAGCTTCTTTGTTCATTTGCTAGTGTCAAGACACTCTATTCTCCACTTTCCGCCCTGAATCAAGACTTAATGCCGCGGATTGTCTTATACGCGTAATTCACTGCTAAGGTTCAATATTAGTATTTAGAAAGCGGATATTTTATATGGTCATAAATACTGTAAAAGATTTTTAAAATATTATTTATAATAAAATTACCATAATTTAATTATTTTCATTTCACCACTCTAGCAAGCGCAGGTCCAGCCCTCAAAAAAGATTGTGGTTTCAGCCACCTACCAAGTGCATCCGGAGTATGAACACGGAGATGATTAAAATTGAAAAACTCGCACCATTTATGTTTTATTTTATTAACGTAATACAGTGATATTGAGATACGTAACTAAATAACATGAGCATGCCCATTGTGCCCACAACGGGGGATCTGCATTTGTATTCCTCTCTTCAAGACTAAGCGCGGCGTTGGGTTCCGCCACTCAACACGCAATGTCCCGAATTCAGATGGAAAGTGGAAAACGGAATATCTTGACACTAAATTCTTTCTGATTACTATGTCATGCAAGAAAAAGTGAAATAAAATAAAATAAAATAAAAGTTTATAACTAGTATTAGTACCCATTCTATATTTAAGACAAGCTTTTACCAAGCAAAGCTTTTTTCACTTTATTTTCAGTACATTTAAATTGTTAATCATCAATATTTAAAACTAATTTTGAAATCATAACCGGTACTTACAACTAAATACGTGTAGGCATGTATATATAACGTACTAAAACGTGAACTTTTGCGATAAGCTCTTTTAACTCTTGTTTGTGTGTCACAACTCCCCTAAATATATTGCTTGGAATCTTCATGAAACATTATTGAGTTAGTGGTTTTATCTCGGAATGTTTGCGGTTGAGTCCGTATTCACGTAAATATAATAAAGCATGATGTGATAGAATGTATGGGGGTCCCTAAAACGCTTATTGAATTATATTAATCTTCAACGTATTTATATGACATTATTTATTATTTTAATGTCTCAAATTATCTGTGCAAAGTAACGAAAGGCGAAATAAATTTGCTATGGAAGCGGCTTAAGTAGAATGCGTATGGGGGTGGATTAATGGACACTAAATCACCAAGTGATATTAAATTATCGGCACCATGAAAGGTATTCGGCTATTTTTAGGCATGTGTAAGTTCTTTTATTATTTTCACACATTTTTTACCTAAGCTCTTATTATTTATTTCTCGGAAACTCAAAGTACATTTTATTTATAAGAATATTTGCTATACTGAAATTTTTTTTTGAAAACTGATAAGAAATTGAACATAGCGGGTTTCGAACCTGCGCCTCCATATCATTGTTTTTTTTATTTCCTAAGTGTGTTTAAAGTGTCATTCACAGTAAGCAAAAATATCTAAAATGTTTTTCTAGTGTTTGATTAAATTAAATTATTTTATAATATTGTACACATTACCAAATTATATTTTGATGCAATCTAGAGATTAAATACTAATAACTAATAATGAAACAGTACACTATTTAATGATTAATTATTATTTATCTGTTTTAAATGAATATGTAATATTATATCTTTCAAAAAATGACGTTTTTACTTAAAGTTTTTGCTTAAATTATGAATTTTGCATAATATTTATATGAGACTACCGGTTAATGACTTCATTTAGATCTATTAAGCTTTACTCAGATACGAGTATGTTACTGTTCATATGTATACTGTACATGTTTCATATGTACGTACGCCTGTGGTGAAGTGTCCATATAACAAGAATTCCACCGGCTTACCTTTTATAAATTTATTAATTAAATAAATTACTGAGAAATATGTAATCAACAATGTAATTCATTCAAAAAAGTCACTACAACTACAAAAAATATTTTAATTGACAGACAAAAGAATTTCAACGCAAAATGCATTTCTCCACTCAATTTTATTACGCACATAGTTCATATTTTTAATATTTATTTTTAAAGTGACTTCGACAATCTCTACAAAAATTCTTTACTTCGCCACTAGTGTACACATTATCTTTTTATTTAATCTCTCATGTTTAATATAAACATTAAGTATTTACTTTGCCAATCTATGAAAGCTATTTGCCGCCATAACTATTTTTAAGTTTAATTTCTTGACAAATAAGCCTCGTTTGAATTTAAGGACTTCTTAATTAGTAAACATAAATTAAGTGGCAAGCAAACGGTTGTAAATTACAAATGTAAATTGGCAATATAACGGCGTTTACTGGTTATGATCTTGCCGTTCTACGACAGAAATGAGTAATGTGATTATTTAATCAAATAAAAAGAGACATGCCCAATCGTAGTTTATAGATTTTTTTTGGAATTTTAATGAAGATAAGGTAAGGTGTAATATGTACCTATACGTACTTTTTTTAAACTTCACAGTATTAGTATAAATTTTTAGCCGCCTAACAAGGTAGTTAGAGCCTGTAGTATTAAAACATACTTTACTCCACGTTCTGTCCGAATTGAGACGAGACGATGCCTATAAAGAGCGTATGGCTTAGTGTTCAAGGCGTTAGGGCCGTTTCCAAGAGGCACAGGTTCGAATCTTACTAGGTTCAACATTTGTAAGAACGTTTTTCAAATCCTAAGTGTGAATAACACTTAAAAATATTAAAAATATCCAATATATTTGAATTTAAAATAATATGATTAATTAAAAAAACAAATTTATCTTAAGGTGTTAACAATTGAATTTGTTTGTTCTTCAAGTACTCTCAGCAGGACAGATGCCTCCGGACACTTTGTGTTGACTTTGTATATACAAAGGAAAAATTTGTCATCAACTTTTTATTTAAATTGTTATATGACTTTAAAGTTATGCACATATTTTAAGCATCGTAAAATTTTATCTTAATTTAGACTAATTTTTATTTTTTGATGCAATAGAGTTAATTGTTCCTAGATAACAGATCTAAGTGGTCCATTTATAGAGCTAGACTTTAATTCATTGAATAGGAATAAATGATTGGCTTCCGCAACGCAATTTTTTATTTTGGGTTGAAAGTGGAGAGCTGGCAGAATTCTAACTATTTTGTTTTATTATAAACTAGCGGGCCCGGCGAACTTCGTTTCGCCGTATTTTTAGTATCAATACTAAACTCTTATATTTTTAAAATAATTTGAATGCATTATATTTTTTTTTATTCCGGATAGAAAAAAGATAATGCTAATGAGATCCCTTTTCTCTTCTACCCAATGCTATTCTAAATCATCACTAAAACGATGTGTTTGACGTGTTCATATTCTCTACTTAAGGAATTTCATTTTACATTGTCCCTCATGTTCTCCTGTAGCGCTTTGCCTGCTGTGATCTATGATCACTACTTTATGATTGTCTGATGACGGTATTATTTCTTAGGCTAGTTTAAACAACTTAATCGACTGATTAAATTGTTTAAAATACCCTTTTTTAATATATAAAAATATCAACTGATTACGTTCATGCAAATGTTGTTGTAGGTATAATTATCTCTCTCTTAGCTGTATGATGGACAGCATGATAGCACAGCTTTGATTTAATACAGCTACAGATATCCTACAGATAAATCTAAACAAATCTTAAGTCTGAAGAAATTTGTTTTTACCATTGACAGAAGTAATATTACTCCTGCATATGGTGATTTTGTCGTTGAATATTGTACAATATTAAAGAAAAGAAAATTGAAAAACAAAAAATCTTTTTAACATTTTCATTAGAATTTTGCTGTATATTTAGTTATTTATTGCAATATGATATATGTAGGTTTATATTATATTATGGAGAATGAAATATAGTAAAGATGGATTGGATGTCTGTTGTTCAATTATATTTGGGCCAAATTATGTTACTTAGAACACACTGTTGTAAGTTTTGTAAGAAATGCTGTGATAGTGGTCCTTGTCCTAAAACTTCAATAAGACTTTTGATAATTTTACCTTCACACTTACACAACATAATCCAATCAGTATGAGTCCAACTCGCAGATAAAGAAATGCTCATTGTTCTAAAATATACTGATTTATTTCACGTTATTGGGAAAAGCTTTAACCAAAATAGTTTATTTTGATAAAAGCTGATTGAGTGTGATAATGGCTTGGAAGATAATGTAATAAATAGTGAGAGTGTAATGATTTAGATGGGCTGGCAATAAATTTCTACTACCTTATTAGACTCAATTTAAGGAATTGTCTTTGCACGTTATTTGGTGAATTGTTGTTTTTTTTCTATAATCATTTAAAAACTATGATCACTTTATACAAATATTTTCTTTACCTACGCCTTATGCATGCAATATAAGGAAACAGAATATAAATGAAAAGTAGCTGATAAAGTTTGAGTAGTTTTTATTGATTAATTTGAATTCAAGTATATGAATACATTTCAATAAATATAACCTACATAACAACACTGTATATTATAAGTTCAAGCCAAAATTATTAGTTTACTTCTTAAAACTTACGCTCCGAACTAAAAACCGGAAAAATTTTATACTCTTGACTGACACACGTCCATTCTCTATAAATAGCCCAACTATTTATTATATTACTGAAGGAATTAAGTATATTTAAAATTTCAATTTAAAGTTTTGTAGAAACGATTTAAGTTTTTCTTTGGACAAAATTTTATATTAATTAACTATATACTCATAAACATTAAAATATTGCTTTTGTATTAGGAATGCTGAGTAATGTACAAAAAACATACCAAGATGCGATTTGGACTCCGAGTGTGTTGAAAATTTGACAATAGCTTGATTTTTTTCATTATGAAGGAAAATACCCACCACGTTGAACAATTTTAGATAAGGCGACATTGTCTTATTTCCTAAAGTCAAGCAGGACTTATTTAGTTCTTCACCAGATATTTCAGATCTGTAATTTTTTAAAGTCAAGCAATGTTCATCACGCTAAACAACTTTTGTTATGGTTTCTTTGCTTTATTTCTTATAATTTATCTAAGTATTTCATTTTGAAGTATACAACAAAAATCGTTGTTCGAATCTGTCCAGTAGATCAAAAGATGTGCGCGTGCAAATATATAATAACATAGAAAAAAAATTAAAACATCCTATATTTATTGTTTTAATGTTATTTTCACGTTCCTGTCAATATTTGTGTACAGACTCAATTGTTAACTGTTTTACTATAATAGAGTAGTTTTTTCCTTTTTCTTTTAGAAATGAAAATATAGAAATAATTATTCCCCCGAGAGGGAATCGAATCCACAACCGTCGCGTTACAGTGAGACGCCGTCTCACTGCGCTACGGCAGCTTTAAGTACTTAGTAGAATAGTTTAGGTTTCTAATCAGCAACCAGAGAATAAATTTTTATATTTCTAACGCAGAAAATGAATATTTTTTTTACAATTTTTCAATCCTTTTTCGTCAACTTAGTGGTAGAATTCTCATAATCGCTGAAATACGTACTTACTATTTTTAGATTTTTAGAAATTAGATTTCATGGCTTTAACTTCAAAACTGATGGAACTTCATACACACTGTTAACCAACTGTTAACCACTATTTCCCCCTTTTAAGAGATGAATTTTTAAAAATCCTTTCTAATTGAGTGCCTACGCTACAAAAAGTTACAATAAAGCTCCGCTCAGTCTTTCTTTCGGGGAATCGTTTTTTTTTAAAATAATGCTTACAATAAAAATATTGTAAAATAAACAAAAATTATATTTAAAAGTCCAATAAACTTGTATAAAAAATTAAAATAAAAATAAAATAAAAAATTGAAACAAAAAAGAATAAAAAAAGAAATAGACATCCATGTGAGGATCGAACCGTGGACCCTAATAAAAAAAAACCATAAAAAGCAAGCGCTCTTCCAACTTAGCTATCACAACTATGTCAAAAGTCGCGAAATTGACATTCGTATACTATGTATAAAGTGATATTTTAGCAGCTTTTTATCAATTGTTTTGCCGTCTCGAAACCTGTCCAGTAACATTTAAACTTTATGGTATGGTATTAAAGTTCAAATTGACTTTTAATAATTATAACGAATATTTTGTATGGGAGGATAGAAACGTGTTGTTTTAAGACCTTTTCAGATTTTTTTTTAATTTTTTCTCTCCGTAACTACTTCTTCCTTGTACTTCAAGGAATATTCTAAAAAAAGAATTAACGAAATCGGTCCAACCGTTCACCGAGTTTTGCGCTTACCAACATATTCGGCGATTCATTGTTTTATTATAAATAGAAAAAAAACATCATGGGTTATATAATTATTGCGGAATAAAATCCATTAACAGTATTATTAAAAATAAGGTTTTGAAAGTCGCATTTTAGGCTTCGTATTTGTTCAGTTTGAATACTTGTCACCTTCTCAGTGGGTAACGATTTAATAAAGTTTAAATTTAATAGATTTTTTTAAACTTTTATATACACAAAAAATAAGATTTTTAAACATTCAATTACTCGATTTTGGCATCAATTATAAAACAATTTTTCTCATAGCTTATAAAAACATATTGTATTAGTATTGGCTCAGTTCTGTACTGGATGCAGTTTTAAAGATTGTATCGTTTGGATGTATGCCACGACTACAAATGTTTATGTATTTTCTTTAAGTGATATATGAGCGATTTTGGAAACGTAGGAAGTTTGTAACAATCTTTGTACTCCATGCGTCCTACTTTAAAGTGAAATTTCAGACAGTTTATCTCCACCAATTTTTATGGGTAATAACATTTTAAGGAGCGATCGGAATTATGGTCATATAAAAAGACACGTTATGTAGCTTTTTCTGGCATATATTTTGTACTTTTACCCCGTTGGAATATTTAGTTGTCATTCATTAACGGTCTGTAACGGTCCACACGTGACATATTTTATGTTAAGATTTGTTTACTTTCGCGTCAAATATGTTTGAACTTTCTTTCAAGGCTACCGTTTTTAGTAAGCCTTGGCACATTTTGTGGTTTGTGTGTTGGTATTATTCATAAAACATATAACTTTTTTACTCAGTTCATAACTATCTTAAAAATCGGTTTTTCATAACTTCGTGAAGAAAGTTTGTATCTGAAATGAAAAGTAAAATTCACTTCAAGATCTATTAAAATGTACAGCTAGACAGACTGATTAAGCGTATATTTCTATTTTTTTGGAGGCATTGCAGGTTAAGTAGCGGAACTTAACGCCACGATTTGCCTCGACCCCAGAGCGAAGGAAATGGAAATATCAAATATTTCCACTCTTCGAGTGGGAATCGAACCCACAAACAGTCGCTTTACAGGCACACTTTGTGCCTCTGCGGGACGACTGGCCCCAATTTATATTTCTTTTATGCCCAATAATACATATGTGAACTTGTGCAATAAAACTTTTGTTTGTGTACTTTAAAATTCATTCCGCTATGTAGACATAGTTACAGACAGTTGTAGACACTGTTAGAATAGTGCCTAGTGACGAATAATAACCTAGTGAGATTAAAAAAATATAGTTAAATCATTTATTTACATTAAAGAATATTGTGATTAGAAAACTATATTGTATTTTGTATCAACATGTCCTTCAGAGTCTTGTAAGTCTTACTGTATTGAATGTATTAGACTGTGTTCTACGCGACTGTAACTTATATCTATGAAGTGGTAATATGCTTGCGCATATTGACTTACTCGCTTATATGTTAAAGTGGTTATTACGATTTTATATTAGATCTTATTTAATATATTAGTGTTCTATTTTTTTATACTTTGCTTGTAAACATATTATATACTATTTGTTGTTTAAGCTTTATCCTATAAAGCAGGCTAGGCAAAGAAAATATCATGACATGCCATTCTCCGGTTTGCACTAGAACTCGAGATATTGCATGTTGATTAATGGAATTTAACGTCGTGGTTTCTCTTAACAGAGCAGAGAGATGATAATAATTTAAAAATCTTCCGAGATAACGTCGAACCCACAACTATTGCGTTTATATACAAACTGTGCCACGGCGCATATCACGTCCTCTTTTATTAACCCGATTTATGTTAAACAAGAAATATTTATTATTCATTTATAAGCTAATTTAAAAATAACTTTATATGAAAAAAGACCAGCTAAAGTGAAGGCAGTAATTACCCATTATGCCGTCAATAATTTACTATATACAGTTATGCCTTATCATGGATTGTACTGGACTTGTAGATTGTAAGTAATCAATTTTGAGATTTGTAAGATAAGGAGATTCTAGTGAAATTGCTTCTTGTGTCGTTGTGATTCGAAACTCCATAAAAAAATTGCTGATGTAAAAATAGTAATAAAAAAAAAAAATAGCTTCACGCTATATCCCGCACACAGCAGGGTAGGCAGAGGGAACCTAGTGTTAAGACACTCCGTTCCCCACTTTCCGCCGAATTCGGAGGCTTGCGTGTTAAGTGGCGGAACTTAACGCCGCGCTTTACCTCGACATCAGAGCGAAGAAAATGGAAATATAACTTTCACTCCTCGAGTGGGAATCGAACCCACAACCAGTCGTTTACAGTCACACTCTTGTACCACTGAGCCACGACTGGCCACAAATAATGTAATGGCCATAAAAATAGTAATAGAATTTATGATTTTTTTTAATATATATTTTATAATCTTAACAAAACTTTGTCATTGTGTATGTGTCTGTTTATCTATTTACAGAGGTAAATGTCTGGAATGTCTTCATATAGAATTAAAATACACCAACTAAATTATAAAAATAAAAAATAACACCTTAGCACAGTTGTTCAGCAGTTTCTAGCGTTATTTTGGCATATAAAAATAAAAATTCTATAACATCTATAATATTCTAAAGTCTAAGAGATTACCTATGCTCTATCAACATAGTGTGTCAACGATTATAAACTCTACACACGAAGTTGCAAGCGACTGGTAATAAATTGATCCCTAATAGTTCCATTGTGGCCAGTCGTGGCGCAGTGGCACAAGCGTGTCGACTGTAAACGACTGGTTGTGGGTTCGATCCCCACTCGAGGAGTGGAAATATTCGCTCTGGTGTCGAGGTAAAACGCGGCGTTAAGTACCGCCACTTAACAAGCAAAGCATCTAAATTCGGCGGAAAGTGGGGAACAGAGTGTCTTAACACTAAGTTCCCTCTGCCTACACACAGTACTCGCGGTGCCCACAGCAGGGTGCTGTGAGCGGGATTCAGCGTGAAGCTAAAAAAAAAAATATTCAACTCAATCTACAGAAAGTTTACTTTACTCATGAATATACTATACATATTTTTTTGGCAATCCGATATATTGTTAATCTTTAGTATTAACATTTACAATGAATCGTTTTGTAAAAACAAATTTGTCACATCTGGTTGTTGGTGTTTCTGTCTTTTTGAATTTTGACAGCGATCACTGTTAAATATATTGTAGTAAAATAATACGCGAAGTTCGATGACAATGTTTATAATAGCATGTGTCAAAAAATTGAGAAGTCATATAAATACAAGGAATTTGTTTTTTTTAGCTTCACGCTGTATCCCGCACGCAGCAGGGTAGACAGAGAGAACCTAGTGTTAAGACACTCCGTTCCCCACTTTCCGCCGAATTCAGAGGCATTGCGTGACACCGGAGCGAAGGAAAAGGAAATAATAAATATTTCCACTCTTCGAGGGGGAATCGGACCCACAAGCAGTCGCTTTACAGGCACACTCTGTGCCTTTGCGACTGGACCCTAGAAATTTGATATCTTAAAAAAATATTAAAGGCTCTCAAAAATCCATGTGAAAAATGTCTTGTGTTATTTATAAAGAACGGCCGAATACAACTAAAGTCTACTAAATGTTATAAAATAAAAAATGGATTCTACTAAATTTATTCATTTAATTACTTGAAGAAGTTTGAAGAACCAAAATGTATTTCCTTAATGCGACACAATTTTTTATTTGGCGATCAAGCCGGTGCTAGGTTTCATTTGTCAGTTTTCGTGTTGAAATATGTAAAGAGATAACATCTTAAGTACGAATGCTGTTTAAAATCACATGTAAAGTGTATTTGATTGTAGATTACATCTAACATCTTCGTTAAAAATATTCTAGAAATAATTCTACAACAGTTTTTCCTTGTTAACATAATATATTAAAAGTTAAGTTCCGCCACTTAACACGCAATGCCTCCGAATTCGGCGGAAAGTGGGGAACGGAGTGTTTTAACACTAGGTTCCCTCTGCCTACCCTGCTGTGTGCGGGATATAGCGTGAAGCTGAAAAAAAAATAAAAGTTATGAATAGAGGCCATCGCAGTGCAGTGTGACTGCGTCTGACTTTAAACGCGATGGTTGTGGGTTCGATTCTCATTCGAGGGAACGATTATATTTAAATTCGTTTTGGTACCTAAGGTCCTAGGAACTCAACCGCGTGCTTTGTCAAGCTTGGCATTCAGTTCCGCCAATCAACAGGCAATGTGTCAATTTCGGGTAGAAAATGGGAGACGGAGTTTCTTGACATTAGGTTCTCACTAACTATTCCCTTATGCGGGTAAAAGGTAAGCTGCGAAAAAATCGAAGTATATCCTTAATTTCTATGCTTGACCATTAAAATATTTAAAATCACTATAAACTGTTTTTTTTTCCTCGAATAAGCACATAACTAGATTATCCGATTTATTTATAAGTAATTAACTACTTGACCCATTTAAGGGCGGTTAAGAAAACCCCCGGGTTCTGGGTCCGAGAACAATGCAATATTTTAGATGGGCAAAAAAATCCGCTTTTATAATATAACATTTTAGCAACTGGTTTCATATATCAAGTGTGTCATTGACCCCGAGATGATTCAGAGGACTTGTTTACTCTAACTTCATTATTCTGTGTTCACAACGTATAAGAAGTTTTGATTGATTTCGACTGAGATAACCCTTAATTCGTACCCCAATACCGTTAATTAGCGTTCTAAAATTTCGCATTCGTTTGACTAATACTGATATATTGAGGTAATTGATCAGCCTGGCTTTATTATTTAAACATATATAGTATAGGCATTTGACATTTGATTACTTAGTAACTAAAAATAACTCAGATACTAATCGTCTAAACATTTCAAGTTGTTACTTTTGTTAGCGTGTATTAAACAGGATTCTTTTAATTTTTTCTGCATAGCGAGGTAGTTTGGGTGGACCTAGTGCCAAGACACTTCGTCCTTCACTTTCCACCCGAAATCAAGAAACTTTATGTTGAGAAGCGGAACTCAATGCTTCGCTCTGTCTTTGGTACCAGAGCGAAGAACACAATTTAATCACACCCCGAGTGGGAATGGGGGTTCCACTCCCACATAATCAATATTTACAGTCAGTAATTATATGATATTCATATTAACTTCTATTCATTTAAATTAAATTTATTCAAAAAAAATGTATGATACTGTGGGTTTTCTTGAACCAAGTTGGTGGCACAAAAAGAAAGGACACATACTGTTACAAAAATGCCAAAAATTTATTACCTTGACTTTCCAAATCCGCAAGCCAAGGTCGGTCGAGGTGAATAAACTTTTTAACCAATTAATGTTAATAGTACTGCTTTAGTATCACTGAATCACACTTTAATAATGTCTCTAAAGTTAGGTAAAATAAACTTAGGTAAAAGAGTTAGGTAAAGAAAAATCAACGTTTTTTCCCGGACAACACGGTAGTCAGGGAGAACCTAGTGTCATAATACTATAATTTTTACTTTTCACAAAAAACCGAGACGTGCATTTTAAGTGGTGTAACTCAACGGTGCCCTTTGTTTAGGTGCCAGAGCCAGATCAAAAATTAAAACAATTTAAATATAACCATACCTCTAAGTGGGAATCGAACCCACAACCTATAGTGTTTTACAGTCACACGCTATCCCACTCCGCCACAATGATCTCAAAAGAAACTTATATAGTAAGCACAAGTTCAAAGAGCTTGTTACTTAACTTATATTTTTTATTTGATACCTATTTATGTGGCGTAAAGACTTTGGTTTATTTTCATACCAGATTTTTAGGGTTCTCTTGAAATATTATCAAATATTTTTCAATAAGTTGTGTACATTAAACGCAGAATCACCTTTTTCTCGTATTGCAGGATAGGCAGAGAGAATCTAGTGTCAAAACACTCCACTTTCCACCTAAAACGGAAATTGCATGTTGACTGGAGGAACACAACGCTGCGCTTTATCTTATCATTGAAGATTTTAAATAAGAGCAATTTAAATATCATCGGAATCGAATCCATTAACATCGGACTTACACTCAGATACTTTCATTTCCCCACGGTTGCCTCATGTGGATGATTGTGTTACGTATTACAGTAATGATTGATTGTACGAAGATAAAAGACATTCAGACATTATGGCACGATATTGATTACGTGTCCAAAAGTAATTGCAGTGGCTTATAATTTTTTATTCTAGAAAAACGACAGAATATAAGATTTTATACTACCTACTATATAAGTTTAAGAATTTCGCGATTACCTAAAAATTTTAAAATTTTAATAACTTTTAATAACTTTCGGTTACCAAAATATGAAAAAGATGGAAAATTTTGTTAAAGGACCAAAAGATGCAAAGGTAAATAAAAAATCTTTTAAAAAGCTAACAAAAATGGGTTACACACACTTTCACTCTGTATAAAAAGTACCAGCGGTTAACGTAATCTGAATTTAATGTATATAGGTCACGTGCCCGTTTAGAAGTAATTACTGCCATTGACTTACTGGGACTTCCGTACATAAGTACTCAATTTTAGTTTATGTTACTGCATTTAGAATTCACAGATTAAACTAGCATAGCGAAATTTTAAAATATGACCGAAAAATCCTCCTATGTTTTTATTCAAAAATAAGGCTCTATGACGAAGAGATTGGCCTCCCTCCCTTCCTCCGTTCTCTTTTATATGTTGGAACGCGGTCACTAAAGTAAGTAATCATAGAGTAGAATAATAAACTTAATAAAAAAATAAGGTGGATGCAATTATACAAAGTGTTATGTCTGTCTAAAAGTAGTATCTATACCACCTTAGAGTTATTTTAGTGTCATACTTAAAGATATTAAATTGTTTTGTTTAACCGTTATTAAGGAATGAGCTGATATTAAAGAATATACTTTCTAATAAATGAAGCTTCTGTGAAACGGGAGCCTAGTTAAACACTTAATACTTTTTTCAGTTTTACGCCTTGTCTCGCATAGCAAAGTAGCCAGTAAAGAAACTAGTGTTCATTCTCCACTCTCTGCTTAAAATCTAAATATGCGATAGAGATGGAACTGAATGCAGCTTTTTGTTTTGCTAAAGCGGAAAGATTATTATAGTTGAAATATAATCTTATCTTACACTGAGTGTGAATCGATCTCATGACCAATCGCCTATACAGTGAGACACGGAGAGTCAGTGCCGTCAGGGCATCAGACCTCAGGGCTCATATTAATACAATTTAAACACAAGTCTAGTTTAGTTTTATTCTGCTTTTATAATCCATTTTGTTCAATCCTATCTTATAATGCTATTTGACGTTTTGACAGTTAAAGATACGGCTTACACGGTGATTTGATCGATTTATAAAAAAAATATCTTTAGAGACCTACGTAACTAAGAATAAACATAGCGTGCCTTATGTCAATACTATACACGTAATTCTCAAGCTTATTATATTAATCGTCTTCTTAAGAAACTGCGGTAAGATGTTCGAGAATAAGACTTATGACGTTGTAAATGTAATAAATGAACTTGGATATCATTTTCTACTTCAATTTTGACATATCTTGAATAAAAAATTGACTAAAACGCTTAACTTAATGCTTTCTCGTATAAGAGTCGAGTTTAGTAGAGAGAACTTAATGTTAACACACTTCGTTCTCTGCTTACTTCTAATGTGATGATGGAGACGATGGTGCTCTTTTGTTCCTAATACATATGGTTCGTAGAAAAGGACATATGGCTCGTAGAAAAGGTTTTCACTGTTAATGATTTTTAGTACAATAAATTAAAATAAATTTAATCTTAGAGTACATATTGTTAAACTCTAAAATTTAATTAAGAAAAAACTATACAGTATGACTACGTTTTACAGTACGATTTGCTATTGCTAAACGCAATAGCTAACAAGTAGTTAGTTACAAAATGTATAGAATATTTTTTGAACAAACTATGTCTTATAAGAAACCGATATTTCAGTTCCATGGCCAATTTTACAGAGTTTAAAAAGTCTTTCTACCTTTTTAAACATCATAAGTACACATATAGTTAATTATAATATGCAAAAGTATTTGACATTAACATTTTTATTTAACCAGATTTAGTTGACTCACGGCTTACAATAATTATATTTTATTACATTTCCACGTAACCCTTCTTTATAATACATATAATATATAAAAAGGTATATATTTCTTCGAAGGTTTAACATTGAAAAATGATTTTTATTATTGTAGGCGGTCAGCGGTGTCGGTGTCCACTACTGACAGTCGCCTTATGTGTCTGAGAATGCGTTGGCGAAGTCTACCAATTATCGCCTTTATTTTGCCAGTATCTAAAATTGTTGATTCATTGTGGGAGTAACAGTATACGATATGATATGATATGTAACTTACGTTTGTACGTAACATTTTGTATTGAAAATATTTAGTTTAACAATTTATTGTACTTTTTGAAAACATTATTTGCTTTACACAAATTGTTAACTGTAACCGTTAAAGTAAATGTTGTCTTTATATATTTTTGATATGGAGCCAGATTTTCATACTAAAATGCTTATATTTATACGTAGTTCAGTTTTACCATTAAAAAAATCTGTTTTTAGACAGAAACTACATTAATGTACAAAGACTTTACAATCATTTTCTTTTCTACACTTTCTCAGCATTGTTGGGATAGTCAGAGCAAACCTATGGTCAATACACTGTAGTCTCTACTTTCTACCTAAAATCCATTAGGTATGTTCGAAATCGAGTCATTGTGATTGTCTGAACGCAGCGCTTTGCCTTGCCAGTATAATATAAATAACCATTCCTCCGAATGGGCATTGAACCCACTATCAGTCGCGTTTAAAATCGAACGCTGTACTGTTTTTCCACGATTATCTCCCGAATTTAATAAATAAATTAATTTAAAAGGTTATGTTTAATGTATAATAACTTTCTTTATAATCACCAAACAGTATGTAGTTTTCAATATATTTAAAAGAATTCACTTTCTGTATATGTACAGGTACATATTGTAAACATTGAGGCTTAGTAAGTTACTCGTTTTGGCCAGTCTGAGTCACCTCGGAAATTCCCTTTAAATAAATACAATTTAGTTCTCAAATACCATTTTCCTATATAAATTTCAACACTTAATTGGTTGCTCGCCGGGGGATAAAGTTTAAAAATTGTAATATTTTATTTTATTTGGCATATCTGCTTGTAGTAAATTAAAGGAAGATTAACTTATGATGCTCAAATAGTAATGTTAGAATATGGTAGTTTGATAAAAGATTGAAACGAAACGCCTCTTGATAAAATAATATTTTTAAATATATCCTTCAATTTCCATAATGTTTAAATCAAAAAAGATATTAATTGTAATTCGTATATTAATTTAACATTAAATTAGTTCTGCGGAGATGTATAAAAATAAGGACTTATAAAAACTTATTGAAAAGCATACTCTTTTTTTAAACTTTCTTCTCTCGATTTTCAAATGATTATGCCTTTTCAATTATTCCGTTCTATCAAAAGGATGAATTAAAAATTTTTGACATTCAATTTGGTATTTAAATAAATGAATTCGGAATTTAAAAACATAAATTGCACTTCAAAATCATGTTATATTTTTACTTATGCCATTAACTTCCTTCTCATTTTATGCTTGATCCAGTTAAAAAAAACGACGACAGTAAACACAAGTTTTTGTTATTCATATTGACACGCATATACATTTTTTTTAATATACAGTCATGATAACAACTTTAATTATTATTAAAATTAATAACAACAAAAATTATACCAATAAAAATGTCAATTACAAATCACCACTTCAATTACTTAATCAAAAAATGCTCATAAAAATAAATTATATGCACCAACAGCGGCGAATAAAAGGCAGCATAAAGCTCTTTAGTTATATCTACACCAAGTATACCTACTTGTACGTTTTTACACTCATCATTTTGTGGTATTATCGATCAGTCGCTATTGTGCGTTTGGTTGCTGTCAGATTAAATGCGGATTGATATCGCAAATATATTGGTACTATTGCTCTCGGTGTCCATTTTTGTGTTTATTTTTAGGCATTCAACGTCTGGGTTCCATTAAAATGCACTTTTCTGCCATTAAATAGAATTCGTTATCGTTTTTTCATATTCTCCCCTTCTTAACATTTTTGTATGGTTACATTCATTACATACATACATACATACAAACCCATACATATTTATATTTTACGTGCAATATGTGTGAGTCAAATGCATATAGAACACCGAGTACACTGAAAACAATATAGTGTTTTTGAAAACTTACATAGTATGTTTTAGAATGAAGTTGACTTATATATTTGTTTTTTTTATTTATGCCACTTCTATCAATGTCCTTGTATTTATTTATCAATTTAACATAAAAAATATTACAAAACTGAAAACTAGATTTGTTATTCTATCCTATTGTCCATGTGTACCTAAGAGTATTGGATTTGTGAAGATCCATTTTCAATTTCAATGTAAATACTTTCTAAAATCTTAATTAAAGTGAACTTTTTTATCTTCATGCTTTTTCCCTCGTAGCGGAGAGAGATTGTATTTTCCACTTTTCATACAATGCGTGTTGATAACGGAACTCAAGATCGCACTTTGTCATAGTACCATATCAAAGACAAAACATCTACTGCGTCATACTGCGCCACGAAATACTCAATAATCAGAATTAAAGTTTATTGTCAGAAATAATAGTATAAACGTAAATAATAAAAGTTAAATCTTCTTTATATGAAATTCGAAGGGAAGTTGTAAGGTCGACTATTATTTGCATAACATTCTAATTGAAAATATTTCTTTACTGCAATTTAATAAGACAAATGTAATATTGCAAACCTGTAAACACACTAACTAGAATATTTTTACTCCTTTCATGTCTTGTAAATCAGTGAATATTAAAAAATCATAGGAAATTAACATTAAAATGACACATAAACAGATAAAAAAAAATCAAAAATACTATAAAGAACGGTAAAAAATGAAATATAACGCTGTTTACTAGCTACAACAGTATTAAAACGTACAAATCCACACCGCTGAGGTGTCTACATCAGATAAAATAGTAATGATCATTATTTTGGTTACAATATCGTGTTACCTGCTGACTTATTTGATTAATGCTATACAATTTTTGATATATACTACAAAGTTATGTGTTTAGTTATACATATTTTATTTTAACTTGTGTTTTTTGTGTTATTTCTAAGTTGTTTTTTTAGAAATATGGTATAATGGTGCAGGAGAATTGTTAATATGATTAAGGATTGATTTTTCTTGCTTTTTTGTTTGTACTATACGTGATACTTTCGATTCTATCTTTAAAATCCACACAGTGTCTCTAAAATAAGCAACAATAAAGTGACTTATCAAATAGTCCTGTTGGCTCACTCCGTAAAGTGGTAGGGATTCATTAGATTATAAAAGAAAAATATACATTAAAAACCTTGTTGCTTAAATAAATATTTTAAAAACTACCAAGCTTAAATAACTGATTGGTAGATCTTCATGATTGTGGGTAATAAATGCATAACCATCAATAAGTTGAACTTATATTATGTTACAATATGTAGACAGTTTATATTCATTCGCCATACTATACTACATCCCTTTGACATATATTGACATACAAATGGATATAGATTTGACACACTGGAAAATAGCAATGTAAACTGCATACAGTAAAAGACAGTAGAATGCAACATTACGCTTGCAACATTTCAAACAATGTGTCAGGTGACAAACAGATAATTTTTGAGAGGTATCTTGTACCTTACAAAGTAAGATTCATATATATCTGTACGATCAATGATGGCGTTCTTTTAGTGCGAGACTCAAACCTGCAACCTCAATTAAATATTAGCCAAAAAAAACACTTTTGTTTTCCAATTCCAACATAATATAAAAAAGGGCGTTTGAAACATTTTTAAGGATATTTCAATATAGCATAAATTTCCGAAATCATAAAAAGTTTTACAATTTGAAATTGATTGGAGTGCCTTAAAGTTAATATTGCGGTAGGATGTTGAAAACGACATGTTTTACCTTTTATAATGCCTAAAAATCACATATGCGTGAAATTATTTTTACCTTAATCCACCCAAAAAGGATAACATAAAATAATGGCAAATTAAACAAACCTCTCTGACCTCAAAGTATGATTACTTTCGCTTATTAACTGACAAAAACGCATATATATGAAATATTAAAAAAATAGCTTCACGCTGTATCCCGCACACAGCAGGGTAGGCAGAGGGAACCTAGCGTTAAAACACTCCGTTCCCCACTTTCCGCCGAATTCGGAGGCATTGCGTGTTAAGTGGCGGAACGTAACGCCGCGCTTTACCTCGACACCAGAGCGAAGAAAATGGAAATATTAAATATTTCCACTCCTCGAGTGGGAATCGAACCCACAGTGATATATGTTTTTTTAAATTATTTTTCAGCTTGGAGGGTTTTCTATAGTTATATAAGCAGAGAAGTCATAGTTTTAAGACACTCTGGAGTTTACTGCTTATCAATTTTTAAATGATTTCGTGCATTTTTTGGTGTAACACAATACAGTAACATTCATTATCTTACTAGGTTGAAGAAATTAAATATATTTTTCCCCGTGAGTGAAGATCGAACCCACGTCCATGGTGTGTATCAGACGCTGATCCATTGGACCACGATGGCGTTATATACTGTCTAGCTAAAAAGGTATATTAAGGAGACAGAATAGAATATATTAAGGTTAAGTACATAAATTTGTCTATATACATTAACACGTAAAGGAAATATTTTTAGTTTATTTATGTAACTTATTTATAAAAACGGAGAAGTATGGAAGTTACAGAAAATCAATATTTTTTTATAATAGTGCATTAGATATAATATATCTAATATACTGGATTAATCAAATAATTATTTTACACACTACATTGTGTAGTATACCTACATGACGTGTCAACAGACTTTCAAGTTTATTGTAATCGAGAATCAAACCCATAATGCCCCGGAGTAACATTAAATCACCAACAATCATAGGGCAATATTGCAATACAAATGCAATTTCGTTATAAACTTTGGCGTAACTTTGCTTGCAAATGACGCCGAGATGTCAAATTCAATTTCTACAGTACGCCTTTGAATGTATTAGATTTAGATATCAGACGTATATTTATTTGAGACAAACTTTTATTGCTTATTGAAAGTGTTTGATAGCATTTGGAATATTCTTTCCTTTATCGTTAAAGTTGAGACTTCCACGCGCTTCTGTGCGTACGTTGTTTCTAGACAATGAAATGAAATATGTTTTCAAATTGTTATTTTATCTTATTTTAGTTATTGAATGTACTTATATGTTGAGGCTATTGTGGCGAGTGGTACAGTGTCAGACTGTAACGCGATTGGTTGTGGGTTCAATACCCATTCGTAGTAATGATCATATTTATAAGACAAATGGGAAGAAATAAAACGGCGGTCTATCAGTGAACACGCAAAGCAGGGCGGAAAGCAGAACATGGAGTGTCTTAATACGGTTTTCTTTGACTACGCTGTTATGCGGCAAAATGTTAATGCGGAATGAAAATTAGTATTTACATGTTGTAGTAAAATATTTTAACCAGTAAAAATATATTTCATTATCAAAAATCCGACACAAGTAGTAAAAAAAAATGTTAGCTATAACTGTTCTTAGTCATTTTATTTAGGTAAGATAATAATTATTTTTTAAAGCTATTTTGGTGAAAAATATTATTACCTAATGCTTTTAGCCCAAAGTACTTTTAACTTCAACTTATTATTACTACGCATTTCTACCGTAGCATTTTATTCTTACAGGATATTGTAGATTATCTTTAGGAAATTTGAGGTAGAAAGCTGAGAACTTGAAAGTCTTGAGATATTACGTTCACCCTACTTACCCCACTATGCGCTAAACAGTGTAAAGTTGTTTTTCATAGCGTAACTATATAATAACATATACATATATATTTTTTTGACATTGCTATATTTTGGACAAAAGTTTAATTTCAAAAACAGATTTTAATATATCTAAATAATATACATAAATAAGTACATATGTACGTGACGAATTCTCACGTTACAAGCAGGCTGTTGTTAAACTTTGACGGGTGTATTGTTTCATATATGTTGTTTTTATTAATGTTATCATCTTCGTTTGATGTTTTATAGCTTAATTAATTTAATTGCTTGTTAATGGTGTTGTAAACTTATTTGAAATTAAATATCTACTTTTTTATAATGTTTTTTACTTTGAGTTTTGGTTTCACAACACAACGGGTTTTGTTATACATTTGCAATATGATAATACCTTTTCTTAAAAACAGTATAAAGTGTACTGGAAGTTCAGAAAAAAATAGTTAATGTTTTAATTCTTATTGTCTTTCTATCGTTAATGTTGTAATTCTTATTCTTATTGTCTCATTAAAAATTTTACATGTTAATTAGTAGAACCCAACGCTGCTTTTGGAATATACAGACAAGATAACCAGGGGGCCAGTCGTGGCGCAGTGGCACAAGCGTGTGACTGTAAAACGACTGGTTGTGGGTTCTATTCCCACGCGAGGAGTGGAAATATATGATATTTCCATTTTCTTCGCTCTGGTGTCGAGGCAAAGCGCTGCATTAAGTTCCACCACTTAACACGCAATGCCTCCGAATTTGGTGGAAGGTGGGGAACGGAGTGTCTTAACAATAGGTTCCCTCTGTCTACCCTACTGCAGCGTGAAGCTAAAACGAAACAAAAGACTAGATAACCATTACCTAAACCATATAATTATATCGTGAAGTTAAAAGTTACAAATTGACACATTAAAAGGGATAATAATTGATAATAAATTGTACAAAGAATGTCTGGATTTAAAAAGTAACAAAAACATTGCAAAGCATAAAGTTACAAGTCATATTTATTTGAAATTTGAACGGTACTCAATCACCGCTGTATCCAATCAATTTCGTTTCATCATTTTATGTAACAGTAAAGTATTATAAATATTCATATTTATTTATATACGCAAAAACGAATGAAAAATCAGAAGCTGTTACATCTAACGAAATTGTATTTTTGGTAGACTTATCTTACTTACTTCTTTGTAGAATGACTTGGCTTATATGCTATACCAATATTTTTAAAATTATTCACTCACGAGGCCAGTCGTGGCACAAGCGTGTGACTGTAAACGACTGGTTGTGGGTTCGATTCCCACTCGAGGAGTGGAAATTATATTTCCATTTTCTTCGCTCTGGTGTCGAGGTAAAAGCGCGGCGTTAAGTTCCGCCACTTAACACGCAAGCCTCCGAATTCGGCGGAAAGTGGGGAACGGAGTGGCTTAACACTAGGTTCCCTCTGCCTAACCTGCTGTGTGCGGGATACAGCGTGAAGCTATATAAAAAAAAATCACTCACTTAGAATTAGAACAAATAGTTTAGAAAAACGTATACAATTTTTAAGTTACCTAGGATTCGAATATAAGTTAACTATAAAAGTAATTTGTAACAAACGTATAAGAATTTCAACGTAGCTTATAGAAAACGTAAGCTTAACTAACTCTCTAGTTAACTTTTGGACGGTTTCAAATCCTGCTACGTCAAATTTTTACACAATTTTCTAAAATATTTGATTTACAAATTAATGTGATGCAACAGGTCTGACTGATAACTGTAACTATGGGTTATCGTATCAGAGGAAAGCATACTATCTACGTTACGTCTATAACAATACTAGTTACGTCTTTAACAACTAAAATATCTCTAGTGACCGTAGTGACCAAAAATACAGTAATACATTTTTCAACTCCTAACTGTTTTAAAAGCTTGCATGAAATGAGCTTTTACAGGATTATACATCATCTGCTTATAAAGGTCATATTTTCAAAGTTTTATTGATAATAAAGAAGATTTTTTTTTGGTAACGGCTAATGAGTTTACATTCATTAAATAATATAATTTACAAAGGTATAAATTTATTTAATTACTCTTTATGACTCATGACTCGCGTATATAATGTTTTTGTTGTAAAACTGCTATAAAATGTTAAATATAAATTATAAAATTTATTGCATTTTTTACTTAAACGGACTTCTTGTTAGTGCTGTAGGTACCCACGTGTGCTTTTTGTCTTGATATATGTCTTGAATGTGATTGAATTAAATTGTGCGTGAAATGTACTGAATTTAATTAGGTAGGCCTCAATATGTTTACCTCTTTCATATGAAGATCAAAAAATATTTAGTTTTGCCAATTTGTACTATAGAAGGATAAAGGATATACATTAAAATTAATAAAAAGATAAAAATTCTCCTATTCAAAGAATTTAAATCTTTAACTACATACATCTCTACCAAGAACGACCATTTATAAGTAATTAAAAAACCGAGATTAGCATACTATACTACAATATCATCAAACATATTTTTGTACGTATATTGTATATGGCTAGCCGAATATCTAAACGTGAATTAAAGCAATACACTGAGGTTTTAACAGAAGGTGCAGCCGTGGGTTAGTGCTAGCACAATAAATGGGTTTACACGTCGATCTCTGCGCTCAAAGCCCCAAGGCTCAACGCTTTCGGGGCTTATCCGGCCATCAATACTGTACACAGTCTTTTAAAGGGTTGAAATTGTAAATGAAATTTCATACGGAAATGAAAGGGATTTTTGATTGTGTAGCTCAGTCGAAATGAAAGTTGTAAGTGTTTGGATTTGATTTTAAGCTTTCAAGTTGGTAAATGTTGCTTTTATTTGATGACTCCACGTAGATATTGTCTATGATTTGGTGAGATATATTGAGCTTTGTTTGTGTGCGTGTATCATTTTTCTATACCCTGAAAGTAAGCAAATACTTCTTACTAAGAAATTAACCAGGTTAGAGTTAATTTGTATACAGTACAAGTAGGTGTGAGGGGTATAACATCGAAATCTCTCTACAATCTTGTATAGAACTATTATCAGTTTATTTTTAGTTCGTATTCTGATAAGTTAGCAGGATAATTTAAAATTTTGTAAGGTGGAGAGATAAGCTCGGACAGCGGAGGCGAGCGTTAAAGCTTTTTAAGCTTTGTCACAGGCACTGTCGAGCTCATCTCTCTGCAATACGGTGAAGCCATGGAGTACTAAGGAGTTATTTCCTTTCTATTTTTAATTTTTGTCAAATTAATATTATTTGTTCCATTCTTTTATTTATACAGAAGTAAAATAATATTTAGACTGTATCATTAGTATATTTATATGAGCACAAATTATAAGTATACTTGTATAGACTTAAAAATTCTGGGTAAATAAAAATGATTGTTACTCATAACTTTTTTTTGTTAACCACACAAAAACCATATACCATTGCATTATAAAACTTCATGAAGTTTACTTACAAAAGCTTTTTTTGTTCGATCTTTATATCTGTTATTGTTAAGTTAAGCATAAATTGTAACATTGTTCACATGCTTTTGAGATTTCAACATAAAATATTATTTATTGGCAACGAACCATATACATTTCATATTAAAATTATTTATAAAAACATATGATTAACAATAAAATTTTGGCATATCATGACTTTGTATTATTATTCCTTTTAAGTTTAATTGCGATAAGCATTTTTTTAATGACTTACCAATTTACTGCATTAGTATCTATACAAAATGAATAAAATTGGAACGTATACTAAATATACAATTATTACAATTTTATGTCTGTTTATATGTCCATCTTTTTCTTCTGGCTAATCTTCGGAATGGCTTGATTAATTTTGACGGGATTTTCACTGGCAGTGGTACTGTTTTCATTTATGTACAAGAAGTAACTTAGACTACTTTTAGTTTTTTTTTCTTTTCTTTATTTATTATTTTTTTCTTTTTTTTTCTTCTTTACTACTACTAGGCTACTTTTATTTAAGAAATATAACTTTTTTGTTAAATTTCACGCGGGAAGAACCGTGGGCACAGCTAGTCTGAAGTTAATATAAATAAGCACGAGCGTGGGGATATTAAAGATCATATACTTATATTTATACCAAGAATGTTTCATTGCAATACGAGTAAAATGATCAATCCAACGTTCCACAACCTAAGTCTATGGGCACTTTTTGACCATTTAATTACCATTTATTCAAAAACTACAATTACAATTGTCACCAATAAACTTCACAGCACACAAGACACTGTGCTCGATATTCCTGCCAAATTTCAGAGGTCTACTGCAAATAGCCCAGGAAGAGTTAAACCACTACGAAACTTAAGAAACAATAAAATTAGCACCTGAACAAAAGATGTGAAATTAACTAAGCAAACTATTTTACTAGTAACATAATGTTACATAATCTTAATTTAAAGTACCACCATGACACTTACAAGTTATTATTTATATTATACAAATAACAATCAATAAAAATTAAGATATACACATTCAAACCAGCTACAAAACCGATTAACACCCTTCGATTGAGTTGTAATACGCGTGAATGTAACAATAATTTAGGCGTTGTTTATCAAGCCCTCTAGTTCCACATAACGCCCTATGTAAAGTCTACCCTCTATTGTTTCGGGATGATAAATTAGCTCAGCTTACCTGTCGCTAGGATTAGCTCCCCATAGCAGACTATCCCTTTGAGCACTCGAATCCTTTTTATATGCATTTGATCATTTGATTAATTTGCTTTCGAACAATGAATTGTATTGTGTTAATGTCCATCTCGTTTTCCAATGTGTTGTATCAAATTTTAGTGACATGGGTTTTTTATTTCATTTCGTGTATGTCTCTTTTGGGGTAGGCAAAGGTATAAGGGAAGAGGATGACACATTGTTTTTGTTATATATTTCTAATATTGCGATTATTTATTAGTAACTGTTATTTAAGGATTGAAAATTCGTAACGCTTCTTCAAATTTAAATGTAAATATGGTAAGGTAAGTAAGATAATATACTATACATATATGCAGTCGTGACGCAGTGGCACTGCTGATTCTAAAGGCTGGGGGTTGGATTCCAACTCGTGGAAATGATTTATATTATTTTCAGTTCCCTACATCGATACTTAAGACAAAGTACGGGATTGAGTTCCGCCATCATGTTAATGTCTCGATTTCTTGTGAAAACAGCAACTGAGAGTTTTGATGCTACGCTTTTCTTACTATATAAAGCTGTATAGTATAAAAATATTAAAATCCATAATTATACATTTTTGGCAAGAATTCGAATTTACGATAATCGGTAATATTTGTCAAATATATGTTCAAGTTTCGTTCTCATATTGAATTTTATTTAACACTTACGAGAATTACTTCCAGCGAAGCACGCATAAAGTTATTATTAATTTTACAGTGACTTGTGTTTGTTAAAGTTTAATTACTTATGAGTCACGGTACTGGTCTCCTTTCATTTCTACAATAAGTAGAATAATGTAAAATACATTTTAGCGGGACTGTCGTGACCCAGTGTGACTGCGTCTGACTGTAAACGTTATCGTTGTTGGTTCGATTTTCACTTGATGGAATGATTATATTAAAATTTTCAAGTCTTCGCTCTGGTACCTAAGAAAACGGGCCACTCAAGACGCAATGCCTTGGTTAGTGCCAGAAAATGCAGAATGGAGTGTTCTGATACTACTTTCTCTTCCCCTTTGTGGGTAAAATGGGGAAGTTACTACATTATTAGCGGTTTTACCCGTGGAGAGACGGGTTAGAATACAGTTCCCCTCCGTCGCTGGATAGCGTCTCGTAAAAGGCGGGTAACCCAGTAGCTTGGTGCTTGGAGATTCGCTCTCCGACAGGCTCGCGACCACTATCATGTCAAAGACGAACCGCCAAACGTCTTCTGATGTGTTCCGGTTCGATGACATGTAAGCCAGCTCTCCCTCTGTCCTCCGTTTTTTCTCCCCCTTAAGGTTGACAACGCATCCACAACTTTTCTAATGTTGTAAATGTCCATGGGCGACGGTAAGTACTTACCATCAGGTGGTCCTTCTACTCGTTTACCACCTTTTCATCAATTAAAAAAAGGCGATTTCAATCTGCTTCACGAAATAATTCGACCAAATCGTGTTTTATATTAAACTGTCGAACAAGTGAAGTATCTCAAGTATAATAAAAATCAGGGTTATCGTAAATTATGTGAGATCCGTTATTTATGTAGAAAACTTTTAAGTTCTCTCAACTTGTATTTAAAGTTTACGGCCAGACATTTTATTGTACTTTCCACTTCACATTTTCAATATATATTTGGCAGGTATCCATTTTAGTTTGACCTCCTAAATAAAATAATCAGTCAGCTGGTAACTAGATGGAATAACGCCGATATTCGATACGACAGCGATGAGAGAGATTTAAATATATGAAATAAAAATGTATTATTTTGTTTAATATTTTCATTTCTTCACTTTGAAGGTATCAAAGAAGGTATCAAGGGCGGCGTTAAGCATCACCAGCAATATTAAATGCCTCGATTGCGGGCGAGAAGTCGAAAACGGAATGTCCTTGACGCTAGGTCTATACAGTTCTCTGTCTCTCTCACTTCCCTGCTATGCGGAAAAAAGGATTAAGGTGTTAAAAAAATATCCAAAATTTGTTAGACAAGTTTTTATTATATACATTTGGGCCAAAAGTGTGAAAATTTGTGGAATATATATGATAATGCCACCTACATAGCAGTTCAGAAGCTAGTTTCATGTTATTTTGATTTACTATGACACGTTATTAAAATGTGTGTTATCATGAAGATATCATTCCAGTTTTTAAAAATTCATGCCAACATAATTATGCGTAAAAGGCGCATTGCGTTAGTTTAGAACTTATTTTTTTAAATACGATATGCAAAGGACAGTCGTGGCGCAGGGGCTGAAAGTGTGACTGTATATGTGTCTGGTTCTAGGTTAGATTCCTACTTGAAGACTGGAAATATTTAATATTTTCATATTCTTCGCCGCGGCGTTAAGTTCCGCTATTTAACACGCAATGCTTCCACAATTCGGAGGAAAGTGGGAAACGCAGTGTTTTAACACTAGGTTACCTATAACTACGCTGCTGGATACAGCTTGAAGCTAAAAAACGATATAGTTATGACAGAGCGAATGGACTATAGACTATGGAGCGGAGAACGGAGCGTCTGGAGAATAATTTCCCTCTGACTATGAAGGAAAATATATAAAGCTAAATTTGAAGTAAATTATAGTCGAAATACCTTAGCATCAAGTGGCATCAAAACCCCTTTCCCCCAAAGTCATACGTTACTTACTTGAGTGACACTAAACTTCACGTTAAAACAATTTCGTGTCAGTTATAATCTCGGCAAGTTTTTGTTCGAGCTATGAGTTATGACATCGGCTGTATACGACATAAATTATGCTCCCAAGCAATTTCGTACAGGACTTATTATTATCGGTAACGATCTGTATAAGGTTTTTCTTTCTTCGTGTTACGTCAAAAGAAAAATAGGCAATTCAAGGTGACCTTGTATGAGCAAAAATATTATTCACTTTGAGAACTCTATATCATTATGGCTTTACTTTATATGAATGAAGAAATCTTTTGGAGATCTATTATCATTTGTAGTAAATGTTGAAAGGAATAATCGTTTTTAATAGAATTTTTGTACAAAAGATGTATTTTTCTTATAAATCATCTTAGATTTCTTTAAGTTATAATAATAAGTTACAGAAAAAGATTTATAATAGTTGAGTTGTTAAAAAAACATTATTAAAGAAAAGTAACTCCAGACTCTTCCCTGCAAAGTGGAGTAGCCAGAGAGAAGTTATTGTTAAGACACTCCCGTTTTCCACTTTCCATCGGAAATCTATAAATTGTTTGTTTAGTTGTAAAGCCACGTGGTTTGTCTTGGGTACCAGAGCAGAGAAATAAAAATAACATAGAAGGATCAGTGAGAACTGAACCTACAACCATTGTGTTTACTTTAATCAGACGCTGTCCCACTGCGCCACAACGAATTTAAAATTAAAATAAAAAAAAGTCTTATCTTTTTAGAAAGCATTTTCAATTAACATGTAAACAAATATCCACAATGTGCTAGCACTGTTCAATGAAAGTATATCAACACGTCTTCGATTCAGTGTAGGCTCGTATTGCAGCCTTTCTGCTCAGGCCATTGTTGCGAGACGGATGGCAAATTAAAACCTTTGCTGCGACGTCGGACGATCGTGATTGAGTGTGAAAAAGCTCTCGCGCCAGACTACAATCCTGCAAAGAATAGCACCCTATCGATCAATATGCTCTATGTGTGATTAAAACCTGCCACGTGGAAATGTAACATACGGATGTATTTTTATATGTAGTTCCCGTGTCGAATAAGTCCGAAAGAGAGCGAGGAAAAGAAATTTAAAAGTTAGCACATAAAATGTTGGAATTTGTCAAAGGAAAGCAAAGCTAATTTCGAATTTCACGCAAATATTGAGAAAATTCGTATTATCTGCTCATAAAACAGGAGTTGTTTGATGTTTAGTCTTTGGTTTTATTTCATCAGCAGCGCTCTACAATCGTAATTAATCCTTCCGGTGCAGCCAAGTTTTTATAGCCACGGATTTTCGCCCTTACGCGGCGTACAACGTTCGACCCCGAAAAGGGCAAATTAAATCATATAGCAAGCGTCTCAATTATTTGAAAAGCGCGGTATATCCACAGACGCAAAAAGAATGGTGGCGCTGGTCCTTTGAAAAGCCCATCGGGGGTGCTCTCAAAGCTGTCACTGGCAGAAGAACTCTTCACCGTGAACGCAAATATCCGCATTAAAGCTACGCACACACCGCTGTTTACGTATCGTTTACTTTAAAGCCTCAACCAAGAAAACCGGCAATGTACACAGTGTCAGTAATCGCATGGTATACTTTCGCTTAGGAGCGAGATAGCGGCGCCGTGGCGGCTATCTTGGCACGCATGCGTACAGAAACCCACCCCATTGGTCTAGGATGACGTCATCAGGGTGAACCCGTAGGTCTGAGTGTCACCAACAGTCACTCCGCAGAGCTCGGAGGGTGTTCTCGTTGCCCCGGTGGTGGTACACAAACAAACGTTTTGTTACTGCCCAACACAGACTGACCGTGATAAACAACTCAGTGATAACGCAGTGTTCGATTCATAGTGACTGAATAGCATCCGGAAACGAAATCCACCCGTTAAAGGTATTTTTAGGTTTATTGTTTACGGTACTTCAAAATTATGAAAGCTCGTGACTTACGAAGGATTTTTTTAGTATTTTCCGTGCTGCGGTAAAGCTGAAAAGATGAAATGTAGTCGTTGAAATATACGGTAATAATGTTTTGCGAGCCGCATTTCTCTTATTGAAGGTTTGTTTATGTAGGACCTACTGGGTTAGGATATAAGGGTGGAAGCGTTGCTTGTAATTTATGAAATAACACTATAATCACATTCCCGCCCTCACTTTCGATTTATTTGCTTGAAGTGATATCTTAAGTTCAAGTCTCTGTTAGGGAAACAGTTCTTCGGTAAATCTTTTGTAGCTTACACCGAGTATGTTTTCTTAGATCGGTTTTTATAAAAATAGCTGTTTCTGACTTCAAAACTATATCTCCTTACATTTTCTTTTTCCACATTGCGGCATAGAAACACTATAGTATAATACAAAAAATAAATTTATGTTTATGTACTGTATTAAGCAACATTTTAATTTCATTTTTGAGTGCAGTTTGTATGCTCTGCCGAGATAAAGGCTTACGCGGTAATTTTACAAGTGAACTTTCATAATGTTACATTCATAACATTGCGCAAAATATTTAGTTTAGAGCTGTTCAGTGTACGAAGTGATATGCTTTTTACTATTTTTCAGAATCGTTTCATATTTCACAGACGAATAAATCTGTGGAAAAAATTTCATGTGTTAAATTCAGTTTTGGGAGTAACGGTTATTTCGACATATTCTCATAATCAGTTTATATTAATAAGAGCTTTTGTATTCGCGTTTTTTGCACATTTTGAAATAGGCCGGATAAACCGCGTCTATTTTTTGTATTCGAAAATACATTTTCAGAAAAGCCAACATTATGCAGTTAAAATAGTTTTATTTCAAAATGAGTTTATATTCTTATCAACAAGTACACAGATTTATATTATAGAGTTAGTTACAAAAAATTAAAAGTAATAATAACGTATATAAAGCGTTCTAGGAAAAGAAACTAGTAAACATTTTCTATTTAATTTATTTTTTATTGGTAAGTAAGGTCACAAGGTCCTTTACTTTACAATAGTAAACCATTAACTCTATATTGTTATTGTTATATGTTGCTGTTAGTATTGAGTTTACAGTAATATTTTAATTTCTAAGGCAGTCGTGGTGTAGTCTGAGTACATGTGATTCTAAACTTGCCATGGTTGTGATTTCGAGTTTTACTCAGAGGAATAATTACAATTAATTTTTTTTTCATCAATCTGTCAATTTTTCAAGTCAATTTTCATACGTTTTCTAAATATATTTTTCAATTTATTTAGATTCTTTTTTATTACTCTAATATGACGAAAAAAGCTTTAAGCTGGTCTTTATTCTTTAAAATAAGAAAAAGTAATGTTCATATTATACATTGGCTATACATATATATACAGAAAACATACACCGACACCGTCTTTGAAGAATTTGTCACACTTCATTCGAATCACATATTGACGGGATGAAATACGAAAGACTTGTAGGGATAAAATAAAATGCGTAAACACGTAGGTACCCTTTCATCACAGTAAGTGCCTCTCCTCAGGATAGTTGAACAAGTGTTAAATAAGTATATTTTATTTATATGATATTCCTAATACGAAGGTCTTTTGAGGCGTTAAACGCAATGATTGTGGGTTCGATTCCCACTCGGGGGGATAATTATTTATTATTTTCATTTATTCGCTCTGGTAATTAAGACTACGCCAGGCGTTGAGTCTCGCCCTTCAACATGCAATGTCTCCATTTAGGATGGCAAGTGGAGAGTGTAGTGTCTTAACACTAGTTCTGTCTGAATATCCTGCTGTGCGATGCGGAGGGACCGTGAAGCTGCCTAAAGCGAAATGTAAATAAGACATTTTTCGTAAATGTCGCTATTTGTTTACTAGCCCGCCGCTTGTAAATATTTGATGATACGCACCGTAGCTACCCTTAGTAGACTCTTGTATAATTACAGAACTGGGTAAAACTAGGAGTATAATAGAGTTAAAAATATTTTTAGATAACGTATTATATACAAATTTATTTATCAATTATTACAAATTTCCGTTACAATTACTACGAACGAAGGATAGACAAAAAGAAAAGATATTTATTTCATATTTAAATTTAATTGTTGTTGTTAGCATAAATGAGGGACCATAAATGTATAGAATTTTTGACGTAGCCTGATTTAGATTGGATTACCTCGTTTGGGCGATGACTGTTATGCCTTTTTTTTTTAAAAAAAAGATCATATCCTAAATATGTAAATAAATAAAAAAAAATATTAAAGCAATATTATATTTAATTATTTATATATTCCTTGTTGAATTTATATTTTAAGCAAAAAGGCGGGCATGCGGGACAGTTCAAAAAAGACTCATTTGACACTCAGCAGCAGTTCTCATTGCAGTTGCAAATCTTCAAATGTGGAATCTAATAAAATATACAAACCGAAAAAAAAATGTTAACCTGCGTTATAAACGTCGTGTCAGGTTATTAATCCTTTTGATTTTCTATTTATCCTAAACTATCATTTTTGATTATCCCTACTTTTTCAAGCAGGTTTAATATAAACAGGAAAATGTAAAACTATGTAGATATGGTTTTTCTTTGTAGCAACAATTGTTTACTTATTACAATTAGGTACATTTATAATATACACATTATTAATACTACATATACTTACACGATAGTTATTAATTAAAATCTGAAAAAAGCGAAATGGTAAACCTAAAAGGTTATTTAAATATTTATACGTCATATTTCATCACACAACACAAGCATGAAAATGGATTAGTCAAGCGAAAATTCTCTATACTACGAATATTTGATAAAACGAAAAAAACGTATTTTGGAAGCTGAAAGCTAAATTCTTTTAAGCAAAACGTTGACAAAGGAAACATAAGCACTTTCTAAAATGTCATTCATATCTACTGCTGTACATGTGAAAAAATAAAATTACCATAATTTTACGTACCTTTTGAAAGAGCTTCCTGTGAAAAAAACTGAAACACATTCACAATACGCAATTTTCATACAATGAGTCACGGTCTTAGTCTCTCAATAAGTAATTATAACAATTCCATCTACCTTCTATTTAGTTAGCAAGTAATACAAACTCGTAGCCAATTCGAATCAATATTAAGATCACGTTTTAGATACTGTACAGCGTCTACGTAACACGATACGTTTGAAAATTAATGTTTCCTATTGGGAACGACGCCACGTCTGATATAACTAACCATTATCAGCTTACATTACCCGTTTGAATATTCAGAAGAACAAAACGTGCAATGGAGATGATACAGCAAAGTTTACGTTAATGGTAATCGTTTTGATCGGTTAAGGGATTTGAATAACCCCACGGGTTTAAGAGGGATAATACGTAGTTGAACTTAATTCGATACAATGTCGATTGACGCTTATTTATATAAAATAAATGTATTTCTACTGGTGTTCATGTATTCTAAATTGCTATGTATTTTATTTTCTGTAATAATAAAAGTGTAATACTAAAAAAAGTTGGCGGACATAAAAAAAAGGTACTAACTAATTTATTATATGCTTTGTAATTGATTAATTCATATTATTTCAAGTAAAAGTAATAATTTAGGTCATTTTCAAATTAAAGAATGATTGACTATGAAATAATTTTTTTTAGTTAACCATACTATATTCAAATATAAAACCATTCTATATATAACAAGGTTTACAATTGTTTTTGTATACAATAATTAAATATATTTGTATCGTCGAGTGACGAATTCAAAATACTCCAATACATTTTCCTTTCTCATATTTTCTAAAATAATGTCTTAAACTACGTTTAAGTGACATCCGGTAACATGAGCGCATGTAGACAAGGCTTTTACTAAATTAAGTCTCCTTGACTTAATTGTCGAAGGTCGTTCTTGAGGTGGCCATGATTGAACGACTAAGTCATTTAAACTACAAAGAGTTTTAACATGTTAAAACGTCAAAAATAGAATAGATAGGAAAAAAATTATGGACTTGTTCAAATTAATCTTTTAAAAATATGTATACCCATTACCATACTTTGGTGTTGGAATAGTATACTTGAGAATTGTCTATTTTGGTATGTACGTATATTATGTGTTTACATAACCTTTAAAAAATATCAGAGTTTAATAACTTAATAAAAATATACTGAAAAAGTTAACAACAAAAATTTTATTTGACGTAAGTAAATATTTTTTTGGAAGATGATTGCGGCGCACTAGGACAACGTCTATCTGTAAGCGTTATGATTACGGATTAGATTCCCACTGTGAGAAATGCTAATGTGAATTTTAAAATTTTTTCATTTTCACAAATCACTGCTTTCAGTTCTGCTACTCAATATGTGTAGTATTCGTACTCCTGAATTCGAATATCCTGAATTCGAGCGCAAAGACAAATAAAAAGTTCTTTCTGCCTTACCCGCTTTTCGAGAAAAATTTGAACCAGCTTACTTTTATAAATGTACTTTTTCAATTCACACACATACCTATGTTTTTGAATTTACTTCAAGTCTACACGACTTCTTGGTCAATCACGTGATTACAAAAGGATACTTAAAAAGTATACCTATATAATTTTAAAAAGACTGACAGTACTGTTATATTAACTGACAACTGAAAAGGCCTAATTGAATAAAGTATATTGGAATTTTGATTTCGTACCTGTACGTCAACTCACAAATCATTATATGCGGTTCATTTAAAATTTAGGAGAAGGAAGGTAACACGAATTATTATAATAAAAAAATATAATATTATTTTATAATTTTTAATAAAGACACTTGACCATCGTGGTACAACGTTTGGTTGTGACTGGTTTTATTTCTTCTCCCACAACCATGTGCAATTATATGTAATTAGTTTCATGTCTTCGCTCTGGTGAACTAGACATAGCGCGGCGTTGAGCTCCGCCACTAAACACACAATGTCTTGGATTCAGGGGGAAAGTGGAGAACGGAGTCACTTCACAGTAAGTTCTCTCTGTTTACTTTGCTACTATTTATGAAACGTTTTCATTTATTATAAGAAATATGCTCCTTAAAATAATAAAAATAATTTTTCAAAAAATAACATTTAATCAATGTCTAAGACTGATGAGCATGAACACTAAACACTAAGCAGTGTATAATATATGATAATGTTAATTTAATTATAAAAATTTTGCATATTCATTTTAATTTGTAAAATATCTTCACTCTCCAGTACATTAAAGTTCACAGACGAGGAAGAATTTACTTAGTTCATTAAATACAGATAAGTAATTCTCAACATCTTTCTATACTATTAATATAATTAGTCATAGCAAAAACTTTGTTACCTTTTTTCCTCGGTATTCTCTAGTACATTTTACACAAACTTTAATATTGCTAAAAGCCATGTACGGTATACTATACTCGATTCGACGCCGTACCTAAAATACACATATTTTGTGTCATAAAATAATATGCTGCAATATTATAAAATCTGTTACCTTTTTTTTTCTTTACAGCTTTACGCTGTGCTTACCGCACACAGCAGGGTAGGCAGAGGGAACCTAGCGTTAAAACACTCCGTTCCCCACTTTCCGCCGAATTCGGAGGCATTGCGTGTTAAGTGGCGGAACTTAACGCCGCGCTTTACCTCGGCACCAGAGCGAAGAAAATGGAAATATTAAATATTTCCACTCCTCGAGTGGGAATCGAACCCACAACCAGTCGTTTACAGTCACACGCTTGTGCCACTGGCCACAACACCACCTTATCAAAAGCAAAGCCTATCGACAGTCATAACTTATTTGAACTTAATAATCAACATTTTTGGTGGCACATTGGGACAGCGTTTGTATGCGATGGTTGTGATTTCGATTGCATTTACATTATTTTTTTAAGCTCTGGTGACAAGATAAAGTACAACATTGGGTTCCACCACTTAACACGCTAAGTCTCCATTTTGGCCGGAATGGTAAGAGAAGTCTTGACACTAGTTTCTCCGTGGTTACTCTACTATACCGGAAAAAAGCTTGAATCAGCTTTTAAAGTCATAAGAAATATAAAACATAATATACTTTATATTTTCATTTATTGTAAAGCCGTCTTTTTGCGTATATTCTCGTATAGAAGTTATAGTAACAGGGAAAACGTTTAATCCGCCGATTGGTCCGTTGATCGCTGGCCGGCCGTAGAGGATAATCGGTTGTAATTTGATTGGCACTTGCACAGATGGTGACGACGTGAAGACTCCATCACTTAGCAACTTGTTACGTTTTTACTAGTCATCGTACTGGAAGGGATTAGCTTTAATATTATATCTAAACTTGAATTTTACTTTACTTATTTAGATATGGATATTAATAATATTTAAATATTTTTTTTACGTTTGGTCAGTGGTAGCTTTCTTCGGGGCTGATAATAATGACATTTAATGTCAAATGATCTATCAATGCTTGTAGCCTATTTCGGTGAAGCATATTTTGATGTTGATTGTGATGCAGGTTGACTGTAATCGTTATTGGTCTTGGAGAAATAGTTATTTAATTATTTTTGTTTCTTCGCTCTGGTATACAAAACAAATTGTAGAGTTGATGTCTACCTTTCAACACAAAATCTTTTAAATCCGGCTTTGAGTATATAGCAGAATATCTAAACACTATGCTCTCTCCCTGTTATGCAAAAAAGTGTAAAATATATCTTTCTGCAAGCTTATTACATATTCCTCTAGAATACAAAGGTGTATTATCCGTAAGTAATTGCTTCGAAGGTGGACAATTTGACCACTAAATTGTAGGTATTCATACGTGTATAATACTTCAATGTATTTCTAGTCCAGCTTTCCAACCTGGCTGGAATATATAACTTTTCTACTCCGTTGAAGTGTAACACTCAAACTGAGTTTTAAAGTTAGTTCGGTTTAATATACTCGTATACTATTTTTTTAGCATGATAGAGATAGGCAGAGATCATAGTAGAGTGAGAGAGAGAGAGAGAGAGCTTAGTGTCAAAACACTCCGTTCCAATGTTGTCTTTGTCTTGTTCATCTAAGCGGCGAAACGGAAATAATATAAATATGCACTTATTACCCCGAGTGGGAATCGAATCCACAACAGTCAAATTTTATCACACAGCTCTATGATAACCTCAAGTTAGCATTTAAATAATAATTGTTGTTACACAAATTGGATTTTTCTTTGTTTGGACTTGAGAATCGTCTGCCCTTTCTCAATTAATTAGTAGATCGCAGGAAGTAAAATAATCATTATTGATTACATTGGCGGTTCCCCTTTAAAGAGTAACATGAGAAACCACTCAACTCGTTTGTACATATTAATCTATGATTGTTCTTTATTTATTCGCCCTTTCTATTGGATTATATAGTTTTATGTAACACTTACTAAGTAGTAAGTGTTATGGCGTAAGTACGCCTACTACAATGTATGTATTGTTTAAATATAGTTTTGTTGTATATAAGGCTTCTCTTAGAAGTTAATTAGGGTATTAAAACTTTATTTTTAAAAAAGCGCTAAACTTAGAAAGTAAAAAATTATACCTAATAAAGAAGCCAGTTGGGACCAGTCGTGGTGCAGTGGCACAGTACAGTCACACGCTGTAAACGACTGGTTGTGGGTTCGATTCCGTTTTCGATTCCGACTCCTCATTCGAGGAGTGGAAATTGAACGGAGTGTCTTAACACTAGGTTCCCCCTGCCTACCCTGCTGGACGCGGGATACAGCGTGAAGCTAAAAAAATAATAAAGAAGCTATGTACTTATTTAATACTAACGATTGTACAAATACACAATTTTTTATGGATACTTTCATCCCCCATTTCAATTCTTTAGGTATTGATTTAAAAAAAAAGTATCCTATATTTGACCCTAACTCGTGCCAGGAGATTAGCTGTCAAAGAAGAAGCAGTGTAACAGACAAACAGTGAGATTTTCTCATTTATAATAACATTATAGATGAAATATTGCCACAAGTGTTAGTACAAATATCAACGGCAGATGTTCCATCATACCAATAGAAAATATAGACAATATTTTCCGAGCGACTAAACTTATGACCTAAGTAAGTGACCTGGATTAGACAGTGATATATGGTTCCTAATAAAATTATAACAAAAGCATTTCTCTACCACTTTTCTAGTCCCTTGTCTCCTGTTGACCTCGTTTTAACTAAATAGAAACAATATGGGTTTATAAGTGACTCCATTTTATGTTTAATTTTTGATATATCACAATATTTGCTTCGTAGAGGAATTATATTCAATCTGTAACTCATATCCATCGTGGCACAGCGGCGCTGTGGTATTTGACTATAAACGTGATTAGTATCAGGTTCGATTCCCACTAAGGGTAATTAACTATTGGAGTAAAATTATTTTCATTTCTTCACTTTGATAACAAAGCGCGATGTTGAGTTCAACCCCTTAAAACGCAACTTTTCTGATTCAGGCTAGGAACGTGTGTCTTGACACTAAGTACTCTCTGCCTACCCTGCATACAGGAAAAATAAAATAAAAGACATACGAGTATATTATATAAATCATAGATAAGGTGAATCAGTGAATCCAATTTGATGGCTCTATTTTTGACATATACATCTAATACATTATAGAACTTTAATTAAACTTCTGCTTTAATATAAACATGAGCAAGAATCACAGAATGGGATGCAAAAATATTTATCACTTTTAACCAAATGAAAAGAGAGAATATATCAATCTTTTGTCTCGGGGCGTGACGGCAGGGACTTTGAAATTAAGACTGAAAAATGGGGTGGCCATTATGATAATTGTTATTTGTTTCAAAAGATGCAACCGTGCGACCTCCTCGCAAGTTAAGAAAATTGAGGGCCATTTACTATGAGAATTTCCCTCGCGCTTACAGCATAATTTGTAATTAGGGAATATGTTTATACGTAAATTTAATAAATCTTGCTTTAGAATTACTACCGTTAAATGAGCTACAATATGTCTTTGAATATTATGGTTGAAGGTGCAAATTTATTCTAAAAAACCGCTGGAATTAATACGTAGGATGAAGTAGGATATTTCGCTTTTTTATTCGAAATTTGAATTCTACCATAAATTGTCTCAAATTGAGAACAAAGTGTCAACAAAGAGTAACAAAGTGTCTTGACACTAGTTTCTCTCTGTCAGTTCTGCTTTATGAATAAATGGAAGCTGAAAAGAAATTCAATACTTTATAGAAGTAGGTATATGACTGATATCTTAAAACTAAAAATTATAATAGGCAGATTTCGCCAAAATTCTCTTTTTCTACCAACCAATCCATATAATTTAAATAAAATTATATTACATATATATAACGTAATTAAAAAAAATGTCAGAATTTTAAGTATCCTTTAACCAAAAACAAATACAACATTCGATCAATTTATCACCTAAACGGCGATGATTAAACATTTCAAATTTAGCGGACGGGTGAAGCGTACTTGCTCTGAGCGACGGGCGATTGAAAAATTGTAGCAAGAGCTTACGTAATTTCATGCAGGGGTGTTCGTCACCTCGCCTCGGGTGACGCTGGGGTACCGAGATATCAAACCAGTGGATTGACACATTTGAAATTCTTTATATTTTGGTGGTTTTCAAGTATTTATTAGTATAGAAGTAATGATATTTACTTTTAACATTTTAAAGTATTATTGGAACACTAAGTATATTGAAAAAATAGATTTTTAAAAAACGTGTAAAAATTTGAACGCAGCGGAATTTGAACCTGGGAAACTATCCAAGCGCTCTGAATGCTAAGCGAAATGCTTAACATTGTTTTTACGATTTCTGAGAGGCGCGGGTTCGAATCTCACTGCATTAATATTTATATACGTTTTCTTAAAATGATTTTTTTAGTAACGATATTTGCAATAATTCCTTACGTTACAAGTATAATATAAAGTGACATTAGTGAGATGTGATACAGTACCTACTGTTTTTTAAACAGTTAAAATTATTATTAATCAATCGTAACTTTTCTAAAACTAGCACAGATCTTTACGGTATTCAAAAATTTGCATATTTTATACCAGTAACAATAAAATTATACAGACACGTATATAAATAATATCTAAAATCGATACCAGTATTTGATAGTATATTCGATTTTATACTGTGTAGGCATAAATCGATTTGGGATCGATAACCTTTAACGAGCATTAACAACAGCTCTGATTGTATCACTGCGGGAAACAAAAAAAAAAAACACCTTAAAATAACGAATTGCGGTGAGAAAAAAAATGATTGTAAATTTATTCGTTAACCGTGTTGAAGATATTCGGTTCAAACAGTACACTGTGCTATAAAATATTAATAGAGATGCAGTCGCACCCTTCTCAGCACACTATAGGAGAGTGGATATAGCGACAGTAGTAATTTCGACCTTATACCTAATAAGAATAAGGTTTTTCTATATCAAGTTCTATTCATCTATATAGAAGGACCGGTGTAATAAGTATTTAGTTGCGGGGATTCTAGTTGAGTCCGCTTACGAGCAGCTTTGATGAAAATCAGACTGGGATAAATTCAATATAGTTAATTTCGAAGGCGAATTTAAAAACCTTTATTGGATTTAGTACAAGTTAACTGCGTTTGAAATGAAATTGAAACGATCTTTTTTATTATTTTTAGAGATTGTATCACAAAATTGTTGTTTTTATAATATTTCAAATCAATGAGTTTTTAAATATTTTATGATAACATAACAAACATATCTAAATGCTTATTAAGTAATTGCTAATTTTTGTAATCGGAGAATTTCCAATTATATAAATGAAAATGGCTGTCCGTACTCTAATAAGACAAAGCACGGCGTTGAGCACTGACACTGTACGTGCAACCATGATCATACCTGCTACACATAGCAGGATAGGTAGAACCTAGGGTCAAGCCATATGTTCTCTAGCGTCATACTTATACGTCCCGCAGGAAAGTAGCGTAAAGCTGTAATTTGAATTAAATTTAAAAATAAAGGCTAAAAAGGACTAAAACATACATATTGTATTTAATTTTAAAACAACTTCAAAAGTATAAAATGTTTTAAATATAAGTTATAAAATTAACAGTAACAAGTAACAGTTTGAAGATGGTATCGTTAAAACTCGAGTAAATCGTTATCGCAAGAAGATCGGCTTTCAAGATGTACTGTGAAAACTTTGCTGTATTCAGGACTTAATATTTGTATAACCTCTAAAAGTACTAAGTGAGTATATTAAGATTTTACTCTATAGACTATAATATTCTATACAATATTATTTTCGTTTTTTACGTTTTTATATTAAGAACTATGATAGAATTGTGTAACTTAGTATTGTAAAACTTTATAATTCATTCATAATAATTGAAGAAATAATTACTGAGAGAAATTAAAAGAGAAAATATTTTTAATTTTATGAAAATGAACCATTTCTTTATTAATTTACAGACCACAGTATTGTATATACAACAGCACAGTATATTGCCAAGTGATAACTTTTTAATAAAGTTAATTGAAAAGCTCGTTAATTGAAAGTATGTGAAATTAATAGAAGAGGTCACTTGACTTTACAAAGTAGATGTCTATGGTGAAATTTATATATTTATTCATCTATTTTTCTGGTGCTTCATTCTCTTTTCCACATGTTAGGGTAGCCAGAATGAACTTATTCCTAAAACAATTTGTTCTCAGTATATTGTATTTTTATTGCAGGAGCTCAACAATTAAAATGCAGACTTTAATTTTAATCAAAAGAATTATATATATATATTCTATAGAGTGCAATTGAACCCACAACCAGTCGTGCTTACAGCCAGACTCTGCCCTTATGTTTTTATAGTATCAAGTTATCTTAAATATATTTGGACCAATTCTAGAAACTGTAGATGCATCCGCTAACTTGGCAACCTTCTAACCCGCAGTTATACGCGTTGCGATATTTTATTCATAAACACCGGGTGTTCTGCAGTTTATTATCTATGACTACAAACATACAAAATATAAAGTAAGCCACAGTGCTTTATAGGTTAACTTTTTATGCGGCTCTATTCATTTCAGTTTCTACGTAATGTATCTGGCGTATAATAGCGTAATACGAGTGTGGTAGCGTATTTCATTATTATCTTGGCTCTTTTGTGAGATAAATGGAAAATAGTTATATAAACTGAAAAATACATGAAACATAAATATGCGAAGTGTATATGTTTACTTATTTTTATTTAGTTAATTGATTTAACTTAAGACGCATTCTTAAAATTGAGACTTCTGGGTTAGCGATAACAGTTTTGAAGAGTTCAATTTACAAAATGGTATTGATATACTTCTTCGATTATAAAACCTTTTTTTTTGTTTAGCTATATATTTTTCCGTATACTACTATGGACAGAGAGAACCTAGACTTAAGACACTCAGCTTCCACTTTCTGCTCAAATTTCAGACATTGCCATGTTGAGCGGCGGGACATAACGCCAGCGCTTTGTCTTATTGCAACGAAGAAATGAAAATAGTTATAAACATTCCTCCACAGAATTAAATTTGACATTTTGGTATTATAGTATAGCTGCAATGTTATGAACATGTTTCATCAAAATCCGTTCAGTACTTTTTTTAGTGATAAAATATCTTTATTATGTTCAGTTTTCATAAAAGTAAGAATATAACGCACCCTCAGAATTAAAGTGACCTAGTTGAAAAAATTCATGTAAATTAAATAGACTCATAGAATAAGCCTTTTACGTTCGTTTTTAGCAAAACGGGAAACTTTAAGTTAGGCCAACTTAGTACTGAGGAAGCGATAAGTCAAATTTACATATAACACTGGATAAAATTTATTAATATTCATATATATGTTTTTAACAAATACAACGTGCTAGTTTCTTAAATTCTTCATAGTTTGTACCGTTTTTAGTACGAATTAGAGAGGGTGAGGGCGTAATACTCTGAAGTACAAAAAAATCGATTGTTGACATCGCTTACATTTGTTTGCGTTATGTTGTATCGTGGTTTATTATTATTATTTCCCTTCATTTTGATTTGATTTTGATGGTAAATATATTTTTGGAAAACTAGTTTTTGTTTGATTGTCAGTTTTTAAGTAATATCTACAAAATCTTAATATTTTATTATTAAACTAATACTCTACGTATTAGTAAATGTAGTCTAGAAAATTAAAGAAATGTAGGAACGTAAAAATTTTATTTTTGTCACATACCTGCACCTCTTGGCAACTGTCTATGTGTTCTGACCCCTAAGTTATAAAGAAGATATATATATATATATATATATATATATATATATATATATATATATATATATATATATATATATATATATATATATATATATATATATATATATATATATATATATATATATATTCCATGTATGAAATTTTTCATTTGATTTTTAAAATAAAAATCACAGTATATTTTTAAATCAACCAAAATACCGAGTAGCCCTAATCGTTATAAAATAGAAAGTGTTTATTTAAACCTCTTTTGACTTCCAAAAACTGTGAAGGCAAATAAAGCGGTTATATTGTTACTATGTTGAATGTTCAAGTATTCTAATTATTTTCACTGTTTTAATTATAGTAAAAAGTACTGAGACGTTAGAAAACGCCATTATGGCGTAAGTGATAGCTGGCTTAATGAATATAATATATTAAAAAAAATACTTTTCATTAATTGCTGAATCAGACAAAATGCGGTGCTGCGTCCCATTCTATCCGTAGTGTTAAAAAATGAAGATCAAATTTTTTGTAAATTATGTTTGCTTAATGCGTAAAGAAAAAACGGCTTACATTGACTTCGCCACAAGTATTTTGTTTGCATTAAAATACATTACACTCTGTAGTAAAAAATCTACACTAATGTTACAAATGCGAAAGTCTGTCTGTCTGTCAGTTACGCGTTCACGGGCAATTGTACTGGCTCGATTTGAATGGCATTCTGAATAAAAATAGTTGAAGATCCAAGGTCTGATTGACCTACGCAATTTTATTTAAAAAAATCGACCCGTAAAGGGTTGGAATAAGGGATGAAAATTTACATGAAAAATATAGGCTGCTTAATTTAAGAGATCCACGGGTCGACCTACGAAGCAGTTATAGTTGTGTAGTTCAGGTGGGCGAAACCGCGAGCGGATCACTAGTTGTATTACAAATATTGTATTTGTTTAAATATTTTCCATGATCCATGTCCGATTGCATTCTTCAAAACTAAACACTTAATAATATCTTTACCTCGTACGACGACACTCAGTTTCCATACCTGAGTGGTTCTGCTTCATAAATATGTTTACTGTTCACTTCATATGACGTTTTTTATTAATAAATACCCGTTATAATGAGATATTTATGGTAACGTATAGGTGCGATTTATGAATCATGGTAATTTAAAATCTAAAACAGCATTCTTCGATCAAATAATTTGTGAATTTGGCGTAAAATTAGATATGAGAAACGATAATCAGAAATTTATGTTAGTGCAAAAATAAAATAAATTCTAAGCAAAAAAAATATAGTTTGCTACTTTTTCTGCATAGCATTGTAGTCAAAGAAAATATATTTAAAACATTCCGGTCCCAACGTCGCGTTTTGTTTTGGTAGAGCGTAGAATGGAAATAATTGAAACATAACCATTCGAGTGGAAATAGAACCTATAACCAATCGCGTTTACAGTTAGACACAATGCCACTGAGCCAATGTCATCAAAATAAATAATACCTATTTGTAAGCTTCATGTTCACAGATGTATCGTAAAATAGCTGAACATTTTTTTATTTAAAATTTAAATTAATATAGGCGAACAAAACAAGTATTAGTTTTGTTATAAATGACATGTAGGTCACAGGAGTGACTCTTGAGCGGCATACTACACTGGGATGGTTAACTTATTCAATGTATATTAATATTTTATATGAGAAACAATTTTTAGTAACCATGTGTTAGTGTCAAAAATGTAATTTTTAATTAATTAAGCCAAATCGAGTGAGATGTAAAGAAAAAAAAGATAAGAATCTAGATGTTTTAAATAAATCCGGTTCTTGAAATTCCTCTCAATTAGTAAAGATATTATCGTTATCGTTGTAATTGCAATATTAGTATTATAACTTTATATGTATTCCATACTAGTTGTGCCCGCAACTTTGTCTGCTTGAAAAATATAATTAGAAGATTACAATCAATTTTCTCGATTTTTTTTTTATTTTTATAAGTTTTTTATTAATGAACCAATTGAAATAAGTACTAACTATTAAGGGAAATTTACCAATTTATATTAGTTTTTTTTTCAAATCGGTTAAACTGTATATGAGATAAAGTTGTGCAACGCACAGACAAATAGACAAACAGAAAAGACATTTCAAAATCATTGTTTTGGGTTCTATTACATTTACAAAAATGCCACCAATTATAATTTTTCTTACGCTTAAGTTACGTACAGACAGCGATCAGTTACATTTACTGTACATATAGAAAGAAAACAAAACAGATATATCCTAGTGATAAATTAATGTATTTTTCACTTTAATTTTTAATAAACTAAAATATAAATTGAATTAGATATATTGATTAATTATGTTTTGATAACGAGAAGATAGCTTTACATGTTTACGTCTACTAAATGTACAGCTGCAAGCTTTTTTACGCAAAGCGGGGAAAATAGAAAAAAACTTATGGCAAGACACTCCGTCCTGCAATTAGGCCCGAAATCCAGATGTTACTTGTTAAGTAAGTGGTGGAACCTAACTCCGCGTTTTGTCTTAAGTACTACAGCTAAGTAATTAAAATTAAAATATAATCGAGTGGGGCAAGTCGTGGCACAGTAGCACGAACGTGTGACTGTAAACGACTGGTTGTGGGTTCGATTTCCACTCGAGTAGTGGAAATATTTAATATTCCCATTTCCTCCGTTCTGGTATCAGAGGCTAAGCGCGACGTTAAGTTACGCCACTTAACACGCGATGCCTCCGAAATCGGCGGAAAATGGGGAACGGAGTGTCTTAAGACTTAACTTAGGTTCCCTCTGCCTACCCTGCTGTGTGCGGTATACAGCGTCAAGCCAAAAAATATAAAAAAAAACTATATTCATTTCACCGAATGGAAATCGAACCCATAGCCATCGTGTTGACTGTCACACGTTTACTAAGTATAATACTTATAAAATCCTTGAACTTCTACACTAAATAGAATACTTTTACGTCAAAATGAACATCATGTTTTCAGTACAGTAAGTTTTATCGTCGTCAATGAGCAAACATAATCTGCTACAGCGGTCGCGCGATACTAAGTACGTGACAAGAACCATAACAGAACAGTACAAGTTGTCCAAACGAGCTGAAACTAAAGTCTTTGGCGAACTTTGTAAATATGTAGATAGTAGGTACCGTCAAGTTGGATTCGCAAGACGTGAGCAAGCCCCGGGGACCGATGGTAATTTGTAACACTAAACATTTCTGTCCAGGCCAGATAAAGGTCTTAAGATGTGCTTACTATATATGTAATGTATGCAAAAAAATTTAAATCCCTTTTGGGTTAAGTTACGAAGGCATTAATTATGTAGTGGAAAAAAAGATAATGCGATAATGTAAGAGGTCAAAGTAGCTCAGTGGGACAGCTGATTGGATATGTGATTTGTTATGAGTTCGATTTCCAATTGGGGGAATGGTTGAATTTATTTTTTTTTATTTCTCCTCTCTGGTGTATATAAGTCTAAGCGCGGGGTCTGCCACTCAACATATTAAGTCTCGATTTTAGGCGAAGAGTGGGGTGTATTGATACTAAGTGCTCTCTAAACTATGCGGAAAACACATAAAGCTAACAAAAACGAAACATCGAAAAAATAATGTTGACGACCTCGTATCACAGTTGATATGGGAATTGTGGGTTGACTGGACGGACTGGGAGTTCAATTTGCCCTCAGATTGTTTATAAATAAATGCTGGTGATCTCGTGATAATGAGACATCTATAATTAAAAATTATTACAGATATGTATGTATTTTCATGAGGTTATGTATCGTGTTACTTGCAAGAAAACAAATCCTATATTTATACTTTTTCATCACGCTAATAATGGACAAAATAGTCCTTTAATTTACAGTACTACATTATTGCTATGCATAAATTACAGGCGTTGTATTATTTTTTTTAGCTACACGCTGTATTCCACGCACAGCAGGGGAGGGAGAGGGAACCCTAGTGTTAAGACACTTCGTTCCACACTAAGATTTAAAATATTAAATATTTTAATTCCTCTAGTGGGAATGGAACCTATAACCAGACGCGCTTACAGTCACATTCTGTGCCCTTACCCTGCGACTGGCCTCATTAACTTTTATCATTTTTCCATCTCTTGTAGTAGGTAGAAAGGACTCATTGATATAGCGTTTTGTTAAGTAAAAAAAACTGCTTTATTTCTATTCTTACTCCAAAAACTGTTTTTCATAATTCAGTTTGATAATGATAATTTATATTATTAAGTAGAATGTTAGGAAATAAAGCTGCAATAAGTGTTTATCGTTAAATTGTTATTGTTTTTATACAAATTTATCAAATGAAATCATTATTATATTATTATTGACATCATCAGCTATTAGATGTCTTTAAAGAAATCGCATTCAAATATATTTAAGATTCACACAAAATTTTCGACAGTATCCCCGGTATATGTTAATTTATTCCAAAGTGCAAAGAGAAGGGCGTCGGTAACATTAAAATTTGAGCCTTGTCAGGTGCTAAGTCCATAATTTCCCGAGGGAACAATTCAGGATCGCGTTTTAAGGGTTTTCATGAATGGGAACTCTAATTTCTATTGTTGTCCTATTCTTGCTTAGTCACATGATTTTAAGGTAAATTTATATCCCCTGACCGTGAAACCTGAGACTCGGTGAATAATAAAATATTATCGTTGCTTGTTGAGAAATGACAGGAGCTTTATCACAAAAGCTTTACTTAGCTTAGCTTTGTTTTGTGCTATAAAATATATATAAAATCGTATTATTTACAAATTATGATCTGCGTTTGAGGTCATCACAGCGCGCTGTGACACCGTCTTACTGCAAACGCGATGGTTGTCGGTTCGATTCTCATTTAAAGGAGTGAATACATTTTAATTTTCATTTCTTTCCTCTGGTACCTAAGCCTAAATCCTGCTATTCCACATGTTAATATCTCTAATTCGAACACAAAGTAAAGGACGGAGTGTCTTGACACTAGGTTCTCTTTCACTACGCAGGACTATTCGCTCTGCGGCACTAAGCGGGATAAAAACTGAAACCAAAAAAAAATACTTTGTGATTATTTTACGTGCACTAATTTATTTATTTTTTATTTTCAGGTACAACACTTGAATTATAAAACACAAAGCCTACGTAAGTTTAGTGAGCAATGTTACAAGAGACGACTTTTGCCTAATTTGCAACTTATTTAGAAGACAAGGTCATGACCTTGCCTTAACTTTGTTGTAATTTAGACTTTTGTCTCGTTTTATATTTAAATTTACGATAGTGTGTGCTGTATAACGTAAGATTCTTTGTCATGCCTGACGAAGAACAATATAAGTTTAAAATAAGTTTCTAGCCTGTTTGTATCATGTACTCTTGATGGATGATGGATAAAAAAATTAGCACTTTGAAAATATAATCAAACGTAAAACAACTTTGTACAGGAAAATAACAAGTTTTTTTTTCTATTTTTATTTTAGCTTCACTGTGTAACCCACACACAGCAGGGTAGACAGAAGGAACTCAGTGTTATGACACGTCATTCCCCACTTTCCACGAAATTCTGCAGGCATAGCGTGTTAAGTGGCGGAGCTTAACGCCGCACTTTACCTCGACACCAGAGCGAAAAAAAGGAAAATTTTTAAATATTTCCACTGCTCGAGTTGGGACACTTTGTGCCTCTGCGCCCCGACTAGCCCCAAAAATAACATTGTAAATTAATAAACTCCACAATATTCCAATATTTCAATGTACTTTTAAATAAAAAAAGTCAAATTTTAAGACCGAACAGACCTCGTATTCTAATTAAAAATGAATTATATCCACTAATTTATTAAATTATTAAAATCTTTCTAAACTCTATTATTCAGGGTAGTTTCCGATATAAACCTTTTCACCAAAACCGGAAGTATAAAATAGTTAAAATAGAATATACCAACTACTTTATTTTTTAAAGGCATACCAAAAATCAGCTATTCAGGCTAGTTTCCGATATAGACCTTTTTACCAAAACCGGAAGTAGCAAGTAAAATGTACATACGTGAGTAGCGCTTCTGTTTACAACACGTGCCAGACAACGGTCCAGTCAGTCTAATGGAGTTAGGCATCTACGGACTTAAGTATTAGGTTTCAGACATGACGGATAAACTTTGTGGAACAAATGGCTATAGGGTCGGCTATTGCTCATTCGATTTAGTCAAATAAATAGTAAATATGTTTTATATTGAGAAGATAAATTGGCCATCAAAGATACATATATAACAGAGAAAGAATTTTTGAAAGAATTGGTTCGGTAGTTTCGGAGATTACCTACTTCAAATATACGCTACCCGTGGGGGACCCGTAAAAGGCGAGTAACTCAGTAGCTTGGTGGTAGGTGATTCGTTCTCCGACAGGCTCGCGACCACTATCGTGTCAAAGACGAACCGCCAAACATCTGATGATGTGTTCCGGTTCGATGGCATGTAAGTCAGTTCTCCCTATTCCCACCATTCCCATCCTTCCTTTCTCCTTCTGTCCTACATCCCCGAGGCTGGCAACACATCTCTAATGTTGTGCATGTCTATGGGTGAAGGTAACCACTTAACATCAGGTGGGCCTTCTGCTCGTTTGCCTCCTTTATACTATAAAAAAAAAACTCACAAAGGCTTTTTATACTATTACGTTTGTAACTTGTCAAAATATATAAAATGCTAATAATGGTTATATTAATATTAATAATGGTTATATTAATAACATCAGCATTCTAGCATTCTGCAGCGCTTGCTTCAACGATTTTCACTAAATGTATAAAAATAGTACATAAAATTACATTACATATACTTGCTTGCGATTAAAGTTTTTTTACATAACTTTGTCTTTAAGGAACATAATATGCTACGACTAATTTAAAAATCTTGAAAAGTTATAAAATTAAAAGCATACGTTGTTGTTTCACAAAGAAGCACTTAACTTTGAACTTTATGTGTTACGCTCTTTAAAAGGTCTACATAACGAACCATATTTTAGTTCCATCTCGTATACTTCCTGTCTTATACTCCATATGTAATCTCCGACCACCTGGTCTATATTAATCTTGAAAATGTAATATCTCTGTTTAAACAGATTGTAATTAGTAATTTAAACATGTATGAACAAGTATCACTGTTGACAAAATGACGAAAACTATTCGGTTCGTTAGCTACCCCGTGGATAGAGAAGTTGTGATGTCCCAAACTCGCTAACTATGTATGTACCGGAGTGGCGTCCTTTCAAGTTAAACATACCCATAGAAAACCATAGTTCAAATTTGATAATTGCTTTGGACTCGAGATTTATTTATGCTATATATATTATAATGTATAAAATGAATCTCGGCTCATTTTCTGCCTAGGCATATTCTGTTAGTAGTAGACGTTTAAAGATCGGTGTTTATTTCCGCCATTTAACAGGTCCAAATGAGTTACAATAGAGAGCTTAGTGACCTATCATTTCTATGTAACATTAAGAAAAGACATGTGAAAAATATATTTCACAAACGTATAATGTACAGCAATAACGTTGAATACAGCTTCGACATTGAACGGTTTCCACGAGGCGCGAATTTGTGCACAAGTCCCATTTCAAAATCCTTTATTTCGAATATTTTTAACATTTTAAAATACATTTTAGAACATGCATAAAAATTTTAACGCGATGGGAACCAACCTCTTTGAAGCTCTGACCGCTAAGCCATGAGTTCTATTACCAGTTGCGTCGAAATTCTTATATATTTAGTACAACTTATCTCCTCTCTCTTATATATTTTCTTAACATCGATATCTACTCGTATATAGCATCGATTCTTAGCATCGATCTTTCTCAGAAGCGCGTTTGTATCCTGCATCGTTCAAATTTTATATGTTTTCTATAAATGTATTTTGTTAAAATGTTTTAAAATATCCTAAGTATGTAAATAAAACTTTAAATGTCAAACGATATACATATGTGCTTAACATATACCCATATTTAGATAAGAAAGCTTTGTTCATAAGGTGATAAACTGAATGAAAATCAAGCTCATTGACTCGCAAAATCCATTGACCTGCTTATTGGCGATATAACAAAAGTTCAATTAACAGCATTCATAGAATTTATTTCTGAATTTCTTTAACGATAAACGTAATGAAAGAGGGGAAAATCAGATTTGGTATGCCCCAAACTTTTTAATTACTTGATAACTCAACGATTGCTATTCTTAAATCCAATTATTTAACTTTTATTTAAGATTGCGGAACATTTTTACTGTCATAAACTTGGTTAAATAATCTTATTAAGTAACTACCACAAAAAACCAGCCTCACGCTTTTTCCAGAGATAAGTCAAAGAGAACATAGAGTCAATACAATCTGTCCTCCACTTTTCGTCTACAGTTTGTCAAACCTGATCGGAGAAATGATAACAATGAAAACACATATTAACTCCCCCTACTTCGATTCGAACCAAAACCAATCGCGCTTACTATAGATATATTATTGCCCATAATGGTCCCTTAAAAATTATTATAGATAATTAAACACTTATTAATTAACTTTCAAATATCTCTCGTTTTGTAGGAGATTTTAAAAGAACCGAAATATTAATTACTCCGCTCTTCTCTTCCCAATACGGATGATAGAGGAACAATAGCATGGATGCTGGACTTTATCTAATGAGATTATGAAACACAAGCATTATATTTAATTTACTCATTAATATATGAACCCAAAACTACTAAATACCGAATATGTACATAGAAATAGCGTCACAACGGTGTCAGGCGAATTTACAAAGCTTTTTCTCCGAAATCTTACGCTTTTAAGCTTTTAAAAACGTAGTTGCAAAACTAAATTTAGTGCAAATATAAAAAAGGGGCCGTAAGGAATGGTTTTCAATTTGAAATTAGAACACGCCTTCATTCTCCCTAACATGTGACACTTGTGGACCAATCAAAGCGCCCTAAGCTAGCTTTACCGTTTTTCATTGTGACATAAAGAATTATTCAGTCGAGAAAGACTTATAAAAATATACCCTTTTGTTGACTGACATTGTATAAAATGTTATTAAAAAAGCAACTTCACGTTTTCTCCCGCGTAGTAGTCAAAATAATCTAGTATGAAGACACTTCGTTTTCAAATTTCTACCTAAAACCGTTAAATTAATTAATGAAACTCAACGCCGGCTTTTGTCTTAGGTACTAGAACGGATAAATGAAAGTCATTTCCGCGAGTGAGAATCGAACCCACAACTAATCACGTTTGCTGTCAGATCCTGTCCCATTGCGCCACTACGGGCGCCATTAACTTTTATATTAATAAATACAAAATCGATGCTATAATAACAATAAATATGAAAAAATGACATATATTTAAATATTTACAACATAAGACGGCGTTGAATACTAAAAGGTCATTAAGATACCTTGAAAACTTCTTAAATGAACGAGGGAGAAAAGCTTACCTCTTAACGCCCTCTGCCCAGTCTAGCCTCTCGACATTGAGCCCTCTGAGGTTTTAGCTTAGCTTTAATAAGTCTTAGTATTTATAAACTTGGCTAAATTATGAAGTTGAAGTCGCTAAACGGTTTTTGTCGAGCCATAATTTGGTTCAAACTTTAATTTTCATCTCAGAGTGAGCATAACAACGTGAAACTCAGGAAACGTCTTAAGAAATATATCTTGTATTTCACTTTTGTTAAGTGCATAACACTTCAGTTGAAGAAAATATTTTTAAGGTAAGCATTTATTAAAAAATGCAGTTGACGCTTTTTCTCGTCAGTAGCCATAGCAGAGTCAGGAGAACCTAGTGTCAAGCCACTACGTTTTCTAGATGCCTCTCGAGCCTAATCTCGAGCCTGGAATTGAGATATTGGGTGTATAGTGACGTAACTTAACGCAGCGTTGTGTATTAGTTTCCAAAGAGGATAATTGAAAATTATTCAAGTTTTATATATTATTATTAAAATAGTTTTCAAAGATACACCCACCTACTACAAAGTTGAACCAAAATACAATGTATAGTGATCGATGTCAAGTTGTAAGTGTTGTGACACACACTTGCTTTAGAATTTCAATATGGCCCGTCAAGGGTTGAGGGACGTGATGGTGACTTACCCTACGCCTAGGGATTTGTACTTTACAGTTTACATACTGCGGCTTTGTCATCTGAACCTTTGTATTCTTCACTAATTTAGGGGTCATAAGTCATATATTATGAACGTTTTATTGATCGCTCTGACAATGATTAAACTAAATGTGTTTTTCTTTAGTAACTATGTAATTTTATTCTAAGTGTATGTGGCATATTATTTATTTATATAATATGACAAATATTGTTTTGTACTTTTCCTTCATTCAATTATAGGTAACTACTATATGACATATTTTGACACAAGTGACAAACACGTAATTTTGTGAGCTCCAGTTTATTTTTATATTGAAAATTAGTATTAATACCTCTTGTTTACTAAATATGTGCTAAAATAAGAAACCTACCAGCAATTATTCCGTTAGTTAATTTTCTTTCCCATTTATTGCCATATTTTGCAATATTCGTAAAAAATTTAATTGAAGACACTAAGAAAGCAGTTAAAACAATATGGACAACATCAAGCAATCTATAAATGACTTGGCACTGCATTTTAATTCCACCATGGCTGAGTTCCAGAAGAACCTGAGCACTGCAATTCCAGGTACAAGCCCAACTTCAAATTTAGCCGCTCAGTTTAGTTCCTTTCGAACATTTATTCTTTCTACACTTGAAAATCTCCAACTGCAATTGAAATACCTTACTGATCAACAAGATCGGATGGAAATGTATAGCAGAAAGAAAATATTATTGATTCATGGTATTCCAGAGGCTAAAACTGAAGATATTACATCAGTGATAGTTCATTCCTTATCAGATCGTCTCCTCGTACCAGTGTTCAATATTAAAGACATCAGTCGGTGTCATCGCATAGGCAGTCCCAACAAAGATGATAAACATCGTGCAGTACTTGTGAAGTTCAAGCAGCTATCAGTCAGAAATCAGGTCTGGTATGCTAAGACAAAGCTTAAAGGATCGGGCATCACAATTTCTGAATTTCTTACTAAGACTCGACATGATGCCTTTATGGCTGCTAGACAGCGTGTTGGCCTTTCCAATTGTTGGACTAAGGATGGGGGTGTTTATGTTATTGGACCTGATGGGTCCCGTCACCGTGTCAGTTCAATATTGGAGTTAGACAGCATTCTTAGTCACTCCGAAACTCAGGTGCCGTCAGCTTTTTCAGGTACTGCAAGCACTGTGGCCTCAAAAGTAAGAATTCCTCCTATATCACAAAATCAACGGCCCAAACGTAACATTAAGAAGTGATTTTGATCCCGCCCATTGATTAGCTTCTATAGTATTGTTTAATTTTATAGTATATGTTTCAAAATATTTCACTATTTTATGTTGTTGTTTCACGGATTTTGTTGTATAGTACAGTTCGTAATGTGTTTTAACTTTTCACTTTCTGTTAAACTTAGCTTAATTTGTAATGTCCGCTTTAATAATACCCGCTTTTATTTTATTTTATTAAGTAATATATTTCTATTTTTCTTGAAGTTAACAATCAACAAATCTCATTCACACTATTATGAATTATTTTTTATTCTGTAAATGTCGGCTTTATTTGTTGGCTGTTAACGTTTTTTAATAGGACCCACAAAATATGTGTAAACTCGCTGAGTGGGTGCCCATAAATGCGAGTGCGATAGTTTAGTGTTTTTTCTTGCCTCTTAGTTAAATAATATATATTATAGTATAGAGAGATAGCATTAGATAGATTAGAGATATAGACGAGAGTAGAGAGAGATCAATAAGATGGAGAGAGATAAGAGCTAGATAGATATAGGATAGATAGGTATATAGATATATATATTATATTATCTATGCGATAGATAGAGATCGTATATATAGATATACTATTATCATGATATATAGAGAATATAGATATATTACTATGTGTCTATATATTTATATTATTAACTGGGATCTATTTATTTAATATGATTATCGTCCTTCCATAATAGGAATAACGACGAGGTTGTCATCAAGACGACGGCAATATTTACTCATTTAGTGTTCTCCTCCGCATCCACTGCATAGTTTTAAAAGGTTTCCTCTAGCTCTCTCCATTCCAACTTAAAACTCACTTTCTCTTCATCTTCCTAAAAATTTAACCCTGTATATATTAGCGCCAGCCATTCCCGCCCATTATCCCGACCTATGAGCACATTCGAATCTAAGAATAAACCACGCCTATTTGCGTCTCAGCAACTTTCCTCAAGCCTTGCTACCTCTACATCTTTGCGTTCACCCGCTTATTTAATTATGGAATGACAGAACGGGATAGGGAGGTGGGAGTGTCGGCCATTTATTTGCTGTAAGCCATATTCCATTTTCATATATACTCAGCAAATCACAAACTGAATATTCGGAATCAGCTGAATATAATTGTCATCGAATCATTATTTGTCACTCTTAAATTGCTGCTTGGAGTTTTTTATAGCCCGTCCTTACGTATAGATTATTTTAGCAATTTTGAAGCGCTGCTGGAATGCCATGCCCCTTACGCTGACCATGCTATAATAATGGGAGATTTTAACACCTGTTTACTTAAGGACGATTATCGGTCTAAACACCTGATCGAGATCGTCAACAGCGCCAATCTTAACTTACTTAACACTAAAATCGCTACTCACTTCTTTCCGGACTGTTCACCGTCATTGCTCGATCTCTTAATTGTATCGTCAACCGATCATGTAAGCGCGTACGGGCAATTCTCGGCAGACGCTTTCTCATACCACGACTTACTATACTTATCGTACAAAATACGTCCACCTAAGGTCAAACCTACGATCATAATGAGACGAAACTTCAAGAACTTTAATAATGATAACTTCATGTCAGATCTTAGGGTAATTGACTGGGACGTTGTTCTTAATGCCTCGACGATTGATGACAAGGTTAACATTTTCAACTCTATTTTGACAGAGTTGTTTGATATTCATGCTCCCCTTAGGCCAATTAAGTTGAAACACCTCCCAGCACCTTGGCTGACTGGTGACATTAGGGTTTTAATGCATAGACGTAATAGAGCCAAATATAAATATAAGCTTAGCCCCACTGCTGAAAACTTACACAAATATAAAGTTTTACGGAACAATTGTAATAGACTATGCCGCACAGCTCAACGAAACTTTATTCACACTTCCGTCAATAACAGTAACTGTGCTAAGATTTGGAAGTTTTTAGACGCAATGGGTATTAGTCGTGACCGCAAAATTTCCTCAAACGCTAATAACCTGGATTTGGATGCGCTTAATGTACATTTTAGTACCGTACCTTTACTTGATGCTAACACCAAATCTGTAACTCTCAGTTCCATCACACTTAATCCGACTCTTAATCTTGAGACCTTTAATTTTACACCAGTATCATGTGCGGAAATTAAGAAGCATATTGCTGCAGTTACTTCAGAAGCGATTGGTAGTGATGGATTGAGCCGCAAGATGATACGCTTTGCTCTTGACAACATCCTTACTATTCTTAGCCATATCCTCAACTATTCTCTTTCCTCTGGCTCTTTCCCAACCTGCTGGCGTACTGCTTATGTTATCCCTATCCCTAAAGTTTCAAATCCAACTTCCTTTTCTCACTATCGACCTATCTCTATCCTTCCTTTCCTCTCAAAAGTAATAGAGCGAATAATTTACTACCAACTTTTATCACATATATCCAAAAACCATATCCTCTCTCACTTTCAATCAGGATTCCGCCCGGGTCACAGCACGACTACTGCACTAATTAAAATTTGCGATGACATAAGATACGGAATTGACAATCAGCAAGTAAGTATTGTTGCTCTATTAGATTTCTCTAATGCCTTTAATACTGTAGACTACGACATACTTCTTGCTGTTATGAAATCCATTAACGTTTCTTCCACTTGTATTAACTGGTTCCACTCCTATCTATATGGCCGACTGCAGTGCATTAGACTTAACAATAAATATTCATCATTTGCCAAACTAAGTGCTGGCGTACCCCAAGGCGGTATCCTGTCACCTCTTCTCTTTTCTATCTTCATTAACTCTATTACTAACTCTCTTTCTTTACCCTTTCATCTCTATGCTGACGACTTGCAAATATATGTAACTACACCTATTGATGATATCCATAATGCTATATCTACTCTCAACTCTAATCTTCACTATATCAGTACATGGAGCAAGTCATTTGGATTATCTATAAACGCGGCCAAATCTCAGGTTGCTATATTTGGCAGTCGTCAACAGCTTTCCAAAATCCATTTGTCATCTCTGTCTCCTATAGTGTTTGGTGGAACTAATCTGGAGCTCTGTAGCACAGTCAAGAACTTAGGCCTTATAATGGACAACACTTTTTCCTGGTCACCACATATATCCCAAGTTAGCCGAAATTTTTTTACTGTGCTTAGGAGATTGAGAAGATGGAAAAATCTTCTTCCGATTAAAACGAAAATAGTCCTTGCCCAGACTCTACTCCTTCCCCTACTCGATTACGCCGATGCGTGCCATTGTGACTTATCTCAAACCCTTCTCAATAAGTTGGATCGTTTGCAAAATATGGCCATCCGATTCATTTTTTCCTTAAAAAAATTCGACCATATTTCTGAGCATAGGATTCAACTAAAATGGCTCACCATTAGGCATCGTCGTAATCACCATATCCTTGCACTCCTCTATACCATCCTCTACCATCCTCACACTCCAGAGTACCTTAAGTCAAGGTTCTGTTTCCTCGGCTCCAACCATTCTCTTAACCTCAGATCACAAAATGACAACAAGTTGGAATTGCCACTGAGTCGCACACAAACCTTTGGCGACTCTTTTACCATTAAGGCTGCAGTCCTTTGGAATAACCTTCCACGGGATATACGTGAGTCTAAATCTGTTCACATATTTAAGCGTCGTCTCAAAAACTATTTCCTATCATTATAAAATGTATGTCCTATGTATTTATTTTATGTAAGTTTATTATTATTAATTTAATATATGTATTAATAATAAGTAGATTATGGTCATAATCTGTATATTATACAAAATGTATTTACGTAAGGTTGTAGTATCATATAGTATGTAATTTTTTAAGTAGTTTATTATAGCTAGAGCTTCTAAATGCATTTTACAACAACCATATTCTTGCGTCATATGATTTTTACTAGTAGGTTGTTCTGGAAGAAGATCACCTGTGGTGATAGCCCGCCTTTCCACGATATTATGTTGCGAGTTTATATATTCTTGTTTCTAGTATGTTGGTTGTAATAAAAGTATTTAATAATAAATAAATATATGTGCCCACGATCTATTCAGCCTTAATTTATATTATACTATTAGGTCAGCTATATACTAGTCAAATTTCAGCATCTATTCGAGCCGTACCAGAGGACTAGCCTAAACAAACAAACGACAGGTAGACAAAAATTGTAAAAAAGTGGTTTTTTTTAATATACGCAAACTATGCATTTAAGAAAAAAACGATTATTTTAAACACATTAACAGACAAACACTCCAGTTTTATTTATTTGTTGGTTCCATTACATATCTAAGTTATTATTAAGTACCTATGTATATAGTATTCATGAGGCGAAAAAGAAAGTGTATCATCGAATTTCATTAATTTGCCAGTTCGACATTCCTCTCTGGAGATCGGAAACTTTGTCGCTTGTAGAATTTCAATAAAGATGCCGAAATAAATATCGGCTTATCCCCAGTACCCTGGTAATGGTTGAAACTGAGGAACAATATTCTGTTCAATATGTTGTCTTTTATGAGGAATTCGCGGAACGCAATATGTTTATTTAATGGGACCATAATTTTCAGATGGGCCGTTACCTTCCCTCGATTAGGACAATATACAATATCTGATCGATGCAGGACAATACTGTTTGAATATGGGATATAAAAAAGTTATATTTAACGCTAATATATTATCCTAGTCTTTACTATTCTTTATATTATTAAATTCTCCTAAGGCAAAGCCCGGCATTGAGATACTCAGCACGCAATGTCTCAGGTCAATTTCAGATGGAAAGTGGAGAACGGAGTGTCTTGACACTTTCTGATTATCCTGTTATGCGGGAAAAAGTACGGAGCTGTTTTTTCTGGTTTTATTCAAAGTTCTGATTATGCACCATTTAGACTTCACACCCACTCCCAAGGGTTTTAGGATATAAATCTTAATTAAATTCAGTTTTTCTGCTTTAATACGACATCGGAATTCGATAATATGCTTGTTATCTCTCACATCTCCCCCTTATCTTCCATAGCAGAATTTATCAAGGGTGAGCATGCGAAAAAATACCCTAATAATGAGTATTGGGGACAGATCTAAGTTATTTACCCTATTCCTGCAGTTGCAACGCTGCACCAGTTGTACAATTAGTCGACCAACTAGTCGAACGTTGTAGCCCTTTAAAGACTGTTTGTTGCGGCCCGACTGCGGCTTCATGAGTATGTCATCTGCTATTGTCATACGAGAGTGGTTCATGCTCTGGTATTATAAAAATAAGCTAGCGTATTTTAATTAAAATACATACAAAAGAGTAGGCTTTGAAAATATTCAAATGGGAGTTATTTAAATACTAGTCTTTATCAGCGCTGCGGGTCTGGGTGTGTTTTCTTTTCCCTTTGCCTCTAAAATGTTGGTACGAATATTTTCGTAAATATTATGTTTTCTACTTATATACGAACGAAAATGAATATTTAATATAAATATACATTGTAGGACGTCTTGGCGATGTGGGACAGCGTCTGACTGTAAACGTTGATTGTAGGTTTAATCCCATATGGAGGAATGATTTCTTTCATTTCATTCACAGCTCGATTATGAAAATAAATCTCCGCACTGGTACATAAAACAATATGCGGTGCTAAGTTCCGCCACTCTACACAATCCTCTAGATCGATTTATCTCGATTTCGGGCGGAAAGTGGAGAACGGAGTGTCTTCGCACTAAGCTCTTTTTTACTATCCGTAGAGTTATTCGAAAAAACGTGAAGCTGTTTTTTTTTACTTACTTACATCCAAACAAAAATGAATATATTGAATAGCTTCGTATACTCGAACTAATGAATAAATTTCATTATTGGAAAAGAATATTCTGTATACGAATAGAAACCCTTATATTAAGAATATTGAAGGGGTAACATATATTTTGGAATCATTTATTTATCCTAATATGATATTTGAAGAGCTTACTGGAGCAAACAGGAGATCCGTATATCGGTTAAAGAGTGGAAACGTCAGCAAAGTCATAAAAATGAATCGATAACACGAATTTAACCCTCCGTTAGAGACCCTCGCATTTTCCGCATTTTGATTTTTCTTGATTGAGTTTAGAATTTCTTACAGCTGTTTGATGAGAATACATAAATTTAAAATTTGTTTGAACAAATGTTACCACGTTATTTAGTGTTGGGACGTGAATATGAAATTCAAAATAATCTTTGTTTTTCTATTATTGCTAAAGAAATTTTGCGTATTGTATTAATTACCATATTTTTTGTTAATTTAGATATTACTATATAGTAATTCTACATGTAAAGTATCTTCAATTTATATATATTTTCAATTCAATTCTATCTACATTTCTACGTAAAGAAAAACACCAATGTTTATTTTACGTCAATAGAGGTACTACTTCAAAAATATTACGCGTACGTGGGTGTCTTTATTTACTTAATACTATAAAAAACTTACAAGGTATCACAATAATACATCTCACGACAAGTCAATATTAACTAAGTAATAATAATTTGAAAGATATACTAGTATACAAATAGTCTAATATGTAAAATATTTACAAATAGTCACATTAAAAGAACGTGTTCTATATATCCCAGTACTGTATACTTTTAGTATTTATGTATATAATGTAGTGTCCGACCGAAGGTTCGGTTTCGGTTTCGGCCAGTTTCGGCAAAAAATGGATTTTCGGTTTTGGCCAAACCTTCGGCAATGCCGAAACTTGGATATATATAATTTTCATACATTGCTTAGCTACTTTTGACTCATTTTATAGCTCGTGGACGTAATCCCAAGAAACTGTAAATGATTTCAATGCGATACGCTACACGATACAGCACAAAAAACCCCTATGTAGATCTACCGAAGGATCCTTGGGCAAAGACAATTTAGAGCCTAGACCTCCAGTATTTAATGGCGTCATAGTGCAGCTGAATAGCGTCTGACTGTAAATGAGATGGTTGTGCATTCGATTCTCATTTGGTGAAATGATTATTTCATTTCTCCGCTCTGGTTAACACAACACGCAAAGCCTCAATTTCACGCGAAATGTGGAGAACGGAGTGCGTAGATACTAGGTTCTCTCTCTGAGAACCCTGCTTTGCGAAAGAAGCAAAGCGTGAAGCTGTAATAAAATATTTTTGAATTAAAAAATATTTACATTTTTAAGTATAAATATTTTTTTTTACTCGACGAATAAAAGCGACCTAATCGGAATGACTCAAATATAAATGTACAAATCGTCGAAAATGCAATATTTTGTAACATATTATTCAAATTTTATGACGTCATCACGAGTTTCGGTTTCGGTTTCGACCGAAACTGAAGTCAGAGCCGAAGGCTCGGCTTCGGTCTCGGTTTCGGCTGAAATCCTAGTTTCGGTCAGACACTAATATAATGATAATACTGTAGGCTTTAGTTATTCCGAATTAGGGTGAAAAGCGCAAAACATATGTCTCTATTTCTTCTTTTTCTGCTGAGAAAAAAGCGTGCAACTAAAAAAAAATACAATTATCTGAAACATCAGATATGAAAGTCTTAGAGTCAATACCAATTACAACCTTAAAAGGAATATATTATAATTTTAGGTCCAAGTTCTAATGTCAACAATTAGTAAATAAAAGTAGTATGCCATAATGTCATACATTACACGCAAACGAAGTTGCGGGCTTCAACTAGTATCAACTGTATAATAATTTGATTTGATCTTGTCAACGTATTGAGGGCATGACAATAAGAAATACGGTCACGGTAGAAATTCCGATTCACCCAAGGATGAAATAGTTTATGTCATCCCTTTATTGGGTTAAAATATGCGGATGTGATTTATAAAAATTATATTTTGCGAAATGAAAAATTCTGCGGAATCGAGGTTACGTGCCTGGTTTATGCACGTGTATACACGGTACATGGCGTTGAGTTCCGCCACTTGGTAGAAAAGTGGAAAATGGAGGTTCTCTTTATTTATCCCATTATGCAGCATACCTGATATTAGGAACGTTTACTTATGTATAATATAAGAGAATTACTAACTTGCCCTAGATATAAATAAGCCCTCAATAAAAAAAATATGACATTATACAATTATTTTTTATGTTTACAAATTATGATTATGGGTTGCACATAAACATGTTTTTTTCATTAAATTTCCCTGAAAAAATTCTTCTATAATGGATTTCCAGATCTTTGCAATACACCAAAAGTCAAAAGTAAGATATCAAGATATACTCACAATATTATTAAAAATGCAATTAACACTTGTAAATTAACTAATCTAAAAATAACGTAGGCAATATTACGCTGGATCCAAAAAAATGAATTTGTAATCATATTCCATAAAACTTTGCTCGTATAAAGAAAACAAGTTTGTCGTTTCCATTATCAAAATATTTTAAAGAAATGCGCGATATTTAGACGTTTTCTTTCGAAATAGCATTTATGACTTTGGTTATAGCGTTGATTTTTATCCAGCCACAAATAATAATACACGCTTTCATTTTCGCATGACAGGGGAGGGACGTACGACGCCTACGAAATCCAATATGACAAATTCGGCGGTACGTGATGCGAATGAGTGTGGTACGAATTTATTTGGGCCTAGCCCATCAAATGTCAACCGCCACCTGGGTCGGAATAGCCTACAGTGATAGATTCCGACGTTCAATTTTATTTGAATTTCTTCAATCCTCACTCGTAACTGAAAATGAAGTAACAATAATAAAATTAAACGGTTCAGTAAACAATTTGATTTTGGGAGCAATTTAAAGTGAATTTCTCCATATGGATATTTGCAATTTTTGGAAATCTTTAACATTTTCAGATTTTTGTAAGTATACCAGAATTTAATTGTATAATAATTTATGTCACCATGCTGAAAGTACTCATGTTTAAAACATATGTATATGCTAATATTAATAAGTAACAAATAGGAAAAAGAGATGCAAAACAAGTCAAGCACTTGTAGTATTATAATATGTTGAATTAAAGAAATACAGAATCTCCTGAGAAGAATATGGTAAGTAACATAATGCACCTAAGAAATTTCCTACCAGACACCAAAAATTTGTACTGATTACCCTTAGAGATCAGTGTACTTAAATTACTTTACATTTAAAATTGGAAAAATATTTAGATACATATATTGATTTTATTCCTTTCCAACTTACAACGTATTTCTTCCACAAACATAGGCCTATTTGTTAACAGCGCAATAAAACTGCAGAAGGAGAGGATAAGACAAATATTTGGCGTGCACATTGACCCGCGACTCCAGCATCAATTGCTAAATGTATCTAAAAGGCCTAAAGCAATAGCCACGGGGTGTATACGAAGGTTGTGTATTCCGGAGTGAAAGATTTAGTGGCAATAACGTGCGATGTTAGCTCTAAGCAATTTGATCTTATTGTGCCTTCGATTGGATTAGTCTCGCTAAGATGAGATTGGATCTTTTGTGAGACGTACTCGTGCAGGTAGTTTTTATGTTTATTTAAATTTAACTTGAAATCTGAGATGTAATGAATTTGCTAAGTAACCTGTTAAGTGATAAGATATTTGAGTAGACGTTAACGTTGGTTTGATGCAATTACATACAAAATACGTAAAACTAAAGTTAAGGATCTTAACAGCTAATTTGGCCGGATATGGAACTTCTGAAGGTCGAATATCATCAAAAATTCTTGACCCGGAAAGCTTATCGATAGATTGGAAGTTGTTACTAAAAGACTATTTGTTATAATTGAAAAGTTATAATACTTAATACAGTACTTGTAGAAAATTTTACGTATTGTTAAAAAAAATATATTTAAGCATAACCTTATATAATATCAGCAAAAGGTCCAATTTTTTATAAATGGAGACGCATTCTATGTACATGTTTGTGTATTAATTAAATTTATTTTATAAAAATTTAAATTTAAACACATAACCATTATTACTCATAGTATCAAGTTCATACTGCACTACAGTGAAATCTTTGTGGTATACCTATCATAATAAAATCATAAACTTTCCTAGTACCGAGCCAAGTAATAATAATAAATTAATGAACGTATCGTCTCTAGTATATCAAGTCTTCTGTATTCAAGACAGGATTACCTGCTACAATGAAGAGAATTGCAAGACTCCTAACTTAGTTACTACTTGGTTATCCCAGGATTGAGTTAGATAAGTTAGTTGCAATACAGTAATACCTGTCTAATGGATTTAAAGCACGTGAATAAAATATTATTACTGTGCTTTAATGCTTTAGTCGTTAATTATAAATTCCTTTATATGTATGAAGCTGCTTTTATAAATGGGAGATTAATCTATGTGTATATGTTTTCACAGGATTTTGTTCGTCACAGTTTTGAAATAAAGAATGCAATAACAGTTACTGTAAAATCTTTTTTTTTCAGTTTCACGCTTTTTTCGTATAGCAGGGTAGTTAGAGCATACCCAGTGTCAAGACACTCTGTTCTCTGCTTTCCGCCTGAAGTCGCGACAATACTCGTACGTATTTGGTAAACCTAAGCCGCGCTTTGTCTTCTTTACTACAACGAAAAAAGGATTTTTTTTCCTCTGGTCGGATATTGAAGCCACAATCAATTGCGATTACAGTTAGGCACTGTTCTACTGCGCCACAATAGCTTCTTCATAAAACATACCCAGACGTAATTTGAAATAAATGTTTGTATGAAAACATTTATTTCAAGTTACGTCTGGGTACCAACTTAAAACAAATATTTTTGTTGACCATGCACACTTTAAGGGAAAGATTGCTATTTGATTTCGCCAAATAGAGGCAATGAGTGTAAAGGATAATAGAAGAAATTTGGTTCAATTTTAACATCATTATTATTTTAAGTCGCGTCTGTAATATATTCAGGCATTTGCCGATTTGTTCAAAAATAGTTAGAGAGGTAGTTTTGCGACTCTGAGCATTATAATATATTGAGTATCACATGACTGACAAATCAGACAAGAGTTGATATATCCACAACCATTGTATACAGTCTGAAATAAAATTCACTTCAAAAATATAGACAAATATAACAAAAATAACTTTTTCTGGAGTCTCATTTTCCTCGTTTGGTGTTGCACCCGATTGCTAACGTAAAAAATACACTTAAAAAAATAATAACATTTTGGAAAATATGACTATCAAAAACTAATAAACAAAGCCTGAAGCTCATTCAATGCTTTTCTTCGACGTTCAAAAGGCATGCCTATTTAAACCCAAATAAAATCTAATAAAGTTCTGTACGCTTTTTCCTAGTTTACTTTTTGGCTTTTATATATCTCTTAATGCGGCGCCATTCGGTCATTCTTTTCTTAAAGACTGAGTAGAGAGGGGTGAAAATGAAATTAAATTCTCAATGAAAGGAGGATCTTGCTTAAAGGGGCTGTATGAGTTATGCTCGTGATTTAGAGGGGTCCCTATAGAACAATAGTGTAATCGTCCAATTAAGCGTCTATATGAATATCAGTTTAACTTCTAAGTATTCAAGATTTTGAAAACGTTTTTGATGTCTTATTACGTTAACTGAAGATTCAAAGTTTTGTCCAAAATACGTACTTTTAGTGTTAAATATGTGTAGGAGACTCTAATGATAAATGTTCATATTTTCAAGGTGTTAAGTGTTAGTCAGATTTGCTTTTACGTAATATTGCGTAATTATAACATTTTCAAGGTGTTAAGTGTTAGTCAGATTTGCTTTTACGTAATATTGCGTAATTATAACATTGAAAATATCGCTCCGAAACAAGTGAATATCGGGTTTTAGACAATGGTCTCAGTTTCAATTTATAAAATAATAAGAATTATATAAAAGCGAAAAAGACCATCGTAGTGCAGTGGAACGACATTTGCAAGTTGCACTTGGTTTAAATATATTTTTAATTTGAAAAAGACTTTTAGAAAACATATTTAACGCAGCGGGATTCGAGCTCGCGCCTCCTGAATACCACTGAGCAATGCGTTCGAATGCAATGCTCAGTGGTGAGAGCGCCTGGACGGTACTCAGGAGGCGCAGGTTCGAATCCCACTGCGTTCAATACGTTTTCTAAATGTGTTTTTCAATTTCTCTAGTTGTGGAACATGTTTAAAAATATTTTGAATTTCCTGCGTTAAAACAAAGCGCGTTTCAACAAGAACAACACTTAACTATTTCGGTTTTGGGCGCGAGATAGAGTACAGACACTCTATCTTGACACTCGAATCTCTATGACTACCCTTGCTATGCGGGAAAGTGAACTGAACTTGAACTTATAAAAATGATGTAAAACCAAGTGGATATGTACTCAGGTTTTCTTTAAATTTTGTATTGAAAATAATCTTTAATTATATTTATAATTTAAATTTTCGAGTATATAAAAAAATGGTATTTTCAACTTTCAATTTTAAAATACTTTTTATTTATTTTTTATTTATACCTACGTGGAAAAAATTTAACATTTAAAATTTTCTACAAAAGTGGTTAGTGTTAACAGCCACTAGAACCTAACCCATTCATATTCATAGGCTCCCCTGTGTGCTGAAATCATAAATCTATTGCTGGCACTGCGTCGGACAGCCGCAGATAATAATTTGCGATTTTACGTACGATTTAACACTCTCTTTTAATGCTCAAATCAGATTTGGTAGTTTTTTGTGTTTGTTAGCTGTAATATTATATTTTTATTTTTAAGTAATATTTATAAAACTTATTTTTTTTATTTATACAATTCTTTTAATATTTTGTGATAAAATTAAAAGTAAAAACGTAGGTACTAATTTCACTTTAAAAACACATTTATAAGGGGCCGTATTGGCGTAATGGGATAACATCTGACTGTAAACGTGATGGTTGTAGGTTCCATTTCTACTCGGAGACATAATTATCTAATATCTTAATTTTTCCCCTCTGGTTACTAAGAAAAAGCGCGGCGTTGAGTTCCGCCACTCAACACGCAATGTGCTGATTTTTGGATGGAGAGTCGAGAACGGAGTAGGCACTAGGTTCTATCTAACTCTCTTGTTATGTGAGAAAATGTGTGAATAAAAATAAGAATAGACACTACTAGCGGCTGACTCGGGAGTGGGTTTTTGAAAAATAAAGTAGCCAATGTTTGACCCTGTATTTTTACCCTTATTCTAAATTTCATCCAAATCGGACCGGTAGATTGGCCGTGAAAGCGTGACAGACAAACAGACAGACTTTCGCATTTATAATATAAGTATGGATTTTAAAACGCTTACAGCAATGATGGTTACTTGATGGCCTTTAACGATCTGAACTTAACTTCAATGGTTATAGTTTTGAAATTTGTACACAACATGTATATATAAGAATTATAAATTAACTTGTCTTTTATTATGAAAACCAAAAGTAAATTTATATTTTAAATCAAAATAAACATTTTAACTTAACGTTTGTTTACTTCATACATTACTTAGCATTCGTTCAACGTAAGTGTAGTCGACAGCTAGAACTAACGTATAAACAAAATTCCACTTTTTACTAAATCAAGGCAAGTAGATTCACTTAATGTGATTAGGTTTTGTTCCCTGTTTTAGACCACTTAGGTTAACGAGATGTAGCCCTCCGAGGAATTAGCATGGAGATGAGTGGATCACTTAGTTTTTTACGAAATTGAAGTAATTTTTTAATTGCAAATGACATGAGGTTTATTAAGTTGGTAACGTAAAGTGCGAAATGGGATACAAAATCATATTGTTGCTTACCATATTTTTGTTTTTCATGAGGGAGTCGTTAAACTTTAATAAATTAGGAAATGTAGTTTTTATCTGATATCTATATTTATTTTTATATCTTTGTACTCTATATATTATAAAGTTAGTATATAATATATATATATATATATATATATATATATATATATATATATATATATATATATATATATATATATATATATATATATATATATATATATATATATATATATAGATAAGAAATATATTATGAAAAAATAATAAAAAAATTATAACCTCACAGTTTCCTAACACTTTTTCAGCAGCTTCACACTTTTTCTGGTACAGGAGAGCAATTAGAGAGAGCCTAGTGCCAATATATTCCGTTCTATACTTTTGTCTCGTAGGGTGGCGGAAGTAAACGCCACGCATAGGCTTACTATTATATTTTAACATGTATTTTAGCCAATGACTTTAAAAATTAGAATTAGAATTATTAAATTCAATATCAATTAATGCAATAATTAAAATAAAAAGAATATCCCATCACATATTAACAAATGAGTGCTACTAAATCCCTTTATTATTCTCCCTCCAAAGCCCAACGATTAAGGTGGCCCGAAAATTCAACTTGAAGATGCAAATCGAATAATATCTGATGAAGGGCTCAGGCTCCCTTATTTGTCTGTTTGTGAACCGTCTTAAGATTTAAAGTCAGCGGTAGCCGTTGTTTCGTTTGTTGTCACATAAATTGGTTCATTAGTAAAAGTCAAGTTAAAATGAAAAAAGTACTGGGTAGCGTGCTCGCATTTAAAGTTCTTTATGAATTTTTCGATTTTGAAACCGTGTTTTATTTTTTTATGAAAAAAATTGTGTATTTCACGGGAAATATAGTTCCTCAACTATAAGTAACAAAAAAACAAAAGTTTTATATTTTCCTTTTCTTCGGTCTTGTATCTAAGACAAAGCGTGGCGTTAAGCTCTGCCACTTAACAATGTCTAATGTCAGTGTCTCGATTTTGGGTAGAAAGTGGAGAACGGAATATCTTAACACTAGATTTTCTCTGACTATCCTGCTGTACAGGAAGCATAAAGTTGCAATTTATTAACTGCAACTTTTCAAGACACTTATTCACGTTGCTTTCAAACATATTTTAGTAGAAGTATGTGAATCTTTGCCTCTTAAAAATACTTGAGAGACATCAGTACATTTATAGTCTAACTGTTTTGAAACAAAAACACAATTTCCTCTCACAATTCTCTAGTGATCTACGTTCGTACATATTTAGTACATAAATACTTTCCCCTACAAAAGCAGTTACACACAAGTGTCATGCTCTTCACTTAAAAAAATTAAAAACGCTCTTTAACCGAAATGGATACATATTCATTGTTTTAGGAAATTGTTTAAAGTATTTCCAATTAAAACTGTTCGAGAACACAAAACAACTTATGTTCCTCCCATCTCGAATTATCCGTAACATCATTGTTTTCCGATGCGAAACGTCGCCATAAATCTTGATAATATGCAAATTTTATTTCATTAAAACGGTTGGACTATAGCAATATTGCGCGGCTGAGTAACTGCGGGTCTGCCCTTGGATTAACTAATGGTTATTTATCTTGTAAAGGTACCCCTGTAAGAGCCTTATAACGACGTGGCTCAATTATTAATAGCGAACTTTTAAGATGTATATCCCTCGTTACATGAAAGCTTTATAGGTGTATATTTGAAATTATATTTAGAATTTATTGTTAGGTCTTTATGGTGTCCGTGGTCATATATGCAGACTGTGACTACTGTAAAGGGTTGGAAACGTTTTCCTAAAAACTTATTCTCGAATACCAAAAATGTGCGCGACTAATCCGGTAAAAAATAGTTTTCTTTCAAAATTTGTAATAATTGCAAAAACAAAAGATTTTATTATATTTTACATTTGTTATTTTACACCTTCTTTATTTCAATCTAAAGACAATTTTAAAAAGGAATATAACAAAGAACAACTCACTTCTAAGTCCCCTTTTTTCGGGACGTTGGTTTGTAAAATTGACTGTAAAATAATGTGCACTGTTAAAGCCAATTAGTGCCTCAATGGGCGGGGAAACCTTAAAACATCAATTACCTATTCAATACACGGTCGAATTACAGCATATCAAACAAAAGCTCGGTCCGGCCTATTCATTTCGTTCATACGTGATTCAATCATCACCGATTATCATTCGAATATGATAATATTCACGTCTGCCCGTTTTAATTTCGAGCCTCTGATACCGGAAAATGGGGCATAAATCTTTCATCCATTCGCAAAATTTAAATTATGGAAACCCAATACGAAAGTATTACTGTTTGATAGGTAATTAATTTCATTTCCTACTAAATCGAATATTCATTTATGCGTGTTTATAGAAAACAAAGAGCAAAGGAAGGAGTAAAGAAAAACAATATTCAGCGTGCACAAAGATGTCGCATATTTCACGCACCTCTCTTTGGCGGGAAAACATTGCTCTTTTCGAAATGAGAACGCGACTGTTATGTTTTCACACAGTGATTAAAGTGAAGTGTCAAAAACAAAATGGTGAGATGGCGGCTGGGGCGCGGCGCGGTAGTTCGGCGTACTTCAAAACAATATTATAGCTTTGATGGCAGTTCGACAAACAGTGAAGATTATAATTTTCTTTGTATTTTTCCAACGATAGGGACCAAGTGCGCCTCTCGCGAACTAAAACATTTCCAGCCATATGTTGAAGATGTGATTTAGTGAAGTGTACCGTCGAATTATAATGTGCATTGAAATTTAAATAACGAGACTTGGAAGTATGGGGGAGGTTTGCACCTTATCTGTAAGATGCAGCCTTTTAAAAACAAAAAGGGCAGAGCACTCTATCTCTAGGGTGGCTTTGATGACAGTTCGGAGCGAGAAAATCCTGAGAGATTACGCAGTGAGTGATTGCTGTATCCAAATTCTGGTAGCAATGTTCTAGGAAAGTGAATATTAAGGTGATGCATCTGATGATTGATATGACCTGATATTAAAGTTTATGCCCAGTCCGTTATAGTTCCTAACCTTATATCACTTAAAACCGGATTTCCTTTGAAAATCATCCCATAAACGAGAATGTTCAACGTGACGCCTGAATACGCAAATAGGGAAAGTTTTCCCATAACTCTCGTGATTTGTTATATGACTGTTTTAAATTTATTCCATTGTTGATATAATTTAATTTTTAAGTAATTTTGACATTCAACATAAGTATCTTATCAATTTCAGTGTATGGAAGCCATTTTTTTTATTCTCAGGCATGATATTTAGATATATTGTGATTACCTGTGAAAAGATATGAAAATTCTACCGACGTATATGAGTTTCAAATTCTACTTATTTTTTATTAAACTAGCTGCTACATCACAGCTGCTGCGTAAACATTTTTGACATGATTGTAACTATTTTGTTTTTTGTCCCGTATTCTGACTAAAATAAAAAAAATGGTTTTCCAAAATTTACGTTACTCATTTAAATATGTGAGGTGAATTGTGAAAACTTGTTTATGAACTGATTAACATAAAATAAACACTGAATGTTCATTTCAGAGAAGTTTATAAGAATACAAAAGTTAAAACATTTAAATCGGTCAATGTGTTGTTTAGTTTAGCGTGCCCAAAGACATAGACGAACAGAAAAGAAATTTAAAAATCATTACTTTGGATTTTGTTACATAAATTACTTCTATAATATTTTTTTTTTCATATAATCTACCAAGTATGAACAGCGATCACTTGCTTTTTTATTATATGTATAAAATAAACTACGTTAACTCATTTTACTAAGGGCAGACTGACAATATTTCAGCATTTTCTTTCCCCGACTATAGATTTAAACAAGTTAATGCTCTTATTTTCGTCCCAGCCAGCTTAAATACAATTTCAATACAAGTCGATTCCAATACAAATACACTGTATTTGTGACAATCGCCCTAAGTTACAAGTTACGTCCCTCTAGCAAGTCAAATGACACCCATAGACCGCGTCCGGCACTTCCGCTTCCGTTCGTTTGCACCATTGTTTGTTTAATTTGCAATCAGGATATTTTGTTTGAGGATATTGAGTGATTAAATATCCTTTCAAATAGTTATGTTTACATTAATTGACGTAATATTAACTACTTATAAATTACCCTTGCTTTACGCAGGTAAGTTTAATTACTTAAAAAGGTTTAAAAATGGTCAGTATTAGAATAGACTAACTTGTATTTTATTCTAGTATTGGCAAATTTATAACTTTTTTTTATTATTGATAAAGCAATGTTGAGTTTTCCCACTTAACAGGCAACGTTCGGTCGGAAAGTGGAGTGGAGTGCCTTGACACTAGATGGAATTCATCTCTAATTTAAGTTAAATTTATTACTTCTACATAAGTATTAATATTTATATTAATTTTCTGGTCTGGTAAGACAGGCTGTAGGAACATGTTGTCAAGATAATTCATTCTTCACTTTCCGTTTGACTTCGTAAAATAGAATGTTGAATGGAGGAACTCAACACTACGGTTTGTCTTACGACAGAGGATAACGATAATAACTTATGTTGGTGGATGTGAGAGGATAATTATACATAAAAATAATTTATGTATAATAACATAATAAGATGTATAATCATCCACTAGAGTGGAAATCAAACCCACAACCATCGTGTTTACAGTAAGGCACTTTCCCATTGCGCCATGATAACCATAATACTATTTATATTCTTAAATAAAAAATATTTTTTACAAACATCCCGAGCTAAAGCAACTACATCATATAATAATATTGAATAACTGCACCATAGGGAGCTCTATAATACAAAATTCACTATAGCACGAGTGAGTCAGCATGAAAAATTCCGTTTTCATTCACCTGAATTCATTATAAAGGCCAAATCCTTCCATAAAATCTCTCACAAGGTTTGTATTGTTGGAAAAACGTCCGGTCAGCTACGATAAATATAGAATACGTTGTATCAAGATGAGGACGTAATCCGGATTTAGAATAAACCGTTTTCATCCGATACGGCTTGGTGATATTCATAAGGAAAATTTAAAAAGTTACATATGTATGTCTATTTTAAATCTCAGTCAATATTTATATATTTTTTTGTTTTTTTTTTTTTTTTAAATTTTGTAATTCTGATTCTTTATTTTAGATTCCTTGTTAAATTACTTATCTTACTTATATTTATATTGTGTATTTTTTTGAGAAAGTTAATATTCTAAGGAAATATGATACATTGTATAGCATAAGTTTAAGAAGCAAAAGAATTAATTTGGACCTATACATTAAACTTATACATTATGCAAGTGTATGAACAAAATATAAAACAAGTCATATTTATTTCACAATCATCATAAAAACTAGATAGAGTACACAATAAATAACAATATAAATAATTAAACATAAACGGAAAAAAGTCAACATAAAACCTTTCTTCTAATAAATTCATAATTTTTAACATACCTATAACGTATTTAACCTAACCATGCTGTAAAAAGGTACATTTTTTCATATTTAATTATCAACATAATATTTTACATTGCTATTCATATGACATCAACAGCATTGCTATCTCTGTGGCCATATGCGGTAATAATGCTTATAAAAATGCGCATATCATACCGAGAGGACGTTTTGTCGAATGGCTTTTGTTGTTGCGTCCCTACAATGAAAAATCCTTCCGTGAACCGCTCATGTTAACGTTTTGTTACTATAACTATAGTTATTATATTCTGGTAGCGTTTGTTGTTATTGAAATATCATGTGTTGTTGTTATTTTCGTAATGGAGTGTATATTTTTTTTAAATATGTGTAAAAGAATGAAAAAATGTGTGTTGTGTTTTTTATTTACGTTTCTTTTTAATTTTGTGTGAAGTAGTAGTAGTATTAAGTTAAAGGTTTGGATTTAATGTTGTGTTTTTTATAGTTAAAAAAATGTATGTTTTATATTTAAAAGTATTTTTTATAATAATGTGCGGAACTTAGGCACCTTGTTTACTTTTATTACAATTCTTTATTTTACTTAATCAAATTTATTTAATTAAAAAAAATAATTCAAATTTATTTAATTAAAAAAAATAATTGACTAAATTATAATTCTACCGGCGAAATCGACAAGAAAGCATGTTCTTACATCAAAATTGAATGCCCCTTTTCATAATAAGGTCATTAAAACTTACAATAAAGATATAATCAACATTTAAATAGGTTGAGTTCTGAAAAATATCGAGCTTTTTCACTGTTTGCTCTCCATTGAAGGAGTACCTATCTGTTATGGTTGCCTTCTAAAAATAATAATTTAAATTTATAATAATAAAATATTAGCGAATAAAGACTATTGTGGCTTCGATTCCCACTCGGGTAAATAATTATATGCGAATTATTTCCATTTTCCAGCTCTAGTAGAACAAAACACGTACGGCGTAGAGATCAGCCATTCAGCAGGTAATGTCTCGGATTTAGGCGGGAAGTGGACAACGAAGTGTACTAAGTTCTCTCTACTTTTAAGTGATACTTTGTCTGCGGGATAAAGAGCTTTTAAAAAATAACCAATATATGACACTTGTTACATACTACACGCGCTGTAAAAGTGATAAACAATTAAGCGCTTTCACGCTACGTAATTACGCACAGATGACGGCCGTTAGCCTTTAGAAATTAGTTATTCATTGGATGAAATATGCATACAAATGGGAAAAAATGTTTTAGAACATCATCAAAACAGTTTATAGCAAAAAATGTTTTTGTTTATTTATACCTATGGAGATAGATTGTATGAATTTTTAATATCTTCATATTAGCTGTCATATTAGTTGTAAAGTAATTTTTATTGAAAATTGTTAATGTTATAAAATATATTTTCCTTTTATTTTCAGTAAGTTCCGTCACTCGATGCGTAAGCGATGTCTCGATTTCAGGCGGAAAATGGAGAACAGGGTGTAAGACACCCTATTGGGTTTTAGACCACTCTTAAAATAGTAAAAAGCGCAAAACTACTTTTTTATTTTTTTTAAGCTAATATTATTTTATCTTGTTAGATTACTGTATATATAGATACAATATACGTACATATAATACAGAAAAATAAAGATTTACGTATTTATTCAATTTGAAGTTAGGAAATGAGAAGTAAACTAAAATCACAGATAAGAAATCAGTATTTATGAAAATAACAATAATACAATTTATATAAAATATAAGCGAGTATTTTTAAATACATCTCAAATCACGGATCAGCTGAGACGAATATCTAAAACTTGCAGGAAATCGACTCGTAAGCGCTGAAATGAGGTGCTTAAATTCAAGTCAGCGTAGTTGGGTTGGGCTCGTTATGTACACACAAATCTTCATTTTATATGCATATAGATTAAATTTGATTTAGATTCTAAAAGTAATAAAAATAGTTATTAGTCTTTCGTTTGCGCGGATTTTATCATCCTTTCCATACCATTTATATTTTTTTCACCACAGTCCAACAGTCAAGCAAAGTAAATTTCAGTAAATGTTATAATATTGTCCTCCCTAATATGTCTATATTCTAAATTTTTCTAATTCCTGAAAAAAAAATAATTTGACTTTACATTGTCTGTTGATAACTCTGTTAGTAACAGTAGACTTACACACCTATATATTCATATCATTATACAAATGAAAGTAACGGACCAATGCCAAAAATCATTGTCGTAACAATATAATATCACCACGAATATAATAGCAATAGTAATGCATTTATGTTTCAGGTATTTCACTATAAAAAAGTACATAAACATAACATTTGAAGCCTAGATTACATTTGCAGGGAATTTCATGGTAGGAAAACCTAGCGACTTTTCGTCCTGACTCCGAACTCAATACTTGACCCAGAACTAGTAATGTATGGCTCGGTAAAATAAAACAGAGATGAATATTGGCGAATCAAAAAATACGTCTAAAGCTAAAAATCTGTATACCTGTATATTTTTATTTTTAAAGGTGTACCTGTAACCTGTTTATTGAAGTAATTTTTACTGTTCATTACAATTTCAAATTTGGTAAAACATTTGTTTCAGCTTTTGTAAAATGAAAACGGTATAACCAATAGTAAGTGAAAAAATAATTATTTGACACTTGCAAACAGATTGTAAGTAATTAAGAAATGCAAGGGATAAGAATTTACTCATTTTTGAAATATTATATCAATAACATACAATTTCCGTAAGTTATAAGAAAACCTATGAGAAATGAGGCAATTTGCTTGCATAAATGCTGATATATCTATAAGGAAAACAATAAATATACTCAAACCACCAACAGCGGGGGTTGAGATCTTCACGAGAATAAGAGAATTAGGATTATCATTATTAGTATGTTATTTGCAGTACTTTATTCCCCTCGACTGCAAGTCACCAAAGCTGAGCTGAGCTCATTAGTAACAAGAAATATGAAACTTAATCTATACGGTTATAATTACGTACAAAAGAAAATGCAGGCAATATGTATAGAGATATAGACAACCTTATATGAATACTTTGCATGTTGGGTAGAATCCAATATTCTGCTTTATGTCAACTAATGCTAGATATTGTTAAAATATTCTCTTATATGATTTTAAACAACGACGCATCCAAGTTATTAAATAATTAAAAAAAAATAGTCCGCACTTTTTCCGCGCATTGGTCAGTTTGAGGGAACCTAGTATCATGACAATCCGTTCTTCGTTTTAATTTCATTTCTTTCTTCCATTTCTAATTTCTTTAGAAAGATATAACTGTTTCGATATTTCGATTTATATGTAACGAAAACAAAGCATCTTTCATTTTTCATACAGTATTTAAAGAGTTGTTAAGAGCATATTACAATCCTGACATGAAATTGAAACTAACCAAGTCTATTGGGATGGCATCGACTAGCCCTAGGGCTATATGCAATATCATCTGGTATCACCCCTGCGCCGCACTGTCATCATTTATTATTGCACAAGCTATTGCTTTATATTGCGGATTTGTTCATTAATTTCTCCTTTTTTTCATTGTTCTTGTTTTATCTGCAAATATATTGTAAATTTTCGTAAAAAAAAGCTTTAGACCGCTCTTTCCGTATATTTTTCTTTTAAATAACCAAACCAAGGAAACGTTTTATATTCTGAACTTTAAATTCGTTTTCTACAAATTAAATATAAACAAAATAAAATACTTTGGTTTTCAGAATTTATTTATAACATATATTAATAAGTATCATATTATTGTCACAATTACACTACGTACGTGTAATTTAATTCTATTTCATTACCATTGCAATAATCATCAATTACTATTTTCCTTTATAATGCTAATGTACTAATATAAAATATTGTATTGATTATATTTTACATTACTGTTTGTAAAATAATAATTAAATTGTAGAGATCATGCAATGCTATTCTCATAGTTAGTCGTTCTTTAATTGTCATTGAATCAGACCATATTATGTGTTTATATTCAAGCAAAATAGCAAGATGTTGGTTAAGAGTTTCAAGATTTCCTTACGATAGATAAATATAGATAAAGAAAAATATATCAAAAACAAAAAAAGTAGCTTCGTTTTTTCCTGCAAGGCGGACTAGACAGGAAGGAATAAGTGTCAAGATACTCCGTTCCCCACTTTCCGCCTGAATATTGCGTGTTGAATGGTGAAACTCAACTCACTTTTGAACAAACAAATATTATGCTGTTTATTCAAAGACATAATGACAAACGTATATACTACATTATACAAACATATAACTATGTTTTATCGGCTCAGTGAGACACAATCCTCCAGCCAAGTCGATAGACGATTAGGCACGTCTGAATACCCTTTAGTCTCAATTAAACCATCTTATACTGCTAGTCACCGTTATAATTAATCTAACTCACTAATCTAAAGGCTACTATGATGTATTATTCAATGTTATTTACTTAGTTAAATAGTTTTAGTTAAACTATAATAACCGCTTTTATGATTCATTAGTTGAAACTATTTATAACTTTGTTCGTTATTTGTATGAATATTATTTTATATATAGTTTTATAATGAGATTTAGTTAGGTATTTTCAAATAATTGTGGATAATAGATAATTTAGAAAAATCTTTTATAAAGGTTACATACAGTAAACATATATTATAAAATTTTGACTAGAAAATAGCTTAAAAATGTAAATGTCTCTGTTAAAGAAACTCAACTTTCCGCCCGAACTAGAGGCATTGCGTATTGAATGGTGGAGACTACAATGCCGCATTTTGCCTTGCTTACTAGAGTGGAAAAATGTAAATAATTAAGTTATCATCGTTCACACTGAGAATCGTATTCGAAACCAATCGCGATTACTGTCAGACACTGTTCCTTTGCCACGATGGCCACTTTAAATGAAAATCTCTTAAATAAAATGTTAGGCATACATTAAAAAAGCCATATGCTAACAACTAACATTTTACTAAAAGGAAGGAAGCAGCTAAAGTACTTAGCATATATTTACTTTAATTTATGCTAAAGTATTCTGAAACTGTTAGTGATAAAAACAGTCAATCAAAAGAAAAGCTTCTTAGCGTTCGTGTCCTTTATAAAGGAGTCATTACATGCACTGTTGACTATTTGTTGTAAGTAACTTTCTTTCTTTTACCCAATAGCAGAGTAAAAAGAGGCTATCTTTTCACAGATATTTAGATCACAATTCAATTATTTGTATACTTACTAACCTTAACCTTACTATATAAATCAATAATATAACTTACTGCGTGAGGCGTAAGCTATGTACCTATGTGAATTAAAGGTATAATATAATTCTCTAGAATTCATTTTCTTAAAACAAATTCTGTGTGCAATCACTTTTCGTTCAGATACGTTCTCACTTGTACCACTGCCTCATGTATGTCTTTGTTTAGATGAAAAGTTAAAAATCTATTGCAGGAAATGCATTAGTATTAAATTTTTTTTTCACATTTTGAAATATTACCTGCCAATTTGAAAAATAAAACCATTTTTTAACATATAAGTTAATATTAAATTACTCCCACGTATTAAACAAATATTTACGACATTTAAATTGAAATTAAATTGATAACCTTGGGCTTAGGTCCAGTACAAGGGTATGGCAAAAACAACATTACCTTATGTGGTGCATTATTCTAGAATATTGATGTATCACAATGAATTGCGATGATCGAGCAAATCATACATTCATCTCTTTGCTTTTTTATATATACATATTATACATAATGCTCTGGAAAGATTCTAATTTTTTCCCGTGGGGGGACGGGTTAAGAATACAATTCCCCCCCGCCGCTGGGTAGCGTCCCGTAAAAGGCGGGTAACCCAGTAGTTTGGTGGTAGGAGATTCGTTCTCCGACTGGCTCGCGACCACTATCATGTCAAAGACGAACCGCCAAATATCTTATGATGTGTTCCGGTTCGATGGCATGTAAGCCAGCTCTCCCTATTCCCACCATTCCCATCCTTCCTCCCTCCTTCTGTCCTACATTCCCAAGGCTGGCAACGCATCCATAACTTTAATGTTGTGGATGTCTATGGGCGAAGGTAACCACTTAACACCAGGTGGGCCTTCAGCTCGATTGCCTCCTTTATTCCATAAAAAAAAAAATAAAAAAAAAAAATGATGTTTCTAAATCATTCCACTTACTACTTGGGACCATTATAATATAAAAACAAATTTTGACACAATTGTAATATAAAAATATAAAAAAACATCATTTTATCATATACTGATGTAGTTAATGTAAAAACTTCTTTACTTTTAAAACGTCCTTTGATTTATTTTCAATAAACTTTTACTAAAAGCGTTTCGGAATATTCATGAAGTGGTGTCTGTTCTATTCAGGTGGGGTATTCAATCGGTGCTGTACTTTTCCTTTTCCTTTCAAACGAACTTACTTAAAATTGAAACTCTTATTGTTAAGTTAGTCTTTTAATTAAGTCAGACGTAGCGATGCGTTAATTTATACTGAGTTTTAAGAATATTTAAAACTATTTCTTTTTTAAATTGGATGTAATTTGGAGTTTAGGTGCATTCTTTTAACGTACACGTGTTTCGTTTGTAAATTTTATGAAAATGTCCTATACTACTTGTAAAAGTAGTAAAAACATCACAAGTCTTAAGTATTTATCTGCTTTCGGATCTGTGTATCTATCTGTTGGACGGTTAACCGTCAATTAATCACTTTTTGTTGATTTGGTAACGTAGTCTTTACCCACTACTTGCCGTTTGAAAATTTGCACACGTGCTCTTATTTTAAATCGCATCGACCTAGCCAGGACAACTAAGCTAACGAGAAAATTAGTTTTTTTAATTATTAAACTAGTTTGCGATTATTATATATATTTAGTAGCAAACATCGCGTTGTTTAACAACTTTAATGTGCTTCTCTAAAATTTAGGACAGTGACTTATGACTATAATTTAAGCGTCTTTTCACTATTTCGTGAGATATGCGGTCGTCAAAACATAATTAATATGATTCTCTGGTGATATACTGTTCTTTGTTGTAAGATGAGAGCTTACGTCCAACAAAGGGTTGCCATTAACCTATGAACTCATTACAGGGGCCCTGTTTTGTTACTTTCATAATGCGTAACATTAGATAGGACATTAAATGTTTATATGATAAATAGGGAATATAAGCTGCCGATATTATTTTGCTATGACAAAAAATATTTTTTTTTATATTATTAGACACTTAATTATTTACAAGTGCATAAACAAACAGCTTTTACAAAACAAGATTAAAGTTAAAAAGGCATAGCATTAGCTAATTAAGCTTCCACTTATATATAAAATATGGATTGAATTATAATAAAACAAAAAGCTAATTAGTATTAAATTTACTTCTGAAATACTCATTATAAAAAAATAAAAGTACTTTCCTTTCATATTTACCTGTGCTGCATAGAAAACCGTGAAGCCATGATTATATATAACATGCCAAAAGCTATAAAGACATGTCTCTCGAGCATTATTAAGAAAAATACAAAAATATTCCTAAAAATAAGATTTTTTTTAGAAAACTCTAAGCAAATATAAAAAATGTCTTCACCAGATGAGCATTGCATACAAAAATATATTTTGGTATTCATCTAATAATTCAACGTCCGGAATCTTTATTGGAATTTTATGTACTTTTAAAAGAATCTCAGAGATCACGTAGCGTGGTGTGGTCACGGAAATGAGGCACCGGGGAATAGGCAAGATTAACGTAGCACGTCTGTCCTCGGGCTTAAATCACATTATAGCCTTACGTTTAATGTCTTTGAGTTGGCTGATTTTCTGTTTGATAGTGAGATTTCATTTACCTGGTTTTTAGGTAAATGGATTTTAAATTCGTTAGATCACATGAGGAACATGACAGTGTAAAACAAAAAATAGTAATAAATAGTATTAAAATAAATCTGCTTATATTTTCTCTCACCGCCTCGCCTGCGTAAACTGTACGGCTAATAGTATTTTTTTTCGCCTGCCCACTTAATTTAAATTATTTTACTTTTAAATCCGTTAAGCCTTTTTAGAGATTAGCATAAACGCATAAATAGAGAATAGTGGAAACAAAGGAAACTCATTAACATTATTTAGGGGCTCTATGACATTGATAAAATTTTATAATAGTTTTTCTTATATATTTTACATATACAGACGAGTGATCATTTACATGTTTACTATACGTATAGAGTAATTTTCCATATTAAAATAATAGATATAAACATACGCCTTTTAAATAAAAAAAAACATTATCTATTACTATAATTTGACAGCTAAACTCAAGCACAGACTATAAAAACTGGTTGCCACAGAATAAAAATAGTTTCCACTGATATTGCTTGTTTTTCCTCTACTTGATTGCAAAAGTTTATACATAGATTGAAGTAACAAAAAGTGTCGTGTAATTTTTTTGCTAGGCCGCGACCAAACGGGTAACGAGATATTTATGTGTTGACGACGTGAGGTCAGGAGGTGTAGACGTAGCGTTGTTCAGACCGACCCTTTACTATTATTTGAGTGCCCCAATGTAATATTGCGTTGTAAACTAAATTATGGTGGCATTTTGTATTATGTTTAACACTCATATATTTGTTTTTTTGTTTTTCTATTCTTTTTGTTATATTTATATATTTTATTTATTGGTTTAATAGAGATGTTATATATAATTTTATACGTCTTATAAGATATTAGTAATTCACTGTTTTTCTTTTCATTAAGACAGTTTAAATCATTTATAAAGAATTAAAGAATGCATAATATTGTAGCGTATATCTTAATATTGTTGTTCCTTATTCCTAATGAAGTCTCATACGTTTTATTACGAAGATATGAATCTAGTTGGTAACACGTTTGGTACGTGAGCATATTGACTTGACTTTGACTTTACATTATAACTTTTGTTTCTGTACACTTTATAATTTTATCATAATATGGCATAATTTTTTACATATAAAATTTTTTTATTATGCCTTGTCTCGAGTTTAAAGCATAAGCCACAGAAAGACTATTATTTTTTCCTTTCCCTTTATATCAATATCTTCACGATACGTCAAATGTGGCGCAATTGTGCACGACAGTTACAGAATCAAATTTCACTCGAAAAAATACTTCTTTTACTTAAATAAAGCTCGTTTTTCCATGAAACTTCTCGTTGAGATATTTCTGTCACCCAAGGACAAGGTAAAAAAGGAGGTCCTTAGTTTTCATTTTTTTATTTGTATTCCAATACATTTTTTATTAATATACACTCTTTATCCCTAACGGGTTAGTAAAATGCGGAAAAAGTATGGGGCGCCAAATGTTACGGTCCCTACATACTTCTCATGCCTCATGGGCCTCATGGTTTTTACGTGATCTTCCTCCAGTATTGTCGATATCGTGTTCTGGAAAGTTAATTGAGCTACAAGTAAAAAATATTTTGTAATAGTGTTAGAATAAAATTCATTAAAACTTTGATTAATGGAACGTCTAAACATTAGTTAATATTGCAACTGTGTTTTATGTTTAATTTTTTATTTACTTTCCTTAAAAACTAACAAAATGAGGAGGAATATCTCCTTAAATTCCTCCCTACATATATTAAGTGTATCACATACTATAGCAAAACATTATTCAGATCAATAAACAGTACACGTACAGCCGCCTAATGATGTTGTAGCACATGGGCTCAAACATGGCTGCCACCTACGGCATTTACCAGACGACTTCGCTCATATTGGAAATTACTTCATTAATTGAGTTACTATTCTATACCGTTTTGTGTACTCAAAATTTTTATTGTTTTTAATTTATTTGGGCTTGTAATATGGTATAAATTACGAAAAAATATAATTAAATAAATTGTAAAAGTTATGCGAATTTGCGTTCTTAGTCGTCTTTATATTGATCTTATATTATGAAATGACTCTATTCTTATCTTTTCGCTGTATCCCTCACACAGCAGGGTAAGCAGAAGGTACCTAGTGTTAATGTAAAAGAAAAAAAAAGTATATTTTGCTTCCGTAAACGTCTTTATACTGATCTTATACTAAAGAAATCGATTTAGCGATCTGATTGAAAGAAAGTGCACAGTTGGATTCTTTACTTAATGGTGCGATACGTAGTTTAGATTAATGATAATAATTCGCTAGTCTATTTCTGATTTTCTTTGAAAAGCCGTGAATGAAACTAAAAACTTTCATATCCATCTGAGAAGGTATTTTCAGGTGGATACAATACATACTACTTTTTACTGTTTTTTTTCTTTGCTTTTTTACATGATTTAATTTAATTCTTGTCTTGTCCAATTTGCACGAAAATTTACACACATGTCCGACTTAGATGGCTAAGTATTTTTATTAGCATGAATTACAATATTTTCATAGGCGTTATGTATAACTCAACGTCACGTTTCGTTTTGTCACCAGGGCGTAAAAGTATAAATATTTTAAATATATCTTCGGACTGGGAATTCAATCCAAACCTTCGCGTAAACATTCTGACGCACATCAAGTCACTTTTTTAATATTATATTTACCTATGCTAATAGATATAATATTAAACAAGAATTAAATTATACTACAGTTAAAACTAAATACTTATATGAAATAATAAAAAAAAAACTTTTTCACATCAATTTATTCACATAAATGCAAAGCACAATAAAAACAACGTCAGTCATAACTCAGTACGTGAGTCGAGCGTGTAGACTCGTAGCGTGTGTGTTGGAAAAACGAAGAAAATATAATGCTACCTGTGGGAATTACTCTTAAGTACTTTAAAATAATAAATTATATGTTTGTAATATACCTACTTAAAGCTGTTGATTTTTCTGTTCAGCTTTCTGATTTAAACTGTTTCTGACATTTTTTGTTCAAAGTAACATTTTGGGAGTAATAAATATTTCGAAGCAATGGCTATACCTACATATATTATTAATATTACTTGGAGCCTTTTTATTTTCTGCTATCAAATATTGACAGTGAAATTGCTGATTGAGGCCATTGTGGTGCAGTGATGGCATGTAAGCCAGCTCTCCCTATTCCCACCATTCCCTTCCTCCCTCCCTCCTTCTATCTTACATACCCAAGGCTGGCAACGCATCCATAACTCTATTGTTGTGGATGTCTATGGGCGAAGGTAACCACTTAACACCAGGTGGGCCTTCTGCTCGTTTGCCTCCTTAATTCAATAAAAAAAAAAAGAGTATCTATTCTTATTATAACTATTTTTATTATAGCTTGCTTAGTTTAATGCAAACTAACAAAAAAAAGACAATATGAATATGCTTTTTGTTATACTTAGTTCTAATATAATATAAGTCCTTTAATCGTTATAGATAATAGAAAGTTTTACAATAACGAGCGACTGAACAGTGAAAATAATTGTATACACACGGACAGGGACATCTAAAAACAAAGAATATGTAATTTAATTACTATATTATTTTTGATCTACATATATCATGATAGAGTGACTCATTACCAAGCAAACATGGCATCACAAGTATGGTATGACAAATATTAAAATATGCTCGGACATCAAAGGTCATCTTTTTATTTTTAGAAGTTTTCTTATCGGTATGTGAACTATGGAACGTCGCGAAACTTAACGTCGCACTTGCGGAACTTAACACACATTGTCTTAGGCACCAGAGCGGATATTATGAAAATATTTCTAATATAATCATACCCCCGAGTGGGATTCCAACCCACAATTATCGCATTTACCGTCACATGCTCTTATTCTGCGTCATGATGTCTTCTTATTCGAGATGACATCGTTTACTATAGTTTATAATTCATTATATTACATAAATATATAAAGATTTATTATAATAATAAAACACAATATGCCTTTAGCGAGTAACATTGGCATACATCTTTTAACAAGATAATGCCCAGATGTACCAGTAGGTAAATCTAATACAAACCAACGTACAACTTTATATGGTTTTTATAATCTACTTTTCAAATATGTATTATGTTAACATTATTATATTTATATTATAAGCTTATAATTGAATAATTTTAATTTTAGAATGAATATCCTATTATGAGAAATTTTAATCTTATAATAACTGGAGGTTTAAATAGGCTATATTTGTTTCACTTTGACGCATTCATCGCAACATACTGGCAAGGCAAAAATATAAAACATTGATATGTGTTTTTCACTAATATTTGTTCCATTTTACTTTACTAACAAAAAATGTATTATGGCCGATTTATACCATATAATAGTGCATACAGATACTTTACAGCTACTCTGCATTGGTATTTTAATCATATTTTTTGTCTTAAGGTTAAGCTAAGATTTTTTTTCCGTTAAAACCGCGGTTATATATATACATGACATACTAAAAAATATTAGGATGTTTTTTTAGTATTCGTACAAATTACATTTATCTAATTAGACAGAGAGACTAATCAGTCAAAACACTTAAAAGCTGCAATAAGTAACAATATAAATAAAGCTTGACAATCTTACGTCACCTATAAAAGTACGTCGCTCTTTGGTACCTTTCAAATGCTTTCAAAAGTAGCAGGTGTGTACATGAATACCTAATCTAAATGGTTGCAGATAAGGGAGAGTAAATCATCTAGCCCTGGGAAGACACAGGCTGCTCGATATCGAATTTCGTATAAAACTTCCAATACAGTTCTTACAACTCACGACAAGTTCGGGGTCTTAAATTTCGTGCATATTTGATAAGAATTCAGGGTTGATAATACGATTATGTTAATTTATTAAATGTTGCTAATGGGTCTCGTGTAGGGCGGAATTTGGATTGTATTTACTATTAAGGTTTGCTTGTGAACGCTATTAGTTTAAATATAGTTTATAATTTACTATATTCAAAATTGATAAAGACATGTTATTAGAAATAATATCAAAATTTGAACGCAGCGGGATTCGAACCTGCGCCTTTTAGAATCGCATGGCTTAGTGATCAGAGCGCTTGGACGATTATCAAAATTTTTTTTTTTTAATTTCCTAATTTGGTAGGTGAATAACAAAAGCAGACAGCCAAGATTTTTTTTAACTTTTATTTATTAACAAGGTTTTATTTTTATTTTTGTTGTTTAACATTATAAAAATCCATAGTTGTATTAGCCTATATAAAAAGCTTTATTTTATTATTAATACATATGAGAAGAGAATAGAGATTGGGATATTTATCCGTGAGTTTATATTACTTACTTCAGTTTTATGCATAGGAAAATATTCAATAAGCAAATAAAATATTTATTTTAATAACGCAATAATAATAATTTATCTTTGGAAAAAAAATATATTAAAGAAATTGTTAAAGAATTGTTAAAGAATTTTTATATAATATTTTGTAGTTTTGTAAAACGTATACGTGTCGGGTCAGCCTTAAACGATATGAAAAATAAAATGGAAACTCGTCTGGAATAACGAACGTTTCATTAAAACGCCTAAAATATATTACAAATTCATTAGCTTTCGGTTGCTTTCAATCCGGGTCACCGAGTTATTGATTCCTTCATATTGAAACAACTACAACAGCTCTGTGATTTACTCAAATGATAAATTTATCATGTACCTATATATATGTTTTACTTTCATTTTTATACTTTAACTTTACTTTTTTTATTTTTTAGGATAAACATAGAAGAGAGACATTCGACATTTTGAGACATTCGGTTTTCTAGGTCTTTTATTAATTTACAAAAAAGTAATAGACGTACTAAAACTAAAAAGTAAAGTAAAAAGTAAAAAATACTTTCATGTCATGTTCATGCCTGTCTGGAATATACTACATAGATGCTTAAGAAATGTATGATTTTTAAAAAAAAAAAATTCGTATTCGAAATCGCTGCATTCTAATTTTCACACGTTTTTTAAAAATGATGTTTAATTTACTGTGTGAAAAGTTATTTTAAAATATTAAAAATATGTGTTAATAATATTCATTTAACATTCCGCTGAGCAGAATCGAACAGACTAACCTTACATTTAAAGCCAGACAATTCTAAACTACGCCATAATGACGTCAGTAATATTAATCTAAATACTCCTATTATTGTTTCAGTGATAAGATACATTTTGAGTTTTGTTTACATAACAATACTACACAATTTTCCATATCAATGCATCGCAAGCAAACGAATAAATTAGAAACAAGCAAAAAAGGACTTAGTTTTTCAAAAAATAAGGTTGAAAATTCTTTGTCCTTTTTAAGAAGACGGCTCTCGTCACGTTTAAATATGATTTATGCAAGTAATTAAGTAAAGTACATATATGTAACGAGCGTGGTCGATAGATTAAAATGTTCTTGGGGCTGGAAGCTCTTTGTAGGAATCTTAAACGCCGACATGAATGTATTTCTCTACAATTGACTTAGACTTGACTTCGATTATGGTTAGAGAATGATGAAGTGACAAGAAGTGTTTGTTTGTTATCTGTTTTTTTTTACAGTTTTTCATATAGTATTTAACTATACATATTTCTAAGTTCGATTTTTTACAATTTTTAAAGTGCTATTCGTATACTTGAGATATTGAAAAATAAATAATTCGATTTTTTGCGCAAACAGGGTAGGTAGAGATAACGTTATGTTGAGTGTTACGTGTTGAATGGCGGAAGCCAACGTTACATTTAATGTTACCAGAGCGGGGGAATTTAAATATAATCAATGCTTTGAATAAGAATCGAATCCTCATTTATAGTTAGACACTGTTTTCCCCTATAGTTTAAATATACTATGCTAACATTGTATTATTGTTACAAAATATCTTTTAATTTTTGTTAGATAAATTTAATTTAGGTATTAATTTTACGTACAGTTATTAAATTCGTAAAAAAATATGTAGTGTTATTTTTTTGAAGTTTTATATGGACGCCTACGTCACTGATTAGAGATTTCAGTTTCAATTATTACTTTTAGTCAGTTAGTATTATGTTGTTTTTTTTTGTCTTATAATACTGAATCTATTCTTCAATTACAAAATTATTAATTTTGGGACCATATGCTTAAAAAAGATAAACAACATAACGTTTTTTATACTTTATACATATATTCATATATAAAAAGAATCACAAAATAAAATTACATATTCACTGACCACTCAACAACAGACTGATTTTCATACGAACCGCTCTTTGTACGGAAATTTTAGCAAAAAAAACTAAATAATATAAATAAACATTAAAAAAGGGGTCGCATAAGGTCCCACATACATGTATTACGTCTATAATTGTATAACAGTGTATTTAAGAACGTAGTATTACGAGTTCAAGGTTGTCAGTACAAAAGGCTTGGGCAAGTGAAGAGCGGCAGCGTGCCCGCAGCTATGCTAGTTAGCTAGTGCTAATGAACGCCGCAATGTAGCATACGCTAATTTTAGAACGGAAGAATAGACAGGCCCTAAGGTTTTGTTTCAGATGGTTTCGTGAAAATAACACGTGGATGGGTTCTTTGTTTGTTGGATTTTGTATTTTTTGTTACATTTTTTTAGCTTAAATTTAGATGTAGAGAAGTAATTTTGAAATATAATTGGGGCTATTCTGTCATTGCTAATTTTACTCTTAATGTATTAGGTACTGTGATAGACGCTTAATTTTGAAGCCTATTAATTATTTCTTAAACTCAAGGGATTGAGGTATTTCCATATTTTTGATTGATTAATTAGAAATTTATTTAAATCATTTATAAATAAAATGAATCTAAAAAAACTTCAAATAAGAAAACCAATACAAATACTACAATTAAAAATACTTATCAAAGTATTGCAGTTTCCTAAATACATGCTCATATTGTAAGTTAAAACAAATCTCTATTAATATTATCAAAAATATATAACTTTAGACCAAACGTCAAAATGACTAAGGCGATGGAAAACTCTTCAGGTCGTCACGTGATCACGTCTTGACGCAAGCGTGCGCCTGCGCCGCATTGGCACCGGAATTGTATTATGCAAATCAACTTAACTTGGCAACTCATGCTTTATGTATCGTTTACTTAGTATATAGGTATATTTAATTTAATTAAATGACTCATCTCCTTGCGATGTTTGATTAAACATTTTTTAAGATTATTGTTAGTTTGATAGCTTATTTAATTGTTTAAGATTTTTTTTAAATTTAATCTCGCGTTCATTCTGTAAATACATTTATGAATCACGTCAATATACTTTCGTATTATTGCCATAACTAAGTATAGTAACTAATGTAACTTACAAACTTTTTTTCAGCTTTATGGCTTTACGCCCCATAACAGCTTTAGTCGCAGAGAAAATATTGTTAAGACACTCCGTTCTCTACTTTCCTACAACTTGTATTTACAGTCTCTTAACAGCCTCTTAAACTTACAATCACTAGTAAATAACAATCGGTAGTAAAAGTAGTTTTTTTTCAATACCTAATCATTAGTTAAATAACTTTTTTCCAAATTATTAAAAACACAGTGCTTTATGTAGTAAAACCCAACTCCTATTCGCATTTTGCAATATTTTCCCCATGAATCTTACTTAAATTGAACCATAAAATTTAACTGAGCACTTTTATCTTACAGCTCACTTAGGATTAATGATTTATGTGGATAATTTACTGCTATTAACTTGCGATTTCGGGATGACCCTCGTTGCAAGTGCACAGGTGAAAAAATGGTGATCTCTCACGCGATCGTATTTTATTTGGAATCGGCAGTAGATTAAGTAGTTGAGAAATTATGGGGCATCTTAATACTGTTTTTAATATGACTAGTGTATTCTTGTGGTTTTACTTGTTTTTTTGGTATTATTTTGAAATTCTTCAAAAATCGCTGAATTCTAGAGATTTTTTTTATTATAGTATTATACAAAAAATCTCTAGAATTAAGCGTATTAAGTAATATTGTATTGTAGTAGCAACACTAAGAGTATTAATTTTTGAATATTCTACTTAATGATTTTGAAATTTAATAATAATCTCTTTGTCATATGTATAGAAACAACATTTTTTTTAGTGAATAGTTAATATATAGAAAATTTTCAATTTATAAGCTGGATCAACAATAACAATCAAAATGCTTAATGATTTAAATATCATAAACTGCAATTTTGAACGAGGAAAATGTACCAATGCAAATAGATATTACTCTTCAATCATATTACTTAGAACTTGTTTATGAAGATGCTTGAACGTTATTTCGTATTATTACAAAAAATCTGCAAGTTTTTGTATCACAGTAAGCCAAAATGACTTATTGTATTGAATGATATTGAATAAATTTATATGACAAATATTATTTCTACAAACGTATAAATATTACAAGTATTTACCAATGACGGAAGATTGTTAAAATAGCTATAAATCGCTTATATCTAAGACTATGGATTTCCAAGATGTTTATAACGCAATTATTTTTTTCTAAGAATGGTATTTAATATCAATTATTCTTTTGACGATGATGTTTATTATATCATTTCAACGAAAAGACGTAAATAAGGGAAATATTTTTGCATACATATTTATATATGGATAAGTAACATATATATTTTGATTAATTTTATTTTCCTAACATTACGGTTACAAACGGTTGTTAGTTGTTACATAATAATTACATAATATCTAAGATATGGTTATAACATTTAAGTAAACTATAATGTATGTATAGTACCCAGCAATAAATAATGCACATCGTGCTTAGAATGAAACAGTCGGTTAGCTTCGACTTCGTAGAGCGCTGGCTTTGTCACTCAGTTGATATGTGACGTTTCTCACTGTTATTATTTCAAGCGACCGAGACAACGCTCTACGAAGTAGAAGCTATCCGACTGTTTCATTCTAAGCATCGATGTGCATTATTTATTGCCGGGTACTATACCTTGATATTTTTGTTTTTCTGAAATTTTCTTTTATGTATATTTGAGTTTTTTATATATATTTGATATTAATTACTCTATCTTCCTTTTTCTTCTATTGACTTGTTTATGTTCAGTGTAATACCTGTGTTGCTTAAAATAATATTTATTTTTGAGCTACATTACCTATATTCCAGTAACTTAATCAAATATGGTAAAAAGTACCTATATGTAAATCCTATTTAACAGAATATAAATACCACTCTAATATACCTATTTTTTTTTTATTTATAAAACGAATGAAATTACTCAATTTCTGCTTATAAACTGATTCAATTTCCTCGGTAAGCTGTTAATGGTCCACGAGTCTCGATCGCCCGCTTTTAAACGTGTCATTTAATGGTGTAGTAAGTTTCGTAATGTATTACTCATATTTAGAACATTTACTGTTACAAAATGTTTATTTTTAGTCCTTATATGTTATTTTAGTTACGAAAATAACGAAATGGTAGCTGAGATTGTCTCTCTATTGCGTCCTATGAAGCTCTAGGGATGGTATCTGCACACCCATCTTTCGCTTTAAGCGGAGTGAATGTTGAATTACACAAGTAAAATTCATCATATCACCTTTGAAAGTAGTGTTTTATATTAATTGCGCAAAATACTGAAATATTTTCCTAAGGAATACTATAACGTCCAAAACGGCTTTAATTGTTACATTACTAACTTTTTGAATAATCTATATGTAAATATATGTATGTACATATCATATTAATTTATTATAAATGGACGTCCAGTTATATAGTTTTAGTGTATTCTTTTAATTATATTTAATTTAAACACAAATCATTCAAAATAACAGAATCATTAGTAAAATGACTTGTAACCATACTTAATATGTTGTTATCGTGTCCAAGATAGCGTGATGTAATCTAAAGATCCAGACCGTCCCGTCCCTCGAGATACTCGCGCTAAGAGAATTGAGACGCAGTTGCGGAACACGCAACATCTCGTGTTTATTTTGAACACAATTTCATCTTATTTAAATAAATGTATGGGATCTACGTAATGTGTATTTTAGACTTTTTATATTTTAATGTGTATTATTATGTTTGTATTGCTTAACTTTTGTATGTTCATTTAGGAACCGGAATTGAATAGATGGCACTAAACGCTTACGCAGCTATGTACGTGCACTTACATAGTACGTATGCGCGTGTGTCCCTACAGTTGTTCATTTTAAAAATCTTATATTATTTTATATTTATTTTTTTAGTTATGAGAAAACATATATTTTTGGTCTACTTCTTTTTGTAGCTTCACGGTCTTTCCTGCATAGCATGGTAGTCCACTTTCGGTACGAAATCAAGACACAGCGTGTTGAGTGGAACTTAATGACACTCTTTGTCTTATTTACCAGACTGGGTAAATAAATATAATTTAAATATAGACATTAATCCGTGTGGTGATCCAATTCACAATATGTGCCACGATGGCCTCGTTTAAGTTGCATTTAGTAATCGTTAATATAACAGAGTGTCACAACACCAGGTTCTTTCAGACTACTCTACTATGGGGAATAAATCGTGAAGTCGTAAAAACACACTAAATTAAGTCTTTTTGGGGGGCATTAAGGGGTCAGTCGTGGCGCAGTGGCACAAACGTATGACTGTAAACGACTGGTTGTGGGTTCGATTCCAATTCGAGGAGTGGAAATATTTAATATTTTCATTTAGTTAAATTCCGCCACTTAACATGCAACGCCTCCGTATTCGGCGGAAAGTGGGGAACGGAGTGTCTTAACACTAGGTTTCCTCTGCCTACCCTGCTGTGTGCGGGATACAGTGTGAAGTTAAATAAATACATAAATACATAAAATAAACATTTTTGGTTCGTAAAATGCAAAAGTTGTACGATGAGATCATAATTTAGTAATTTCATAAATTCAGTACACTATCATCATGGTGCTTCATGTGCTCAAATTGCCTGAAACTTAATTTTTATATGAGTGCCAAAAGCAATTATAGTCATTTTCAGCATTTTATTCGTAGAGTTTATGGCATAGCGTCACAGATTAATAAAACAATCCAGTGAACGTAATAACTCTACGTTTTACAGCTTGCACTTAGTTACTGGAAATGATTTTATGCCCTTCAGACTGTTTATTTGTTGAAATATTTTATACTTTGTTATTTTTCATCATTTTAATATTTCCTTTTTCTTTTTCAGGTAAACAAACATTGTCGAAACTACAAGATACAACAAACTTAGCTCAGCATCTAAGTTACTGGCTTTGTATTCTTAGGTGAGATATAGATAATTCGATATTTGCCGTATTAATCAACCTACAAAAAAAACGGCTCACACGGCTAAACGGAAAACTCGGTTCAGATTAGTAAATTGACACTACTACGTGTGTTTAAATTAATTAAATAAATATTTTATTAAATTAACTTAATTTATTATGTAAGTCTACTTAAACATTATGAAAAATATTCTTTTTCGTTTCTTTATTTTCTTATTATCTAAAATATAGATAAGCCATGCATAGCATACCGTCCGAAAAAAATATTTTTAAAAACGTATTATATAAATAATTCAAAGGTAAAACCTTAACCTACAACCATCGCGTCTTAACTGCTCCTTTATACAGCTTTAGAATTACACATTTCCCGTATAGGGCAGTCAGAGTAAGCATGGTGTCAAGACACTTCTTTTTCCACTTTCTGCCGGAAAATCAAGAGAGTGCGCGTAAGTTACGTAGGTAAATATATCGATAAATAAGTTAACAGCCCCTTTTACATAATTTATTTTACTTCTTTATATGTACACTTATTAGATTTAAATACAGTTAAGAACATAACACATAAAAAAAGAGAAATCCACAAAAGGTGGTCTTATGGCTAAGTAGCCATCTTCATAATTATATAGTTCTACAATTGCTCCTCTATTGTTCTTTTCACTTACCTTAATATTCTATGAATGTATTTGTTTATTTGGTTCGCGATTTCAAAACAAAGTTCTCACAGCTCAGTACGAGTGCTATCAAAATTGTCATGCCGAAGCATAAATCTCGCAAATCCGGGGATCATGCCGTTCTAGACATGATGAATGGCAATTTTTTGCCATATTTATACCTTGGGATCACGATATAAAGAGGTTTTTGTTGTTTTAAGAAGAGTATATTCTTTTATTAATTGATCTGTTGTTTGGGGAATTGTATATATGTGATTGTATTAACTTTTATAATACGGTTAACAAAGTTTAAAATAATTATTTAGTGGAAATTCTTTGTTTCATCTCAATCAAAATTTCAATGATTTTTCTTTGAAACATGAAGCTGTATATTCAATGTTTTGTGTCTTTAATTATGCTATACCCCGTATACGAATAGTAAAGCGTTGCGTTAGCAACAGGTAACCATGAGTGGTTATGCGTTACTAACTCAACGTTACTCTCTTTACAAACGATTCAAACGATTTTAACATTTACTTTAATAAAATATACTATTTTATTAATTTGCGAGTTTCAACAATGCAATTATTATTTTAAAAACTTCGCACTTCTTCTCTACATAAATAATACATATTTCATATTCGGTCAAAAGTCGTTAAATTAGTTATGTACTCGTATGTACATATTTTTAACAAAGTGTTTTAATTTGAATATGTTACTTAGTTCAATAGTAAAATCGTATCGGTCTTTACTGAAATATGAATGTTAAGTTTTTAAGTAAAGTAAACTCCTTCCACGAGTAAAATACGCGTCATCTTAGCAACATGAATACTATTTCGTATGTCAAAAACATTAGACTTTCTCATTTCTCTTTATAAATTTACTACTAATTTAAAAATATAGGCTATAACTGCTATATATAATCGCATAGAACTTTACTGGAATATGAATCATAAAAAATGTCGTTCAAATGTTGAACCGTCATTTTTTAGAAGAATCATGTGGTTAAAAATATTAACTTCAGTCACGGTTACTTAGAACAGTTTTTGTGCTTTCTTAGAACCCTTTGAATACCGCTGTAGCTTCTCAACAAACAACGTCCGGTAATATGATTCAAAAATTTACATATAATGAGAGAATCATTGCAGAAAAATCTGTGGCCATCAGTCAAGATGTGTCATGCTGGTTCTTGGTAGGACATGGTTAGTAAAATTAAGAGTAAATTGTGAAAAATGCAATTTACTTAGTTATATATTCAATATTTTTATTGTAAGAACATGCATTAGGTGATAGATTTGGGTGTAAATTATAAATTTATAAAAGACAGGTCATTCTGGGTGACAAAGTTTCAACATTTTTAGTGTTATTAAATCGAAAAATGTTCTTAGAAAATGTTTGCAAACTTGAACGCACGCCTTAACGATTCGAACCCGCGCCTTAAGGACACTTTGAACGTTAAGCAATACGTTCTACATCTAGCTTCTAAATTCAGAAACTCTTACAAAACTTATTTTTGTTGTTTAAATAAGTTGTATTAAGCTTATAAGAGTTTTCGTTTTCAGAGAGCTTAAAATCCAAAGTTATTTTTTTTAACGATTTCTGAATATGATGTAAATGTTGTCAAATGACTTTTTATGATGTAAATGTTTTTAACATTTGCTTTACTATTATTAGATTTACTAAACATTTGATTTGCCAGGCTCTATGTTATGACTATATGAGCTTTTTATATAGCACTCAAAATAAAAGAAAATCTCTAACGAAAATATAGATCAAAATTCTTGCAAAAACACCAATTTCCTGTTATTGTTCTACAAAATCAATATACTCGTACATACAGTGACGTCGTAAAGCATTCTCCAGTATTATTCATTGATCCTCGCATGACTCAAGGGTTGTAAGCATTATGCAAACCTTACCATTTTTAACTTTGCCAAGGTCACCATTAGTCATGATACTTTACTGATGAACGCTATTTACGTAAACGAGCTAAAAGCTTATTGTTGTTTACGTGAACTCACGCCCAATTAGAAGCTTTGGACGTATCTATGTTAAGTACTGTAATTGGATTGCTTGCTATTCAGTTTTATGAGTATACTGTATATATTTTATTTAATTGAGCAATCCAAAGTTGAAAAGTTCTGGTAATATTTTATATATTTTTTTTTCTTATTTAGGTTTTTTTTAATATATTATAAAGAGAATGGAATGTCTTGCCACTAAGTTCTCGGCCTACATACTCTTATGCGAAGCTAAGCCTTTTTATGTGGAAAAAAGAAAGTTGACATTTTAATTTTATCTATTAGAGGCCATCGTGGCACAGTGGGACAAAGTCTGACAGTAAATGCGACGGTTAAGGGGTAGATTCCATCCGGAAGAATAATTGTGCATTATTTTAATGAATTAAAATTACACTCCTAGACAAAGCGTGGCATTCAAGTCCAGTTTTGTCTCACTTTTGGACAAAAGCGGAGTGGACGAAATAAGGAAATTTTGACACTTTGTGTTATTGAGTAAAAAATTGATTTAGTACATAGAAAATTTGCAATAAAACATGAATTTTTGTTTACTATTAACCTAATTCTGTATGGATATGCAGATAAAATAACGGTTAAAGATAGTATATACAGTCATTTAAAAATAGATATCTATGTATAAACTTACAGTACATTTTGTAACTAGTTTAAGCAGAGAAAATTGTGCGGTACAACTATAAACTAACTACGTAATATATCAAGTTAAAATTTATAGGCCTAGTCTAGGTCCTGCGTGGTTCGCTTGTTTTTGTCTTAACAATTTTAAGTTAGAATTTAAGTTTTATGTAGGAAATAAATTAAAAAGAATACTGCTAAAGTTACATAAATATATAAATATTTATAAATGTTTTAAGGTGAGGAGAGATTATATCTACTTTATACGATCGCATACACCTTGATTTTGATTTTTAATCTATATTATAATTGACAAAACAGATGATAAGTTTCGGGTTCAATATGTACTTAATATTTATATTTAAATTATAAAAATAAAAACTATAAAGGTAAACAAGGAAACAAATTATATTTAAACTATTTTCCGCTCTAGTAAGACAAAACACGGCATTTTCTTTCATTCAACACTTAGAGGACGAAGCGTCTTGACACTAGATTCTCTTTCACCTTCCGGATAACAAAACACGACATTGATTTCCGTCATTTAACACAAAGAGGACGGCAGTGTCTTAACACTACGTTCTCTCTGACCTTGCGACTACAGATGTCAATCTTCTTTTAAATATAAATTTCTTAATTTCACATAATTACATACAATATTCATTATTATTCAACCACTTTCCAACTGTAGCCGGCGCCAAAATAACATTAATCGTAAGCAGAAATTCTTATATAATATAAGGTATATAAATAATTATAGCTTCGCTCTATAAATGTAAAGCTATTACCATTACCGCCCTGGATCGATAATATGCAAAAGGCATCGTTTAGCAACCTCGGAAGGTCGCTCGAGCGTTAGTGAGTCATACTCGGGAATTGGAACATTTATTTGCTGTTTTTATATGTCTGTAGTATTTCGAGTCTTTCTTATATTGCTTGTTTTATTATAGATTGTGACCTTCGTTGTAATGACTAACGTTGTTTTGAAATTTGGGAAGAGAGTACTGTTTAAGACTTTTTGACGGAAATTGAATATTTTGCATTTTTTTTGTTAGTTTCCCTTTTTACCCGCGACGGAACGGCGACTGTATATGTGTTTGGGGTGAGAGGTTGTTTGTTTGTTTGTTTGTTTGTTTGTGTGTTTGTGCAAATTACTATGTCAATTATTTCCAAAACTATAAGTCCGATTTTGATACGGTTTTCTATGATAGGTTAAGGTTCAATTGGCGTATGTTCTTAGATATGTCTTATTGCCTTAACTCACCAGGGGGCGCTGCAGTAAGCATTTTACGTGAAAACGAATGTTTTCAATTATCTCAAAAAATAATAGTCTGATTTCAATAGATTTTCAGTGGTAGATTCAGGTTTAATTGGTGGATGTTCTTGGATATGTTTTATCGTGTCAAACCACCAGGGGGCGCTGCAGTAAGCATTTGTTTGTACTTTTTTTGTATTTATTTGTGTAAAACCGAAACTACTGCTCCGATTGAAAAGAGTTTTCATAAAAAGATTCATCTTTGCTTGATGCATATTTTAAGATTTTTCTTTTTTTGTTACGGGGAAAACTCACCAGGGGGCGCAGCAGTAAACATTTGTTTATGCAAATCAAAAACTACTAGTCTAATTTCGATGTAACTTTTAAGGGTAGGTTCAGGCTTAATTGGTGCGTCTTTTCATATACATGTTATAGTGACCACTCATCAGGGGGCGCTGTAGTAAGCATTTGTTTGTATTTTTTTGTGTAAAACCAAAAATTTTCTTGTATTTATTTGTCTAAAACCGAAATTACTTATCCGATTGGCTAGAGTTTTCAGAACTAGATTTAGCTTTGCTTTGTGCATATTTTAAGATTTTTGTTTTTTGGTTACGGTGAAAATTCACTAGGGGGCGCTGCAGTAAACATTTGTTTATACAGAGCAAAAACTACTAGTCCGATTTAGATGAAACTTCCAACGATAGGTTCAGGTTTAATTGGTGTTTCTTTTCATATATGCGTTATGGTGACCACTCACCAGAGGGCGCTGCAGTAAGTACACTTGTTTGTGCGAAACTAAAACTACGAGTCCGATTTGAATGCAGTTTTCAATGATAGATTCAAGTTTACTTAGTGCATATTTTCATTTCATATATGTGTCATGTATGTTTACTTAGTGCATATTTTCATGTATGTGTTAACTCTCTAGAGGGCGCTGCAGTAAGTAGCTGCTTCTATTTTTTTGTGTAAAACCAAAACGACTAGTACGATTGGAAAGAGTTTTCAGTATTAGATTCCGCTTTGCTTATAGCATGTTTTTAAATTTATATTACAGTGACAAGTCACCAGGGGGCGCTGCAGTAAACATTTTTTTGTAATATTTAATGCAAAGCTACAACTACTAGTCCGATTGCGCAGAGTTTTTAGTATTAGAGTTACCTTTACTTGGTGTAAGTTTTTAGGTTTTTTTTAACGTTATGAACACGCCAGGGGGTGCTGCATTAAACATTTAATTATGCAAAGCTAAAACTACAAGTCCAATTTGGATGCAGTTATCATAGATAGGATCAGGCTTAATTAGTGCGTGTTCTCGTATATGTATCATGGTGACACCTCACCAGGGGGCGCTGCAGTAAGCATTTGCTTTTATTTTTTGTGTGAAACCTATTTAGACGCAGTTTTCTGTGATAGGTTCTGGTTTAATTGTTGCGTGTTTTATATGCCATATCACGAACTACCACGGGGCGCTCCAGTATAAATTAGTTTGTTCAAAATCAAAACTACTAGTGGGTTTTGTGATTTTCACTGATTTGGTTAGACTTAAGTTTCGTGGAAATGTTACGGTGACAATCTGCCAGGCGCTGCAATAAGCATTTGATAACCAGAAAGCATTGGGTTTATAATTTCTTTTGGATTTGCATGAAGATTAATATAAAGTATTTCGATATTATGTAATAATATATAATGTGTATCTATTCACTTTAAAAAGTTTAAAATAAAAAGCAAAATTAAAAATTTTGAAAAAACCCACGACGGTTTAATTGTAATTGAAAAAGGATAAAATAACTGTTAATCCCCCGCCTAAAAGAATATATGTAACGAGATGATGGGGACGACTTCGTCGGGGGCTGCCAGTTGCAATCCCTATTTTAAATATAGTAGCTAACAGTATAGATTTCGTTTTAAAGTTTTTAAAATACCAGTTATCAAAACTGTAAATTCATATTAATATTTATTTTTTTTGCCAAATCTGTTTTAACAGCAAGAAAACCTATAAGAAGGTTTGTGCAAACTTAAAGTAATGACAGCCCCCGACGAAGCCGTCCCCATCATCTCGTTACATATATTCTTTTAGGCGGGGGATTTACAGTTATTTTATCCTTTTTCAATTACAATTAAACCGTCGTGGGTTTTTTTGTTAGTTTCCCTTTTATCTATCTATAAATCAATCTGTTAAATATTTTGTATAGTTTTTTTTTTTTTTTTAGCTTCACGCTGTATCCCGCACACAGCAGGGTTGGCAGAGGGAACCTAGTGTTAAGACACTCCGCTCCCCACTTTCCGCCGAATTCGGAGGCTTGCGTGAAGTGGCGGAACTTAACGCCGCGCTTTACCTCGACACCAGAGCGAAGAAAATGGAAATATAATTTCCACTTCTCGAGTGGGAATCGAACCCACATCCAGTCGTTTACAGTCACACGCTTGTGCCACTGGGCCACGACTGGCCACATTTTGTATAGTTAATTTTATTTATTTCATTATATCTGCTTTGTCTCGTGTCCTGATCCGATGACATTTTCATATGATTACTAAGATAGCAAAATATACATTTAAGCATATTCCATTTACTTTTTTAAACCGTAGTTATTAAAATCTATTTACTGTTAGTTAGTGATCCCTGTGACCAATGCAAGGTTTGATCTTCCCGTAGCGCTAATGTTTGAGATTATTGTTTTGGGGTAAATACTATTTGTATTTAAATTATTTAAAATAAAAATACCGTAATATAAATCAGCCTAATATATGTTGCTATTAATACAAGAATTTTTTCTATTTTGTGCTAAGCTTACATATAAATTGCCACAACAATATTAAAAAAGTGAGTGTTGTAAATAAAATTAATCTATTTTCAAACAAACAAATGATCCGTAATACTAGAGATCTTCATATTATTTTTTCTACCACAAAGGTGCTTTACCTTTACTGAATAGTTATATTATATTTGCATATATTAGACCTATTCGTATAAGTGTGTCTAACACGCGAGTGAGTCACGCACGCCGCTTTCAGGAAACACGAAGACCTACATACATACATCCAATAAAAATAGATGTTGATGAGTTTAAAATATCTATAGATTTTTTTCATATTCTATAATTGTATTTTTTTTTGCATTCATGCGGCTTGTTTTTACACTGCCACTTTTTTGAGAACTTTTTTTATAAAAAAATCTTTACATAATATAAAGCAAAGTGGCTTCCCCTATCTGTCTGTATGTATGCTTAGATCTTTAAAACTACGCAACGGATTTTGATGAAGTTTCTTTTAATAGATAGAATGATTCAATAGGAAGGTTTATATGTATAACACATGCATAATATGGTAGACACTGATAATTTTAGAAGTTTCTAATATGATGTCGGCACGGCGGCGCGAGCCTATAGGCTACTATAGTACAATAGTTGTGTAGTTCATGCAGGTGAAGCCGCGAGCGGGTCACTAGTATTGTATAAAATTAATTAATATTTTTTTTATTGAACTTTATTACAATATACTTCTTTTAGCTTCACGCATTGTTCCTTACGACAGGGTAACTTAGTGTCTCGGTACTCCGCTCTAAGCTTTTCGTCCGAATTCGTGTGGAGTGACTGAATGAAATATAATCTTTCTCCCGAGTCAGAATCGAATCTAAATACAATAACAATTTTAAAGTGAGACGATATCTCACTGCGCCACGATGGGCTCAATAATTTTTATATAATAAATTTTAAGCAATAAGTTTACGTCATTTCCATATGAGAATACGTGAAATTATAATAGTCTAATGAAGCTTCTCTACACAAATTTGTTTAATTTACATTTTAATGAAATTGTGTAACGTATAACTAACATTCTGAGTATAGTAAACACCAAGTAATAAGATTACGAAAAGCTTTAGTAATGCAAGTCTAACTTAAAGCATATCCAGTCATATGATATTTGTGGCTTCACACTTCTTTCTTTCGTACTTAGCTGGGTAGGCAGAGAATTTAGTGTCAAGACACTCCGTTCTTCTTGACTTTTGGTCCGACACATTTTCAATTAAATGGCGGAACTGAACGTCGCAGGTTGTCTTGTCACTATATCGAACTCTACATACTTGCAACCTACCTCACTAAATGTGTTAAATGCACAAAAACAAAAAAAAAACTATTTCCAATACCATATTTACTGAATATATCTTTAAAATTATTTATAAAAACTAAACCTATATACCTAAATAATATATAAGAAAAGGCTAAAAATGTATACGCCTTATATTTTTCACGTATTTATATAGTAGGTAGGTACATTTTAATCTCAGTTAATGAACTACTTTACATGAAATGCTCACGGAATTTTGAAACTGTTGAGTTTTTCAAGAACAATGATTATCACGCAGCCGTAGACAATAAGGCGGAAACAATTAACGCGTAAGTAAAAGTAAGATGTTTGTTAAATAGTCTGGGAACGAAAGGAGATATAACAGCACTTGTTGTTCTTGCGCGGCTCGGTAAGTAAATGTTCTACGGGCTTAATTTGCTGGGGCGATGTTTTAATTATTATTTTTTTTATAGTCTTTAGGTAAACTACCTTTATTTGTATTAAAAATATTATTATTTAAATATTATTTTTAACCATTATAATACATACAGATATGTTACAAATACATTGAAATTTTATTAAAATAATAAAAATTTACAAATGATGAATAATATTTTTCGAAATATAGTCTTAGGTGAAGAGAAGTTGTAGGAGAATTTTTGTCTTAGTGTTCCTCTATATTGGATTTTAAAATAAAATAGTACCGAAATAGTAATACGATGTTGACAAACAATCAAATAATAGAATCAAAGTATCTAACTCGGCTCAGACTATATTTCATTAAAATTCATTTAATCTTTTAATTTTTGTAAAATCATCAAACTAAATATACTAACTTTTATATTTATAACATAAAAAAGATATCTCATGTTATAATTTATATCAACAACACACATTACACTACAGATTATCTTCATTTTTTTGTGAAACAGGTAAAAGTAAATTTATTTATAGTACCCTTAATGGAAAACAGCTACGTCACCTCACCTAAGATGGGGGACACAAAGATAAATACCACTATCTCGACTTAATGGCTTTCTGTCTCATGTCTTAGAAGGGTGTCCATCCGTGCCATACCCATCAGGTCAGCGAGACTTTGATTTGTCTTCGTTACTCGGACATTTCTCACCGTGCGTACAGAATTCTGATCTTACGGCATACAAATTCAATTATGGTCCTTCGAGCCGTATTAATTGATTCGCGGTTTTGATATTAATGATATGGTTTCTGTTTATTGATTTATGTATGAAATTTTGTATTGTTTTTATTTGAATGGATGAATACTTATTATTTTCATTTGTCTTCTCTGGAGTTCCGCCACTGACCACTTAATGTCTGGATTTCACCCGAAAAGTGGAAAATGAAGTATCTCGATACTGGGATCTCTCTGGATACATTGCTATGCAATAAAAAAACATATTATTTAAAAAACCTGTATGTATGCTATACAATTCTTAAAATAGTTGTAACATACTTTTTTTGTGAAACATTAAGTAAAATAAGCTTGTTTTCTATCAAGAAAGGGCTGTAAATCTTTGTACTGAAATATTTAAGCATGTAAGCTAACTTTAACTTTCTCTGGCAGAAATACAGGAGTAGTTTCTGCCTTGCAAACAATATTTATCCTTGCGACTGTACTGCAGTCTCCTTCCCTTCGTTCCTAAGTACTATTATTATTTTATACAGTCGAAATTGAACCTTATTTTTAACGTATTAGAATAACATTTAGTTAACTGTACCCAATAAGTGCAATAAATACTTTCATCGTCCATGTAAGCTCAAACAGTTTTATATCAATTTTCTACTAAGTGAGTCTAGAAACAAAGAATTATCTGATGCACTTATCTGTGTTTTCACATATGCGTCTTTTTAGTTATGGCTTACTAGTCCCCATCTGTATTTATGTTTACTTAATATATTGCGAAGGCCTTATAAAAGTTCGACTATACACGTTTTAAATGTGCGTTCTAGTATTCACTTGTGAAATATTGAAAACAAAAACAAATTATTTAATCCGTTTTTTAGTAGCTGCAATGCTTTTTCCCGTTGGGTAGTTAGAGAGAACTAGTGTCAAGACACTCTATACTGTTATTATTTCCGCCCAAAATAGAAACATTGTGTGTAGAGTTACGTTACTCAACGCCGCATTTTGTCTTAGGTGGTAGAGCAGAGAAATGAAAACAATATATAAATATTCCCCCTGATGGGAATCGAACCGTTTGCAGTCAGCCAGTCAGTCAGTTGATTGAGTTGAAAAAGTGGATCACAGAGTGTTTTATTACAAGAATATTCTTGCCTATTTCACAAAGTGCAGAAAAAAATACATGAAGATATACATATACTAAGGCATAATATTGATGTTTGTTGTTTAGCTTCACGCTGTATCCCGCACACAGCAGGGTAGGCAGAGGGAACCTTGTGTTAAGACATTTAGTTCCTCATCTTCCTCCGAATTCGGAGGCATTGCGTGTTAAGTGGCGAAACTTAACGCCGCGCTTTACCTCTGATACCAGAGCGAAGGAAATGTAAATATCAAATATCCTATACTCCTCGAGAGGGAATCGAACCCACAACCAGTCATTTACAGTCACACGTTCGTGCCACTGCGCCAGGACTGGCCTCTTATATTGATTAGTTATAATAGAAAGTTGATAACATAGTCATACGATCACTAACTGATCCATCCAGTTGGTAAATAAACGAATTCTTTATTACTCATGAGTATAGCATTTTTTCGTTTACATACAAAATTGCCAAACAAACCAAGAATGTGGCAAACACCAATAAACGCCTACACATGATTATCCGTAACGAAATGGTAGATTTATGCGTGTTGTTGCCAAGAGAAGTGTATAAAGATATTTATTAATTAGCAATACTTTTAATATAAAGTATATTTCCTTTATTTTCGTATTTAATACTTTTTAGAATATAAAACATATTTAAAGCTATCGTGGCACAGTAGCACAGCGTCTGACTGTAAGCGCGATTGGTTGTGGGTTCAATTTCTATTTGGGGGAAAGACATTTCAATGTTTTTCATATTTGCTTTAGTAAAACAAGCGTGGCGTTCGCTACTCAATATGCAATGTCTCAAATTTAGGCGAAACGCTGAATATTGACACAAAATTTTCTCAGCCTACCCAATTACGCTAAAAAACGGTCATCAGGTGGAAAAATTATGTCAAAAAATATCTGTATACGGTTAAAGCTGCCATTAGCACCCACTAATTACTAGGACTTTTAACTTACGCTGTTCCAAATAACTAATACGTGTGGGAATACTCAAACTTACATATAAGTACATACAAATGACACATGCGTATTAGACATAGGCCCAAAAAATTTCGATTTCCTTACATATATGTCAAGCCTTGCATTCGATCCACAGTGGCACGCTTACGATCAATGATGGAACGAGGATAAGAGTACTTTAGCATTTACGTAATATATTCCTTGGAATAATGCAGATACGTAATATATATATTTATATGCATTTGAAACTGTGTTTCATGAAAAACATTAATTTAGAATATCTAATGTATGATTCACATATCTAACAAAGCCGTTTTAAACGTTATAAATATTTATAGTATTCAATTGTTCTTTTATGTTTATTCTACTATTGACGCAAGTGATAGTGGAAACACCATGAACTTTAGTCAGCTCATTCTTAGAGATTGAAATGAGGAATTGTTTAAAAATATATGTACTCTACGGATTGTTCTTTTTGTAGTATATGAATTTTATATACACTGAAATGTTTATAAAAATCGTGTATTAATTTTATTAATCGTGTATTAATTCTTAATAAGAAACACTTAATATATAATAATCGTATATATAAAAATAGTAAAATACTATTACGTATCTTTTTATAAAATAAACAGAATATTCCATTGAAATTAAAATAAAACCACTTAAAAAGTTTAAGTTTCCCCTAGAGAAGTGTCCGGTAAGTATGAACGTTTTAGTCTCTTCTCGGTGTAAAAGTACAAATTTAAATTCCCAGCTACATTACAGTACTATTAAAGCAATTAGGCGATTTCGCCTCATATTTTTTAGACTTCCCAAAGAGAGCGCAGGAAAACGATTATGCTCAGACGAAAGTGGGGAAACACTTTAAGAGCCAATTGCACACATGTTGGTTCCCTGGCTAAGGTTTTTACTCCTCCTTACCCTAAAAGATAATGCCTTTCTGTTGTACCCTTTTAATGTTAAAGTTTTACAAAAATACATCAAGATGTACATGAATACATATTGTGTATTTCTTTGATATCAGCTTGTTGTTTTCTTGCTTGAATATTAGAGATTATCTCATTTAATTGAATCATATTTCTTTTCATAAATCTGGAATATTGGAAAATCTCTAACATTCGCGGCCATTGTGGCGCCGTGGGACAGAGTTCCCATGTTGAGGCATTTGGTTGTGTGTTCAGAGGAGAGTGATGATACTTAAAATTATTTTATTTTGTTCGCTCTGTTCCGCCATGCAATGTCTCAATTTCGGGAGGAAAGTGGAGAAAGGAGTATCTCTCTGACTACCCTAAGCAACAAAAAGCATAAAACTAAAATCAGACTTATCCTTTAAAGCGCAACAACTATTTCACAAAATAAAAGGAACAATTCCGCAATTAAGGCTTCACGTATCCCCATGTGTTCCTACCAAAAAAAGCATCGACAGCAGTAGTTAACAGTGTCGGCTGGATTACAGTAGGAAAATAAACTATAATTCCCACACAGTTTCCAGCAATTTAGTTGCCGTGTCCTGTACCAGCCAATTCCCTTCCATGTCGTCTATGGAACAAGCCACCGTTAATTGAAAATGGAGTTTTTCGTCTAATTCCATCTCCTCTACGCTAATTGGATATTTCGCCTTTATTGGTTTTGTATGAAAGATTTATATATGAGTGTGTCTTTTTTTATATTATAGGAATGTCGGTGCAATTGCTTTGTAGTTATACTTTTGTTTAGTTATTTAGAAACGGTGTACTTCACGATTTCTCCCAAACAGCAGGGCCGTCAGGAAAAACTTAGTGTTAAGACATTCCCTTCCTATTTATCACCCGAATGAGACATTGTATTTTCAGTAATGGAATACAAGATCGGCTTTGTCTTACCAGAGTGAACAAACGAAAAAAAATATGTAAGCAATAGGAATGAAGCAATAGTTAAGTTGTTTATATATTTAAAATAATATTGGGCTTAAAATTCAACTTTAAATTTTTGAGTCAATATAGTTGAATTCCTTGAAGTTTACTTTTGAATGCTATCTTCTATAACATTGTATAGCAATAAAATAACTATAAATGTAATTTATACACAGCAAAAATTATTGCACGAGTACAGTCATTTCAAATGAAAAGCAATTTAATTTCTGCTGTGTAGTAATTCCCTTGGTGATTATTTGCCAGAATGAGGAAACAGAATTAGAAATAATTTCTTCTTATGACGAAAACAACCACAACCACGACACTAACTATTAGTGGCAACGCGATTAACAGAGCTCTGTCTAGCGACATGCTGAGTTCAAATTAATAACTAAAATTAAATTACAACGTCATTCCAGTTGCAATTTAAATTTTCAGCGGTTTTTAATGATGTTTGAAACTCAACTGTTTGGAAGCTATGAATGTTAAAATCTTATGAACAACAGATATTTATAACATTTTAAAGTTCTATTAGAAAATTGGAAAACATTTTTTAAAATATGTATGAAAATTTTAACGTGTGATTTGAACGATTTCTTGCAAGCCGTCCAAGTGTAGTGTAGATCAAACTGTAGAATAATATTAGGGGATTGAACATTTTTAAAAATCTCTCTAAAGAGATGCTAGCAACAAAGTTATAATAAGTTGTAATAAGCATACAAGGATTTCGACGTAGCCGGAGAACGGCTGGTTTAGTTATCAGAGCGCTTGGCTGGTTTCCAATAGGCGCGGGATCAAATCCCGCTGCAGTTAAGTTTTTATACATATTATAAAAATGTTTAACAGATATTTATTTACGTGCATAACAAAGCTCCACTAATAATGTGGAATATGTTAAAAAGAAAGTCAAATAATTTTATTGTAGATAAAACGTTATTTGTTGAACGTCTAATAATTTACCACTGGTTAACTAAAGTCTTACACTCAGAGACAAAAATGAGAAATAAACATATTGGGAAAAGACATGTTAAATACAAGAAATAGGAGAACATGTCAGAGTAGTTATAAGATCAACGAACCTCTAATCACAGAAAAGTACAAGACTCTTCTCAAAATTAGTAGCAGCCACATTTGAAAATGAAGATGAACAAAAATCCATAGTGGCACCGGTGGCTTTTGTTTGCGTCGCAATGATCTACGCCTCTTCAAAGCAGTACCTAGTATAGGTTTGGAACGACGTTGACTTCTATTGTCATCTCCTTCATCACTTTTTTGTCAGCGCCACACTTCGAGACTAGCTTTTAAACTGTCACATTGAGTTTATTTTCAATGGGATCAAAATTCGCTGTATTGTTTGCTTATTTATGTAAACAATGTCTGACGTCTAGTGGAAGCGGTTTTCCTTTGTTTTAATATTTTACTAGACTTTTCAAGAAAATGCTTTTGAAATGTTTATTAACATAATATATCCTGTCATATCAATTTGTATAGAATTTTTATTACACGTTGTTCGTAACGGAACTTGCAAAAAGAATACGTCGAACGCTACGTAATCTAAATATAAAAAATATTAGTTTTTTGGCTTAATAATTAATATTGTCTAATTCCAAAATACTTGAGCTTATAGCCGGATATAGAATGACTCAAGATATGAAAAACTGGCTTACCTCATAAATTTCTTCGATCTGGTAGAACCAGTTTCAAAACTAGGTGTTTCTAGGAAGAAGGTTATTTGGGTACGATTAATATAATATTTTATAGGTATACTTTGTTCATTTTGGGATAAACTAACAAGTTAATAAAAAAACAACAGCCAGAAAAAGAGAGAACTAGTGTTGAGCTCCTCGTTTTTCGTAATCGAAACATTACGTGTTAAGTAGCATAACTCAACTCGCCCTTTGTTTTAGGTACCGGAGCAGAAAAAATAACATAATTAAAGTATAAATTTAAATATAATAAGGGGCCAGTCGTGGCGCAGTGGCACTAACGTGTGACTGTAATCGACTGGTTGTGAGTTCGATTTCCGAATTTGGCGGAAAGTGGAGAACGGATTGTCTGAACACTAGGTTCCCTCTGCTTACCCGTTCCCTACTGTGTGCGAGTTACAGGGTGAAGCTAAAAGAAAACCACCAAATGGGAATCATACCCACAACCAATCACGTTGACAATCAGGCACCGCCCACGATGCCCTCTAATAAAATTTATCCATATTCTTCTAATTAATTAAAAATTTACTGGTGTAGCGATGGCTTAAAAAAATATTTTATTTTTTGCCATGTTTGTTTAGCAGTCGATAAAAATGCTTGAACGGTTCTAATTCTGAACGCATAAGCTACACACATTCGTTTGCTAATAAATGACGAAGGGTTAACAGTCTGCTGCGTAACAGGAGTTTGTAAAAAGATCCCTGCATGGGGTTCAAATAAAGCATAAACAAAAAAGAAAATGATATAGGCTTTGGCGAGTGAGTTTGACACGAATTGTTTCACAGCCAGTTTTACGATCTACGTATATCGTATCTGGATTTGTCGTCACGCTTTGCCTATAAGATAGGCGTTCATTCATGTTTTGTTTACTGTTTTGCTATTTGTTCGGTTTAGAATGTACACCAGCTGTGGCCAGTCGTGGCGCAGTGCCACAAGCGTGTAACTGTAAACGACTAGTTGTGGGTTCGATTCCCACTCGAGGAGTGGAAATATATAATATTTCCATTTTCTTCGCTCTGGTGCCGAGGTAAAGCGCGGCGTTAAGTTCCGCCACTTAACACGCAATGCCTCCGAATTCGGAGGAAAGTGGGGAACGGAGTGTCATGACACTGTTCCCTCTGCCTTACCCTGCTGTGTGCGGCAAACAGCGTGAAGCTAAAACCAAAAACAAACAAAAAGAATGTACACATGTTGTTTATAGATCAGGTTAAATGCCGGTTTTTGCAATTATTATATGCCGTCTTGTATTTCTTTAATATAAAAAAAATGAAATTAGCACTAGTGCCTGAAATAGGTAATGTAATATTTAAGCTAAAATACTGTGTATATTAATTATATATACTGATTGAGAGATTGACTATAAGAAAAAGATATAATATATTTTTTTTATTTATAAAGTGCTAGTCATATATTTAGGACATAAAAAAAACATTTTTATAAGCATTATATCGAAGCGGAATTCGAACCCTCTTTGATAATGTCCAAGCATTCTGACCACTTTTGAATAAGTTTTTATACGTTTACTAAAAATTCCCCATTAATGAACCCTGTGATATCATCACATAAATATGAAGCAATATTTCACACCACAAACGCGATGGGCACTTACTGACAGTAATAAATCAGTACCTCTGATATCGACTAGTGCCCCATCAAGTTGATAAATGCATGTAACGCGAGCCTCTTACAGCCCCATAGCTGGAAGCTATGAAAAATATAAAGCTACCCAGCCAGAAGTACTTTTAAGCTGTTAGATGATGTGGATAATTTTTCACAGTTTATCTTCAAATTTTTATCTTTGAACAAACGGTTAGCAAGTGATTCTTATAAACATAGGAGGAGGGGTAAATGATGGCCGTTTATGTATTTGTTGGAATGAAGAAAAAAAATATTGTATTTGATATTTATATTAAAAATATTATAATTTTATATGAGGTTTTAAATTAGGCTACTTTGGCGCAATTTAAGAGCTTATGACAGCATTTACCATGGTTACGGCTTCGATTGCCATTCGAGATTGATTGATTTATTATATTTCAATTATTTTCATTTATCAGCTCTAGGTAACAAGAGAAAGGCTGACGTCGAGTTTCGCCAATCACTACATAATGTCTCTAATTTGTTCGGAAATTGGAGAATAGAGTGTTTTGATACAAAGGTCTTTCTGGCTACCCTGATATGCGATAAAAGCGTAAAACAAAAAAGAACAATTTTGAATTTATATTTCAGTCCTTCTGTCATATCGCTGACAGAGCAAAGTCTTCAACTTATACTATGTATGTTGTTTTGCAATCGCCTTTTGTGAATTAATATATGTATATTTATGTTATTTTTTTTTTGTTTTTAGTAAAAATCTTAGTAAATTTTTAAACACTAGTGAGTTAATTCTCAAATATTGAATATTACTAAATTATTAAATATAAGAAAAATAAACATAAATTAATTCCTAACACTAAGTTAAAAACTAAATATTTGTTAAATTCAAAATTTAAGGTAAGGTAAATAAGTTAATTCTTAAATATAAGTTAATTTTAAAATATAAGATAAACTTTAAAAATAAGTTAATAAATAAATAAACTAACATGACTATATATTTGTGGCCAGTCGTGGTCCAGTGGCACAAGCGTAAACGACTGATTGCGGGTTCGATTCCCACTCGAGGAGTGAAAATATTTATTTTTTCCATTTTCTTCGCTCTGGTGTCGAGGTAAAGCGCAGCGTTAAGTTCCGCCACTTAATACGCAATGCCTTCGAATTCGGCGGAAAGTGGGGAACTGAGTATCTTAATAGTAGGTTCCCTCTGCCTACCCTGCTGTGTGCGGGACTCAGCGTGAAGCTGAAATAAATAAACTAACATGACTATATATTTGTTTAAGTTAAGAATGTCAAATAATGTTACTTTTCTAGAATTACAAGGCTTTTTATTTATTTATTTTTTTTTATTTAATATTTATATGAATTTACACAATTTAAGGAAACATTAAAATAATTAAATAATTTTAGCAAAAAAATTAAAACACATGTAATTGTTCTCATAAAATATCCTTTAGCCTCAATTTAATCGATACACGTATCGATTTATATTTCCTCAATTGAATGCCATACAATCCGACTTCCTGTCTACTGTGTGCAATTGCGCTGAATATATCTTAGTAGGCATTGTATATATTATAGCCATATCAAACGTAAGTAGGTAGAATATACATTTTTTTAAGTATTAATATGTGTTAAGATTTGATTGATAAGATTTTTTACTCAAAGGGTTAATAAATGAGCAATAAAATCTCTCTTCCTCTCTTTTAAAAACATATTCAAATAACATAGGAGTAGAATTGACTAATAGAAATAAACTTAAAAATTTATGGCCCTGAAAATAATGAATTTTCGACTTATCGACGATATATATCGACTCACACTTTTCATATGAACTTACATCCCCTAGTATAACCCTTTAGGGGTTCATTTTTGAAAAAAAGTATCTTTGGGTCTAGGTCTTCAACAATTTTTACTCCGACTTCTTTCCAAATCGGGCCCATAGATTGCCCGTGAAAGAATGAAAGACAGACGGACAGACTTTCGTATGTATTATGTTAAGTATTATACTCGTATGGATATATTTTTTTATTACTAACAGACTGCCTGACAGACACACGAAGAATAGTTAAAATTATTGGGCGTAAAAACCTAATGTTTAAAAAAATTTCTCAAAATTCTTGCAAAAACAACAAGATTTTTCATTTTATAATCCAAACACAATAACATGCAGTCTACAACTCATCCAGTACATGTTTCATTGTTATCTCGTCTCAGATGCAAAGTTGAAACCATTCGGTGGTATTCTCGTAGGGTACCAGAGACTGAGGTTAGGGTTACGCACGGACCGATTGAATGTGGTCTGCGGCAGAACCCCATGCGGCGTCATTAAATGAGATAGGAACGCAATACTTTCTGTATAGGCTTAAACTTGCTAATGAGTTGGCAAATGAGCGTGTCTATTTAAAATAAATGTGAAGTAAAAGTAATACAAATGATGTAGTCTTTTTTTATTTAGGTATATATTATGTTCCTTTTTTATAATATTCGTGAGTCGATGAGTCATTGTAGCAAGGGTTAGTTAATCATGTATTTTTTCTAGGAATTTTATATTACTAATTAATTGTTAAATATGTAATATATATGCGAACGATATTTAATATATTTGGTAATGTAATTGAATAAATTTAGCTAGGTATAGGGATATTAAATTGTTTTATTATAGGTGAAAATAAATAATTACATTTATGTATTTGGCTTTATATATAATCAAATAATTCGAGTGTACGCTGTAGTTGGACAGTGTCTCACTGTGAATACGATGGTAGTGGTTTCGATTCCTACTCGTTAAAATTATTACATATTATAGTCATTCGTGTCGTCACTCAATACGCAATGCCTAGTTAGGGAGTGTCTTGACACTAGGTTCTCGTTGACTATTACCTTACGAAAGCGTGAGACTGTAAGAAAAAACAAATAGTTTATCTTTGGTATATAAGTCTTTTGATGTATAATTTAATTAAGTATTGGAATAATAAGCCGCCGCCGAGCTTCTTACATTATCTTCTTCTAATTTGGTGTATCAATTAAATAGAAATAATATACATTTACAACTATTTTCGATTTTTATCAGAAGCCTAAGAATACCCTAAGTTAATACTTTTATGTTGATTAGTAGTAGCATAATTGAAAATTATATTACATAGCATTTAAAAATTTTGATTTAAAAAATAGGAAATATTTACTAATAATGTTTTTTTTTTAAATATGAAAAAAAATACTTTGAAGTATTAAAATTAATCAATACAAACTTACTACTTATATTTTATTATTTTGTTATTAAATAAACTGAAACTTATTTCGAGAAATACTTTAACATAATGCGGATATATTAAACACCATAAAATATAAAGCCAAGTTTGGTAAGACATTCAACAAAGGCTCGTATTAATGCAAAGGGCGCTTCGCTTCCTGCCTTGGCGACATTCGAAATGTTAATATAACGGAAATTAAAGTTGTTTCCACTCGTTACCCGTTGGACATTACTCTGATTCATACCTGCTGAATAAAGATCGTTAAATTTTGATAAATGTGTAAAGATTTCGGATTGTACTAACGCTTGGTTCGATTATTATAAATAAGCTATGCATGCGATTTTATCTGTGTGAAATTTAACCAAAAAGTTATAATTTTAAAATAAAAGTAGTTAAGGTTACTTTTTATTACATCAGTTATCTGCCGTCTACGAAAGTTCCGTTAAAATCGGTCCAGCCGATCCAAAGTTGACAAAATTGTTAAAAAAAATATTTTTGTGTACCTATTCATTAAGTAACACGAGCTTATTTCAATATTACAAACAGATATTCCAATTTTATATATTTATATTTTTTACGAACATTATATCGACGATGGAGTAATACAGAAAGCCTATGGCTGTTGACATGAATACTTTTTCAAATAAAAATCAAGACGTCAAAAACTCGACAGTCAGATAACGTTTTTTAACTTTTACTACATACATTTGCAAATTTTTTTACCAAGCAAGCGTTGCATTCTATTACGCATAAATATTTTATGTATGCACTATTTATAAGAGTACCTTTTAAAGCATATAGCGTTACGTGGCGGTACAATTGCATTAGTAATATGCACTGTCATACTGACGACCGCGGTGCTATCTAACCCTGATTGAGTGAAACTTTACGATAGTACTAAACTAGCCTCTACTGCTTTAAAAATAAAGATCAAAGCTTCCAATCTTTTAAGCTCCATGCATAAAACAGGTAATTGAATCACTTTGATCCTGCGGTTTAGTTGCTCTACGAAATAATTAATATTGTGGCCAAATTTTAGCAGTTATATTGAAAAAGTTACCTAAAATTGTTATAGAAGTGTGTAATTTGAGAGAGTATGCTTCACACTTTTTATCGCATGGCAGGGTAGTCAGAGAGAACTTAGAATTAGTGTCAATACACTCCATTCTCCACTTCCTGTCTGAAATCGTAGATTGTGTGTTAAGTGGTGGAACTCAACACCGCACTTTGTCTTAGATACCGGGACTTTATCTTAGATAAAGGGAAAATATGTATGTAATAAGTATATAACCATTCCACCATTTCCTACCATCCATCAGGAATTGCACATATACCGCGTTTACAGTAAGATGATGTCCCATTGCGTCATGGCGGCCTCAATAAAATAAAACACTAATTTATTATTAAATAAGCTTCATTACTAAAAATACATCTAATTAAGCTAACTCTCCATATCCCCAATATTCCCATCCTTCTTCCCTCCTTCCCTCCTTCATCCCCAAGGCCTGCAACACATCCACATCTCTAATGTTGTAGATATCCATGGGAGAAGGTAACCACTTACCATCAGGTCCTCCTGCCCGTTTGCCCCCTTTATTAAAAAACATTTATTTATTATTAATATTCTTAATTATTATTAATATTTTCAATGTTTAATTGTTATTTATATATAGTAAGTCACAATTTAATATATTCTTTTAAGTGATGTTATTGATTAGTGCGGTTTGCCTCTTCCTGCTTTGATGCATGTCGCGGTTTGATATCTGCCTTTTCACATATTACGTGCTGATATTTACGTATTCTCATATGTTTATTTGTCTTTTTTATTCAATTTATTAGCAAACTGCCGAATCTTTTTGACTTTGACTCAATGATTAGCACGTCTAGCTAGAATTTAGTGGGCATTAGGTATTTAAATTAAACATTAAATATTTGTAAAAACGTGACACCTGAAACGACACATTTTTGTTAACAATTAATTGATTAATTAGGGACTTTAGTATTTAGTTGCCTTCACATGTCCTTTATGAACACACTTTTTTGCCTTCACATACTTATTTATCAGTCTATTTAAACAAATCTTGCAATGCTATTTTGATCCAACTCTTGTCCTATGTAATTAAAAGATCATGAAACTCCGTTCTTCACTTCCTTCCTATAATGAAGAAATTGTGTATTGCGTGGTGAACTTAAACGCTGCACTTTGTCACTTTAACCAGAGCATGGTCATTCCACCAAGCGGGACTCAAACCTAAAACCAATTGTGATTACAGTAAGACGCTGTCCCACTGCGCTAAGGTGGCCTTTAATATACATATATACTTATATTAAAAATGCGAAAGTCTGTCTGTTTGTCTGTCACGCTTTCACGGCTAATCTACTGGTCCGATTTGGATGAAATTTAGAATGAAAGTAGTAAATAATCCGGGGCCAAACATAGGTTCCTTATTTTTTCAAAAGTCAACCGCTAAAGGGCTAAAAGGGAATAAAGTTTATATAAAAAATCTAAACCACTAGACCGATTGTAATGAATTTCGGAAAATATATAGTTGATAATCTAAGGGTTAAAACTACTTTATTTTTCAAAAAATCTAGCCCTAAGAGTTGCAATATAACGAAACAGCTACATAGTTCACGCGGCTAAGCTGCAAACGGGCCTCTAGTCTATCTATATATGTATGTATAGTGACCATACATACTCGTATATCATCGCGATAAATGCAACACACAAGGGATGACGATTAGAATGTTATCTTATCGCTTGACTGACTCATAATGCATTTAACATCTTGTACATATAATGCTTAAGTAAGTAGATATACTTAAGTAAACATTAATAAGCAAACAAACATAATGTTACTCCGATTGGATTAGTATAGACGAGTCCAATAAATTTTGGGTGGGATAGCAATGGTTACCACAATAATAAATGTATATTTTTTAAATGTTATTAAAAATTAAAAATATTGAATGAAAGGGACCAGTTGTTATTTAAATGGTGTCACGTAACTCAGCAAATAAAAAAAATATTTGATAAATATTTGTGCTATTATCATATTAAACAGCGAAGTGACTGCGAGCGAGCGAGTGAGCGAATCAATAAAAGAACGAAAAAAATATAGATAACTTTAGTAAAGGTGTTAGATACTAGAAATGGAAAAAATGTTCTCAAGATAATATAGCTATTGTATTTTCACAATTATGACTTATTGACCAGTCGTGGCCCAGTGGCACAAGCGCGTGACTGTAAACGACTGGTTGTAGGTTCGATTCCCACTCGAGGAGTGGAAATATTTAATATTTCCATTTTCTTCGCTCTGGTATCGAGGTAAAGCGCGGCGTTAAGTTCCGCCACTTAACACGCAAAGCCTCCGAATTCGGCGAAAAGTGGGGAACGGAGTGTCTTAATAGTAGGTTCCCTCTGCCTACCCTGCTGTGTGCGGGATACAGCGTGAAGCTAAAAAAAATGATTTATTGAACTTTTAGTATTTACTACTTTTATGACTATTCTGTGCAAATTGATATAGCCTTGCTATTATATCTATTAGTTTTCCTAGTTGATTTAATAACCAATGGAATACTAATCTTGATAGAACTTTAAAAAAAATTTTATGTTTTAACCATATTTTGTTTCTTAAAATGAACTAATTCAAAATTACTGAAACTAAGATTCTTTGAATGATACAAAGAGTTTTCTCTCAAAAAATTACAATGTTTTTAGGAATGAATTTAAAAAAATTACCGTCGCCCGTACTTATATAATATAGCATTTAATTTAAATTTTATATTATTATATTGTTTAATGGGAAACTAATAACAAAATCTTTACGTATATATGTATATATAGCCTATAGTAATATGTGACTAAAGGAAAACCACACACGACATTAATAACGAAATTACTGTAGACACAATCGAATAAAATGAAGCTCTTAAGAGCTATTTTTAAATTCTTTTTTCTTGTCACTACCTTTATTATAGGCTATTTTTGAGTTATAACAATTTATCTCTGTTACCTAAGTAGGCGAAGAACTAAGATACCTATATTTATTTACAGATATTTTTTCCCTAAATTCGAAACATTGTCTGTTGAGTGGTGTAGCATAGCATCACCAGAGGGGGTAAATGAAAACAAATAAATTGTGATGAAATCCACCGAGTAGAATTCAAAACCTATTCTACTACGCCATAATCGTTGACGAACATGTAACATTTTTCTATACGTTTTTTTTAGCTTCACGATGTATCCCGCACACAGCAGGGTAGGCAGAGGGAACCTAGTGTTAAGACACTCCGTTCCCCACTTTCCGCCGAATTCGGAGGCTTGCGTGTTAAGTGGCGGAACTTAACGCCGCACTTTACCTCGACACCAGAGCGAAGAAAATGGAAATATAATTTCCACTCCTCGACTGGGAATCGAACCCACAACCAGTCGTTAACAGTCGCACGCTTGTGCCACTGGGCCACGACTGGCCAGTTCTATACATTAATTGATAAAATCATTTATCACACTTATTTACACGAATACGTTGATATTTTAATGTAGACGAGAAAGCGAGAGGCTTTGGTAGGAGGATACTGATTGAATTCACGAACCACTCAACAGTGGTAGGTATCTGATATATTAATTGTTGTCTAAACCTAATACTTGTTAATGGAAGGGTTTAGCTGTATTGGGGGCGGTTAATTAAATTTCAGACCGTCTAGTATTTCAGTTATGCGCTTCCCAACAGCACTCTAACCACACATGATTGTAGGTAGAGGTAGAGATAGAGGTAGTAGCATTCGTAGGTATCAAGTTATATCGATACTTTAATTTAGATTAGGATGGGTTGAAATCTGTATATTGTTTATGTATTAAATTTTAGGTTTATATATTGCTTGTGGAATCGATTTCCAATCAGGGGAATGTTTTTATTTAAATTATTTTCATTTTTACGCTCTGGACAAAGACATATCGCACTGTTGAATACCACCATTAAACATACAATCATACAATGTCAAATTGACGTAGATAAGTGAAGTACAAAGTGTCTTGACTCTACGTTATTTCTGACTATCTTACTACGCGGCAAAAAGTGTAAAGCTTCAAGCAAATTAAATTAAAATTATAAATTAAATTAAAATTTATAAATTCGTAGAAAGTGTAATACTTCCATAAAATTGACTTCTTTGATAATTTCAGTGATATGCAATATTTGATGTAATTATGCACATTTAAAGATTAATGACTAATAGTGGTGACTAATGGAGTATGACTTTTTAATATATTTAGATTTTTTAATGTATTTATTTAACTTTATAATTCGTTAAATTATTAACGGAACTCAACGCCGTATTTGTCTAATCAACCATAAAAAATGGCGTACATGCAAAAATTAATTTTGCATGTACGCCATTCGAAACCTCAACGCTTGACAAAGCCAGACCTGCATTACACTCTCAGTTTCTAAGACTAAGAGTATATTACATTATAAATAAATAATGCAAAAGTTTCTCAAAACTTGACTTATTCTTTTAAGTGTTTCTCTTTTCGTATTACAATAAAAAGGTTATTATGTTAAACAACAAAATTTCGAGTTTGTTTGGGATAGCATTTAATTACAATTTTAATTATTTTATCCTTTTAAAGACTTGTTGTTTTCTTCGCTGTAAGAATGTCTTTCATTTATTTTCCTCTTATTTCATATGTTATTTGCAATTCATGTCATGCCAATGTCATGATAAATGATCGTACGAATGAGATTGAAAGGTAAAAAGTAATACAAAATAGCTAAACTAATCAGCTTTATAAAAGAAGTTCCTGGTATATTATTTATTACAATGAAACTAATTACATGTGAGTTGTATATAAATACATCAATCTTTTATAAATACAAACACTTAAATAATTAAGTGTTTGTTTTTATAACAGAAAACTAGAGACTAGCTCGCGACAACTCGCGTTCTCGCTAAAATCGCTAGGGAATCAAAAAAACGCAGCATTTAGTTAATATATACATAAATGGAACATGGTCACGTAAAAAGCACGAGGAACCCACGGAGGGCGTGTAACAACAAGAGGTGGATGACAGGACGAGGCGAAAGAAGTATGCAGGGACTGTAGCGTTAAGCGCTCCGTTCTTTCTAACTAGCCCACAAGAGATACAGCGTGAAGTTAAAAAAACCTTCATGGAATCTGAAACAGACATTTTTAGATGTACCTAAATGTGTGAATATCAGTGAACAGTTTAAAATCTTAAAAGTACCTACATGCAATTTCTTACATTTATAGAAAAGGAAGAACAGGTTCGAATCCAGTGACTTATCCTTAATTTTTTGCTAACTACCATATTTGATAAAGCATAGGAAAGCATGTTATTTTTATTTCTATATCATATGTCTCTCAAAATAAGTCAGCCTGGTAAAATACATTAATAAATATAATTCAGTACAACAATAAAATTAATTATATTTAAATTTATTTATATAAGTAAATTAAAAGTAAAGTATATTGGAATAGTATGGAGCTGTCGTGTTATACAGCATTAGTCACTGTGGTAAATAAATATCAAAAGAGGCGAATTCATAATTGTATTAAAATGGAACGTGTACAATACCGAAAACGAATATAACCATGTACATATGTGTATTGTACACGTTTATATGTATAGGTAGGTATACAGTATATTTCTACAAATTTTTGTTAGTTTATGAATGTTTGTACTCGTATGTCAATAATTGTTGAAAGCAGCTGTACTAATTATGACGAAACTTTCAAAAATTTAAACTATTTCTTATTTCGGTTATCAAATTAATATCACAATAATAATATATGATCTACTAGCGTAAGTATGGGGCAGGAATAAAAGATAAATTATTTATTCAAAAATGAGGACTCTCAAAAATCTACTAGATATTACTTAAAGTTTTTTTAGATTTGGTGTTAGAAAACTTGCATATCCATAAGGTACTCAAAATCTGGTTTCAAAATCCTCTGTCCTTCATTTTTCGCTCGCCATTAGGTTATTGCGTTATAGGCGACGAGAAAATCATTCAATTACAATCATTCCTTTCAGTGTGGATTGCACTCACTAGCAATCGCGTTTACAGTCTGACGCTGCTGCGCTACGTTAACCTCTAAATACATTATATATTAACCATAGCAATATATTTCACATACACAAATAATATAGCAAGGTATGTATATAGTATAGGGGTGTAACATGCGATGTTACACGTGCGTACATGACTTATGCCGGGCTTTGGATTACGGCGCCATGTTTGTTTAGCATAGGCTCATAGGCGAGGGAACGTTATTAAACTTTGACGGACATTGAAAACTAACAGGTATATTAATCATGGTTGAGACGAGACATCAAACACACGCTTATTAATAGTTGTAGTATATTATATTATATATGTATAATATTATTTTATGAAATATATGTAATTTTTGAGTTATCTCTGATTTCCTAGTTTTCGTAATTAAAGCTTTATTTATTGAGCTTTTTTTGTTAATACTAAAAATATATACGAAGTTATTTTTTATATTAATATTTATATAATATATTTGAGATTAAAAGAATTGAATATTTTATATTTTATATTATCCTGGAAGTCATAAGTTTAGTGCTTTTAATAAAATTAAAAGCTACACGCTTTTTTCCCGCATAGCGAAGAAGGAAGGAAGACCTAGTGCCTGCAATGCCAGTTATTGCGTGCTGAGTGACGGAACTTAAAGCTGCATTTTGTCTTGAAATAGCGGAAAAGTTAAAATAAAAATTCATATATGTAGGGTGTGAATTAAAGGTTATAAAAGAAAGTAAAATAATTCAAATATTGTAATCATTTCCGAGAAAGATTTAAACCAAAAGTCATCACGAGCACAGTCAGACACTGTCATACTACACACTACTACGTACCACGGAAATTATAAGCACATATTAAAAAAATAAAAACTATTTTTTTTATATCAGAACCGTTATTATTTTTACTGTACAGTTATAGGTATATAGTCGATCGTAAATCACAATATTTTTTTCATTTCACAAATACTTTTTTAGAGTCATTGTGCACTTTTATTGTGCTATATAAATTATTGAAGCAAAAAATACTATTGTAGTCTTGAATAAAAAAGTTGTAGTATATTTAAAATCAAACAAAACGTGGACTGGACAAAATATTTATGTGCTTGTTATTTAGATAATTTCTATTCTATTCTTCCTGTTTCATTTAACTTGAAATTATTTTAATCTATATGTATGTGTTATAAAAACTACGCAAAACGTTGTCATAGACATCAGAGAGCATATTTCAGAATGAGTGATAAATAATACTAAGACTCATTATAAATGCGAAAGTCTGTGTGTTTGTCTGTCATTCTTTCACGGCTATTCTACTGGTCCGATTTGGATGAAATTTACCATGAAAGTAGTAAAAATTACTGGGTCTAACATAGGCTACTTATTTTTTCAAAAATCAACTGCTAAAGAGTTGAAATAGGGGATGAGAGTTTATGTGAAAAATCTAAACCACTTGACCGATTATAATGAATTTTGGTATAAATATAGTTGATAATCTAACCTTAGACATATGCTACTTTATTTTTCAAAAACCTACCCTCGAGGGTTGCAATATAACGAAGCAGTGTAGTAGTTCACGCGGCGAAGCCGCGAGCGTAATTGATATCTATGAACTGAATCTACTAATATTTTTAATGATTGTATTGAATAATTCGTGCCAGGATGACATTTCCTTATTGTATATTTCCTTATCTTGTTCAACTAGGCTGTTATGATTCTCCGTAAGTTCTTCTACGTCTTTCATTCTCATATGGACATGAAAAATGCTTATTACACTGAAATTTATCGGTAAGGATTAACTCCTTAGTTCAACATTAGACGTTCGAGTCAAGTTAAATACTAACTAGAGGTTTTACCCAAGCTTAAAAGTTATACGACAAATGAAGATTGTCCAGTAGTTGCAGATAGATTTTTAAAAGGCTCATAGTGATCTTTACTACAGAGAGTTAGAGGAGAAATATTGCAAGTTTTAAATTTTAAATTCAATTTATGAAATTCAAATTTACACTTCACTTCAAATTAAAAATGAGAAAAACCATAAAATTAAAAACTCAAAAAAAAGGAATATTAAAATAGAAATAAATTAGAAGTTAGTTCCCAATCTATATAGAAAAAAAGTATTAACCAATCAAATACATTATTTATACGGTTAGCTTTAGAGTCAAAACTGTTCACCATCCGGTGCGAACTTTAAGCTCTAAATATACTAGCAAATCCCATGTTACACGTCGGCGTGTGTGAACTTAACTTGTGTATACCCATGGATTACTTGGGCTTATAGTTGCAATACTAATGATATAGCTTTTGATACTTACTTGAATATATATAAAATTATTTTATTTCTCGAGACTTTTCTTATATATTATAACTTTCTACATTCATTATTACTGTAGTAAATATGTGTAATATTTAAAAAAGACATTTATAGAAAACGTATAAATGTAATAAAGCTCGTAAGAATTTCGACGCAGCTGGTAGTAGAACGCATGGCTCAGTGGTGAGAGCGCCTGAACGGTACTCAGGAGGCACGGGTTCAAATCCCGCTGCGTTCAAATTTTTACACGTTTTCTTTTAATGTCTTTTTCAATTTTCCTAAGTGTGGAATAACACTTTATAAATGTTTAAAAAATGCGTAATATTTACTTAATGTAATATGAGGACTTATACGCAATGGATGGGACTCCATTCCCACTCGGAGGAAACACTATCATGTAAATAAATTATTGCCGTTTCTCCGGTTTATTGACAAGATAAGGCGCAGTGTTGAGTTCCGCTACTTAAAACGCAATATCTTGAATTCGGGTGAAAAGTGGGAAACGGAACTAGCACTAGGTTCTCTTTTACAAACCCCTGGAAAAAGCGTTAAACTTAATGTGTTTGAAATGTCTTTGTTATTCCTCTCTAGCGGGATAGACAGTCTTTGGACTGTATTTTAAAAAATATAAATATCTTCTTTAAAAAAATACTAAATGTGGGAATGAAAAAAACATACAGAATGTGAATAAGTTATTACAAAAAAGTGTACAGAATTGACAACGTAAAAAAGTAGCAGTATATATAAACTATATACCTACATAGATTAACAAAGTATTCACTACTTACCCATATTAGCTTTCTATTATAGTAATACGTTTCAAAGAAAATTATAAAGCCTACAGTATCTATATTATTAACGGTTTAGAAGGCATTCGCGTCATCATATTTAAAGGCCCATTGAAACGAACAGCCTGCGTCAGCTTTCAGCCGAAATTCAATGAGATCAAACGCTATTTACGGACACCCTTAATATCCAGCGATTTCCAAATCGATTATACTGTGTATATAAATTATACAAAATGATAGTTGAATAGATAGTTAGTGGTGTACCGAAATTGGTGAAATACAACGACGGATACAATTGTATAAAGGAGCGTGAAATAAGTCACGTTTATGAAGAACCGTTTACATTGAATAGATTTATTTGTGTGAAAGGAATTTCTACTACTATTATTATTTATATTCATACCCTCCCACAAAATATGGAGTGCGCGAATAGAGTAAAGTTTTAAAGTTTTAAAAAACTCCGATCTCTTTACTTTCGTATCATTAGCATCGATATTGTATATTTTTATATATTTAAAGGGAATAAAGTATATTATAATTCCTTTTTTAACAGAGAACTTTATATGACGACAAACTCCGTTTTCCACTATCTGCTCGAAATGGAGTTATTTGAACCTGCGTATTAAGTTAACGCTCTAGTTTAACATTTATTAGACTAAAAAAAAATTCAAAAAATATAATTGATTCCCTAGGTGCGCGAATAACACTTTAAAAATGTTAAAAACTCTTTAGTTTGTCTTACCATGACGCGAAAATGTAAATATGAAAAGAATAAATAAAAAAAATGAAAAGAATCTATAACCATCGCGGTAACAGTCAGACGTTGTCTCACAGACCACGGCCTCAATCATAAAAAAATATATATTTATATTAATTTTAATAGTTTTAATTACGTATTTCTTGCACCATACAAAACTTCAGTTTAAATAAATTACTAAAACAGCGAATCTTTTGTCTGAACTTAGTTTTCTTCATAAAGCAAAACTTATAACAAGTTAAAGTAACGACTTAGGTAGTCGTCAAAGCTAATCACCTGTAAAACAATTAAATAGTCAAAAATAACAAATAATTAATTCTTTAAGACCTGCGAAGCGCAGTCGGCCAGCGTCTGACTGTATTCACGATTTGTTGTGGGTTCGAATCTCATTTTGTAGAATGTTTATAAATCAATAATTTTCAGTTCTCTGCACTGGTGAATATGATAAGATAAAGTACATATACGCTTGCCAAAACACAATGTTTTCAATTTGGATTACGGAATATGTTGACACTGGATTTTTTCTAACTACCATGTTATGCGGGATAGATGTAACACTAAAAAAAATCACTTTCAGTATTTTTAATGTTATCTTTTTGAAGATTTCTATTCTAATTAATATGAGTTTAATACGAATTATTTCTTATGATAACTTCTACTTAAATATTAACTTTATAGCCATCCTCACACAATTTGATTATCAGTCTTCTGAAAGCTTTACATTTATCCTATACAAGCGATGGATAGATCTTTCAAAAATTACAAAAACTTTGCGGAAGCAGTGAACTGTAGACATTTGATAAAACAATTAACTATCCCTTTGTCAACGATAATTTTATCTCCACGCTCCGTTGATCTGTGACTTATGATAATCTGATGGGGGACGATGAAACCTCCATGAATACGTGTCTTTTGTGGGACAAACTGATTTACTATGAAAGAACTTGGAATTGCTGGGAGGCCCCGATTCTTTATCAAAACTTGCGGATAAAAGGATTTTTTTGCTTTCTTATTAAATGCTTTTATTAAAATACAGCTGCTTATTTGAGAGGCGGCTTTCGTCTCGTCCTCTTATATTTATAAGTTCGTGGGAACTTGTTGAGATGTACTTTACTGTATACTATATTTAATTATATTTTCACAGTGAAACACGTAAATACCAAGAAATCTCTTTACGTTATGTAAAATTAACCATTAAGATGAAAATTTCATCACTTGTTTTGTAGACTTTTTAGATTTGTTTTCCGATCATATTTGTAATATGCATGTCTAAACAAATAAGGATACATACAAATTAAAAAAAATAAAAGTACAAGAACTTAAAGAGAGAGTAAAATCGAAATTTTAAGTTTATTTGACAATAAAAATACATATTTATCGTAAGCCTCCTAATTATTGTAAACTATAATAATACAATACAGAATCTCTCTGATAACTTTTCACAACTTACTACAATATTAAATATCCCTTACATTTTCGTCAACATTGTAAGCGTAATTTAAATTTTGAAACGAGCTTTTATTCAGAAATGCTAAGAAATAGCAGACGCTCTGCATAGGATCATCATCTGCAGCCTGTCTGCATAACTCAATATCAGAAGTATGCGGCGTCATAACATCATAGCCATCGACTTGGTATTGACAGTCTAGTCAAAGGATTTTAGTCTTTGACTTTTGAAAATTAAAATATTCTTGTAATATTATAATGTGAGTTCAAAATATTATTTATTTAATATAATATTAATAGTTTATACTAAAATATGTTTAATAAAGGCTAGACAAAAGAGCTTTCAGAATTTACTTGCTTTACGCAAAAGATCCGCTTTAGAATTTATGAATGTAAAGCTATAGGTATATAATATTAACGTAGCTTCATTTGATATGATGTATTTAAAGTCACACTCATCTCCACTTCTCGCTCGAAATTGTGACATTACAACTAAACACCGCGCCTTTAGCTTAAGATAAGTGAAGAAATGATGTGGGAATCGAACCCACGATATCCGTTTACAGTGATACTTAGTGCCACTACGCCACAACGGCCACGACGTTATTTACTTTCTTTTTTTTTTTATTGCATAGAAAGTATAAAATAAACTTCTTCAAAACGCATAAATTAGTACAATTTTCAACAAAGTTTTTTTTGCAGACAAACAAAATGAAAAAATTAAGCATAAACTGTCTAGTCTAGTATAATTAATGTACAGAGACGTCTCATCTAAGGGCCAAATAAAAAAATAAATTAACAACTTCACATTTTTTCCCGTATAGCAAATCAGAAAGATCTAAGTGACGAAGCACTCCCTTTTCCACTCTCGAATATTCTTTATTGAATGGCGGAACTCAACGCCTCGATTTGTCTTTAGCACCAGACTGGAGAAATAAAAATAACATAAATAATACCTTTTCTCCGACTAGGAATCGAACCCACACTCAATCGCTTTTACAATGGCTGTCTCACTGCGCCATAAGGGCCTAAACAAAAAATAATTGCGACCAATTAATTTTAGCTTCTTGTAATGGAACTGGAGTCCCTTTACGTTCCACGTTTTATTGGTTTCAGGCAATACTTAGAGGGCCGATTTGTTTGTTTTACTCTTTGAATTGAATACCGATGGTACTTCGCAACCAATTATAAAGGATATTAAATAGCCCTTTAAGCCATATATTGCATTGAAAAGTTTCTAGACCTATTGCATTCAAAAGTTTCTAGACCTGCAGAAGGCCTTTGACTGTATACCTCGTCAATGTATCTGGTGGGCATTGCGATCCAAGGGGATCCCTGAGGCCTATATTGACATCATCAGAGACATGTACCGCGATTCCGTTTCAATGGTTAGGACCGCTGTTGGCGACACGAAGCCCTTTCAGATCTCTGTTGGGGTTCACCAAGGCTCGGCTCTTAGCCCGTTCTTGTTCAATGTAGTGCTGGACACTGTCTCGGCTTACATCCAGGACCAGCCTCCATGGCTGATGATGTAAGCCGATGACATAGCACTCATTGACGAGAGCCGGCTGACGCTGGAGCGGAGAGTGAACCTCTGGAAGGGTACGCTTGAGAACGGCGGTCTTAAGCTAAATGTGACGAAGACCGAGTACATGGCTTGCGGGAGCCCGGACTCATGCACTATCCAAATAGGTCCTGAACCAGCCGTTAAGTCGGAAAAGTTCAGGTACCTTGGATCTATTCTGCACGAGTCCGGAGGCATCGATCACGATGTCCAAGCCCGTATCAGCGCTGCTTGGGCGAAATGGCGTGAGGTCACAGGTGTGGTCTGCGACCGCAGAATACCACCCAAGCTCAAGGGACTGATATACAGAAGCATAATCCGACCGGTTCTCTTATATGGCAGCGAATGTTGGCCAGCACTGTCCAGGCACACTCAGCAGCTCCACGTCACGGAGATGAAGATGCTGAGGTGGATGTGTGGCGTCACGCGGGCTGACCGCATACGCAACACATTTATCCGAGGTAGTCTTGGTGTCCGTGACGTAGCGGATAAGCTTCAAGAGAGTCGCCTGAGATGGTATGGCCACGTTGCACGCCGGCCTGAGAACTATGTCGGAAGAATATGCCTTGATATGTCTGTCCCTGGAGCAAGACCCCCAGGACGCCCAAGAAAGCGATGGCTGGACACCGTGAAGCAGGATATGAGAGCCAATGGACTTACCACCGAGGATGCCAAAGACCGTGCAAAGTGGAGGAGGTTGAGCAGGAAGGCAGACCCTGGCTAAAGCTGGGATAGTTGCCAGGAAGAAGAAGAAATAAATTGCATTGAAAAGTTCGTGCTTTTTTTGGGGAGTGTTTATTGTTCTCCACCGTTCATCAACGTCTATTTTCTTTTGAACGGTTTTTGGCTATATGTGTAAAAGTTAGATATACTATAGAGGTAGCGTTTGAATACTATAAGCACATTGGTTATGGGCTTGAATCCTTTTTCCTGTTTGGATATTATTATGTTTAAAGTAAAAAGTAAATCATTGTTATATTCATTTCTGGGTTAGATACGGTGTTGACTTAGGTAGAAATATTCAGAACGAAGTATCTTAGCCCTAAGACTCTCTGTGAATTAAATTATTTAACCTTACTAATAAAAATGACATTTATCGATAAAAATAAAAACATGTATACATAATATACAAATTTGTTTGTTATTTCAGGCGGCGCTTTGTGCAGACTACAGCGTCCCGGTAGATTGCGTCGCGGCCGGTCCCGCGCCGCGCCCCAGCTCATTCCACGAGATCTCTGCACCTAAAGTAAGTATAAAACTATGTATATTACTCAATGGTATGGTGAAATGGGAGGAAGTAAATGCATGAAAAATATATGTTGTGCTTTATAGATTAACTTTTAGTATTAAGTTTTAATATTATTTTGGTAAAAATAATTCTTCAACATATATCTTTTCTCAGTACTAGTACATATTGTCAGAAAGAAGAGATTTTTTTACTGTTTTTACAATAGATGACCCGTGGCCGCGTAACGTATTACTTTGTATGTATAATTGTCAAACATATATATTTCTAATGCATTATAATATTAAAAATATGATTTCGAATAATAAAAATTTGAATTAGTGGCCAGTCGTGGCCCAGTGGCACAAGCGTGAGACTGTCGCGTGAAACGACTGGTTGTGGGTTCGATTCCCACTCGAGATGTGGAAATTATATTTCCATTTCCTTCGCTCTGGTAACGAGGTAAAGCGTGGCGTTAAGTTCCGCCACTTAACACGCAAGCCTCCGAATTCGGCGGAAAGTGGGGAACGGAGTGTCTTAACACTAGGTTCCCTCTGCCTACTCTGCTGTGTGCGGGATACAACGTGAAGCTAAAAAAAAAAAAAGAAATATAATTTTGTATATTCCTTTGCGTAAATAGTTGCGTAATAAATGCGATGATAGTTTAAAGTATCAATACCTACGTAGATACAAACACTAATAAAACGAATATTTCAACAAAAAATTAAACAGTAGTTTAAATACGTATCAGAAAATGCTAAGGGACCGTATGTTCTTATTAACAGCTGCGTTAACCCTCATGTTAAATCACACCTGGTGCACTTCTTATACGTTGCTGAACTTATTATTAACTGTTATTAATAACAAATAAATACTGATACATTTATGAATGAGTGTTATTTGTTGATTTTAGCATTATTTAGACCAAGTAGCCTTTAAAAAAATATGAAATGAAGGATAAAACTTTTTTTTCTAATAAACGTAGTTTGTTGAGCATGTTACATTGATCGACTTAAATTATGTTTTTGTAAACCATTAGGATCATCCTAATGGTTTACAAAAACATAATGTAAGGTTTGTATAACAAAATTTTTACTTATTTGGATCAGAACGTACTTTTGTGAGAGTTAAACACATTCTTTACTACATATATTCCGATTTGGTTGACTTATTAAGTCATATAAAGCTATTTAAGGTAACTTTTTTAATTCTAAAAACGTGAAAGTTGATGAAGTATAACAATATAGTATTTTAAGGCTATAGATTTGTATTGGCAAATCTATACTGTTAGTAACTTGTTAGAGAGACTCTTCGAAAATACAGTTTTTAGTCAAAATTCACATTATGTATACATACTTAAATTGTAATTAAATTTAATCCACCATGTGAATTATTCCTCAAAAGAATGTGAAATCAGTGTCAGAGGACAAGCTCTGAACGATTGCGCAACAGGAAATATTTTGAATTCATCGTTATTAGAAATCAGTTTAAAGTTAGACTTAAAAAATGGTATAAACAAACATTCTAGTACAATATAAAGAATACATATATACGTATGTAAGTAAGATTACATAATATTTAGTCTCCCGTTTAAATTTAGTTTTTTCCAATTGAATGCGTTAGGGAAAACTGCAAGTTTGCGGGCTGGGGGATTACCCAATGATCTGTAGATAAACCATAAACATTCGTGGAACTGCCAGCCGCTTAGTTAAGGTCTTTTACAGCATTGATATGTTTATGTTTTGTATCCACGATATGTTTTGCTATTCGCTATTTAATTAGAGTAACTTCCTTCTATTTTTATGCTTTTGATAAGGACCTAGATGAAAGCTTTAATTGTTTCTTTTATTTTTTGGGCATAGTCACTCGTGTATATACCTTATATCTGACAAACTATTTTCCTTAAGGATATTAATTCTTTTTCCCTAAGGATTTTAAAACAAAATAAAAAATTAAAGATTAAAAAGCTCAGTTTTATACTTGCCTTTTACTTAGTTCTATTTGTCACCGACATGTGAATTTGGTAAAGGTATTTCAAAACATCCTGTTTAAACGTTATTCGAATGACCATTCATATAAATATAGAATCTTACATGTAGAAGTATGAAATTCGATACCAATATGTATAAATATATGCAGAATGAGATTACTCATATATCCTTATCGATACATTGATAATGGTGATATAGATAGAAAATTTATTACTAGAATATTTACCGTCAAGCAGGTGTTCGAAAGGTGTTGATAAAACTCGAACTAAAAATGCTCTAGAGCAGGTGTGGGCAACCTGCGGCCCGCTTAGAGATTTTAAGGAGATTACTAAGGGTATATGTATATTACATCCGCTACTTATTAGATACTCTGTGATTTTTTAAACACTGCTAAGGAGTGTGATTTCGGCCCACCAAAAATAATAAAGCTTAGATAGACCGATTCTTAAAAAAGGTTGCTCTCCCCTGTTATAAAGTAAAACGTAACTATATTTCATTTATATTAGAAAATTTAAATTTAAATTAAATTCTGTTTTTATAAAATAAATTCTCTAAATAATACTTTTAATCATATTAGAGAACTTAATATATCAAATATATTCAAGTTTTACAATTTTAACATAGTGTCGAAACACTTCGTCCACCATTTTGATTGATTTAAGAGAAAGTGTTGATTAGTTGGTCTCAACGACACATTTGAGCTAGGAAAATGAAACATTTTTAAAAAATGCTTATTTGTTGTTCATTCGAATAAGAATCGAATTGACAACCATCGTGTATACAATTAGTTACTATCCACCACCTATTTTAAATATATAACATTTTTGTAGTATAAAAGTACTTATATCGCAAGTTATATCACCCAGCTACTCATGACAAAAGTATTAAATACGATCTTAACCATTGAAGCTCGCGATGACCTTTCCAAGAGCATTATAGGAGTGTTGCTAAAGAGTGACTCACAGAGTCATTCAACTTGTATTAGGTTACGTACACATTGTAATATTATATTTTATTTCAAAAAAGCTTTATGTATATATCAATGACTTATATTATGGGCACTGCATTTTATATTGATGTTCACACCTTCAAATTTTTGATTACATATTTGTACTATTGATTGTCGTGGCAAAGTAGGGCAGCGACTGACCGTAAATGCGAATTCATACTCGAAGCCATGATTATATATAAAAACTATCTTCATATCTACGCTCTGGTACCGAAGACAAGATGTAGTGGCATATTAAGCCACTTAACACACATGATCGATCTCTAGATTTCTAAAGTGAAGAGCGAAGTGTCTTGACACTAGATTCCCTTTGACTATCCCACTATGCTGGAAAAAGAGTATTTTTTTTCTGCCTTCAAGCTGTATCCCGCACATAGCAGGGTAAGCAAAGGGAACCAAGTGTTGAGACACTCCGTTCCCCACTTTCCACCGAATTCGGAGGCATTGCGTGTTAAATGGCGGAACTTAACGCCTCGCTTTGCCTCGAGATCAGAGCGAAGAAAATGGAAATATTAAATTCCACTCCTCGAGAGTGGGAATCGAATCCACAACCAGTCGCTTTACAGTCACACTTTGTGCCTCTGCGCATCGACTGGCTCCAATGGCTGGTAAGAGTAAAATGTAAATATATAATTCTATTTATAATACATAGATGTAGAATCTAACGATTTTTAATATAGTATGATAACAATGCACTCATATAAAATTTGTTGAAATTCAAAATTAATGTAGCGTATCGTAATTCACCAATTACTTTTATCTTAATTCGTATCTAAAAAAGATACCATGTTATATTATATTATCATTTTTTTATTTTTTCCTCTTAAATAAAGATTGATTGTTAAAAGAATGATTATTTTTTATCAAATTGAAATGCTTGTTTACGATATGCGTTTTTTGTATCTATTGTGGGTTTTAATCAACAGGGATTAAACGTATTTCACAAAGTAGACACACAGGGCCCAATAACACGTTACAGTTTTCGTAATTTCCTGTCCCGTATTTAGTATAATTTGGCCGAGGATCACTGTGCTTATTACATGATTTTCAGCTTCATTCATATGAAGATACACGTTAATTTCATTTATTGATGTGAATGTGAATACATATGAATTATTTTCATGTCCTCTCTCTGGTAAGTTAAAGCGTTTGATTGAGTTCCGCCACTTAGCACTCGAATGTCTCGGAGTGTCTTGGCACTAGGTTCTCTCTTGTAATTTAAGTTAAAGTTACGACTCAGATGTCAGGTTAGAAAGTCTTTAAATAATTAGAGTATATTATAATGACTAAAAGTTGCTATGGAAACCTATTAAACAAAGAATGCTTTAATTATATGAGGTAAATTATCTCTATATGAAACAAATCGAAAAAAAACAGCTATTTTGAATTCATACATACATGTACTTACCTATATAACATTGGACATGTCTATGAATGATACCTACATACTATACCTATCTACTATACCTATCTACTATAAGTGTATGTACTATATACACCTTATCTGTAAATACAGAATAGATTATTAATTTATTTTAATATTACAATATAATGATAAAATATAAGAATAAATTAAAAATAAATAATTTTTAATAATTTATTTATTAGTTAAGTTGTTTTTAATATCATAAATGAATAGAAACGAAAATAGCCCATTTGTCATGAATGATTATAATCACATCAATTAATATCATGTAATTGGGCTGGTAGGTTAATTTATTGTCGTTAACATTATTAAAACTGTTATTATTTTTTTGTGGGAAGTTTCCTGAACTTATTAAATAGTTTCACTGTTTTTTACCTTAAGGCATAGGAACCTAGTATCAGAACACTTTTTTATTACGCGTTAAGTGGCGTAACTCAACTTTCGTCTTTGTCCTACTAAAGCGGAGTTATTAAAATTTAATGATTCCACCAAGTAGATATCGAACCCACAACTAATCCTGCCACAATCAGTAAAAACAATCTGCCATAAAATATGATAGACAAGGAGAAATAAGTGTTAGCACAATCTGTTCTTCGTATTATATTATTGTTGTAAAATTAAAATATATTTCAGTATAGTATTTGACCTTTTTGAGTTGAGTTATTCCACTCACACAAAATCTCGATTTCGAGCGGAAAGTGGGAAACGGAGTGTCTTGTCACTAAGTTCTGTGAGAATACTCTGTTATATGACAAAAAATGTGAAGCTAAAAAAAACTATATTTAAACTAACTAAGTAACTATATTAAATTTATTCGTTCGTCTTAAACAATTTTATATGGATAACGAACTCGGTCAGTCGTCCACGAGCTTAAGCATATCCTTTTTAAAGTCTGACTCATATATTTAAGTACATGGTAAGTTCCAAAGAATGTGATATAAACTAGTGATATACATAAGTTATAAGACACATCCTGCTGCTTGATACGCAACGGTCATTGTATTCTGAGAATTTGTCTATTTGAAGCGAAGCTAAGCGTTATTTATAGTACCTATATATTATATTATGGCAATCTAGCTTAAATTTCTGTTTATACATTTTTTATATATGTTTATGTTTTAAAGCTTCACTCTTTTTCCGCGTAGGAAAGAGATGGGAAAGGTGGGAAAGAGGGTAGTTAGAGAAAAAAATGATGTCAAGAGACTCCGTTCTCCATTTTCTTGTTGAAATAGAGACATTAGGCGTTAAATAGGAACACAACAACGCGCTTTGTCTCATAGATTTTGTGTTATTTTCATAAATGTATATATTGGTATATAGCATACGAACGGGAAAAAATATCTAAATATGTACGTCGATGAATATTGACTTGTAGAGCTTTTGTATAGCTCTAAAAAAGAACAAAGAGATGACTGACGGACTTCAACAATGATGACGATGATTTTGTTTTGTCCTGTTTTGGATAGGTAATGGTAATTAAGTTCATTTTTAATTACAGTTCTTAGTTAATAATAATTGTAGATTTTTTTTTGTTTTTTGATATTGGCTTTGGTGCGTATAAGATTCGTTTTTATTAATATTTTCATCAAATGAAGTCGACTTACATAAGAATTTTGCATAATTAATTAAATAAATCAAAAATTTTGAAAATACCCACGACGGTTTAAATGTAATTGAAAAAGGATAAAATAACTAGAAATCCCCCGCCTAAAAGAATATATGTAACGAGATGATGGGGACGACTTCGTCGGAGCTGCCATTACTTTAAGTTTGCTAACTTCTCCTAGGTTTTCATGCTGTTAAAACAGGTTTAGGAAAAAATTAAAATATTAATATGAATTTACAGTTTTGATAACTGGTATTCCTTTTAAAAACTTTAAGAACGACATCTATACTGTTAGCTACTATATTTAAAATAGAGGTTGCAACTGGCAGCCCCCGACGAAGTTGTCCCCATCATCTCGTTACATATATTCTTTTAGGCGGGGGATTTCTAGTTATTTTATCCTTTTTCAATTACAATTAAACCGTCGTGGGTATTTTCAAAATTTTTAATTTTGTTTTTCATTTTAAACTTTTTAAAGTGAATAGATACACATTATATATTATTACATAATTTCGAAATACTTTATATTAATCTTCATGCAAATCCAAAAAAAATTATAAGCCCAATGCTTTCTGGTTATCAAATGCCTATTGCAGCGCCTGGCAGATTGTCACCGCAACATTTTTAGGAAACTTAAGTTTAACCAAATCAGTGAAAATCACAAAACCTACTAGTAGTTTTGATTTGGAACAAATTAATTTATACTGGAGCGCCCCGTGGTAGTTTGTGATATGGCATATAAAAACACGCAACAATTAAACCTGAACACAGAAAACCGCATCTAAATAGGTTTCACACAAAAATACAAGCAAATGCTTACTACAGCGCCCCCCGGGTGAGGTGTCACCACGACACATATACGAGAACACGCGCTAATTGAGCCTGATCCTATCGTTGAAAACTGCATCAAATTCAGACTCGTAGTTTTAACTTTGCACCATCAAATGTTTAATGAAGCGCCCCCTGGTGAGTTCTTAACGTAAAAAAAAACTAAAAACATACACCAAGTAAAGGTAAATCTAATACTGAAAACTCTGTCCAATCGGACTAGTAGTTGTGGTTTTACATTAAATATTACAAACAAATGTTTACTGCAGCGCCCCCTGGTGAGTTAACACGATAAAGCATATCCAAGAACATACACTAATTAAACTTGAGCTTATCACTGAAACTGCATCCAAATCGAATACGTCATTTTAGCTTTGCACAAACAATATTTTACTGCAGCGCCCCCTGGTGACTTGTCACCGTAATATAAATTTAAAAACATGTACTAAACTGATCTAATCTGATACTGGAATCTAATACTGAAAACTCTTTCCAATCGTACTAGTCGTTTTTGTTATACACAGAAAATGGAAGCAGCTACTTACTGCAGCGCCCCCTAGAGAGTTGACACATACTTGAAAATATGCACTAAGTAAACATACATGACACATATATGAAAATATGCACTAAGTAAACTTGAATCTATCATTGAAAACTGCATTCAAATCGGACTCGTAGTTTTAGTTTTGCACAAACAAATGTACTTACTGCAGCGCCCCCTGGTGAGTCATCACCGTAACACATATATGAAAAGATGCACCAATTAAACCTGAACCTATCGTTGAAAGTTTCATCTAAATCGGACTAGTAGTTTTTACTCTACATAAACAAATGTTTACTGCAGCGCCCCCTGGTGAATTTTCACCGTAACGAAAAAACAAAAATCTTAAAATATACACGAAGCAAAGCTTAATCTAGTTCTGAAAACTCTAGCCAATCGGATAAGTAATTTCGGTTTTAGACAAATAAATACAAGAAAAATTTTAGTTTTACACAAAAAAACTCAAACAAATGCTTATTACAGCGCCCCCTGATGAGTGGTCACCATAACACATATATGGAAAGACGCACCAATTAAGCCTGAACCCATCCTTGAAAGTTTCATCTAAATTGGACTAGTAGTTTATGCAGAGCAAAAACAAATGTTTAGGGCAGCGCCCCCTGGTGAGGTTTCCCCGTAGCAAAAAAAGAAAAATCTTAAAATATGCACCAAGCAAAGCTGAATCTTTTCTTGAAAACTCTTTTCAATCAGATCAGTAATTTCGGTTTTAGACAAATAAATACAAAAAAAGTACAAACAAATGCTTACTGCAGCGCCCCCTGGTGGCTTGATACGATAAAACATATCTAAGAACATTCACCAATTAAACCTGAATCTATCACTGAAAATCTATCGAAATCAGACTATTATTTTTTGAGATAATTGAAAACATTCGTTTTCACGTAAAATGCTTATTGCAGCGCCCCCTGGTGAGTTAAGGGAATAAGACATATCTAAGAACATACGCCGATCGAACCTAAACCTATCATAGAAAACCGTATCAAAATCGGACTTATAGTTTTGGAAATAATTGACATAGTAATTTGCACAAACACACAAACAAACAAACAAACAAACAAACAAACAACCTCTCACCCCAAACACATATACAGTCGCCGTTCCGTCGCGGGTAATTAAATAAATCAAATTATTCATCATTATTTCATCCTGGCGCCGTCGGTGGGGATAGTCGTGGCGCAGGCACAAGCGTGTGACTGTAAACGACTGGTTGTGGGTTCGATTCCCGCCCGAGGAGTGGTAATATTTAATATTACCATTTTCATCGCTCTGGTGGCGAGGCAAAGCGCGGGGTTAAGTTCCGCCACTTAACACGCAATGCCTCCGAATTGAGCGGAAAGCGGGAAACGGAGTGTCATAACACTAGATTCCCTCTACCCTGCCTGTGTGCAGGATACACAAAGTGAAGCTAAAAAAATATATTTTCATAATAAAAAAACAACCTTAATACAAATAGTAATGACAAATCAAACAAAACAATCAACAATTGCTCCAGATAGTCAGTATGCTTGGAATATCTATGAGAACAATTTCTCATTCATTATTATACAATTAACGATTACAATGCAATAAGTCATTGAATTAATCATCATTGCGTGTGATAGCCCCTCGTGACTCAGGACATGAGTCAAAGCTTCATCCCCGCTAGTAAGGCTTGCTGTACATTAGGAACGCTTAGGAAATTACACAATGTTGACTTGAGTAGTGCTTACATTTGATATAGAGCTATAAAAGGGTATAAACTAGTGATAGATATATTGGTATACCAAATAAACATACTAGCGGCCCGCTCGCGACTTAGCGTGAACTACATAACCGTTTCGTTATATTACAACCCTCGGGATGGGGTTTTTAAACAATAAAGTATTCTAAATTTAGCCTTGGATTATCAACTACATTTATTCGAAAATTCATTACATTCGGTTTAGCGGTTTAGATTTTTTATCACCTATTTCGGGGTCGATGTTTTAAAAAAAAAGTAACCTATGTTTGTATAAGTGTCATCAGCTATTTACATTCCGAATTTCATCTTAATCCAGTAGATTAGTCGTGAAAGCGTGACAAACAGACAGACGCTCCCATTTATAATATAAGTAACGATTTATGTGTATGTGCTATATACGAAGCTCAACAGTAGTAGGCTCAAAATTTACTGAAACTTAAAATTATATTTGTAGCTATTTATTCATATAGTCAAAGTACGGCGTTGGCTTCCGCCTTCTTACATGCAATGTGCTCAAATATAACGGATTGATATTGTAAGTAACCTTCCTCAATCAACCACGTATAAAGAACGAGAAAAATGGAAATAAAAAAAATGTAACTGATCATTTGGGATTCGATTCCTAATCTTAGAAATTTATTTTTCAGCTCTGGTACCTAAGGCAAAGCGTGGCGTTAAGCTCCGCTACTTAACACGTAATGTCACGATTTTAAGCGAAAAATGAAAAATTGAGTTTAGACTAGACTAGATTACTCTGTTACGTGGTAAAAAGCGTAAAGCTATAATTTTACTAACGTAGGTATGATTTGAAGTAGACGTATATTTTTAAGTAATATTATAAATAAAATAAATAAAAATATTTCAGCTTAGCGTTTGATGTGTCAATCAGAGGCGACCCTTATAGCTTCACACAAACAATGGGGGTGTGTCACTGATTGAATAGTGCATTATAAACGTGTTTCGAATATTATATATGCATGTAGTGTAGGAGTAAACAGTTTTTTTGTCATTAAGCTATGAATGTATTTTTGAAAGTGTTTCACATCGATACATGTACTTATTTAATAATAATTATATCGCTCGTTATTATTACACTTCAGTATTATAATAAAACGTGTATTAATAAATAAATAATTGTTATAAAACATTCTCTATTTGACTACTCTGTTATAATTTCTGGATCAGTTATTTACAAATTTTTGAAACTCGTCTGTGAAAGTTATTGTATAATTTTAATATTAATCGAGAGAATAGATATTACACATATGACTGTACATGGTCAGATATATATTAGACTAAAGAAAATTAGGAGTAAATTGCTATTGTTAAATTTCAAACTGTTACTGTAAAACCAGTAGCTAAACGAAGGCTATAGATTTTAAAGCAGTGAACAAATAAGCGTATTGACGCTTAGTCGAATTCAGTAGAAATAGATGATGAATGAATGAATACTTCAAGTTAATAACAAAAACAACTACAGACTTAGGCAGTCAAGTAAACGAGCGAACAACATACAACGAACACATAAAGTCGAGTAAAAACCCAAAGTATAAATTTCCAACGTCTAATAGGACATTACAATGAAATAAACAAGTTTATTTTGATAATACTCCATTCATAATTCAATATTAAATAACCTTTACGCCGACATTGTTTTTGTATGAAATCATCAAAAGAGGAAACCCCTTACTGAAATCGGAGGATGGTTCGACTATGTGTCAAAGAGCGTGCGTCACAAAAGTCGTATTGAACGTCAAAATGACGTGTCCGCATATTTTTATGAAATTGTAAGGCCGATGTTATCATATACTCGTAATGCTCTAGAACCGACACCGGCGCCTGATAATGGCCCTTTCATAGTAACAATGCACTTAATAGGGGTGGAACTGTTAAGTAGGGATAGATATTCTCTAGCTTGTAACAGATAAAATTGTGTGTTTCTTTTGTGTGAAGCGTAAAAAGTGTTAGGATTATCATAATTGTAAGAAAAGTAGGTTTATAAATGACAATGTCAAGAAAAGAAATTGAACTTGTATTTATACTAAAGTTTTAAAAAAATGGTATAATTCAATGATGTAATCGGTGATTCTCTACTGTTTATTAACGGCTTATGTACGTAACAACAATAATAGTAAAAACTACATATATTTTTTTTTAAGTCTTTAATATTAGTTGGATGCTAATTAATATAATAGCAATCTTCACGAGATTCCGTTAATTAAATCTTTTCCTTACAGCTTTCAGCTACCTATTGTTTTTTGGTTAAGATATTGCCAATGCATAGGACTATCTGTCTGTCTGGTCTGGTATAAGTATCTGAAAATAAGTTTTTATTTTAGTAACTTAGTATTAGTAAAATATATTTTAATTATTACCAATTGTTTCTTCTTATTGTACAAGGTTTTTTTCAATTTTGGATTATATAATAAATGGTTGCATAGTTTTTTTTTATAAAAGTAAAGGTTTTTTCTAGACGTAGCTGTTGTTCAAAACTTTTGGGAACAAATTAAAAGAATTCATTTATTAAGGTCACAAATGCAAAGATATTCATATTAAAAATATTTGGAATGCTATATCACGTAGCTAACTTTATTAAGTGAATACCGCACCGCGTTCATTACTTTAAATTATACACATGGTTCTAGATCTCATATGTTGGCTAACTGACTCCGAAGTATAGCAGTAGTAACTTTATATATACTCATGTAATAAATAATTGAAAATAATGATATAAACAAGAATATTTAAATTAAATGTAGGTACATACTCCGTCGTAGGTCGGGGCCAATCGTGGCGCAGAAGCACAAAGTGTGACTGTAAAGCGACTGATTGTGGGTTCGATTCCCACTCGAGAAGTGGAAATATTTAATATTTCCATTTCCTTCGCTCTGGTGTCGAGGCAAAGCGCGGCGATAAGTTTCGCCACTTAACACGCAATGCCTCCGGAATTCGGCGGAAAGTTTGTGTCTGTCTTAATACTAGGTTCCCTCTGCCTACCCTGCTGTGTGCGGGATACAGCGTGAAGCTAAAAAAAGGTACATACTCGTATATGATATACATATATGGAAGTATATGATATATCTACACTATTACGTATATGATATATCTGTGTATCTATATGTACATTGGTTTATAAGGTGACATACAACGGCTAATTTATACGTCAAAGGGACTCCTAGTTATGTTATTTGATAAATATGCTATTAGAAAAATACTTCATTTTTTGTGCCGTTGGCTGAAAACAGTATGATACTTACTATTTTGTTGTTATAAAAATAGTACTATAGAATTACCTTTAGTTTTATTAAAAATCGAGGGAACTAATTTAGATTTGAACGCAATTTGAAATAAATACTGCGTCACAATGACTTTGAATACATTGAAATAAATAACAAAAAAAAATTTCATCAATAACCCTACTATAATAGTCCATATGTTTTTCTATGGCGGTTCCCCCATATATTCACATTTGGGCATGACTGACGAAAACATTGTACTGTAACACCTGTGGCATAAGTGACTCATTATTCCACGTGAGTACGTCCACATGACCCGGCGGGTAACACGGGAGGGTTTGAGTCACATTTTATTACTAATTTTTTGGGAAAATAATGACTAAATGTTGTGGTGAAGTAGTGTAAAGTACAGTAGCTTTGTAAATGTCTTGGGCATATACTGAATTGCTTTGAAGCTTTATGAGAGATACGTGATATGTTTTTAAATGTCTTAGGTATACAAAATAAGATGTTTTTTTAACTTCGCGCTGTATCCCGCACATAGCAGGGTACGCATAGGGAACCAGGTGTTAAGATACTCCGTTTCCCACATTCCGTCGAGTTCGTAGGCATTGCGAGTTAAGTGGCGGAACTTAACGCCGTGCTTTGCCTCAACACTGAAACGGAAAAAATGGAAATATTAATTATTTCCACTCTTCGAGTGGGAATCGAACCCACAAAAAGTAGTTTACAGTTTACTTGCGCCACTCCACGACGACTCGCCCCTATGATTTTTTATGTATATAAACATTATACAGTTATATGTATAAACATTATACAGCTTCATGCTTTTTACCGCAGCAACGGAGTCACAGAACTTAGTGTGAAGACACTCCGATTTTCACTATCCGGCAATTCGAGATACAGTGTGTTGAACGGCCGAACTAACGTTGCGCTTTGTCTTAATGCATTTATAATAATTTTAATTCATTTAATTATTTTTAGCTTGTAACTTAAATATTTATTTTTAGTTGGTTGTTATATATGTTTCTAAGTACTTATACAAAAATTAGTATTTATATTTGAGCTGTAGGCAAATTTTGAAATTCTGCTTTGTAAGCAATATCAAAAGGTCACGCTGAAGAGGTTTTCAGTTTGTATAATCGAGACTTTCTTAACAGCACTCCAGTGAGTTGATTGTGGAATTGAAGGATGTATTGTAACTCGTCATTGAAATTTCAATATAGTATTAATTTTATTTTATAAAGAAATAAGGATAATAATAGTAATCAATTATTATAAAATATGTTATTTGTTTTTCTGGCTTGGTTGGTTTGCAGTGGCGAAATGTCCATATAACACGATTCCCATCAGCTTACCTTTTGTAAGTTTTAGATTTTAGATGTATTTTTTAATTCCGACTTACTTCTACAGTAATTTTACGTTTCGCCTCTTAAGTGTCTGACTGTAAACGCTATGGTTTAGATTTCTATTAGGAGAAATGTTTTTTGGTACCTAAGACGGTAAATTACGGAGTTGAGTTCCGCTACTTAACAGGCATTATCTCAATTTCGAACGGAAAGTGGAGAATGGAGTGTTTTGACAATATACTATTTATTCAACACTAGGTTCTTTCTGATTACCCTGTCGAACTGTATAAAACGTGAAGCGTCCTCTGTTAGTCTACTATCTACCACATTCAATTCCTCTCTTTGTGAAGAAAAAGAACGGAATCCAAAAGATTTTTGAAATATTAAAAAAAATATATATTTTTAATATTTCTGTTAAAGTACTGTTACGTAGTACATAGATACGGCAGAAGCGCCACATTTTTGCGAACAAAAGAATTAAAACGTGAGTCATATCAGTAATTTGTTATCAAACGCCTAATTTACGCTGGTATAATATTAAACCAAATGTTTTATTTATCAATGCCATTTTCACAACGCTCTTGTGAATCATCGCAACGCCTTGTCCTTGTTTTCTTCTTACACTGTAATATATTTGTATTTAATATATACTTTTTATAATTATAAAATTTAAATGAGAAAAATACATGATTATATAATAAATTATACATTGTTTAATGTATGTACATGATGTAATGTATGTACATAAATTCTTCACAAAACATGTAAGCGACATGTCCGTTATGTTTCATGTGATAGAGCTTAACAGAATATCTGGTGATACGACTCTCCGTTCTCTCCTAACTAAACTAACAAGTTAGTTTTAATACAAATATAATTATTTTCGCTTCAACTCTGGTACTTATGACAAAACTTGGCTTTGATTTTCGCCACTCAACACATAATTTCTCTAATTCAGGCGTAAAATAGCGACTGCCCTGCTAAGTGGATAAGCGTGAAGCAATTTTTTTTATAAATATTCTTTTGAATAGGATTTGATATCATAACCATCACAATATGACCAAGTTTTCAAACATCATTTTAGTTTTGAGTAGTATGTAATTTAAGATTTGTAACCAAAAAACAATTAAGGAAAAAAAGGATACGAGACCGAGTGTCTGTAGAGTTTCAGTATTTAATAAAAAAAAATATGACCAAGAGCATTAACTTTGCTACAACGGTGCCAGATATATGTAGAAACGTATTGTGTACATATAATATGACATACATGCGCCAAGTACTTACAGAATTTGTAATTATTATTCTTTATCTGAAGACATATTGATATATAGCTCTAGAACAATTATACATATATCTTATCTTTATGAGATATATAAGATAAGTATGAATCACAAATAACAATGTAATACATTCCTATATATACCTAATGAAATCTTGATTAAAGTATTTTTTCTAATCATTTTCGTAAATATTACCCGTATTATGTAAGAAAAGTTAAGGGCAGTAGAAAAGCGCTGATAAAGTTATTTAAATTCTATTACTAAGACAACAATAACTTTTTTACCAAAGTACACTGTTTGTTTGAGATATACAAAACGCTTAGTCTTTGACGTTAGATGTATAATTTTTTTTCAAATTTAACTCTGGTTTTAATTACGAAAAAAATCATAGATATAATATATACATAAGTAGAGGATTTTTGTGATATATATGTACATTATCGAACGAAGCAGGAAATGGTTTTTGTTATTATAATGCTATCAGTGATAGTGACAATATATATTGCTATCTACTTACGAAAGTCAAATTCGCACTTATGATGTAAAAATGAAAAATAGACTTTTTTGTCCTTAATAAGTATATGATGGTGTGAATGTTTCATTGAGGCGTAATAGGCATACCTTTAAGGCGCAGGAGGACAGTATCAGGTTGAAGTCGCGTTGTTTTTTGGGATCAATTCCCGCTTAGGGGATAATTATAAGATAACATCAGAATCTTTCAACGCTAGATTATCTATCTGTCCTCAAATGCGGGAGATACGTAAATTTAAAAAAATATAAAATGAGTATGCTCTGGACCACGAGACTGTAGTAAAACTTTTTAGCTTCATCGATATTTTTGATACAAGCATATAATACAAATAATTCTGCACTGTATCATATTATGTAAATACATAAATTTAATTGGCTATGAGAGAAAAAGAAAGAAAAAAAAATGACCCCAAACAAAACTTTAGCTCGTAAAGTAATATACCAAACGTAACTCTTACTATCTTCACTAACTTATCTCCTTATCTTTTGTTGCCTCGCTCGATCACACTTTTCGTAACGCTTTCGCTACGCTACCAATTATTTCCCAAGTCAAGCAGCGTCTGTAAAGAAATTTTACTTTAAAAATAACACGTACATCATATGTATGTTATTTAGACAGCGTCATAATTTTCTATTATTGTATGAAAAAAAAATGAAACCTGTCACTATCGGTTTCATCTTTGGCTCTATATCGTGTTTACCACGTACGTCCTTGGCCCGGTTGGCGAAGATTGTTCTGATTTTATATTTCATCGGCAGACCTTGGTTTTAATAGGTTTAATATTTTAATTAGAAACGAATAAAAACTTTTTAATGAATTTTTAATTATTAAAATCTAAGAATTCATTTCAAATTTACATTAGTGTATCTAATAGATGATATGAATAAATAAAGATACGCAAATGTTGTAATGTTTGGATGCACCTAAATAAACGCGATTGCCAGTCTAATTTTGGTTTTTTTTCAGCTTCAACGCTTTTTGCCGCATTACAGGGTAGTCACAGAGTACTTAGATTCAAGACACCCCTTTTGCCACTTTCCTAATACATTGCTTGTTGAATAGATCACAACACCGTATCTAATATTATTCACCATAGTGGAAAAATAGAAATCATTAAATTTTGATCGCCACATGAGAATTGAACTACAAACAATCTCATATTAAGTCGGACACTGTTCCATTGTGCCACAATTGCTGAAATTAACTCTCACTCAGTGAGTAAAAGATGACACACGAGCATTTACTAGATGTAGAAAACGGTAATTTTGGATGTAGATACCTTGGGGAATGAGGAGCTAATAGTGAATTTTCCGAATTGCCTAATGGAATGGAAAAGACAGAAATTTTGGGTTTTGCAGTTAAAAGTACAGAAGTCAGAATTTCTAAATAGTATATGTAGTAATAGTTATAAGTATTTTCCGCATAACAGGGTTAGTCAGAGAGAACCTATTGTCAAGACACTCTGTTCTCAACTTTCAGCCGGAAATCGAAACATTGCGTGTTGAGTGCCAGAACTTTACGTCACGCTTTCTATTAGTTACCAGAGCGAAGAAATAAATATAATACATTATAACCAATTTCCTGAGAGAGACTCAAACCTACAATCATTGCATTTACAGTCAGACGTCTCATTGCGCCATGACGACTTTAAAAACTTTTATAACTTCGCAAGAAATACATGTATAAAACAACTATTATATTTACTGTGTATTCAAAAATCGATTTGCATACATAATCAAACAAACAAACAATTAAATCGGATATTGTACGTAGTAACAATCATGATTAATCAAGTGTTATTCCAGAAGCAAACAAACGTTGAATAAACTTATAATTACATATTATGACCACATGGAAAAAAGTTAGTATTCATACGCGCGAAGATGGCGTCATCGGCAGGCTTTGAAGTGCATTCACCTGCTCACTTAGATCATCTGCGAAGTTGATCTCAGTACCCTTTTTTGGGGAACGTCATTTTGAAACAACATTGTACTTGTATGGATTGTGATATATGCATGAGATGACCAGTTGGTAAATTGATTAAAATAAATTATTGAGGCTGTCATGATACAGTGGAACAGCGTCTGACCATAATCGTGATAATTGTTGGTTCGATTCTGATTCGGAGGAATGGTTTTATATTCTTTCTTCACTCGATTTCAGATGAAATGTGGATGGAGGAGAAAAGAGTGTCTTGAATCTCGGTTCCCAATTACTACCGCGCTTTGCGACACAAGTCAAACTGCTAAAAATAAAATATTTATTGCATTTTAAGTATTAAGTAGATTGATTTGTGTGATCATGATTATTTAAACGAGCATGTCTTCCGAGTAACTGTTTGTTATATAGATGGGATACAGATATTAGATGCTGTTCTTTTACATTAAAAATAATTTGATTTTGCTAATGTAGTTTTACTATTTTAAAATGTGCAAATAATCGCCTCCAACTTGATATACTATTTCCATTATAATGTTCCACCATTTGGAATTTAAAACATAAAAAGTATTTCCCGTTCTTCCACAAATTTTAGAAGGTCCTGCACTCCCTAAGGGTTTATATTAAAAAAGAAGATAAACTTTTACTAGAATGTGCTAAAAAGTAGTTTTAAACAAAATCTTTTAGTACTGAAATGGAAATGGAACCCTAAAATATTTTATCAAAAAAAATCTTGTACAGATACACAAGGGTCACAAGGGTCGGGTGATATTGTGAATATTCGTTATCAAGATTAATAAACGCTATAAGATTGATATACGCTTAAAAATTTTGATAATATACCTACGAAACACTGAAGTACCGTATTATTACTTTCTTTTTAGCTTCTCACTTAATCCTGCATAGCAGAGAGAAAATTATTATAAGACACTCCGTTCTTTGCCTGAGTCTTTCTTTGCTTCACGCTTAGGCAGAGGGAACCTAGTGTTTAGACACTCCGTTCCCCGCCTTATGTAACATTAAAATCATAAAAACATACTTAAATTTTGTTTGAGTTTAAATTACACTACGTAACAATCTTATATTCAGATTTATTTCCGTATAACTACAAATAGATGTGAATTATTTAAATAGTTGTATAGACATACGGAAGGGAGAAGTTACAAAATTTATAATACTACTGCGCATTGGCTATGACATAATAGTAGTGTCATTATAAACATATTATTGAACTGGTGATATTATCTTAACAAATATTACTAGAAGTTAAATAAAATAAATGTTAAAACGACCGTCTGTCTGTCACTTTTTTACTGTGTATTTCTATGATTTCTTTAGAGTATTCTCAAATGATAAGATTTGTTGCAGACTTTAGTACAAAATTTTAGTTTCCAAGGGGCGATAGAATTAACTTTTATTTAAAAATAGATTTTTGGATATGTAATTTATTACTGTTATATTATAATTTATTTATTTGGTTTATAAGTTTAGTACGTCTTTATATATATTAGCAAATTATTACAATAAATTTGTAACAGTAATTGAGACGCTCGTAACTTATTTTTAAATTTAAACACTGTTATTATAGAATAACGAAAATTACACATAATAAAACATATTAATATAATATCGTAATCGTAACACATAGTAAGTATATATTAGAGCATTAACGTGAATTACGATCGGCTAAATCATTTCGAAACACCTCTACCTACTCTCAGTTATAAACTATTCGTGATCCGGTTTATAAGTATTTCAATTATAAATTCAAAGACTTAGGCATTCCTCGTCGAACAAAATTACTCACGTTTGTCTCAGTGATCGTAGCTGATAGAACATACTTCGGTCTATCTACGAGTACGACCTCAAAACGGCATTCGACCTAGTCGAGCTCGTAATCTAACATAACAAGTCGAAAATCAAACGCGAAAGTTTACGTTTCGGTACCCGAATGTCATAAAACAAACAAATTTATATTCTATTTAACAAACAATAAGCTTTAAAATAGCATAAAAGATTTTGGGACACGTGCGGCATCGAGGTATTAATGGAGTCGATTTCAAACAACACAGCACTCAAGCGCTTTAGAAAGTTAGTATGCTATTCGACGTGTTTACAATGGCACCGGTTCAAGCGCTGTAACGCTAAACGGTTTATTCCACCGCGATGACTCAAGCCTCGGTAAACAGTATGCGGGGCGATGAGTCACCGTTTTACACATTCGCGTATAGTGTTTGAGCAGTGTTGTCAGTCTACAGTTGAACTCGTCAAGTAGCCAGTAGGCAACCGAGACGTTATAGGCGTTTAAACGCAGGTATTTCTGCTTTACGCTGAATATTAGATCTAAACAAGAACTGACGAGGTAAATAACAATAAGTGTGTGTATATTATAAGGACTTGTGTGAAAGTGTTTTAGTTCTAGTTGTATCCTATGTGTGCGTGTCAATAGTGAAACGGTCGATAACTTGATGATCGTTCTTAGCTATTTGTGAATACCTTACGTACATTATTATAATATTAGATACACATAGTGTTGTGACAATGCCGTCTAACAAGAAACTTATGTCCAAAATGAAACAGATTGCACAGTGGATTTTGATGGTTCACGTGGTAAGTTACTCAATCGAACATCTTAAATGCATTCTCTTTATTATTATTATATAAAATAGTGCTTCGGGCTATGAATAACGTAATATTATAGTTATTATCCGTACTAAATTCACTTATGTAACCATTAATATAATTAAACTAAGACAGGCTTAGCCATTTATGCTGAATAGGTAGGCACTACCTACTTGGCTATAAAACGCACGATGAATCATACAAAAATTTGCTGAACGTGACAATATCGACGTTTATTTCATTAATTTAGCAATTTTTTTGTAAATATTTGGGCAAATTTGCCTTGTTTTAGTAGTTTATATGGAGTTAAAATATATAGAAATAACTTGGTAACAATTTTCACTTAATATGTTCTTTGTAGCAGAAGAAAAAGTTTAAGATTAAATCGAAACAGTAGTGGATATTGATTAGAAGCCTCTGGCTATCCCAGGGGTTGACTTAACTCAGTTACCAAGTTCAGAGAGCAAAGTTTGCTCGTCTTCCACGCAATCTTTTATTTGAATCGTAAAATAAGAGAAATCCTTACAAGTTTTATGCATTCACAAAATTTAGTTTACATTTGGAAAATTTGTTTTATTTTGTAAAGTAACTTTTACGCTTATGTAAATAGGAAAACTAGCTACCTGCTCGCGGCTACGTCTACGTGATTTTTCATATAAATTTCTAAATTTCGTTTATTCCTTATGTTTGACCTTGGATCTTCAACTATTTTCATTCCAAATTTCATCCAAATCGGGCATGTAGATTAACCATAAAACCGTAACAGATAGGCAGAACAACATTCACATATACAAGTATAATGATAATACGGAAGTTTTGTTTGGACTTATAAGATATAATATAACATCTTAAACGTTATCTCCCTTTATTAGAAATACTTCGATCTGCAATAACTATTATTCTTCATGTCATCCGGTATCCAGCTGAGAATTTACCTAAAAGGCATTCACAAAAACGAGACCCAGACAGATTAAAAAAAATATGAATAAGCAGAGGTCTACATTGTACGGACAATGTTGCTATGGTTCCATAAAAGTCCATTCACGAAAGTTGTCTAGATGTGAGAGCTAGCGGCGATTCGATGTTTTAAGTCTTATGTAGGTATTTATATACAAAATTATAGTATACTAGCTAGCTATGACCACAGTTTCGTCCGCGTGGAATTCAACAAAAAAGTTATAATTATAATATAAAATCTAAGTTAATCCCTTATTACAAACCTGCCAGTGAAAGTCCCGTCAAAATCGGTTCTACCATTCTAGATAAATTAACCGAGACAAGCAGACAGACAGACAAACTGAGAGACAGATGAGCAAACATATAAAAATTGTAAAAAAATATGAAATATTTTGGTATATGTACCGTGTGCATACATACATGCATTTAGTGAAAAGTGTTTATTTTAATATTACAAACATACACTGTATTTTATTTATTGATACATACAAAATAATAACAATTAATAATTTAAGTGTTAATTAAACAAGATTTTCAAGTGCGATGCCCTTTAAAATAATGCGTTGAAAATTTCTTCCATAATTGCTCTCTTCATTGAAGCATTTGTAAAGGTCTACTTAAGAAGACCCTCGGTCCTTCAGGCGATTTGGACTGGCAACTTAGTAATTAAGCTTATTTCCCGTCTCCGCTTGTTTTGTCATTTGCGACAATTGTGTCTAATTTTGTCACGTAAGCATTCGTAGGTACGTTCGTAGAATTTGTTTAGTGATTTTACTTTATATTTATACGATTTTTTTGTAAATTAAAGATACAATATACAAGATTATACCAAGATTGATTATGTATTTCTAGTAATGAAAATATGAAGGCTTTATCACAATTCTTGCAAGTAGCTATCAAATAATATCGAGAAATGCACTATAATATAAAAATCTTAGTATTGAAAATGACTTAGTAAGGCAAATTAAATAGAAAATGGAAGAAACACTATAAATATTAGGGCTTTGAGCCAATAACTGGGCATAACTGAACAGCACGTTCGCGAGGCTTACGAAAGTGAAAAGAATAAAAGACAGTGTTTATCTTGGTTGTATGGAACCTGTTTGCGGCCCCGGGTTTGCGGAACGTGACGAGACGACCTAGCTAGCCGGCCATGCCAATTGCAAATGCTGCAGTATAAAACCTTCTTTTTGTTCTATCCCAAATCGAATTATTGCACGGACAAATAGACAGCAAAAAGCTATTTCTAAATTTTAATTATCAAGGTATTATTTTTGTGATTTATCTACCTAGTACCGTATAGTCGCTGATAGTAAAATCAAATATTGTTAATTACGTTCAATGTTTTTGTAAACATTGTTGGGACGTTCATACTGATTAGTCATCTCGTCTTCAAGTGCATACCTACATAAGTATCTTAAATTATGAAGATTTTAATGAATCAGCATATTGTTTCAAAGTATTTTTAAACATAAACAAATGTTGAATGTTTATTACATATTATTTCGAGTTTATCTTAAGTACTTGTTTTGTGATATATAGCTTTTTTTAAACGATTATAGCTGTTACAAATTTATCCGTTGAGATTTTTCATACAGACGCGATGACTGATCAAAGAAGCATTTAATATTTATGTTATACGACACTGCAGTGCACTATTTTAGGCTGGGCAGCCAGGAGGCGTGTCTCCGGTATTTATAAATCGCCGGGCTGACTCATGTGGCCGTCTGAAATCTACGTCTTGTCCCATATCCTCCATTCTGTTGATATTACTCATTACTAAGGAACCCGGAATCGCACTTTCGCTATATTAATATATAATTTTATTATTATAATTTTTAACATGTATGTATGTATATAAATTTGTAAGTCATAAATAATCTGTGTTATTAATGGTTTACAAATTTACGCACTCACACACAAACATAAATAATCTGGTAATGAATTGTAATTATAAAAATATCATATCAAGGTTATTTCGTGTGTATATATATATCTTGTAACTATACAAGTTTCGCAAGAGTGATTTTACAACGGAACTGATTATACTAAGTGACGCGTTACAAACATCTTATCAAATACAAAATTTTCATCGTTGATGTTCTCGCTCAATAACAAGGTACAGTTAGTAGACTTGCATTTAATAATATTTTCATCTCCCTGTTTTATTTTTTATTCTATTTATTTTTCGTAACTTCTAACTCTTTTTCGTCTGTAGGTACGTATTTTTAACTTCCTACATATTAGGATAGTCAGAAAGAATCTAGTGTCACACTCTGTTCTCGACTTTCCGCCGAATCCTTTCTCGAATTCCGAATGCAAGCCATTGCGTGTTTAGTGGCGGAACTCAACGCAGCAGAACGGAGCAATAATATAATTTAAATCGTTTCCCTCAATGGAAATCAAACCCACATTCAATCGCGTTTACCATCACACGTACCACTTATACACGGTAGCTTCGTCTATTTTTAAGTCAACAGAAATTGTCATTGTTTTTCAGTGAAAGTAAACTTTAAAAAAATCGCTTCCTGCAAACCAAACCCAATTACAGCATATGTGAAACCTTGGCTCGTTTATATTAACCATTGCGTATACAGGAAGTCAGCTATTAGTATTATATGTAGCCGTTGAGGAAGTGAGCTGTAGTTTATTTCCCATTATGCTATGCGATTGATGAATGGCCAGAAGTGAACATGTGTGCTTGAACAGATTCAATCCGATCCCTTTCAATTCACCCCTTTTGACTCAATAGGTACATTGATTTGAATTGGTAAATAAAACGAAAGGAATAATGCCTAATATGCATTTCTATAGTATGTGCATGTATAAAGTCTTGTTTTTTGACATTTTGTCCTGGTGTCCCGAAGCAAAAATATCCCGTTTTTTAGTAATTAGGTGAAAATTAGCCTCACATTAGTCTATTTATCAGTTGATTTATGATGATTATCATTGTTGCAAAAAGAAACGAAAGCTAATCTATAATCAGAGTAAAAAAAAACAAAATCTCAAATGATTGTTGCAAAAAAAATTAAAGCCAAAATATTTTAACGATCATCTATGATCATCTTTTTGAAAGCAATGTCCCATTTTGTTACCAAAAACTAATGGTCACGTAATGTACATATATGTAGTATGTATGTATATAAATTTTTGGTATCTACATGATAAATTATCAGTTTATCTTCAGATAAACAACTTGGAGGAGTGAGTCAATGTTATTATTGTATTCAGTAGTCGATAATAAATTGTAGGTATTTAAAAATTTAATTTAATATGATAATTTAAACACCGCGTTCAAATTTGTTGTGCATAAGTAACGCTTTTTAACCGTAACTAATTAAGCGTCGAAACAAAATATGCAAATTGCGAACAAAATCTCGTAGACATCGCAAATCAAAACGAGGGTGGCGCGGCCGATGTTTAATTATGTAAATAAATTTTCATTCATGCGTATGAAGGAATCGTCAAACAATGCGCCAGATGAGGATAGTCCTGCTCTGCCCTAGCATCAACTCATTGGTGAAGTTTGCATAAAGAACAGGCCTCGAGCCAGCCTCGGAATCAGCTTGTTTATTTTTTAATCTCGCCCTTGCTGTAATACGATTGCTTTATAGTATTTTTCTCAAACCGTGAGCAAATAAGAAAACTTGTTATCTGTCGTTGTTAGTAACGAAATGGCTAATATATAAGTAATTATTGTTTTAAAAGAAATTTAATTTCCTTCTCAAAATGGTCAAAATACAAAGAGAACGTTGCGGTGCAGTGTGTCAGCGGCTGAGTGTAAACGCGATGGCTGTAGGTTAGCTTCCCAATCGGTGAAGTTATTTTATATTATCTTCATTTCTCTGTTTTTTTACCTAAAACTAAGTTCAGCGTTAAGTTACACACAATGTCTCATTTGGATTCTCATCTCATTTCGGAAAGTGGAGGGCTCGCTGTGTTTTTAAAGAAATTACGCAAAACACACATAAATATATATACATATATTACTCTATATCGTTTATTGTATTCCCTCGTATTTAGGTAAAGATCTCTCGAGATTCAATACTGGCAAATCCTAAATTCACCCTTAATGAGAGCTTAGTACCCTTCGTATCCGCAGGCGCGGAAGTGGGAACTCATCATCGGGTCTAATAGCGTGAACAACCTTTACCTTATTAAGTAAAGCTGATATAATTATATACGCTATACGTACTTAGAATATGGGACCTTTTAATTTTAAAAACAGATTAAAAAATAAATTTATCTAATTTTAAATGACTTAAGTATAAGAACTTTTTTTTTAAATTACTTAAGTATGTCCATATATATTTTGCCCATAACATGCTTGTAAGATAGTGAGAGGTAATAAGTAAAAGTACTTAAGTTCGACATAAAATTATTCAACAAAACACAATTGACAAGTGTAAAATTGAACTAGAATTCACAATCGCTTTAAACGTTATCACCTCGTAGTATCGTCAATTCTAGCATAATATCTCATAATATTCTTTATCCTCCCTCGCATAAACACAAACGGTCCTTGGTAATGACACCCCGTCGAGGGGAAAGAACGCCTAACCGACCGTTACGGTCGCCGGATATGTGACCGCTGCATTTTATTACCACTTTACTCTGCCACATAATCGGCCTTCATGATGAAGGGCTTCTTTCCAACTAATAGTCACTTGGTATGCGTTGGCCCTTGTTCTACATGCGTACTGTACCGTGTAGCTCTGGTAGTGGTAGTTCGCTTTCACTTTGTTCAACTATTTTGAAATAGATAGTTATATATTTTTAATTTATAATAATAATTGCGATTTAAAATACCATACTTTCTTAGTAATTTAGTTTATGACGATTATATTAACCATGACTAAGTTTAATCCGAAAAAAAATATAGACATAGCCACAATATTATCATAAGAAACATAGGGCGTATTTAAATAATAAATATTGCGTCAAGAAAATACTTATAAAAAATATAATTAAGACACAAAGATCACATTACTTACTTACTTGTAAATGTAAATGTATATTTTGTTACAGGTTGAGTTCATTGAGGCATATTGCACACCGCGCGACACAGCCCGCCGCTCACCACAGCGCAGCCGCCGTTCACGGGAACCTCGCCGTTCGCCAGACACATCTAGATGGCGATACGATTCTCGTCGGCACAACTACGACGTTGATTCCCGAAGACCGTACGAATACGAATCGAGGAGGTATTTCGGTAGAGAATACGACGCAGACTCTGGAAGACGACCAGCTTTTGACGCGGAATCGGCGCGAAGGCGTGCCGATTACGAATCAGCTAGGCGGACTGACTTTGATTTATCCGCCCCTGAAGTTTCAAGGCGAAGTCCTGACAGCGCGCCCGAGGGATCAGCTGATTCCCCACCCGAACCGGCCCCGTCAGCTCCGCTAAGACAAGAACGACAGTCCAGACACAGAAGTCAACCATATTACGAATCTGGTGAGTAATAAATTATATTTTTATTATGTGTATAATTTCTGAAAATTTGCTTTATTAATGTTAAATGAAATCTATTTACACACATTTAGTATTAAGGTTACCTAATTTTTAATTAAGAAATTATTACAAAGTTATAATATAAGAATTGTGCTCTTAATATTGTATTAAAAACAATATTAAGAGCACAATTCAATTCAAATTTACTATAAATATTTGAGTTTAAGTAAAATCCACAAAATTACAACAATAGTGATTTAAAAAAAAATATTACTCCCATGTTTACTTAGTCTTATATTTAAGTGCGTTCAAGCTCGTCTTCAAAGAATGTACAAAGCCTCCTCCACCACAACAATCGCGGTTGAGACTTGTTAAGGCATTGTTTCCGAGACGGTATCTAGTCCTGTCCGGTTGTAATGAAAAGAAAAACCTACACTATACCTCGTTACACACATTCTTGGGGTAGGTTAATTAACTCGTTCACGTTTTTTTTTTAGTTTTCAAAGTAAACCATGTCAGAATAGCTTTCGACGAACTCATGCGCTGAGAATTGGCTTCATACTCTACTCTACTAATATATTTGTGGATGACAGTAACATAAATAGACATTCATTTTTCAATCATATCTTGTACATCTTATATTTAATTAAGCATAATGAGGAAAGCTGCAGAATATTCACAATCAGGCCGGAGGTAATAAAAGCTAGGCACTAGGCATCGGCAACAATGGCAACTTTTAATCAGCCCTTTTTGTGCTAGTTCGTCCGTCTAGACTGGGAAAAATGTCCCGACGTAATAATAAACAGAGGCTTGTGATTGCGACGTCGTTTATCTACTGAAAAATGTTTATTATCCTAATTAATATTGTTTATCCATTTACTACTAGAACTATAAAATAGTCTACATTGATAACCATTATAAATAGAATAGATTGCGTGACATATTTTTTGACCTACGTTTGAAATATTGCGTGACGATAAGTATTTAAAGCAACAGTGACTCAACCGGCGTGGCGCCTAATAGCTGCAATGAGCGGATTGTAAAATAAGTTGAATTCTAAAACGTCACCTTTAACATTACTTCAAACGTTCTCGAACGACATTTAACACGTTAATCGCAGCAATTTAACAAATTTCGACTCGTGAGGGCTCATGTCCATCCACGCGGAAAAGCAATTACCTCACCTAATGATGTCACTTTGCAACACTCAGTTGTAATGGACAATTTGCACTTTTAGTATTTGGGTACATATCATTAGAAGTTTTAAATATTAGGTCGATGGCATTCAATTGTAACTAATAACTTAGAATTTGGTTATGAAGATATATTTAAGAATGCAAGCGAATATTTGCTGCAGCTTGAGGCTTTAAATCCAGACTTTTTTGTGTTCAACATGCATTCAGAGGGACTGCCTTTGTTGCGCGAACCAAGGAATTCTCATTAGGCTATTTCTGCGTGCCTTTGAAATAACGTTAGCATCGTATGCATGAGTTAAAGGGGATTTATTGCATTAATTAACCTTAGCGTGGTAAGGGCACTTCGGTTAAACAGAACATGTAAAGCATAGAAACTTCAAACATGTGTATACTTCAATAAACAATTAAATTTAAGCATAAAAGACGTTTTATCAGCAAATAAATGTGTAAAAATTGTCCATAAACTGAAAACGCAAGTGCTGTCTTCACAAAATTGCTTATTATTTATATAATTTTGCAGGGAAATTTTAAAAGAAATCAAAAGTTGTTGTAAGTTTAAGAAGCGTCTAACTCAAAAAACATCAATAAGATTTGCCCAGGTTTTTATAATAAAAGGGGAACATTTCGCCATTCTTTATGATCGACTGCGTTCTTGAAGGATCGTGAAAGTACAATTCCGGACGCTCATTTAAACGACGCCACTTGAGACTAACTGCGGCCTCAGACTTATGGAACGTTTGCGAACCCGTTTCTAGCTTGTTACCTTTATTTTATCTCTTAAATATATTCCAATTTCATAGCGACTATAATAGTTTCTCGGTTTTTTTTTATTTATCGCCTATAAAGATATCTTATGTTCATTTTTGTTTCAGAATCGAGTTCAGAGGATAGATCGTCATCAAGTGAAGGAGAAGAAGACGAATTTGGAGAATTCGATCCATTTGCAACAGCGCCGTCCTTGCATTCGCCTGACAGCGGTCGCTCCGACCCGCGTTACGCTAACGCCCCACGGAGAAATCCGAGTCCATATTATTACGGTGATTTGTTTAAAACTGCTCCACCACCCCCAGCAGCGCCCACTATTTCTTCTACCTCATCACGTGGGCCAAGATATAGAAAATCGGCAAGTCTCGACGCGCCGCACGTTGCTCAAAGACCGAATCTGCCTAAAAGATTTTCAGTGGCAGAAGATGGTTTTCGTGAGTTAGAGCGATCGTCATCCTCGTCCGGTGAGAGTGCGTGGATGCCGCCAAGGCGTCGTGGGCGCGACGCAGCCGGCTGCGCATGCGCCGCGCCCGAAGATGTAGAGGACCATAGTTCTCGTAGCGTGTTTTACGTGCCAGCGCCTTTGCCACGCTGGCCACAAGAAATGACCACGCGACAGATTTATGAGACAGCCTTTGACTGCAAAATAGCTCGGTCCGATGATGACTTGGATGACTTTGACCGTGTCAGTAATCATCCAGCCCTGTTACAAGCTGAAGAACGCAAAGTTATTTCATCTGCGTCATCCGCATTTGAAGCCGTTGAGCGAAGCGAACCAGATTATAAAGGTCGCCGTAAGGTGACTATGAAAACTGACAGCGTTCGGCGCTCAAAGATTCCTACAATCCGTCAAAAGAGAGAAAATGAGAGTAATGCTTCAGCATTATCGGAAGAATTGGAAAAAGTACACATTGAAGAGGAAGACCGAACGTCCACGTCTCAACTACCATTGCGTGGATATACACCTTCACCGCCATCGACGGCGCCATTACCGACAAAATTTCAACAGAAAGATGGATCGGCAATGAATAGTATAAAAAGTGCCCCAAACTTGCCGCAAACCCAGCCTGCACATCCTCGTCTTAAAGACTTAAGATTGCCCGTAAAGTCCCTCCGCGCGCGGGACACTCCGACTAGTAGCGATGCAAGCATGACAGATGTCAAAGCTTCAGTATCAACTGAACTAGATGTCGGTCAACGCTTAAGAGATTCCAGTCGCGAATCTCGCGATGGTGATGATGAAAGAGCTCAATCAAAAGACGGTATTTTTTTAGAGATTAAGGGTCGACCCACTTCCGATTCTGATACACCCGAACTGAATCGGTACAAGGGGCCAAAGGGGGTCGGCCCTATAATGGAATTCAAAGGAAGGCCTGGCGTTGCTCGCCCGCGGCGAAAATATTCGAGCACAGAAAGCATGGCGACTAGCAGTAGTGGTGGTAGTATGGAATCCCTTCGGAGCAGCAATAGCGAAGGAGATCGTAGCAGTAGCAGTTCTGAAAGTCGCCATTCTTCGTCTTTAAGTTCGCATAGCTCGGATTCGGGAAACGTCCCTTTCATTAAATCGCATCACATGCAGCTATCGGGGTTTGGACACCATCCCACTAAGTTGCATATTTTAAGCCCTATATCAGATAAATCGTCTCAAGAACCAGCATCAGAGACGTCAGACAACAACAAAAACAACAATTCTCAAAAAGTATCTCCTGAAGATGCTGAAACTGGAAATACAACATTGCAAACTACTGTAGAAATTTTACCTAAACCTAAGAGACGAGCTTTACAAAATAGGAATTTATTGAATCTTACATTCAGACACTCGACTCCTGGGGATACCGAAATACAAGGTTCAGACAGCGGTATATCAATTCACTCTAGAGAGGGAGTAGATTCACGTAATGCTTTTATTAACTTCAAAAACAGTAACACCGAAGAGGAACGTAAGGATGATGCTGTAGATCTTTCAGATCTTCCCTTTGATATGCCAAAGTTACGGAGACGTCGTGCTGAAGCCGAAGTTGATTTACGGACTTTGCCATTCGATATGCCCAAACTGCGACGGAAGTTGCGCGGGCAGTCACTGCAACTAAATAGTGATTTCGGAGAAGCCATGTCTAACGCTTCCTCAAGTCAAAGCGTCCAAGATTTAAACCAAGGTGAGTCACTTATTTTTAACTGTTTTTTATTTATATCACATTATTTTTATTAAATAGTTAATATTATAATTTGAAACGCAAGGGCAAAAAGCAAAATAAATGTATTTCGTGTTGTCGTTACAATTCTCTATATCAAAAGTCCCACACAACTTTTCCTTTATAAATCAAAATCAAAATCCACTCTCTCCAATCGAATTATGCCGGAGTCTATTATGTCAAAAGGTTTTTACATGTCAATTGTGCAAGAAAGAAATCTTAGAGGGTCTGTCTTATTCCATCTTTGGCTATCGTTTGTAACTCAGAGTGACTTGTACGAAATTATGCCGATTAAGACATATGACTCTATATTGTTGTACACATGCCCTCCTTATATTTAATTTTCTTGAGTGCTTTTCGTGGGAAGTTTCTTATAGAAACTGGCCAATTTGTAACCGTACGTTTGAGTTAAGAGTAGATAAGTAGCGATTTGACATTTAATAACCTTTGACATTATATAATATAATTTTAGGTCCCGTGACTCAGTGTTTTATTCGACGAATTTGTTACGCGATAATTTGAGTTTATGACAATAATTATTTAATGTTGAACAGTTAGTTATGTGAAAAATATACTTTTATATATGTATGTACACATTATCTCATTTTTTATCCTTTTTGATTAGTATTAATTAACTTTTATAAATAAATCATTTTTTTAATTATAGGTAAAAAGCATCGTGAAAAGTTGACGTTAAACTTCGATGGTGGTGCGGGAACTGGGAGCTCTAAGGGACTGCATTTGAACTTGGGACCGATTGCCCCGCCACGGGATCTGGTTGACGCCACTCTTCCACTAGACCGACAAGGGTAAGGATATACATAATATGTATATTTACGCAGATATAAAATGGCTTAACTCAAAAAAAAAATGGTTATAAATCGTAATAGAATCTTACTATAGGGCTTTTTGGCCGTTTTTTAGCAAAGTGAAAAATTAGGGAAATTTTAAATAAGGTCAGGACAAAGATAATAATTAGTATGTAACTAAATAGTTTCACAGCTTCATATTTTTCCTGGAATCAAAAATGCATTCAGAAAGTACATAAAATTAAGACATTCCGTTCTTCGCTTAAAAGCTTTGCATTCTGAGTGACGTAGCTCAACGCCGCTCTTTGTACTAGAGAGGAAAAATGAAGATAAATTAAAATTAATCATTCCCCGAGGATTTTTCACCCGGGATTTTAAAGTTATGACTATCGCATATATTCGTACCTACGAGTATGTCATGACGGTTTAAAATTTGTGTAGCCAATAACTTTAAATACTATTTTATACTATAAATGAAATAAATACTTTTTGTATTAAATAACCAAAATGTTTATGTATATATTGAAATTTATTGAATATTTTTTTATTTGCAGGTGGTATCACGGAACGTTATCGCGTTTGGAAGCTGAGAGTTTACTACGAGATGCGGATGAAGGCGCTTTCCTAGTAAGGAACAGCGAATCCGCCAAACACGACTACTCGCTTAGTTTGAAGTGAGTATTTCTTTTTACTCAAAAGATTTTAATGCTATATTTTTTTGACGTTTTATTAAATTCTATGTAACGATATAAATGTTTATGTAATAACTTGTTTTTAAACTGATATTCATATAGTTAGGAAATTGAAAATCATTTTTAGACAACGCATAAAAACACCTTACTGAACGCATAGTTTAGCGGTCAGAGCGCTTGGATGATTTCCAAGACGCGTGGGTTCGAATCCCGCTACATTAAATATTTTATGTTTTCTAAATTATATTCATATTATATGTTTAAAAGTAAATATGTTATTTTAGTATGATCTTTTATTTTCGCGAAACTTAATTTTTTTTTTTTTTAGTTTTATTTATTTTATTTTAGCTATTTTAGTTTTCACCCAATCTTCATAAATAGTTAAAACAATTTTTAACATTTTTATAGAATTATTCACAAACTTAGGAAATTAAAAAGTACATTTAGAAAACGTATAAAAACAATTTTAATAAAAACAATTTCCCCTCTATTATTACAGGTCTACCCGTGGGTTTATGCATATGCGCATATGTCGTGGCGGAGACGGCTACACATTAGGAGGGGCGGCCACAGCCTTCCCCACTGTACCAGCTCTGATGCGGCATTACGTGACTGCCCAACGCCTACCAGTCAGAGGCGCTGAACATATGGCCCTATCTACACCATTACCCGCCATCATGCTCTGAATGACCAATATTTCAAAGGAATTTATTGAAAATTCTAAATGGCATTTAGTTATGTGGGGTTAAAAAGTCTGGAAATGGGAACATTGAATTCGAATACATTTTCGTTGACTGTTCTGGTGATGATTTGCTGATGGAATGTATACTGGAAGGTAGCGCAGGTTTTTTAATACTTGTTTTTTTCTGAAGTTGCATTTAGATTTTGAGTTGAAGCTCAAATAGAGAAGTTAATATGAAAATGTTAACTTAACAAGGCCACGTGTATATAAGACGCAATCTTTGAGTTTTGTGTCGATAACATTTAAACGTAAATATAGCAGTTATTTATTGTATGTGTATGTATAGTTTTTAGTAACCAGTGAATAATACCAAAGAGCTAGTATAAGTAGCTATATGCTGGGGCTTGCAACTGTTCGCTCGGAGTGTTAATATTACTCTATGGAGGACGCCTATTATTGTTAAAATGCTAAGCGAAAGCTAATTTTTCGCTTAAATTTTCAAAAAATATGCCACGCTGTGAAATTATGTTTTATTATAAAAAAAAACACCAAATTTCTATATAATTTGGAATATAACCATCAAATAATTAATTTTATTTTAATAATAAGTGAGCGTTTACTCTAATTTTTATGCTAGTCCCAATATCGCAGTAACATTTTATTACTATATTTATATAAATTTTCTTATTATGATTATTGAGTTCCATAATAACATTAGCGTTAATCATTTGTGTATCGAAGTAGTTTTGTTTACACTTATATTTACTCATCGTATCATAACAAATTAGTTATTTAAATATGTAATATGTACCTCTATATACATATGTATTGTGACGCAAATAACGATAAACTAAAAGTATCTGTCAAAAGGTCAAGCAAAAATATAAACATATATGTTAATTAGTTAATATATCATCTTAGTTATGAATGCAGCTACTTGTAAAAAGGCCTAATACAATTTTCTTAACTTAAATTATGTTATTATTATATTTTTTTTTTAATTTAAGTATGCCTTAAAGCTTATGTATATGCCAATATAATGGTCCAAACGAGGTCAGCTATACCAAAATGACTTTCATTAAATAAAACTTGTAAATTATGGTTATATTTAATCAGATATAATATTATGGATCTTATATTTTGACACGAAAGGTTCATATTTGTCTAACAATTTTACTGTGACTCATCGGCTATATAGTCACGAAAATCGTATCGATTTAAATAATAACTGGTACACGAGTTGTGGTACACCTACGGTTTTAAGTATTTATTATCTAAAGTATGTAATGTAATAGTTATGTGTAAGCATCGAATCATTCGCACTTAGATTACAATAGTTTTTCATAAATTTGAGCTTAGATTAAGTACAGAGTACAATCACATTTTGTATTACAATAGTTCTTTAATAGTCCATGTTACGTTACTTAAGACGTAGAAAGTATTCATTAAACTATAGATACCATTTTGATACGGCTTTCATACTATTTATATTAAAACTTAGCGTTTCAATCTTATTGTAGTCAACCCTGGACACGGCATTAAATTACGAGCATAGACAAATAATGCACATGTTAAGTAAAATTCACATTGACTTATTTATATTTTTTGTTATATTAGATTTAAGTAGTTCTTAAAGTGTTTATGGGCCCTGGTATTTATAATCTGTAGCTAAGTTTGTTCTTTCGAACTGTCACTGTCACTTCTTTTTTTTGTATAATTTTGGCGGGAATAGCAATAGTTGATGTAACTTAAGATCATTTACTAAATTAATTAATATTTATTATTAATAGTATGTGTAATAATTGTTATGTTGATTTGCTATAATTAAACGTTAACCGCCCATTTTGTACGTAGAATATACGGACTTATGGCATTTGAATGGAAGTGACAGCGGTAAGGTGTCAGCTATTATTTCTTATAGTTATTTCTGTGATTTAGTTTGATATGAAAAAAACGCCAAAAAAATTAGTGTGTAATTGTAAAATCTTATGTGGAATAACGCTTTATTGACATTAATTTGTTACAACTAGGCATTCTATTTTCAAATTTACCGACATTTTAATTTATACTGGCCTATTGATGATAACAAGACGGGAGAAAGAAAATATGGAGGAAAGTTCTAGAAATTTTATGCCTAGTTGTGAAAAAAAGTCGATATCGCAACGTGATCTCATATTCTTCCCTGGATGCTTCAGTTACCTTAGACTTAATTTCGATTAATTTGTACCTGATTTTGAAAACTAACTAATATGTTTGAGACTTAAAATTACGTTTTAACAGATTTATTTTGTTACTATGTAGGCAGTAGAATAACAGTAGTTGTGTATGGAACGAGCGAATTTCATTGTACGTGAGATATTGTACTTTAACCACCGCAAAGCAGCTTGTGCAAGCGTGCAACTAATTTTTAATATATTAATATAATGTTATAGCACTAAGCGGACAATTTTTATATGAACAAGGCAAAAATACAAAGACTTTAGGATTTGAGAAATTATTTACATAGAAACTTCTTGACGGAGATTCTATACAAATCATTTACCATGTTTGACTAAAAAAGTACATTGCCTTTTTCTTGTTCATATATTTATTTCCTTTTGTATTTTACGTAGTAAGTGCATATTGGAAGGTAGAATAATAAATTCCTGTTGGAAGTTTTGAAGTGTCAAAATTTTTTCAAGAAACGATGTATGTAGGTTCGGGTCGTACGTTAGGTAAAATTATAGCTTATCGTAGTTATAATCAATTATAATTTTTGAAGGTGTAGTTTGAAATGGATGATAAAATAAACAAAAATAATAAAAAAATAAACTGCTTTTATTTGTATAATAATGTCCTTATGTATCGTTTCCTTTTAAGTTTTAAATCATATATTAGGTATGGGTGTTAATCATATATTTAAATCGATACTCATATTATTAATACGAATGTCTATCTGTCTGTCTGTTACGATTTTCATCTTTAAACAGAAGAACACATTAACAAATTTTCCAAATATCTGTTACGTGGATAATTTTTTTCGGTTGTTTTTGCCTTAAGATACATTTTTTTGACAACACAATCAGTTTCAATTCAGTGACATTATCTTGTCAGATTAGATTATAGTAAAGTTTATTGCTTTAATTAATATTAGAAAAGATCATTTAGTATTATATTTCTGCATCAAATTGAACAATGGAAAAACAGGACGAGACCATTGTAGCGCAGTGAGACAGTGATTACACTCGTGATTGATTATGGGTTCGATTCCCATTCGTTGGAATAATTTCTACAACTCAAAGTGCGGCATTAAGTTCCGCCATTTATCATGCGATTTGTCGAATTCGGGTGTAAAGTGGAGAACAAAGTGCATTGAAACTAGGTTCTTTGTTCCAATCCTTCTATGCGGAAGTCTAAAGCTGTAAATGTAGTACTAATTAAAAATAAATCAAATAATAAAACACTTCCAAATCTCATGGGTTTTTCATCAAAGGGCTTGATACACTTAAAAATACGTATATAAGAAAGAATGAGGTTTGAAGTATAGGGAAGAAATCATACATTTTCGGAGTTCATCCCTGATACAGCGCCTGCCTACGAATACGATAGTTATAGATTTGATTCCGACTCGAGGACATTCTAGATTCAAGATTACACTAAACAATTTTTATTTTTAAAGTATGGCTTTGTGGCCAGTCGTGGCCCAGTGGCACAAGCGTGTGACTGTAAACGACTGGTTGTGGGTTCGATTCCCACTCGAGGAGTGGAAATGATATTTCCATTTTCTTCGCTCTGGTGTTGAGGTAAAGCGCGGCGTTAAGTTCCGCCACTTAACACGCAAGCCTCCGAATTCGGCGGAAAGTGGGGAACGGAGTGTCTTAACACTAGGTTCCCTCTGCCTACCCTGCTGTGTGCGGGATACAGCGTGAAGCTTTGAGTTCCGCCGTTAATTTATAGAAAATTCTAGCATATCTACTTGTGAAAAAGATGCCTAATCGACGTGAATATATGAAAAAATTATTAACTTACCAAAAATTATATCGATTTGTTATATCGATAGTCATGTTGATATGCTAAGATTAGTATTAATGTTATCGACAACCGGTAAGATGTATTAACAATATGATGCGTTTTCTAATCTATGAGGAAGTATATTTAATGGAATTATATATTTTTTATCTCAATCTATATTATTAATAACATATACATACATGTTTAATGACTTTAGTGCAAGAGCACTGAACTAATCAAAATTAAAGGCTAAAACACCTTAAGGTATATATTTAAAATGGCATTTTAAAAAGCGCCATCTGTATAAAGAAAACCGAATTTTGTAAACTGTTGTTCTTTAGGACGCTGGTGTAAAGGCTTAAAGTTGTTTTAACCAGAAATTGTAGATGTCGCTGCTTTTAAAAACTTTATGGTAATTCATTAACAAAATATCATCGACATTGTGTACAGATGGAGGAATATTTAGCAATGATTTTTTTCCATGTGTTTTCCAGGCAAAGTGACGTTGGGAAAGTGATTTTAGTTAAAGTGACACTTGTGAAGCTTCGTTTATAAACAACTTAACTGTATTACGTATTGAGACGATACCCTAAGCCGTGCTTTATTATCTGGGCTAACAAATTCGTATATTTTACATACGAATATATTACACTTCATTATATAGGATTTCCACCAACAATTAGTGGATAGCTCAACAAACTAAAAAAAAGAATACGCTTTTAAACTTAATTATATACTAACAAACAAAAGAAAAATGTAATACAAAAACTCTAACAATATCTCCGTGTACTATAACAGATACCCTAGTATGAACTTTATTAAGTAACATTGACAGTATCCAGTAACACAATGGCTGAAATACGTGAAATCAGAAACAGAATCAAATGTAGCGTGTAAATAGTAAGACCTGGGGAAAGCATTCCTGTCACGAAATCTAGATTCTATTGACAGCTGCCAAACAAATATACTCTGCCTTTGAAGTTTGAATGTTAGGTTGTTAGCAGAAATGAAGTTACTTCGACCTATGTAGTACGCGTAGGTACTGCACAGTGTTAGGTTACCAATTTAAAATAATTGAATTACAGTTTCGGAGTATTCAGTTAGTTTGGTTAAAAGGTTTTTTTTAGAAAAGGTTAAGTTTTCTTATAGAAATTCTTAAACCTTACATTATTATTATTTGTAGAATATAATTAAGGTAGAATTTGCGCGTGAGCGCTGTATCATTTTACAGCTATATTTATATTTAACTGTATTTAAATTATTTTTGAGCAAGTGGAGCGGTCTACTGGATAATTTTTTGCATTCTTTGTGACGAGTAGGCTCGACCGTCAGAAAATAAGAGATGATTCTTAAAAAAATGGTTCTTAAAAAAGTTGAAAAAAAAAAGTTATAAGGGACCTATTCGCCATATAACTGATTTCTCATTAAAGTCTATGGCGGAACAATTAGCGGATCACTCGACACGCAATGTCTCGATTTCGGTCGGAAAGTGAAAGACGGAATATCTTGACACTATATCCTTTCTGCATACCCCATTATGGGTAAAAAGCGTGCAGCTGTGAAAAAATTAGTAACCATGCACATGTCTAAACCTATTTCTAAAAAATCGTATCGTGTTTCCAAAAGTTTTTTTCACACATCACAGCGTTTGACAAACCAACTAAAATCCAAAGCTCTGCCTTTTCAGTATTCCAGATCGTGCCGTTAAAGAAGTTTGGTGAATTCCAAAAAATCGAGGCTTTAATAAATTCAAAACATGTTAGTATTCTTTAATACCTGTTATATTCTTGCCGTTTTACTTTTCTATATTCACGAAATCATAAGACACTGGCTCAATGGTTAATATTGATTATGTTTAATTATGAAAAAGTTTAAGTTTATATCTAAACTTTAACTTTTTATTAGTTGACGGCCTCTTAAATCTTAGTATTTTTTTTATAATTTTACTAAGATTTAACACGTCGTCGTGGCGCAGTGTGTCAGCGTCCGATGGTAGCTATGGTTGTGGGTTCGATTCCCACTCGGGGCAATGATCATATTTGTTATCTTACCTAAGACAAAGCGCGGCGTTAAGTACGACAACTTAACACACAATGTCACGAATTCAGAAGGAAAGTGAAAAACGAAGTGTCTTGACTAATAAACCTAATGGTTCTCTCTTGCAGGAAAAAGCAGTGGCAGTTATCTCTTTACTTTTCTTTTTTTTTATCTTCACGCTGTATCCCGCACACACACACGTGTTAAGACACTCCGTTACCCCCTTTCCGCTGAATACGGAGGCATTAAGTGGCGTAACTTAACAACGCGCTTTGTCTCAATAGCAGAGTGCAGAAAAATGGAATTATTAAATATTTCCACTTCTAGAGTGGGAATCGAACCCACAACCAGTCGCTTTACAGTCACGCTTTGTGCCACTGCGCCACGACTGGCCTCGGTTAACCTTTTACGTTTAATTTAAAAATATATATTAACTTAAAATCTACATAAATCTTATAAAGATTCTGATATTAATAACTTATTAATTATTCCACCCACAATAGATCTATAAGTTTAAGATTAAAGTCATGTCTTTTAAAAGGAAATTAAACATCAAGGTTTAAGACAGTTTAATTTAAAGGATATCTATTATAACGGTGTACCGAGCTATTTCTTATTCCGCAAGATCAATTTACTCACAAGATTATGTTTGGATTTAATTTGCTCTATGTTCCCAACTTAAACTAATCTATTGACGAAATGTAATGTTTACAATACATATAAAATAGAAATGGGCGCATGGGCGCAGTGGCACAAACGTGTGGCTGTAAACGACTGGTTGTGGGTTCGATTACCACTCGAGGTGTGGAAATATTTAATATTTCCAAGAGGCGCGGGTTCGAATCCCGTTGCGTTCAAATTTTTATACATTTTCTAAGTGTCTTTTTCATACTTGGTGTTATCCAAATATTGTCGAAACTAAGCAAAAAATGGAGAACGGAGTTCTTAGTAAACTTAGTTCTTTCTAAAGAGGGGGAAGGATTCTCTCTATAAATTGGTGGTGCGAGAGAAAAAAAAATAACCGTTAAATTTCTTTATATTGCATTATTCTGACAAAATATATGTATATAGGCAGAAGAGAATTACTTTTAAAATACATGCACGATATGACGAAAGGAATTTAATAGCATATTATATAGGTAATCTTCTCTCAGTATCTATTTAGATTAGATTTTACCCTACTAACGCTTTATCTTAAACGTAATTCCACATTTGATATGGTTACACGGTGCAATATACATTCCCGTATATTATATCTATATAATTTTACACATAGTAGAATATGGTAATAAATACTTAATGAAAATATTATCACATTAAAAGCAAAATTATTTCTACCATGTTTTGTTATATTTAGCTTTCCACAATTCTCTCTTTCTGATCACTCAGGGAGGACATAGTAGGAAGACTCACTCCGTTTTCTATAATCAGCCCGAATTCTAGACAGTAAGTGTTAACGGCTTGTTCACCGGAAGGAACAAGAAATATGGTTGCTCGTAGGTTTGCACGTAGTTCACCCAATGTTAAAATAACATTATTTAGAGCATACTGTACATCCTTTTACACGTGCAGCCTGTGGGCGACATATACTCAAAAATCTTATAGTGCCCTCCGCGTTCAGTTCAATAACGCGTTTAGAGTACTGTTGGGGCTACCTCGACACTGCAGTGCTTCAGGGATGTTCGCTGAAGCGCGTGTGGACTGTTTTTACGCTCTCATGAGAAAACGATGCGGGTCTCTGGTGCGTAGGGTGCGGGGTAGCCCAAACAGAATTCTGAACATGATATCCAATAGATTGGATTGCAAATACATGAATCATTGCTGTTCCGTCGCAAACGGGACGGTGCAGCGGTGATTCGTGTGTTTTGTAACATGTAAAAAAAAATATAGTAATTGTAACTAACCTAGTTTATAAGAAAAAATGTTTACTAACCAAATGAGTCATGGTCACTTAAATAAAGAATATATATTATTATCATTTCTCTGAGTCGGAATCGAACCCACAACCAATTTCAATTAAAGTCACACCCTATCCCACTGCGCCATGATGTACTCGATAAAAAATCATATTTCAATTTAATCTAACATCGATAACGGAATATAACGTCACGTTCACTCGTCCTACATTCCTGTCAAACGCAGATGGATGGATACCCACGTCATGGAATTGTGGATATGACAGCGTTCGGGCGACAAAGAGTTTAAATGAAATATGTTAAGCTTTATGAATAAATTAATTTTTGTATTAAAAAATATAAAATAAGCATTGAAAAAGTATTATTTTTAAGGTCTGATTTGTTCTTTGTTTGGTTCTTTTTTATTTTGTTCTATGGCTTTCATGTTATAAAAAAATTGACAATATTGAACTTTTGAAGTAAAACTATATATTAATTAAACGTTTTCGGCTTTGTAATTCTAAGTCTTGTTAGTTTTAAGTTTGGAATTACATTACATTAATTTACATTACATTACATTTCATACATATATTAAAAGTAAACTTTCATTTAGCTAGCTTATTTATGATAAATACATTTCTACATCGCGAATCGTCGAGGCAAAGTGCTCAGTTCCTCCACTTAACACGCAGTACCTCCGAACGGAAAGTGGGGAACAGAGTGTCTTAACACTAGATTCCCTCTGCCTACCCTGCAGTGTGCGGGATACAGCATGAAGCTAAAAAAAATGTTTTATGTACAAATATAGAGTAAATAAGTGTAAAAATATTATATATCGTAATAAAAACAGTGGGAAAGCGTGTGATTGGTTCAAGGTTGAACGGTTCGATTCCTAATTGGAGGAACGTCATCATATGTTAATTATTTTAATTCTCCTTTCTGGTAAATAAGATTTACCAGAAAGGAGAATTAAAATTTAAGTGCGTTGAGTTCTTGGTACGCAATGTCCCAAATTCGGGCAGTGATAAGTGAACGGAGTGTTTTGACAATAAATTATCTCATTCATTCTCTCACTATATAGGAAAAGGTGTTAAATGGAAAAGAAAATCTATCTACAGTAACAAAATGTTGTTCATTCACTTTTGTTATTTTCCTTTTAAATATATACAATTTTTGTTCTTACTTTAGATTTACAGTTCTTAAAGTAAAGAAATAAAAATAAACAAATACAAATACTCAAAATAATACTTACTTTAAAGTCACACGAAATCATATCTAATTTGCCCAATATATCTACCAAATATACCTAATTACCGTAAGGTACTTAAGACTGATATTTTCAAACTAGGTCACCCCGCATGTTGTAACCGACTTACTCATAATACATGTGGGAATAAATGCCCTAATAATAGATTAACGGTATTAGATGTTTGGTAAACAACTTTCATCGTTTCATTGATTTTCTTAAAAAAATATTGGTTACTCGAATAGGAAAAAGAATGTGGCTTCATGCTTTTTCCGTAGGCTTATTTTTCAGTAGGGTCACGTAAGATATTCAACGCACAGTGTGTCAATTTTGGGCGGAAACTGGAGAGCGGAGAGTCTTTGCTCTCGATTTTCACACTCTTTAACCATGGAACAAAGCTCGAATGATTTTTTTAAAGCGTTATTCAGACTTTTAGGATATGAAATGCATTTTTAGGAAACGTACGTTTACGTCTTCCTAATTTCGGCGTAGTCGGATGTCAAAGGTATGGCTTAGCGGTCAGAGCGCTTAGAGAATTTTAAAAATAGGCGGATTCGAGTCCTGCGGTGTTAAAACTTTTGTTCGTTTCTTAAAAAAATGTTTTTACGGATATAACAGTAAAAAATATACAAATTTATATACATTTGTACTTTTACTTCGCTGAAATGAAATGCGAAATTCTAAATCAAATTTAACTTCTAAAAGCTCTGGTGATGAATAAGTAAATTAACAGGCTGTATTTAAATCATCAAAGTAGAAAAACCATATATTTTATTGCTTTCACTATCATACTGACAAAGGCATTAAGGTGGGGTAGTAAGGAAATTGATTGACTGTATCCATAATTATATTAAAAATGAAAAAGTCTGTCTGTTTGTCTGTCATGCTTTCAGGTTAATCTACCAGTCGGATTTGGGTGAAATTTTAGAATAAAAGAAGTTGAACTTCCAGATTCAAACAAAGGTCACATATATTTTTAAAAACCTACTTCTAAAGGCTTGAAATAGGGAATGAAAGTTTATACGAAAAATCTAAACCGCTTGACCGCTTGCAATGATTTTTGGCAAAATATAGTTGATAATCCAAGGTTTAATTGGCATGGGCTACTTTATTTTTCAAAAATCCATCGCTGCGGGTTGCGATATAAGGAAACAGTCTTGTAGTTCACGCGGGCCGCCAGATTGAATACATTATAAATACATTTAATATACATAGGTACTTTAAAATTGTACCCATCATACAAGATCTCTAAAATAGGGCGCAACTTGTTAAACTGAGTATCTTGACGCTTCGCTCTTTATACAAGGAAGGCGAGACATTGAAAGTAAAAAGAAAATCCCATTGTATCACATACGGGAACAACATAAGTACGACAAATGGTAGTGTCCCTTCACATCGCAACAAGGGTCCCGAAAGCCCGCGGCAATAAGTTACACGACGAAATATAGCAACTTCTTTATCTTAGTTTGAGTATGTGAGAAATTTACAAGAGTACTTTTAAGTTTTTGGTTAATATTTACTTGAAAATACTTAAAATACTTTTAAAAATAATAGAGTTTTTAGGATCATACGTAACAAGAATAATATACCAATATATAACAGGCTAGCGTGGCGCAATGTGACAGCGTCTGACTATGCGCGATGATTATTTAAATTATTTTCATTTTTCTGTTATGGTGACAGAAACAGTGCATTGAGTGGACTTCATACGCAATATCTCGAAATCGGGCGGAAAGGACAACATTTTTTCCATAATGTCGACATGAAGATTAAGTTAGTTACTTAGTTTATAATTGTGAGATTAAATGAATGTATTATTATATAATCAATAATTTGTAAACAATCATTTGTAATAACTAGTTCAATTTGTATAAAATAAATTATGAATTAATTCTGTGCTTTGTGTTGCCTTGAGAGAGAAGAAATGTAAATAATTTAAACACAGTCTTTCTCCCGAATAGGAGTTGAACCCACGCCACGGCAATCGTGAATATAGCTCATAATTTTGTATTTTTATTGTTTTTAATACATTTTTAATACATATAAGTAAAAATAAAGACATCATGGTACACCGGAACAGTGTTTGAGTGTAAGCGCAATCGCTTGTGACGTCTATTGTCTTCTATGATCTTAGAAGCCAAGTGGAGCAATGCTTATATTTAAATTATTATTAATAGTTTGAACGTGGGAATCGAACCTACTACCAAAAGCATTTACACTAGTACTGATAGGCCGATGGCCCCCAATATAACGTTTTTTCAAGTCCAAGTCAATTTCACTAAAAGTCAATTTATTGACCTATTGACATATGACGTAGCTTCGCTAGCTAAAAGTAAAAGGTTTTTTCATAATAAATTGAATCGAATAGATCTCACTATTCGTTGAAGCTAACACAAACCTTTCAAGTAACCAAAAGTCTACGAAATATTTCTTTGTTCTATTTTATTTAAGCTTTTATAAAAGTTGTTATAACTTTTATTTGAAACGTACTACATTTATTGAAAGGACCCTTTATTGTATCGAAAAAGTTATGAAAATTTTATAAGTTGTCTGATTCAATAAAGTAAGTATATTGCGAAAATTTCTTATGATTTTATGAGGTTTTTTAAGGAGCTCGTAAACCTCTGATAAAAAATACTAAATTTAAGTTTAAGCTATCAAAATGTAGAATGTTGCTGTTTTTAAAAATATTTTCAAAATTACATTTTCTTTTATTTTATAATTGGTACAAAAATTGTTAAATTAAAGTAGAAAAGATTTTTTACTACAAATACGAAAGCAGTATGAAAACTCAGTGTCAAGATACTCAGTTCTCAACTTTGAAAATGTTATACAAACTTATTGCAAATATATTATTTATTTGATACACATAGTAAAAAAAACCACTTTACACCTTTTTAATAAGAGATAACTCAGTATAAAGACAAAGAGAACTCAGTGAAAAGGAGAAAGGAGTATTCCACTTTTTTCCTGAAAACTATTGAGTGGTGAAACTCATTGCCAAAGCGAGATATCCCGTACACAGCAGGGTAGGCAGAGGGAACCTAGTATTAAGACACTCCGTTCCCCACTTTTCGCCGAATTCGGAGGTATTGCGTGTTAAGAACTGCGTGGGGAAACTTAACGCCGCGCTTTACCTCTGAGACCTGAGCGAAGGAAATGGAAATGTTAAATATTTCCACTCCTCGAGTGGGAATCGAACCCACAACCCGTCGTTTACAGTCACACGTTCGTGCCACTGCGCTACGACTGGCCCCTATTATTAATTTAATTTTAAATATAACCATGCCTCCAACTGACGATCGAACCCACGACCTATCGCGCTTACAATCAAATAGTGAGCCACTGCGCCCTGATCCCCACAAATAATACCTGTTATAATGCAGATAAACAATATAATTTTGAATTTACCATACAGAGTAGATTGCTTTTGAGTTTAACCTCAGGCTTATAGACTGTGGTTGAAGTTTACAATACAATTATTTATTACCACAATTAATGTACTATGTTATTAAAATTGCATACATTTTCATAGACTTAGCTATAATAGTTCACACGTATGAGGCGAATTTTAATATAATCACGAATATGATAATTTAGCGCTACTACTCTGATATAAACGAGAATATAAACGTGATAACCATACTGATATGAGATTTTATGCCTTAGAGTATATAGTTTTAGTAATATAAACTAGCTCTAATATACCATAACCAGCCATATGAACTAACGTAACGATATATAAACTTCTAACTGTTCACGCGACTACGTCGATGTGAAATTTTAAATAAAATATATAATTCTAAAATTAAAGTAAATCTTAATTATTTCTTACTACATTATCTATCTGCCAGTGAAATTCTCATCGAAATCGATCCAGCCGTTTCAGGAATTAGTGTTAAGTATTCAACTTTTATTATTATTGACATAATAAAAAGGTAGCAGAGTTTATATTCAAAGTAGATAAGGAAATTTACATTTACATTTAAATAGTATATGTATGAAATATACAGTATAGTATGAAATAGCACAATCAAAGACTGGAAAAAGTTTTATTATAGGTGTGTAAAACTTGAAATCACGTCATGATCATTAAAACATGAACTAATATAATTAACAAAATTAACGTAATCGAAAATCTTTAGAGTAGACTAAAGTAGACGTTTTTTAAATAAAAGTAAACAGGACAAACTGAAATTTGGAAATTTCAAAGTTTTAGAAAAGTAATGGAGAAAGCCATTTTTTATTTTTTTATATACATTAGAAATAAATAAAATTACCATTATCTTCGCTCTGGTGTTGAGGCAAAGCGCGGGGTTAAGTTCCGATACAGCGTTAAACTAAAAAAAAAGAACATGCGTTTGACATTCACATAATATACCAATTCGTTCTTGCGTTCCAATACCTACACAAGTACCTGCACATTCTCTAACTCAACGAAAGAGTTATGAATAAACAATGTATTTTCTTTAGCATGTAGGACGACGTACGTCTTTATGTGTATGAGAAAGCGGGGAGATAAGTATATTTAACATGTAAGAAATTCGTTTTGTATCTGAATTTTTAACAAAAAGGGTAAATCTCAAGATGAAACGTTCAAAATTCTGTTCACTTTATTCGTACCTCATTTATAAGGTGATTTCTTTATTTTCGAGGCTATTGTTTGGGGGAAAGTTTTTTTTCAATATTGTTTTTTTTTTACTTTCACGCTGTATTTCGCAGACAGCAGGGTAGGCAGAGGGAACCTAGTGTTAAGACACTCCGTTCCATATTATAATAAGTAAAATACGTATTCGGAAAAATAGTATTAACATTGAGTGGTTCTTTTGTTTCAATCCATTCATGAACAAAAAGTTACAATAATTTTATTGCTATGAAATAAGTATTTCATTAAATTGGTTGAAATTTCAATTTAAATCAAGAATTTACCAAGGCCTACCTTAATCAACATTCAATTACACATGAAATTAAACTAGTATAATATACTCAGACTTAAAACAAACACATACATAACTAAAGCTACCTAATAAATAATTGAATAACATGACCATCCCATGTACAATGCCACTTAACTTAAATTAGAAAGTGACGATGCATGAGGGAAATGAGGGAGGGGGAATTAGAAAAATTAAAAATACCATCAGTGTCAATGAAATATTAAATAGACCCTCACACAAAACATATTACGCTTTTATGCCCGAAACGCTTTTATCATTTGCGGAGTCTGGTGAGCTCTGAGTGGAATAAATAAAATCTTAACTTGAAAAGATGACAGTTCGATTAAACTGGGACGTGGTAGGAATTGCTAGTGAGTATTCTTATCACAAATGAAAATATTTAGATGTATACAGAATTATTTTAATTTAATTTAAAATTAAAGAAAGCTAGCCCTATAAATTATAATTAAAGTTATTTGTTTATATGCTGGTTATATTTTTTACTGCTGCATAAAATTTGAACCTAAGACCATCGCGTGCAACATGAAGTCTTACTCAGTAGCCATAATTCAAGTCACTTTTATATTCCATTCTTCAAATATGACATTTGTAAATGTACTCGTACAAAAATGTTTTTCAAAAAGCTACATGTCCAGCTTTTCTGCGGTAACTTGATATGCATGCAAGTATTACACAGTAAATCCGGAGATTCCATTTATGCATGTTGGATTTTCCTATTTGATATAAACTGAAATTTACTACGACTTTTATTAAAACATATGTACGATCGTATATATCAACATTGGTAAAAATTCAAAAATATATCGATATCGTCGCTTACGAGACTTAAGTATGAACTGTCATACTGCAATTCGTGCAATTAACCAGCTGTTCGTTACTTTAATATAATATAGTTTTTTTAGCTTCACGCTGTATTCCACACATAGCAGGGTAGGCAGAGGGAACCTAGTGTGGGTGGTACCTTGTTACCTAATGGTAATCTAATGAGGCATTGGGTGTTAAGTGGCGCAGTATAATATATGATTTGTATTTAAACATTTTGATTAAGAAATATGTAACGTAATGTAAATATTATTTAACGCAAACAGGGCTAATGAGTTCAACAGTTTAACTATATTATGTATGTCTGAGTGGAAAAGCACTTACTTTTAAAAAATAAAGGTTAAAAATAGCTTTTGCCACTAAATACCAACTTATGTGCATAGTGTATGAGTACACTAGGATTCGTGTTAAATAGTATTTCAGCTTAAAATAACTGTTTAATTAAGTCAAGTACCTACTTGAAACGCCGGGCTCAATAACTTTAGCCCCATGTTTCGAATTATTATTGTAAAGGATTTTGCGCCTATAATTAATTATTGTTGGAGAAATGTCGATGAAAGCGAGCCAACTAAGATCCGGTAACATCTTGTTTTACAGGAATAACTTTATACGTTCTTTCGAGTGATGATTGAACCTACTAAATTCGTGCGTAAGTTACTTCTACGGTACTGTATATGTTTCGAAATTTAGCTTGGATTATTTATTATATACACATATTGCGACACACATTCAGCGGAAAACAACCGGACTCAAGCAAAATACAGAGTTTGTTGTAGTCCGATCAACAATTTACCTTCTTTTTTTTTACTTATTGTACAATATTATGTTTTTGTTACAAGTTTCTTTGTAATAAAACCGTTTATTACAAAAATATAATAGTGTTAGTTATTTTATTTCCAGTTTCTAGTTTTATTCAATGACTATCTTTACGTCAACTTTGTCCGTTCTAGTTTGAACTGCTAATTTCTAGACAAGTTTTTACTGTTGTAATGCTATTTGCATTTAAGAGATGAAACAAAGTTTGAAAATAATGGTGTACCATTAAAGATATTTTTATTTTAAAAAAAAACTATGCTACGACGTTTACATGCGAAGAGAGTAAGTTCAAATTTATAAATGGGTTACTTAACTTTTAAGGTACTCCTTTGAGTGTGAAATTTCTTAAAAATACATGTAGATATTTTAAGGAACTCACTTTATTATTATTGGCTAAGTACTTGTATTTTACGTTTATAATAGTATCTGCAAAGTTTTCATTTCATAAATTTTTGAAATATTTTTAAAATTTTAAATTATAAATTTTGAATTATAGTCCTTGGGGACATAGTATTTTATTATATGAAAATCATGATTGCGCTTCTGCATTACTAAAAAATAACATATATCCATAATATATCTAAAAAATGAGAAAAAAAATCATTAATAACATTGTTTTCTATTTTTTATTTCAAGGGGACACGAAAGGAGATCTTTTTTTTCAGCTTCACGCAGTATCCCGCACACAGCAGCGTAGGCAGAGGGAACCTAGTATTAAGATACTCCGTTCCCCACTTTCCGCCGAATTCGGAGGCATTGCGTGTTAAGTGGCGGAACTTAACGCCGCGCTTTACCTCGACACCAGAGCTAAGAAAATGGAAATATTAAATATTTTCACTCCTCGAGTGGGAATCGAACCCACAACCAGTCGTTTACGTCACACGCTTGTGCCATTGGGCCACGACTGGCCAAAGGAGATCTTTAAAAGTTTATTGTCCCAAATACATAGTACACACAATTAGACAACCTACTTCTTTTAAAAGTTGTAAAGCGATGAGTTTCCTAGGCCTCATGATTGATGTTTTAAACCGCATTGTTCGTTAACACTCCGTCAATATGACGGTGTTGTTCTGGGAATCATTAATGTTGGTACTTTATTCTATGTGCATTAGAACAAAAAAAAAATTAATATTATAGTATTTTAACAATTTAAAGTGTACATTTTAACAATTTAAAGTTCACACACTTAAAATATAAAAAAATATTTTTAGAAAACGTATAAAAAATTATGCGTTTTCGTCCTTGATGGTTTTCAAAAGGCGCGGCTTCGAGTCATGTTACGTTAAATGTTTTAACTTATTAAAAATGTATTCTAAAAAGATATTTAAGAGTAAAAAAACCTTGCTATATATAAACCATAAGCATTTTTTTGAGAAAAGTATTGTAATAAAACAAAGATAACAAATGTACTTATATAACGTTTCTAGCTTACATTATAAGTCAATCGTTTGTCCATCAGAACGGAGTTAGCAACGAATTCCGACATCATGTTTCATCTAAACCGAAAAGAATAAGAAGTTACATGCTTTATTTTTTGAACTTTAAACAATTTACCACCGTTTCACTGAAGTTAGTGCCTCATCTGATATAAGTACAGGTGCAAGTAACTCAAGGACCTTTGTTAGTTTGATTTATAATTATTTAATAGCGATAATAAAATAATAGCAATCTATCGTATAACAAAATATCAACTGACTGACATTTGAAGTTGTTTTTTTATTTATTTATTAAACTCACCAGTGGCAATTACATTTGACAATACACTTTTTATATATTTCTATAATCTTATATCTAAATCTCCTTTTTAAGTGAGTACCACATGCATTAATGTGTTCATTTAACATACAAATACATGATAACATTATTTAAAATTTACAAGGAAAATAAAAATCAAATTAAATCTAAGAGTATAAAAAAGAAGTGAAAATTAATAACATAATAATTAAAATACTATCATGAACAATTATAACGTTAACGAAAAATGCGTTGCCAGCCTCCGGAATATAGGAAAGAAGGAGGGAGGAAGGATGGAAAAGGTGGGAATAGGGAGAGCTGGCTTACATGCCATCGAACCGGAACACATCGTAAAATATTTGGCGGTTCGTCTTTGACATGATAGTGGTCGCGAGCCAGTCGGAGAACTAATCTCCTACCACCTAACTACTGGGTTGTATTCTTAACCCGTCCCCCCACGGGAATTAATACTAATACGTAATGTTTGATAAAGTTAAGTACTTCATCAAACATTAGGTTTAAGTCAAGAACCCATTCCAAAAATAAACATTCCGTTTCGACTGCGCCACAATAATTAACATATTTTATTAAAATCAAAATATCGTTTATTCTTACCAAATATAACCTTATTCCTTTCAAAAGCTAAAATGTGGGAAGCCAGAAAAATTTAAAAATTCTTATTCAAAAGCAGACAAAGTGAAACGGCTTTTTGTATAAAACTAAAGAGTATTTCATCGAGGTCGTCTCCCCTTTTGTACTGTACAAAGCAATAAGGCACAGAAAGGTAAGCAACGAAATAGTGTTTGAACTTTATTGTTTCGATGATAAAATCAATATGATATTGTAGCACACGTGTGTATTACTGAATGTGTGAATTTAATATAGAAGTGAAGTTATTCTGTGTATCCTTGAATACTACTATAGAAGTAGTATGATTCTTGTAGGAAGATATTTTTAACAAACTTTTATTAGTATTACCTGACAAATGCTATTTCGATATTCATCTTGCGGTTGGATTTGCTTAAAATTCTGCTCATGTTTGCTTAAAATTTTGATGAAATTACAATATTATTTTAAAGCATATACCTCATATTCTTGCCCCGATTTAAGAAAACAAGAAAATAATTTTAAATATGTTCCTTTTAGTTTATTTTTTAAGCTTTTTTGTTATAGTAACTTTAGATGTTCGCACCTTTTTAGTCATAGCTGGGTAGTTATGTAGATCTTAATATTTAATCCTATACATGTATATTGTCGCAGTCATTTTGGAACTTAATCAATTTACAATATTATGATTTATTCCAACATTTATTAAATAAAAAAAATAATATAATCTATATCTTTCGAAAACGCGTGGTATTATTAGTTTATGTCAATCAACCAGCAAGATATTTTAAATTAGCCGTAAGTAAAATAAATATGAAGACAAAAAGTGACAATAAAAATATATAAGTGATAAACTACTCAATTTAGAAGAAAAAATCTATTTAAATTCGGAAATGATTTTTTTATTAAGATTACTTTATTTATGTTTTTTTATTTATGCGAGCATGTATTTAAGTATATACACAAATAGATACGTACGTACCATTATAATAGGTCTAAAGCAATAAGCCTATTATGGTTCAATTAAATCACTTATCTTATAATTAATCCCCAAAACAATTAAGGCCATTTCGTTGTGGTGTTATAATGAAAGGAAAATATCCTCTATATATTATACATAAATATGTAAAATTAATTAGTGGCCAGTCGTGGCCCAGTGGCACAAGCGTGTAACTGTAAAGGACTGGTTGTGGGTTCGATTCCCACTCGAGGAGAGGAAATATTTAATATTTCCATTTTCTTCGCTCTGGTGTCGAGGTAAGGCGCGGCGTTAAGTTCCACCACTTAACACACAATGCCTCCGAAATCGGCGAAAAGTAGGAAACGGAGTGTTTTAGCACTAGGTTCAGTCTACCTACCCTGCTGAGTACGGGATACAAAAAAAATATTATACATAAATATGTAAAATTATAATTTTATTATACTTACACTATTGCAGAATACTTTCATAAGGACGTTGAAACGAGCCTAAATGATATCACGGGTTCAAATCTCACATGGGGAACAAGTACGTATGACTAGTATGTAGTAACTAAGTAGAAACTAAGGAAGAACTAGTATACAGCAGTACCCATTTATGACGAATTGTCGCCGGCAATTTCGACTTCATGACCTGTGATTCCATTTCTGTCGTCCGTATATTCGATTGTGAAACATAGAACGTGATTTATCGCTTTCGCACAGAAATTTTGGAAAATTCTCTTGATGTTCCCCTAGAAGTCTACATACTAAATATCAACTTTCTACAGCCAGTAGTTTTAGCTGTGCGTTGTGAATTAGTCACTCAATAAGTAAAGCAAGATATATATTTAGAAGGACATGTATTGATTATTTATTTTTACCAAATTACTATTTTTCGAATTTCGGTACCATAAAATATGGTACTAACAACTCGTGTGTTTGTTCCGTATTTCATTCCATTTTAGGCATATCCTAAGAAACAGGATGAAAATAAATTTTCGAAAAAAAACATTCAACCTCCAAAAATTATATACATAAAAAATATTAACAAAAATAGAGAAATACTATAAAATAATACTTGGTGCAAAATGCATAACTCTCAAGCAATTTTCACTAGTTCACAGTCGCCCCTTTATAAATATTTCAGTTACTGTCAAAGAATTGTTCATCGTTGGTAACTAAAAAATCGATCCAATAAACAAACTAGGTCAGGTTAAGGTGTTATATGCGTAACCTCTTTTTCGTGGGCCCTTCATGAATTTACATTCCGTAACGATATGGTGTCCATGGTGATTCATTTACGTATATATAGAGCTTCATGCTTTTTCCCCTTAGCACGGTAATATTAGGGAGAACCTAGTGTCAAAACACTCCTGAAATTGAATGTCATATTCATTTACGTTAAAGGTTAAGTAGTGGAAGCTTTGTCGTTTTTCTTTTTGGTACAAATTATTAGTCAAAGGATGTCCTAAGGTTTAGTTCTTAATAATTGGTTCTTGTACTTTCTTTGCTTTACCTTGAAACAAAGGCTTATAATTATTTCTTCTTTTAAGTTTTAGTCATAATAATAATAATAATAATAAGCCTTTATTTTTCACATATCTCCTCACACAGAATAGTTTGTAGTGCTAGTTGGTTAGTAGTGTTAGTTAAAAATTAGTTTAAAATTTAATAAGTACATCTAGATTTAAAAAAATAATATAATTGATTAATTGTTAGTGTATTAGTAAATTCTTCTTATTAGTTTAATTATTATTAGTTTTGATTTGTGAGATATGGATCCCATTTTCTTGGGTGTAGGCCTCCTCCATATCGCTCCACAGCTCTCTGTTCCTTCCCATAATCATCCAGTTTTGTCCAGCAGCTTTTTTAATATCGCCAGCCCACCGAGAGATTGGTCTACCAACGTGTCTTTTTCCAACTGGGCCCTTCCATCTCGTTGCTAGTATTGACCATCTCTTGTCAGTGTATCGTGATACATGCCCAGCCCACCGCCATTTTAATGTCAGGGCTTGTGTGAGTGCATCTCGTAATTTGGTTCTCTGTCTAATTCGCTCGCTATTTACTTTTTGAATTTTTCTGATTTTTAATATACTTCTCTCCATAGCTCTTTGAGTTACCTGAATTTTTTGTTTTATTTTATTTGTAAAAACCCAGGTTTGACAACCGTATAAAAGGCTAGGTGAGATACAGGTGTTCATTACAACTTTTTTTAATTCCAAACTATAGTCTCCTTTTAAAATTTCTTTTAGTGTCCAAAACTTTCTCCACGTAATTTTAGTTCTTCTTTCTATTTCTTCTTCATTGCTTGTTTTACTGAACTATATTTATTTAGGGAAACAAATATAGTTGTTTACATATTCTATCTCCTTTCCTTCTATGCTGATACATATCTTAAGGCTATTTGTCATTATTTTGGTTTTACTAGTATTCATTTCTAATCCGACTTTACGACTTTCCTGATTTAATTTGTTTATCATTTTTTCTAATTCCGTCGGTTGTTCTGAAAATAAAACGATGTCATCGGCAAATCTAAGGTGACTCATATAACTCCCATCAACATAGATTCCTCCCTGCATCCAGCCTACGTTTCGAAAAACATGTTCTAAAACAGCAATAAAAAGCTTAGGTGACAGAGGATCACCCTGTCTCACACCTCTTTGTATCTCAATTAGATCTCCTCTATTTTCAAGTTTTACTTTACTTGTGCTGTTCTTATATATGGCCTTAATGATGCTGATGTATTTTTTATTGACATTGGACAGTTCTAGTGCTTTCCAAATTGAACTGTGGCTAATGGAGTCAAATGCTTTGGTGTAGTCGATGAAAGCTATGTATAAATTTCTGTTAAACTCTTTGTACTTTTCTATCACTTGTTCTATCGATTGTATGTGATCAATCGTACTGAAACCTGAACGAAATCCAGCTTGCTCTATAGGTTGCTGTTCATCAATATCTGGTGTTAAGCGTTTCAATAAAATTGTTGCGAAAATTTTATATATTACAGGAATTAGACTAATAGGCCTGTAATTTTCCATATCCAGGGGACTTCCTTTTTTATACAATAGGACAATATCGGATGTGCACCACTGTTTTGGGATAGTTTCTGTATTAACTATAAGATTAAATAGTTGTGTTAGATGCCCCAGTAGAGTATGGATACCTAATTTAAGAGCTTCATTGGTTATACCGTCAGGTCCTGGACTTTTTTCTGTTTTTAAGTTTTTAATATTATTGTATACCTCCTTCTCGTTTATCGGCTTTATTGTTATATTGGATGTAGCTTTTTTATATTGCACTTCTTCTGACGTTTCCTCGTTGTCTCTTCTTTTGTATAACTCTTTATAAAACTTTGTTGCATGATCTATGACATCTTTTCTCGTTTTAGTTTTTTTCGAATTGTGGTTAAGTTCTAATATCCAGGATTTCTGCATATTCAGTTCTTTTATAGCTCTTTTTGTACTTCTATAATTGTTTAAATTCTTTGTTATTATGTTCTGTCTATGTACAGTGTAGTCTTTTCTGATTGATTTATTTGCTTGTTTAAATAGTAATGTAAGTTCATTTTTTAAATGTTTGTCCTTATTTTTTGTTAAAATTAATTCAGTGCGTTTTTTGATAAGCCGTTTCGTTTTATCACTAAAAATTGAATTTCGTTTCTTCTTTTCATTTCCGTTTTTCTCTTTTAAACTATTTAATATGGTTTCTTCTAGTAAATCATAATAGCTTTGTACATTACTGGGTGTAGTTTTTATATTTTCAAAGTTAGTTTTCAATCGATTAGCATAGTCTACTTTTTCTTCAGATGATTTAAAATGTTTTATTGAGGGTTTGAAGTTTTTCCTGGAGTTTTTTGGTTTATTTAATACAACTGTTGCTCTCAATAGCCTGTGATCAGAAGCAAAATTAATTTCGTTTAGAATTTCTAAGTTTCTTATATAATTTGGTTTGTTTGTCATTATGAAATCAATTTCATTTCTAATTTCTTGATTAGGAGAAATCCAGGTCCACTTTCTATTTTCTTTCTTTTTGAAGTATGTGTTCATAATTGCTAATTGGTATTCGAAAGCATATTCTATTAATCTTTCACCTCTTTTATTTCGTTCGCCGTAGCCATATTTACCCATAACGAAATTTTCTTCTTCTCTTCGGTATCCAATTTTAGCATTTAGGTCTCCCATGACTATTACAATTTTATCAGCTAGAAAATGTGCTTTTCTAATATCATTGTAGAAGATATCCATTTCATCCTCGCTTGAGCTGTCGGTAGGTGCGTATAATTGGATTATAGAGATGCTAATCGTTTCAAACTTTAATTGCAGTAAGCATACTCTTTCTGATATCCCTTGAAAGTTAATTATATTGTTTTTAAAACTTTTCTTAATCAAAAAGCCGACTCCGTGAAGACCCTTGGTTTGTCCTATGTAACATAAGATATAGTTCTGATATTCTTCTATCTTGTGGCCCATTCTTCGAACTTCGGATAACCCCAAAATATCGCAATTTATAGTTTCAAGTGCATAGGTTAATTCTAAGTAGCGTTCTGTTGAGGATAGAGATCTGACATTGAATGTGCAGATTTTTAATGTTTTTTCATTTTGTTTAATACCGTTATTACATTTAATGTCGTTATTATAATTAGCAGATGGAGGGTAGTGGTCTAATTTCCCACGATGACCAGTCGTGTTGGGAAATGTTTTGTTTAAACTATTTTTGTATATTTCTTGTTTATTTCGGTAGCTGACGGATGTATTCTATAACTGTTTCTCTGCTGAAGAAGAAGAAAACGAAGTACTTCTACCTCTCATTATGTCAAAGGCGTTCTTTTTGGTATTGTTAGAAGTTAGTGTAAATTGCTTTCGGGCTTTTCGGGTGATATCGTTAAATTCCTTTTACGGGTTACTAAGTTTTGTGTTCCTTCCTTAACAATCAATTTGTCATAATTTATAATGGCGTAGTTGCCTTTTTTCTTTTCTTCTATAAGTTTAAGTTGCAACTCCTTCCTTTTTTCTTGGACTTCTTTCGGGTAATCTTCGGAAACATAAATATCTTTTAATTTCTTCTTGTTTTGGATGACCTCCCTTTTTTTCCAAGAATTAACAAAAGACATTAATACGGGCCTTTCTTTACTATCCGTTTTGTTCTTTTTTCCAATTCTGTGAATTGCATTTATGTCCCTGTTTTCAAGGGGAATATTTAAATTCCTTTTTATCTTGTCTATTGTGGTTTCCATAAGCTCTAATTGTGAGTGCTCTTTTTCCTCCAGTCCATAGATAATAATATTATTATTTTTTTTAGTTTTTTCTAAATTAGTTATTTTTATTTTTAACTCCTGGTTTTCTAACTTTAAGTCTTCTATTTCTTGTTTTATAGGTTTTAATTTTTCATCTATCTGTGATATTATATCTTTGGTTTGGATTGACATTTCTATTTTTATTTTTTCAAAAAATTCTTCTAAGTTGTTCATTTTTTTACTACTACTAATTTTACCTTGTTTAAGTATTTATTTTTTTTCGCTTTTTTTTTTTTTAATTTTAACGTATTGACTCTTAACTTAGATTCCTTTACAAAGGAGTTCGTATAAACCGTAACCGCTTGCTTTAATTTAGATTTTATTACAACTAGCTTTGAGTCTAAATTCACAACACTTTCAACGTCGTAACGTAAGAACTCTGTCACCCTAAAGTCTTTGGTAACGCCTAAAATTGTGAAATAGTTTATTATTTTATGCTTTTAGCAATATATCATGTCTAAACTTAAAATATAAGAATTTTAAATAAATCAAAAAGTCCGGCTTGATAACTTGGGATTGAACTCGGATCGGCTCCAGCGTTCGAAGCGTGTCTCTTCGATGCACCACTAGTCCAACGTTAACGTTATGACGAAACACGAATTTTCTGTATAAATACTTAAAGATGTTTTTATCTCAACGGTAACTTAATATTTAAAGTTATTAATGCCACTGCTTATTATTTTTGCACAGCACTTTTCTTAAAATAGTGTTCGTTCACTTAGTTCACTTTCCACTTTCACTCTTAGGATAGTTTTTTAACTTTTTTCACTGCCACAGCACCGTTCACGTTAGATAGTTTTTTAATCTAGTCCATGGTTAAAACAATGTGATAACATTTGTACTTGATTTTTAGGGTTTATATTTGACGTAGATACAATAATTAAAGCTAAAACTATGTTATTTGTACACTTTTCTACTATTTAGATATACGAAGCTTATCGATATTATATTTCACGTCTACCCGCGGCTACCCAATTCCGAACACCGATTATATTCAGTACTTGAAACACGTTCAATTCCCTGCGTAAAGTTTTAGTCAAAGGCCTAGAAATTAGTATGAATTGTCAAAAGCTCCGTAATTTATTGGAAAAAAAAACGATCGAGCTCTTGATAGATAATAATTCGTATCCTATCACATATATTCGTATATATAATTATCCATCTCTATGTATATCTATGCATCCAGGGCCGTGAGTTCGCCATACTTCCGTCCTGTTTCTATGAAATAATCGATTATTCACTCTTGAGCTTTCATAATAATTGAACCCATCATTTCAATCGGTATATACAGTCATAATAATAGTAGCCAGGTTAAATCGTAAAGTACACATTGCTTTAACCGTATGTAGATAACTTTCCAGTGTTATCATATTCAATCAAAAGGATCATTTTAGTTTAAAACCTAAAATGATGTTGGTCAGGTTATTTAGCTAATAGCCCTTGTAATATGATAATTAGTCAAATGAAAAATATTTGCTTAGTGAGTTACATTAGCAACCCCAAAATGTTTGACGTTAAACACATTCATTCATTATCATTTGTTCATTTGCTTGGCGCTATAGTACTAAATATTTGAACTGTAAAATATTACTGTTCAAATATTTAGTACTATATCGCCAAGCAAATGAAAAAGTTAATCTGGTGCACGCTTTTTGACATAATTATAGTGTTACGCTTTATCGCGCTTAGCAAATAACTTTCTTTCGTGACACTGTTCTCCTGATTCTGCCAAAATTCAAGGCATTTTGTTACTAATCAGAGCTACATAGTAACCTACGAGACTCGCCTTTAAATAAGAATAAAAAAGACGTTTTGTATTAAGCAGAACAACTAAACGCTGCGCTTTGACTTACCAGACTAAGGGAAATTACATAATTTGTCATATCTAGTTAAATAATTAATTACTTAACTAATGTATTAAATAATTCATGTCAATATTATTTTTCATTTTTTATGTTTCTTATTTTTTTATTATTTTTCGTTTATGTTACACTTTTCATTTATTATGTTAATAATTTTCAATTCTATTTTTGTTCTCTTAGATTTAAGTAGATTTTTTGTTTTCTTCTTTAAATTATAAATTATGTTACTATGTATGTGTATATTTGTATGTTAAAGTGAACATATTTATGCATGTGGTACTCACCTTAAAAGGTAATGAATTTAGATAGAAGATTTTAAAAAAAAATGTATAAAGTGTATTATCTAATGTAATTGCCACTGGTGACTCTAATAAATAAATAAATAAATAATTTTCCCCCCAAATGTGAATCGCACCCATAACTATCACGATTACAGTCACAGGCAATTACTACGCCATGATGGCCTCATAATAAAAAACATCGAATTTTAATACCATAAATATTTATTGCTATTTAGTTTCTTGGTATTTCCAAGAACTTGACTCCTGACAAATCGATTCCCCTACTTCATAGAAGTTTCCTTATCGATGCTAACATAACTTTGTACATTGTTTAAAGTTTCAAAATGGTTTGCATCAAACAACTAACTATTGGATGAATTTCAATATGTTTATTATAACTTAACGTGTTTGCAGATTTAATAAGTTTACCAATTATTGTGACCTCTCTAATTATATATTGAGCAAAGACGGTCATACGGCCATATGGCCAAAAATCTAATTTGTTAGTCTAAAGACATTGTTTTTAGTCCTAAAATGGCATTTCTTTTGTCTAATTTTTGTTGCTTTTTGTATTTATGTGACATACAGATTAAATTGTATTAAATAACCTACACAAATAAATACACATTTCACAGAACCAAAAAAATATTATATTTACACATTAAAAAAGCAAAAAAAAGCACATTATATATTTCAGTATATTTTGAATATGTTAACAAAGCTACGAAACGTAACAAGATAGACAAATCCTATCGCTCATAGAAACTTAATTATGATAAATTATGAGTGTATTTTATACATTTAATTTATTATTCCAAGTCATTTCCCTGATTGAAAATCGAACCCACAACCAATCCTGTTCACTATCAGACATCGTATCACTCAGCTACTATGCCTTAATAGTAAAGTATGATTATATTTTAAACATTTAATTTATTATTCTATACATAAAATGACTTCTTCAAAGTTGTTAATAATGTTTGTAAATAACATTATTTTCTGCACGCAATTTAACATTTGTAAGTTAAAATCCTATAATGTGGTTTCTTTAAAAAAACTTTCCAAATAACAATTATAAAACCTTCTAACTTATTTCCTAATAGTAATAACATTTCCAGTCTATCACTAAAAAGCGTCCTACAAATACGAAACTTCGGAAACAGCATTTTATCACGTAACAGGACGTTCAGTAGACGACGGTAGCCCATTTGCCACGCAAGGATTGAACTGAAATATTTCCTTTAAAACTTATCTGATTTACGAGTATATTTCCTATACAAATGGTAGATATACAGAAATATGTACAGAAATATATTTATAAATAAGATATTGCATGTTATTGTTCTGCAGTTGGGATTATATATTTGAGAGTCTTGGCGCAGTGGCACAAGCATGTGACTGTAAACAACTGGTGAGATTAATATTTTCATCTTCTTCGCTCTGGTGTCGAAGCAAAACGCGGCGTTAAGTTCCGTTACTTAACACGCAATACCTCCGAATCCGGCGGAAAGTGGCGAACGGAGTGTCTTAACACCAGGTTCTCTCTGCCTAGCTTGCTGTGTGAGGGATACAGCGATAAAAAGATAGCTCTGGGTCCTTTCCAATAGGAAAATGGTTACTATTTAGAAAGAATAAATGTACTTCCGCCATATACTAAATAATATGTATAAGTAAGTAAGCAAACTGTATAAGGCTCACAGTGAAAGATAAATGATTCGATCACTAAGAACTCTGTACTAAGTATGAGTAATTTATAGTTATAATGTTTTTCAGCTTCACGTTTTTTCACGCGTATGCTAGTAATAGTAGTAGTAGTAATAGTAGTAGTAGTAATAGTAGTAGTAGAGAACCTAGTGTCACATTCTGTTTACTTTTCGTCAAATGTCCGGGACATTGAGTGTTCATTAAGTGGCTAAGGCAACGCCGCAGTTTGTCTTGTTACCATAACGGACAATGTAAAAAGTTTAATACCAATTCATTTGAGTGAAAATGAAACCTACAACCACTGCGTCCAAAGTCAGTCTCTTTTATACTGCGCCATAATGGCCTCAATGCCATAAGTCTAATTACTTTTGAATATTTAGTTAATGTCGTAAAGATATGTAAAAGTAAAAAAAATGAGTAACTTTTAATAAGGTTTATGTATGAGTACGGTCAATTGCGACCACGGTCTAGACGCTATCCTGCCAATTCTGGATATAAAAAAACTGTTTCTTTTGCTGGTGGTTGTATTCAAACATAACTTTAATTATTTTGGTGAATGATTCTCAAATGCATTATTGTCTAGTCTTATAACCAAATGCACTAAATAAAATTATTAGGATTTGACTACAACTAGTTTAAGATAAATTTACTTGTGATTTTTACTGAAGAATAAAGTAATTTTAAAAGCTTTCTATTTATATTTTATATAAGACTGTTTCAAAAATTGGGAAGGGTCAGAGATGGCTGAGACCAGTGAGGGCGTGAGTAATCTAGTGATCACTATAACAGACTTTCTACGTGTCTGCCAAGATGCAGAAACCACAAAAAAACCATAAAAATTCTCCGGCTTTGAAGCTCCTTTTTATATGTCCCTAAATAACATATGTAATGTTCAGCTTTTATTCTATGACAAAATATTAAGTTTAGTGGGGCCTAGCAGGGGTTGAAACTGCACTTGAGTAATGTGATTTCTTATGGTATTACGAAAGAAAGTATAAAAAATGAGCTTTATACTTAAACCAAATTGCCGTACTGTTACCACAACCCAAATTCGATACTTGCTGACCGTTCTTACATGTGCTGGAGACACATAGACAAACTTTCAGCTTTTATAAAATACACATACATCTGGCCATCGCTGGGTCTTCCGTCGCTTTCTTTATAAAGATGCTGAATAAATTATCAAGACAATATTGTGGTACAGTTACATTAATATATATGTATAGTAAACAGCTAAGTATAATCATTTCAAATCTTGCGAGTGCTGTTTAAAAAAAAAACATATTTTTTTACAATTATATGTGAAAAACCTCACCAATTTACAACAGAGAAACGATGAAGTATTGACGAGGGTCAATATGACGGCTCTATATCCGTAATACGATATTGAGATTGGCATCAATCCTGTTTGACTTAGCTCTCAGATTATTGGTCGGAGGCGGTTTTGTAAAACGATATATTGTTACATACATATACATATAATGTTAATGTTATAGTAATATATACGAGTAGATTGATACATGCTACAGGTATATTGATTACGGTCTTGATTTAATTGTCATGATACATTCGAACTGCAGTGTTTAATTTCTACTGCAGTAAATGGTCGTAAATCTGAACTTGTAAATATATTTTTACTAAAATATACATAATAAGCCCGTGCTTTAATAAGCAACGAGAATTGATACTTTTAAATAGCCAACCCATGAAATAAGGGTAAATATTTTATGTAAAATTTAGAAAATGCAGAATTTATGTTTTCTGTTGTTGTAAATAAAATTACCGCGATTCAAGCTTCTGGTTGATTTTCGAATTAAGAATATTGAACCGTAAAGAAATTTTATTAATAAAAATAACATATTATGTAAGAACAATAAGCACTATCAGTCATGTGACCAATGATTATGGACCCAGTCGTGGCGTAGAAAGCGACTAGTTGTGGGTTCGATTTAATATTACCATTTTTTAGTTTCGAGGCAAAGCGCGGCTTTAAAGTCTGCCAATTAACACGCAATGCCTTTAGAATTTGCCGGAAAGTGGGGAACAGAGTGTCTTAACACTAGGTTCCTTCTGCCTTGCTGTGTGCGGGATACAGCGTGATTCTAAAAATAATAATAATATCAATTTTATTAAAACTCATTTTCTCTCGTTCTGGATGACTTGAATTTTCTTGACTTTTATCTTCCAAAAGCATTCCCTTTAAAGTAAAAATTAAATTAACCCTGATTTTTTGTTTCTAAAATATGCGGTACAAGAACGCATAAATTTTAGCAACATAAGGCTAAGCTTTCTAAAACCTTTCGAGTTCATTATTTTATAATACGAGTATGTTCTTTCGTATATATTTACTGAGAAAATGCGACGTAATCTCGAGTAGGACTTTTATGTTCAGCAGGTGCAGTAGACGATGATTTACTGTTTAACTACCGTGATGTTCTTTTGATGCAAAATTAGTTAAGTAAAATTTTCATTTCTTTGTTCTAGTACATAAGGCAAAGCGGGGCGTTGAGTTCCACCACTGAAGACACAGTTTTGATTTCAGGAGGACAGAGGAGGGCTGAGTGTCTTGACACTAGATCCTTGTTGACTACCCTGCTAGGCGGAAAAAGCGTACATAGCTTTTTTTCGTAAAGTTCACGTTTTAAGTTAAGGATACGAGTATTACGTATTTAAGGTTAATATTAAATTAGACATAGATTCATGTATATGAATTTAGAAGCTCGTAATTCTTAACCTTATTTGCAATATCTACTTAAATGTTTAAAGTTAAAGTTATTTTAAGGTAATATTTTTTACATCCATCATTAGTAGAATTAGTAAATCAATGGTTATTTTTTCGCCTGTTCGATTTTTCTTGCAAGGCTCCGTTCTCCACTGTCGATGTGCTCAACACTCCACGGAGCACATAATGTAATCCCATCTTATACTATTTGCTATAGGATTTTCTTCATAAATAGATGTTTACGTTAAAATTGTTTTTGTTTAAAATTCTATCAATGTCTCCATTTTCGGCGGAAAGTAGAGAACGGAGTTTCTTGTCAGTAGGTTCTTTTAACAGTTTAGGGGCCAGTCGTGGCACAGTGGTACAAAGTGTGCCTGTAAAGCGACTGGTTGTGAGTTCGATTCCCACTCGAGGAGTGGAAATATTTAATATTTCCATTTTCTTCGCTCTGGTGTCGAGGCAAAGCGCGGCGTTAAGTTCCGCCTTTTAACACGAAAAGCCTCCAAATTCGGCGGAAAGTGGGGAGCCGAGTGTCTTAACACTAGTTCCCTCTGCCTACCCTTCCGTGGGCGGGATACAGCGTGAAGGTTCTTTTAACTACCCTACTGGAACTGGGAACAAGCGTAAAGATGCTTTTTTAAAATTTTATTTCTTTAAATAAAATTTAAAAAAAAATTAAATTGAGCTTATACACCTTTGTGTATAAGCTCAATTTCATGAGTTATTAATGAAAGTGAATAGTCCATAAAGTTGTACGACATTAAATATTCATAAATATTATTAACAAGGTAAGCGGGGATAACCTAATATCATAACACTGTACTACGTTAATCGTTCTTTGTATTTTGTCGCTTCGTTTCTTATATATTTTTTATTTATTCTTTGTCTTAAAAAAACTATCGATGAAATACTTCGCGATTTCCATGCTTTACTATTCGCAAGTACAGACACTGTATATTAAGGTGCATGTTCTGTTAAATTATGTTGGTAGTCTTGTAATTTTTTTAAACATATAACTTAATAATTCAATTTTCAATGATTTAGACGAATAAAATCTTTGGAATCTCTGAAAAGAGGAGTGTTATGACACTATTACTAATTTTTTGTGATTTGAATTACATTAATATTAAAACTGCTTTAAAAAGTGTAACTACTGATAAAATATTCAAACCCAGTACAACCAATAACTGAATTGAAGTCGCGTCTGCACTAAAATTTTATTATATAATGCAATGTTAAAACGACTCTTGGAACGTTTTTTTTTATTGTAATCTATCCACTGTAGATTCAACGACGCGCGGTAAAATAAAAGTTTATGTTTGGCGTGTAACATATAGGGTAATATTCATCAAATTAATTCTTATTTTTATATATTACTAGCGGCGGCTTCGCCAAGTGACAAAAAAGTAGCTACACGCTTTTTCCTGCATAACAGAGTAGCCAGAGAGAACTTACAGTTAAGCTACTCTTTTCTCCAGTTTCCGTCCGAAATCGAAACATTGCAGGTTTGCTCACTTTGTCTTAGATACCAAACGGTGAAGTAAACATATGTTTTGTATAATCATTTCCCTCAATGGAAATCGAGCCCACAACTAATCGCGTTTGCATATATTCAGCGGGTTAAGCGTTTCATTAAATTCTTTATTTAGTATTCCAACCTATGCACTACGTCAGCGTCATATTTTATTTGACAAAGTGAATAAAGTACATACTTTTTCAGATTTTCAATGAAATATTCAAACTATTTCATCCTCTTTTCTTTTGCTTTGAGCTAACTTAGTTTCTTTTATTTCGACCTACACCTTTATGACTGGCACATGACTTCTATAACAAAAGGCAAGGTCATCATATTTTTTATTCAGGACATTTTTTGTGTAGGTAGCTGACACGTGTATTCACTTGGTTTCAAGGAAATAAAATGAAAAAACGTATTACAATTTCCGTGTATGTATTAGTAATAGGGAGTAGAGAATGCTTCACAAAAACTTACCATAATGATGCAAGCTTAGAAAATTTTAACAATCGCATGGGAATTTCAACATGGTGCAACAAGAACGTTGGGTCAATATCGTGGAACTTTTGAACGGTTTCTAAGAGACCAAGATTTTATTCCTGTTACGTTTGCTAGAAAAAACTTCTTAGCAATGCGACGATCAATCCATATTCACCGTTCCAGGTGCCGATCGCGTTGTAGAGAGAGAGAAGCTTGAGATAGTACTTGCGACCCTGCGGTGTAGACTAATAGGAGCCCTTTAAAATGCACATTAACGCAATTAAATTTGAAAATATTCTACAACCTCTACTACGTTGCCCTTCGAAAAATCTGCTAGATGTATACTGATAATTCTATATAGATCTTTCAATAGATTTAGCTGTTAGTATGGTGCTTATTTCTACCTATTCTTCGATTATTACACCTAAACGGAATATAAATTCTTATATGATTTAACATTACTTATATTAATTTTATATTAAAAACCAGAAGCGTTTCCTCATTAAAGTTGGTATCGGTTAAATTTAATAACAAAGATATTTCAGAATAATTAAGGGTTTTATTACGTTTTGTGAACTCAGCATTCAAGATTTTACTAATAGGGACGTCGAGAGCCGTTGTAAAGTAATTATATGCTGGTTTGTTGTTACCGCGTATTTGAATTATTATTTTTTAAAATATTTTAAGCCTCAATACTTACTTTAAAATTAAATTAAATGATTTAACATTTATGTTTTATATGTATATTTTTATTTATGTATAGAAAAAATGTATGTTGCTTAAAGAATATATGCAGATTGAAATAATTTTGTTAGACCAGTAAATTATGTACCTGCTATTTACAATTGGCCAAAAAAGTTATCTTGTTATAATAATAGAAGACAATTTATTACTTTTAGCATGTTAGAATGTATATATTTACTGTATTGTAAACACGATGGTTGTGGGCTAAATTTTTACTGGGGGGAAATGCTTGTATATTATTATTAAGTATTTTTTCTGGTACCTAAGAAAAAAACTCGGCGTTAAATGCCGCCATTTATCACGTAATATTTAGATTTTAGGCGTAATATGGGGAACGGAGTGTCTTGACACTAATTAGTGTCAAGACACTCCGAGTAATTACTTGACACTAATTACGACAGGGGGCAGTGTCTTGACACTATATATGAAAAAACAAACTGTTTTCGCTTTTTATTATTCTCTATAACAGAAATGTACAATAATAATACCATCACATTAATATCAAATGTGTACACTAACCAATTATACAATGTAATAATTTTAATTAAAATGTAATAGCAAGTAAATTGAAGCCATGATTGGATGCATGTTGTGGTTCAGATTCGATTCGCAAACTAACCGGAGTACCTGTCGAGCTTTGTCAGACGACACTACAAATAATTGCACTCATATCTGTCGAATACCGCAAGGCGTGCTACGCTGCATAGCTTTAGATACGTTTACATTACTCGCTCTATGCAGGTTGTATGTAATATTACAAGAAAATATATCCTACTTTATTTCTTTAAAAAGAAAAGATGTTTACTTAAAAAAAAAAGCATTCAGAAAAAGCATAAAAACTTTAACGCTCCAGGATTCGAACCCACGACTCTTGGAAACCGTCCAAGCACAATTTATTTATGTAGTTAACATCTTTACTTAAGCAAAAAAAATAATCTAGGTTGTAAACAAATAAATAGTAGCAGTAAAACATAAGTAATATATTCTACGAAAACATTCAAAAAGAATTTTATACTTTTACTTGTTATTTGATGTTTTGTTGCAGTACCAATGATCTTCATATGATGCGTTAATGGGAGGAATGTAGAAATGGAGAACGGAGCGAGGAATGGAAGTGCCTTGATACTAAGTTCTCTTTGCATAATCTGCTATTACGCTTTTTATATTATCCGTAAACTAAAATAGACTTGAAATCTAAAAGCAATTATTGTAAAATTTGCTTAGATTTAAAATTGACTTTATATTGTTTGTACCAGGTAGTAAATTATTTTAAGAGTAATATAATATACTTTTAGAAAAACATTATTGTGGCATTTTTGGGATCGTCAACATTTTGTAAGAAATTTAGAATTATATCTATTAATTAGCCATATATTAGGTAAGAATCGGTTGAGAACTATCTACTTGATTTGAAAAGGAGTTATTATTCACTAGAGAGAATTTGAAACTAATGTTAATTGAATACTGTTTTATTTGAAGTATAAGGAAACTATATGAATATTCGTATATTAACTTAACTGATTTATATACTACAGAGCGTATATTATAGATATTTGTTACTATTACTATTTACATTTTTATAAATACATTTATGTATGTATAAGCCTTGAAGTCATACCTTTAAAAAAACTTAAATGTTGACACCAAATTTCTTGCATTCTAAATTTTGAACTTTTTTAGGATATAGATAAGATAGAACTCCGACCATAATTTATCATATTACTGAAATAATAACTTTTTTCCTCATTTTTATTTTGACATGTTATTTGACAGTAAATTGCCATATGTCAAATATGTCTTGCTAGCTATATGAGAAAGATCATTTGAAATTAATTTCTGAAACTAAAACCCATAGCTATTGCGAAAAGACTAAAAAGACTAACCTAATTCAGCTATGCCTGGATAGCGTTAATTGATATTTGAATGATCTATATTGTTTGCGTATCGTTTCTATCGTCGCATTGTCTTATAAACACATTAAGGAATTGCTTTAAGCGAACTGGGAATAGTTTGTTTAATAAAGTCATCAATTACATTATGACCCATTAAATTACAATTCTATTAAATATTTTTATTATTTTTTATGTAGATACACACAAATGTGTCAATGATTGTCCGCCGAATTTTGGAGGCAAAGTGTATTTAGTGGCGAAACTTAACGCCGCGTTTAACCTCGGTATCACGCGAAAAAAATGAAAATAGTAAATATTTCCATCCCCCGATTGGGAATCGATCACACAACCAGTTGCATTTAAAGTCACACTTTGTGCCCCTGTGCACTGTGGCCTATAACTTAATATCACAATATATATATATATATATATATATATAGATATATATAGAGATATATATAGATAGAGATATAGATAGATATATAGATATATATATATATATATATATATATATATATATATATATATATATATATATATATATATATATATATATATATATATATATATAACTTAATATCACAATATATATATTTTATCTTTTGGCCATACTATTTGGCCAAACCTTTACTTACTACGTGGTGTAAGCAAAAATAAGCATTTTCATACTTTTTTCTCCTGCAACATGGTAAGCAGGGAGAACCTAGGTTCAAGATAATTCATTCTTAAATTTCTGCTTATAATCTAGACAGATAGAGATTTGTTCTATCGGAACAGATAAATGTTTCTTTCACATAGTAATCAAACCTACAATTAATCGCGATTACAGTGAGACGTTGGACTACTGTGCCACTTTTTACCACAAAATAATTAAATATTAAGTACCGTAAGCCTAAAAGAATCTAGATTTTTGCCTAGCTAGATTTAAAAATACATATTAATATAAAAAAAATGTCACTGACACGGTTCACCCTTCAAATGATAAACTTCGCGTGCAATTAAGTAATAAAACAAACAATAGTTAACCACTAACAAAGTTATTAAACTACTCTTAATTAAAAACAAAGTGTTCTTGTGTTAATAAAGTCGGAAAATTCTATTTCCAACGTGAGACACAGACTAAGTAGAAACCCTAGAGGTCCTTTGTCTCTTTTCATTTAATAAAAGCATGTGCACATTTGTTCCGTACAGACTACTGTAGTTAATTTACTCGTTCTACTTTGTTAAGCAAAATTAACTTATGTTTTGTACTAATAATTAGATTAGATTGTAGAAATAATTTGTTTATTTAGTTTTTATTAATAATTATTATAATATTTTTTACTTTGACGTTAAGAAATGTATGCAGCCAGTCGTGGCGCAGGGGCACAAAGTGTGAATATAAGATTTTACAAGTCTTTATATATTAATTAGGAATTCACTATTAAATTAAATTCAATAATAAAATTGTCGTTCAAATAATCAACTGTTAAATATAGAAGAAAGTAATATAAAAAAAATAGTAATAAGTAAAATGATGTTACTTAAATTACCAAAGATATAATCATCATCACTGTAATTTAATAAAGTATAGGTTTTATATGTTCGATCTTTATAATAAAATTACGAATAGCAATCATATATTTTTAGCATTTTAGCAGTGTCGTTCGTAAATTTATAAAATTTAAACATTTTTTAGAAATTGTATAAAAATTTGAACGCAGCGGTAATCAAAGCTGCGCCTTTTCGAAACCGTCCAATCGCTTTGACCGCTAAGACATGCGTTTTACATCCGACTGCGTCTAGGTACTTATATGCTTATTACAACTTGTTTTTGTTATAAGTAAATATATAGCTAAAACTTTGTAACTGACAAAAACATAATAGAGAAACAAAACAATTAGTTAAGTAGCGTTTACCACTTTACATATAAAAGCTTTTAAGAGTTAAGGTGAGTGTCAAAATGTAATATTAATTCAAGTAAGTATAACACGTGATTCAGTATAATATATAAGTACATCAGTTGTTTTTAGTTTATTTACTAGTTATATTTAATATTTTATAATATACACGAACATATTATGTGGGGGCCATAGAGTTCAGCGGAAAGAGGGGAACGAAGTGTCTTAACACTAGGTTCTCTCTGCCTGCCCTGCTGTGTATATAGGGATACAGCGTGAAGCTAAAAGTGAAGAAAAAAAGAAAATATATTTTATGGCCCTGTAAAAAATCAACTGTTTCGTACTTTCACCCTTCCGCACTTTTATTTAAATCACAAAATTATAAATTAAATTGCTGTTTTATCAATACATAAATAAACTATTTAATTTATGAACTCATTTAAATAAAATAAACAGTAAATATTAAATAACAATTAAACAAACAAATTATTTAATAATAATCATTGTTTTGCGTTCTATTATATTTATGAACTTCCCCAATAATTATTTTTCTCTTATATCTTTTATGCAGAGACAGAGATCAGGTATATTTTATTACATGTATGAATAATACAATAACTTTATAGCCTAATAATTAGACAATAGTACAGAACAGAGTGATTTAATACTATATTCGCTCAATCTACCCTGTTTGGACGGAAAACTATAATAACGCTAGTGGCACGCAGGTGAACTGCAAAGCTATCGTTATTTCGTTATATGGCGGCCCTTTGGGGTGAATTTTTGAGAAATAAATCAGCCTATGGTTTTAATTACTTGTTATCCAACTATCTTCATGCCAAAATTCATTACAATCGGTCAAGCAGTTTACATTTTTATACAAACTTTTAAACTTTAACGGGTTGATTTTTGAAAATAAGTAGCCTATATTTGACCCTGGATCTTGCAATATATTCATTCTGAATTTCATTTGAATCGGTCCGGTAGATTAGCTGAGAAAGTGTGACAGACAAACATACAAATTTCTCATTTATAATATTAGTATGGATTATGCAGTAGACACAAACTACGGCGACAGATACTGAATTGAAATGATGATAGAATGGAAAACTTTAATTGATGTCTTATCCAAGAAAATCAATTAAAAACTTTCATTCGATCGTAGTAAATGGAGTGGTGTGAGCAGCGTATACAAATAGAAAACTTATATAGAGATATATACATATACAAATTTATATAAACTTGCGAACGCATGGCTTAGCAGTCAAACAGTGTGGGCGGCTTCCAAGAGGCGCAGGTTTATATCCTTTATTATGTATTACTTCAATTTTTATACGTTTTCTAAAAATGTATTTTTTGTTTTATTTAATTTATTTCCGCTGCTACGTGCTGGTAAGTAGACAAAACGCAGGATTAGCTACTTTTGATTCTGCCCCACACGTAATATCTCAGATAAATAGGGAAACAGAGTGGTGTGACACTAAATTCTCTCTCACTAACTGTGGAAGAAAACCAGTGAAGCAACAAAAAAACTTTACTAAAACAGGCGTACGTTGCGAAGATTTAATTTTAATTAGTCGAAAATACAGTCCATACATAAGTTAGAATATATGTAATACATATTTAATAAGGAAACACTATGGTTAATTATTGTCAACTGTCTACATACATACATACATAAATATAATAAGCTAGCACAGATAATTTGACAAAGCTCTGGAGTGGAATGACGAATGCATATCGCCTTGTTTAATCAACGCTCATTAATTAACTAATGATATTTCAATGGTTAAGGTTATTTTATATATAAAATTGTTTGTATAGTTTACTAGTTAGATTTATTTTTCAGCTTTACATTTTTTCTGTATGATAAGACAGACGAAGAGAAAGTAGTGTCTAGATACTCCGTTCTCCACTTTCAGACCACGTTCGAGACATTGTGTAAATGGCGGTAAAAAAGTTAGGTTAAGCTAACTTTTTTGTCGCTGGGAAATGTAGTTTACGTCAGCCAGAACTGCCTTATGTACGGATGATACTGTGGAACTCATCGACAAGTCCGATACTACCCACTAAAACCCAGCGGAAACCCTCTCCACCCCCATGAGACGTCGCAGGTTCGTTCGGCAATTCTGCTACGCTCAACCTAATTATGTCTTGCACTAAAGCAGGGAAATAGAATAACTTAAATATTAACATTCCCTGAGCAGTGGGTATAGAGCCCACAACTAATCTTAATCACAGTTGACGCTGTACTACTCTGCCTCGATGGATTTTAACGTTAACTTTAAAGCATTCATTTAAAAGCAAATTAAAACATAAAATCAAGTACGACGATTTCGAGGTATCCGATAATAATTGCGATTCTTGCCAGTTTAATTCCAATGTAAAAGATTCTTTATATTAAAATTTGAAGAAATATGTTATTTTATAATAATGTATCCATACTTATATTATAAATGCGAATGTCTGTGTGTTTGTCTGTCACGCTTTCACGGCTAATCTACTGGTTCGATTTGGATGAAATTTAGAATGAAAGTAGTAAAAATGACTGGGTCTAACATAGATTACTTAGATTTTTTAAAATCAACCTCTAAAGGGTTGAAAGTTTATATGAAAAATCTACACCGCTTGACGGATAGTAACAAATTTTGGCATATATATATAATTGATAATCCAAGGTTAAACATAGACTACTTGATTTTTCAAAAATCCACCACCGTGGGTTGCAATATACCGAAACAATCACGTAGATCGGGCGGCGAAGCCGCGGGCGGGCCGCTAGTCAGAAATAAATAAATGTACACTTATAATATGTTTCAACATACAAATTTGTATAACTTTACATACTTTTTGCTAACGCTACGTGTATTTTAACGCAGGGGAAATCTTTGAAAGATACCCAGTCTGGGTAACCAGGTTATGTGGGATTTTCAACCACTAAAACCCCTGCGGTTGCCGCCCTCGATACAACAGAAAAGCCCGGGAAATCGGTTGAACCACATCCGTTGCTCTTCCCAGATGTATTGCTCATCTAAAGAGCTCACACTCCATTGTATGTTCCACTGTAGCCATGGTCAATGACATAAATTAATTTTAAGCCCCGTGTATACGGGCTGGGAGACCAGATTGACCGAGTGCGCAGCCATGGCGTCTGCGCAGAAGTCTCTGGTGAGTAGAACTCTCTCTCTCCCGATTTCGCCCAGCAATCTCCTTCTGCAACATAACCACCTCACAAAAGGCGACTACTGCGTTCCATGCTGTTTCTTTGCCTAACATCTTTCTTATAAGCACAGGCAAAGAAAGATTTCGCCCATCCACTTGAGTCAAAATTTCCCGTTCCTCTTCCCAAGCAGGGCACAGCTCAAGGGTGTGTTGAGCGGTGTCAGGTTCTCGTACACAATGGCTACAAATCGCCGTCGTCTGTCGACCAATCTTAAACAAATAATCTCCGAAACTGCCGTGACCGGTGATTATTTGTGTAAGACGATATGTGACTCGACGTTTTCGTCTCATCCAGGCTTCAAAAGAAGGGAGAATTGCCTGTACAACTCGTTTCTGTGTATACCGCTCCTCGAAGAGGCGAGTATACCACGTCTCAAAAGCGATGTTATATTCTCCCTGTTTGATTTTATTAAGGTCAAATATAAATGTACACTTATAATATGTTTCAACATACAAATTTGTATAACTTTACATACTTTTTGCTAACGCTACGTGTATTTTAATCGTAAAAAGTTCTCAAAGTATATATTGTTATTATTTTTTTTTTTTTTTTTGCGCTGCATCCCGTACACAGCAGGATAGGTAAAGAGAACCTAGTGTTAAGACAGTCCGTTCCCCCACTTTCCGCCAAATTCGGAGGCATTGCTTAAAGTATATATTAATTAATATTATTAATCTCAATTATATGTAAAATAGGAATTACAGCAATAATTAAATTATAACATAATAATTATATATAAATACAAAAGTAAAATTACAAGTATGACAAATAGTACTACATCCTAGATACACTAAATTAGTTTACTGTAGACTATATCAGCGGATATCCTTTTTCTATAAATTTTCCTTTAGGCTAGTGTAAACTACCTTTGATGTACGAAAATATAATAACGGATACGTTAGTGTAGAAAACATGTGCTTATTATTCTTATTAACATATAAGAAAATTCACCATTTGTGGCCAGTCGTGGCCCAGTGGCACGAGCGTGTAACTGTAAACGACTGGTTGTGGGTTCGATTCCTACTCGAGGAGTGGAAATATTTAATATTTCCATTTTCTTCGCTCTGGTGTCTGGTGTTAAGTTCCGCCACTTAACACGCAATGCCTCCGATTTCGGTGGAAAGTGGGGAACGGAGTATTTTAATACTAGGTTCCCTCTGCCTACCCTGCTGTGTGCGGGTTACAGCGTGAAGCTAAAAAAAAAAGGAAAATTCACCTAATTATTATAATACTTTTTTTTTTCGCGATTATTAAACATTTGAAATGTAATATTTTTAACCGGATTTTTATTTTGGGCGCGATTTCTACATAAACTGGTACAAGATTATTATCGCGGCGTCTTTTTAAGATATTTATACATCTTAAGTGTCTTGCACGTTTCGTTTTGTGACGCTCTAATCGGCGTATTTTCTTCGCGTTTTCGAGTCCGGACTGGTTCACATAATAAGATCTTTTGTTTTCGCAATTATTAGATATTTTAACATTAAAATGGTTTTAACCGGATTAATAGCGTATATTTTAGCCTACCTGAAACCACGGACTACTGTAAAGTATTCGAAACGTCGGATTTTCTAGAATGTATTTTCGAATACCAAAAATATACGCGCTTAATCCGTTAAAAATAATTTCATTTCAAATAACCTAATTATTATTTTTTCTCTAATAAAGCTTTACACTTTTTCCCGCATGCGCATGCGCACGTACTGAGAGAAAATCCAGTGCAAAAAAAATACTACCTACATTTTTCGGAGTAGGAATCGAATCCAGAAACAATTGCGTTTACAGTCGTACGCTGTCTCACGGCGCTACAATGGCGCCATTTATAATATTTTGCTAATAATTAAATTAAATTAAATTAAATTATTTTTTATAATAAAAGAATATATTTTACTTATTTTGGGGAAAATTTTTGGAACGAATAAGAATGAATTGCTGAAAAAATAATTAAAAATGAATAATAATATAGACGGAGTGAGTTTTTCGAATATTTTTCAAACAAAAGCAAACAAAAGAAAACAAACAACGGAAAACCAAAACGAAATTCGTGTTTGCGAAATGGCTTTCATGTGAATACAAAATGTTATTGAAAATACACTTTTCGTTCCGGTTATAAATCTGTTTTTTCAATTCAACTATAAAATAGGGAATTTCCAAACAAAACAGTAATAGTAGTAAATATTTGCAATATTTCCATAACTGCAAATGGTTTCACACATCAGGGGCGATGCAGTCGGCGCTAAAACAAGTCGATCACGCGAGAGTTCTTTGACCCCTGACCCGGCAATTCCAGAACCAAGCAATGGCGGGTATTCTATTCTACAACATGCAACTACAAACTTTTCTTTGTTCCCATTAGTTGTGGGAAACTAGACTTTTAAGTCGCAATTTAATTTAGTGACCTGGTTAGAGATTGTTAGGGTATTGACTGAAATCGTGATTGGGTAAAGTTTTATTACATCCGTTTTTTTTAAAGTGAATTAACGTCTTTCTTGGGGATAATTAATAGTTTCAAATTTTTATACGCTTCCTAAATGTCTTTTTTTTTATTAAATAATAGTATTTCTTTTTATAGATATTGGGATTGTAACCTGATATATTTAAACTTAGTTAAGTATACATTTTTTTCATAGTTAATTGTTATCATTCAAAAAAGATATATTAGTGTTATAAAATTCTTGCATCTTTAGTTGTGTCAACTTTAAATGTATATAACCGTAATGTTAAGACATTCCGTTCCCCACTTTCTTGAGGCATTACGTGTTGAGTGGCGGAACTCAACGCCGTGCTTCCTATGTGCCTCGGCAAGCAGCTGAAAGCAATTGAAATATTAAATACTTTAATATTACTCCGACTGGCCTTATATTTTTGTATTTACAGTTACTTTATTTAAAATCTATATATTTTATGTTACAGTAACATACTTTGCAGTTGTTCCATTAGAAATGCCATAGCAAAGTGAGTCAGTTCTAGAGAAATGCTTAAACTTTCTCAAGAACCTCAACTTATATTACCAAACAATGTCTTCAGACGTAGTTCTTTCAACTTATTGGCTATATTGATATACTTGTATTATTGCCTTAACTTTCTTAATTTTTAAGTTAAGTCATAGTAAAACTTAGTTTAAATTATTTAAAATATTTTTTTCATTATATACTGTGAAATCCGTAAAAAATGTTTTCCCCAGATACTAAATTTTTAAATGAATATCATGTATTTAAAATATGTCATATACCAATACGGTCTCAGACCGTAGTGGCCTAGTGGGGCAGTGTCTGACTGTAAACATCACTTGATTACCACTCAGTGGAATGATGTCATTAAAATTATTTTCATTTCTCCGCTCTCTAAAGAAAAGAAAACAAAAGTGAAGCGTTCTACTACTTAAGTTCCTTTTTTTATTACAGGTGGAAAGTGGAGATCAGAAGATTGTAACGCTAAATCGGAAAGCTGTAATTGTTTATAATTATTAACGAAATCCTGGCGTCGTGTGACAGGGGGCCGTTCAAGTATTACGTGAGTACTATAGGGGGGCGGGGAGTTCTTTACTTTGCTTATTTTGAATGACATTTTGGATTTTGAATGACATCTAGACTCCCCTACCCCCGTAGGAGGGATATACCCCCTAGATGATGATAACGTCATCGGTAGCTATTTACTTTTTTACACGAAACTTTTATAATATTATCATTATTTAAAAAAAACAATACATAAATTCAAAAATGTTTACGTAAGCATGTAGGTAAATGTTTACGTAACCCCCCCTTACCCCCGTAAGAGCTTTGCTTACTTTTTCTGACAAGGGTTATGGAGAGATAAATAATTGTAATAAATCTTCTTACATAATGAAAACTTGAACGGCCCCCGAGATACATATGTGGTCCTAGCGATGCATCTTTGCATGCACTCTACCCTTCACACTCAGGCTATACAAGAATGATTGTTGGCACGACAGAATGTCGTTTTTAGTCTAACGACGTAGAAAAGATACGGAGCTGAGTTTAGTATTTTAAATTTTTAAGGATTTTGTTAAGTGAAAAATGATTCCACAACTGTTAAGGATACAAATGTATATTTCACATGTGTGCCGTAAAAAAAACTATTTATTATAAAAACATCTTATAATTAACTTTTATACAATTATGCCAAAGCGTCCGCGGGTATAATTAATATTATGTTTTAATGACGAAATTCAGTTATTGTACTTATATAATACTATATTCATATTTATATACATTTCTGAGTTCACAATACATCACTCCGTTCTCCAGTTTCATCCCGAAATAAAGACATTGCGAGTCAAGTGGCGGAACTTAGCGCCGCGTTTGTCTCAGGTACCAAAGCAGAGAGATAAAAATAATTTATACTCATTGCCTCCATTGGGAATCGAAAACACAACCATCGGGGTTACTACAGACATGTCCCACTACACCACGCCGGTCATAACTTTTATATATTTATTTAAATATAAAGAAGAACCTAACATTCATTAAATTATGCTTTACAAACACGAGAAATTGCTCAGTAAGTTAAACACAAAATGAACTCGCATAATATGATTCGTAATCTTCTATGATGTATACCCAAAAATAGATCCATTTTGCAATAACATTATCAAAGCGCGCACATCTGAGTATTTGCATGCCGGAAATAATCTATTGATTTGTTTATTTTTGCCTAGACTCTGCCTTTTGCCTAGACTACTGCGGTTTGAAGTAAATTAAGATTCTCGTATTAAAGCGGAAAGTCAACGAACTGTGTGGTTTAGATTATATAATAACTCTGAGAATTACAGTCTCATGTTTTATTTGATTTACATATTGCAATTAAAGTATAGTTTCAATTATTTTCATTTTAATATTATAGTTTCAGGTCTAGTCAATATAACAAGAAATACTGTTCTAAATCCACTAAAGCTAAGGTCAGCTAATGCACCACGTGTTCGTAGTAAACAGAAAAGAAACATCATATTGCAATATTAATATACAGTTAATACTTAATCTTTACATTGTATAAAGCAAAGTATATCTAAAACATATATACATACAGACAGACGCGAGAAGTGTCTCTCTCTGTCTGTATGTATATATGTTTAGATGTTCAAAAATAACAACTTTTGATGCGGCTTCATAGGTTTTAATAGATAGAATGATTCAAAAGAAAGGTTTATAATGTATAATACATGCATAATATAGTCGAGAAACACTGATAATTTTGGAGGTGGAGGAGTTGTGCAGTTCACGCAGACGAAGCCGCGAGCAGGCCACTTGTATGCTATATAACAATGTATACATATATTTTATGCCAATTACTTGTAACTTATGCTAGTACCTTATAAATATGAAGATGACAAAATTTGTAACAATAAGTTCTATAAATTTACTACAATTTAGTTATATTTAAATTCCCACATTATTCAGTCGCGCTGGGAATGTTCCTACTATTTTTGGAGTGACACTCGAGTTTTCTAGTATAAAAATAAAAATCTTTAACAACAAGGCGGAATTTACTTAAAATGTTGTCTTGAATTTGATCTAAAAAAGGAAAAAGGTCAAGTGCTTACAAAGGGTAAGAGTGGTGAGCGCTTTCAGGCGTGCCAATGATACTTTTATGAAAAATAAGGTTACCTTGGCACTCCTTGATATAAATGAGAGTAACGAAAAATTCCATATACCGTTCATGCGAATTAAAAATATTTGGATATTCATATAACATTTGCATACTTCTGTGGTTATATTTTTTTGTTTTTTTTTTTCGCTAAGGCATGGATATAGGCCAAAAAGTGGCAAGATGTTTATGCTTTTTCATCCCTTGGGTAAATAAAGATAATGAGTTTGTTCTAATTTAGTAAGCTCTGCATTGTAAATTTTATATTAAAATCAAAACTTATCTTATTATTTAATTTCAATTTTATTTAATTTAATGACATTCAACATTTATACAGGAAAATTATATTCAAATAAACTAATGTCAGGTATTTACCTGGTTAATTATATTTTAGATAAAATGTAGACTTAACGCTTTTTTCGACAGCAGGATACACATGCAAAAGCTAGTGTCAAGACTCTCCGCTTTCTGTTATCTGTCCGAATCCAAAACATACCGTGATGAATCGAGGTCAACACCTCGCCTCGCATACATCTCTTAATGTTTATTTTTTACGTACTGTAGATAAACATAATTTTAATATTGTAATTTCCGCTTATACAGAATTATTAAGATTTACATAGCAAAAACAAAATCTTACTTGCAAATAAATTTCTGTGCTAGCTAGCGACCTTTCGCGGCTTCACTTGCTTAATTACACAATTTTTCACATAAACTTTCATTCATTTACCAATTTCAAATCTTAAGGGGTTGATTTTTGAAACAAAAGTAGCCTATATTTAACCCCTGCTTTTAATCTATTTTGATTCTGAATTTCATTCAAATCGGGGCAGTATCTACTGCCGTGAAAGTGCCACAAGCAGTTACTTTTTCGCCTTTATAATATTAATATTGATTACTTATTACAATTCGAAATAATAATAAAGTGCAGTTTTTGATTTGGCCTAATTATATAACCATCAACGAGGAAGGCAATTTATTTTTCCTTTTCTATTGAATTCAACTTGAATGTAAACTTTAAAACTGTTTCTTTTGCAAAATACTCTTCACAAACTCGAGTAATACAAAGTAAATACGCTTTAGAGAATGTTTATCTATTTGGACAGGTATAAAGACGAGTGGCATTTTGACGGTTCGTTTACGTTAAATTCTTAGCAAGTAAAATTTTTATCTGTCTATAAAATACTATCAAATACAGGTACTGTTATTGATAGCTTTAAAAATAAAGCCTAAAGTTTACAGTTGGCTATAAAACAAAGAAAATATGCGAATAGTAATTAAGAAACCTTAACGCTCAATACCTTATGTCTATTAATGGGGAAACCTACTAATAATTTTTCTGTATCCTGATTTTTTAAACGTAAAACTTTTCTAATCCGACCTATATGTAAAATACCATCCCATTAATGGAAAAATCCATAAGGAACTACAAATAACCATCGTAAAGGAAGAAAGCCTGTCGGCTACGAGGAAATGGGCGGAGGCTAGAGATACACCCTCAAGAACTGGCTGCAAAGCTAATAAAGAAGGCTTTTCGAAATTGACTTAAAATGAAAAATATCTTTAGTTCTTAAGATAAAGTGGAGTTGTCACCGGGGATACACTCTAAACTCTACGTCATCTCTATCACATCTGCTACAAGTTTGAGCCGAGGCCCTCGTGGTGCAGTGGCATAGTGTTTGACTGCAAACATGGTGATTGTAGGTTCAATTATCATTCTTCTATTAAGACAAAATGCGGCGTTAATTTTCGCCACTCAACACATTTCAATCAACCTACTATCTCCGTATCTTGGCACTAGAATCTCTCTGAGGGTAACTACTAACTACAGTTAAATCTTAAAGCAGTTTAAACACGTCTTTTCATATAATGATTATTATAAAAATATCAAATATTATTCTTAATCACTTTTCAACAAGTAATTTATGAAATGGATATAATTGAACGAAAGATTAAATTTCATTCTCAAAGAGAATGCATTTTCCGTAATATCACTTAGTCGGAAAGTCCATTCGTTTAGTCAACAAAAGCTTTCATGCCTTTATTCAGATTATTTCAATAGGTATATGGTCGGCAAAAACTTGAATGGCTTACTGAAATTCTGAGAATTGTGCCTTTGTGCAGGTTGTGTACTTCTTTCTTTGTGGAATTTAGAACGTATAGTTAGTTGCCAATGCACTTACTTCTGTGCTATTGCGAAGGTAGGAAAAGGTGTAATATTTTAAATCCCACACTTATATTATAAATGCGAATGTCTGTGTGTTTGTCTGTCACGCTTTCACGGCTAATCTACTGGTCCGATTTAAATGAAATTTGGAATAAAAATAGTAAAAATGACTGGGTGTCACATAGGTTACTTAGTTTTTCAAAAATCAATCTCTAAAGGGTTGAAATAGGGGATGAAAGTTTATATAAAAAATCTATACCGCATAAAAAAAATATATAAAAAAAATATATAAAAAATCTAAACATAGGCTACTTTATTTTAGAAAAATCCACCACCAAGGGTTGGAGTATAGCAGAACAGCCACGTAGATCACGCGGCGAAGCCGCGAGTGGGCCGCTGATGTAAAAATATATACAATAAATAGAGGCCGTCGGGATGAATTAGAACAGCATCTGCCTGTTACTATGATGATTGTGATTTTGCTTTTCATTAAGGGACATGACTACCTATATATTATTTTATGCCACTCTGGGCTGCTCTGGCATATAAGACAGAGCGCGGCGTTGAGTGTTAAGTAAGTGGAAGATATACTATATAGACACTACGTTCTCCCTGGCTACCCTGTTATGAGGCAAAAAGTGTAAAGGTGTTTTTTTTCTTTTTTTTATGAATATACTCGTAATAAAAGTTTTATCAAAGAAAAAAATATTTTGCTATTGATTTCGCATAATAATGAGTAAATGGTATTTACCGTAGAAATTTAATATTAAGACACTTGGTTTTTTTTTAGCTTCACGCTATATCCCGCAAACAGCAAGGTAGGCAGAGGGAAACTATCGTTAAGACACTCCATTCCCCGCTTTCCGCCGAATTCGGAGGCATTGCGTGTTAAGTGGCGGAACTTAACGCCGCGCTTTACCTCGACACCAGAGCGAAGAAAATGGAAATATTAAATATTTCCACTCCTCAAGTGGGAATCGAACCCACAACCAGTCGTTTACAGTCACACGCTTGTGCCACTGGGCCACGACTGACCACGGACTTGTTTTTCGTTTCTTTAGAAATAAACATTCAAACTTTACGATCCACCATTCCATATAGGTAGGTATCTTACAATAATTTTATAATTTACATTGATTTTATTTGGTAAATGAGATGAGATAAACTAGCCTCACTCTTTTAACACATAGCCGAATATACATAGGAAAGAGCAGGAGAGCTTAGTGTCAAGACTCTCTGTTTTGCTGAGAATATTCTAGTATTTATATTTAGTATTTTACGTCGAAGATTTAAAACTCAATGACGCACTTTGAAACAATATTTAATACTTAAACAGTCTCCAAAATGTGATTTTGGATAATTACACAAGAAAGATATTTATTTATTCTGAAAAGCTTTACTAATCTTTTTTCTATCTTTTATAAACAAATACTAAATGGAACGAAGTCAAACTGCCAATGCCATAATTGGTTATAGGTTCGATCCCCACTCGCAATAAATATATTTACATTCTTTTCATATCTCTGCTCCGGTAAGATAAAGCGCAGCGATGAATTCCACATTTAAAAATACAATATCTAGATTTACCAGCAGAAAGTGGCGAACGGAGTTTCTTAACACTAGATTCACTCTGACTACCCTTCCATGTGGGAAAAAGATTTAAGCTGAAAAACAAACACGCACGTATAAATAACTATATGACATTAATGAACTCAACAATACATATCCTCGTTATCTATGTTAAGCGTTCCGTTTATCGTGACCTAAATCTTTTTAAATCACTTCCTCGATTCGATTCCTCGTATAAAACTGAATTCGGTATTCCTTTTTAAATTGCCTTTTAAAAGTTCTTTAGATGTCTGAAACTTTTTCGATGTTATTTCTTATGTTAGCTTAAGTACTTACTACTATTTCTGTGAATATTTTACCCTATTGTATGTTTGTTTTAAAAATACAAACAGTATTTATAGTGCTTAAATAAATATTCTTTTACAAAATCTTTCTTTGATGTTATTACAAATTATTATTTTTATATTTAAGTGTGATTCCTTAGTACTGTAATGGTGTCTGTTTGAACCAATCGTGGCGCTACAAATTTTGGAGGCAAATTGAAGAGCGGAGTGTATTAACACTGGGTCCTCTGACTTCATATTTATATTTGTAGTACTGTACAAGTTACATCTATTATTATGTATGTAATCGCACTCAGGGATGCCAATTAATGTAAAGACTGTAAATTTTACAGGTACTTATATTTTTAATTCAAGCACATTATTTATATGTATTATTACCTGCGGCTTCGCCCGCTTTGCCTATAAGAAATAACGATAATTTCATTCTGTCGGACACGATAGGTAAATAATATATCATTAATTTAAAGATATTAAAAATAAGTCAAGGTAACATTAATCGCAAAGTGTACGTACGTTAAGCTTACCTCAAACCTTAATCGCTGGTGGATCTTTTCAGTGCATACAGTCACCTTTAATACCGAGAGCGTATATAAGTGTTTCATCTTCCACATTGGTGTTATATTTTTATATATATACCGCTCTGGACGCAGCATAGACTTAATACGGTATTGTAAGATATTATATGTATTTCTACTGGGGATAAAAACAGAAGATTCGGGAAATTGGGAGAAGCACAATCTCTTTAAGTTCATCCCCACTATCTTTAATATTTACTCTTGCTCTTTGTTAATGCTCCAAATATTACACTTAGCTTAATAGAAAATTACATAATCACATAATTTAAATTGAAATTATAGATCAGTAGCATAGTAGTAGCTTAGACATTAGTGAAATTTTCACCTTTTCTTACTCCGGTTAACATGTTGGCATAAATTTTGTTCTATCCAAGTTACGTGATACAGTCTCGTGCCGTTACATAATCGAGGGATATGAAATTTCAAATAATTTTAACTGGGATACAGGGTAGACCTGGCAGCTCGACTGTGTTTAGAAATTCAACTACATATATGAAGTGCTCTATTCAATATCTATAACTGTGATTGTATATACAACGTACAAATACGCTGTTCAAGGCATGTTTAGAAAACATAAAAAATTTTGAACGCAGCGGAATTTGAACCTGTTGCTTAGCCATGCGTTCTACTACCAGTTGCGTAAGAATTCTTATATGCTTTGATTACAATTTATTTTGCCAACAATTAACATTTTTGTAAAATAAAATTACAAGTTTCTATTATCCAAAGATGATCCTGCGATTAGTCGTTTGGTAAGAGGGAATGCTATTTATTAAGTATTTTTTTTAATAGAAATTTAAAATTAAATTAATTGTATATTATTTACTACTCCCCGTTATAAGTGGGAATAAAAATTATATTAATCTATAGACTTCGTAAAACACGAAGTTTAAGAAAGACTAAAACATTGTTACTTTTAGTATGGATATGTATCCTATACGCATCATGATTTTGATCTCACTATTCAGCCCCTAAGTATCTGAAGTACTGATTTGATTTGAATAAATACGAAAAAAGAACTTGGACATTAAAGGAGTATGAGTGGCGTATATCGTATTTAATGAAATTATTAAGTTATATGCCAGAGATATAACTGTAAAATTTCAATCGGTTCCTTCTGACCTTGGACAAAGGGGAAATGAGGGAGCTGACAATTTAGCAAAGCGGGCTTTGGTAGAAGAGAGAGAGGTATATATATTTTTGGAAGTATTCGTAAAGTACAGAAAGGAAGTTAAAATTATTTATAAGGAGTATTTGTAAGAAAGATCTAAATTGAAAGAAATAAGATACAGAGTTATTTAAAATGAGCTTCCTCATATTTCATGGCCTAGTGAGAAGGAAGTTACACGGCAACACATTGCTATAGGCCTCAGGTCCAGAACGCATCTGGACATTTTCCTCTAAAGTGGTTTTCTTATGAAAAAGGTATCTACTCCGAAGTGTGAATTATGTGGATATTCACAATTTCTTGGTGGAATGTGTCGGAAATGCTGAGGCTGGTCAGAAACCAATCCATCGTTATAATTTGAATTTATTGCATGTCGATATTGTCTGAATCTATTTCTGTAGTGGCTAAAATGCTGAATAAATTTACGTGTAAATAGTGTTCGTAGACCTAAGAGGAAATGTTATATTTGAGTGCTTTTAATTTGTTTTAAGGAACGATGGGGCTAACATTTTTGGATATTTACTTAAAAAAACCTTAAATAAAAACAGATTAAAAAAAACTAAAATATAAACAGATTAAAAAAAACTTAAATATAAGCAAACAAACGGATAATTTTTTTCTATTTATAGTCTTAGGATACTTTAATTCACTAATAACCTTTTGGTGCACCACGATTTTTTATTTAGATTTTAATTATGCATATACATCTCGGGCAGTCTAGGCAAACGTTTTAAATGGGCTCCTGAAGCCAATACTTGTGTCGCAAATTCCAAGCACTGCTCCGAGTTCCTCTCTCTGTAATGCAACAGCCCAAGCCAGTACTCGAATAGTGAACTTATAGATTACTGAAGAGTTTCTTCCTGTATGGATTCTAAATCTGGATTTGAATACGTGTCTTTAGTATTGTATTTAAAATTTACTACGGGATTTGCTTCCTCTTTCTTATTTATCTACTTCTTCAACCTTTCCCTCCTATAGCAATATAGTCAAAGAAAACCTAGAGTCATCTAGTACACTTCAGCCTGAAATCGAAACATTGCGTCCTAAGTAGCGGGACTCAATGACGCGTCGTTTTGTCCAGTCCAGTCCAGTCCAGTTTTATCAGCAAGGGAAAGAAAGTAATTTAAACGCAACTCAAAGTGGAGATCGAACCCACAACCGATCACGTTTACAGTAAGACGCTATCCCACTATGCCATGAAAGTTTTTTTTATACTTAACAGAATATGTTTTCTTCATATGTTTATATTCTGTTAGTTAAAAAGATTTTTTTTAAAAGTTTATGTATTGAAATATTTGTTTAAAAAACAATGCAATATTACATATCAATATATTAAAATATCAATAAAGTAAGTAATAGTCAATATCGGGCGATATAAGCTTATTTTCTCGATAACTTCACATTTAAGTAACTCACAGTATAAATTAGCCTTTGTTCAACTAAGAAAACTGTGACATTACATTGCTTCTTTGCTGTGAAACATGAACAAACAAACTAACACACTTTCACGTTTATAATATTAGTATGGATATATCTATACAAATAAATATAGTGATGAATATTCATGTTACTGCTTATTACTAAATGCATTTGTATGTGTGCACGGTACATATACCAATTTTGTCCTTGCCCATTTTTCCGGTTAATCTCTGGAATGGCTGGACCGATTTCGACGGGACTTTCACTGCCAGATAGCTGATGTAATGAAGCATAGCTTAGGCTACTTTTGTTTTAGAATTACAATGTTTTTGTTTTATTGAACACGGACGAAGCCGCGGGAAACAGCAAGTTTTAAAATTAAAGTAGCCTAAGTTACGCCCTGTTACATCACCTATCATCATTGTAAATTATGTCGAAATCGGTCCAGCCGTTCCAGAGATTATCGAAAACAAACAGACAGACAGACAGACAAAAATTTTTATAAAGCTTATTTTGGTATACGTATCGTGTATATATACATATGCAATCATTAAAAAGTTGTTATTTTAATATTACAAACAGACACTTCAATTTTTACCCGCGACGGAACGGCGACTGTATATGTGTTTGGGGTGAGAGGTTGTTTGTTTGTTTGTTTGTTTGTTTGTTTGTTTGTGTGTTTGTGCAAATTACTATGTCAATTATTTCCAAAACTATAAGTCCGATTTTGATATGGTTTTCTATGATAGATTAAGGTTCAATTGGCGTATGTTCTTAGATATGTCTTATTGCCTTAACTCACCAGGGGGCGCTGCAGTAAGCATTTTACGTGAAAACGAATGTTTTCAATTATCTCAAAAAATAATAGTCTGATTTCGATACGATTTTCAGTGATAGATTCAGGTTTAATTGGTGAATGTTCTTAGATATGTTTTATTGTGTCAAACCACCAGGGGGCGCTGCAGTAAGCGTTTGTTTGTACTTTTTTTGTATTTATTTGTCTAAAACCGAAACTACTAATCCAATTGAAAAGAATTTTCAGAAAAAGATTCAGCTATGCTTGATGCATATTTTAAGATTTTTTTTTTTTGTTACGGGGAAAACTCACCAGGGGGCGCTGCACTAAACATTTGTTTATGCAGAGCAAAAACTACTGGTTCCATTTAGATGAAACTTTCAAGGATAGGTTCAAGCTTAATTGATGCATCTTTTCATATATTCGTTATGGTGACCACCCATCAGGGGGCGCTGTAGTAAGCATTGGTTTGAGTTTTTTTGTGTAAAACCAAATTTTTTCTTGTATTTATTTGTCTAAAACCGAAATTACTCATCCGATTGGCTAGAGTTTTCAGAATTAGATTCAGCTTTGCTTGCTGCATATTTTAAAATTTTTGTTTTTTTTGTTACAATGAAAATTCACCAGGGGGCGCTGCAGTAAACATTTGTTTATGCAGAGCAAAAACTACTAGTCCGATTTAGATGAAATTTTCAACGATAAATTCAAGTTTAATTGGTGCTTCTTTTCATATATGCGTTACGGTGACCACTCACGAGGGGGCGCTGTAGTAAGTACATTTGTTTGTGTAAAACTAAAACTACGAGTCCTATTTGAATTCAGTTTTCAATGATAGGTTCAAGTTTACTTAGTGCATATTTTTATATATGTGTCATGTATGTTTACTTAGTGCATATTTTCATGTATGTGTCAACTCTCTAGGGGGCGCTGCAGTAAGTAGCTGCTTCTATTTTTTTGTGTAAAGCCAAAACGACTAGTACGATTGTCAAGAGTTTTCAGTATTAGATTCCGCTTTACTTAGAGCATGTTTTTAAATTTATATTACGGTGACAAGTCACCAGGGGGCGCTGCAGTAAAATATTGTTTGTGCAAAGATAAAATGACGAATTTGATTTGGATGCAGTTTCAATAATAAGCTCAAGTTTAATTAGTGCATGTTCTTGGATATGTTTTATCGTGTTAACTCACCAGGGGGCGCTGCAGTAAACGTTTGTTTGTAATATTTATGGAAAACCACAACTACTAGTCCGATTGGGCAGAGTTTTTAGTATTAGAGTTACCTTTACTTGGTGTAAGTTTTTAGGTTTTTTTTACGTCAAGAACTCACCAGGGGGCGCTGCATTAAACATTTAATTATGCAAAGCTAAAACTACAAGTCCGATTTGGATGCAGTTATCAAAGATAGGATCAGGCTTAATTAACGCATGTTCTCGTATATGTGTCATGGTGACACCTCACCAGGGGGCGCAGCAGTAAGCATTTGCTTTTATTTTTTGTGTGAAACCTATTTAGATGCGGTTTTCTGTGATAGGTTCTGGTTTAATTGCTGCTTGTTTTTATATGCCATATCTACCACGAACTACCGCGGGGCGCTCCAGTATAAATTAGTTTGTTCAAAATCAAAACTACTAGTGGGTTTTGTGATTTTCACTGATTTGGTTAGATTTAAGTTTCGTGGAAATGTTACGGTGACAATCTGCCAGGCGCTGCAATAAGCATTTGATAACCAGAAAGCATTGGGCTTATAATTTCTTTTGGATTTGCATGAAGATTAATATAAAGTATTTCAATATTATGTCATAATATATAATGTATATTTATTCACTTTAAAAAGTTTAAAATAAAAAACAAAATTAAAAATTTTGAAAAAACCCACGACGGTTTAATTGTAATTGTAAAAGGATAAAATAACTATAAATCCCCCGCCTAAAAGAATATATGTAACGAGATGATGGAGACGACTTCGTCGGGGGCTGCCAGTTGCAACCTCTATTTTAAATATAGTAGCTATCAGTATAGATTTCGTTTTAAAGTCTTTAAAATACCAGTTATCAAAACTGTAAATTCATTTTAATATTTAATTTTTTTGCCAAAACTGTTTTAACAGCAAGAAAACCTATGAGAAGGTTTGTGCAAACTTAAAGTAATGACAGCCCCCGACGAAGCCGTCCCCATCATCTCGTTACATATATTCTTTTAGGCGGGGGATTTATAGTTATTTTATCCTTTTTCAAATACAATTAAACCGTCGTGGGTTTTTTCAAATTTTTTAATTTTGTTTTTTATATTTATTAGTATATATGTATATATGAATAATTTATATCACAATACGTGACCTATAAACGGAATGAAGGAAATGCTTCTAATTAAAAATTGACGGTCGTCAACCATCATTACGGCCGGGGCAAGGCCTCAAAAAAACATATTTAAAGTAGTTAAGGCATAATAAAATCTTACTACGTAGTAGTATGTAGATTAGAGAGTAAAATATATTTACCCTGAAATCGTTTCATAGTGAACGCCTAAAGTTATAGCAAGGTAGAAAAAAATTAAGTATTTTTTAGATTTACGCTTTATGAGTCATAGCAGGGTAGGCAGAGAAAACCTAGTGTCATGACATTCCATTTCTGCCTTCCTGTCGAATTCAAGGGATTGAGCAGCGGAGCTTAGCACCGTGTATTGTAGTAATCTGGTACGACAAAATTTGGAAAAAAAGGTAAATGAAAATTTAATATATTATATATATATATATATATATATATATATATATATATATATATATATATATATATATATATATATATATATATATATATATATATATATATATATATATATTATACATTTTCAGACGGAATTCATACTCATAGACTTCATGCAATTATATGCTATCCTATGCGAGAAAAAGTGTAAACCTGAAAAAAAAAAACATTTTTTTGTAGGTTATTTATATATAAATATTGTATTTCGTAGAATATCATTAATATGTCTGTCTAAGTGGCCGGAAATTAAGCAACGGATGTTATGTTACTTGATAGATAGATTGTTTGATATACAATAGAAATAAGGAAAATGGATTACAAAGAGCAAAATAAATATAATAATAATAACAACATCTTTATTTTATGATGATGACGAATTCAGTAGAATCTTAAGGACAAGAACAGGATATTGATCTGAAATTGTCAATACAAATACCGTCTTGGCACTTGTTCTCTCACGTAATGTAAAAAAATGAAGTGATAAATGTAAAAAAATGAAAAAAAAATGCTAAATGTAAATGCAATTGGTTGTGGGTTCAATTTCCATTTAGGGAATGATTAACTAAAATTACTTTAATTTCTCTGCTCTGGTATATCACAGACACAAAATATAGCACAGAATTGAGTTCCTCCACTCCGCACCCAAAGTCTCCATTTCAGGTAAAAAATGGGAAACGGAGTGTTTCGACACTGGCTATTATGCTATACGAGACGAAGCTACTAAAAACGAAAAATATTGTTATATGTATCATGTAGGTACATAATATATAACCTTAGATATATAACCAATCTGAAAATAGAAGGTTTTAGAGGAAAACGCTTACAAATGCTATATTTACGACTTAAATTCTTCATTTCAACTCAAAACTGTAAAACAAAATACATTACCCATACAAAATGACTTCATTCCACCAAATCAATACAATTTATTTTGAATATTTGAATTTGAGCTTAAAGTTTATATTACTTTCACATAAATTGTATCCAAAGTTTACGCGAATATAGAGAGTATGTATAAATTTGTTAGAAACTTTTAGAAATTTCACCAGTTACCAAGTATTTTATGCTTTCTCAACAAGTTAACTGTATATTGTATAGTGATAAACGAACGCTAAAGACCTTGAGTCTATGGGATATAAATATCAAAAGCTCGTATTCTCTTATGGATAATAAGCTTTAGTGAATTACCAATTAAGTCTTGTTTTATATGGGCAATAAACCATAGAATACTTAAATGGTGGTTGTATCATATAGATATATACGACATTAAGTAGATAATAACTTCAATTTTTATGCAATTATTTTATGCAGATAAATTGTTTTAAAACTTCATTTTTTTTTAGTTAAATAAACCCAGTCTGATAGAACGTAGTATATATATACTCCGTTCTATACTTTTTGAATGAAATCAAGATATATATTAGTTCCCGGTAATAAATAATGCACATCGATGCTTAGAATGAAACAGTCGGTTAGCTTCGACTTCGTAGAGCGTTGTCTCCGTCGCTTAAAATAAACGTCACATATCAACTGAGTGACAAAGACAGCGCTCTACGAAACCGAAACTGGCCGACTGTTTCATTCTAAGCATCGATGTGCATTATTTGTTGCCGGGTAATAGTAACATATAGATGTTCAGTTGCGGAACATAATGCCGCCATTTGTTTTATCCACCGAGTGGAATCTAACCTACAGCCATCGCATAAACAGTGAAACATTCTCTTACTGCGCCAAGATAGCCTAAAAAATTTTAATAAAAACATTTAGAAAGTATAGATTTTAAGCTCTTTTTTTGGATTTTTGACAAGAAAAATAGATATTTACAAAAAAAAATACCGATACGAACAAAATTTGACGAATTTTAGTCACATTGATTTTTCAACTGTGAATTTCCCGTTCCCGATTCCCGTTTGTAAACGTCCCTCTCTGCGATGTCCACAGAGCACACGCTAATGAATGATCGGTATTTATACTGTGTCATGACACGCTCAAAGGCATAGAGCCAATTAACCGTTTTGTTTATATTCAGAAATCAATTAAGTTGTTAACATGTTATGTTGTATGTTTTTGTGTTGCTTTTTTGACATTTCGACGAATATGTATGTAAATGTAATTTTATTATTTTAAAAGATTTTATTTCACATGCAATACATGTAAGGATTTTCAGTTGGATTTTTAACTCAATTTTTATACACATTCCTTTAACCGGATTGAATTGAAATTGTGTATACTCGTTTAATTTGGATGACAATGCTTGGCTGTTTGTGTGAAGCCTTTTTAAATCCAAAACAGTAGAACGTTCAAGATGGTGGAATATTTATTTGCCTCGCTTAGAATAATTTAAAAAATGTTGTGTAAAAAGGAACCTAATACGAAGAAATTGATCTTCATTTCATGCCTATTTATCTAAACCTAATATATTGAACATTGCGTGTACGGAGGTCCGAAGTGGCGGAAAATAATACCGTACATTATTCTATTCTTCTTTATTTATTATTGTATTGTGTTGTGTTTTATAAGTTGGGCAAGCATATAATTAATCAGTTAAGCGGAGATCAACATTTCTTTTACAGTTTGATTTATTTTTTTAGACTTTTATTTGATTTATTTATTTATTTTATCTTCACGCTGTATTCCGCACACAGCAAGGTAGGCAGATGGAACGTAGTGTTAAGATAATCTTTTCCCCACATTCCGCCGAATTTTAAAGGCATTGCGTGTAAAGTGGCGGAACTTAACGCCGCGCTTTGTCTCGACACCAGAGCGAAAAAGAAGGAAATTTTAAATATTTCCACTTCTCGAGTGGGAATCGACCACACAACCAGTCGTTTACATTCAAACATATTTGCCTCTGGGCCACGACCGGTCTCAATTAATTTTATATTTTTAATAATTTCTATTTACTGTTTTATGAATTTTATTCATGTATTTGTATACAATTATAACAGATCTGACCCAGATGTTCTCAAGCAAAGCAAATAACAAGATGCAGAATCAACTGTCAATTACGATAGTAAATACCCCTAGAGAGATCTTCGGTTACCTCAAACTCAAACGTAGATTGATTGAAATAAATGTAATAAGACTTGAGAGCAAATTTGCAACTTACTACCTACTAATACAATATTAAAAAGAAAGAATTAAGATTTGAAACCGTCGTGGTGCAGTGAGAAATATAATGTGTCTAACTGTAAGCGTAATTGGTTGTGGGTTTAATATTATTATTCGTTCAGCAGGCTGATTAATTTAAACTATTTACTCCCGGTGAGTATATACTTTATACACAATTTTTAGAACTCGGGGAGAAAGTTAGGAATAGAGTATCTTGACACTAGGTTCTCTCTGATTTCTTCGTTTTACGGGATAAATTATGCAGAACCATTATATAGAAATAAGTTACGTGTTATTTTGTTTACTTCATTACTTGCTTATTTATGTTATTTCCTATATTATGTAATATTCAAATATTCCGTTGAAAGGAAATTTTAAGAAAACGTATAAAAATTGAACGCACTGGGAGTCTAACCCACGCCTTTCTTAAGCCGCTAAGTGCGCTAGTACACGGACCTCGAGTCTGTGGTGACTAAAAAACAAAGAGAAAAAAAAAAGCCGCTAAGTGCCACAAGGTGCTGGAACGGTTTCCAAGGGGCACGGGTTCGAATCCTGTTGCGTTCAAATTTTTATACGTTTTCTAAAAATACCTTTTTTAATTTCCTAAGTGTGTGATATACACTTTAAAGTGTAAAACGAATATTCTGTTTACTCCTAAAAGTACTAGTAGTACTAGTACAATTCGCTGTGGGTTAACATGAAAAATTAAAACAGTAACAAGAGGCTAAATGATTTTAGTATTAAAGATTAAATTATTTGGGACCATTTTACTTCAGATTACATATATATTTCGTTGTTTACATATCAACAAAATGTCTATACATTACAATTAAATTACAAGCAATCGATATTTTAATTGATATACGAATTACTTCTATTTGCAACTTTGTTAGAATTAAGTTATGTAAATTGTTATTAATCATGATGTAATTGAACGTTTCACTTAACATAGCGGTTAAAGCTTTTAATGCTGTGGTGATTTCTAATTGCTTCTGTTAGGGTATCTAATTATAAACTGTTTTCTATAGGCATCGCCACATAATAGCGAATACCCTCTAAATTACACCATTAGTCTCCATGGGGGGAGAGCAACCTGGTTTAGCAACAAGTCAATCGAATACTTTTAAACATTTTTAAAGTGTTATTCCACACTTAGGAAAATTGAAAAAGACATTTAAAGAAAACGTATAAAAATTTTCAAAATACGTATACGTATTTAATAAATAGCATTCTCTCTTGCCAAATGATTGTTCGTAGAATAATCTTTGGGTAGCAGAAATTTGTAAAAATCTCTCTACAGAGATGCTAACAACATAAATAAGTTGTAATAAAGCGTATAAGAATTTCGACGCAGCGGCTAGTAGAACGCATGGCTCAGTGGTGAGAGCGCCTGAACGGTATTCAGGAGGCGCGGGTTCGAATCCCGCTGCGTTCAAATTTTTATACGTTTTCTTTAAATGTCTTTTTCAATTTTTATTTTTTATTTTTTTTTATTTTACTTCTTAATGCTCAAAATCGCACTTTTTAATGCTATTTATAAGGTAACGGGGGGAATATCTGTAATATAAATAAATGCTTGGCGGGCCACTGATGATGGCCGCGAGTTGCTCGGGGTGAGCAGGGTGTTCTATATATCATTATGATACATACAAGTTCCTAGTTTGAAAATAGTAGTTCTACAATTTTTAAGAAATTAAAACTATTTATATAGCCTGTATTATTGTATGTGTAGTAGTAGTTATAAAGTTAATTTAATGAGAAAACTACATTTCTTTATTTATAAGTTTCTTCAGTTAATTTTGTAGTTTTTAAGTCCACTAAGAAATAATTTTGAAATAGGGTCGGAGTAAACTGTCACATTTTTTATTTATTTAAGCACTTTTTACTGCAGGAACTACTACAGGAACGAAGTCGCGGACAACTAATATAAGCTTATCTCTATATAGAATATGCTTATCTCTATATATAATAAAAGAGTAGAAAAGTAAATTCTGTACATGAAAAATTTCAGAAAAATTTGAATTGGGTGCGTTAATATATCGATAACAGAGGCCAAAAATCCACTCAGTAGAATTTTTGTCTGTCTGTCTGTCTGTCTGTTAATTTGTTCGTCAATCACGCAAAAACTACTGGATAGAAATGAATGAATTTTAGTATGGTGATAGTTTATAGTCCAAAGGTACATATAGGATAGTTTTTATCCCGGTTTTCCATGTAGTCTTTTTGGAAAAAATAAAAAACCGATATAAGTAAATTTAGAGTTTTAGTTTCGGTTTCGGTTTCGGTTTCGGTTTCGGTTTCGGTTTCGGTTTCAGTTTCGGTTTCAGTTTCAGTTTCGGTTTCGGTTTCGGTTTCGGTTTCAGTTTCAGTTTCGGTTTCGGTTTCGGTTTCGGTTTCAGTTTCAGTTTCAGTTTCAGTTTCAGTTTCAGTTTCAGTTTCAGTTTCAGTTTCAGTTTCAGTTTCAGTTTCAGTTTCAGTTTCAGTTTCAGTTTCAGTTTCAGTTTCAGTTTCAGTTTCAGTTTCAGTTTCAGTTTCAGTTTCAGTTTCAGTTTCAGTTTCAGTTTCAGTTTCAGTTTCAGTTTCAGTTTCAGTTTCAGTTTCAGTTTCAGTTTCAGTTTCAGTTTCAGTTTCAGTTTCAGTTTCAGTTTCAGTTTCAGTTTCAGTTTCAGTTTCAGTTTCAGTTTCAGTTTCAGTTTCAGTTTCAGTTTCAGTTTCAGTTTCAGTTTCAGTTTCAGTTTCAGTTTCAGTTTCAGTTTCAGTTTCAGTTTCAGTTTCAGTTTCAGTTTCAGTTTCAGTTTCAGTTTCAGTTTCAGTTTCAGTTTCAGTTTCAGTTTCAGTTTCAGTTTCAGTTTCAGTTTCAGTTTCAGTTTCAGTTTCAGTTTCAGTTTCAGTTTCAGTTTCAGTTTCAGTTTCAGTTTCAGTTTCAGTTTCAGTTTCAGTTTTAGTTTTAGTTTCAGTTTTAGTTTTAGTTTAGAGAGTTTTAGTTTTTATCCCGGTTTTCCATGTAGTCTTTTTGGAAAAAATAAAAAACCGATATAAGCCCGATTTAGATGGATTTCGTAAAGAGGATTGTTTAAGAAACAGGGTCAAATATAGGCTACTTTTTAAAAAATCAAACCCTAGGAGGTTAAAACAGTGGATGAAACTTATGTATTGTATACTCCTTGACTCAAATGAATGAATTTTCTCAGGAAAATTAGTTATTGAGGCAAGGTCAATCATAGGCTATCCCTCTTTTTAAAAAATAACCCGAAAGGTGCTGAAATAAGGTATAAAAATAGTAATTTACCCAGCGGCGCCGCAAGCGGGTCGTTAGTGGTACCTTGGTATTCAATACAGTTCCCGCAGAAAAATAAAAAACTGGCAAAGTCAAATTATATTGATTATTTGCAAATAAAGATATTTTTTTAAAATCAATAAGTAACTCAATTGTAAAATAAAATGAAAAGCGTAAAATTTATATAAGATATTATGACCGGTTTATAATACTATATACCAGATGATTAGTGACGCAAGGTCAAATATAGACTACCTACCCTTTTGTATAAAAATACCAATTCCAAAGAGGCAATAGAGGATGAAAGTGGTAGTTCACGTGGCGAAGCCGCGAGCGGGTCGCTAGTTATAAATATAAGTAAGTAAAACATTGTAAAGTACGTCAAACATTGATAAATTTACAACGCTGAAAATATTATATTGTCAATATTAATATAGATGTTTATACAAATTTTATTATGCTCGTTTGACAATTACCGTACTGCCATTGGCAGTGTAGTAATAAAATTATATTTCGAGACCGACCACAACCGTAGTTCATAAACAAAATAATAATTCATAACGTAAATATTTTCAGCTAGCCACATGAAACATGCTAATTTTACAATAATTTTACACATCAAAAGATTATGTCTTCATAAATGAAGGTAACATTCTTATAGCTCAGTTGTAATGTGACGATAAAGATTCGAAATCTGTCCCAATCTAAAATTCTCTAAATCCTGGTTATGTTTGTATGTGTGCGTGAGTGTGTATGCGTGTGTGAGAGTTTATGTGTATGTGTGAGAGCGTGTATGCGTGCGTGTGTACGTTTGTGTATGTGTTCCTGCTATGGTTATAATAAGGGAGGTATCGAATTCTGTCTACATTAAAGCAATGTCTCTAAACTGCAGAACTAAGACTAACTAGACTTATCACTATTTTTTCTTAGCCTATTTATAAGATGCAAGAGTTTCTTTAAGAAATAATAAAGAAAAATGTGTATGTCTAATTAAATAGGTAACATAATTACAGATATACTTGTGTGTAGGAGGAAACAATAACTCACTATCCTGTTGCTTTTGGACCTCAATCAATCCTTGTCACTTTTGGGTTTCCTAATTCGTAAACCTACTGTGGACATGTGGACATACATATTGTTAAATAATTATGTATGAAATATTACTTTACGTATCGATATTAAAAATAAACATTGTGCGACTGTGATGTAATCGCTTATTACTACTAAATTAACTTACAATATAATAAAAGAAAATAATTAAGTTTTATACTAATTTATAAATAATATCTTGAAAGTGTGTATTTTCAAATAAGTTGTTTCTATTAATAATTCCATTTAATTGACATAAGATTGGAAATTACTCAGGTAGTTTCTAATCAGTAGCCATAGTTGAATTCAAAATCGCCGTGTAATAATAATTATACATCTGCATATCAAATATAAATATAATCATTATTTAAATTGATCATAGTCGGCTTAAATTTAAGTTTGCCCATAATTTAGTTAGGCACAGTACGTATAATTAAAATTCAGTTTCTTTTATTATAAAGGTGGTTGATAGTATAAAAAAATATTTTTAGAAAACGTATAAAAAAAATTAATTGACTCTGCGCCTTTTGGGTGCTTTTCGTTCCGCTACGTTCAGCTGGTAGTAGAACGCATGGTACAGCGGTGAGAGCGCCTTGTGTTCAGGAGGCGCGGATTCGAGTCCCTCTGCGTTCAAACTTTTGTACGTTTTCTAAATGTTTATTTCTTATCTTAATTGTGTCAATAAATAACACATTAAAAATATTAAAAATATATTATCTTGCAGAATTTAAGCTATGTATGAAGGGAAAAATAAATAGTTTCCTAATATACAAATAGTTGTAAACTAAATTTGTGTATATTATAATATCAAACATGATGCTCCGTTCAAAATCTCGAGGTAACGTCATTAAACTATCTGTGGGAAACGATCAACGTTGAATTTAATATAACGGACGATGTTGGCTGCATTCTACATAATAATTATAATGCATATTTGAGGTACATCTGAATTTTCATATAATATTGTTGTTTCAATAATATTATGTTAACAACAAAATTACTTGTATGTTTGTACCAATTAAAAAGAATATGCATGGATGCCTTATTATACATATTGTACACTTACTAACATCCCTTGGGTTACTTAGTTTTCAGCATTCAATTTTTAATGAATATAAAATATTTATGAAGTTATTTGTTAGTAGTTGCAATGAAAATCATTTAATGAAAGCAAATGCTGTCAACTTTTTTGTTTTTACAAATCTATTGCTAATAACATTTGGAGGCAACTTTCTTGCATGTGTTTTTTTTCTTTTATTTTCGACCTATACTAAACGGCTTGTATTAAAAAATACTGGTTTGTTTTTAAATTCGCGTCATGTTTATCAATAAGACGATTAATCTATGATTTTCTGTAATTAATACTCTTTAGCTTTTATTTCTTTTTTTACAGCACATATTAAGCTGTTAGATATTCAGTTTTATGACAGTTGATATTTCATGTCGAGTATCGGATTCCAACGCCGTAACTTGTCTGAGGACTACCTATCGAATCCACATACCACATACCATCACATACGCAATTGGACACAGTATTTCGCCACGATGGCATTTATATATACGTATTATTAAATCTATATAACACTTAATAAGCAAAAAGTTAAACTTTACTTTAACAACTCTTCTTATTTAAATTGCTTTGTCTTAAATTCTGAATTGCATAATGTTTTAAAAGCGTTATAAATAAATTTGCATAATAAAAACAATAGCAATGAAATGGAAGATAGAAATTTCAAGTGGCAATCAAGATAGAAACGAATACACATTAATTAAGGAGAAGATTTATGGTCTGTGGACAGGAGAGATACAAGGGTGGTCTCACTGAATTCCATTAAGGAAAATTGCCTTACAATTAAGTGTTGCCAACTTCTTTATTAAGCTTAGAAATAAAATTATTGAACTGCATGCAATGAAATAGTAAAACCATGAATTTTAAGCTTATTTTAATTAAGCTTCACGCTGTATCCCGCACACATCAGGGTAGGCAGAGAGAACCTGGTGTTAAGACACTTCGTTCCCCACTTTCCGCCGAATTCGGAGGCATTGTGTGTTAAGTGGCGGAACTTAACGCCGCGCTTTACCTCTGACACCAGAGTGAAGGAAACGGAAATATTAAATATTTTCACTCCTCGAGTAGGAATCGAATCCACAACCAGTCTTTTACAATCACACGTTCGTGCCACTGCGCTACGATTGGCCCCATGAATTCTAATGTAAATTTAATTGTAACAAAATAATTGCAACATCGGCTCAAACCATTTTGGTTTTTAGATGTTCTATATCAAAGTGTGTACCCATCTGTAATATGATAAAAATAAATTTAAAACAAATTAAAATGCATTTGTTAACAAGTTATTTTAATTTCGTGGGGCAGCGTCTGTACTGTAAGAGAAATGGTTGTGGATATCAAATCCACCTGTTCGGTGGAATAATTATATATTATTTTCACATCTCTGCTCTGTTACTTAAGATTAAATGCGACGTTGAGTTCCGCGAATTGACAGGAAATATTTTGATCTCGGGTGCTAAGCGGGAAAAAGTGTAAAGCTGCTTTCTTTTTTCCTTTTTTTTTGCTTTATACTAAATACTTAATGGAACAGTGAGAATGAACAGCTTTATCTTCTATTTTCAAAAATTCTTAGTTCATGCCAACATCATAACAGCTATCTACTACACACGTGCCAAATTTTAGTCCCATTTGCGTAATGTTATGGACTGACATTAAAACAGAGGCACAGTTTGGCAAGGCCATGTGCTGTACTCTCTCGTCATTTTGCAAAATTTTAATGTTTTACTTTTACGTTATCATATCTTTTGTACTTTTGTACTTAGAAATAAAATAGATAGTCAGGAATTATTTTGTAAGATTTGAACCAAAAAATTCCGAAAGCAATTCAATTAAGTACAACTTTAATACACTATCTTTGATTAAGTAATTCGTAGGGGAGGACGGAGTGACAGTAGGTTCTCGCTGACTACCTCGTTATGCGGGATAAAGCGTGAAGTTTGTTTTTTAAATAGTAATTCTCTCACCAAATTCAGTATATTTAACGTGAAATTATTATTTATGTTATTTATTACTTTTTCACATTAAGACGACTGTTTCCATCATTCCTGCTACGCTATGATTAGATCGTTACTCAATTTATTTTCAGCATAGTGTGTTATTATAGAAGTGGGACAGTTTATGAAATAACGTGTAATAAATAATATGTAAGGCAGCCGTAGATAAAATGACGGTGACAAACTGATCATAGCTAAGAGTCTCATTTTCATCCTGATTTCTTAATACAAAATCGGTATTTTCAAACCAGAGGACATAATTGTACTAGTTCAACGAGATGTAACCTCCAATTTGGTTTCTCTTTTAACGTTGACATTAATTTTGACAGTTGATTTTACTGAAATTAAGCGTTTTAACTCTAAATAATAAATTGAATCTTCCTCGAGCCTGTAATCGAACATATATAATTAATTAATATTGCAAGTATACGTTTACTAAGTCAAGGTTATGTTCACTATCACTTTTCAGGTGATCGTTTAAAAATATTATTCATATTTTGTTTCACAAAACTAATTTGTATCTCTGTTATAAGTTCACAGAAAATAAATATATAACCGTTGTCTACAACTTTCTATTATTTCTTTTCATTTATTTAAAAAAATGTAACAAAATTATATAAATTTCAAATAACATATAACATATCAAATAGAACAAAAGAAATCCGAAATCTAAAATACTTTTTACACATACAACCTGTGGCTGGTAGTAACCATATGTGGCTTCAAAATATATGGAGCTATCGGTTTGCCAGCTGAGATTTTTTGGCCACTATCCAACTTCGAGTATATAACTTGAACCTCAAATTGGCTGTTAAAGTGAGTATAATTTTGTAGCGAAAAGAATTCTTTTTATCATTTCATCTTCTATTACATGTAATAAAATGTAACTGATCGCTGTGTATACGTGGAATGTATATGAGAAAAATGATTATTGGAGGAATTTGTCAATGGTATAGAACTAACTTTTCTGTTTGTCTATTCACCGGCGGAATAATTTATGGGAAAATTATTTATGGTACCCTATGTTTAACCTTGGATTATCAATTATGTTTATTCCAAAATTCATAACAATCGGTTAAGTGGTTTAGATTTTTTCTCCGTTTGTAGGAAAAATTCATCACCTATTTCAATCCTTTAGGGGTTTATGTTTTTAAAAAATGTAGCCTATGTTTGACCCCGTGTCATCAAATATGTATTTTCATACCGAATTTCATCCAAATCGACGAATTACAGTACTCTATTCATCCGCTTATATTATGGCATATGTTGCTAAGTACGTAATTTTATATGCAAATTTGAATATTAATATGAGACCTGAAATCTAAGGCCTTTAGCCACTTAATACGCAAAGTCTTCAAAGCAGCCCTACGCTTTCCCTGCATAGCAGGGTTGTTAGGGAGATCCTAGTGTTTATACACTCCGCCCGTACATTTTTGGCCTTTACAACTACAGTCAGGCGCTGTCCCACTACACTACGAATGCCAAAATCTTTTTCGCTCGTCATACAAAAATCTGAGCAAAACTTAGTACAAAAATAAAATATGAAATCTAAAACGTTTATTGCTCAGCATTCACTTTTTAAATCAAAAAATCCTACAAAGCCGATGCAGGCCATTTCTGATTGACGTAAACTTTCTCAATTTTTTATGTTAGTGCATACTTTTAAGCACACTTTGAATTTATTTTTTTTAAAAAAATATTAAAATATATTTTCTAGAACTATTTTCATATTTTCATTTTAATAATTATATAAAATAAACCCAAGTCTAAAAGTAAGAGTGAAGGGTTCTTGTTCTCTCTTGTCCTCATTGTTAGACATCCCACTTAGTCGAGTTGAACCAAAACTACATTTGTACACAAATTTTGGATAGTTTTTGTTATTTTAAAAACAGTTTATATTTAGAAACAATAAGTATATTTAAATATTTAGGTTTGTTAGTATTTTGAACATTACTTTAGATTATCAATACAAATAAACAATTGAGAGTTAATGTTAAAGTAATAATAAAATATCCACTTCACGCTGTAACCCGCACACAGCAGGGTAGGCAGAAGGAGCTTAATGTTAAGACACTCTGTTCTCCACTTTCCGATGAATTCTGGAGGCATTACGTGTTTAGTAGCGGAACACCAGAACAAGGAAATTCAATTTTTAAATATATCAATTCCTCTAGGTATTGGGAATCTAACCCACGGTCTAGTCGCGTTTACAGTCACACCTTGTGCCCCGGAGCTACGACTGGCATTTTTATAACATAATGGATGGAGTTTACGCGGTTCATACATCTAAATATGAATTTTATTTTGTCTGTTTTTTGGTTTATCGTTGCCGGAAAATCTCAGGAACGGCTGGATCCATTTTGACAGGAATTTCACTCGCAGACAACTAATAAAAGAAGTAAGGAGGAAGGTAGACTACTTCTATCTTCAATATATTTTTTGTTAAGTTTCACGCGGACTATTATAAATTAACAATTTAGGTAAATATTAAAAAGTATATGTGTATATTGTCTAAAATAGTGATATTATAGATGTAACATTTTGGATCTTGATATATGGAAATGAAATATTAGATAAGTGCTCCGAAACTATACATATTTCTCATTTATCTGAATATTATTTTTATTAAATATTCATTTTAAATAAAACTATGAAATATTATCCAATAAATCTATATACTTCATTATAAAAATCAGATTAGCGCGGACATCCTTGCGATTAAATATATTTACGCAAGATTTCCCGTAAACGAGATTACGGGTACGGTACAAGCGGCGATCCTAATGTGACATGTACCAGATTGAACCCTTATCTTTATTGATTATTTATTATTCCTCCTTACTGATTATTTATTAATCCTTATTTTTTTAATATTTAATTATCCTTTAATAATATTGATGTTGAGTGGTAAGTATAGTATATAAGCTAGCCGAGAAATAGATCTTTCTCCTCCATTTTTCAAATACACTGCATACACAATGGATATGAAAAATAGGCTTAAGCTTACTACGTCTGTAATTCGACTACAATCGATGTAGTTCTTTCCTAGGACAATTTCATTCAAAAGGGACGTTTTTACAATAAAAACCCAGAAAATCTATATCACAATTTTAGGAGTTGTAAAGGTTATAGCCTAATTAATATATATTTTTAAATGATAATGCGCTATGGTGATGAAATGCTCTCTTCAGTCTACTTTACATTGTTACTAATAATTGCACGTCTGTAAATTACCGACTTGAAAATCCTGCAGAGTTTCTTGCGACGGTTCTCCCCAGGTGTCAGGCAATTAACTTTAGTAAGTGGTAAATATTTTGTCATTTAAAAAATTACCATGACTTGTTATTTTGATAAACTTCTTTAATTGTACGCCATAGTAGTCAACTAGATCAAAGAAATCGAGATTCATAATCGTTCCAATTAGCGACCGATTTGACGAAACCGATTTGGAGTTACAAAGAAAGCTTATTTAAGTTCATTTAATAATATATGTATTTCAAATGTTATATATTATTAACTTACTTACTTTGCATAATATTTTCGTAAGAAGTCAAAATATCAACAGTCATGTGAAACGAAAATTATTTTAAATTATACTTTGGTGATTTGACGTTTTCTTGATTCAGGACGATGATTCGCAATTCTTTTTCAAAACCTTTTACAGGATGAAATTACATTTTAATGCTCACCTGCTTTAAGCTACGTCAACAAAGGTACTATAATTTATGCCAAAAAATATACCATAGTACCTTGAATATCATTTTTATTTGCCTTTATGGTAATCGACTTTTTATCTAATGAATATATTTATGACTATTTTCGTAAGCATTATTTTTTTTATTATTATAAACAGCTTCACGTTTCTTCCCGTTTAGCGGGATAGCCAGGGAGAACCTAGTGCCAAGACACTCCGTCCTCTAATTCCGGCTGAAATCGAGACATTGCGTGATCAGTAGTGGAACTCAACGCTGCACTTTGTCAAAATGGTAATTTAAATTCTTCAAAGTGGGAATCGAAGCCACAACCGTCGCCTTGACAGTCAGACTCTGTTCCAATGTGCCACGATGACCCCAATATTATTAATTATTTGTTTTAATAAGTTCTAGTCCTTACGCTAAATTTCAGTTCATAGTTATTTACAGTTGAAGCCATCGTGGCACAGTTTGTAGCTACAATGGTTGTGGGTATCGATTCCCCTCCGGTGAAGTGATAATTATATATAATTTAATTATTTTCATTTCGACGGCACAAACGTGAGACTGTAAACGACTGGTTGTGTGTGTGGTTAAGTTCCGCCACTTAACACGCAATGCCTCCAAATTCGGCGGAAAGTGGGGACCGGAGTGTCTTAACACTAGGTTCCCTCTGCCTACTTTGCAGTGTGAAGGATACAGCGTGAAGCTAAAACAAAAATGTCATTTCTCCGCTCCGTTGAACAAACACCGAATCTTGTTAAACTTAATACGCTATTTCGAAAATGAAGAACGGAGTGTCTCGGCACGATGTTTTTTCTAACTACTCTGTTATGCGAGGAGACGGCGTGAAGTTGTTTTTATATATAAAACAAGTAGAAAATATATTAAATTTTGAAATAATAAATGTTCACGACTATGATTGCTTCGGCTTTAAAGTCGTAGCCATGGTTTTTAAATTATGAGAATATTTTTACTTCTTGTACAAAAAAACTTCCAGATCCTACCTAAAGTACCCAAATCAGAAACTAAATGATTTTTTAAGTCTTGTTAGTGTCGAACACGTACAAATACTACAAAACTTTTTTTTTAAAACTTAAAATTTTTACGGTAAGTTAGTATTATATTTTTATATATTCATTATTTATGCACACGCTTAGTAATATATAATGATAAAAACTGTCGACAATTAAACATTTTCAGTATAAATCAAATGTCAAATATGGCTCGAGCGATAAATATTTGTAGTCGTAAATCATTATACAATCGACGTCTCGACACACTCGATAAGCTCCACTCGAAGGTGCCATGAATAATTTACAACCCAAAGCCCGTCTAGGCTGTTAATGTGAGGGTAAAAGTGATAGCCAATGAGAAAAAATTTGGAAAAAAATCTAAAAAGATTTTTTCCAATCTCAATAATTCAAAAGAATTATTTAAATAATAAATTTAATCTATAAATAATAGTTAAAATGAATTATTTAAAATGAAAAAGAAATATTAAGATTTAAAATTACTCCATTTTCTGTTTCTATTAATGTTAAATGAGTAAAAAATAGAATTGCGCAGCTGAAGTGTTAGTGGGCGGGACACGTAGCGAGGAGAACTGATGGCCGTTGGGGCGGAAAGGTTCTCGAGTGGCGACCACGTACCGGACGATGCTCAGTCAGGCAGGACCCCCAGGAGGAACAACGATCTGGTCAAGGTCGCCGGATGCCGCTGGATGCGGGAAACGCAGGACCGATCGTCGTGGAGATACTTGGGGGAGGCCTATGTCCAGCAATAGGCGTCGAACGGCAAACATGACGATGATGATGAGCGAAAATAAAACATTGCATAACTATACATACACAATAATATGTATATGTAAACAAGAGGCCGTTCTGGCGCTGTGTCTGATTGTGAACACGATTGGTTGTGAGTTTGATTTCAACTGAGAGTATTGTATTACTGTAATAATTCGTTTGCTACTACGTTCTTGAGTACTGCGAGGGTGCTTGGAAGTATTGGTGCCCGCCAGTACTCTGAGTAGGACGCAGGCAACCGATTCTCTTGCCAGTTGACGCTTTGACTTTCATTTTATACGGTAAAAACCGTGAAACTGCAAGTTTAGCAATTAGATTAGTTACATAGCACAAATAGCACTTTTATATTATTTATATTAATTTAATTTCATAAATTAAAATTAAATGTACTTGAACGCTTATCGTTTCAGATTGTTAGTTATTAGAGCTTTTACTGAAAACATGAATTTTCAGCATTTTTTTTGAATTTATAGATGATTTGATGAATTATGAGAAAGAATAGCTTCACGCTGTGTGTATTTAATTTGATTTTTATAAGAAAGAATAATAAAAAAAAATATTTTTTTTACATATAAGTAAATATTTTGGAATTACTTCGACAATGTATGTGAAATTCTAAGAATTACTTACCTATTTTTTTGGGGTGCTTACCTTCATCTGTTTGTTTCATAAAGGCAATTTAGGCAGTGATATAGTAGGTATATTAAATATCAGGCCATTACAGGCAATTAACGTCCAGCCAACCGTGGCTAATTGCGAAAACGCAAGTGGCTTCCCTGGAAATATCTATATACCTCTTATCATAGAGATATGTATGTGTACATATAAGCTATGCTAGACTATGTGATAATAATTAATTGCACAAAATCGATATTGTCTATTGCGATATGCGATACGAGGTCATTGTAGTGCAGTTTGTTTTCTTGCTTGGGAACGAAATGTTGTCGCAAATATATGATGGTTAAGTCTCTTTTCAGGTCTGAGGCATTAACTTAAGTGAACCAAGACATGTTTAATTTTTTCAAAGTCATACATAATTTTTTAAAAAGGGAGTATGCAAATTCTTATTTTAAATAAAATTATTTGAAATTGACTTTCTTTTAGTTAAGGTCAGATCTTAAATATGGACAAAGACCATTTCAGATTCAGTCTATCGGCGCAAATGAACAATATGATTGTTTAAATTAATAAACTAAATAATTATGTGAAATAAGTTCTTAATAAGCATATAAAGTACGATTCCACACTGTATAGTAAGCTCATACCAAAACAGAGAAATTCTTTAAGTATTGAGGCCATTGTGGTGCAGTGTCTAACTGTAATCGTTGTTAGTAGTAGGTTCGATGCTCTCTCAAAATCATATTCATAATTTAATTATTTTTCTCTGCTCTGGTACAAAATAAAGTACGGAGTTCGGATCCGCTGCTTGACAAGCAATAATTCAACTTAGGGTGTAAAGTGGAGAACGGAAAATTTTGACGCTATCTCTGACACTCTACTATGCCGGAAAAATCATAAATATAAAATATGTAAATTTTTATCTCAATGTTGGAAACGTAAAATTAAATAACTTTATTAATTCATCTACATTTATATGTTATTCTTTTGCCTTTTAGTATGCATCGACTGAAAGATAACATAGTTATAGTTTCTACATTTCAGTACAAGTATGAGAATATTCTAGGTAGAAGTTTTGACCAGTTAAGCATAATAATTTGCATTCAGCCCAGAGGGGTGAAGTAGGACAGAATGCGGTATGATTTAAATATTCAAGCTATTATTTAAATGTTATCTAGTTAAATGTAGTGAACTCTAACAAATTTATGCACTGAATTGACTATTAGGCAACCTATCCTAAGTTTGTAACTGGTTGGTGTAGACGTTTTAAGATTTATTGCCCAGTGTAGCAGTAAATCTTGCATATTTAATTTGTATAAAGGATTTTTTTGTAGATTTAAAATAAAGATTTATTGCCCAGTGCACATTAAGTCTTGTATATTTAATTTGTGTAAAGATTTTTTTTTATATATTTAAAAAAAAATCTATAGGCCATCGTGGTGCAGTGGGACAGCGGCTGTAAACATCATGATAGCGGGTTTATTTCCCACTTGAGGGACATTTACATGTTGTTTTCATTTCTTCGCTCTGGTACTTAAAGACAAAGCGTGGCTTTGAGTTCGACCACAACACGTTATGTTTTAAATTCGTTTTCTTGTATCCAGTCGATTACAAAATGTTATCGAAAATAACGTAGTAACGTAATATACTTAGATAGTTCTTAGAGTGGAGGAATGAGAAAAATATGCAATCATTCCTCTGAATGGGAATCGAGCCTACAATTATCGCATTTACAGTCTATTTGTCCCACTGCACTACGATGTATTTGTAACATGTATATCATCTAAAAATAATGTGAAAGTTTTGGACACAAAACAATTAACAATTTAACGAAAAGTATTTTGATTTTGCATCCAAATAACAATGTCAACAGGTGGTAAATGGAAGTAGTAGGTATGTTTAAAAATTGCGAACATCAACTAGTTTAACATAACACAGTATTCTTATATAGAATTCGAAAACAAATATTGTCTACAGTCACAGAGTTTCAGCTAACATTATAAATGCAAAAGTCTATCTGTCTTTCTGTTACGCTTTCACGGTTAATCTACAAGACCAATGTGGATGGAATTTGAAATAAAAATAAGTGAAGACCCACAGTACACTAAAGGTTTAAAATGAACATTTATTTGAAAAATATAAGCCGTTAAGTTTTAACTGACCGAAAACAAATGCCGTTGAAAATACGCAGTAGGGTCTCTAGTATGTTATATTTGCACCATAATAAACCTCCATTAATATATTTTGGTCATACATATACATACCTAGTAGATGTATAGGTAAATAACAATTACGTACAAGAGAAATGACTATGCTAGTCGTAAATTAACTGTACTATAGCCGCTCCGTTATTTATTATACAGCATAATTTGTACTGGAATTGTCTCTTTAAACATTTATTAGCGATTTCGATGTAATTATTGTAACCATCAATCAAACGTTCTAATTAATGTAAAATCGACTTCTGGAAGATCGTTACGTAATTTATCATTTAGAGTTAATATAAATTCAATTGAAATTTGTTTTAGCAATTACTGTATCGAAGCTAGTCACAGCGAGACAGATATGTCTGAAAACATGATAAATTAGTTTTGTAGGTTTGATTACCTATATTTTTTTTAACGTCAGGAAATCCATTACGGATACCAGCCCGAGTGGAGACTCCGGTGAGGCAACATCAGGTAACGCCGCCGTTACCCACTAAAACTGGACGGTGCTCCTTCTCTATCGCCACTAGCCGGGCCACGGGGACTGAAACAATCGTCCGAGGACACCGACGGCGGGAGCCTGCAAGGCACGTCGCGAAGTCAAGGGTGGTGTAGGTCACTTGGGGTAATATTTAAATTATTTTCATTAACAAAACAAAAATCAACGCGGTTTTATGTTTCGCCACCCTTGATATTATAAGTTCTCTGACTAACCTGCTATGGAACAAAAAATACATGCCATTTTTAACTGAAAGTTTGAAGATTACTGTATGAGGGATATAGTGATGTTTGTATTTTCTTTATAAAGAGCAGTTGCTCTTATAAAGAATATAGGAGCAGTTGCTCTTATATTATATCTTGCTGCAATTTAATAGCTTTCGGTCGGTTTGCTTTTACAATGCTGACATTTTTATATTAATTGAACGATTTTGAGTTCTTGTAACATTCGATTTGAGTAGATAATGTTTTGATATTGCTTGTTAATGTCATGTTTAATGAATGAATTTTGAGGTCCATATATTCATACTATATACAAATTTTGTCGTGTTAAAAAGTTTTTTTAATTTTTTTTAAATTATTATATAAAAATAGAGTTTAAAATTTTTATTTCAAGTAGAAAATTAAAAGTAAGTTTTAAAGTTAAAAGTATGGTATAGTGTATGTACCATTAACCAACATGCCTGAATGAAGAATATAAGCCGTTTGAAAAATATAAGCCGTTTAAGTTTTAACTTAGCGAAAATTTAAGCAATTTTCTTTAACTATCGTTCTATGTTACTATTAGCAACAGTTTTATTCACAATCCCAATGTGCTCCTCATATTACGCTTCAGTCCTCACTTATCATTAGATGACGTAAACGTTCAGTAACAATCAATTACGTAGGAGTTTCTAATTTCCTACATGGCGATATACTTTTAATACATGTATTTTTTTGGCTTTATGGTTTTAGCATAGGAGGGAAGTCAGAGAGAGCCTAATGTCAATACACTCTGTTCGCCAAATCCCCTAAAGTCGAGATGTTAAGTGTTAAGTAGCGGAACTATACGATTTGTCTTATGTAAAGAGATACATATGTTTACTCTATATGCAACGATAAATAGCTTCACGCTATAGTATACATACATACTTATATTACAAATGCGAATGTCTGTCACGCTTTCACAGCTAATCTACAGATCCGATTTAAATGAAATTTAGAATGAAAGTAGTTACAAGTTACTGAGTCAAAAGCTACTTATTTTTTAACTTTTATTTAAAAAGTCTACACCGCTGGACGGATTGTAATGAATTTTGGTTTAAATATACTTGATAATCCAAGGTTAAACATAGGCTACTTTATTTTTTAAAAATCCACCCCCGAGGTTTGTAATACATCGAAACAGTCATAAGTACACGCGGCGAAGCCGCGAGCGGGCCGCTAGTAGTTTATATTTAGCAAATTAGGTAAATATAACCTAGTGCCACAACCTGTTCTCTATATTTTCCATCGAATTTCGAAATATGTTCGAAATGTGTAGCGGAATATTTGGTAGTGTATAAAAAAATGTTTTATTAATTAAATGTTTTAATACATATACAACGAAAAAAACGGATATTTTGCGCTCCTCCTTCATGTAACAATTAAGTATGCTAAAATTTAATACTCTTCTGCGCATACAATTTTTTTCACCCAAAATTTGAACCCTTAACCATCACGCATGTTTTAATACGTGTCAGATGCACTGCAAAGGAATAAATAAAATAATACTAAAACCCGAGGTTAAAGTTAAGCTAACCATTTAGTTTTCACAATGAGAAAAATAATGGAAATAAGTCACGTACGAGTAAATAACATTGGATAGTAAATGAAGGCGTCGCAACTAAAACTATAGTACAGGGGTAGACAACCGTTTTTTAGCAATGAGTCAGATTGTAAAATTTTTTGTGCATCTAGATCACTCTTCTTATTAATTATTATTTAAAATTGTATTTCGGTTTTGGGGAGAAAGTGGAGAAAGGAGTTGCTAAGTGGTAAAATGCGCTGCTTATTATCTAAATTTGTATTTATATTATGAAAATTAGTTTTCAAAGTCAGGACATATGAAAAACTAAGAAATACCAGAAGCAATATGCAATTTGCAATCATATTGCAAGTTCCAATAAATTGCATTAATTTAGTAGAACTTGGTATATTAGCGGCAAAATATCTGTAGTATAGAAAAACCGCGTAGAGGGCAGCGGGTTGCTCTCCTCTGCTATACTACAACGTAGAACGTAACGCATAATGTACACTCATGGAATAATAAGTACAACTAATTTAAATTTTATACTTAAGAAGCCGCCCACAACTTAGTTCACGATGGTTTTATAATGTTTAATCTTTGATATAAATTCAATTTCTATTTTCTATAATTTTGGCTTTACAATGTTTTTGTCTTTATGTACAGTCGTTTCCGTAGGTATTTCAGGAAATATTCCCTTACTAGAACTGGTCTTTTAAAACTATCCAAAGAAGTTATTTGAATATGATCAAATAACGTTTTTTTTGTATAGCAAGGAGTGGAGTTAGTAAGAACCTAGTGTAAAGACACTCCATTCTCCACTTTCTGCTCGAGACATTGCATGATACGTGACTCAACGCCGCGCTTTGTCATGTCCAGAAGGGTAGAGAGCTAAAAATAATAAAATTGTTATCATTCATAATCGCGATCACAGACAGACGTTTGTTTTTTTTATTATTTAAAATACTTAAACTACAGACACCCGGTCTCGTATCCTTTTTTCCTTAATTCTTTGAATACAATTCCTAAATTACATTGACATGCTACTCAAAACTAAAATGACGTTTTAAATGACCTAAGTTATCCTATTATATTTAGTATACTTATTTTTGCATTTAAATTAACTCTTAATTAAGACAATATATAATTGTCTTTTTTTCACAGCTGCATGCGTGTTTGTATTAGTTTTACAACATTAATTATATCATATCAACATATAACAGACAGACGTTGTCCCACTCCTTAATCTCTATATATAATAAAAGAGTAGAAAAGTCAATTCTGTACATGAAAAATTTCAGAAAAATTTTAATTGGGTGCGTTAATATATCGATAACAGAGCCCAAAAATCCACTCAGTAGAATTTTTGTCTGTCTGTCTGTCTGTCTGTTAATTTGTTCGCCAATCACGCAAAAAGTACTGGATGGAAATGAATGAACTTTAGCATGGTGGTAGCTTATAGTCCAAAGGTACATATAGGATAGTTTTTATCCCGGTATTCGATGTAGTTTTTTTGAAAAAAATAAAAAACCGATATAAGTATTTTCTTCATACATTGATACTTACTGAATAGAAATAAATGATTTTTTGCATGGAATTAGCTTAGAGGCTAGGACATTATATGGGATAGTTTTTATCCTGGTATTCAATACAGTTTCGGCAAAAAATAAAAAAAGCTGACATAGTCAAATTGTGTTAATTATTTTACAAGTGAAGCTAAAATACTTCTAATTTTATTTACTAATATAATAATTATAAAACTAAGAAGTACAAAATAAATATGCATATATTTCATATCTATATAACTTTTTGTTTTTTTATAATGGCAGCATTGTCATGTCACTATACATCTTTTTAACTTCTTCCGTAACGCTAAATTGAAATTAATACTTTTATATCGTTAAAAATTATTTATTAATTAAAGGTTATTTATTACCTTTAATGATTGCAAAATTACAATACACCTCAAGCATGAAATTTTCTATAAAGTTTCTTCAAATGTGCCATAATTTTTTGATATGTAAATTCATTAGAAAAGATGAGATTCTTCTTAGGCTCAAAAGTAAAGTTTGTTATTTAAACGTGAACACGGGTAGCTGTAGATACGTAATAGATATAGTAGTGTAGTTTATGCAGGCGAAGCCGCGGCTGAGTCGCTAATTATGTATATAAGAAATTGAACCCCTAATTAATTATGTGAAGATCTAACCTTTTATGCTTTTTAAAATTTATATATGCTTAATTCTATTCTACAAGAATATTTTTTGAAGAAATAAGATTTCTCTTGAAATTTCTCAAGATGATTAAGTACCGTCGATAAGCGATTCTTAAGAATTCATACTTTGGACATCAGCACATTTTAATATTGTTTTCCTGTATAAAAAGATTTCAATGACTCTTTAAACCGTTCAGCCATTTTAATAATAAGTGAATAAATTATTAAAAAGATGATTATGGAAAACGTATTATGATAAGAAAATGGTAAGTATTTTTTAAGAATTTTGTCTAAATTGTGGGGTAAGGCAAGAAAGTTTAGGTACTAAGCCAAATCAAATAAATAAAAAAAAAATCTAAGTGTTATTCACACACTCAAGATATGAAAAATATTTTTGTATGCACTGGGGTCCGGACCAGCGAATTTTGTAAGCCGCCCAAGAAGTTTGTAATAGAAATGTTAACAACTCTATAGAAATGGTAACAACTAAATAAATTGTAAAAGCGTATAAGAATTTTGACGTAGCGGGATGTACAACGAACGGTTAATCGGTCAGAGCATAGGATTTTTTGAAAGCGGTGGCTTCGAATCCCGCTAATTCTGATACCTTTTCTGAAAATGTTACTGAAAATGTAAAAATTATCAAAATCTTCTTATTCAAAGTCTTTTGACATATGTATTGTATAACGAAATGGCCCATGCAATGCTCAAAGAGACTAAAAAGTCAGAAATCAATTATAAATGCTATAAATATTTACCCAAGTATGAGGTAGATGTTGACAATGACACATGTTTGATATGCACTGCTTGCACTAAAGAAGCAATAAGCCTACTTTAAAAGGCTTTCCATGAAATTTTCAAAAACTGTTTAACAACTTTTACCTACTAACATAAAAGTTATCACTACTTACCTACTACTAACGTAAAAGTTTTTTTTCAGTTTAACGCTTTACCCCGCACAGCAAGGCAGGCGAAGAGAATCTAGCAGTAATTCAAAACACTGCGTGTTGAATGGCGGAGCTCAACGCTGTATTACTAGGGAGAAGAATTGTAATTATAACCATTCGTATAACAATTCATCTAAGTAAAAGTATTTACAATCAGACGCTTACTACTCCACATACGTCCTACTCCTCTGCACCACTATGACATTATTGGTTTTGGAAGGATTTGACCAATCAAATCCTGGGAAGGGTGCAAAATAGTATAACAAACATCGTATGTTGAGGTATCGATATTTATTTAAGCGGTAAATTAAATATTAAGTGAAAAATGGAGCTTGAATTGACCTGTCTTTAGATTCTTTTTTGCATATATATGAAAAAATATAAAAAAACCTCTAATAAATTAAAGTACTTAGTATTAGATGAACGTTTCAGTAAGGAATTTAAGTAGGAACTGAGGTTTCAATATACATATATATATAGAAGAATAGAATAATTTTGATTAATAATTAATCACAAAAGATTTTGTATTTGTCAGAAAACACTTGTGATGATACTTAGATGGTAAACTTAGATTGCACTGACTAAACTGGACTTTTGCGGCATATGCCGACCTCGAGTAGCGTTTATAATTTCCCATAGGAGTAAAGCTTCTAGCTTGTCGCCTTCGATATAATTACTTAAGATAACAACTCCCTGTTTGTATATTATTTGTATAAAAGTATACACATGGTTCCTGGTTCTATATGTTCTGGGATATTAGCAACGTAATATTTATATTTTTTTTACAGTAATAGCAATAGGTAGACATGTATTAAATACATGAAAACATGTTACAGATGGGGCCAGACGGAGGGCAGATGCACAAAATGTGACTGTAAAGTGACTGATTGTGAGTTCGACTCCCACTCGATTAGTGTAAATACTAAATATTTCTTCGCTCTGGTGTCGAGAGAAAATGCGGCGTTAAGTTCCGCCACTCATTGCCTCCAGAATTCGGTGAAAATTGGGAAATGATGTGTCTTAACATTAGGTTCCCTCTGCCTACCCTGCTATGTGTGGGATACAGCGTGAAGCTAAAAAAAAGTATCTCACAGACACTAACGTGAGTGTTACGTATACTTTAGTAAAAAAAAATTACACATATGCTAAGAAGTACCGAGGTAACTAAGAATATATCTAGACATATTTTGTGAGATAAAAGTTGTACCCACAACCCTTGTATTCAATCAAACAACTTTTAACAAACTGTATACTGCCTATTATTACAATTTGTCCACCAAAAATATTAAAAAAAAAACTGAAATGTTGAAAAAGACATTTAAAGAAAGCGTATAAATATTTGAACGCAGCGGGATTCGAACCCGCGCCTCCTGAATACCGTTCAGGCGCTCTCACCACTGAGCCATGCGTTCTACTATCCGTTGCGTCCAAATTCGTATACGCTTTTTAATACAACTTATTTATGTTGTTAGCCAAATCCCGCTGCGTTCAAATTTTTATACGTTTTCTTTAAATGTCTTTTTCAAATTTCCTAAGTGTGGAATAACACTTTAAAAATGTTTAAAAATACTAAAATGTTCTTTTTATTAAGATTTATTAACCTGAGATTAAAGTAGCCATTTACATTACATTCCTGAGCATACATCTACAGATGTAAAATATTATGAGATCCCATTTCAGTTGATGAACTACTCACAACTCGCATTATACCTTTCCAAGTTTTAATGTTTGTTCTTATTTTTTAAAGACCTCTCCGTAAGCATCGTATTCGTATTTTAAATTTATTAATCACCATAAATGTATTTATTAATTTATTTTTTTAATGTCAATTTATCTTATGTTATTATTTAATTCCAGCGCTTAACAAGCAACGTTTCGAATGAAAGAAGATACTTTGCTATGTGGAAAAAAGCGTAAAATTGTTTTTGTGAAAGATCTTATCTTCTGCCCTAAAACGGGATTAGTCTTAACAGAGCATAAAAACAACAATAATTTGAATATAATCGTTCACTTGAGTTGGAATCGAATCCATAATCAATTGCGTTTACAGTCAGACGCGGTCTCACTGCACCACTGGCTTATAATAATTTATTTGAGCTTTTAACACATTTACTTAATCCTTACATATTTCAAAACATAAATTAGCTGAAACTGCATTACGTTGCACCACAGAGCAATGCAAAAATAGCAAAACATTTTCGTTTGTAAAGACAAAGCGGATAGCAGTATGGTACAGTAATTTTAGGAATTTATCTTCCCTGTGAACATATGTAGTTGCGAGTAAGAAAAATGATACTATCTGATAATGACTTCTTGCGTTTAATTTTCTTGATTTAAATAACAAATTACAATTGCTTTGTGTAATAAAAAGTGACCTTAAAATTGACCTTAATATACTAATTCCAATGTGATTATAATGAATATCTGCTTCTTATCTGTGTACATATGGGTAAATATGTACGGATATGTATGTAGCCGAGAACGGAGTGTTTTGACATTAGTTTCTCTCTTAGTTAGCTTTGACTACCCTTCTGTGAGGAAAAAACGAATGACGCTCATAATGTATGCATGTATTTATGAGTATATTTATACATAAACTTATGTATTATTTGCTTACTAATATAAACTTAATTAATTTAATGATATTTGCATAAGTAAGTTGTGCACATCTATGCGTTATCTAAGTAGTAAGTATATCCATTATTGTTGGATGAGATCAGTGATAAAATCTCTTTTACACAATTATTTTAGGTGTAATCTTTTTAAGTAATAAAGTACTTTTTTCAGCTTCACGTTTTCCCGCGGCAATTAGAGACGTAGTATCAAAACACTCCGTTCTCCTTCGAAACTTCCCTCAGGAAATCGAGACATGGCGTGTTAAGTGATAGAACTTAACGCGATGTTTTGTCATAAGTCAAAATAAAGGATTCTTATTGTTGTACTATATATCGAAAGTGTATGTCTTTACATTAGACGATAAGTGTTATATAAGTAAAAGAACTTCAAAGAAGCTTAAAAGGATTAAAAGTCCTGGCCGTAAAAGTGGACCACAAAGATTTGAAAGCAGCGGACTTCCTAAAAGCAAAGTTAAAATGAGTTAATCCAAGTGTCAGTAAAATTAATTATGTGAAAGTCGAAAAATATTTAACTACTAAGTAGCTCTAAAGAGAATTCGTCGGCATTTTTAAACAGCATTGGTAAGACCCTGTATTATTAAAATTCTGTTTTTGCCTTAAAATTTATACATTTTGGAATGTATGAAATTTTATCTTGCCAATACATTATATGTTGGATATAATTACATAAGAAGAGTTAAATTAAAAAATAAATCTTAATTAACTGATATACTTAAAAAAATTGCAATTTTCCAGAAAGGTCGTAATATTCCGTTTTTATTTTATCAGTCATAATATCCATTTTGTTTATCATCATTGTATTAATAATGTTTTACCTATAACTAATAGATTGCTAATAATCATTAGTTAAGATGGTTAGAGTCCATCGTGGTGCATTATGACAACTGTCTTTGTACGATGTTTATGGGTTCGATTGCCACTTGAAGGAATAATTATTTAATAATATTTTTTATTTTTGGTGACAAAATAAAGCGCGGCGTTGAGTTGCGCCTCATTTTTATATTTCGGATTCGAAATAAATAGTGGAAAATGGAGTGTCTTGACACCAGGTAGTGTTTGTATAAAGTTGTAATTATATAACATTTTGTTATTTTAACATTTTAAGTAGAAATTCTCGACAAAATGCATATGTAAAGAAAACAGCTCATACGCTACATACACACAAGCTACGAGCTTATCTGTTATGCATAGCTAGACAGGAACGTAACTGGGAGTATGAGCAGTAACGGCAATATGTAGGGCGACAAAATATTCTAACTTTATAGTTCTAGATATGTTTTTTTTTAAATTAAGATCCTTTTTAAGAGAACATAAGTACTTTTAAACATTTTTAAAGTGTTATTCCACACTTAGGAAAATTGAAAAAGACATTTAAAGAAAACGTATAAAAATTTGAACGCAGCGGGATTCGAACCCGCGAACATTTTTAAAGTGTTATTCCACACTTAGAAAAATTGAAAAAGACATTTAAAGAAAACGTATAAAAATTTGAACGCAGCGGGTTCGAATCCTTTAAATTTTCAAATTTTTATACGTTTTCTTTAAATATCTTTTTCAATTTTTCTAAGTGTGGAATAACACTTTAAATATGTTTAAAAGTATTTAATAAATAGCATTCTCTCTTGCCAAATGATTGTTCGTAGAATAATCTTTGGGTAGCAGAAATTTGTAAAAATCTCTCTACAGAGATGCTAACAACATAAATAAGTTGTAATAAAGCGTATAAGAATTTCGACGCAGCGGCTAGTAGAACGCATGGCTCAGTGGTGAGAGCGCCTGAACGGTATTCAGGAGGCGCGGGTTTGAATCCCGCTGCGTTCAAATTTTTATACGTTTTCTTTAAAAGAGCATATGTATTTTTTTATACCTAACGATTAATGCAGCTTCTCGCCTTTTTCCGCATAGCTAGGGATCAGAGAGGACCTAGTATTAAGACATTTTTTCCTCCACTTTCCGCTCGAAATTCAGACATTACATATTTAGTAGTGGAGCTCAACGCCGTGCTTTTTCTTTAGAACTAGACCAAAGAAATAAAAAAATAAATATAATCATTCTCCCAAGTCGGAATCGAATCCACAACCATTACGTTAACAGTCAGACGCTGTCCGACTTCGCCAATGCTAACAATATGAAATATATTCTTTTTTAGTCTTCTATTTAGATTTATTTCACTGTAATGTAATGTTAATCTTTAAAAAAAAGTTTTTCAACTTCTGGTAGACCGATTTATGAGTTTGCACACTTGTTCGATTCATATGGCAATACAATTTTTTCAAAGTATGAAACCCTTTATCATGATAAAATGAGAAAACTTTCTGTTTTAAACTCATTTACCATTTTATTGTGGCAGTGGAATAATGTCTGACTGTAATTACGATAGTCTAAGGGTTCGATACCCACTGGCTGGAAGTATATAAGAAGTTGATAATAGAATTAATTTCTTTCATCCGCTCTGCTGAAAGCCCCGCGTAGCGTTGATCTGCCACTCAACGCGCAATGTAGAATATCGTTTAACTTACTTTTTTTGTTATTTTTTCCTATATAATAGAAGAGTAAACTATCTTGCTTGTTATAAATTGCATGGCTACTAGTCAGAACATAACAAGTATGTTCATACAATATAAGTTATGTTCTACGTTATATTTCGTAGAACATAACTTATATTAACTTTATTTTTACTTGAGCATATGCATGAGTGCATGCTGAGTGTCAGAATCCAATATATCCAATATCTCCCTTTATCTAATCAAAACTCGACAGTGCTTCTGAAACGAATATGATTATATATTCCTATCCAAGTAAAACAATGTAAATAAATTGTAGGTAATGTCATTTTTGAATATTAAAATTAAAAGAAGAATGAAGTTTTTCTCACATAGCAAGGTAGACGGAGAGAACCTAGTCTCAAGACACTCCGCCCTCCACGGTATCATTCGAAATGGTGACATTACGTGTTAATTTTTACAATAAAAAAATTTTTAAAAAATATTTTAATTATATATAAGAAAATTAAGGCCGTGTCGTGAGGTTGTAATATCGATTCCCTCTCGTAGAAATGATTGTATTTAAATTATTTTTATTTCTTTACTCTGGTACCTAAAACAAAGCGCTGCATTACGTTTTGCCACACGACATGCATTATCTCTCATTCGGGTGGAAAAGCAAAGATTTTGGAGGGCGGCGTATCTTGACCTTAGGTCCCACTCCTTACTCCACTCACACCTTAAGACCACTTCCCGCTATAAGAATAAATGTAAAATTGAAAAAATAATAATGCGAAAGCTACATAACTACATTTGTATACATAAATAATAGTTAATATATTTTTTTTCTAGGATCAGGGGCCAGTCCCGGCGTAGTGGCACGAACCTGTGACTGTAAACGACTGATTGTGGGTTCGATTCCCATTCAAGGAGTGGAAATACTTAATATTTCCATTTCCCTCATTCTGGTATCAGAGGCAAAATTCAAATTCGGCGGAAAGTGGGGAACAGAACACTCTGTTAATACTAGGTTCACTCTGCCTATCCTGCTGTGTGCGGGATACAGCGTGAAGCTAAAAAATAAAAAAAAAAAATCATATATATTTTTCCACTATAGACAAAATTGCCTTTTCAATTTGCTCAAGTTCCACAACCTTAGAAAAGAAATATGTGTAAAGCTTAGCTGACGTTTCCCTTGACAAATATAAGTTGACTCTTATATAAAATTCATACAGAATTATACAGTGTAGGTAGTTTCAAGAAATCAGAGGCAAACTTTCTTTTACATTATTTTCTTTAGAGTTCTCCCCACTGAATATCATTAAAACCTTTTAGTTGTTCAAGTAAATTTGTCAGACTGATCGACGACTATTAGTTATTTATTTGTGTATATTTATATTGTTCTTTTAGTTTTACGCTTTTTCCGTATAACTGGGTAGATAGGGAGATATTAGTGTCAAGTCACTCCGTTCTCCAGTTTCTGCTTGTATATCGGCGATACCAACACCACGCTTCTAACACGCGCTATCTTACGTGAGTGGTGATATATAATCAATCCCATGTGTGGGGATCGAATTCACAATCAATCGCGTTTGCAGTAGGCCACTGGGCCACTGCACCACGATAGCCTCTAACTTTAGTTATTTAATATGTTTGAAATATTAATATTGTTTTTTTAGCTTTACGCTATATTCCACAAACAGCAGGGTAGACAGAGGGAACCTAGTGTAAGACACTCTGTTCCCCAATTTCCGCCGAATTCTGGAGGCTTATGTGCTAAGCAGTGAAACTTAACGCCCAATTTTGTTCGATACCAGAGCGAAAAAAATTAAAATATTAAATATTTATACTCCTCGAGTGGGAATTGAACCCGCAACCAATCGCTTTACAGTCACATTTTGTGCCTCTGCGCCACGACTGGCTCCAATACTAATATACCACAGAATATGATTTTTATTTCGCATTATGAATGTTATTATTTTGTTATGTTTATTAAAAGTTTTCAAAACAGCGTGTATTTCACTTTATACGTCAAGTACATAGTGTGCATTTAGTATATTTAAGTTTTATTTTATTAATTATATATATTTTTAGAGCTTTATTAAACTTAACAATATTAAACTACTTTGTTAGTAGCCCCGGAGCACCCTGAAGACGACGGTGGCCCGCAATAGGCGGGCTGTCTACCGACGCGTCGTAGCAGAATGCGCGAGCAAACCTGCGACGTCTCACAGGGGTGGAGAAGGTTTCGGTTTTTAGTAGGTAGTATCAGACTTGTCGATGAGTCCCACAGTGTCATCCGTACGTAAGGTTCTGCCTGTCATACGTACGGATGGTCTGCGTAAACTGCATGTCCCAGTGATAAAAAAAAAGTGTTAAACTACTTCCAATTCTGTCAGTCCATGTCGGTATCTAATTTTATACTTCTAAATTCACATAATTGTCTTCAAAAGCAATTTATATATAAATAAAAGCTATTATAGAATATAACGGTAACTTATAATAGAAAAAACATATATACCTTTTTCCTTCACCTGTTAATATGTTGATAAAATCAACACACCGTCACTATAAATTTACGTCTAAACCATAACACGGCTTAAATCTGAAGCAATTCTAAAGTTATATCACGATTCTGATTTCGTATTATTTAGCAAAATTAGCTTCAGTAAATCAAAAGGTTGTCGAGCTATAAATTATGAGCGCAAAACGTCGCGTCTATTAATATCGTGGCTGTATGTCGAGAACTGGCGTGGCACTTACTCGCTTCAGCATATATGTGAATTTTAATTAATGATGTTACCTTACGAATAAGCTTCGCTTGCTTGAGAAACACCTGCAGTATGTATTTATGTTATAAAAAGTCTAAATAATTGAAGGATTCATTGTTCAATTTTATTATTATGTATCATATAGATTATGGACTATTGATGTTGGATGTGGGTTCGATTCCCAGCCGGGGGTTGTATATTTTTTAAATATTTTTAGTATATTTTATTTATTCACTTTATTTTATTTATTTTTTTATTTTATATTTCATTTATTTTTTTAATATGTATTTTTTTTTTTTTCCGCTCTGGTACTTACGATAAAGCAGGGCCTTAAGTACTGGGCGGAAAGTGGACTACGGAGTGTCTTGACACTAGGTTCTCTCTGACTATGTTTTTTTTATATAGGCTGAAATTAGACGTACTTTAAAATTTGGTTTGTTACTTAATGAATAATTTAACTTAAGTTTCGAATTCTAAGTTGAAATCCGAGGTTGGGTTTCTCCACAAAGGTCCTAATCGATACTAATACAAAGTTAACACAAGCATGTATATATATGTATGTATATACTCAAAGAGTATAATACAATAAATTATAATTTATATAGTGTGGGCAATATTATTTTAATAATTTAATATATTTGTAATGCATTATTGTGAAAATTGTTTAAATATGTCTTTTCCTACTTCTTATAAATTTTCATTATGCTAATAATGAATATTCATTAGACACGATGATTTTCGTGAAATCGTATTTGAAAGCCTTTTTTTTCAAATAGTAGTGTAGTCGTAGGTAGTCAAAGAGAACCTAGTATTCCCACACTCCCACCCCTAAATCGAGACATTGTTTAATATGCTCGAACCAGTCTATTTCAAAAGTATACTTGTCAATATATAAAATTATACAATATCTGTAAATTCTTGACTTAAAAAAGAAAAACATTACAAGCTCAGTTTCTTATGACGGTTCTTGTCAGGTCTGAGGCATTAAACTTTAGTGAACCGGTGGTAAATTGTTTAATATTAAAAAAATGAAGCTTTTGTATTTAATGTAACTTTTTATTTGTGTATCGAACTAAAGACTTAGTCTGGTAATGGTACCAGAGCGGAGAAATCAAAATAATGTGTAATCAATCTTTCAAATGGGAATCGACCCCCCCCAATGATGCTTAAAGTCAGACGGTATTCCACTGTGCTATAATGGCCTCCAGCTGTATATTTCGAAAAGTCAATATTTATTTCAAATTGTTTTTATAACATATATATGTAGGTATATGGGGCCAGTCGTGGCACAGTGGCACAAGCGCGTAAACGACTGGTTCGATTCCCACTCGAGGAGTGGAAATATTTAATGTTTCCATTTTCTTCGCTCTAGTTTCGAGGCAAAGCGCGGCGTTAAGTTCCGCCACTTAACACGCAATGCCTCCGAAGTCGGCGGAAAGTGGGGAACGGAGTATCTAACACTGAGTTCTCTCTGCCTGCACTCCTCAATGCGGGGTACAGCATGAAGCTAAAAAAAAAGAAAAACATATATGTAGGTAATATGCATGTATATTGTAACTGGTCTCCCCCCCATTCTTCCCTTCATCCTGATCGATCGATCTGAAATGCTTGAAAATATATTAATCAAATCATGCCTTGGCTCATGATACGTCTTGTGGTTAGGACCTTTATTGTTATGTATGTAAATAACTCAAGTTCTTTTTGAGATTCAGAGGTAACAGTGTTAGGAAATTCTACGTGTAATATATTAAATACATATAATAAGCCATCAGAAGGTAATCTTTTTTAATTATAATTGCCATCAGAAAGGTATTGACTCTTTTATATATAAATTAGCCATCAGAAGGTCTTCCTTCTTAATTATTAGATTGCCATCAGAAGGTATAGACTCATTTATATATTAATTAGCCATCAGAAGGGATCTAGACATGCAAGTATCTAACACAAACTATCCGTTGCAATCACCCAGAGCTCGTCCGAGGAAAAGCCCTAGGATCGTCTCATTTATCTCTCACTTACAACTATGCAAGATAGCTATATTAAGAGAAAAAATGGCCGTGTGGCCCCGCCCCGCCACTTGCCGTGAGTTCCGTCCGATCGGCAGACCTGACCGATAATATTGAACCCTCCGAGACACAACGAAACAGTTCACGTATATGATACTTACGATGCCTTAGCAAACGATCAATTATTAGTTAGCTGTCACGTCATGTTTGTTAAGTTTGTGTGTGATCTTTCTCAAAGGTACTTGTTACGCTTATTATATATATTTAATTAGTTGTACATTGGTTTGTGAGGCCAATGTAATTCGTCGGGTTGTGAAGCCGATATACGTCACTGGTTTGTGAGACCAATGAATTCGTCGGGTTGTGAAGCCGATATACGTTACTGGTTTGTGAGACCAATATAATTCGTCGGGTTGTTAAGCCGATATACGCCACTGGTTTGTGAGGCCAATGGATTCGTCGGGTTGTTAAGCCGATATACGTCACTGGTTTGTGAGACCAATATAATTCGTCGGGTTGTTAAGCCGATATACGCCACTGGTTTGTGAGGCCAATGGATTCGTCGGGTTGTTAAGCCGATATACGTCACTGGTTTGTGAGACCAATGAATTCGTCGGGTTGTTAAGCCGATATACATTAATGGTTTGTGAGACCAATGTCACTGGTTAAGCTATAAGCTATAAGCTACCTGAACCCACGACAGTCGCATGTTACACGTTATACCACAATCCGACTTTGTACAAGCATTGCTTACGCAACACAAGACAGCATCAGAAAGGATACAACTAACCAACGTCGCTATAGCGGATCACTTTACCAAACATGTCGGCCTCGGTGCTGCAAAGCTACATTGATTGTGTCATTGACATCGCTTATCAGTAAGCTATAAGCTACCTGAACCCACGACAGTCGCATGTCACACGTTATACCACAATCCGACTTTGTACAAGCATCGCTTACGCAACACAAGACAGCATCAGAAAGGATACAACTAACCAACGTCGCTATAGCGGATCACTTTACCAAGCATGTTGGCCTCGGTGCTGCAAAGCTACATTGATTGTGTCACTGACATCGTTTATCAGTAAGCTATAAGCTATAACCGAACCCTGACAGTCGAGAGACAGTACATGCATCGCCCCTGTACATGTAGTTTATATTTGTTTTTTTAAAGATTACACATTCGTATGAGATCGTGCCAATTATTGCCATAAAATACCCAGCTATCAAACGCATTGTATATTAATATCTTATTATTATTATTTGTACTACATGCATCGCCCCTATACATGTAGTACATATTTATATTATTTTAAATTTCATACATTCTCATACGAATGTATGAAATTTAAAATAATATTATTCAATGCATCATTTATTTTTATTTAATAAATATTATTTACACACGCAACTTTCAATTTATAAATTTATAATATTTAGGAAAATGTAAACTATAGTGTTCATACAACACTATTTTAAGATGGCGCCGCCATACGCCAAATATTTTAATTAATTTGTACTGCAAATTATACGTTTTCTTTTTCATAGAACTAATATTTAAAATATTTATTGCCTTTAATACTATTATATTATTTAGTTATTATTATTTAAATACTCATTTCAATATTCGCTTTTGTTATTTTTATATTATTAATGTAATAAGAACTCACCAAGAAATTCTTCATAATTAACAAATATGCATCTTACCAAACTTGATTATTATAAAATTATTATATTTCGATCACTTTGCATTTAATATGTTAAATTTATTTATTAAATATCCATTTCCTTGTATTCAATTTATAATATTTGCAATTTAATATCAATAATTTCCTAAGCGTCACTTTTTCGACGCCACGCTCCCGCCATGCTCCCTTTCTCTTTCTATTCCATTTTTAAAAATCATAACCTATAATATGCCAGCAACTCATACAGCCAACGTTGCTTTTTTCTGAAAATATTAATTAAATATTTTTTTATTATTTGTTTAACCTATTCCATAAAATTGTATATATTTTTTTATTATTATTAAATTATATTATTTAATATTTTTTTATATTCCTACGTTTATTTATACATAGTATGTATCGTTACATTCAACCCCCTAAATTCTATGAAGTTTATCGGAATAGAATTTACAAAATCTTTCTAATTTATTATCAAGCTCCAAACTTTGCAACCTCTCAGTCCATCAACCCCCCCAATATGACAACTCTTAAAACTATCAACCCCCGGACCTTACAACCCCCCAACCATAAAACTTCCAAACACTGTAAACCTCCTCTGTCTCATTCCATTTCACGGACAGCAATTGTAGGCATAAGCCCATTTTTAATATTTATTATAAAGCCGTTTGACCATCCTGGTCACGGCACCAATTGTAACTGGTCTCCCCCCTCCTTTATCCCTTCATCCTGATCGATCGATCTGAAATGTTTGAAAATATATTAATCAAATCATGCCTTGGCTCATGATACGTCTTGTGGTTAGGACCTTTATTGTTATGTATGTAAGTAACTCAAGTTCTTTTTGAGATTCAGAGGTAACAGTGTTAGGAAATTCTATGTGTAATATATTAAATACATTTAATAAGCCATCAGAAGGTAATCTTTTTTAATTCTAATTGCCATCAGAAAGGTATTGACTCTTTTATATATAAATTAGCCATCAGAAGGTCTTCCTTCTTAATTATTAGTTTGCCATCAGAAGGTATAGACTCATTTATATATTAATTAGCCATCAGAAGGGATCTAGACATGCAAGTATCTAACACAAACTATCCGTTGCAATCACCCAGAGCTCGTCCGAGGAAAAGCCCTAGGATCGTCTCATTTATCTCTCACTTACAACTATGCAAGATAGCTATATTAAGAGAAAAAATGGCCGTGTGGCCCCGCCCCGCCACTTGCCGTGAGTTCCGTCCGATCGGCGGATCCGACCGATCATATTGAACCCTCCGAGACACAACGAAACAGTTCACGTATATGATACTTACGATGCCTTAGCAAACGATCAATTATTAGTTAGCTGTCACGTCATGTTTGTTAAGTTTGTGTGTGATCTTTCTCAAAGGTACTTGTTACGCTTATTATATATATTTAATTAGTTGTACATTGGTTTGTGAGACCAATATAATTCGTCGGGTTGTTAAGCCGATATACGTCACTGGTTTGTGAGACCAATGAATTCGTCGGGTTGTGAAGCCGATATACGCCACTGGTTTGTGAGGCCAATGGATTCGTCGGGTTGTTAAGCCGATATACGTCACTGGTTTGTGAGACCAATATAATTCGTCGGGTTGTTAAGCCGATATACGCCACTGGTTTGTGAGGCCAATGGATTCGTCGGGTTGTTAAGCCGATATACGTCACTGGTTTGTGAGACCAATGAATTCGTCGGGTTGTTAAGCCGATATACATTAATGGTTTGTGAGACCAATGTCACTGGTTAAGCTATAAGCTATAAGCTACCTGAACCCACGACAGTCGCATGTCACACGTTATACCACAATCCGACTTTGTACAAGCATCGCTTACGCAACACAAGACAGCATCAGAAAGGATACAACAAACCAACGTCGCTATAGCGGATCACTTTACCAAACATGTCGGCCTCGGTGCTGCAAAGCTACATTGATTGTGTCACCGACATCGCTTATCAGTAAGCTATAAGCTACCTGAACCCACGACAGTCGCATGTCACACGTTATACCACAATCCGACTTTGTACAAGCATCGCTTACGCAACACAAGACAGCATCAGAAAGGATACAACTAACCAACGTCGCTATAGCGGATCACTTTACCAAGCATGTTGGCCTCGGTGCTGCAAAGCTACATTGATTGTGTCACTGACATCGTTTATCAGTAAGCTATAAGCTATAACCGAACCCTGACAGTCGAAAGACAGTACATGCATCGCCCCTGTACATGTAGTTTATATTTGTTTTTTTAAGATTTACACATTCGTATGAGATCGTGCCAATTATTGCCATAAAATACCCAGCTATCAAACGCATTGTATATTAATATCTTATTACTATTATTTGTACTACATGCATCGCCCCTATACATGTAGTACATATTTATATTATTTTAAATTTCATACATTCGTATGAGAATATTTGCCATAAAATATTTAATCATCCAAAGCCTCATTTATTTTTATTTAATAAATATTATTTACACTCGCAACTTTCAATTTATTTATAAATTTATAATATTTAGGAAAATGTAAACTATAGTGTTCATACAACACTATTTTAAGATGGCGCCGCCATACGCCAAATATTTTAATTAATTTGTACTGCAAATTATACGTTTTCTTTTTCATAGAACTAATATTTAAAATATTTATTGCCTTTAATACTATTATATTATTTAGTTATTATTATTTAAATATTCATTTCAATATTCGCTTTTGTTATTTTTATATTATTAATGTAATAAGAACTCACCAAGAAATTCTTCATAATTAACAAATATGCATCTTACCAAACTTGATTATCATAAAATTATTATATTTCGATCACTTTGCATTTAATATGTTAAATTTATTTATTAAATATCCATTTCCTTGTATTCAATTTATAATATTTGCAATTTAATATCAATAATTTCCTAAGCGTCACTTTTACGACGCCACGCTCCCGCCATCTCCCTTTTTCTTTCTATTCCATTTTTAAAAATCATAAACTATAATATGCCAGCAACTCATACAGCCAACGTAGTTTTTTTCTGAAAATATTAATTAAATATTTTTTTATTATTTGTTTAACCTATTCCATAAAATTGTATATATTTTTTTATTATTATTAAATTATATTATTTAATATTTTTTTATATTCCTACGTTTATTTATACATAGTATGTATCGTTACATTATTGATTGATTTTATTTATTTATTTATTACATATAAACCTTAACCTGCTATAATATTTTTTATTAACAAAGTTGAACGACCTACTGTCGTATTTCATTATTTGTCATAACAATATATTAACGTTCATAACGCTTCTCCGTTGTAACGTAAATAAAGTTACGTTAACAACTAGCTTTTGTTCAGAGAATGTGACATCGGAGCTTTAATTAAGGTGCCAAATTGCTGAACGAAATCGATTTATCTGTTAACACGTTTGTTATACAATATATACTGAATTGCTTGTCAGGGATATTAAATTTGTATTTCTTTTTATATATTTTCTTTTTTTTACCTTCACGCTGTATGGGATACAGCACATACAAACAAGAATTCTGAAGGCATTACGTGTTAAGTGGCGGAACCTAACGCTGTACTTTGCTTCGATATCAGAACGATGAAAATGAAATATTAAATATTTAAAATCCCCCAGTGGAAATCCAACAATCAATTATTTCCGTTTATATTTATATACTTGTCGTGCGCCACGACAGGCCTCGGCGTTATTTTTTAAAAATCTTGTTTTTATATTTTTTACAAAATCTATAAAACGGGACTTTTTATCACATAGCCGCCAGCCAGATGGATGGCTGGATGGCAACTAGAGAACCTAGTGTCATGACAATGCGTCTTGCAATTTCTGCTTCTGGAAATGTAAACATTATGTGTGGAGGGGCAGAACTCAGAGCCACGCTTTGTCAAGCGGCATAGTCAAAGACAAAGTAAAAATCAAATAATTTTATTCTAAATAAGAAGTTACATGCTTCATTTTTTGAACACCAAATAATTTACCAACTTCTTAGACTTTTCATACAAATTTTTATCCCCTATTTCAACCTTTCAAGGGTAGGATTCTGAAAAAATGTAACCTAAGACTAGACTAGACCTAGGACTAATTCATACGTACGGTTTTTTAACTATCAGATTACATCCTAATCTTACAGGCATATTAGATACGAAAACGAAAGAGACAGACTTTTATAATATTATAACATTAGTATGAACAGAAAGCTTAATTGCCCACATAATTATATATGTCTCATCATACATTACTAACAAGTCGGTACTAATAAGTCCGTTTACCTATACGTAAGTAACAGAGAAAACCACATACCTCAAATAAAATTTAGGTCATTTTATAAATCGATATGAAATACCAGTTAAGTATAAACTTCTAGCCCAGTTAAACGAAATTTACCTTGCAGTTGAGTGTTTTCATTCTATTTTCAACTTGTCTTAACAATTTCGATATAAATTGTAGATAAGTAAAGTAATTTTCTTTTTTAAAAATTGTCGATACAAATGTATATAGTTCTCTTTGCTTAATTTTGTTTTCTATTATTTGTTAATTTTAATAAATTTTATAATGTTCACTTTAGTTTTGTAATGCTCTAACGAACTTTATAATTTGTTATTATACTATATTATACTACATACTACTATATTATACTTCTTATATTTCTGCCTATAGTTGCTGATTTGATTTGTGGAAAACAATTGATGTACTTTGTTTAAAATGAAACTTGTCAAAATAGTTCCAGGTTTATTTTGTATACTATAATAGACGGCAAATTAATAGTATCAGTATTCATACCCTACTGGCGCCTTGAGAAGCTAAGTACTGCTAGTGACACTGTACTTACTGTTTGGTAATTAATATGATGTGAGCTGTTTTATTTCGTGGAACTGTTGAAGAATTCCTTATATATTATTAAAGAATATACATATATAGCTTTTTTTACTTTATACTAGCAAAGTTCTGTATTACTAATAATAGTGCAAACAGTCGTGCAAGTTATAAACGAAAAGACTTGCATTTATCATAAAATTAATATTTGTTGATAATATTTGTTTGTAACTTATATTATATAACTTATAAGGCTAATATTTTTTTCGCTAGCTATGTAGTCAAAAATAAGTGTCGGAACACTGTTTGCCACTTTCTGCCCGAAATTGAGACATTGTGTATTAAGTGCCGAAAGCCACCGACGCACTTTATCTAGGTACGTTAGTCGAAAGATAAGTCGGAGAAATAAAAGTAACATACAATCATTCCCCCGAATGGGAATTGAACCCAGAAATATCGTGTTTATAATATGGCTACCTCTCATTGCGCTACGACGGCCGGTTAATATCAGTTACTATAATATATATTTATAAAATAGTCAATACATGTTTTAAATGTTAAATATTATCATACACATATATAACACACTTATGTATAAATATCTATGTCTATACGTTTACTGTTAGTTATTTGAGTTCACTCTCTTGGGCATAGCCTAAAGGCTTTACTCTATACATCTTACGTGAATATACGGCGAAATCAAAGACAGTATTAATATAGTCGTAATGTTTCATTAACTTGCTAAACGATTGTAAATTTAATAAATCAGTATATGTACCTATATTTATGAAGTTCTGTAGATATAACGAACAAGTGTTAATTTCAAAGAACCGTACAATATATCGTTTTCATAAAAGATCTTAACAAAAAAGATGAAATGATTTTTTTATATTCACGATATTTCAGGGTTATCAGAGATAGCCTATTGTCAAGATATTCCGCTCTCCACTTTCCGTCTGAAATCGAGATATCAGGTATTTATGTATTAGCTTCACGCTGTATCCCGCACACAGCAGGGTAGGCAGAGGGAACCTAGTGTTAAGACACTCCGCTCCCCACTTTCCGCCAAATTTGGAGGCATTTACGTATTTAATGGCTGAACTAAATGTCTCGCCGTATCTCAGGGTGGAGAAATTAATATAATTTGAATACAGTCATTTCTCCGAGTTGGAATCGAACCCATAACCAGTCGCGTTTACGGTCAAACGTTATCCTACTGCGCCACGATGGCTTCGAAATACTAAAGTATATATTTATAAAGCATTATGTTTATATTTTGTAATATATTTTACTTAACATTTCAAATGATGTTCTCCATAATTGAAGATGAATACTGTATAAAATCTAGGAGGTTCCACTTTATCACGTCCATCTTCGCCTCGCTTGGATTCACTCACTTTAACTAAATTATCTCTCAACCACCAGGAAATACTGCAAAATTTGTTATTCAAAGGGCCGTACTATATTCATTATTTTACGAGTATTTAAGAAAGAAGAAATATTTTTTAAAAGATGAATAAATCTTTACTATTATTTTGTATGATATTATGCAAATGCGATAATTTAAGGTTTGCTAATTTATTTGTTAGACAAATTCTAACAACTTTGAGAATATACACTTTATAAAGAGTAAAATAAAACGTACGGTATATATAAGCATTAATATGAATGGCAATTTAATGAGTATAAGCATATCTGATTGACTTCCCTTAAGTCTTTCAACTTATAGTAAAGATCATTTACTAAGAATTTCTTCAGTCTTTTTGGATTCTTAGAACTGTTGTTATAGCTGCTTACAATAAAAATTATTCTCTCATTTTATATTTATTAAAACATGTCCTATATATGTACGTATGTAAAAACAGATGCCCATGTTAGTTTGGTACTTAAGTAAATTATTTATGCTACAAAAAAATACAAGACTTCATTTCCTTTTAATATATATGAAAAATACTTGTTTAATGAGTAAACACACTATAGCGTCAAGACACTCCGTTCTCCATTTTCCGCCCGAATTCGAGACATTGCATGTTGATTAGCATAATTTAAGGCAACGCTGTTTCTTGTTACCAGAGGAGAGATTTTAATAAAAAAATAATTTACTCCTAATGAGTAAATAATAATTGAATGTAAATAATAAAGTCATTAATATTTTAACTGCTTATTTACAGAGAAAATACATAGAATTCTCATTTGTGTGGCACAATTCCTTTTTCAATTACTTGCAATAAATACGAAGTTTCTTTAAAATTTATAAATAAATCGTTCTATATCAGTAAGCTAATTATTTTTCCTTTTAAATCAAAACCATTTGAATTTGCAAATGAATATATTGTGAGAGTTAATAAATAAACATATTTGAATATACTCTTCAAAGCTTCAACCACTTAATTACATACAAATGGAGTAAAGCTATCCTAATTCAGAAAGCCGCAAGATCTTTTTAAAAAGAATTTATTTCACTTTTAAATAGTGAAATTATAATTTACGATTACTGTACTAAAATAACGAGCTTCATGTTTTTATCCGCATAGCACGGTAGTCGGATAGTACCTAGTGTTAAGACACTCTTTTCTCCAATTTAGGTAGCAATGTAAATGAACCAATGATTGAAAATGATTATTTATACCAATATAATAATTGTCTGTCTGTTACGTTTTCACGGCTAACAACTGGCCCGATTTGGGTGAAAATCGAAATAAAAGTAATAAATAGTAAAAGTAAAAAAAGACAGATCGAGAGTCTATTTTCTTACTAGAGAGAATAATTTCTTAAAAACATTCAAGAATCCAGGCATTTGAGGCCAGTCGTGGCGTAGGGGCCCAAAATGTGACTGTAAACGACACTAGTTGTGGGTTTGATTCCCACACGATGAAAATATTGAATACTTCCATTTTTTTCGCACTGGTGTAGAGGTCTCCAAAATTTGGCAGAAAGTGGGGAAAGAGGTGTCTTAACACAAGGTTGCCTCTGCTTTCATTGTTGTGCTCAGGATACAGAGTGAAGGTAAAAAAAATCAAGAATACTTTTTTTCAATTTCATTTCATTTACAATTTCATGGGGAACGGAGTGTCTTGACACTAGGTTCCCTCTGCCTACCCTGCAGTGTGTGGGATACAGCGTGAAGCTAAAATTTCATTTTATATACAAATTTAAATTGTGTAATTCACACGAGCAAAGCCGCGAGCGGGTCGCTAGTGTTGATATGAAACAAAACGTAATTTTAACGGCATATATATACTTTTATCTAAGTGAAGCTTGTTCGTTAACAATGAAGAGACTAACAACCTCTCGTACACTCTCAACAATAGGAAAAATATGCAGAAATATAATATTCTTTTATATGATTTCTGGTAAGAGCCGCATTTTATTAATATCAAACATATATTGCTATATTAACCAAAGTATTTATTATACAAATCCATACTTATATTATAAAAGGAAACAGGAACAATTTGTGAAAATAGGTAAACATAAAGTCTTTTGATTTTTATTTTGTGTTACGAATTACAATTATTATGTCGAAGTATTGTACAAAGCTTTTGATCATAATTAATCATTAATGAGGAAGTAAAGAGAAAATACACTCTTTATAATTTGGCTAGAATCAGTCCTATATAAAAGTACGAAGTCACCTTCTTTTACTAATTGACATTAAGAAAACACTTTGCACATTTTTTAATATATTCTGTAGTAAGTCATATAGTATTAGCCATATTTTTGTTTTAAAATGAAAAAGTACGAGAATATAAGTTATTTAGGTATTTGTTAGGTCTAACTCCATGGAAATATATCCATGTCAGCATCTTCATGTGTGTGACGTTTCTCGTCACAGAAAATTAGAACGTGCTGTCCAGCTTTCGCTGTCGTGTATAAAAATAGTTTGAATTTTATCAAAGAGGTCAGTGGACAGAGTCTGACTGTAAACGTGATGGTTGTGGATTCGTTTCTCACATGGGACTTTCTATATAATATTTTCATTTGTCCACCTTGGTACCTAAGACAACGCGAAGTTTTAAATTCCGCTACTTAACATGCAATGCCTTGAGTTCAGGTGGAAAGTGGAGAAGTGGAGTGTCTTGACACTAGGTACTCTCTGGCTACATTGCTATGCCGGAACAAACATGAAGCTGGAAAAGTCTTTTAAATTTACTTACTTGCCTCTTATAACTTATCATATAGAAGCACACATTCCAATAAGCATGAAATATAATTACTAACCCATCTAAAGTAAATTTGAAACCCAATTATTCTCATCTAGAGAATTTCAAATCGTAGCTTAGTTGTAGTATCCTTAATATATATATTTGTTATTCCGTTTGAAATTCAGTACGCATCGATGCAACGCCTAAAGCCGCCCCACTAGTACCTACTGCCGATTCATTAAGCGGCTTACAACCATTTCGTGTGTATGCTCCTGCAAATTCAACATACATACAAATAAATCAGGTATGTTTGGAAATATGATAAGTAATTGTGTATCTATTGTTAAATCAGTCTTCAAATTTGTAAATGAATGGTAAATTTGTATTAAATACGTTTTGTAGTCAGTATTTAAAATGTTTCTTAATTAAATGGTTGTATGACAGTTTTATTAAATGAGAACGCTGAAATCATTCATATACCAATTCAAGTACATTTGAAATAAAAAAAATTGAAATAATTGGAGCTATATATTGCAATATTTTATTTTTACTACTGTTTCAATTTTGTTTCGTAGGCAAAGCAAAAGAAATGAATTATGCAGGTAGTGGATAGGCAAGTATCAAAGTTCATCAAAGAAAGATGTTAACTAAACAAAAAAATGAATTAAAAAAAGACTAAGCTACTAAAATTATTTAAAAATAGTAATATATTAGTATGTACAATCTCCTCATTATATACATATACATATGTATTAAAAATAGAAATAAATAAAAGATATAACAAAGTTTAAAATGTTTTTTAATCAAAATCTGTAATATTAATAATAATAACTTGTAAATCCTTTAGCTTCACGGTGTATCCCGCCGACAACAGGGTAGGCAGAGGGAACCCATTGTTATGACACTCCGTTCCCCACTTTACGACGAATTGTGTTAAGTGGCGGATTACAACGCCGCGATTCACCTCGGACATCAGAGCGAAGAAAATGGAAATACTAAATATTTCCACTCCTCGAGTAGGAATCGAATCCACAGTCACATTTTGTGCCTCTGCGCCACGTCAGGACCCCCTGGTAAATTTAGTATATATATAATACCAATTTTAAGTTTTAAAAATGAAAATAATTTAAAAAGAATAGACCAAATATAATCGATACAAAAGTTATTTTCTTTACTATAATGTATTTGACTTTGTTGCCGCTGCCTTTTTATGCCCTATCGTTCGATTTCGTGAAATCACAATCGATTCAATTGTTAATTAAGTCAGTTGAACGTGCTCTTTGACATTAAACGAAGAGTCAACGTGTTTACTTCATACTTCTTTTTATTTTTTTTTGCATTTGTAGTTAAAAAAACGTGAATTCTTAGTTGTTTTCTTATTGATTTTGGTTGTTCAAAGTTAATAATTAATTTCTCAATAATGATTATTTATTTAGCTTCATATTTTTTTGAAAGTAGGTTTGGTAGAGAGAACCTAGTGTTAAAACACAATCTGAGATATTTCAATTTGATTTTCTACTTTGTGACAGAAACCAAGACGTACTGTGCGAGAAATTAAAATAATTTAAATATGACTATTTCTCCGAGTGGGAATCGAACTCACAACCGTCGTGTACTATCACCCAGCGATACAATGACCTTTATTTTTTGGTTTATATTTTATTATTAATTTCCATAAAAGAGAAGTGAAGGAGTGAGGGTGTATGCTTGTCATATCTTTTAAAAGTTCCTTTTTAAAGGAAAACCTCTAGTGACATTTCACTCCTTGCTTTATGGAAAGCAAAAAGCTATGGAGCTATTTAGGAATATTGCCCAATGTAGCAGAATACGACACATTATTTAACCTGTATATTAGTTATCCAAATTTTGGCTCGAATTCAAATCAAACCCATAACCATAATTCTAAGTTGGGCTTATATCAACTATGCTTTAACGATAACATTAAATTCAATTATAATACGAAATAAAAATAGACTTTCAAGTAAATCCCTTTTATAGTTATTAAAGATGGACAATGCATTGTACTGTGGTACCTATAGCTGTGTAACTTAGTGTAACTCTTACTTCGTTAAGTAGAACTGTGATCAAAGGTTTTACTAAGAAATTGAGTTTCCTGTAAGTTCAGTTGAGTTCAGTGTATTAAATTTTCAAATTTAAAGTTTCGCTAAAGTGTCTTAACGTTCAGGCTTACTTATACTATATCTTACTGTTTACACCATTTTAAGCTATTATTTTCTTACTGTTTCCTTTAAATAAGATTCCTGTTGCAATTTCAGTAGAATTTTTAGGGTTATTTTGAAAATTTGAAATTAAATAAGCTCGTATAAAGGATCAAAAATTGTAATTTATTTTTTTTAAATCTTCCCCATTCATTATTGTAGCATTAATATTCTTAAATAAGTAAGTAGTACGTTACTAGTACCTGCATAACAGCAGAATTAGAGAGAATCTACTGCTAAAACACCGCTCAACACTTTACGTTCTCCACAAAAATTGTGTGGCAAATTTCGAAACTCAACGCCTCGCTATTTTCTTCTTATCAGAGCGGAGTGGTAAAATTATTTAAATATAATCATAGCCCCAAGCAAGAATACAATATTAAAATATTCATTTACAAATTTTACAGCAGAAAAATACATATATCCACTAAATCACTGTTCGCAACTATATAACATAAGTTAATACTACCAGTCAAGTTGTGTACAACACTCTACACGCCAAAACATATACCATACGTTGTCATAATTTAATATGGTTTCAAATAACCCCTAAAATTGGATTATCTTTAAGTTTAACTGTACATAACTAAGTACACGAAATGCTGTAGAGAACCTTATAGTAATAGTATTAAGGGGATTAGTAGTAGTAATTAGTCGCGGCCAATTACCAGATTCACGCTTTATCCCGGATGGCAGAGAATAGAGAAAATTTAGTGTCAAGACACTCCGTTTGCCAACTTTTGACTGAAATTTCAGCTGCGGAGTTAAACGCCGCGCCTTATCTTATATACTAGAGCGGAGAAATGAATATAATGTATAATCATTTCCTCAACTGGGAATCGAACTCGTATCCATCGCGTTTACTCTGTCTGTGCCACGACGGCCTCAATTCTTAATAACACTATGGAAAATAACTCAATCATAGAATACATTGCATTTTATGTATGAATGCAAAATAAATATGACATACCAAATCCAGACGACTTAGTGCATGTTTATTTTGATATTAACACCTTCGCATTTCCTTTTGAGATTCAAGCATGGCTCGAAAGACGTGATTGACAAATATATACATCTCTTTCACTCTTTTATAAAACCCATAAGGCGATGTATTCAGTTTTTCAAGCAAGGAGCGACACTTTCTGAAGTAGGAAAAGCTTTCAGTCCGCGATCGGGCGGCACGGCGGGCGGATGTGTCTTACCAGTGCACCCGTGTTCAAAACATCGCCGGTCGCATCTACGTAAAAATATTTTTCATGGGAAAATGGACGCCGTTACCACTTGTGTTATATTCACATTGTAAAAACTCAACTCCACTTTGAAATAATAAATAAACAAAACAATTAGTGTGTGAAAGTTGTGTATGTATTTATTTAATAATATTCTCTTATATTTCTACCTATCGTCTTTTTTAAAAATTATAATAAAAAATATTATGTGTAAAATATATCTATACCTATTGGGCCAATCAAGTGACTTATTTTAGAACTCCTTTGATATCAAAGTAACAGAAACTTCATATCACCTATACCTATCCCTTTATGCTAATATTAGACTTTGTCTTGTGTGGACCAAGTTTGGATGAACTGTAATATATTACTTTAAAGTGTACTCAGTAGCCTACATAGTATATAGTGTTTATTAGTGTGTTATAGACATATCTTCTTGAGACTTCTAGCAACGAACAACGAAGTTTTTTACCTATTATTCAGGTAAGTGCTATAAATTGTTGAGGTTTCCTTTTTGTCTTTAATTGGCTATTATTGTGACATTAGAGTTATAGGAAAGTCCCACGTTTGATTTATTTATCGATCTTATAAATATAACATACTTTTTTTTGGTAATATTATTGTTAAATTGGTTCTTGAAAGATCGCATCATTATAAAAAGGCACGTTTATTCTGGCATAGTAGAGACTTAGAGAGAAGTTAGTGTCAAGACACTCCATTCTAAAGGTAAACCTTCCGCTCGAAACTGAGACATTGTGTGTTAAGTAGCGAGACCTAATGCCACTTATTGTGTATTTTAGGTAATGAAGTGGAGAAATAAATTAATATATAATAAATTCCTCGACTGGGAATCGAACCCATAATCCCCGCGCTTAAAGTCCGCCACTGTGCCACAACGGCCTCATCACATGGTTATAATCTATAATATTTTAAAAACGTATGCATAAACTGCATCCAACTGCATTAATCTTCGCAAACATTTACTAATGCCAGCAAATGATACATCGCAGGAACTAATTTGAGATTCCAAGTTGAATACATCATTGATTCACTGACGAATATTCGGTTATCGTTTTATTAATAATTACAATAATATCTTCATTCAGTGTTTCCGATGTTTTAATTTGAATATTCTACCGTAATTTAATTTTGTTTGTATTATTTGTTTATTTATTTGTGGCCAGTCGTGGCCCAGCGGTACAAGCGTGTGACTGTAAACGACTGGTTGTGGGTTCGATTCCCACTCGAGGAGTGGAAATTATATTTCCATTTTCTTCGCTCTGGGGTCGAGGTAAAGCGCGGCGTTAGGTTCCGCCACTTAACACGAAAATCTCCGAATTCGGTGGAAAGTGGGGAACGGAGTGTCGTAACACTAGGTTTCCTCTGTAGCAGGGTAGGCCCTGCTGTGTGCGGGATACAGCGTAAAGCTAAAAAAAAATGTTTATTTCAGTATTTTAAAAGAGGTTCATAAATTATTTTAATTGATATTTGATATAAGTTACTTCATTAACAAATATATTTTCAACTTATATTTTTTTCCACATTATGTGTAGTTATAGAGAACATAAGGTTAAATACTCCGTGTTGTATGACAGGATTCAACGCTACAATTTATGGGAAAATAGAAGTAATTAAACAAGGCTGATTTTTCAAGTGAACATCGAACTCACAACAAATAGCATTTACACTCTGTGATGCTATCCTACACTTCCTTAAAGTAAAAAAAAACAAGTATAATTTTCTTTAGAAATTCTAAATTTATTTATATTCATAATATTGAGACTAGACATATAACATAAAAAATAACTTTTTTTGAAAATTCTTTTTCCTGAATTTTGGAGAGAGAGTATGTAATGTTAAGACACTGAATTCTTCACTCTTCGCCCAAAAACGATACATGATGTGTTAAGTCGTGGAGCTTAATGCCGGGCTTTGACTTAAGTACCGGTGACATAATAAAAATAACTACATAGTCATTCCCGCGATTGGGAATCGAATACACAACTATCGCCATTAGAGTCAAACGCTATTCCACTGCACCACTAGCCTCAATGTAATACAACAGTATTAATAGGTGAAACGAGTCTATATTTATAAAGAATACGTCATTGAGTGAATTAGGATGCGTTTTTAGATTGGAAGCATGTTACCTGTTACCTAAATTTATTTTTGTAATAACAACACGTGGTCAATATTATGAGAGCTATGGTGCGTATCCGTTATATACAGTGAAGCGCGATTTTTTGTATTTATAATTGAAATATTAATTTTGGAAAATTATAAAATTATGTTTTTAGACGGGTTGTGGTGGAGAGGCACAAAGTGTGACTGTCAACGTGACTGGCTGTGGGTACGAATCACTTGAGGAATGGGTATATTTGATATTTCTATTATTTTCGCTCTGATATCAAGGCAACGCGCCTCTACCACTCTTGGATTCACACCACTTAAGACACAAAGTATCGAATTCAGTTGGATAGTTGAGAACGAAGTGTCCTAATACTAGGTTTTTCTCTGACTACCCTGCCACGTAAGAAAGAAGCGTGAGGTTATAAAACTTAACAAAGAATTTTAATTATGCTTTTTTTTTGGTTAAAACTATTTGTGTGTGTGTTATAATATAACTTTATTTTTACTTCATACTTTCGCTAAAATATCTTCTATTGTCAATTTAATAGCGTTAGGTACGTCATTTGAGACCATTCATGTCGAAGTGGAACAGCGTCTGTCTGTAAAGGCGATTGATCGTGAGTCGATTCCAACTCGAGGAAATATTAAAATAACTGTCAATTCTCCAGTCTTGTCCTTCAGATAAAGTGGAAAACAGAGTGTCTTGAGACTATTTTCTCTCTGAACTCCCTGGTGGCCAGTTGTGGCCCAGTGGCACAAGCGTGTGACTGTAAACGACTGGTTGTGGGTTCGATTCCCACTCGAGGAGTGGAAATATTTAATATTTTAATTTTTTTCGCTCTGGTGTCGAGGTAAAGCGAGGCGTTAAGTTCCGCCACTTAACACGCAAACCTCCGAATTCGGCGGAAAGTGGGGAATGGAGTGTCTTAACACTAGGTTCCCTCTGCCTACCCTGCTGTGTGCGGGATACAGCGTGAAGCTAAAAGAAAAAAAAAGAAAACTCCCTGGTATGCGGGTAAAAGCGTGAAGCTGCTTCAGGAATGTAATTATTTTACTTTATCTAAGCAAGATACTGGCAGCTAAATGCTAATTGACAGTTCGATAGAAATACGAACGAGAATGAACGCAAGGTACGATTGATTTTAGAGTGGAAGCGAAAAATGCTTTAATTATTGAGTGTTATTACGGATTCCGGATATTTATCGAGAAATTGTTTACAGATAATTATTTTTAGATGAAATTTTTCGTTAAGAAGTGCTTGAAATTGCTAATAAGTACTATGTTTTTTGTAATCTATCTGTTTTTTATTTTTTATTTCACAAAGCCATCATGGTCCAGTTATTATAATTTTGATTTTATAAGCATTAGTTGTAGGTTCACAGTTTTCGGTTAGTTTTTTTTATTTTGAAATATATTTATTTTCTTTGCGTGATAAAAAAACGTTGCGTTAAATTCCACAATCATTAGGCGGAAATTGAAAAACGCAGTTCTCCCTCCCCCTACTAAGGGAGACACGATAATACAAAATAAATGGAGTATATATAAAGAGAATTACACTGTAAAAAAGTGGAATGTTGGGTACAAACATAAAGTCAAAATATTTAATTCAAGAAAACTAGAATAGTATATTCTTGTGAAACGAATTTTAGTAACAAATTAATACTGTTCCTAGTAGTTTGGGATGTCGCTTGTTGCGATTAGTTTGTATCTAATACAATTAGTGGTAATATTACGCCTCACACTGGTATAGCGCAGTACATGTCATTAAATAAATACTATTTCTAGTAAACCTGAGTTCAAATTTTACCAAGGGATTTATTGAAGAATGGAGAGTTGACACTACTCTCTCTGACAACTGCTATACGAGTAAAAACGTGAAATAGTTTTCCTTTTAAGAACATGAGTATAAGTATTTTACGGTTTTGTCCATATATACATAATTATACTGATAAATATATTATACACTTGTTAATTTAAAAAGCTTTTTAAATACTTCATACTTTTTACCACATAACAGGGTGGTTACAGGTTTTCAATATTTTTAATAATATCTTTAATTCTGATCTAAAATATTATTAATTTAACTTTGTCAGTAAATTTACAACGAAATGAAATCAGACTAAAGAAAGGAAAATTTAAAAATTCATCATTAAAATAGCACGCTATTTCCTTTGCATAGTAAATGAGTGAACAAACTGACACACCTCACCCTCTATTGGAGATGTCTAGACAATGCATGTATCACAATGACGCTTTTTCTCATAAAAGCTCGAATCTGTAGTATGTTTGTTGTTAGCGTTTGTGATTTTTGAGTTATCATTGTTATTATACAGATGCCAGTCGTGGCGTAGGGGCACAAAGTGTGACTGTACTGTAAGTCTGACTGCGGCTGGTTGTGGGTTCGATTCCTGCCCGAGGAATTGAAATATTTAATATCTCATTTTCTTCGCTCTGGTGACGAGTTTTCCTGTCTACTTTACTATGTGCGGGATACAGTGTGATTCTAAAATATATATAATTATTACAATTTATTTATTGTAATACGGTCCTCATACCGGAAGAGAACCTATGTAAATAGAATCATTCCTTCTATTAGGAATCGAATCTATACAAAATATCGATGTTAAAATTGTACGAGTGTTTTGTTTAGTATTAGTTTTTAATACAATATTCTAAAATATCTTATGATGTCTATATATTTATTACTACTTACTTTATTAATACTTCATTTTTAGTTTGTTGACAGATTGACAGTAGAGTTCATGATTGATATTATGGATAGATATGAATGAAAATAATTAAATTATGAGTTTTGTACCATAGTTCTACAGGCCTGAAGGAGATATACAGAATGATAGCAAACAAATCATATTATATATTGGCTATAATTTATGCAAATGTAATTGAAAATATATATGACACATCAATACCTATAAAGTAACTTGTAATATATTATTCAAATAGTCGATAAAGGTACAACATACGTTGAAAGGTTCACTGACTTAGTTTAACTTGAACAGGGTGAAATGCAATAAACATTAGAGCGTAAGGAGTTTTACATAATTTATTTATTTGCAAGTTGACGTTATCTCTGTACTATAAAGTTTACAAGCTTATTACTTCACGAGGCCATTGGTTGGGTGTTTTCTGTCTTAACTTTGACTGTGAATGAATAAATTAATCTTGTAATTTACTTTGAATATTATGAATTTATAATATTAGAGTATGCTTCATTGTAAATTTAATTTTTGTATTATTATTTTTCTTATGCTCTGGTACCTTTGACAAAGTGCGGAGTTGCGTTTTAATATTCAATATACAATGTCTGAAATTTGGGCGGAATGTAGAAAATAGAGTGTTTAAGGTTCTCGCTGACTATCCTGCTATGTAGGGGAACAGACTATCCTGGTATATGAGTGAAGCTGTGAAGCTCGTAATCGTTTATATTGTGAATAAATAGGATAAATATTCAAATTTACACCCAACTTAACCTCCCTTATTTCAATTTTTAAAGGATACTCCAAGGCTTTACCACAACGCTGTACTTTGTCTCACTAAAGCAAAGAAACAAAAATAGTTTTAATATAATTATACCCACGAGTGAGAATCCCACAAACAAACAATCACGTTTCCAAGCTTTTCATTTAGAATGCGTATTAACTCGTCTTCACTGTCGATGCTCTTCACTATATTTGAAAGGTTTCTGTCAATGCTGCCTTCTAAATACGTGCTAAAAATGATCTGATAATAGTTATAGACAGGGCAAAATCTTTTTCTGGATATAAAGAGAATTGGCTGTTATACCTCTCGGGCCCACTTCTACCGCATGTAAATTAACTCTAAACCTATGTATTTCTGGTCAGTTCGTTTGCAGGTCCAAGGTACTTGTGTACTTTGAAATAATTGTTTTTTTTTAGATATTTATTACGCGAAGGTAATATTAAATTGTTTAAATTGTTTAAAATCTCATCTCAATCTTTTTAAAATCTTCGTAGTATTTTCCTCGAGCAGTATGCTTAGAAATCATACTTTTCGTTAATTATTGTATAGACTTAACACGCAATGCCTCCGAATTCGGCGGAAAGTGGGGAACGGAGTATCTTAATACTAGATTCCCTCTGCCTACCCTGCTGTGTGCGGGATACAGCGTAAAACTAAAAAAAAAGTATAGTATTTTTTGCAAATTACAATTAATCATCGCCTAGATTATTAGGACAAGTTTATTTTTGTAACATTATATTCTTTAGAATCAACAATGACTAATAGAGGGAATGAAATAAAAGAGTTCAAAAGAAACTAAATTATACAAATTTATTCATAATCGTTCGTGGCGTTGAAGCATTAGCAACAAACAATTACCTAACTTCTACTCCAAGACTAATTAGGATTACTAGGCTTACAAACAAAATCTTATTTACATTGTTTAAACCTTTTATTATAGCCTAGCGATCGGCTTGCGGCTTCGTCCTCATGTATTGTCAATTGTCATTTCTTACATTGGCCCATCAGGTTTGGTTTTTTTTAAAAAAACGAGGTAGTTACGTAGGAATATTTGGCTTTATGTCATCAATCATCTTCTTGAGAAAATTTATCAAAATCGGTTAAGCAGTTTAGATTTCCATATAAAACTTTCGTATCTTATTTAAAAACAAAATTAATAAAGGGCCTTATATTTAATCCTGGATTTTTAACTATTTTTATTTCGAATTCCGTTCACACCAGCCAGTAGGCGTAACAGACAGACGTATACATTTTCACTTTTATAATATTATTATGGATGAAAGCTTTACTGTTTTCAGTCCTATTTTATTTAAATCAATATCGCTCAAATACCTCGCGTAGAGCCCATAAACAAAGAATTATATTGAGAAATGAATATTACGATCTAATAACGCGCGCTCGGAAACACGTAGTGTCTTCACGTACTAAATCTTATTCAAATCATGTAAATTAGTTTCAAGAAAATGATTGACTTTGCAATATTAAGAGTAGATCTTGACTAAAATACGATATCATTCATTTTAAGTGCTTAAAACATTCTATTTTAACCTTTTTAACCTTTCAGCCTGTATTTGCAGTTGTGGGTTCGATTTACAAGTTCTGGGTAATTAAAATAAGGGGAAATATAAAAATTATTTTATTTTTTCTGCTCTACCTCCGAATCGGGCTTAAAGGGCAGAAAGGACTGTCTCGACACTAGTTTCTTTATGATTAGGATAGGCATAAAGAGCAATGGCAAAGGCTTGTCATGTTTTATCGCATAATATGCCTGTATGTAAAGGTGGAAAACATATTTATTTTGTTTCTTAATTTAAAAAGAAAATGGACTTAGTGACAAATTAAGCGCTTAACAAATTTTATTTGTGAATAAATTCGTAATATAAGAATGCTTTTTGAAAATTGGAATTAAAAATAATTTTAAGTGGTTGTTTTTCCGTTTATCTAAACCTAGTATTTTCAATATAATTTTTGAAACGGCTAAATTAATTTTATAGGCGCTTTCACAATAAAATGCTCAATCATCCAAAATGATTTAGGCAACTTTTGATCCCAAGCTTTTCATGGATTACATAACTGCACGCTATCATAAAAAAATATATATTTTTTGCAACAATGCAAGTATTATTGTCGTGTTTCGAGAATAGGAATCAGGGTCAGTCGTGGCGCAGTGGCACAAGCGTGAGACTGTAAACGACTGGTTGTAGATTCGATTCCCACTCGAGGAGTACAAATATTTAATATTTCCATTTTTTTCGCTCTGGTGTCAAGGCAAAGCGCGGCGCGCGTCACTTAACACGCAATGCCTCTGAATTCGGTGGAAAGTGGGAAACAGAGTGTCTTAACACTAGGTTACCTCTGTCGGCTATGTGTGGGATACAGTGTGCAGTTAAAAACATAAGAATAGGAGTATATATAAATAATACATAGATTTTACTGGCCTAGCAGGCAGGTTAGTAGTTAGAATTAGCAGTAGTTGTACAAAAGACCTAGTATCAATACATTCCGTTTTCTATTATCCGTTCAAAACAGTAAAATTGTGTGCTAAGTGGTGCAACTTAATGTTATATAATTTTTTATTCACGCTTCTGTACCTAAGACACCATTTTTTGCGTTGAGTTCCACCACTCATTTCAAGACAACATATCTCGATTCCAGGTGGAAACTAGAATACCCTCCGTATTCTAGTAATTGGCACTGGGTTCCCTCTAACTACGACGTTATGCGGGGTTAAAGTGTGAAGCTCAAACCTCATTCGTTCTTATTTATTAAGAGAGGAAAGCAAAACCATGAAGATCAGCAAAACAAGATATGGAATCATACAAATATGCATTCATTCTGCAAGATTTAAGCTTACTAACGTCGTTGAACCGAAAAGAATTAGTTAAAACCACAGACAGAGGCCGACATCTGATCGATCACATGTGATTAGAACGAACGTATCCTCGACCCTTTTACTATACTCGCTCACTGTTTGTTAACTTATTGTATTTTTTTAAAGTAATATATCTTTTACGTATCGAGGGGTAAGCTGAGGGTAAAGAAATGTTTTTTTATTTTTTTTTATTATTCACATACTTAGGAAATTCAAAAACAGTTTTAGAAAACTTGTAAAAACTTGAACACAGCAAGCAGGATTCGAACCCACGACTCGAGAACCCCGTTCAAGCGTTTTGTTAGCTTTCGCTAAGCCGTTATGACACAAGTATGCGGTCAGAGCGCATGAACGCTTTTTACAACCACAACTTTTAAACAACCACATCAATATTGCCTCGTTATTAAAGAAATCGCGTGAAATCATTTAAAGAATTACAAAACGCCAGGATCGTATAAATAGTTTTTGTAGGCCAAACGATACTAAATGAGCACTTGTTGTTGCTTCTATATTTAACCAAAGAAATGCTTGCATGTTTTACCATTTCTTTATTACTGTGGTACTTATTATTTATGTTTGCTACTCACAAACGGTTATACATATTTGTATTACATTTTTTGTAATTTGTGAATAGTATACGAATGGTATGGCAAATGATTGTGTTTTAGTTTTTATTTCTTTACTATGATTTGTCTAAGGTGACAAAGCGGTGAGTTCTGCCACACATAATGTTTCGACTTCCGGTTAAAAGTCAAGGACGGAGTGTCTTGACACCAGGCTCTCTCTGACTATCCCGCTATATTGGAAAAAGGAAGGTGTATTAGTTTTACTAAAATGGCTAGGTTTGGTGGCATTGTTACAAACAATACCCGAGGTAATAATTCGCAAAAGCTGTTATTATATTGCATTTCTAGCTGAAACACAGTAACATTATAATGTTGAGTTACTAAACATGACGGAGTCAAATTGCTACGTAGGGATGAAAATTTTACTTCGTTTCGAGGAACAAAAATTCTTTAGAAGAACCATAAGTTAAACAAGGAGTATATTAATGAAGTCGTAGACAGCTTCTGACAAATTATTGAAATAAGTCTTATTATACAATACTATATCATGCTTTTCCCGTATTGTAGAATAAGTGGAGAGAGTCCGTCCTAAAGCTTTCAATACAAGTTCTCCAATTTTTGCTCGAATCCGAGCTTTGTCTTGTGACCAGAGAGAAAAAATGAAAATAATTTTAATGTATTCTTTTACTCGACTGGGAAGTTAACGCACCACAATAGTCCCAATATATGAAATAACTATTCTTTTTTATAGTAACGCATGAAATTTTGTAATACTTATACATAAGCTATACACAATTGTTGAATATTCAACGCGAAATAAAAACCCATAATGTAATCACAAATGTCAAGGACTATAGATTCGAAAACCTCGCATAAAAGGTTTTTTTCGTGGATGAATATTCGATAAAACAACTTCGTTTTTCACACTTCGGGAGCTATACGAGGAATGTTATTTTTATGATTCAAGTATTTGTAATACTCCACTTGAAGGTTGAAAGGAAGGATCGCGAAGTATGTAAATTTATAATGTGCTTATAATATACTAGCGTCGTCTCCTGGCTTTGTCCATCTTATTTTTCCTAACAATTAATGCTACGCTATTTCCCATATAGCAGAGTACCAAAGAGAACCTAATGTTAGGACATTCCATTCTCCTCTTCTTATACGAAAAAATGTAATAAATATGAATAAAAAATTAAATATATTCTACTGAATGGGAATCAAATCCACAATGAACACATTTGTAATCAGACACAGATGCACTGCACCACGACGACCTCAAGACATAGGACTAGAGAGATCTATATATTAACAAGTGAAGAAAAAACTTTCGACGTCTATTTAAGAAAATTATGAAAATTACGAAAATATATTACGAAGTTAACATATTTTAAGTTTGACACATACTTTACATAATGTGACATACACGTATAATCAAAATGTATTTTACGCTTCGAGGACACAATGTTTTCAGCTTTATCTTTTCAAAATAGTAAAGGAATAAATATATTTATTTTAGCCTTCGTGGCGCAGCGGCACAGCATCTGACTATAAACGATATAGTTGTGAGTTCGATTACCACTCGGGGGAATGGTTATATATTATTTTGATCTCTGTGGTCTGATCTAAAACAATGCGCAGCGTTGAGTTTCGCCACTTAACACATTATCTCTAGAATTCGGGCGGAAATCGGAGTACGGAGAGTTTTAACATCAGATTTTCGTGAAGTTGCAAAAATTTACAAAGCAAACAAAAAAGTCAATTACGCGGAATTAACCGAAATGTAGCTATAAACAGTACCGGTTGGTTACCCGCCGGTCTCCGTGAGAACATAATTCCGACATTATTAACCGAAAACATTGTCTTATTTTACCAGGAAACAGGGCCAATAATGGAGTGTTCCCCTGTATTTCAGAAAATGTTACTGCAATTTAAACTTTTACAGTATTTTAATGGTTGTTTTAATTAATGAAATGATTTACATACTTTTGTACAGTTTTGTGTTCGTTTTTGGGGTGGAATATATTTTATTTCATTTTCTTTTAGTACTTTGAAAGTAAGGAAATTTAAGGATACCTTTATTTTCCTTGTTTAGATTTTAGTTGTTGTAGATTTTTTAAGCATGTTGATCGAATTATAAGTATAAATATGAATTTGGAAAATTGTGTATTGAGTGGTGCACCTTAATGCCGCGCTTTATTATGGTCACCAGAGCAGAAAAATAAAATTAATTTAACCGAGTGGGATTCGCACCCAAAACCAATCATGATTACAGTCAGACGCTTTCCCGCTGCGCCATGATGTTCAAAGTGGAAGTTTAATGATACGTAATTTTCTTTCTTCTTTTTTAGCTTCACGCTGTATTCTGCACATAGCAGGGTAGGCAGAGAGAACCTAGTGTTAAGACACTCCGTTCCCTACTTTTCGCCGAATTCGGAGCCATTGCGTTTTAAGTGGCGAAACTTAACGCCGCGCTTTGCCTCTGATACCAGAGGGAAGGAAATAAAAATATTAAATATCACTCCTCGAGTGGAAATCGAACATACAACCAGTCGTTTACAGTCGAACGTTAGTGCCACTGCGCCACGACTGGCTCTGGTATGTAAATTGATAATTTGTATATTACGATAAATTAATTACTCACAGTTTAAGTTATCTAAGCATACGAAAAAAATGTAACTGATCGTTGTCTGTACACAGAAGACATATGAGAAAAGTTATTATCGTGGATATTTATCAATGATAGAACCCAAATTTATATTTTTCACTTTTCATTTCTGTTTTTCTGTGCATATGTACACGCTAATCTCTGAACCGGCTTAATAATTTTAAATGCAGTTTATATTGTTTTCTTTATCACTACGGATATAAGGTCTGAATGTAACTTTTTTTTTAAATTCTATTTTTTATAGTTATTCCTTTATAACAATATCAGTACTTAGAACTAAGGTTTATAAAATATACCCCAAGAGAGTTCAGTGTCTTTTTTATTTAAATTGCCTTTCTTAATAATTATCCAATCTGTAATAATTTTATAACTTAATCTAACTTAACTTATTGGACTATATACATATGTTAACAACTAACGCTATTTCTTATTTCTATTACATGTATAACACGATCGATTTATTATTCAAGGGTTGAAACAGGATATGGATGAGGTTACCTCTATAGCAGAGGATATGACCGCTTCGTTTCTATCTTTAATGGCAATCTTCAAATGCAGTTTGGACTATTTCATTTTGGCAAATCCCTTTATATTTATTATTTATTTTGTTTCAATCAGCTTTCAATTTAGAAATAAAGAAAGTTATAACAATATAAGCAAAATTTACGATTTTAGTAGGAACGCGGGCAATAAAACTAAATAGTTTTAGTCGGGTTAGCGGGTCGCTAGTACCACCTATACAGGCCTTATCTGTCATCGGTGAATAACACCACGGCTTTGACTTCAAGGAGCCGCTTGGCATCAATTTTTCCATTGAAGTTAACCGATAAACTTCCCCCTTGCAAACTATTTTTAGTTCGCGTGACATGTTCAACATAATACGTCACACTTGACGTATAGATAGGTGAATTCGTTTTTGCACAATTGTTCAACCTCTTCAAATAAATAAAATAAAATTATTTAATTTAAATACTTAAATACATATACACTTATAAAGTGGGGAACGGAGTGTCTTAACTCTAGGTTCCCTCTGCCTACCCTGCAGTGTGCGGGATACAGCGTGAAGTTGAAAATAAATAAATGAATAAATACTATTCTGAGTCTTGAGGTATACCGAGGCGAAGGGACACAAAGTGTGACTGTTTGTGGGTTCCTTCTCGAGGAATGGAAATATGTAATAATTACATTTTCTTTGCTCTGGTGTTGAGGCAAAATGCGACGTTGAGTTCCGTCACTTAACACGAAATGCCTCTAAAACTCAGCGGAAAGTAAGGAACGGAGTGTCTTAACATTAAGTTCCCTTTGCCTATCCTGCTATGTACGGGATACAGCGTGAACCTTTCACAATACTGAGTTTTATTTATCAATATTATATTCACAGTGGCTTTAAATTTCTACAGTGGCAAATCTAAAATAAGCTGTGGAATTTTATTATAGATGCGTATACTCAGATCCATAAAAGATTTATTTACTTTATGAAGGCGATAACTTATTAGTACAAGCTTATCTTTGTTTCTCAGTCATATCGTAATATTTATTTTATTTCAATCGATACATAAATATGAAAGCCTCCTTTATTTTATTCATAAATCATAGCTTATTTAAGTTATAAAAAAAAAAAAATAGCTTCACGCTGTATCCCTCACACAGCAGGGTAGGCAGAGGGAACCTAGTGTTAAGACACTCCTTTCCCCACTTTCAGCCGAATTCGGAGGCTTGCGTGTTAAGTGGCGGTACTTGACGCCGCGCTTTACCTCGACACCAGAGCGAAGAATATGGAAATATAATTTCCTCTGCTCGAGTGGGAATCGAACCCACAACCAATCGTTTACAGTCACACGCTTGTGCCACTGGGCCACGACTGGCCACAGTCACATTTAAGTTATAAGTCAGGCGAAGCCACGAGAAGATCACTTGTGTTATAAAAAACAAAAAAAACTGCACAAGTTATACGACACTATATAACTTCCATCTCCAGGGGACATACGTTTTAGCGTCAAAAGTAATAACATAAAAGTGACTTATACGACCTTTATGTACCGCCATTAGTCATAATGTGTACGCTCTAATGTAATTGAAGTTAACAAGCATATTAAGTGTGCAAAGGCCAGACCGATCGATGACCGTTTGATCAATATGTTAGACACGTTTGCTTCAATTAGGAAACCTTTTTATTGTGTCAATCGCTTCTATGCCTATGTGGGTATCACTAAGTATAGGATTTCAAAACTAGGTTTTCTTTAGTTTATAGTGGGTAATAAGTAATTTCTACTAAGTTTATATACTATATACGTGGGTTCGGTGGCCACTCGAGGGAAGTAATCAGCATTTAACGCCAATAACTGTAAAAAACACACTTATTATGTAAAAAAACAACGTTTTTAACATTTCTAATTGTGTTAATTACACTTAGGAAATTGAAAACGACATTTCAGAAAACGTATAAAAAATTGAACGCAGCGGGAATCGAACCCGCGCCTCCTGAAAGCCGTCCAGGCGCTCTGACCGCTCAGCGAAGAACGTTTAAGTTGAAGAACGCTTGGTTTAGCGGTCAGAGCGCCTGGACGGTTTCCAAGAGGCGGTTTCGAATCCCGCTGCGTTGAAATTTTTATAATGTTTTTGAAAATGTATAGCTTCACGCTTTATCCCGCACAGCACCCAGTCAGAGACAACCTATAAAGAAACTATATTTTCCACTTTCCTTGCGAAATTGAAATGTTGCGTGTTAAGTAGCGGAATATAACGTCATGTTTTGTCTTCTTACTAGAGCGGAGAAATGAAAATAAACTTAATATAATCATTTCTTTCAACAGGAATCAAACTCACAACCAATCACGTTAAAATTCAGTCGCTGTCCCACTGTACACTACTGTCCAAATTTATTCTAAATTAATAAAACACACCGTATTTCATAATCCAATATTCAACGTAGATTCCATTCAAACCGAAAGTCTTGAAAGCTACAAGTATAAGAATACAATATGGGCGGCAACAATAACTTACAAAATGATTACTCCCGAAAATACGTTTCAAATTATTTTTACTTACCTCATCTCATCAGGTCACATATAAGATTTTTCTTGAAAGATTCTTTGGGATTACATTTTCTCCAGCATAATATGAAAAAATATTATTAAGGGTGCGTAATGAAAAGATATAAACATCACGAGCGCGGATTTAGCGAGTCTTTTCGACATTCTTGTACAATAATTGTAACTGTAGATAATAATATTGTAAATCTCAAACTAATCACAAGGGTTTCTTTTTCAATACCTTGTATTATACTATTATTATTTACAACAAAATATTTTTATAAAAAAACTACTGCTTAAAAGATATATAAAAAACAAGTCTTTACTTCGGGGCCAGTCGTGGCGCAGTGGCACAAAGTGTGACTGTAAAGCAACTGGTTGTGGGTTCGATTCTCACTCGAGACTGCTGTGTGCGGGGTACAGCGGGTTTACGCTTTTTCCCGCATAGCTTTAAATAGCTTCACGCTATATCCCGCTCACAGCAGGGTAGGCAGAGGGAACCTAGTGTTAAGACACTCCGCTCCCCACTTTCCGCCGAATTCCGAGGCTTGCGTTGTTAAGTGGCGGAACTTAACGCCGCGCTTTACCTCGACACCAGAGCGAAGAAAATAGAAATAAAATTTCCACTCCTCGAGTCCCGCATAGCAGTATAGTTAAATTCAACCTAGCGTCAAGACGCATCGAGTTCTCGATTCTTCGTCCGAATCCAATACATTACAAGTTGAAAAGTGAAATTTATTTAATTCTCTGCGATAAGCCTTCTTCGATTAAGAATCGAACCCTCGATCAAAATGCTTAAATTCAGATGCCTCTAATATTGCGCCATGACGGCCTCAAGTCTTTGCATGTTCCAAGTAAATATACAAGACTTTATATTATTATTATAGAGGTTTATAATTAATAAGTTTTTATTTATACTCGTTTCAAACGTAACAAACACTACGCTAGTAGTAGAAATAGTAAATTGTGAATATTGTATATTTATTGTATTTTATAATCAAAATAACGTAGAAATGAAATAATTAGGTCATCATTCAGCATAATAGCCTATATTGAATGACAAATTTAAAATTACTTGACATTTAAAGGTCGCGGTTGTTAGTACTTCATTCAAACAATATAATTGCTTGTATCCCCAATTTTATCTACACTCATACAATAAAAGCGAAAGTCAGTCTGTTTATCTGTTATGCTGTCACAGTTAATCTCCTGGCCTGATTTGAATGGAATTCAGCATGAAAATAGTTGGTGACAGAAGGTCAAACATATGTTACTTTCTTTTAAAAACCATCCATAAAGTTTGTGTGAAATCTTAACCGACTTATCGATTTTAATGAATTTTCTCTAGAAGATAGTTGAGACGATGCAAGGTCAAACATGGACTATCTATTTTTTCACAAAACAATGCTTAAGGGCAACTGAAACAGAGTAAGAAAATGTACATATATGCCAAAGATAACCTCTTTAACTTAAGCGAGAACGCGGGTCGCCAAAAATACAAAGCAGTTATATATGGTTGTTAATTCACGCGAGCGAAGCCGTGAGAAGGTCGACAGTAATATACAGAAGCTAATATTAAAAACCTATATACTTAAAAAGCCAAGTCAATTACATATAAAGAAATTCTTAGATTTTTTATCAGTGTGTAACAATACTTATTATTACATTTATTATGCTATCAGAACGGAAGCCAAGAGGAACCTAGGAACGATATATTAATTAAGGACCTCTGCCCAATGACCGACACTTGATCGATCGCTATTGGTAAGATTAATCTTTAACTATCTTAAGTTATTCACTGTGAGCGTCAAATTATTTACAATACTCGTTTATCTCTCTTGGTTAAAATTTAGTCTTTTTTAAAAACCTAAAAATTTTTTTCTCTCTACGCTCTTCCTTGCATATTATTAAAAGAGGTTATTAAAAGAGGTAAAGAGAGGAAAAGAGAAACTAATGTCAATACACTCCATACTTCACTTTTCACCCGAAATCGAGATATTGCACCTCGAGTTCGAATAACGTTAAGTAGCGGAACTAAACAGCGAGCGGAGCTGGGCAGAGCTCTTACCTAAGCGAAAAATAGACAAAAAATATAAATACTTCTCCGATTGGGAAATCGAACCCATAACCAAATACTTTGACCCAATAGATGCCATCCCACTGGGCTATGATGATGATTTAAAATTTAAATTCAAAATAAACTAGTACACGGTAACTTTAAAAGTAACTGTGAAACATTTTCTGTGTATTTTAGAAAGTAGAAACAAAATATCTACGTTATTCCGTTTCATAAATAATTTATAGTACATGCGCTCTATATGTTCAATATATGTACCATACTTATACGAATATTTGTATCGATTCGTAACTTTGTAAGGAAACTATTATTGAGTTTTTATTATTATTTGCTATTGGTATATTATACGACAGCCTATATAATATCCATATACCCATAATGAAGATGTACGGAATTAAGGATATATGAGAATAATTGTTACTGGAGAAATTCATCCACGTAATAGAACTCAAAATAATAATTCTTAAATTTATTTCGTATTTATCTGATTGTTTATTTATCTTTTTGTCTGTATTTTGAGCACGCTAATCTCTAAAGTCGACGCAAAAACACGGCGTTTAGTTCCGCTTCTTAACACGCAATGCCTCCCAATTCGGCGGGAAGTGGGGAACAGGTGTCTACAACACTAGGTTCCCTGTACCACACCTACCCTGTGTGCGGGATACACCGTGAAAAAAACGATACGCTTATAGTCGTGTAGTTTACGTAGGCGAGCTACGATAGATCACCCGTAGAGCAATGTACGATGCACCTTTTTAGTTCCTTCTTTTGACTTATCTTTAACTCACCTTAGTTTAAAACTTTTAAATTTACTTGTTCTGACTAATTTACTAAAAAACTAAAGATTATTCTTTATTAAAGTCGTTAGTGTAATCCTATTTCATGATCTCTTTCTCTCTCCATATATATATTCGATTCGAATCCCGCTGCGTTCAAATTTTTATACGTTTCTTAAAACAGTTTTTTTCAGTTTCAAGGTTTTTCGAACCTATGTTCGACTAAGACTTCATCGTTCTTTTTTTTATTAAAGAAAGGGGGTAAACGAGCAGAAGGACTAGCTAATGGTAAGTAGTTACCTTTGCCCATGAACATCCACAACATTAGGAAGGTTGTGGATGCGTTGCCGATCTTAAGGAGGAGGAGAAAAGGAAGGAAGAAGGATGGGGATGGTGGGAATAGGGAGGGAGCTGGCTTACATGCCATCGAACCGGAACACATCATCAGATGTTCGTCTTTTACATAATAGTGGTCGCAAGCCAGTCGGAGAATGAATCTCCTACCACCAAGCTACTGGGTTACTGCCTTTTACGCGACGCTGCTCTGTGACGGAGGGGAATTGTTTTCTAACCCGCCCCACCCCCACGGGTAGTTCTGACTAACTAACGTTTAAATATAATCATTTATTTGAGTAAAATCGAACCCACAATCACCTCGTTTATAGTCGAACGCTGTCCAACTGAACCACGGCCTCAAATATAACAATCACTTTTATAGTTAATCCTATTATATAAAACGAAATGAAAGTACTCCGATATTCAAGGTAAGTATGGCAGTGACCCTCTGGAGCCATGAAACATTATTAGCACATGACTTAGAGTAATTCTTTACAGGTGTGGCGTAATAGGGGTAGTCACAAAAATATGTGAGAAATATTATTTATGTTGTTTATTTTATAGCACGCAATATCTTAACTTAGGGGGGAAAGTGAAGGATCGTGTCTTGATACTAGGTTCTCTCTGACTACCCTGCTATAGGAGGCTTTTCTATATTTACCCTTTTATTTTTATTTTTTTATGGTTTTTTGGCTTCACGCTGTATCCCGCGCACAGCAGGGTTTGCAGCTTCTGCCGAATTCGGAGGCATTGCTTGTAAAATATTCTAAAATTAGGTCACAGTTAACAAAATTAATATAGTTTTTTTTCACACTACTTTAAATATAATAATAATAGATACTTAAGTAGCAAGTTGCTAATACCTTGATACAAAGACAAAAAGTAGGTACGGTACACCTATGATGAAAGTTCATCGTTTGTTTTCCTAAAGGTTTATTTTTATGATTATTTTTCGGCCAGTATTGTAAAGTTAGGCATGTTTCTGTTTTCATATATTGCGATTCGTTGGCTGTTTATTTATAACTTTCAAATACACGTGTAAATTTTTCTCATCTCTTAAATAATATGTATTTTTATAAATATGCCTATGATGCTTGACAATAAATAATTTTCATTTTTTTTTGTTTTATAAATCAGCAGGGACAATCAAGTGGAGAAGAGAGTGTCTTGACACTAAGTTCTCTTTGACTATGGTATAAATCGTAAATCAGTGCCTCTAACTAAAGGATTTTTGACAATTTACACGCAATATACTTATAAGATAGAACAAAAAATATTTATTAAATTAATTTTAGGATGACGTTAATTTGGAGACATGGCGTATTGGATAGTGAAACCAAAAGCCATGTCCATACGATAATAACTTATTGTAAACACACATTTTTATTTACTGGAAATTGGAAATGATCGTTGATAACGCCAAAATTAAGTTATTTGTAATAATAAAGATATGTATTCATCAAATTATCTGTCATATTGATATTAAATTCTACATAGTATAATAACATAAAGTGCTTTTACATAACATTATAATATCAAACCGAATATCGAATGAACTTTGCCATAATATTAAAGATATTTGACCAACCAGAAGATTTCTAGTCTCACGGGTGTAATTCTAAGTAAAAGGTTTCAAGCTTGATATTGCGTGTGAGAAAATTTCATGTCCAATTTCGATATACTCGCTGAGTGTAGGTATGTAAGGTTTTTATCAATAAATAGATCTGTATTACTATTTTTATATACTTTTAAATATACTTTTACAAAAACTATTAAAAACTTATTAAGGGCCAGTCGTGGCGCAGTGGCACAAACGTTTGACTGTACGACGTACGATTAGTTGTGGGTTCGGTTGCTAGTCGAGGAGTGGAAATATTTAATATTTAATATTTCCACTTTCTTCGCTCTGGTGTCGAGACAAGCGCTGCGTTAAGTTCCGCTACTTATCACGCTCGTCGGAAAGTGGGGAACGGAGTGTCTTAACACTGGGTGCGGGATACAGCGTGAAGCTAAAAAAAAGTTAAGTTCCGACACACGACAACATGTAATGTCTTAATTTGGGACAGAAAGTGGGAATCGGAGGGTTTTGAAACTATATTCTCCCAGACTACCCTGCAATGCGAGAAAAAGCGTGAAGCTGTGGAACTGAAACTAATGGTTGGACTAATGTGTTTAACATTTAAGATACATATTTGAACGCTTTCCTTTTATTATTCTAAAACTCGGAGTGTCTAGGATTCAGGCGGAAAGAGTGTCTTAATACTAGGTACTCTCTGACTAAGCACAAACCTGTTTTTTTTCTTTTATTTCCAATATTATATTTCGTTAAAACGACTAACTTTATAGCCTTGAGAATAGTACAGCGAAAAATTATATAGGTCATAACAATCAAATCACTAGTGTGCTCTTCAGACCACAAGTTTATTATTAAAATATATGTATGTACATATCAAAAAACATTTTAAAAAACATTTATTTGACAAATTAAGATTTCCGCCTGTTGTAGATAGAGCCTAGTGTTAAGTACTTAATTCTTTAAAAATATATAGAGGAAATAGAGACATTGCGTGTTTACTGGTGAAACTCATTGCTACGCTTAGTCTTTCTCGAGAGCGGAAAAAGTAGAGTAGTTTATATATAATTATTATTAAAGTGGGGATCGCACCTACACCCAATCGCGTTTACATTCAGGATGTCCTGTAAACGCGAATGTTTGGAGTTTATTTTCTCAGTTTTGATAGGCAAAGCACAGCGTTGAGTTCCGACACTTAATAAGCAATGTTTCAAATTTAGCCAATAACGGTAGAACTGTGTCTTTATACTAGATTACCACTGCCTACCTTGCTATGCATGAAAAAAACGTGAACTTGAAATAAAAAGAAGATAAGCTTCTCTAATATACATTTTTCTATGGCTAACAAGTAATAATTTGACACTAAATTTATTTTATTACGAATTTCGTGACTTACGAAGGCATATTTCTTGTTAAATCAAAGTCATATTGTTTTATTTACTCAAATGAACATTCTACTTTGCTTAGATTGAGATGACTGACAACGTCAGTTTTAGTATTATCTTAAATGGGTTTTTGATGTTCCTAATTTATGTTGTTTTCCTTTGGGCATTATTTTCGTCAGATGATAATATTTATTATTTATTTATATACAAATAATGTGGCCAGTCGTGGCCCAGTGGCACAAGCGTGTGACTGTAAGCGACTGGTTGTGGGTTCGATTCCCACTCGAGGAGTGGAAATTATATTTCCATTTTCTTCGCTCTGGTGTCGAGGTAAAGCGCGGCGTTAAGTTCCGCCACTTAACTCGCAAGCCTCCGAATTCGGCGGAATGTGGGGAACGGAGTGTCTTAACACTAGGTTCCCTCTGCCTACCCTGCTGTGTGCGGGATACAGCGTGAAGCTATATACAAATAAAATTGTACGTAAAATATTTCTCAGTATTTCAATTAGCATAATGTGGGTAAAGTGGGTCACAAAAGACTTTTAATTATTCGACAAATTGAAACTTTTTAAAAATATATTGTTGACTAGCGATCCGGTCGTATCTTTGCCTACGTAAACTATAAAATATTAAATGGATTAACTATTTCATTGTTTCTCCTTTGCCTAGACTTTACTCAAATAGTTGTAACTTTTTATTTACGAAACGATAGAAAAAAAACTAAATGTTAAGGGAAGCTTACGAAAATACTTACGATAGCCAAAACTGCATTTAAGTCGGGTAAGCTCAGCGTGCACAAATAGACAGACAGACTGACAGAAAAATATTTTTAAATCATTTTATGAGTTCTATTACATTGGTAGACCGACCTCAATAATAATTTACTTTGTAACATTTTTAAAGTGTTATTTTACACCACCACCACACTTAGGAAAATAGATAAGGACATTTAGAAAACGTATAGAAATTTGAACGCGCATTTGCGTTCAAATTTTTATACGTTTTCTAAATTATTTAATAAATAGCATTCTCTCTCGCCAAACGATTTTTCGTAAGAATACTCTTTGGGTAGCAGAAATTTGTAAAAATCTCTTTACAGAGATGTTAACAACAAAAATAAGGTGTAATAAAGTGTATAAGAATTTCGACGCAGCTGGTAGTAGAACGCATGGCTCAGTGGTGAGAGCGTCTGAACGGTTTTCAGGAGGCGTAGGTTCGAATCCCGCTGCGTTAAATTGTCATTCGTTTTCTAAAATGTTTTTTTCAATAATTTACTGGTCATACACCTCATAGCATAGTTACCATGTACATATCTACCTAGCGATCAGTTGTATGTATGTAACATCACATTTTTATTATTCATATTATTATTACTTATGTGGACCTTTTTTAAGATATTTATACCTAAATCATTTTTTGTAATATAAAATGTTTTTAATCAAAATAAAAGGCCATTGTTTGGTACAACAGAAGAGCGTCTGTAAGCGCGATAGATTCCCACTCGGGGAAATGAGTTTAAATATTTTCTTTATTTACTCTTATAAGACACAACGTGGTTTCTATCACACACAAGAGCGGAGTGTCATGAAACTAGATTCTCTTTCCATACCCTGCTATGAAAATACGCTTTATCCCGAAGAAGTTCATTGAAGTTGTGGAGCTTAGATTAATTATTATTTTTTTTAGCTTCACGCTGTATCCCGCACAGAGCAGGGTAGGCAAAAGGAACCTAGTGTTAAGACACTCCGTTCCCCACTTTCCGCCGAATTCGGTGGCATTGCGTGTTAAGTGGAGGAATCGATTGTAGGTTCGATTTCCACACGACGGCATGTTGATATATTATTTTCATTTCTCCACTATAAAACTTTGTACTAGACAAAACACGTCGGTAAGTTACCTTAACATACAACATTTCGATTTTGGCCGGAATATGAGGAACAGAGTGTCTTAACACTAGGTTCTTTCTGACTGCCATGAATATGCAGGAAGCGTAAAGCAGGTATTTAATGAACAATACTAATTTTTCTACAATTTATTTCGAAAAAATATAATATATTATAGTAATAAAAATAATTAAATTAGTGAACACTCCTAATACGTTATTTAATCAACAAAGTTTTCTCGCACACTTTCAAATATTCTTTTCAATTTCATATTTCAACGCGTAGTACTTATATTAATTAAAGTTACTCAAACAAATATATTGTTGTTTACCACTTTATTAAGGTCTGGTATACATGCCTGTAGAAATAGTTTATAGTAATTAATTTTATTATAGACATTATAACATATATATAGATATATATATATATAGATATAGTATATATAATATATATATATTATTATATATATATATATATGTATATATATATTATATATATATATATATATATATATATATATATATATATATATATATATATATATATATATATATATATATATATATATATATATATATATATAATATATATATATATATATATAATATATAACATATATTTTAATTTTATATACATTTAAATAAAAAAGTACTGAATAAATCACTATGGGGAACGGAGTGTCTTAACACACGGTCCCTCTGCCTACCCTGCTATGTGCAGCGGGGATACAGCGTGAAGCTACAAAAAAAACATGGATAATGCAATTCATTCACTGCACTTTCATTATTCAGTTCAATAATTAAATAAAATTACGTAATATTGTGTTCAGATTTAAAATTAACAGAATAGACGAGTTGAGCGTCTAGTCATTGAGTAAGGCGAATAATTTTGCCCCCTAATGTAACATTATACTGTTAAAAATGTATATTCATTCTTCGGTTTTCATTTATAAAGTTGTCGATTGACAGCAATAACACAATGCTTTGCATTGCATTGGGCTAAAATGACAAGGATGAAAGTGTATATATGTTTTACCATCTTCAAGCTTTTCCTCACATAGCAGGGTACTCGGAAACATTTTTTCAAGTCACTCCGTTCTCCACTTTCCTCCCGAAATCAGGACACTGTATGTAATGTGGCAGAACTCGTAACTGTCGACGACTATATACTACTTATTATATATTTTAAAGATGTATATAATTTATTAATGCTTAAGATATAACACTTGTAAGCGTTGGGAGGTCGAATCCCATAACTATGTTGGACCGTAGAAAAGATATAAAAATAATATTATTCTAATTTTGCGTTTTATTACAGTATTTCTACATTTGCGTAGTTACACATTTACAAGCAATTTTTGCTATCTGACATCCGAGACTCGTAAGTGGGAATACTCATGATCCTATTATTAGATCACTGAATTATAAATGCTTCTCTCACTACCCGTAGAATCTTTATTAACTATTTCGATTTCGTTATAAAAGTGGCTTATTTATTTTGTATTTTAATTTTATATCGCTAAAAATAGTTGTGGGTAGGTTGGTGTGGGTTTGTAGCTCCGTCCTCCACTTCGATGATACTAGAGGATGGTCACGTAAAAAGCATGAGGACCACCCGGAGGGAGTGTATCAAGAGGTTAATGACAGTGGACGAGGCGAAAGAAGTATGCAGGGACCGTAGCGTTTGGCGCTCCGTTTTCTCTGACTACCCCGCAAGGGATACAACGTGAAGCTAAAAAAAAAAGTTATGGGTTTGATTCCCATTTGGGGTAATGCTTTATTATTTTCATTTTTTATCTTTAGAACCTAATACAAGCATTAGCGTGGCGATAAGTTCCACAACTACGAGATTAGACACTATGTGTCAATTTCGGGCGGAAAGTGGAGTATATAGTGTCTTGACACTAAGTTCTCTCTAACTTACCTTCTAAAAGAGAGAAGCCGCCTTATACAAGATATGTACATGTATTTATTGCGAACGAAACAAAGTGGAATGAATTTAATTCAATAATTAACAATTGATTTTAATTGGCGGAAATGTACAAAGGACTTCCGTTATTATTAGTAAACTAGCGACCCGCTCGCGGCTTCGCCACGTGAACTACCACTTTCATCCTCTATTGCCTCTTTGGGATTGCTTTTTTGTATAAAAGGAGGGTAGTCTATATTTGACTATCGTCACTAATTATGTTCATGAGAAAATCATCGATACATTTAGTGCAATGTCTATATTATTTGATAACATATAGCGATAACTGTTCTAGTAAGAAAACGTACGAAATCTGCTATCATATGATAGTAGATTTCGTACATATATACCATCTGGTATATAGTATTATAAACCGGTCATAATATCTTAAATAAACTTTACGCTTTTTATTTTACAATTGTGTTACTTATTGATATTAAGAAATAGCTTTACTTGCAAATAATCAATGCAATTTGACTTTGCCAGTTTTTTACTTTTCTGCGGGAACTGTTTTGAATACCAGGGTAATTTTTAAAAAAAGAGAGGTGGCCTATGTTTGACCTTGCCTCATTAACTATTTTCCTGAGAAAATTCATTCATTTCAGTCAAGGAGTTTAGATCTTTCATTCTCACTATATACTAAACATACATAAGTTTCATCCACTGTTTCAACCTCCTAGGGTTTGATTTTTTATAAAGTAGCCTATATGACCCTACGTCTTTAACAATCTTCTTTACGAATTCTCGTCAAAACATAACAAATAGAAGAGATACAGATTTTTGCATTTTTATAATAATAATTTTAATGAGTGCGGATATGTCTAATACAATGTCAACTATAATAACAAATGGCGCTACCCGTTGCAGAAAACGTAGTGACATCTGTTGTCATATAGATTATATAAATATATAGATTATAAAAAGTTTTATAGACCGGTCAAATGTATATTTAATAAATGTTATGCATATTTTATTTTGTAATTATTTTAATTTTATTTTTCTGCGGGAGTTATATTGAATACCGGGATGAAAACTATCCCATATGTTGCTCTAACCTCTAAGCTAACTCCATACAAAAATTCATTAATTTCTACCCGGTAGATACCGATATACAAATGATTTACTTATATCGGTTTTTTATTTTTTTCAAAAAAACTACATAGGATACCGGGATAAAAACTATCCTATATGTACCTTTGGACTATAAGCTATCACCATACTAAAATTCATTCATTTCTATCCAGTAGTTTTTGCGTGATTGACGAACAAATTAACAGACAGACAGACAGACAGACAGACAGACAGACAAAAATTCTACTGAGTGGATTTTTGGCCTCTGTTATCGATATATTAACGCACCCAATAAAATTTTTTCTGAAATTTTTCATGTACAGAATTGACTTTTCTACTCTTTTATTATATTAATGAATAACAGGTACACGAAATTGAATATAATTCAACGTAATAATATTATATTTCATTTGATTAATTGTTTATTTCTCTTGCAATCTTTATAGAATCGTCTGTTTATGTTGTATATTATTTTTTTTTATTTTTTTTTGACTTCACGCTGTATCCCGCACACAGCAGGGTGGGCAGAGGGAACCTAGTGTTAAGAATCCCCGCCGAATTCGAAGGCATTGCGTGTTAAGTGGCGGAACTCAACGTCGCGCTTTGCCTTGGATACTAGAGCGAAGGAAATGGAAATATGAAATGTTGTCACTTCTCGAGTGGGAATCTAACCCACAACCAGTCGATTACAGTCATACGTTCGTGCCACTGCACCACGACTGGTCCCTTTTGGTAATTGTATTCATTGTTAATTTAATATTGGTATTGGATAAGTTCCGCCACTTAACACGCAATGCCTCCAAATTCGGCGGAAAGCGGGGAACGGAGTGTCTTAACACTAAGTTTCCTCTACCTACCCTGCTGTGTGCGGGATACAGCGTGAAGATAAAAAAAAGAAACCATTATAAAATAAAACAGTATTTTTGAAATATTATTCAAACAACAATTCAGATAAATGCCAATATATTTAGCATATGATTAATTTGTCTTATTTATTAATAAAGTTACATTTTTTTTTAAATTACCATAAAAACTACACCAAAAGTAAACAATTATTTAAAGCGAAACAAGAAATCCTTATAAACATATATCCTTATATAAACAAAAATTTTCAATTTAAGCTACGTAGCCGTAGAAATGCTAGAAATTCAGGCTAAAAGCTAGGTAAGGATCAGATCTTGAAGTTAATAAAAGCGGCACAATTTTTTTCTAGAATAAAATTTTACGACAACTAATATAAATTGACTTTGAAAGAAAGCAATAAGGAAAAAATATTATTTTTAAAACCTTTGTTCCTCAGTGTGTAAATAATACTTTAAAAGGGTTTTAAATTGGCTTAGCCGTTTTTGACATTAGAGTTCACATATGCAAAGACAAACATATGAACGAAAAAAAATGAAAATCATTGTTTTGGGTTCTGTTACGTTGATAAATGCTCCCAATAATAATTTTTCTCATATACCTGTCATATATAGACAGCGATGAGCTAGTTTTTTATTATCCATATTAATATTATAAATGGGGAGTCTGTCTCTTTGTCTGTCACGCTATCACGTCTAATATATCAGTCCGATTTGGATGAAATTTAGAATGAAAGGAGTAATATATCCAAGGTCAAACATAGGCTATTTTTTACAAAAATCAACCTGCAAAGGGTTGAAATAGAGGATGAAAATTTGTATGAAAAATCTAAACCGCTTGACCGATTGTCATGAAATTTGGCATAAAGATAGTTAATAACACTGAGTTTAGCGTAGGTTACTTAATTTTTAAAAAAATCGCCCCAATGTGTTGCAATATGACGAAATACCTAAATAGTTCATGCAGAAAGGCGCGACCAGGTCGCTAGTATAAAATATATGCATAGATTATTATCATATAAACATTTTATTTGACATATTTTTTCATATAAAAGTTTAAAGTATTATATTTAAGTGTATTTGCGCTATCATTTAAAGTAACGACGCGACATACTATCTGGAAAAAGGGGTCAAGTGTCCCTTGTTAAGTTTCTAAGACGTTGAAATATCTTTCTACTTGCGCTGTAAACTGGAGTCATGAGTGATAGATACCACTAGCTATGAAATTACAAAATATGTATAGTATTTTTGTGATAAAACTTATTTCTTTTGTATTGTGTTTATATTTTATAGAATGCAGTTAAAGTATAGAGACCATCGTGGCGCAGTAGTTTAGCGTGTTAAGTAAACGTGGTAGGTTTGGGTTCGAGTTTCAAGCGGGGAAATGACTATATTATTTTTGTCAACGTTCAACACGCCACGCCTCGTATCCGGTTGATAAGCGGAGGATGGAGTGTCTTAACACTTAATACACTAAAAAATTAATTACGCTTTTCTAGCTATGCTTTTCCTTACTACGCTCTCGCATAGTAGGCAGTCGGAGAGAGCCAAGTGTGAAGACACTTTGTTTTTTTTGTTCACGCTGTATGCCGCACTCAGCAGGGTAGGCAGAGGTAACCTAGTGTTAAGACACTCCGTTCCCCACTTTCCAACGAATTCGGAGGTATTGCGTGTCAAGTGGCGGAACTTAATGCAGCGCTTTGCCTTGACACGAGAGCGAAGAAAATGGAAATATTAAATATTTTCACTCCTCGAGTGGGATTTGAACCCACAACCAGTCGTTTTACTGTCTGACTTTGTGCCTCTGCGCAACGAGTTGCCCCTTATTATTCTTTCCACTCAAATTTAAAACTATTCATGTTGAGTGCTTTGTTTACAATTGTGTTAGATACCAGAGCCAAGAAATTAAAATAATGAATAATTATTTCCCCAAATGGGAATCGAACGCAAAACCATCGCGTTTACGGCCGGAGGCTGTCCTTCTATGCCAGGATGGCCTCGATAAATAGGTAAATAGCATAAAATTTCTGTTACGTCAATTATAATTTAAAGTGTATTAAACAAATATGTACTCGGAACCGATTTGTATGAGGACGTTTCTGCGAAGCAACTAATAATGGTGTTGCTGCTCCCGGAAAGAAAACAAGGAGTGCTGGCAAAATAACACAATAATTTTTCCACGTCTTTAATATTTATGTTGAAATTTAACACAAACTTCTATTATTTATTAAGGAAAAAATAATATGTGTATATAAACATACGTGTGCAATTTTTTACAGCTTCATGTTTTTTTCCTTGTAGTAGGGTAGTTAGAGAGGACCTACAGTCAAGAGACTCCGTCCTCTACTTTCCTCAAGAAATCAATATATTGTGTGATGATTGGGAATTCAACGCTGGGTCTTGTCTTAGGTACCAGGGTAAAGATATGAAAATTTAAATATAAAATTATTACTCCGAGTGGGAATCGATCCCACAACCGCGCGTTTACGCTCAAGTCACATTGTGGCATACTACGCCTCTATGGGAATGGCCTCTGTGTGTAATTATATGTGTTATAATTATATGTGTTATGTAGTAAGATATATTATGTACGCCGCTCGCGGCGTCGCAGCTTAAAATGCGCGAAGGTTTCGCTATATTGCAACCCTCGGTGGTAGACTTTTAAAAAATAAAGTAGCCTATGTTTAATATTGGATTATCAACTATATTTATTCTAAAATTAATTACAATCGGATAAGCGGTTTAAATTTTTCAAATAATTTTTCATCACCAATTTCTACCCTTTAGGGATTGATATTTTTTTTAAAAAGTGACCTATGTTTCACCCTTTGTCATCAACTATTTTCATTTCAAATTTCATCTTAATCCGTCCAGTAGATTAGCCGTGAGAGCATGACAGACAAACAGACAGACTTTCGCATTTATAATATAAGTGAGGATGAAGAAAGAAACATTAGAAAATGATGTCATCTTGTCACATTGTGACTGCATCTGACTGCATCACGTACGCGATGCTCGTGGGTTCAATTCCCACTTAAGAAAATGATTATTATTTTCAATTATCGACAATAGTAACCACGCAAAGCGCACAGTTGTCTTCCGCCACTCAACACGCATTTGGGCAGAAAGTTAAGAATGAATTCACTTAATATTAGTTTAATATTAAAATTAGTTCTTTTTACAAATACGAAAACAAAAATAACATTATATGTTTCTTATATTTCAGCCTAAAAAGTTAAAGGAATTCCTATATCACTTAAAATTGTTGCTGATAAAAAAATCTGGTTAACTTTGCATATATTTTACTAAGAGTTTTCCATTCTTTTGAACGAGCTCTCAATATATAGTTATACGGTAATCTTTATAAATTGGATGCCGACCAAGGGTAACTTAAAAAGATAATAGAATGAAAGCCAATTTATGCGGTACAACATACTACCCAGTAACGCCATTTCTGCGTATTATATCACATATAAGCTATATTATTATGTCCATACTTAATAATAAATATTATAAATCAAAATGTCTGTTAATCGTGTGATGCGCTTTAACGTTCTTACGGCTAATCTTACGGCTGCTTTGGATCAAATTATTATAAATATAAGTAAAATAAGGCAAAGCGCGGTATTAGCTTCCGCCACCTAACATGTACATTACATGTACAACTCAGGCGGAAAGGAGCGCCTTGACACTGGGTTCCGTTTAACTCCCCAGATATGTGGGAAAAAGCGTGAAGTTGTAAAAACATGTTTTTTTTAGCGTCACGCTGTATCCCACGGCAGGGGCAGAGGCACAGGCAGAGGGAACCTTGTGTTAAGACACTCCGTTTCCCACTTTCCGCCGGATATCGGAGGCATTGCATGTTAAGTGGCGGAACTTAACGCCACGCTTTGCGTCAATACCAGAGCGAAGAATATGGAAATATTAAATATTTCCACTCCTCAAGAACCCACAACCAGTCGTTTTCAGTCACACGTTTGTGCCACTGCGCCACGACTGGCCCATAAATATTTAAATTATTTCTTATATCGCCGTTTTGGTAAGACTTTTGATTTTCTCTCTTTTGTCTCGAATATTGGAGAACGGGCTGTCTTGACTTGGCCCGCCCTATTATGTGATTTTCGATATAGATTTGCCTACATGAAGTTAAATAATTTATTCTATAATCTCTCTCCGTTGAAATGATTATGAAGACAACACTAGACAAATTTAATATTATTATTAAAATCCTCATAAAACTCATCTTTGTTATGAATATCTGATATATAAGTACATTTGATACACTTTGCAACAATAATAAAAGTATAGTACTACAGGTTGCTTGCGGTTATTAATTAGTGAAACACTCTAGCGAGATCTGCTTTCTGGTAGCGTAATCATTTTCATAATAATATGAAAATTTGTTTTGTTTATTTGAATGCTTTTATGAAATTATAATAATATTATAATTAAAATAATAATGAGAGGTTATGACGGCACAGTGGGTCAGCGTTCTACTTTAAACAAAATTGGTTACGATTCGATTGATAAAAGCAGCTTTACGGTTTTTCTTGCATATCAGTACAGCTATAGACTATAGCGTAAAAATACTCCGTTCTCTACATTCCGCTCGAAATCGATTACATTGTGGGTTAAGTGACGGGACTAAATCCTGCTTTTTATCTTGGTACCAAAACGGAGATATGAAAAAAATATATAGTCATTGTTCCGAGGGAAAGTATATGACGGATTGTAGATTCTTAACTTTTGTAGAATGAAAAAAATTTGAGTTATAAATAGATGTGAAGTCTATTTTATTATTTATTAAAAATATATATTTAGTTGTCTTTTACTTTAAAAGACTCAAATTGTACATCGGTACTTAAAAAACACAAATAGTTACTTAAATTGAAAGTGACCTTCATATAATACCACCACACCATAACCATCGCTTTACAGTCAGACGCTATACCACTGCGATATGTCGGCCTCTAATAATATAACAATAACTATAATAAATAAATATAAATATAATAATAATTTATAAACTCGTCTGGGGCTAATCGTGGCGCAGTGGCACGAACGTGTGACTGTGAACGACTGGTTGTGGGTTCGATTCCTACTCGAGGAGTGGAAATATTTAATATTCTTTCGCTCTGGTATCAGAGGCGCGGCGTTAAGTTCCGCCAGTTAAGAAAGTTGGGCACAGGGTGTCATAACACTAGGTTCCCTCTGCCTACCCTGCTGTGTGCGGGATACAGCGTGAAGCTAAAAAAAAAACTTTGGTTAAATATGTATTTATACGCATAATATTGAACCTAGAAATATAACATAAAAAGATAACTTTACCCTTTTTCCCGCACATTTTGCTGTGTGCGGGATACAGCGTGAAGCTAAAACAAAAACAATATATAAACTATAAACAAAAACTGAATAAAAACAAAATATCAATTATGCTCAGAATTGGGCAATGGAATAATTTGTACCAATCCCTAATGTGACCTTGTTCCGCTCAAATAAATTAGACGACAGCGTTTGCAAACACACAAACACGGGAAATATGTTGATTTAGTAAACAAAAGTCATCATGTCGTCTCGTTTCATACAAAACGTCATGTCATATGTTAGATATGTCGAAGTTCATTCCTAATGTAATAATAATATTGTGTGTGCTTGTATTTTATTTGTTAACCTAAATTATGCAGATTTTATAACCTTTTTCTAAACATGTTGTTTTAAAAATATGGGGCCAGTCGTATAGGCATAAAGTGTGACAGTAAAACGACTGGTTGTGGGTTCGATTCCCACTCGACGAGTGAAAATATTTAATATTTCCATTTCCTTCGCTCTGGTGTCGAGATAAAGCGCGGCGTTAGGTTCCACCACTTAATACGCAATGCCTCCGAATTCGGCGGAAAGTGGGGAACGGAGTGTCTTATCACTAGTTTCTCTCTGCCTACTCTGCTGTCTGCGGGATACAGCGTGAAGGTAAAAAAATATGTTTAAAATAATCCAGGCGATCTTGGTACAGTGGCACAGCGTTTGATTGTAAACTCGACTGGTAGTAACTTCGATTCCTTCTCGGAGGCATGATTTAATTTAAATAATTTTCATTTTTCTTTACCTTTCTAAGACGAAGTGCGACGTTGTGCTTTGCCACTCAACAAGCAATGTCTTAATTTCGGAAATCGGAGAACGGAGTGTTTAATAAGCACCATGGTGGCATTAAATTTTAATTCGTTTTAAAATTCGAACAAGGTAGTTTAAGAAATATCGGTTTATTAATAACACACTAGTAGTAAAGTAATAACCACTTGCGTTTACGCGAATTCCATTCCGCTCAAACGGTTAGTATAGCCGTGAAAGCATAAAAGATGGACAAACAAATAATAATAATATGGATAGTTGATGGAATAGATTTGATAGAATAATTTTAGAAAGCTAAATATTTCTAATTTATATATTTTATTTATTTTTATTTTAGCTTCACGCTGTATACCTTGAGGGGTAGTCAGAAAGAACGGAGCGCCAGACGCTATGGTCCCTGCATACTTCTTCGCCTCGTCCACTGTCATCATCCTCTTCATACACGCCCTCGGGGGGGGTCCTCATACTTTTTACGTGACCTATCTCCAGTATCGTCGATACTATGTTTTAGAAGGTCAACCGAAGTTTCCCTCTCTCTTACCACTCACCTTTGCTTCATATAACTTCTAGATATTTCTTATAGTAAAACAAGGTTTAAACATTATGCATGTTATCACATTGCGGCTTACCACAATTTATTAGCAAAGTAACTGTTGAATGTATGAGAGACCGAGATAAGATCAAAGAAAGGAAAGTCCGGTTATCTTACTTCACATGACCGTTGTGAAGCTTTATATGACGGTTTGTGGATTCGTAACCTTTGTAGAATAATAAAATCTTGAGTTACAAATATAGGTGTAAGTTTATTTTATTATATTTATTAAAAAAGTATCTAGTTGTCTATTACTTTAAAAGAGGCAAATTCTACTTCAGTACTACAGTAACACAAACAGTCATTTATATTGAAAGTTACTTTCATATAATTCAACGTCATTGCTGAACGTTACAAATAAGCGTAATAATAATAATTATTGGGGTCAGTCGTGGCTCAGAGGTACAAAGTGCGAACGATTTTGGGTTCGATTTCTACTCGAGGAGTGGAAAAATGTAATATTTCCATTTTCTTTGTCTGGTGTCGAGGTAAAGCGCGGCATTAAATTCCGCCACTTACCTCGCAATGCCTCCAAAATCGGCGCAAAGCGGGGAACAGAATATCTTAACATCAGGTTCATCCAGCGTGAAGCTGGATTATTTTTGGCAACTTAACGCTAACCTAGTGTCAAGACACTTCATTCTCCATTTTCAACCTGAATTCATCAAGACATTACGTATTAGTGGGACTCAACGCTGCCCTTTGTTTTAGGTATAAGAGCGGAGAAATGACAATACATTAATGTAACTTCTCTTCACAATCTTAAAATAAAATATAGACAACATTTATTTAAAAACTCAAACATTTTACAAATATAGTGAGAAAGCTAAAATAAAATGTGTCGACAACAAATTACTTACATGAAACGCTTCAATCACGTGGTACAATCAAATTTAGCAAAATCTTTTCTTATCGCTTGTCTAGACTTAACTGAGTTAACATCAAAGCGAAAAGTTGTTGACCTCACCGATATTCAAATTTTTGTTTGCAAAAATGTCTAAGGATTAATAATGCAATATTCCATCATCGTAAAAGTTCAAATTCGTTTAAAAATTAAATTTCAAAAGCTACTGTGCATTCGTTTGCATATTTTTAAAATTCCTTTTTAAAATATGAAATTGTTAAAGAAATAAAATTGAGTAGTCACTGTTACTATTACTACTGACACTTATACTATTTCATACTTTAGATTCTAATGTTATAATTGCGAAAGTGCGTCTGTCTGTCTATCTGAGTTTTCATGGCAATTTCTAATAATCTACAGGCCTGGTTTAAATGGAATTCGGAATGAAAATAGTTTAAGATCTTAGATCAAACGCAAATACTTTTTTCAAAAATAAACACTTAAAGGAATGAAATAGAGGATGAAAGTTTGTATGAATGATCTAAGCCATATTTTTTTTAGGTAGATAGTTGATAATGCAGAGACAAACACCTACCTACATAAAAGTAACTATCAAATGCTAAGCCCTAAGAGGCTGAAATAAGGAATGAAAATTTGTATGAAAAACATAAAGCGCTTCAGTAAGCGAGAAGAGAACGTAGGTCGCTGAAAATACGAAGCAGTTATAATAATGTAGATCAAGCGAGCGAACTCGCGAGCTAGTCGCAAGTGTATATATAAAGGCAGAAATATATACACTTTAATAAAATTATGTTAAATCCTTTGCTTTCTAGATATTTGATAAAAACATTCCACATATAGTATTTGTAAAAAAAATAATACAATATTCAAATAAAATAGAGGCCTTAGTAGCGCAGTGGGATAGTGTAAGACTGTAAACGCGATTGACTATGATTTGTGGGCTCAATCTTCAATTGCAGGAAGGTATATACTAAATATTCCGTGAAAAAGGAGAAGTTGCAAAAAAGTTTCATTTCTCCGCTCTAGTGACAATATAATTTGCGACATTGAGTTCTGGCACTGAACGCACAAACTATTGACGAACAGGAAGGGGAGAACGGAGTGTTTTGACATTAGGTTTCCTTTACAAACTTTTTTTTTGCTTCACACTGTATCCCGCAGACAGCAGGGTAGGTAGAGGGAACCTAGTGCTATGACACTCAGTTCCCCATTTCCGCCGAATTTCGGAGGCATTGCGTGTTAATTGGCGAAACTTAAGGCCACGCTTTGTTTCGACACCAGTGAAAAAAAACGAAATATTAAATATTTCCACTCCTCAAGTGGGAATCGAACCCACAACTAGTCGTTTACCGTCACACCTTTGTGCCACTGTACCACGACTGGCCCCTAACCTACTACTACTTCACTATCTTACTATCCTTTATCCCACATAAAGCGTGAGCTGAAAAAAAAAGAAAATTGACATTAAAATTCTTTGAAACAAATAATAACTTCTCATATAGCAAAGATATTGCTTTTTAAAAATAGAGAATGCGAACAAAAATGAAGATTGCCACTTGAGTACTTCAATCAGAGAAAATCTTTCCGCTGTTGGCTCTTAGTTGTTTGCCTCTCTTCTTAAGCTTATAAGTGGTCATTTAGAGACTAAGTGGTAAATTGCACTGGCACAATTTAATATAATTACAGTATATAAATACCTAAATACTTGAATGTTATGTATTGTATTTATTTGTTGTAGATAAACTAAGATTTTTTCTGCATAACAAGGTCAGATCAATCTGAGAGAACTTAGTGTTAAACACTCTGTTCTCTACTTTCCGTTCAAAATTAGATACATTGTGTGCTGACTGGCGCAACTCAACGCCGCCAATTATAATTTATTAGGATAATATGGCTATCTATGAGGATTTTATTTGATACTAGGGCCCGCCCGCGGCTTCGCTGCGTGAACTACATGTCTGTTTCGTTATATTGTAACCCTCTGGGGAGGATTTTTAAAAAATAAAGTAGCCTATGTTTAAACTTGGATTATCAACTATAGTTATACCGAAATTCATTACAATTGGTAAATCGGTGTAGATTTTTCATATAAACTTTCATCCTCTATTTCAACCTCTTTAAAGGTCAATTTTTGAAAAAATAAGTAGCGTATGTTTGACCCAGTAATTTTTACTACTTTCATTCTAAATTTCATCCAAATCGGACCGGTAGAATAGCCGTGAAAGCGTGACAGACAAACAGACAGACTTTCGCATTTATAATATAAGTATGGATTAAAGCCTTCAATCATGATAGTAAAAATCAACATATCCTATATATAAAAGACCAATACATTTTCATTTACTTCCGTATACAATATGTTGCACAGTGTTTTCCGTGCCACGTTTTTCAATCACTCAAAACTGTTTTTTACTATACAATATAAAAGCTTCTAGTGAAATCGACAATAAAGGTTTAAGTTTTGAACTTCAGTTTTTACCCATTTTATATGGAAGTTTTCTACAAACATATATTTTTTTACTAGTGACCCGCTCGCGGCTTCGCCTGCGTTAATTATACGACTATAACTACTTCATTTTATTGCCCGTCCGCGTAATTTTAATTGTTGTATCTTTTTCATTTATGTACCGATTAAAATAAAAAAAATAATAACTTTAAACATTTTTAAAGTGTTATTAACACTTAGGAAAGTTGAAAATGACATTTAGAAAACGTATAAAAATTTTGAGTGCAGCAGGATTCGAACCCGCGCCTCCTGAGTACCGTCCAGGCGCTCTTGACGCTGAGCAATACGTTCTACTACTAGCTGCGTCGAAATTCTTATACGCTTTATTACAACTTATTGTTGTTGTTAGCATCTCTGTAGAGAGATTTTCGCTTTCGGGAAAAAGTCAACTACTGTAAAATTATTTAAGCCGTTTCTGAAATAATGGGCATGCACAAACAGTTATGCAAATACAAAAACAAAAATATATCTTACATAATAGGATTAACAGAGAAAAACGAGACACTCCATTGTAAACTTTTAATTGAAAATGGAGACGTTCGGTGCTGTATATATAGAAATTAGAGTTTAAAATTTACAGTTATATTGTAAGTAAATTAAATAATTAATATTTAATTGATTTTACAAAAACATCAAGAGATCTTTAACGACTTTAGAGCTTGAATAGAACCAACAACCACGTTTACATTCAGACGCTGTCCAACTGCTGCTTTATGATGGCTTCTTTATTGTTATTATATGTTACAGCATAAATAAATGCAATTTACCGCATAAATAATTCAAAAGGCAGATAATTATAAAACTTTTATGTAAAACATTATTAATATTAATGATCCCACATTTGAAATATGTTACAAGATAAAAAACTATACTTTGCGCCAAAAACTATAATCGGGTACTCAAAGAAAATTTTGTGTCAAGACACTCCATGTCCCACTTTCTGTACGAAAATTTAAACATTGTGTATTAATCGAAACATTGCGTGTAGGAGAGCGGATAAATGGAAATAATATATAATCATTGCAATCAGCGGAAATCGAAACTACAATCATTGCGTTTTCAGTCTGACTTTGTTCCACTGCGCCACTATCGCCTCTAAGGCTTATACTAACAGTGATTTGCTGAAAACGATGTTAAATATAATTCTGTCGAGTACAATAAATAACGTAACCAGTACTCATAGTAGTTAGTATAGTATAGAATAGAATAGAATAGAATAGTAACAATTATTTACCATACGCAATGGCTAGTAAATAAACTACAACATATAATTCTTGTTCAATAGCATCTCTACTATAAAACACGGACATTTATTCGTGAAGTTGAAGACGGATTGAGATTTATACCTTACGGTTGAGTGATATATAGAAAACGTACCATAATATCCAAATAAACTTACATAGTATTTACGCATTCGCTATTTTTGTTTTTACACTTCAACGTCTGCTTTTGCCAGACTGTTCATAAAACTTAAGATAATACTAGGGATGCATTCTCTGAAACAATGTAATGAATATGAGACAGATGGAAAGTAAGGTCAATATTGATTGAAATTGTATAATCCGTACTAATATTATAAATGTAAAAGTATGTCTGTATGTATGTTACGCTTTCACGGATAAGCTACCTTACTAGACTTCGAAATGAAAATAGTATAGGCCCTACTACCCCCTATAGGCTACTCTTTCAATAAATAACCCCTGAATGGGTGTCTGAACAGGGGATGAAAGTTTATATGTAAATGTGGTTGTGTTATTAATGTAGGCGAAACCACGTACGGGTTATTAGTAAAATATAGACAATAGGCACTTGTTAACAACTTAAGTCCTAAGTTCAAACTTTGAAGGCTTATATAAAGAACTTTGCGAGACGAAAATAGACCTTTTCTGTCTATCGTACGATTTATCTTATAAGAAATTCGATACATCAATTATTATGAGACTTATCAAAACTACTATGACATTAAAATCGTTTGACATCTACATAATGTGAAATACTTACGACAAAATATATGGAGCAACATTTGTAATATTTTAGAAAAGGCCTTTCATAAATTCACTTTTCCAAGTCAATAAAATTTTGTTGCGGCTTGACGCAAAATATTGGTGTGTACTTATTACGAGGCGCTGGAGACTTTATTCCATTTTTTAAGTAATATTTGCCTGTAATTACACGTATAATTATTGTATACTTACACATGTAAAACGTAGTAAGCTCATTTTCTTTCTAAAACTTTGTGCCAGCTTGGCTTTTAATATTTAATAAGGACAGAAGAATTTAAGAAGGAATTATATAAAAAGGAAAAAGAATATAATGTCTAACACATGTATTTAACGATAGTGACTATTATTTTTCATGCGCAATACCTACAAAAACCTAGCTTTTTTTATTTGCCCTCTGGAATGTATTTTCACTTATTTTTAATTTATTTGTTCTGTTTATATAATATTACTAACTCACTCTATATAAATTTGTTCATTTTCTTGTTCAGCGTCACGTTTCTCCGCGTAGCAGCGTAATCAGATTGTCTAAATAATTTCAAGATAATCCCTTCACCATTTTTCGTCCGAAATCGAAACACTATGCGGAAGTTAACGCCGCACTTTGTCTTAAGTACCTGAACAGAGAAGAGTAAAATAAATCCTCTAGTATATATCTAAAAAAACCTTTTTCATTATTTTTATCACTGAAATCTAAAACAATGTATGCTTCATGCATATAAATTACTTGTTTATTTACGCTATTACATACTTTGTTTGAATTGAAACTTTACTGTTTAATATTTGTTTAGTAACGTTTGTCACAATATTTGTATTTGGAAAACAACGATGGGCGCAAATATAAGTAAAACTAACTCTGCTTTGTCATCGAATTCAAACGTTTAGTTTTGGACATGGTGCAAGTAGTTTAATTCAGTTAGGTATATAACTGATATCATTTTGTAAAAATAAAAATTATTTAAACCTGCATTGAATCTATCTTTACATATAATAAAGTCGCTTTTTAAATATAAAAGAAATATGAGAAAAATATATTATTTATGTATTTGTCAATGTTATTACATATACATATACAAATGATTTTTAAGCTTCTTTTCTGTTTATCTGTTCGTACTCTCTGAAACGGTTTGACCGATTTAAGTGCTGCTATTGTATCTTGATAAATTTTCCTGTAAGCGTTACTGTAAATATTTTTTTAATTAGTTCATAAATAAAAAAATATTACAATTTAAATTACAAATTAAAGCAAAATTTGTTATTTAAGTGAGGACGCGGAGGTGGTAGTAATGTGTAATAATGTGTAATAATGGATATTATACCTTGTAAATTGTAACGTAATATATATTAAAACATCAGTTCCATATGAAATGCAAGCAAAGGATAACTTACCTCTAAAAGAGATAATCTTTTTTGCAGCTTCACACTGTTTTCCCGGCAAGCAGGACAGTCCGAGGAAACCTAATGTCAAAATACTTCTTTCTCCACTTGTCACTTGCAATCGAGACATTAGCAGCGGAATTTTGTCTTAGGTACCTACTAGTAAATGAAAATAATTTAAGTATCTTCATTCTCTCAAGTAGGAATCGAACCTACAACCGGTGTCACAACGTCTGACTGTAGGTATAGTCAGACGTTGTCACACCGCGCCGCGACGGCTGTATATTTATAAATATAAACTTAGTCGTGGGATAGAAATGCATATAATATGCATAATACGATTTGCTTTTAACCTGCAAGATGCAAGAGTAAATTGAATTATGTCCTTGTTCACAATATTATTAACGCTGCTTCATAAATTTATACAACAACAACAACAACAAACTTAAATAAATTATAAAATACACCTAAGGCTGTTTGATTTAATATATATTTAAATTTATTTAATTAAAATTTAATAAATAACAGAACACTAATTTGTAAGATTGAAGAAGGTGATGCGTGCTAAGGTGGTCTGGGCACGTCGAGAGGATGAGTGATTAAAGAATGGTAACAAAGATATATGAAGCAAAGGTGAGTGGTAAGAGAGGCAGGGGGAGACCTCGGTTGACCTTCGAAAACAGAGTATCGACGATACTGGAGGAAGGTCATGTAAAAAGCATGCGGACACCCCGGAGGGCGTGTATGGAGAGGTCGATGACAGTCGAAAGAAGTGTGCAGGGACCATAGCGTTTGGCGCTCCGTTTACGCTGAGTATCCCCGCAACGGATACAGCATGAAGTTTAAAAATAATAATTATAACAGCAGGCTCTATGACATAGTAAAACCAAAAATAAAATATTATAGCGACATAGCAAAAACGGCCGATTATGATGAATACGATTAGTTATGGTTTCGATTCCCAGTTGGAGAAATAATTATATTGACACGAGTATCATTTCCTCGCCTTGGTAAAACACTACGTTAAGTTCCGCCGCTCAACGCGAAAGTGATTTTTGCCAAAAACTACTTTAAAACTAGGTTCTTCATGTGCTTATGCATCTGTTATGCGAAAAATTATTATATATGGTATAGCTTCACGCTTTATATTACCTCAGTAATTATTTATAAAAAAAATAACTTTAGTTTTGTTAATATAACAGAAAATCACAGTGTAACTCTCATTTACCTATAAAGTATGATCTCAGCTGAAACTTGTAGTACGTAGTTATTTACAATCGATCAATGTCGTAGTGTACGATCCATTACAACTTACATATGAAGTAATGATTGATATCCATACATAAAAGTATAGCTGCTGGTATTTTTAATAGGTGTTATTTAGATTTAGATTTACGAGTATGATGATAATTAGAGAAACGGACATGCGCCGCTTATGCATCTGAGTTTATTTCATGCATACGATGCTACGTATGTTCAGAGGAAGAGGACCTAATAAACTTATTTTATGTAAATAATATAGGTATAAACAATCCCCAACCTTTTTTGACGACCTCTTGAACAATTGTATAGCTATAAAACAATGACTAATAGTAAAAAATCAAATATCTGAATTTTTCACAGCGAAAATATGTTGTTTAAGTTATCTAAAAATATAATGGACATGGATGGAAAAATTACACCAACAATGTGAGCTTATGAAAAGCATCTAATAAAACAATTTATTACTTTACTAATTAAAACCAATTACATAAAATTATCAAACTTTTCCTTGCGGCCGTCGTGGCGTTGTGGCGTCTGACTGTAAAGGCGATAGTTAAAGGTTCAATTTCCACTCGGGAGAATTAATTAATACAAAAGCGCGGCTTTGAGTTCCGCCCCAAATCGTAATGTCTCGATTTCGGATGACAAGTGCAGAACGGAGTGTTTTGACATTTTCTCTTTGACAGGTTCTCTCTGCCTACCCTGCTATGAGCTAAGAAGCATGACACTAGTAATAATTCTTATACACTAAACACAATAATTTTTTTTTCCAAAATATCTACCTTACATATTGCGAAAGACTATTAGAGTTACATTAGTCTAATGCAGTAGGTCCGCGCCGTAATTCGTGTTATTTATCACCGTCCCGTACCCCGCCTAAACGTATACGAGTATAGCCAAGTTGCCATCACATTTATGGTTCCGCCATTTCACGCCCAATTTGTCTTAATCATCTTAAATGAAATTACTGCCGCAGAATGCAAATCTGTTGGAGATTAAATCTTTAACTTACTTTATTTCTTAAAATATGTTGATTTAGGTGAACTGTGTAATTATTTCAATTAAATATAGGAAAAGAACGTATATATCAATATTTTTTTTGAACCTTCAGCAGTCAGAGCGAATCTAGTGTTAATACACTACGTTTTCTACTGTCTGTCCGAAATGGAGACATTGCGTGTTGAATCGCGGAAATTACCCCGGCGCTTTGTCTTAGGTACCAGAGGGGTGAATGAAAATAATACATTGTCTTTCCCCCGAATGGGAATCAAACTCACAACCATTGTTTTTACAGTCAGACTTTTGTAATAATACCACAAAGTAAATCAAAAAGTTTCATATAAAATATAAGAAATATAAACCTTCGGAAGCCAGACGCGGTCACCCAGGGGGCATGCAATTTACCGTCTCGCTTGCCCGATTTTATTATAAGGTAGTGCATTGTCTAATACAAAATATAATATATTTTTGTAAAATATATCCGCCATATTATTTCAAAGCCATTTATGTTGAAGTTGCTTAAACTAAAATTATTTCTTTCTAGTTATGAAAATGCACTACCGTTCGCGGCTTCGCCTGCATGTACTATAATGCTTATCCCCTATTTCAGTCCCCAGAGGTTGTTTTTTTAAAAACTAGGTAGCCTATGTTTGACATTGGGTCATCAACTATTTATTTGAGTAAGTTCATCGAGATTGTGTATGAGATTGCGTTTTAGATTTTTCGTATAAACTTTCATCACTCATTTCAACCTTTTAGGAGTAGATGTAAAAAAAAATAATATTTGTTTGACATTAACTATATTCATTTCGAGTTCCATTTAAATCAGGCCTATAGATAAGCCTTGAAAGCGTAATAGACAGACTTTCGCATTCATAATATTAATATGGATCTGTGTTACTATACAAGATATTTTGTTAAGAATATTGAAAAATGTATGAACAAGAGATATATGGGAAAACCTACCTTACCACAATACAGTGTCGATGATACTAGAGGAAGGTCACGTACAAAACAAAAGGACTCCCATAGCGCACGTAAAAAGGGGTTGAACAGTGGATTAAGAGAATATATATATAGACCGTAGATTTTGATGTTTTCTTGATGTGGAGAGAAAAAAGTTATTTATTACTATTTTGTACTGAAAATATTAAAGTTTTTTAATATATTTTTAAGTGCTATTCGCACAGTGGAAACTAAAAAATTTTTTTGAAAAGTTATAAAAATTTGAACGCTGACCGTTAGAAAGCGCGGCTTAACAGTCAGAACGCTTGGACGTTTCCCGAAAGAAGAGTTTTATATTTTTATATTTTCTAAACAGCACGATGGTTAAAATAGGAGTTCGATATTAAATCTTTAACTACACTACTTTACTAAAAAAGCTACTAACATTCTTTTAAATCCATATATTCAATATACATATTTTTCCATTTTAAATTTATATATAACATTTATACTATTTCATTTTTATTATACTTTAATGAATTTAAAATATAAAAAAGGAATTTTCGATTAGATATATTACTAATCCATCAAGAGACCCTCGTTGATTAAAACGCGTCTTTTAAAAACTAATCAACTTGATCAAAGCTCGAGCCTGCTATGAGTTATTAGAAATATTACACGTTATAATCACAACCTTTGATGGTAAAAGAAAAATATTGGACTATCGTGGGTTCGGTTTCTGTTTAAGGTATTTTTTTGTATTTGTATACAATGTATAATGAGACGTAAAGTTTTCTAAAAAAGTACTTTTGTTGTACTTAGTGTATGAATAAATGCACCGTTATTATAATAAACGTGTCTCTTAAAAATTTATATAATGACTAAAATACAGGCGTGCTCAGGTGGTTTGGGCACGTAGAGAGGATGAGTGGTGGAAAAATGGTAAGAAATATTTATGAAGCAAAGATGAGTGGTAAGAGAGGCAGGGGGAGACCTCGGTTGACCTTCGAAAACACAGTATCGACGATACTGGAGGAAGGTCACGTAAAAAGCATGAGGACCCACCGGAGGGCGTGTATGAAGAGGTTGATGTCTGTGGACGAGGCGAAAGAAGTATGCAGAGACCGTAGTGTTTGGCGCTCCGTTCTCTCTGACTACCCCCCAAGGGATACAGCGTGAATCTAAAAAAAAAAAAAAAAAAAAATATTATAAGACACGAAATTTTTATTCTGTAAAAAAATAATTATGTTTCTAAAAAGACACGTTTGTGTAGATAAAATATATTAATGTATACGTACCATAAATAAATTTTATATATTTTTATAAAATAATTTGATATATAATATTTTGAAAAACATAAAAAATAATTAACATATTTTAAAATAAAATGGTGTCTATAAAACTTACAAGCAGGGTATAGCTTATTTATTTATTAAAAAAAAAAGAAAAAAGTGAGGGCATTCGCTGGTGCACCACTTGTCAAAAAGGACGCTCGGAAAAATTACTATGTACATTAAATTTTGAATTCATATAAATTTAATATGTGAAAGTGTTTTTGTGTGTCAGCGTTAAATTTTACTAAGTAAATTTAATATTTAAGATACCTGGGAATATTATTGTTCTACTGGTTATCTTGAATGGTAAGGCTTATAATTGTAAAATATGAGGATTTTTTTGTTAAGTTCTTTTGACATTATTGAAATAACAGTTACAAAAAATTAATATGAAATTTAAATAAAAAAAAACAATATTCATGGTAATAAACGTTTAGTAATCTCTATATGACATAACATAACAAATAAAGCATCTGCCGCTATCTTTGAATGTGTTATATGGACATTTTTAGTCTACATTTCTTAGATATTCTAAATCATTCTAACTCTAATCTCTCAATCTCATCTTAATCTCTAAAAGATTTAAGATTACTTATGAATAACAAGGGCACTAACCACGTATCACATGATCAACCTAGGCATAATTTATTAATTATACTTTAATACCAGCTGTGCTCGCCACGTCGTTCGCTTGAAATTAAAAAGTATATAATTTTAAAATAAAAGTAGCCTAAGTTACATCTCATTATATCAGTTATTTGCTATTGAAAGTCCTGCCAAAATCGGTCCTGCCGTTTGAAACATTAGTCGAAACAAATAGAATGACAAAAATTATAAAAAATATTACTTAGGTTCGTATGTGTATCGTGTGTACACTTAGTAGAAAGCGATTATTTTAATATTACAAAAAAAAACACTCCAATTTTATTTATTTACGCAAATAAAGGCAGAAACAGTTACGTATATGAGTATAAATATCACCATTGCTAAATATACCTAACCAAATTTAACATGTTTTCTCAAAAAACCCCTCTGGGATTACGAGTTAATGTTGTGCGAGAAATCTATCAAACGTTGCTTTCAAAGCAATTACAGTGAGTTGACGACATTTTCCGCACTTTGCTTGTAAAATTTTCTGTGTAAGCTTGTTTTAGTTTCAATGAAATAAGTTCCAATTCGAACCATGTTTGATTGACGTACTGAAATATTAAATGTTGTTATAACACAGTTGTACCTGTTTAACTAGATATTGTAGAATATTTTTTTTAGCTTCACGCTGTATCCCGCACATAGCAGAGAGAGGGAACCTAGTGTTAAGAGACTACGTTCCTCACTTTCCGCCGAATTTGGAGGCATTGCATGTTAAGTGGAGGAACTTAAGGTCGCGCTTTGTATCCACAAAAAAGCGAAGAAAATGGAAATATTAAAAACATATGTATAACTATACCATAAACTTATTATAGTAATGTTTTATTTAATCTAGAAAATAGAAGCCGTCGCGGCGCAGTGTCACTTTAAACATGTTGGTTGTGGTGTCGATTCTCACTCGGAGTAGAAATATATTTATATCGCAATTATTTTTATTTTTCCTAGCCCAGTCTAGTCTTGTCACCAAACAGGATAATAAGGGGCGGAAAGTGTAAAATGGGAGAAAAAAAATATTTTTTTATATGTTTTGAATATTATTCTTTTCTGAAGTGTATAATATTGTTCAGCTTCAAGCTTTTTCCCATATAGCGCTGTAGTTAGAGAGTACCTTTAAACCTTTAAACGTATGGTGTAGCTGTCAGAACGTTTGGACGGTTTCCAAGAATCGTGGGTTCGAGTCCAAACCTATTGCCTTTACCTTTTTTAGTTTGTTTTTCTATATATTTCTAAAAGTATTTTTAAATTTTCTAAGTTACACTTTAAATATATTAAAAAAATATATCTAATATTATTTTCTGCTCATAAAACTATCATATATTGTAAATTGAGGCATATTGGTTATAAACTCTATTTGGCTTACCGCTAAACCTATTAGACCTCGCTGAAATAAGATTAATGGTGCGCTAAAGGAAACAAGATTTATTTTGTACGTACGTACTTCATACACTTGACGCCGCCAGCTTACGCTTTTCAGACCCATGTCAGATTTTATTTAAGGAAAATTAGTCGTTTATGTGATTTAAATATGTTTTATAAAAGATTTTTTCATAACTGGTTTATTTAAATATAGGGCTAAATTACACAAATAAACAGAAACGCAATATATTATGTATAAGGCATTTTTAAACATGATGGTTTCGGTTTCCAAGAGATACAGATTCGATTTCCGCTGCTTTCAATTTTTGTTACGTTTTTTTTAAATGTCCTTTTATTTCTTAATTATGTGAATAATACTATTTTTAAATAGTGTTATTTAAAAATAGATAAAAGAATATTCATTATATTTTTTTATATTAAATATGACGTTTTTTTATAATATACGTCATTCTTCGTATGTTAATTGATTTTTCTATTTCTTGTTATCTAATGAGTGCTAATAGATATGAAGCAATCGTGGCATAGCGGCACAGCGACTGTGAACGAGATTGTAGATTTGACTCTTATTTGACAGCATATTAATATTTATACAATTTTCATTGCCTCATTGTGGTACGACGTAGTGCGGGGTTAAATTACGCCATTCAACATGCAATAAAACTTTAAAAAAGCTCTATAAACATATATAGCAGTAAGAAAAGAATACACATAAATAAAACAAATAATACTATAAACAGCCTATAGTTTAATAGCAATGACGAGTTCCAATCAGAACAGAATGGATTAAATTGTAGTCTCTTTTCTTATTACTCGAACGTGATGTCACTCCGGAATTGTGTTTGTAAAGGCTCTTCAGGCATTGACTCAGATTGACCCGGCAACTTATTAAGTAAACAAGTATAAGACAATATATAAATCTATTTTGCGAGTAAGTTTTAAACAAATTAATTGAGTTACCTTCTTGTTCAGTGGGATAGGTCAGAATATGTATGTAGTGATCGTGGGTTCGATTGCGACCTTTATAGTAGGTATATCTTACTAACTGCTACTACTAGTATTAACAATCGCTTCGTTGGATTATGAACTATCTCTCTAGAAAAGCGTTTTAAGCAAACATAAAAAAATAACATAGCGGGATTTAAACTCACGCCTCTTGGAAACCGTTTAAGCACTTTGGCCGCTAAGCCATCTGTTGTTCATTGGGCTGCGTTGAAATTCATATATACTTTTAACCACTTATTTTTGTAGTTAGTATCTCTGTAGAGAGATTTTAATAAATTTATGGTGCCCAAAGATTATTATACGAACAATCGTTTGGAAAGAAAGAGTGCTGTTTATCATTTATTATTTTTAAGTCTTATTCACACACTTAGAAAATTGAATCTCTCTGCCGATCCTATTATATGAGAAAGGTATGTACAAAAAAAATATATCACAAACATGATATTATATTTCCATTTTCTTCGCTCTGGTGTCGAGGTAAAGCGCGGCGTTAAGTTCCGCCACTTAACACGCAAGCCTCCGAATTCGGCGGAAAGTGGGGAACGGAGTGTCTTAACACTAGGTTCCCTCTGCCTACCCTGCTGTGTGCGGGATATAGCGTAAAGCTATTTTTTTTTTTTTGATATTGTCAAGTACATTTGTAGTAAGTCTTTCAGATTATTCAAATCTATTTACTAAGTATACCTAAGTGATGTTTCAGTAAATAATTCTAACTGCTTTTAAACATTTTTAAAGTGTTATTCCACTCTTAGGAAAATTGAAAAAAAAACATTTAGAAAACTTATGAAAATTTGAACGCAGTGGGATTGGACACCGTGCCTTCTGAATATCGTCCAAACGCTCTTCAGAAGGCACGGGTTTGTGGCAAATTGTTTTTTTTAATTCTACCTATTTCTTAGAATATACCATTTCAATATATTATCTGGCAAGAAACAATCCACCTTCTTATATTTATGTAAATTACATTTACATTTAAATCAAATTGTTTTAGTAAAAAAAACACTGTATATTCCCATTTACGATTCCAATTATTGCCGTTCACTAGCATGCATATAGAACCTATTTCGATTATTGATCGAAATTTCAATTGAATTGTAATGTACGGCAGTGGAGGTCTGTAATTATTAAATGTTCATTATTGACTTCAAAGCTTCACCTTTAGAATATATTTGCAGCTAATGCACCAACAGTTATATGAAATATTGTTTGATTAGTAAAATGGGGGTTACATCATTTTAAATATGACGTGAGAGTTACATGTGTAATTTTTATAACGTATATCCTCTTAAACATTTGCTTTCTTCCAGGTAGGGCTTTTTTATGTATACACTTCACGCTTTTTTCCCTAAAGCGCGGTATTCAGGGTTAACTTAATGTCAAGACACTCTGTCTTCCACTATCCGTCTGAATTCGAGACATTGCACGTTAAGTACTCAACCCCGCGCTTTGGTTTTAATAGCAGATCGAAGAAAAAAAAAATAGAATACCCCGAGTGGGAATCGAACCCACAACCGTCGTTTTACAGTCAGAATCTGTCCACTGTGACAGGAAGACCTGTATAAGTTTATGAAGGTCAGATTGTTTAAAAAAATTTGATCTATCACAATTTACACATAACGTGATATTATCTGATCTACCCTATCATTGTTTCACACATGTAAAAATACTTAATTTAATATTGTTTAAAGTGTTCTGGTATAAATATAATATGTGTTTTATTTTCATTATTCATTCATTTAGGACTTTTCTATACTAAATACATATGTACGAGTATGTGCGTTCACGGTACATACCTTAATATGTTTCTTCAATGTTGTTGTTTGTTCAATTTGTTCTTGTTGTCTTTTAGACTGACCGTTGGTTTCGGCTAATCTCTCAAATGCTGGATCGATTTTCATGGGATTTTCCCTGGTATATAGCTGATGAAAGTAAAACAAGCAAATTTTATTTCAGAATTATAGCTTTTTTGTTAAATTCTTTGTAGAAGAAGCCGGCACTGGTATTAAATTAGTAAAAATTAGTGTCCGACCGAAACTGGGTTTTCAGCCGAAACCGAAACCGAACCTTCGGCACTGGCTTCAGTTTCGGCCGAAACCGAAACCGAAACTGCTGATGACGTCATAAAATTAGTATAACATGTAAAAAAATAGTACATTTTTTACGTTTTATTGTGATTATATGGAATTTATTACAGTATTTTTTTACATTTTCAATTATATTTAATACTATACATTTTCATAGTTTCACGCTCCGCTTTTAAGGGCTCTGCTTTTACCCGCATAGCAGGGTAGTCAGAGAGAAACTAGGGTAAAGACATTCCGTTCACCACTTTCCGCCCGAAATGGAGACGTTGCGTGTTGAGTGAGCGCTAAAAAATATAAAAAAAATACAAAAATATCTTCTTGTAATGTTCAAACCCGCCATTGGCCTTTTCAATTTCCCCGGTTTGGTAGTGGTAGGTTAAGTTTTAATTAATATTTTTTTATTGTTTTCACAAGATTATCATTATGTAGATATACGATGTCCATGATTACAGCACAGCTCACTAAAAGGGTTTTTAATACTAGGTATATCTGTGTAACAATTGTATAGTTATTTAAATAACAACTAATTAGGCTGGCCCCCAATCTAATAATTAGCCCAGGGTCCCCCAAAATTAATAGTCAGCCCCTTGAAAGGAGCCACACTTACGAGAAAAAACACAGTGTCGTTCACACAATGTCACACATATTATTCTTAACATACATTTATAATTCATTAAAATCGTTTACCATATCTTGAGATTAAGTACACAAGCTAAAAAAACACTCAAATGTAACTAAACGACGTGTGAAAATTTATGAGTACAGAGTTTCGGCATTGCCGAAGGTTCGGCAGCTTTTTTGCCGAAACCGAAACTACGGCCGAAACTACATTTTTTTGCCGAAACTTGCCGAAACCGAAACCGAAACCGAACCTTCGGTCGGACACTAGTAAAAATGTTCCAAAGACACGAATTGTAAAAATCTATGAATTTCACTTGTATATGAATTTTGTTTTTATTTGACTTTGTCGTTAACACAAAGATTTTCTGATGTGGACTTTAGCTTCCATAAAAATTGACCCCTACCCTTTGTACAGGTGAAACAAATAAAACACTTTGTAAATGGACAATACAAAATGATATTAGTCATAAAATGTTGTCTCTTTATATTTGTTTCTGTTAGGTTAATGAATTTTCGCCAACAAATTTTTTGTAATTTTTTTATTGGGAGAAATAAACGTTAATTCGATTACTATAACTAACTGATGCACCTAACTTAGGGCACGTGCTTATTTAAATTGAGAAAAGTAATTATTTTATTTGAGACCAGTCGTGGCGCATAGGCACAGAGTGTGCCTGTAAAGCAACTGGTTGTGGGTTCGATTCCCACTAGAGGAATGGAAATATTAAATATTTTCATTTTCTTCGCTCTGGTGTCGAGAGAATGCGCGGCGTTAAGTTCCACCACTTAACACGAATGCCTCGAAATTCGGCGGAAAGTGGGGAACGGAGTGTCTTAGCACTAGGTTCCCTCTGCCTACCCTGCTGTGAGCGGGATACAGCGTGAAGCTAAACAAAAGCATGAATACTTTTGCATACACCAAGCAAGATGTATTTTATTGATACTAAATGTATTATCATGATTTAAATTGCAAGTCCATGATTGCAGTGTTAGGTGAAAACACGTGATACACAATCCTTTTTGTTACATTTGTCTGATTTTAGTTAATTTATGTAAAATAATGCTAATATCTCCTTTGTTGTGTTAGCTGCCTTAATGAAAACGTATATTTTAATTGATTAGAATACTCGCTGATCCATATACTTGTAAATAAATTCTGCCATGTTGTATTTTACATGAAAACGTCGATATTATATATTTTTTCATTTCTCCGCTTTGTTAAAGGCAACGAGGCGTTGAGGTCCACCAAGCAACCTGTATAGTCCCGAATTTGTGCAGAAAGCGGAGAACAGTGTGTCTTGACGCTATGACTCTCTTACTACATTGCTATGCAGGAAAAGCATCAACTTATTGATCAGTATATAGGTATGCTATAAATTTTTATAACAAAAAAAAAACTTATTGAAAGACTATCGATAAACTTTGTATAGTTATTATGTTATTTAGGTGACCTATCACGTGACTGTCTGCGGTAATAAGGAGGTTCTGGTAAATGTAAAGCGTGACATTTCATTCATAAACATCGAATATGTGGGCTTCTAAGGTCGTACAAACATTGAAAGGTTAACTTTTTAACAAATATTTTCATACAATTTTATTACATTATTATAATTATAGCAATCTTTTATCATTAATATTAGATAGGTTACGAACCTACATTTAATTTTAACCATTTTTCACCTACGCTGAAATTATTAAATTATGAGCTAAGATACGATAATATTTTGAATTTTATCCAGTAAGCCAAAAATTACTATAATTATAATTTTTTTTAGATTTCATTCTATGAGGGCGTATTGGCACAGTAAGACAGCGTCTCACTGTAAATGTGATTAGTTGTGGGTTCGACTCGCACTCGGTGGGAATGGTCATATTTAAATTATTTGCTTAACTTGGTACTGATAAAATAAAATGCAGCGTTGAGTTCCACCACTTAACACAAAATTTCTCAATTTCGAAGAAAGTGGCAATTGGAGTGTCTTATCACTAGATACTCTCTGACTACCGCACTATACGTGAAAATATTTTGTTTTTTTTTATTAAATACATAAAGTTCATTGTGATTTTAATATTTATATATAAGAAAACTAGCGGCCCGCTCGCGGCTTCGCCGCGTGAACTATTTTGTTGTATTATAACCCTCGGGGGCGCATTTTTAAAAAATAACGTAGCCTATGTTTAAGCTTAGATTATCAACTATATTTATGCCAAAATTCATTACAATTGGTCAAGTGGTTTAGATTTTTCATATAAACTTTCATCCCCTATTTCAACTCTTTAGAGGTGGATTTTTGAAAAAATAAGTAGCCTATGTTAGAACCAGTCACTTTTACTACTGTCATTCTAAATTTCATTTAAATCGAACCAGTAGATTAGCCGTGAAAGCGTGACAGACAAACACACAGACTTTCCCATTTATAATATAGGTATGGATGTAACATAATTTTCTTTATTATCGGCAAGCATAAAGTAAAGAAGAAATATTCCAATAAAGCTTAAGTCCTTTGCAGTATACAGTTTTTTTTACCTTTATCCTCCTACAAAAGTATGAAAAATTTGCTCGGAGGATAATGAAAGTTTTCTAAAACATTATATAGACTAACTTTAGTAACTTAGTTTCATAGCGATTAGAGTAAACAGTTTATTTATTATTTTACTCTATAATAATTACATGGTTTCTCTATTGATATTATATAAATGTGGTATTATTTTTTATAATATGTGCTTGTGAGCACTATGCCTTTAAATCGATATTCGTTGTTTGTTACATTTCACTATCAACTATATAGGTAATAAAGATAGAACTGTGAATGGTTGAAGTGATATATAGTTTTAAATAAATGTATTTTATCAAAAGTAAAAACTTTAAATTACTGAGGTCGTCGTAGAGCAGTGGTCTGACTGTAAACACGGTGGTTGTGGGTTGATTCTCAGTCGGTGGAATGATTATATATTACTGGCTATTGTTACCTAGTGTTTCGCCTATGTGATCTAAATGACCAATTTCTTCCTCTTAAGGGTAGAATTTTCACAATCACTGAAATAGATACTATTTTTTAAGCAATAACTCAGATAAAGTTTCATGTTGGTACTTTAAACCTGACAGGGAAAGGGAAAAAAAATGGGAGCGTGAAGCTAGTTTTTAGCTGTGTTAAACATTTTTGATCGAAGTGACGAGTTAACGTTAGTAACAGTGCCTTCTTTATTCAAATCTTTCAGTTCACAATATTGTTAGTTATAATATAAATAAAGATTCAAGAATTAAATAAATATTATTGCTATGGAAAATGTAAATACCTACCAGTGCGATAAGTATATAAGCAAATATGAGAAATAACAAAGCTTACACAAGTTAAGTAATTACAATAACAGAATGGAAAAAATGTAGTAAGTTTTTATAACGAATATTTGCTGTTTAAGTATTTATTGAATCAAACTAAAGTAAAATGTCTATTCTGATTTAAAAAAAATGTTTTTAGGGATCTCAAATTATTTCTTATATCTTATATTATTATTTAGGGACCTTAAAAAGGTCTTTTTTTAGCTTCACGCTGTATCCCGCACACAGCAGAGTAGGTAGAGGGAACCTAGTGTTACGATACTCCGTTCCCCACTTTCCGCCGAATTCGGAGGCTTGCGTGTTAAGTGGCGGAACTTAAGGCCGCGCTTTAACTCGACACCAGAGCGAAGAAAATGGAAATATAATTTCCACTCCTCGAGTGGGAATCGAACTCACAACCAGTCGTTTACAGTCACACGCTTGTGCCACTGGGCCACGACTGGCCACAAAAATATTAATAAATAGGTATTATTTTTCTAAATGCCTTTTTCAATTTTCAAGTGTGCAATAACACTTTAAAAATGTTTAAAAGTATCTTAAATTATTTTTTATTTCATTGCTCTGGTAAGACAAGGTGCGGCGTTAAGTTCCTCCTTCCAACACCACCTAACTTCAACACACAGTGTCTTGAAGTTAGGTGGAAAGTAAACATAATGTTTTGACAATTGATTCGCTTCCAATATCAAAAGTAGTAGCAGAAATTAAAAAATAATATGATTTGCAAATTATTAGTTAAAGTTTACTAAAGTTAGTTTTTTTTATTAAATAAATTCTTGAAAAAGACATTAGAAAAGACATTTAGTCAGCTTACTAACAACAAAATTAAGTTGTAATTAAGCGTATTAGAATTTCGACGCAGCTAGTAGTAGAACACATTGCTCAGTAGTGAGAGCGTCTGGACGGTATTCAGGAAGTGCGGGTTCGAATCCCTCTGCGTTCAAATTTTTATACGTTTTCTAAAAGTCCTTTTCAATTTTAAACACGTTTAAAAATAAATAAATTTTCTATATATTATTCCTTTTTGTTTCATAATTCTTTTTTCTTTTCTACGATGCATTTTTCGGCATATTACACGTAGACGTGCATATGAGAATGTATGAAAATTTCGAAGCGGACATTCGCTTTCGACACTTTGATTACACTCAGGTGGACTCGTGCTAACTTTATGTAACACAATTTTTAGAGCACTTCACAGAATTGCGTTATACTTTTTATTTTCACATCTTTTATTTTATGTAAATATTTTTTTAAATAAATTCAACTTCATTTTTTAAATTCCGGTAAATTCTGTTATTTTTCTATATTTTAAGTTATGTATTTTTTGTCTTTGATATGTAATACGTCACATGGACTATAAAGCATAAAATCTTGTATTTTATTGTCCTCTAAAAATTTATAAAAATCCTCTCCTAGTGCTCCGCCATACATGCCAATAAACGTACACGTCAAATTTCAACGTTCTACATGCAGTACTTTCGGCTGTGCATTGTCTGTCCATCAGCAGTTAGTCAGTAACACAAGACTTTTTTATATTTTCATTCCGAATTCCATGCAAATCGAGCCGCTAAATTCACAGTAAAAGTGTAACAGGCATATCAATATAATTATATTATAAAACAAATATGTTATTATGTTAAAGATTTCTCCCATTACCTTTCAATAGTAAATAATATTACAAAATTTCATGTAAACTGTGCTGATTTCAGCCGAGGTCTTGTTGACACTGTTTAACTAATTATACAGCGACAGTATGCACGTATTAAACAAACGTAAATGTTTACTGAATAAAGCTGTCAGTTGATATAAAGTAATAATTACAAAAATATTGTATGTTTTTTTAGTAATTAGTATATTTTTTTTAGCTTCACGCTGTATCCCGCACACAGAAGGGTAGGCAGAGGGAACCTAGTGTTAAGACACTTCGTTCCCCACTTTTTAGTAATTATTTTTAGTAGCAATTTTATTCTTCATTTGTATAACTTTTTATTTCTCTTTATTTAATTCTTATATATAAAAATAAATGAGGCCATCGTGGCGTAGTAACAACTGTTATCGCGATTGGTTGTAGTTTGATCCCCATTCGGTGGTATGATCAGAACTTTATTATTTTCTTTTATACGCACTCCATCCCTCTGTACCAGACAAAGCGGTGTTAAGGTCCGCTACTCAAAACAGTACTTTATACAACCAGGTATTTAAATAAACTTATTTATAATAACAAGAAATATATTTGTAACTAAATATGTGCTTTATATTGTTTTATATATAATATATTATATATTAAACAATATAAAGCACATAAATAATTCTTACAAAACATAGTTAGAAAAGTCATGATATCGTGAACGAGAAAAGATATTACATGAAGTAGGAATTTTAAATAGAAGTTATAAGACTATTCATTTTAACTGGACCGGTAAAACTGGTGCTAAATTCAGACTATAATTGTATAACAGATATTCTTCACGCTATATTATCTCTGCTAACAGAATATGCTGAAAAAAACGCTGTATATGTATATATTTTGTTTTCCCTTTATATTTTCCATAATATGTAAAAATTCTTAGCGTTGATTATGCAGTTACGTCATTCTTCATTGAACGACCTACATACTCGTTTATAATGCCGCCCCCACAATCCGTTAGGATGATGATTTGACACGATCTGAATGAGATTAGTTGCAATGGCTTTACTTATTAATTCTGCCAGTCTCGCTATAGAAATTATAGTAAGCCTTGGTTGTACGTACATAGGTTATAGGTAAGACATGTTTTTAGTGGGGCTAGTCATGGCGCAGTGGCACAGACGTGTGACTTCAAACTACTAGTTGTGGGTTCGATTCCCACTCGAGGAGTGGAAATATTTAATATATCGATTTTCTTCGCACTGGTACCGAGACAAAGCGCGGCGTTAAGTATCGCAACTTAACACGCAGTGCCACCGAATTCGGCGGAAAGTGTGGGATGGAATGTCTTAACACTAGGTTCCTTCTACCTACCCTGCTATATGCGGGATACAGCGAGAAGCTAAAAAAAATGTGAGAACATTTTTTTGTGTGTTACAACACGTTTTCTCTTACACCAAGGTTTTGCTAAATACCTTTGTGAAATACACCATTTTCTAGCTACGATATTAGTTAAAATCAAAACAAAAACTTTTTGGAAATTTTAAAAACTTGGTTTTTTCTACAATAAATATTATTTTATTAATAATTAAATTTATTTGTTTTAGCTTAAATACTCGCGATCACTAGAATTAGTTAAATTAAATGAGTTTAAGACTCAAAAACAATGATATAGTTATTTTGACTTAGTATGTATGACGTAGCATGAAATGGATAAGTTAGGTTCGACTTTTTAATATGCATCTTGTCTGTCTGTCTGACTCAATAATAGTTTGCGAAAACTGCATGGTTCGGGGACACAGGTCCAAGACTTTTATATTTGATTGATGGCTTATATCAAGCTCTAAATTTTTATTATAATTAAGATTTTTTTTAGATTCATTTAGCAAAATCTTGTTTCAACTAGAGAAAGCGCGTTGTAACTAAGAACGGATTTTAACTGCAAAATATATATAAAACACACGTCTCGCTTTGCTTGTGGTCAGTTGATTAAAGTAGCTAACTAAAGTCTAATACGGTCTTCATCGTATGAATAATAAGCGTACCGTATTTTATTGAGTTCTACGGAATACATTAAGAGCTCAAGCGTAGGTTAAATATATTTGACAGCTTGAAATGGTTTTTAATACTGGTTTTGGCAAATAATATATTTATTTAAAAATGTTCAAGCCTAAGTTAATGTTAATAAAAAATCGAATTTAAGGATTATATTTTTCTTTATAAAAATTTTGAACCTATACTATTAAGTATTATTTTCACAAAATGAAATTGAAAAAACATTAAATAACGTTTAACATTGAAAATAAATACAAGCAAAATTGTGATTGACTTGTGAACATAGGTGTCCGAGAAATAGTTATAGGGGTGTAGTTTACGCAGGCGAAGTCGCGTGCCGATCGTTAGTAATACGAAATAATACGAAATAAAACGAAAAAAAAGTGCAGCAGCCAGCGCAATTACTAAACAAAAATATTTTTTTGTTTCACAACTATCGTCGTCTTTGTGTATAACTAAAATGAAAAAAATATTTCGCACACAGCAGAATAGGTAGAGGTAATCTATTGTTAAGACACTCCGTTCCCCACTTTCCGCCTAATTCGGAGGCAGTGCGTGTTAAGTGGCGGAACTTAACGCCGCGCTTTGCCTCGCCACCAGAGCGAAGAAAATGGAAATAATAAATATATTCACTCATCGAGTGGGAATCGAACCCACAATCAGTCGCACAGTCACACTTAGTGCCTCTGCGCCACGACTGGCCCCACAAAATGACTGGAATGGAAAAACAGAACGTACGTATAAATCTATATATTTATAAGTGTATTCGTAAATACAATAATATTTAATCTACCAAAAGACACGTGTAGTGTCAACAATGAACACGCTTAATCTTCACACTAACCGAATTAACATTAGTGTCTAATTCAATTTACTATGACAATGGAGTCAGTGGGTACAATATGTTTGAAAGCAACTTGATTAAGTAGCAACATCACTGGCTCAGCTAGCAGTTTAATGTACGGCTTAAAGATCTTATGTGCCTTGATTTATTTTATCGTGACTCTAATTAATTGGAGTATTAACGATGTCTTTTAATATGTTTTTTGTAGGGAATGTCTCGATTTCTGGTGGAAAGTGGAGAGTGGAGTGTTTTGACACTAGATTCTATCTGACTAGACGAATTCTATCTGATTATGGGAGAAAGTGAGAAACTGATTATTTTATAAGGAAAAAGGATTTCTTGATAAGATAATTTAATTACATTTCATCCATTTCATGCCCAACACAACGCCCCATTTTGTATAAAAAAATAAAATTAATTTTTAACAAAAAAAAGCGACTTCAAATGCCCTAAAAAGTAAAAAAAATCACTTATTTAGTTCACCTAAATAAAAATTTACAATTTTGGAGTCGGTGTCATTCGAAGGATATTAAGTGGAATTTAATATTTAAATATTTAAATTGTTCTTATTTGCACACTCCAGTAAAATAAAGAAAGGTGAAGAACGAAGTGTATTAACACTAAGTTACCGTTGTCGTATAGGAAAAAAATCATAATATCAGAATATCTTTATTCCAATTTGAACTTAACGGATATAGCTGACTGCGTTACAATAGAGTAAGTCAGAACAAAATATTATTTCTTAAAAAAATGGGCATCTTCAAGCAAACAAGTACTTTTGAATCTTCAATTTAGTCAAGAGATTTCGAGAAGCTGTCGCCGGAGTACCGAAGTTCTACTGAACGTCAACTGTTGCTCTTTTATAATATTACTTTTATATGTAATTTGTTGTTTTTATACGTAATCTTATATACTATAAACATAATCATTAGTAAATTTATTGACAATTTATCATTATCATCATCATCATCAGCCGGAAGACGTCCACTGTTGGACATAGGCTTCCCCCGTAGATAGCCATTTAAAGCGATTGCCCGCCTCCCTCGTCCAGCGGTTTCCCGCGGCTTTGACTATGTCAGCAGTCCACCTTGTAAAGGTCGTTCAACGCTTCGTCTTCTGGTTATTGACAATAATGTAAACTATATGAAGATTTCATTATAGATAAATTTCAATGTAATAGATCTTCATAGTTATGTATGTACATCTGACAGGATTTCTAAAAAGCCGGAATATGTTAAATTCATTTTGAATTCATAATTACTTAAGTTCAAATTTAGTCTTGGCTTAAATTAAATAGGAAATCTAATAGTTAAATAAATTATCTTATCATAATTGAAATACTAACATAACTTTGTTAAGTCTTAATGCACAGTGAGCACGCTTTTATACTTAGCTGCACTTAGGTACTCGAGTATACCAGATAACTTGTTTTAAATTACTGTGCTTTATTTGATATAGATTTTACTAATTAAATTTATGAGTATACTTTACGCTTACTATAGAAGACTTGACTTCTGTTTGGCTTACTTCTGTTTAAGCCACTGGCTTTAACCTGTTTCATCTATGAATATATTTCAAAGTAATCCTCTTTTGTGAACGCCTCGCAATTACTGTTTATATGCCAAGAGTCAAGTAAACCTGTTCGAAATAAATAAAGATACACAAGCACTTATACATATATACAAGTCCTTGTACATGTATACATATATACAAGTATGATATTGTACTGCTGAAAAAAAATTATATTGTGTCCATTTTATAAAAAAAATTAAAAAATGAAATATAAACGAAGTGAAATTGGATTCTAAACGCAATTAATTGTGGGTTTCATTTTCACTCAAGGCAATGATTGTATTTGAAATATGATCATGTTTTTACTCCTGTATCTTAGACAAAGCGCAGCTTTGAGTCCATTTTTCCACATGCGGGCTACAATTTCGGGCGGTAAAAATAGGATAGTGTGTTGACATAAGTTTCCAACTAGTGCTTTTGTTCACACGTAAAATAACATTGATATAATGTATTTCATTAGAAATAACTTTGATTAATATTGATTTTCTAGGAGAGTCTCTCCATAATATGAGCCTGATTATGTTAAATTCATGCGAACTCCTAAGTAAAGGCTCACCTGCCACAGTAGAATAATGTGAGTAGTAAAAACTAAAATAGTGAAGAAAACAAAGCGCGGCATTAAGTTCCACTACTCGACGAGCATCGTCTTAAATTTGAACGGCAAGTGTGAAACGCAGTGTATAAGTATAACAGTAGGTAATCTCTGACTACTCTTGCTACGTAGTATACTACTCTATAATGGGACTAAATATTACTTTCGTCACGTTTGACTAATATTTATACTTTTTAGTTATTTTTATTACAATGTTAAGAAATAAATAAAAATTTCAAATAATAATTTCAAAATTCTTTTATTACTTTAAAATATTAACTGATTGTTCATATTTATTATTTCCGTAACAGCTTCACGTTCCCTTAATTTTCCTAATAAGGAAGATTTTCGTAGTATAAATCCTTCATTGTTTAAATTTACATACTACAGCTTAGATTTACTTATTGGGAGCTTATAAAATATTACACTTATTTATTTTCCTAATCTTATCTTACAGATTTAAACGGGATCATTATTAAAAGGAAGTCAAACAAGAATAATAATTTAGTAAAATTTCCATTGTGGCCAGTCGTGGCCCAGTAGCACAAGCGTGTGACTGTAAACGACTGGTTGTGGGAAATATTCCCACGCGAGGAGTGGAAATATTTCCATTCTCTTCACTCTGGTGTCGAGGTAAAGCGCGGCGATAAGTTCCGCCACTTAACACGCAATGCCTCCGAATTCGGCGGAAAGTGGGGAACGGAGTGTATTAACACTAGGTTCCCTCTGCCTGGCCTGCCGTGTGCAGGATACAGCGTGATTCATCTTATGTTACTATGCAGCTTGACGCTTTTTCCACATAGCAGGGTAGTCAGGGAGAACCCTGTATACATTTTGTTATCCATTTCAAATTATCATAGCACATCACAGAGCGGAGAAATTAAAATAATTAAAATAAAATGGTATCTATGCGAATTTAACATTTCTAAGTAATACCTACTTAGGATATGATAACTATTTTTACCACATATATAAGTTTGTAATAATCATAAAAGAAATTTTAAATTTGGCATGGATGCATGGCTTAGTGGTAAGGGCGCTAAGACAGTTTTCGATAGGCGCGGGTTCGAGTCCTGCTGTATTTAAGTTTTCTTAAAACGATCTAGAACATTTTTAATCTAGAAGATATAAAAAGGGTGATACATAAAAAAGATGACAATATTGTTGTTTATCATTAAACAATATTGTTATATTTTTTAAAGTATATAGTTCAAAGAAACTATTATTATTAGAAAAGCCTCTTTCATTGAAACTGTTGAATTGGACCAAAATCACATTTTATACATCCAAATGGCTCCGATACGATTGCAAAAATTCTAGTTGAATAAAAGTGTATCGTAAGATACCAACTCGCAAAGGGTTACAAATGGATTTAGTAATCTGTTACATTCAAAAGCAATTCAATTTAGATAAAGTGACAGAGTATTTTTTTATCTCGTATGCTTAATACCTTTTAAAATGTTTTCTTTCTTTTTGGAAATATTAAACATTTCCACTCCTCGAGTGGGAATCGAACCCACAACCAGTCGTTTTCAGTCACACGCTTGTGCCACTGCGCCACGATTGGCCCCAAATTGTTTTCAAGAGATTTATTATAATTTTCAGGTAAATAGATAATTTGTTTTGTTTTGAAATGAAACTACTTTAACCATATATATTGTTGTATTCGAAAATACATTTTGGAAAACCCGACGTGTTCAACACTTTAAAGTAGTCTGGTTTAATCACTGAGTTATGTGTAATGTAATGTATGTGGTAAATTCGGTAAAATTTTTTATTTCAAAATATAGATATATGGCAAAAACAAACATATTACTAATTTGTTTTGTTTTCTTTCTCTTATCGTTATAATATATATACATGAATTGTGTAATAAAACAATAAAACATTTTACTCTTAAAAAAATACTTAAATAAAACCGTTTGATATAAAAAAAAATCATTCTCTATATATAAATATAACCACTCCTTCGACTGGAAAATGAACCTACACCTCGTCGCATTTACAATAATATCGTTATATTAGAGTCAGAAGCTACAATGACCTTGTTTTTTATATCCAAAAATAAAATTCATTAAAGTTTCACAAAATAATATGTTACATTTATAAATAAAGAATTTACAAACTAATGGTTTAAATAAAACAATATGAAGTGGAATGTTGACGAAAATCACCTGTGAACCATTATTGATCGTTCGTGTTCACAGTAAACTATAAATAATTCATGTCAGTCCACTCAATCGAAGGGAAGGAGAACTAAGTCAAATTATTTAACAAATAGCTGTTATAGGTTCATTATATGGTTTATTTAATATTGTGATTGTTTGTATTATTAAATACACTGATTTTGTATGTTTGACCTACATTGACATACCAATTTTGTAAAGCTTTTGTTTATGTCAATATAGATAACATTAATATATACTAGCGGAAATAATTAAAGGATCGGAAAAGTATTCCAAATTTTTGACGTTTTTTAAGTGGCTGTATTATCCTCAAAATGGTCGTTTGTACATATGTATTTTTGGACATAAACTAATTTACTTTTTAATGATTTGTCTACACTAGTGGGAATAATTAAAGGATCCGAAAAACTTTCCAAATTTTTTGAAGTTTTTAAGTGGCTGTATTTTCCTCACAAATGGTCGCATTGAAATAAAAAGCTTATAGTTTCTAGTTATGAGATCTTAAGATGAAAAATATTTTTGGAGCAAAAAAATGAACTGAAAATCTTTCGCTTTTTTTTTCTCTCTCGGTATTCATCAGGATATATTCATAAGGATTTTCAATCGACGTATTCCGCACACGTCGCTTGAAAATATTTTCCATCTTAAGATCTCATAACTAAAAACTTTAAGCTTTAAAATGCTTGTTCTTTTATGCGACCATTTTTGAGGAAAATATAACCATTTAAAAAACGTCAAAAAATTTGGAAAATTTTTCCGATCCTTTAATTTTTCCCACTAGTGTAGACAAATCATTAAAAAGTAAATTAGTTTATGTCCAAAAATACATATGTACAAATACATGCACATGAATGCACGCATGCAGGCAATTACCCAGGGACTGTCATATATATGATACATACATAATAATATACAATAGCAATAAATTATTTGGTAGTCAAAGTGATAAAATCTATTATTTGTTCAGTTTTACCACCTAGTAAAATAATCAGAAAGAACCTAGTATTAACTGCCAAGACACCTCGTTCTCCATTTTCCGTTAAAAATCGAGGCATTGCGTATAAAGTGGTGAAACCAAACTCTATGTTTTGTCTTACTAGAGCCAGGAAATAAAAATAATTTAAATAATATTTTCGAGAGGGAATCTAAGCTACAACCAATCGTGTCTGTAATCAGACGTTGACCCACTGCACTATTATAGTTGGAAATAAATTGATTCATCAGTTTTGTGGGACAATTTTTAAATTTTTCATTTACATTGTACTGAATAAATAAATAAAAAAAATAAAAAATAAATTTTTAATTAAAATATCACAATATTCTTTACTATATATATCCTATATATAATTCACACAACATATGATGTTATATGAACTGCCAATATCACTAAAAGGTCAGCTTTTCTGAAAACTTATTAAAAGCTCCTTCATTACTAATGAACACAACTTACGATTTTTGTTTTTGTTTTCCTTATCTTAGTTTTGTAGAACTTTCAGAGTTACTTCGGAAACACATTAATACTACTTCTTCTTTACAATTTAGTATCATTTAATAAATAAATATACAAAGCTGGATTTATTATTCTAATATTTTTTTTTACCTTCACGCTGTATTGCCACCACATTGAGTGCGGCGGCATTGAGCGGAACTTAACGCCGCGCTTTGCCTCTATACCAGAGCGAAAAAAATGGAAATATTAAATAATTCCACTCCTCGAGTGGGAATCGAACCCACAACCAGTCGTTTTCAGTCACACCCTTGTGCCACTGCGTCACGACTGGTCCCAATAAAATAAAATTACATTTATATAAATAATAATGATATGAAAAAATTAGACCGTCGTGGTGCACTTGAACAATTGTCAGACATAAACGCGATGGTTATGGGTTTAATTCGTACTCGGGGGATAAATTATATATTATTTTCTTTCCTTCGCTAAGGCAATTAAAAAAAGTACGGCGTTAAGTCCCGCTGTTTAGCACGAAATGTGTCGATTTCGAGCATAAAGTGGAGAACAGTGTCTCGGAGTGTGAACGGAGTGTCACTAGCATTCGACACGACGACGACAGACACGAAGTCTGACTAGGACTACACTGAGGCTAGACTAGACTGAGGCTTAAGGAAAAAATGTTTCTTTATTTTTTAATTTACAGAAAATTCTAGAAAGAAGTAACTTTTATTATTGATAATTAAATCGAACCATTTGTTTGAGCACTTCCCTCTCAAACAAAATTTAGTCGTTCATAAAATCTAATTGGAACGTGATTCGTTTACGTAATGCCAGAATAATTACTACGTAAGTTACATGGGGATTGTTTTATTTATTTACCATAAGTGCCAATTTATTCGCTATAACCATTAACCTATATGTTTTAAGGACATATGTTTATTACCTTCACTCATCTACGGCATTATCTAAGATAGTTAAAAATAGCTTATACTGTTTTTGCAACTGGCTTATTAAATGATATAATATTGGTAAGGTCGCGGAACCCAACGCCGATTTTTGGCTATCAGATAGGTGATTGGTTATATATAAGGTATTCCTAAGTTAAAAAGTATCAACCCACAACTTTCGCCTATAGTCAAATTTCACTTATTTTTACTAAAAACAAATTAACTTAAACATATTAAAAAGAGCATGCTTAAACTGTTTTTTCGTGTTGCTTGCAAGATAATCGTCTTTGCATTCAAGTTCATATTTTTTTTTTCACATATCTAGGTAATCAGACAAAGCATAGTGTTAAGTTACTTTCTTCCCACAATTAATATAAAAATACAGATACGTACACAATAAAAAAATAAATAATGTATCATTATTTAATTTAAAATTTTAGATCAAGCTTACGTAGCTAGATTACATGCATCTATCATTACATGGTAATTGGCGATTATGAATATCGCCTAATATACGAGTATATATCTCATTTGAATCAATTCTCTATCTCAACGGGTTGACCAACTTCATCAAACTTGGCAATGGGTTTCCCTCAAGGCGCTGAATTCCTGAATATTATATATTAACTAGAAACTCAGTATATCAACTATTGAAAAAAAAAACAGCTTCGCGTTTTTTCGCACATGCTGCTCCAGTCAGTGAAAACTTAGTATCACGGGACTTGGATCTTCCAGGGGCCAATCGTGGCGCAGGCGCATAATGTGTGACTGTAAAGCGACTGGTTGCGAGTTCGATTCCCACTCGAAGGGTGGAAATATTTAATATTTCCATTTTCTTCGCTCTTGTGTCGATGTAAAGCGCGGCGTTAAGTTCCACCATTTAACACATAATGCCTGTAAACGCGTTCTTACGCTGCACCACCATGGCCTCGGATGAACTTATTCTGGAATTTAAAAGCAAGCAAGTGTCTTGACAGTAGGTACTCTCTCCTTACGTACTATGAAAAAAAGAAAAGAAAGAAAAAAGAAGAAGAGAAAAATTAAAGCTTTCCAGGATTCCCCTACTTATCACATGTGGGTGTTAGCTACGTGACCCAATTATACTACGAAGGTATCGCTTTCAAATTCTGAACGTATTTTGCTTAAAGGTCAGACAAAATAAATATGAAATTATAAATGTGAAGTTTTTATATATAATTAAAATTTCATGCTGTGGATTACTTTTCACGTATTAAAAGTTTAATATAGGGTAGTGTTTTTACTTATTGTTATATATACTCGGGCGAAACGAGACACTTCTTCATTCTAGTTTTCTTTTTCGCATATGTTTAAACATACATTTATGCTAAGTGTAATTCAAAATTAAATTATTTTTGACCTTTAGCATTTGAGCTATTACGCACTATACTTTGTTTTGATATAAAACAGAGAAACTGATAAGGAAACAACGCACCTAAAAATAAACTTTTTACGGCATAGTGGGGTTACGTTTAGCTCTAGAGGAAAGTGTTTAAAGGTTTGATTCTCACTTAGGGAATGATTTTATTATTTTTGCTGTATGCTTTCACCCTGTATTTCACATATAACAGTGTAAGTGAAGGGAACCTAGTAACCAGAGCGAAAAAAATAAAAATACTTAAGATTTTCATTCCTCGAGTGGGAATCGAACACACAACCAGTCGTGTTTACAGTCACATTTTGTGCCTCTTCGCTACGTTTCGACTTTCGACTGCCTTCGTTTCGATTTCAGTTGCCAACATGATTATTAAACAAATCTAGCTATTATAATAGCTGAAATAACAACCATATAAAATAATTTGCATGATAAAAATTACAAGTTATATGTATATATTATTACATATAATATTATTTTAATATTGTTCTTTACTCCAAAGTAATATAAAGTTATGTTTCTACACGTCAAAGTTTTGAACTTGCTTTTGGCTTTGTTAGTAAAGTAAAAATAAAAACTTTCATATCTTTCAGAAACGTCTCGAGTGAATTGAATTACTTTAGAATTTATTGTATATTTTTTTAGCTTCACGCTTTTCCATAAAGCTATACTCTTTTTTCTGCCTAAATTTACACATTCTCTTCGTCTTATTGCTAGGAGAAAAAGAAAATGGGGCCAGTTGTGGCGCAGGCAAAGTGTGCTTGTAAAGCGACTGGTTGTGGGTTCGATCTTACTCGAGGGGTGGAAATATTTAATATTTCCATTTTCTTCGCTCTGGTATCGAGGCAAAGCGAGGCGTAAAGTTCTGCCATTTAACACGCAGTGCCTCCGAATTCGGCGGAAAGTTCGGAACGGAGTGTCTTAACACTACGTTTCCTCTGCTTACCCTTCTGTGTGCGGGATACAGAGTGAAGCTAAAGAAAAAAAAGAAAAAGAAAATAATTTAAATAATATAATTACTTCCCTTATCTGTCACACTACGCCACACTAGCCTCAATTATATATACACAAATAAATAAAATTGAAGTGCCTGTGTGTAATATTAAAATAACTGTCATCTACTATTTTTTTATATTTATTATCTATCTTTTTGTTTTGGTTAAGGTCCAGAACAGCTGAGCCTGTTTTAAAAGATTTTCAAAAGTAGTTAACTGATCTAATGAGTAATTTAAACTTATTACTTTTTTATTAGAATTTGACTAAATTCGACGTAGACAAAATCACGGGAATATCTAGTATTTAATAATTATAAAATTTTAACAAGTTAAAAAATCACTTTTATAAAGAAGGACTAAGAACATTTTAATAACTTTTATCAACTTTCTTTTCTAATACGCTTACTTCAGCTTAGCACTGAAAGGCTTGCGGAGAAATGAAATTAATATAAACTTTATATACTTTATTAACTTTTAATTTTAATATCAATTTATTTAGTATATGCTATTAAGCGCAGTGGGACAGTGTCTAACTAAAGTTGATGACTATGGATTCTGTCCTCATTCGAGGGAATGATTATATTTTAGTTTCATAATTACACCCTGCCAAGAAAACACGACGCGTTAGTTCCACCACTTGATACGCAACTTCAAATGTGGCCTTTAAATAAAGAACGGAGAGTCCTAAAACTAGATTCTCTCTGACAACACTGCTATATAGGGAAAAAATTCTTTAAAATAGACAAAAAGTAGCCAAGAGAGTCATTATATCATTACTAGATTATATTCACCTAACGTGATTAAAATACTATATACGTATGTGAATATAAAAAAAAATATCATAATTTTTGGAATATACATTAGATATAATCATGAATTTAGAGACAAATATTGAAGTTTAATAAAAAAATTGATCTTTTCATTTTAATCGTCGTTTTGACGCTTATTTGCTTTCTAAACCATATTACTCGAGATACAGTTTACGATAGAAGGGTTTTCCTTAGAAAATATGCACTAATAATAAAATAATAACGCCCAGCTATGAACACATGAATGAAGTTTATAGTCCTATAATAATTTAATGGCCCCCTTTGTCTAGTCTTTTATGATCCAATTTATTTCTTTTCACAAGCGCGTATATAGAATACTTAGCTAGGCATTAAGCTTGTATTAGATATAGATATAATAAATTAAATAAATCCTGTAATTTTATATTTTTTAATGTCTTAAGGTTATAATATAATAGGTATTATAAATTTATTTGTGATTATGTACGTAAATTTGAGGCTTCACGTTTTTCCATATGGCAAGTAGGCAAATAAAATTTAGTATCAAGTAATTGGTCTTTTCAGAGTGGAGAAATGAATATATTATAAATTTAATTAATTTCCTCAAAGGGACATCGAGCCAGAAACGTTTATAGTAAGTTTGGTTTCAAAACTAGAACCAAACAGGCTTACTATCGGCCACTGTCTCACTGTATCACGATTTTATCAATGGCCAAAATATACGAAGTTAAAGTGATGCAAAGTCGCGCCTCGTAGCGCCGTTTTCATTTATTGAAAATATAATAATTTAAAGGTTGTCTAGTTGCGTGTACTACTTCTAGTTACTATTTTATAGTAGTTTTATATTTTAATTTGCTTTGTTTATTCTGATTGTTTTGAAATTAAACTATTTGTAACCGGATTAATTGCGTTTATTTTAGGTATTCGATACTTTTAAATATATTTTTAGAAAACCCGACGTTTCGAAAGAAATTGTAAATATATTTTCGGAAGTGTAAATATATTTTATCACCTAAAAAAATCTTTTTTCCCATATATCCGGGTAGTCTGCGAGGATCTGGTGCCAAGGCAATCCTTTTTCCGCTTTCCACCTGCACTCTAGACGTTGCGTGGTGAGTGGTGGAACTCAACGCCGCACTTTACCTTGGATACCAGAGCGTGGAATTTAAATATAATCTTTTACTGAGTGGGAATCGAACGCAAAACCAATCATTCAAACGACGTCCCATTGCGCCACGATGGCTTCAGTTTCATCACATAAAACAAATATATATTAAAAACATTTTACACATATTACAATACAAAATTTATATCAAAAGTTAGTATTCACTCACTAGTGGCTATAATACGATGAAAGCATTCAGCCTTAAGACTTATTCTACCATGTGTGCAGAGTCTGATATGCGAGAACATGTTAAATGAACTGTGCGTTTTATACTCTACGATAGTCACGTGAGTACGTGATACAAATATTTACCAACTGTTTACGCAGGAAAAATTTAGTTTAGATAACATGTGGTCTGAAATTCAATTTTGTAAAAAGAAATTTGACATAGAAGGTGATATTGACATTTAGGAAGCATATAAAAATTCGAACGCAGCGGGATTCGAACCCACGCCTGCTGAATACCGTTCAGGCGGCGCGGGTTCGAAGTCCGCTGCGTTCAAATTTTTATACGTTTCCTAAATGTATTTTTCATTTTTTCTAATTGTGGAATAACACTTTAAAAATGATTAAAAGAAGGAGAAATTGTTAAAAAAATGTGAAAGCAAGTTATTTTTCCTTTTATTGTTTTTCCTTTTTTGGCTTCACGCTGTATCCCGCACTTAACTTAGCAAGTATAAGTGACCTAGTGTTAAGACACCTCGTTCTATACTTTCCATCAAATTTTGGAGGCATTGCGTTTTAAGTGGTGGAACATAACGTCGCGCTTTACCTCGACACCAAAGTGACGAAATTGGAAATATTTCTATTCCTTGAGTGGGAATCAAACCCGTTGTGGTTTGGACACGTTTACAGCCACATCATGTGCCACACCACGACTGGCCTCTAGCAGCATTCAATAATTTTATAAAATAATATAGCGACCGTGCGACGAAGTAAACTATTTCTATTTAAAACAATTGCTATATATTATAGCATTCAGCCAATAACATTCAGGCGTAATGTAGCTTTTGAAAAGAGGTATTCATTTACCTCTTTATAAAATTAATGTAGATTATCTATCCATTATATATATATCATGGTTATAGAATCAATTTTGTCGTAGTGCTTGGTAATATTGTGACTAGATATTAACAAAAAAATTATAAGAAATCTCTATTAAACTAACCTATAAATGTGGTGTATTATAATAATATTTAACCTACTTCTATGACAACGAATGACTTGTATTTTATTTGCAAACAACAAAATGAGTTTAAAATCTTTGATAAAGAGTATACATTCAATACAACTCAATGTCCATACGTTCAACAAGAACTTAATGTCCATACGTTCTCTACTGTTCGCCTGAAATTTAGACATTGAGTGTTGGCGGAATTCGACATGAAATATAAATCATTTAAATAATCGTTACCCCGATTGGAAATCTATTTTATTAACCTATAACCAATCACATTTACAGTCATACGCTGCCCCAGTACGTGATAATGGTGAAAAAAATATATTTAAAATAATTAACATTACATAATGAATTACAGGATTTGATTATTTTTAAACTAAAATTCAGATTCAAAATATCTTTATTTTATTAGACTTTTGAAAGCACTTTTGAATGGTCGAAAACTCAAAGTCACCACCGACTCGGAAGGCAGTTCTGCTGAGAAGAACCGGGAAGAGACTCAACTGCTGTTTTCAAATATAAAATTACAATTTTATTATTTGATACAATAGTAGCTAAATGCTATTGCTTTTGTAGTCGTTTTATTTTTTTATATAGTTCATTTGACAGCTACCCTATAATAGATATTTGTTATTTTTATAATATGTTTATATTAGACTAACGTATTATGGTGATCAAAATAAAACTAGATCTAATATATTTATAATACATTATATAAGTATCTATAACCGTTACACGATGTTATATTTAAATACGCACACTACCAACCTCACTCACCCTTCAAACATTTTAAAAACTGTTTTCAGTAATATATCTTTTTTTTTAGTTTCACACTGTATCCCGCGCACAGCAGGGTAGGCAGAGGGAACTTAGTGTTAAGACACTCTGTTCCCCACTTTCCGCCGAATTCTGAGGCATTGCGTTTTAAGTGGTGGAACTTGACGCCGCGCTTTGCCTCGATGCCAGAGCAAAGAAAATGGAAATATTTAATATTTCCACTCCTCAAGTGGGAATGGAACCCACAACCAGTCGTTACACTCACACGTTTGTGTCACTGCGCCACGACTGGCACCAATTCTCTTATTAAAGAAGAAAAAAAAGTCTAATGTAAACAAAAAGCGTATTCTATCTATTCGCGTATATAAACTAATTGTGATATTCGTTTAACATTCTTACTGTCACGAAATTAAGCACTAATTAGAGAACGGAGTGAGTTAACACCAAGTTTTTTCTTTCCATCCTGGTATGCCATAGGAGATGTATTAAGCTAAAAATTATAAATGTATGCAGGAATTCCGATATGTTACTAGAGTGTGGTAATATTTATAGTCTATATCCTCAGGAACTGGGGTAAAAAGTAATTTCCGTCCGGAACGCTGTATCTGAAATCTTCTCAATTGGCATAAACGATTTGATCGTTGAAAGGTTAAACGACAGTTTTACGTGTATAATATAGAAAAAAGGATCAACATTGAAATAAGATTCAACTTCGTCTTTTAATGTAATTTGGTGAATTTTAGTAATTTCTAAATTCAACAAGGGCAGAAAGGCGCACCTAGAACTTAACTTAAGAAGTTAATAAACTTTATTAAGACGCTATTTCACTATTTATTACGTATGTATATGAACATAAAATAGGTATATAAAATCTTTAACAAAAACATAATGTTTAGCCTTAAATAAACCTGTAAAGTTATAAATAATTTACAGATTTGCAAAAATTGTAATATTTTTTATGAGCCCAATTTATTATTTTTTTTTATAACAAAGTATAATTATCCTTTTTTTAGGATAAAATCTTCTTCCAAATATTTGATCCCTTGTTTTGACTTCAAAGGAAATTATTGTGAGAACAAATAATTGTAATGAAGCTGTATTTTCTTTTAGAAATACAGAATTGCATGTTTAAAGCCCTCTGTGGCGAATTGTGACGATGACTGGTTATGGCTTCGATAGGTATCAACATCCAGATTTCACTTGGGCGAAAAGTGGAGGACATAGTATCTTAGCATCAGGTTATCTCTGCTTACCTTGCTATACGAGAAAAAGTGTTGAGTTGAAAAAAAAAAATAGAATAGCCTCTATTCTATTTTTTTTTTTAACTCAACATAAAGTGTGACTGTAAGGTGACTGGAGTGGGTTCAATTCCTACTCGATAAGAGGAAATATTGATTATTTCCATTTTATTCGCTCTGATATTGAGGCAAAGAGCGGTTTTGAATTCCGCCACTTAACAAAGCCTCTGCAATGCCTCCAGAAAATGGTGAACGGAGTGTCTTATCATTACGTTATCTTTGCCTACATACGTTAAGTATACATACGGAGTACGTTAAGATGCAAAAAAATGTAAATAATTTTCCCGTTTTTCAATACCAGAACCAATTACGAGAACCTATATGTTAATTAGAGAGTGGGCAGGTAATAAAAATACCTTTTTGTCGAATAAAAACGTAGTGGAGGATGAAACAACAACCTTGGCGTGCGTGGTTACACGCATTTCCCATTGACGCTTGACGTTCTCGGGTTTATTTACATACATATATACATATTAATAACACTTTATACTGACTGACTGATAAATTTAATTGTATAAAGTTATGTATTAATGTGTAACTGAAAACCAGCAATGGTTGAGATGTTAACCTCATCATAAGCTAAGTAGCCTCTTTTGTACATTTTAAACATTTTTAGTGTTATTCCACACTTCGGAAAATTGAAAAATACATTTAGAAAACGTACAAAAATTTGAACGCGGCAGGATACACACTTTAAAAATGTTATTATTATATTTTAATTATTTTCATTTCTTAACTCTGATACCTAAGGATAAAGCGTGACGTTGATTTCCACCACAAAAAATACAATATTTTTTGAACGCTTAATAGAGAATGGAGTCTTTTGACACTAGATTCTCTCTGACTATACTTTACTTTAACGTGAAAGAGTAAAGCAAAAAAAATAGTATAACATTTGATATTTATATTTAATTGAATTAATAAGTTATTGAATATATTTCAATAGGAATATGTTATGAAGCGTACTCGCTGATTCCAAACGAAAATATTCACTTTGAAATTGTATGCATATTTCGAATTAATTTTTACTTTTGCGATATATTTCAGCATATTAAATTAATAAATTTAATGTAATCAAGCTTTATTAATACGTGACCTACAAAATTTATATAATTATTTCAGTTTTATAGTTTAACCCGTTATTGAAATCAGCGAACAAGTTATAACAAAGTAATTATTAATTTTGACATACATATTTATTTTGAGTAATAACTTTTACTATTGCGTAATAAGAAGGGTAGTCTAAGTGAAACTGAAAGTGTCACGACACTAAGTTCTCCGTTCGAAATTGAGACACTATGCGTTAAGTGGAGGAAACCCGCGCCTCCTAAATACCGTCCAGGCGCTCTCACCACTTAGCCATGTGTTCTACTACTACCAGGAGTGTCGAAATTCTTGTACGCTTTATTACAACTTATTTTTGTTTTTAGTATCTCTGTAAAAATGTGTAAAAATCTAACTACGTTTTCTGTCTTTTTTAATTTTCCTAAGTGATGAATAACACTTTAAAAATGCTTAAAAATTAAATATAATCATTTGCCCGAGTGAGAATTGAACTCACAATAATCGTGTTTACAGTCAGGTGCTGTGCCACTATTCCAAGACGACTCTAAATTTATATTTATACGATTTTATATATTTTTATATCATTTTATAATTTGCTTAAAAAACATATTATTCATTATATTAGCTATTAAAGTCTTTCCATAAATATTGTCATATTCTTATATTTATCTAGAATTAAAGTAGGAATTTCTGGGTATTTTGGGACACTGAGCCTGAATAGCGTGAACACAAGCCTTGCGTTTCTATGTTATAATATATAAGTAATATGCTCCATGGCAACATTTGAATTCGTATTTATGATGTTCCTATTCTACCAATTTCATTTGAAGTACAGTGGTGTATTATATAAAATTTAGCTTCACGCTGTGTCCTGTGTACAGCAGGGAATCAAGTGTTAAGACACTCCGTTCCCCACGGAAAATGGAAATATTATATATTTCCACTCCTCGAGTGGAAATGGAACCAACAACCAGTCGTTCACATACACACGCTTGTGCCACTGCGACACGATTGGCCCCATTATTTTATAAAAAATATTAGACTAGATATAAAAAGGGAATTTCACACTTTTACATGCATAGTAGGGTAGTCAGAGAGAATCCAGTGTTAAAACACTTCATGGTCTAGTTGCTGGCTGAAAATAAAATATTGCGTATTAAAGGACGAAACCTTATCTTCTTACCAATACGAAGCAGTGAAAATAGCTTAAAAATAAATATTTTACAGAGTGAGAATGGCCTCCATGGGATATATACAAAACAGAAATTGGTAGGTAAGGCAAAACTTATCCATACGTCTGATTTTTAAATACATAAATATGAACAATAAAATTTAATTTATTGTGAATGCTATTGTCATAAAACTCAAGTAACCGCCGTCTACAATGCCAACCGTTTTCTATTAATTTGAGAAATTTTAGTAGGTACATTTTACGGTAAATCTTAACGGGCAAGATTTACGATACCAATAATCCTTTGAAGATCGTTTATTTATTTAATGATTGTAACAGAGCTGGCTGTAATTAGCGATTTTATTTAATTGCTTGCCACAATAAAGTTTGTCTTTGTAATAACTAGGGAAAGGCGTAATAATCTTTAATTAAGTGTTTGTATTTGAATCAGCAAAATATCCTTATATATGCCTTGGTGCTGAGTTGTAAGTAAATAAAATATTATATATACCATTTGTGAAAATGCTGTTTCGTAGAATATATTAAAAAAGCGAAAAAAATCGAATAATTTAAGTTTTTAAAGATTTTTTTTGCATTAATAAAATATCCATTATTTTAGAAGGCCTTGTGATATTTAATTATGAATTAAACGACTCACAACGGTATAAATATTGAATATAAATTTTTTCTGAGGAAGTAATGTAAAAAAAGGTAAATCGTTTTTTTTTCAATGATTTTTACATATATTCGTTGTGATAACTTTTAACTAAACGCAACGGCGTCTTATTAAAGAAAGCGGAAAGGAAAATAATTGAAATATTACCATCCCCTCGGAAGCAGTTGAATCCAATCAATTGTATCATAGTGTGTCTCACCGATGGCAAAGTGCGAATCAGAGTATGAATACGGAGATAACTACAATTAAGATACTCGCACCGATACCTTTTGATTTTCTTAAGGTGATACGGTGTGAGTCAGTTAATTAGTGTCAGTCAAAAAAATATAACGTCACAAGCCATTAAAATTGCGAGCATGCCTATAGTGCCAACAACGGTAGATCTGGCGCTTGACGATAGTGAATACGAAGTATTGTATCTTCACGCTTTTTACTACATAGAAGTCTAGTTAGACGGTGCCTAGTATCGAAACACTCCGTCCCTCACTTTCTGCTCGAAAGTAAAGTGGCGGAGTTAAGCGCCGCGTTTCGTCTTATGTGCTAGAGCATATTAAATATGTAATCATTGTTCCTAGTGAAAATCGAATCCACAACCATTCGTGTTTACAGTCTGATCCTGTCCCATTGGGCCACGATGGCCTCAAGAATTGTATCAATATAAATATTTGAATTGTAAGCTTCAAACAGATTGTTCGTTTCGACTACAATAATATTATTATAAAATGTGTTAATTTTATTATAAAAATATAACGTTTTCAGTAAAAGCGTAAGTCTTGTAAAGTATTGTATAATGTTTTGGCAGATGTTACATGAATAAGCTGTTTTGGTATTTTAAACTGTACAGGAAGCAGAATGTGTTTAAAATACTCGTTGGCGAGTGCAAGTGCTTCGTGTGCAAAATACTACTATTATAAAATTTTCTTAACTTTTTTTTTAATAATCAACTCTGTCCATGGGATCACAGGTGCCCATGTCATTTGTCAATACTTATTAGTTTCTTGTCTGGTGAGTTTACAATTCGAAATCATTAAGACTTATATCTACACACTATAAATTAATTTTATTATTAAGATCATTTTTATATTTAGCCACACGTTTTTCCGTATAGTACTCGCAAGTGTACTATATATACTATACGGAGTTACGTTATCTTTCTCCCTTATTTTTCCTGAAATTGAAACATTCCATTTTGAGTGGCGGACCTCAACGCTGCGCTTTGTCTTGCCATTGGAGCGGAGAAATGAAAATATAATCATCCCACCCAGAGGGTATCAAATCTACAATTAATATTATAAATGCGAAATTCTGTATATTTGTCTCATGCTTGCACGGCTAATTTACTAGTCCGATTTGATTGAAATTTGGAATGAAAATAGTAAAAAACCCAGGGTGAAACATAGTCTACTTATTTTTTCAAAAATCCACCCCCGAGGATTACAATATAACGAAACCGTTGTGTAGTTCACGGCGGGCCGCTAGTGGTATACAATTAAATAATTAATACATTGTTGTAGAAATTATTCATTATTTCAATACTACTAACTAACCTAAAAAAATGTTTTCAAATAGTAATACTATTTTGACGCAAAAGAAAAAATCTCTCATAAAAACTATTTCTGCTTCAAAAAGTGTATCTTTAGAAAAAGTCCAACGTGAATGGTAATAATATCGTTCCTGGAAATATCAATATAGAGCTTTCCACAATTTACATAGTATTTTACATTTCAATTATTACCAATAATGTCACTGTTGAATGCTGAAAAGGAACTATACGGAAAAGGAATGTGATTTGCATAAGAATTTTCTATGTACAATTTTCTAGCATTGTTATAGTTCTTACTTTTATTTTTAACATCTTATTGTACCAAGTTTTTGCTATTTCATTTATATGGAAAAATAGAACGAATATTTTCTTTTGTTTTTGATGCAAAGTTCGGAAAATATGTTATTTTGTATTGTTTAAGTTTAGAAGAATCAATATTTTCATTACTTTTTTTTATCTTCACGCTGTATCCCGCATATGGCAGGGCAGACAGATGGAACCTAGTGTTAAGACACTTCGTTCCCCACTTTCTGTCGAATTCGGAGGCATTGCGTGTTAAGTGGCGGAACTTAACGCCGCGCTTTTCCTTGACATCAGAGCGAAAAAAATGGAAATATTCAATATTACCACTGTTCGTGTGGGAATCGACCCACAACCAGTGATTTACACGCTTATGCCACTGCGCCATGACTGGACTTAATTTTCATTTCATTATTATTTGTAGAGAAAGGAGAATGAGATTTGGCATACTACGCTAATTACCTAAAATACATATGATGGTACTTTACCCCAATGTAACCGAGCGATGTGTCAAATTTAGTGGGAAAGCGGGGAACGGAGTCTTTTGACACTAGGTTTCTATATATCCTATTGCTTGAGATAAACTATGAAGCTTCGAACTGTAAGAACTAAATTATTCTTCATTTATCAATCATTTTCAATAATTAAACATAAGCTAAAATCTCAAAACAGAAGGACAGATATCTTCCAGTGCATATACGATTAAAATAATATTAAAATAATATTTATATTAATAACTTCGTATTAAACGTAATAGGTATATCTATCTTTCTAATGAAATAATCTTAAAAATTCTAAGAATTAATAAAACCCTCTTCTGTTTTTTGAATACAAGTCGAACAAAGCTCAAAAAGGTAGCAATAATAATTATTGTTCTCCTCAATACAGTATAGCCCCAGGCGTTGAGTAAAAAGTAATTTAAACATGCCATTTCCTGCATTCATTAGCCTTATCTTCGATTTGCTTTGTTGTTACCCAGTTGTTGTATTATCAATACAACAAGATTAATTATAACTTCTTAAGGTTGTTTGTTTTATAATTTTCAAATATATAATTAAGAGGTCAGTCGTGGCGCAGTGGCACAGACGTGTGACTTCAAACGACTGGTCGTGGGTTCGATTCCCACTCAAGGAGTGGAAATATTTGATATTTCCATCTTTTTCGATCTAGTACCGAGGCCAAAAGTGGCGTTAGGTTCCGCCATTTAATACGCAATGCCTCCAAATTTCGGCGGAAAGTGGGAAACCGACTGTCTTAACACTACCCTCCGCCTACTCTGCTGCGTGCGGGATATAGCGTGAAGCGATAAGAAAAAATGAAGGTAATTATTTATTCTTGTAATTGAGATCATCTTGGCACTGTACATGCGACTGGATGTTGGTTTGATTCCCACTTAGGAAATCATTTCATTTAAATTCTTTTCATATTTCCACTTCGCTACCAAAGCGCGGTGTTGACCACTTGTCGACGCAGTTTTGCCTCTCTACAGAAAATGTAGAACGGAGTGTCATAACACTAACAAGGTGAAAAAGTCGTAAAATTTACTTTCCCTGTTTCTACTTCTTAAACGAAATAAACATTATATATTAAATATAATTAATCTACAATACGTACGTGAGACTAATCTGTTAAAACAGAATAGCTGTGAGTTTTAATTAAATTACCGCCATGTGTTCCACTAAGTAAATTAGAGGAGTATCGCGTCACACATGTAGGTATATACGTGATGGGTAGTTGATTTCTGATGTGGAAAGACGAATTACTTGTACTGGATTTTATTTACTTGACAATATATTTATTTTAATTATGATTATATTAATTAGGTGTTATTATGGTGCAGTGTGACTGTTTATATTGTTGTAGGTTCGATTCTTGTTCGGGAGAATGTAAAATATTTAAATTATTTTCAGTTCTCCGTACTGGTAATTAAGCAAAGCCGGGTTTAACTTTACCACATAACAATGTCTTGAATATTCGATTTCCATAGCTCACCTTGCAATGTGGAAAAAATATGAAGCTAAAAAACAGAATATATTTTGAATTCTTTGTCACACTTTTTCCAAAACGAAACGACAAATGACTAGTAAATACTATCGTTTGCTTAAAAGAATATAAAATCCAAATTTCAAGTCTTTTATAGTTTCGACTACGTCAAAAGTCCTCTTGTTGTCCTTTTCCTATTTATATTAATTATACCTGTCACGGTAAAAACCTTGGAGTACCCTCTCATTAGTGCTGCTTTACACTACTAAGGAAATCTAATACTAAAACTCATCTAAATCGTACTTAGCAATAACATCACGTATTCAAATATTTTAAAATTGAAAATACCTTGGCTCACACTGGCGCCTTCTATATCACGTTCAAATAGTCTATCGCCACACAGCTGTACATTTAGATCCGGCAGATCAAAATTTTAATACGCTTGTTACAACTTTTGCTGTTAAGCGCTATTATAGGAAATTTTTTGCAAAGTTATATGTGTAAAAGCTTTTAAAATTAAAGCGTTATGAGCATACGGAACAGAGTGTCAAAACACTCTACTTTCTCTAGGAAAATTAGGAAAATTTAAAATTATTTTTTCCCTGAATGGGAATCAAACCCATTACTATAGCATACCTATATAGCCGGCCGTTGTTATATTGCACCACGATGGCTTTGAATATATTTTTTATTACTTAATGCATTTAAAAGGAATTAGGTACACCATCTGTCTTGCTTTTATATAGTTGTCTAATAACCGTCTTTCATTCATTCTCAACTACTACTACGTCTTGTGGGGCCAATCGATCAGTACATTTGAATTTCACTGCCACCTACCTACCTCATTCGTTGCATAGAATTGACTTGATTATTCCGTTGCTTACTCAACAGTCAATTCATGAAGCGAACCCTGAGATTTTCTTATGCTTTAAAACGCATTGGCTACATAAGTCTCTTATCTAAGTGTATTAGCACTTTTAAATACTGGCCTGCGATAATTATAAAAAAAATCTTAGGGCGCAGGTATATTTTTATTGTAAACATAATTGTTTATGTTTTCGATTTACAACCGGAGTAAAGATAATACAAGAGTAATTTTAATTTTTTAACCTTTAGTACAACAAAGCAAAGCATTGAGTTCTGCTCTTTAATACACAATGTCTCAACTTCAGGCGGAGAATAGAGAACATAAACTGTGAAGAAATCGTGATTTAAATGTTCGATATTTAAATTAACATTCTGTTTGTATCTTATTTATATTTTAAGAGTAAGTATATTGATCATTATCCATCAATACGGAGTTCTTGACGTAAGTTCACTCCGACGACACAGCCATGCAGGTAAAACGTGAAGCTGAAAAAAAAGTGTAATTTTTATAAAATAATTAAATTAATGTTACGAGCCGTTTACTTATAATGACCAAGTCTACTATTTCATCACAATTTACATTTTTTTGCGTACTGTTCCATGACATTTCTACCATAAAATATAGAAATTATATTCAACCATTAATATTTCAATCGCATCAATTACAAAGCAAGCAAACAAATTATAACTAAACATAATTTAACTGTAAAGGAACACACAGTGATAATAATATTTTTATTCATTCTTTTGCGAAACCAATCAAGGGGCTCTAATTGGCTCCAGTTCATCAGTGCTAATGGAAATGTTCGCAGTTGCGGAAAATTGACAAGATTGTTCAGATTTCTGTTTATTTTAGAAGAAAAATAGAAAATTGAAGCCTAAATAACCGCCTACGTTGATATCTGTATTTCATAACCGCATATTGCTTGATTAGTTATTTATATCATGCTACCAAAAATAAATGATTATATTAAGCATACCTATACTATATTGCTATATTTATACATACAATATATAATTACAAATTATTAGAAAATAAGTAGATATCGTCTTTTCTCAGAAAAAATAACGAAAGATAGTTTTCTTTGAAATACTCTGTGAGGTAATTCAACTTTATAATTAGAATATGAGCTTACGTACAAACTTTCTCTCGCATGGTAGGATAAAAGAGAACATAATGTCAAAGCACCTCATTAATCACTTTCTGAGATCGAGACATTGCTTGAGAGTGACGGAACTTAACGCCGCGGTTTGGTTCACTAGAGCAGGAAAATAAAAGTATATTAAATATATTTGAATGAAATCTGACTAACACTCACGACTGGACTTACAATATAACACTCAGTAAGGTTAAAAATATGCTACAACTTCATTAACACTGTACACAGCTTAGTTACAGTAATGTAAACAACTCGCCTCGGACGGATCTGAATATTAGCATTAAACGTTATATCTTAATTACATAGTTGCTCCTTTCTTGAAAGAGAATGAAAGATATGGTAAAAAGGTACTTTACAGTAATTTACAGTTCAAAATGTTTTTATTGTAAGCGTAATTGATTTTAATTTCCACTCGGTATAAAGATTTGGGATAAGTTATTTGCATTTTTTTTCACTGTAGTCAGTGTCAGTCAGTCAAGAGCGGCGTTTATTAATCTACTTACTACGTGTTGAATATGTGTCTTAAATTCGGATGGAAAATGGAGATTAAAGTGTTTTGATCTTAGTAGTCTAGACAACTAAGATCAAAACATGGCCAAGGCCTAGGCCTTGAGCAGGTTCCCTCTGCCTATCCCGTTATACGGTAAAAAACGTAAAGCAGTTTTTTCTATTATCTATTAATTTACAATATTTAGTATTTTCATCTTTATAAACGGACATACTTGTATTTTAGTTGCAGAATAGAAAGAATTAAGTACTGTACTTTAGTGCCGTAATATATACTAAGAACAACGACCTTCCAAAGTCCGAGGCTTTCCCTGGCGTTTCAATTTTAATATTTTCTATCGAATATTACGGCATATATTCTATTCATTTTTTTAAAAGAAACTCACAAATGATTATAACCAATATAAGCATTTTCTAGATGACCACAGGTATCCATAGTTACTACAGTTTAAATATTAATTTGTTACTACTAGAAAAGTATACATTATTCCAAAACTACTAGAAAATTCATGAAGTTATTATATCATAAGACTATGACACTTGATTGAAGCCCCAGGTGTAATATGAATGTCTGACGTTGAGTTGAATGCGCAGAGATTTCTAATTTACATGATTCGCTGAATTTACATATGAATGTTAATATAATATTTAATAATTGCCTTTAGAATACGTAATACTAATATCGTATTAATTTGATATGGTTTTCGTTACAAATTTAGTAAGTTACATACTATGTTTACTAAGTGGTGGCGCTCTGATATGTTTAATTTTAAGTGTAGATTCGTACTTTTATTCTTTAAATAACTTTAAAGTTATTTAAGTTTTTTTTAAGGCGACGGATCGGGTGTCTTAACACTAGGTCCCCTTTGATTACCGTGCTGTATGCGGGATACAGCGTGAAGCTAAAAAAAATATATATTGTTTTCAAAGTAACATTTATGTGTTTTTTAATTTCACACTTTGTCCCACTAGAGATAACCTAGGCCTATAATCGAACAGATACTACACTTTGATCTTAGCCAAAAGGCCGAGAAGCGGTCGCTCCCGCGCGCTACTCCGAGCAGGCCGTCAAGGGTGACCTACACCACCCTTGACTCCGCGACGTGCTTTGCAGGCTCCCGCCGCTGGTGTCCTCGGACGATTGATTCGGTCCCCGTGGCCCGGCTAGTGGCGGTTGAGAAGGAGCACCGTCAGGTTTTAGTGGGTAACGGCGGCGTTACCATCTTGCCTTACCGGAGTCCCACATAACCACGTCCCGAGTCTTGGGCTGGTATCCGTAACGGATTTCCTGACGTTAAAAAAAATAAAAAAAAAAGAAACAAAAAAAGGCGTATAACCGAACATGTAATATAACATATCGTTTTTCCGTTCATTCCAATTTCAAAATTCGAAAATGCTTAGGAGGTTATAAAAATATTAACGCAAAAGGATTTGAACTGACACCTCTCTGTATACCTTCAAAGCATACAATTTCATCTTGTTTATACTGTGTTAATAACACTTTAAATATATAACAATATAAATAGCCTCTAACATTAAAAAAGACATTTAGAAAACGTAAAAAAGTTGAACGCAGCGGGTTTCGAACCCGCGCGTCCGGAAGCGTCCAGGCACTCTCACCACTGAGCCATTCCTTCAGTCTCAGTGGTCAGAGCGCCTGGACGCTTCTTTTTCAATTTTCCTAAGTGTGTTATAACACTTTAAAAAAGTTTAATAACATCTGACATTTCTTAATTATCGGAAAGCATAGAACGTAGTGATTCGTCACTAACTTATTGCTCTCCACTTATTTCGCAATTACCGAGACAGAATGACATGTATGAACGAAAAGACTGAAAGAGAATCAAACTCACAATGAACCGCTGTCCCACTGATATTTATGACGCTTTAAACGGTGTATAATGTATGTAATCCTTAAAACATTTTGTATTAAATTTTAAGTACGTAAATAAAAATATATTTAAAATATTATAGTGTGATTCATTAAAAGTAACCATATTTTATATTATGTCGTTTGCATATTTCTTAATGAAAGTGAGTGCTGATGAATATTTCACTGATTTAACTTAAGTATTAGAGACGAACATTTTTTAATTCATTCTAAAGTACTTTAAGTACTATAAAGTGCTACAAGATACTTTGAATATGAATTTTAAAAATCTTGTCTGTAGTAGTTACACGAGTATGGGACTTTTAGGCTTTTTTGATAGCTAACAATTTATGTAGACATGAGTTCGATATGTAAAAGTTCATATCGAACTAAAACAAATGCTCCGACACAAGTTTTTCCGGGTTGGTTACTCTATGCGAGACGTTACCAGACACAGCGACAGAATGATTTCTTTGAAAAATATTTTTATAGCTTTTTTCGCATAGTAGTATCCAGCTGCTTATAGAGAATTTATTTTTATTGACACTAGTCAAGACAAGAAATGAAAATAGTTTAAGTATAATCACTTTTAACATTTTTGAAGTGTTATCCTACACTTTAAATTGAAAAAGACACTTAGATAACGTATAAAAATTTGAACACAGCGGGATTTGAACCCGAACCCGAACGTATGGCTTAGCGGCCAGAGCGCTTGGACGATTTCTAAGAGGCGCGGATTCGAATCCCACTGCGTTCATTTTTTTTTAAAAATCCTTTTTTTTAATATAATCATTTTCCCCAGTCAGATCAAACCCACCACCAATCGCGTTCACAATCAGAAGCTGTCCCACTGCGCTACGTTACCCACAAAAAAGCTTAATACTCATATGTATTTATTTTATAAATACAAATTTATATTACCACTAATAAATGATACTTTGTACTCGCATTGCGCAACGTATGCTCTAGCTTGTAATTAGACCTTAAAATTGTTCGCATTTTATTACGTTTTTAGAATAAAAATGGTCTCTAGAAACCACACAATTGAGGTCCTCCTTAATTATGATGAACGCTGCATACGAGCTTATGTTTGCGAGAGCGAAGTCGACAACGTTTTAATTAAGGGCTTATATTACATTTATTTCAGAATTTTTTAAAATTGCACGAATATATCAAAGGAAACAGATGTTAATTGGGAAAGTTATGCAAATTGTTAATTTTTCTTATTTAAATTAAGTTAAATCATATTTTTGCTTTCATAATACTATGGTATGAATGTAGATTGTTTTTAATTATTTGCTCTTCGAATTGAGGTTATCGTCGTACAATGCGATACCAAGTGACTGTTTACACGATAGTTGTGGATTCGACTCCCACTTGGGGGAATGGTTATAAATATTTTCATTTCTTCACTTTTCTTACCAAGAGGGTAAGACTAGCTTGGAGTTTTACCACTCAACATCCAATGTTTTAAAATTAGACAGAAGGTGGAGAACGAAGTGTCTGGACACTATGTTCTCTCCGCCTAATTTGCCTATACGTAAAATTTACTAACTTTTTATATAATCATTACTAAATCTACAATATTTTCATGAGAAACTGAAAACCTATATCAAAAACAATTATTTTGAGGTTACGTTTAACAATTAAAAAGTTCTTACTATGATAAAGGTTAACATAATTCTGTGCGTGTTTTCGAGTATGTCCATAAAGTTTGCCCCAAATTGTTGAAGGTTGATTTTTGAACAATACTAATTTGATAAGCGTTGCTTACGATATATGTTATTATAGTTTTTGTAATAAAACAAAGATATTTTCCTTCAGATGTATTAAAAAACCTTTGACGACGTCGCGGCATACTTAGAATAACTCAGCGACTGCACGCGATGGTCGTGTGGTGAATATTTAAAATATATACCTTCTTCTAGTCTGGTTATACAATATGCAGTGATAGTATCTGCCATCCAACTCTTGCTTGGTGGCAAAAATTGGTAGTTATACCCGCATTATCTTTCCAGTCTTTTTTAGCAATTTTTCTTAATTATATTCGTATAGATTTTATTTTTGTAGCTTCACGCTGTATCCCGCACACTGCAGGGTAGGCAGAGGGAACCTAGTGCTAAGACACTCCGTTCCCCACTTTCCGCCGAATTCGTATAGAAAATAAAGTGCGTAATCAAGCTTTTTATGTGTATTATATTATTTTTTATTGTAAGAAATGCGTTGCATTGCGTTGAATTGCTACGCTATCTGATCGATTGATTACTGGCTTTTGTACGGTTTACTCAGACTGCGAATGAACGAACGAAAAATGATCGCTTATACCATTAAAATCTTAATGTTAGCAGCATTCAGTTCAATTTCTACTTAGGGGATTAAATGAAAATAAGTTTCTTTTTATTTTGGTAAGACAGAGTGTTGAGCTCACTACCCAACACGCAATATTTCAAATTTGAGCGGAAAATGTAGAACGGAGTGATATCATACTAGGTTCTTTTACTGCTCCTGCTGCTGTATAGGAAAATGCGTGAGTTTACTTTTTTCATACAGTTATTAATAAATATACGATCCTTTCAACAGAAATAGAAATTTTCTACCAGTAATATTTATTTTTAGGCTGTTTTAAAATTTAAGCAAAAAATCTTGTAATGGTCCATAATACCGTTAGGTATAGCATATAGTGTTCGTGTTTGTGTTTGTGGTCATAAATCCTGTCTTAAATGATTTATGGCTAGTTTTTGATATAAATATAAATTTAATAAAAGATTTAACTCATAAAGACTTACTGTAATATTCCTTCGAGTATTCATAAATAAATAGCGCGGTAGAACATCAAGAATAACCAACTAATTTTAGCCTCCTTCCGTGATATTTGCTTTCACGTATTTTTAACTGCATGACTCACTTTTTGCTTTTTCATATAGTGCATCGCACTTGCAGTTAAAATAGACTGCGATTCGTATATACAGTGTCATCCGCTATGAATAAACTACCGGTGTAGTTTGTCATTTCCGCCTTTTTATGAACAACTTTTATAGAAAAAACACCTGTTGTTGCAAAATATTCTTTTTTATATAATATTACAGTATATTAAGTACTTTATACGCGTAGTTACAATATCTGTACTAATAATGTAAATGTGAAAATCTGTCTGTGTTTCTGATTGTCTTTGATTGATGGATGGAATACAGAATGAAAATACTTTTGGGTTAGAAGCAGTCAAGGTTAAAAAAGGCTTCTTTTTTAAAAAATTGAAATAAGAGATGAAAGTTAATATTAAAAATCTTAACCGCTTGACCAATTTCCATGAATTTTCAGCAAGACAGATAACGCAAAGTCTAAGAGGCTGAAATAGGGAAAAATTGTATAGAAAATAAAAACTGTTTAATTTAAGCGGAAACGAGGGCAGTCGAAAATACTAGGCAGCTATAGTTGCGACAACTATGACGCGGGCGAAGCCGCGGGCAGTTGGCTAGTATTTCATAATGCATAGTTATGATTTAGAATTACTGGAGTTCAAATATTTCTAACATTCAATTTTAAAATATTTAAATAAGTAGATTTATAATAAGTCTTTTAAACACTAAAATACAGAAGCTTTTGAAATCCTAACAATAGTTAAATAAATAAATTATAACAGCAAATATAAAGTTCGCAGATAATGAAGTTTGAGCTGAATTTCAATTACTAATGTAAGAGATAAATGGTCCGGCCTAATTGTACAACTTTCAGAGCTTACACAATTATGAACTTTATATTTGGACTTAACTAGCGCACGAGGAATGTAAAATTTTACTTTTTATTGGAACAAAACATATATTTCTTTTATTATTTTAGAAAAATTATGTTATTTAATTTTTTATATTAAATTCGAGGCTATCATAGTGTGTTGCGGACTCGATTCCCGTTCGGAAGAATATTTAAATTATTTTCATTTTTTCTGGTTTGAAACCTATGTAAGACAAAGCGCGGCATTGAGTTACGTTACTCAAAATATACAATGTTTTTATATAGAGCGAAAAGTGGATACCAAAATGTCTTGATACTAGTGTCTTGTGTTTGTTTCTCCCCGTAAAAACGAAGAACCTAAGTTCTGTCTGACTTTCCTGCTACACGCGGTAATGCGTGAAGGTGAGGCTTAATTCGTATAAGGAACAATTCTTTCGTCAATTTAAATTCCATTTAATTCAAACGAAACTTTTAACATAATTATATACCTTGGCTCTTTCGAGTTTGGGCGAAATAAGATGCTGTCACACGCAATATATGTACATACGTTCTTATATTGAAACAGTTCGAACTTTTTTCTTGTTTTTCCCCATTTTTTCATATAATTATTAAATTATATGTCCAAGACGTATTAAAAGTATAACATAACTTTGAAATTATGTATTTCTCGCATATAGATAGCTCTATACTATAGAATTTAAGGTATTAAACGACTAGCTCCGTACGTACGTACCTACTTCCTTTTTCAATGCAAGTAAATATAAAAATAGAAGGTTAATTCCCAAAATATACTAAACCATTTAAAATCGATTTCTATAAAAATAATTTCAACAAATCGATCGAAATGTGTAAAGTTAGTGAAAACAAAAGATCTTAGAAGATGTTAGAAGATTAATATTCATATTGCTAAAGTATATTAGCATAACAGATGTCACATTTTGTGGGACAGATTAAGAAAATTTGCATTTAATTAGATTTCCTTAGAGGAACTTAAGAAATCAACATTTCTATTGATTTATTCTATTTTGGTTCAGTGGAGAATATCTGACTGTATATCCTAGAGGTGGCCAAGATTCCAAATAGGGCGATCTTTCAAAAATTGGAATGTGTTTTTTTTTTTTTGTTTATTGTCCAATAGATAACAATACATTATCTTTTATTTAGCTCTTTAAGTACCACGAAAACCTCATAGGTTTATCTGGGTACAGAGAGTCATTAATTTAATTTATGTAAAATTTTTAATTTTAATTTAATTTATGTAAAAAATGTTTTTTGAAACGTGATTTGGTTATCGTGTTACTTATATACAATTCTTGTAGTTCCTTTGGCAGATCATTAATATAGACAGGTATTAGATAGTCATCAGTTTGTTACTTTTTTGCAATCAAGCAAATGTTCTTAAAAGGTATTATTTTTTGACATTAACTAAAAGAACCGGAAATGAAAAAGGAAATCGGGTAGATTTATTGAGAGCCAAAAATAATTGTTTGTGGAGCGACTCCTGTGGCACGTGGCTTGCGAGCCACAGGTTAACCTCCAATACTTATGAGTTCAATCTTTTCTTTGTAAATAATTGGAAAATATATTTTTCTTAGTGTGATCAAATAAACTATAAAAATAAGAATACATTTTCTTCCAAATAAGAAGCTAGCCTAAAATATGGTGAATTAAAATACTGTTTAAAGCTTAAAAAGCTTTAATAAATAATAATAATGATACGATATGAAGAAAGTAACGAGTATCATGTAACTTGAAAAAAATAATAATATAACAAAAGAAAAGAAAGCACACTTTGTCGAAATCCATAAAATTAAACATGAATGAACGCTACTGATGTAATATTGCCGAATAAAAGTTTAATCTCACATTGCTCCTTTGTACGCATATTTGTAGAAAGATAGTATGAAATAGTTGTTTGATATCTATTTGCAAAAGTGAAAAAACCTTCTTATATTTTTGCCTTATATATAACCTAACTCTAAGAACCCAGCTTTACATTTATTAATGATAAAATACTCCACTCTCCACTTTCCTTCCGAAATTAAAACATTACGCTTTGAGTGGTGAAATTTCTTACCAAAACGAAAGAATGAAAATAATGTAAATATTTATAATCCCCCAAGTGGGAATCGAACCCCGAACCAATCGCACTTATGCCACGATGGTCTCAACTTTCTAAGTACAGTATATTTTACTTGCAGTATAATAGACGATGTTGACTTTTGAGTGTAAAATAAAACTAAAGAAAAAGCTGTATCTCTTAGAGTTAACTTCAAAGGAGGGCATAAAACAGCAATGTAATGGTCTTGTTCTAAAGTAGCGTGACTTCACTTACATCAATTCTATATAATTCAAAGTCTTCAATTATTTGTGGCCAGCCGTGGCCCAGTGGCACAAGCGTGTGACTGTAAACGACTGGTTGTGGGTTTGATTCCCACTCGAGGAGTGGAAATTATATATTTCAATTTTCTTCGCTCTGGTGTCGACGTAAAGCGCGGCGTTAAGTTCCGCCACTTAACACGCAAGCTTCCGAATTCGGCGGAAGCTGCTGTGTGCGGGATACAGCGTGAAGCTAAACTTCAATTATTTTTCTACTAATTTGAGTTTTGTTTAAGATTTTTATCTATATATATATTCACATATATGTAATAAAAATGAAAAGTCACTCACCACGAAATATCACCGCTTGAAGTATAAATATAAAGTTTGGAAAGAAAGTAATTTGTAGTTGGTAAACGTCCGCTAAGAATAGATTTTGCGATTGGGTCAAATTAAGGAGATCTAAGGACTCTTGTAAGTTTGAATAGAAGTCCTTCATTTTGTCTGCTTCAATCTTGAAATTCGATATAGACATCTTCAGTATTAGGCCGTCGGGGCGCAATGGGACAGCGTAACCGCGATGGTTGTGGGTTTGATCCCACTTGGGAAAAGGTTATATATTACCCTTATTGGATGTGGCCTATGGATACCATAGGATGTTTTAAGCGTAAAATTTTTGAATACTTGTAAGACTCTTGACCTACTGTCTTGTATCGATAATAATTATCTTGTGTCCTAGTCTTTTTTTATGGTATGGCATAAACATTATCGTTATTGTTTGAGATATTAGTTTTTGTAGTTTTTGTATTTCATCTGTTATTAATGCACTGTTAAAATAGTTTTGTTTTTTTTGTATCTTAAAACTAGATTCTCTCTGACTACCATCCTACTATGTGGGAAAGAGCGTGAAGATGTTAAAAAAATCTTCATTACTTTGCAGACAAAGCCGCGGTGCATTTCTAGTAGCAAGATAAGTGTATGAGTTACTTTGCTCTACAGCATTAACTACAACAATTTGTATAACGTATGTACACTGCACTGCACTCATGTTAAATGTTACTAGCTTAGTAAAATGTTTTAATTAAAACACAGTAATTTCCACACTAGAGCTCACCACCACTGGGTTGTATCTTACAAAAGAAATTTAATTAGCTTCAAGTGAGAGACAGTTGTGGAATTGTGGTACAGCATCTGACTATTCATGTTATGATCGCAAGTTCAATTACCATTCGGAAGAATTATTATATTTTAAACTATTTTCATTTCTTCGCTCTGGTAACTGAGACAAAGTTTGAGTACTGCCACTTAACACGTGATATTTCAATTTCGATTGGAAAGTGAAGTGTCTTAAAACTATTTTTTCCTCGTTATACAAGAAAAATCGTATAATAATAAGAAAGTAACTTATATTTTATTAAGCTGTCCATACTTACTTATATTCGAAAGTCTGTCTGTTTGTCTATCACTCTTTCATGATTAATTTACTGGACAGATTTGGATGAAATTCGTCAAACATAGGCTACTTTTTTAAAAAATATCGACCCGCTAGAATATACCTCCTCCTCCATAATTGACATTCCTCCATCCTTAAAATTCTCCTAAAATAGCTAAAAGTGTCATTGATATATATCTTTTTCATCACAACTAGAAGTTTTGAATTTATTTTTTATATATTTATGTTAGCCACTCGTAAAACGAGTGCACTTTACGGTTGTACACTTACTTTTATAGCGTAATGTAATGGTCGATATATTAAGACATAAACAATATAAAGTGTCTGGTCCGTGATATTTTTGATTTCAAACTATAAAGCTTGCTATGTTGCATACAATAAAAATGTATACATGTGTAAAGGATATACTTATGCATAAATAGTGACTTAAATTAAAACTTAAGTGGGGAATAACATTTTGAAAATAATTAAAAGTTACTACTTTTATTTATTTTTAAAGTGTTATTCCACATACAATATTTACTATACTTAGTAAGTTTTAAAGCATAAACAAAAATTAGTGAATATAGTGCTATTTCTACCTGAAAAAATAGGGCAGATAAAGTAAGATAAAAAATTATTATAATTACAATTTTTTAATATGAAATTCAGCTTACTGCATTAAGGATGAATGTTACTGCGAAAGATATTTCTTTAGTTAGCATTCAAGGTATTCATTCGAAGTTTTAAAGTTTCTTTACTATGTTAAGCAGTCGTGGCGAAAGAGAATAACGTCTTTCTGTAAACACAATTGGTTATGTGTTCAAATCCACTGGAATAATTATATTTCTTCCTATTTAAATGGAGAAGTCTCCATTTAAATTAAACGGAACGCAGCGTTGAGTTCCGTTAACCGTCTCCGTTCCGTTTTCGTCTCGGTCGAATAGCGCTCAAATATAATTATTTACTTTTTTATTTTCACGCTATATCCCACACAAAGCAGGTTAGGCAGAGGGAACGTAGTGTTAAGACACTCCGTTCCCTACTTTTTGCCGAATTTTGGAGGCATTATTTGTTAAGTAGCGGAACTTAACGCCGCGCTATATAGAAATTGCAATTCAATTTCAAGTAATAGTTTATTTACCTGTTTATCATACTGTAATTCACATATTAATATTATAAATTGTAAATACTACCGTTATATTAATAGTCATATCGCGTGACCGTCCTCGACACAGTTTTGATGTAGCATCGGCCATTTTTGATGATACTACAATAAATACAGTAAAGTATTGATTCTATATCTATAGAAGTATCTTGAAGAAAACTTAAATTTAGTTTTAAATGTATAGTACACATTTAAAGTAAAGAAACGTTAAATATTTTAAGAGAATATATATTTATTAATGTAGTATGCCTAGAACCTGCGCCTCTTAGTAACCATCCAATCGCTTACCACTAAGCCATATACTGTAGTTTCTAAACTCACCTACACCGACACTTGTATGCTTGTTATAATTATTGCTTAAACTAAGAAAAAAAAAAATGGTAACCTTCTAAGCGCTCTGATCACTAAGTTACATATGTTCAAAGTTCTACATCCAGCTACTTCTAAAAATGTTTATTTGTATATAATTTAAAATAGGTCAACTAAAATAAGGTTTTACTCAAGTTAGTTTTTACTTTTAGCATTGTGAAATACGATGAATGCTAATGAGCTAATATAAGTCCATCGGATGAACTTTTTACCTCAAATTCGAGGTGGTAGCTCCTCGGTATGGACGAAATGTTTTAATGTAAAAGAAACTGTGTATACTTAAGAAAAATAGATATATGATTCGTTTTTTTACATCTATGCTATAAATAGGCAATGACCAGAGATATACTAAATGTAAGGATAGGAAAATGTAATTATATCAATATTTTACATATTAATATTAACAAGTTTTAATGCACTTTATAAAAAGGTAAAGAGGTTATTTTAATTTATAAGAAATTAATATAAAAAAAATATATAATGTCACATAGCCTTTTGAGTTTTTGCTTTTTACTATAGAAAAGCATACATAAACATGGTTTATTTGCTAAAGAATGTGTAAAATGCATAAAACACTAAAGCGATAATATGAACGTTACCGCGTGCAAATATCAGGTAGATTGCGAAATCTACTTCAATTTGTTAGAGTAAATGTAAAAACTTCTGAATGAAACTTATTCAGTGAATTGAACGGTAAATAAAGTTAGTTTAAAATTTTAATGGTATAAACATTTTGGAGTTCATTTTGCACTATTTTTATGAAGTGTTTTCTAAAAAAATTTTCTTACTTCTTATGCGGAAGCATAGCAGGAAACCTAGCGTCAAAACTCTCCATTTCCCATTTTCTGAACGAATCTGAGACATTGAGAGATGAGACTTAAAAATCGTAACTCAACGGCGTGCTTTGTCATCCCACCAGAACATATAAATAAAAATCATTAAACATAATCTTTTTTATTAACATTTTTAAAGTGTTATTCCACGCTTAGGAAAATTTAATTACCAATAATCTTTATTTCTAGTGGAAATCGAACCCATATAGAACCCAGTCGCTGTCACAACCCGTCATAATAGACCCAATTCTAATGAGTCCATTTTACGCAGGCAAAGAATGAAATCGAGAATTAAGACTTAGTTGTAAATTATAGATATCACGTATACAGAAAGTCGCTTAACGCCGTGCTGATTCCTATATAGCGGTCTGAATTAAACTTATTTTTCGATTTATATTTGACCGCTCAACTATCGTAAAATTGCGGCAATTTATAAATTTATTTAACAAACTATATTTATAGACGCTGAGTTTATAGATTTAAATATCAACAACTAGTTGCGTGTAACCTTTAATTACGTTCATTCATTCTTTCAATTTAATTCTAATTTAATACACTGAAAGTTTCGTATTTTAGAAAAAAAAAATCTTCATTCATTCTTTAACAGAGAGAACCTAGCGTCTATGTATTTCGTACTCTGTTTTCAGCTCGAAATCAAGACATTCAGTAGTGGCTGGCGGAACTTATCTCCATTCCGAGTTTCAAAAAGTTTCCGAGAAATGTAAATAGTCTAAATACCTATAATAGTACGTTTTAGCCTAACATCAAAATCTTTAACATTTTTTTTTAGCTTCACGCTGTATCCCGCACACAGCAGGGTAGGCAGAGGGAATCTAGTATTAAGATACTCCGTTCCCCACTTTCCGCCGAATTCAGAGGCATTGCGTGTTAAGTGGCGGAACTTAACGCCGCGCTTTACCTCGATACCAGAGCGAAGCAAATGAAAATATTAAATATTTCCACTCCTCGAGTGGGAATCGAACCCACAACCAGTCGTTTACAGTCACACGCTTGTGTCACTGGGCCACGACTGGCCACAATCTTTAACATTATTGTTAAAATAGACGAATTATTGTCCTCTATCGCAAAATTGTCACATTTTTTCTTACTATAAAAGAATTAAAATAAAAAATACACAACAAAGTATCCACTGCAGTCTACCTAAATATACAATTATAACGAAGAACAAAATTATACTCTCGTTATTTGAATTTTTTCACAAGTTAGCGAGTTTCCTTGTTTTTTACTAGAAAATTAATTAGCCTGGTATTGAAAGCTTGTTAAAAATGTTCTTTTTCTTTTTTTATTTTAGTTTAAACAGTCTCTTGTTAATATAAACAGTGGAAAAATTAGATTTAAATTTAGTAAAAAATTTTAAATCTTCATTTAACAACTTCATTGTTACCTTATAAATTATTATAGAATTAATATTTAAGTTCGTACTGTTCGTACTATTCTTTGTCCTTTTAAGAAAAGGGTTAAGTTTGATTTGTCGAATTTAACCACAATTATAACCCCCGGTTTTATTTCTTGGGAGGAACTCCTTTATCCCCTTTTAAATGCACTAACAAATGGACTCTTCTAGTCTCATAAAATAGCTGGACTCGTAAAGACGGCTTTTTTAGTTTTTCTGGAGCCTATGTACCTATAACTTTTTGCATATTTGCGCTATAACTTGAACAAAGTAATAAAACCTCAAAAAAAAGTTATGAGCAAAAAAGAACACGGATAACATTAAAACCATAATTATAAAATTGGAATATCTTTAAGCATTCCCATACTCTAAAATCTCTTAAACTAAAAAAAACATCTATAAAAATTTATCCAATTCAGCGTCACATAAACTCTAGTCTTTTGAACCTACGAGTATATCTAATTCTACTAGAGACATTGAGTTACAGTGAAAAAACTTTTTCAACTTAATTCTGTCCGTCGTGAGAAATTACCTTAATGACCAAATAATTAGAACAAAGACAAAGCTGTATTATAATTTATGCTAAGTTAATATTTAACATTAAAAAAATAATAAAATTTCTTTAGCAGTTTGGATAGTGCTATTCTATAATACTTAACGACTATTTTAAGTTTGATCTGTAATAAAAATATCTAGTGTCTAAATCTTTCTTCTTGTTCTGGCCGGAGGAGCCCATGGCCCGCTGACCGTGCGTTTATTTGTATAACCAATATTTTGCTATTATTTAAATGCTTTTAAGTTGTGTGATATTCATCCAAATTAATTTCAGATATTAATAAAAAATAGACACCTAATTAAAAACGCCCACCTCTTAACTAGTGTGGCCAGTCGTGGCCCAGTGGCACAAGCGTGTTACTGTAAACGACTGGTTGTGGGTTCGATTCCCACTTGAGGAGTGGAAATATTTAATATTTCCATTTTCTTCACCCTGGTGTGGAGGTAAAGCGCGGCGTTAAGTTCCGCCACTTAACACGCAATGCCTCCGAATTCGGCGGAAAGTGGGGAACGGAGTGTCTTAACACTAAGTACCCTCTGCCTACCCTGCTATGTGCGGGATACAGCGTAAAGCTCTTAACTAGTCAATATATGGCTGTTATCACTACGTATCAAGTATTCTATATATCTATCTAGAACTTGTTCAAGTGGAGAATTCAAGATGGAATAGTGTATCTAATATAAGTATGTACTTTGTGTAAGCGCATCGTTGAGTTCTGTCACTTAACACTTTGCATATCTTTTTCGATATCGGGATATCGAAAAATATTAAGTATGCCTTTTTTACTTCTACTTTAGCTAAAATTGAAAGATATTTCGTTTTTCAGTATTTACAATATTATCTTAAGCATCTTGATATGGTCCATAAATTTATATTATTATATTATTTATTTTATATAATACCATAATTACGACTGTATAACATAAAATATCAATATTTCCCTTTAAAAGTGTCCTCTTTTAATGGTCCGCTATACTACACGAGGAATTTAAACACCGAATTTAATTTTTTTACACCCAGTAAAAACTGACATTTGGCATTTAGATTTGTTGCGAAGTTTTTTCCGTATGTATTGTACCAGTCACTCTTCGAGTAACGAAAGAGCTGTTAAATATATTTATAGTGTTTTATTACTCTACAGGTATATTTGAAATTCATCGTAAGTTATAATTTGGCATAGGTCTTTAGCCCTGCCTGGATAGATCTGTAAAAAAACGGAATTAAGGCCAACGTAGCTCAGTGACGGATGACAGTAAACGTTCCCATTCGGAGGAATGACCATATTTAAATTATTTCCATTTCACCCTCTAGCGAGACAAAGTGCAGTATCTACCATGCAATTTCTTAATTTTGTATAGAAAAGGAGTGTCTTGACACTAGGCTCTGTTTGACTGTAAAACTAAAGGACATAAATATACTAGTAATTACTACATGTAGAAAACAAGAGAAAAATAATAACGAAAAAAGCATTTGTTTTTCCTAAAAAACACATATTAATAATATCTTAACTAAAATTTATTACACTACCATAATGCTTGCTCTTGAGTTGTAAATGCTTAGCCATTCTGCCTTTCCGCAGTTAACCTGCGGCGTCACGAAAAATTGCCATTAGGCATCCTCATTCCCTGTGAATAGTTGTAACTATTCACTTTATTACCTTTTTTAATAATGCTATCTGTTGTCATTAAAATCATTTCGTACAAATTGCTTTAATAAAAATGAAAATATGAGGTATTTAAAATATTTTATTTATATGTATGTTAAAAATATAATATAGTACTGTCTCTACTACCTATAAAAGCAGTGATTATCGGAGTGATTTGCCACTAAAACGCAGAAACTATATATTTTTTTAGCTTCACGCTGTATCCCGCACACAGCAGGGTAGACAGAGGAAACCTAGTGTTAAGACACTCCGTACCCATTTTTCGCAAAATTTTGGGGGCATTGCGTGTTAAGTGGCGGAACTTAACGCCCTGTTTTGCCTCAACACCAGAGCGAAGAAAAAAAGAATATTGATTATTTCCACCCTTTGGCTGGAAATCGAATCTTACAACCAGTCATGTTTACAGTCACATTTTGTGCACCTTTGTCACGACTGGCCTTGTATATACTTACTTATTAACTTACTTACCTTACCTACTTTTGTATGAAAACGTAGTTATCAACCATCGACTTATTAACACCCAGTTTAAGCGGCTTACGACAAAATTTAAAATTTACACACTGTTGATTTTACGTTTAAGACATCCCTTAGGAGCAATTTCTCGGAAGGTACGCTGAAATTTTACAAAACTTTTTATTTCTTTTATCTATTACTTTGAAACTTTTCAAAGTTATATTAATAATCCAGGTGAGTGTAGACAGCTTTTCCTGCATGACAGGTTAGTCAGAGAGAACCTATTGTGAAGACACTCCATTCTCCGCTTTTCACGAGAAATCGATATATTGCATATTTATATACATACACATTACTCAATAGAGTGGTGGCCAACGCGGCATTTTGTCTTACCAGATCGGAAGAATGCAACTTATTTAAATATAATCATTCTACCAAGTGGCAATCGAACCCACTACTAATTGCATTTACAGTCACACGTTGTCTTATTGGCGTAATACTAATGTAATACTAACTGTAACTGTAATACTAATTATTTTCTTAAAAAATCTTAAGTAATAAATGATAAACAATTCTAACAATAATACAAAAAACATTTGTGATCGTATTTGTACATTATAAAAATAATTTAAAATTTTAAAACGATATTTCTTCTTAAATTGAGTCCGTTTTTATCTTGTCAATATCAGTGAAGATAGCGCCCGACTGACGAGAAGCGGGCGACTTATCTTATAGCTAAGCAGATTTAACTTGTCAAATGCGATTAGTAAATACCAAGCAATTAAAGGCTTCTGTGAAAACGCCGTACATAATTGCATTATAGAATATAATAAGGTTGAAGTAGAAATTTTCTATATTAAGAGTGTTCTTTTCTACTAAATTGATTTAGACACATATTAAGTTTTTTATTTTGTTAATTTTTTAATTTCTTATTTTCATAAATATTCATTTTTCTGGGAATTTATTTGTTTATCCCTTTATATTTTGACACTTTGTTAAGGATTTTTTTGTCTGTCAAAAGCCTGCCAATAGCCAATATCTCTAATTCCAAAAGAAAGTGCAGAACGAAGTGTCTTGACACTAGATACTCTCGGTTTTCAAAGGCGGTGCGGGAAAGAGGGTGAAAATGCTATTTATATATTGACTTCTAAGTGAGAAGTGACTATAAAAAACTTAATTGAATTTTCTCTAATTTCGGTGGCTAACTCAATAAATCTACACTCAATCGAACAAACTCCTTTAGTAAGAACACTATTACCGGCATTGCCTTTCAGGGTATTCAAACAAATGCAACTGTAGTGCACCAGCGCTAATTAATAAATTAGAGGTTCATTTGGCCAAATTACTTACATTTGGCCAAATGGTAAATATGAATTGGCAATTACAGTAATATTCATGACTACTGGTAAGTGTTCTAAACGTCACCTGTCAAAAATATTAATGTATTTTTATCGCTTCTCGGCCTTTTGGCTAAGATCAAAGTGTAAGTGTAGTAACTGAACTGAACTGATAATTCAATGCAATATTATTTTATTTAATAAATGAAGTAATTATCCAAAAATGAAACGTGAGTGTAATTGTAAACGGAATCTTTAGATCAATTGCTTATAGGCTTGATTCCCCCCTCTGTTGAATCATCATATTATATTTAAATTATTTTTATTTCCCTGCCTGGGCTCACAATTATTTGAATTTGAACAGAGTAGACACAAGTGTCGACACTATTTGGGAAAAAGCTGTAAAAATAACCAAAAAATATTAATTTATTACAGTAGCAGTCTACAATATGTTAATTTAAATTCATCAAAACAATATTACTATTATCTCTACAGATTATCATTTACCACATACGGTTTCCTAACAGAATTTGCATTTGAGTCTTGATTAAAGGACCACAAGCGTTTTAACTCAGTTACACGTTCGTACTTTGTAAGAGATTCCTAAGTCACAGTGTAAATACTTCGGTTTACTTGCTTGGTTTTGCAATTTAAATGTAAATCGATGTGGCATAGGCTTATATACTAATGTATCAAGTCAATGTGGACAATCTTAGAAAGTTTTATTACATTATATTTATTATATTGTAAAGTGTTAACTCCACAGTTAGGAAATTGAATAGGGAATATAGGGTTTTTTTTAAAAATAGTAAGTTTCAAATGGACAGTTCTCAAAAGGTGCAAGTTCAAATACTGCTGCATTCAAGATTTTTTTATGATATTTAAAAAAAAATGTATTTTTTGAAAGAAAGCAAGTGATATGTAAATAAAGTTAGTATTAATTGTACAATTTAGAATGGTTTTATCAGTATGTATCTTTTACAAAATAAATGAGGAAAAACGTGAAATAGCTACAAATTAAAAATACAGATATCAGTCGTAGAAATGGTATGTTTCCAGATCCGTATATAACAAATCATAAATTACAAGTTTTGTTACTTAAATTATAAATTAACAAGAAATAACGTACGTTTATTAAACCAATATAAGTATTATATAGGTATTTATTTATAAGATGGAGTGAGCAATATTTAGTAAAAATTATGAAAGTAATATAGAAATATAGAAAATATACTTAAGTTACGAAATCAAACACAAAATAAAGTGCAGTCTAAAAGCTAATGTTACATATTGTTCTAGTATGTTTGCAAGAATATTTCAAGAGTGTAAAACGCTTGAAACGCTGACTGTGTATTGTTTTTAAAATTGTAAAGGAATTTTTCGTTTAAAATTGTTGTGTCATTTTAAAATTTTGCTTTCTCTTGTTAATTTTACTTTTGACTACAGTGTATAGAACTAATTGTTTAAATGCAATATCTTTAACTGTTTTACTAATTCGTATAACACTTTCTAAAGGTCTAACATAGATATCAATTTCAAAAATAGTAAACTGATACACTTTTAAAATAATATTCTAAGAAAAAATTTACTTGTAGGTATATCTACATCACTAAAACAAATAACGCATATTTTACTGGAGTATTTTTAAGCATTTTATAAAAAATATTTAAATCAAAGAAGTGTCCATCAATATATTCTTAAATATAATTATAATGAAAGTAAATAGTAACGTATTTCCTTTTTTACAGATCATAAATCAAGATGTCCGTGCCAACAACTGACAGTACTGAAGCTATTACGAATTCGGGTTACGGTAGCAGTGATGAGACGGCCAGCCTTCTCGTCTCAGGGCCATCAGTCACTGTCATAGTACCTACAGAAAATAGAAGCGTTAAACCAGTGTTACAAAGGCAGGATTGTACAACACATTTACGACCCCAATTATCAGGTGGACCAGGTAGCGAAGAGAGTGCCGCTTCAATTAGAATAGAAGACGGTACAACAAGAAGTGTACCAGACATAGAATTACAATGTCGAGAACCCGCAGATCGCCCACAAACCCTGGTATCACCAGTAGCAACTTGCTCACATCGTGGGTCAGTGACTACATGCCAATTAGTTCCCCAAACTTACGCGAGATGTCGTGTGTGCGAGAGAAGACAGTCTACAGCGCCTATGTCAGCTTTGCAACTAGCGCGCTCTATGTCGAGGGAAAGCGTTCGTTCCGCCGTACACTATCCATGTGGGTGTAGTTCATTACACGCTGTCAGCACATGCCCGGTTATACAGCCGCCAGCGCTGTTACTACCGGCTACAAGTACTAGAATAATCCGCCAGAGCTCCCAACCTGAGTCAAGTGCATGCGCGGCGCACTGTGTCCACCACTCTCACCACCCTAGCGCCTCTCTACGACAACTAAGGGAACCAGGTGATGGAATCGCCGGAATTGCCGCCGATTCTCTACGCATCAACGGCGGCATGCGACCCTTCAAACAGGTAAGTAATTCACTCGCTAGATGGCGCTATCGTAGTAAAAAGTATTAAAATGAAAACGTACTTCAGGTGTTCTTGTAATTCGTATCTTGTTTAACTGTTTCGTTACATGGAAATTATATTCTCTTTTTTTAATCGTGTAAACATAAATTAGCGGTAAATATTTAATACTAAATTAAATTTAAAACAGTTTTAAATTGTTACACCGCGTGAATGCTATAAACTCGTTATCTATTTTTTTGTACTTTTCCATGAAAACAATTCAATTAATTAAACAAATTGTGTGGTAAAATATGAAAAGCAAAAGTAATATTTCCAGCTCGAGGAATGTTGTAATTAAGGATAACAAAAGTTCAACGTAGCCCTTGTAAACGCTAGACACGCAACTCGCAAGCGACCAGCACTGCAAAAAAGGCTATCTAATTAGATCACTGACTAAATTACAAGAAGAAACAGCTGTATAATTGCTTAAGCGGCTTCGTCTAACTACATTTTTTAATAAATTGGTCCATTATCGCTTGTTAAGGATTTCTTTATGCGGGGAAATTGGCTACTAGTTATCTCGTTTAATTGTTTATCAGTTTTTAAAAAGCAGAATGCATTTTCAGTTTAACATTGATGTAACGTTTATTAAGTAAAATAATTAATAAAAATAATATTTGCTTATTATTTATTATATTTGTTCTATTACCTGGAAGAACTACGTAGTAATATCTAAATTACTTTATAAATATGAAGAAAGTGGTGTGAAGAAATCCTTATTTAATGTCGTCACGAGATAAACCTCTTTAATTCGTACTTACGGGAGTCACGGCAATTTGACTCGCCTTATGCACGTAGAAACGACCTTGCATAAATTAACATTACGGAGAATTTTAAGTGCCTCATTCATTCATACGTAGAATGAATAACGTTATTCAACAGTACATTATCATAGTACATTTAAGAGTGCGTACCGCTATAAGCATTTCCAGATGTATTTAGGCCGGCGTGTAAGTGCTGTGTAAGGGTCTTGAGAGGTTCCTTTCAAATCAAATCAAATTTTAAATGTTTGATTTGATTTCTGTTTTCAACCTACAGGGGCTGCTCCTCTGTCCACAAACCCTGTCGCAGACTCGCCGGGCACGACTAAGGCGCGCGTTTACTGAAGCCACAGGAGACACGGTCAACTACGTTAGAACGGTGGGCTCGTAATACTGCATTTTGCACCGCCACCACCGATTGACTGTACAATCTATCATAAACCCAATTCGGAACTTTGAAATAACCCTCTAAAGTAACAAAAATTACTGGACTTAATAATACTTAAACTGTCTTATATTGTATATTTCTATATGTGATATAATTAATATATGATAAAAAAATAATATTAGAACCATGCATGATTATTTATTTAGTTTAACTTCATTACTAAATTAGAAATAGGATTAGCTGTCTTTATTAAGTTCAAATGTTTACCATATCAGGTTGTACAGTCAATGATCGGGCGATATTTGTGGATTGATCACAAAATATATTAATTTATTAGTTGGCGAATGTCACGTTCCTGTAGCCTCCTTAAGTTCATGTTTTTCCACATGCCCTAATTTAGCACCCAATAAAGCTTTTCATAGACAAAATCATTTTCTATATATGCATATATAGAGAAATACACATCATCGCCAAGCAATGTGCAGCTTAAATATTCATAAGGTTATATGTTTTGAAAATTGAATCGGATAATGTGATTTCACCATATTAAGAGCATCACCATGGTTATTACAAATTTTACCAAAGGAACGTTTATCATGCTTTGGGAACCCATCAACTCAAGCAAAATACACAGCACGTACACATCATTTAGCTGCCCGTTTCACAATGGACATAGAGCATTCAAATGCACTTAGATCAATGGTTTGCACTTAGGCTGTGAAGTAAAATTAGATGATGTACATACTATTATAGTATTACACTAATGTTATTAATATGGTGTTTGTAATGGAAAAAAAATCGGTTTCTAATACTACGATTATAGTAAATGGTAATCAATTCTGAGGAAATATTAAATTGCAGCAATCTTCTGTGGAAATTCCCAAGGTTTTCGTCGAAAGAATTGGCTCAAAGGGAATTTGGCAAATATATTAATCTTTCAAGTATAAGGCGATGAATTATTACATTTCTCCACATTTATTTTAACTTCCGGAACGTAATCGATTAAGTTTTAGAAATATGGAGTAATTATATTGTTATAAGGATTTATAGCACTTTTATTTTTTTAGCAACGCATGAATAGTGCAGTTTTTTAATATAACTAGCAATTTTTGAATGAAACACTAGAATTATATTATTATATCTAAAATTGATTTAAGACATTGAGATATGATGCCAAAAGGGATCAATATAGCAAAGTAAGTAACCGTGATATTAGAGATTATTCTGGACCGAGGAACCGAGCAATTTATCATCTTCGGTAGAAACAAAGTGTTTTTTTTTTCAGACAGTTATTAGATATTCATTTTCTTTTGTAATTCATTTTTATGTAAATGATGTGAAAATGCAATATTTATAAATGTAATATTTTGTAAGTATTGAAGCTGAAATTTGAAAAACTTGTCATAAAGACTTAGACGTGATATTTGTAGTAACTAATACAACTAAGGGCTATTTATTAATAATAAAATTTCAGGTATTCCCTTTATACCAATATTTGTTTGACCTTCGGATAATCTGAAAGCAATCACATAACTCTTGAAAAGTCTTGTTGTATATTAAATTACTTTACTTTTTGATAAAAGGCCTTTGCCCAACGTTATATGTTACAATAATTATAAACAAGCAATGATAGCGTGTTGAATACTTTTTAGGACTTCGTTGTAAAAATGAATGTAATGTACATTGTTCATAAAGTCCTAACATAATTGAGCCAAAAGTATGACAAGCTTTTGTTTGTACCTAATATACTCGTATCTGTCGACGTAATAACTGTGCATATATATTTTGTTCTACATTCTACAACTGTAATACTTCTTAGATGATGGAATGCAATTTTTATATTCATTTTCAACCTTTATACGTTTACTACATTTATCAGTGTAGACAAAGAGAATTCTCTTGACATTTAAAAGGATTAACATACACTCTCTATACAGAAGTAGGGAATGATTCAAAAATTACTTAATTTTCTTCCTACTACTTTCTCCTAACCCAGTTTACACGTTTTGTGTCTGGTGTGAAAGTCTCAATATCATTTTTTTCCATGGAAATTGTCGAGAGATCATTCATGTGGGCTTTTCATTGAGAATTACAATGTGGGATTAAATCATATTCGTTACCTTTAGCTAGTAATACACCAATCAAACTAAAAATGAAGTACTTATATTATCGTGACATAAATAATATTTTATTATTTGGTTCATATAATTGGAACAGAGAAATTACTTTAGTATATAAACTTAAAGTTACCTGGTTTACATTTTAATTGAATTTCGCAACCTATCAAAGATTAAGATATATCTATATAGGCATATACAATTCCGATATCTTAGCTGTCGGCAGCATACATATATTCTTGACAAAGTGAAACTTCATAACTGGGCATGGTGAAATTTTTACTACGCTACTTACGTTGAAAGGTTTTTCTTCCAAAAATTATCTGAATAATATTTTAATGCAAATCTTGTCTTTTATGTTGTCATTGATTGACAAAATTATCATTAACACATAAATTATCATAACGACAGAGTACTCTTTCTACTCATAAAACAGGAGAAAATATATTTGACTATACTTTTCTATAGGATTAGGTATATTCACCGCAAGACCTGTGGTAACCGTCTTTGATAAGATACGACCCGACCATAAGGACTTTGACAAGTTGTTTAACCATTCTTTCAAATTTTCGAGAATATAATCCTACCAGTTCAAAGACACATGCTAGCTGTTGTTGGACTACAAATCTCAAAAAAACTCGTAGTCAGATTACGTATTCTACACACCTGTGATCTGAACAAATAAACTATTTTAAACTCCGAGACTCAGAGACAAAACGACTCTGAGCGCCAGAATGTCGGATGTTTTCGGCCGCTTGGTGAAATATATGGAAGCGCGACTAGCAGATAAAAAAGGTAATCATAAAGTATTGTTGCTACAATCATCGTGAAAAAACGTCAACGTTAAAATATAATAAGTAACGTTAATTATATATTATTTACAAAAAGAAAGTTGTTGAAAAAGTAAAGAGGTAGATAAAAGTATAAAGATTATGGAAAATCAATATTTAATTTGCAATTTTTCAAGGTGAAAGCGTAATTAAATAACACTGAATTGCTATTTCACAGTATTCCTATTTCCAATGTTAAGTTGATTGAAGTATTTCGGACGTTTCTTATAATAAAATGACTGTGAAAGACACTTTATGAATTGAGGGCTGACCCATTTTTATTTTGTATAAGGACTCATATTCCTTTTGAAATTTAGCAAGTGACTTGCTGTGCCTGTATTATAGATGATTAATTGCTCAATTAAGGATAATATAACAAGTCAGTAAAAAGAAGCTGTCATTAAAGAAATGGTTATGGGTTAGACTCTAAAACAGTGAAATGATCATATAATATTTCCATTTCCCCATTGTGCTAATTAAGACGTAGTGCAGCATTAAGTTCAGCTACGTACACATAATGTCTTGATTTCAGGCTGAAAGTGGAGAGCGAAGTGTTTTAAAACTAGATTCTCTTTAGCTACTGTACTATATACTATATATAAGGAAAAGCTTCTTCACGTAAAAGTGTCAGTGTGTTATGGCTATTTTTCGCCCCCTGGCGATGATGGTATAAAATTGTCAACAAAATGTTTAAATATTTAAACATTATTATGAATTTTGTCTACCTTTCGTGTAACTTTGTGTACCTTTCGTGTCAAGAAGAATTTAGCAAGCGCCTTGTCTTTATACTATATACAACTAATATAAAATTCTCGAACTGGTTGTTGAATGTTGTATGTATCATTGTAATTTTGTGAATTATGGATGATCCGTGGAGCTATAAAATAGAATTAGTGTAAGTGAACGCTAAATTGAGTAATCACAGAAATGTTTCCGTAACACGCTACTATATACCAGCCTAGTTTGGAAATTTACACAAAATACAAAATTAAGTTGTTTTCAATATTATTTATGTTTGTATTAGTGGATTAACTTGTGGTTAATTTTTAATCTTTTTTTTGTAAAAGTTTTCGTAATGGTTTTATTTAATTTGCTGTAGACTGTAAATTAATAAGTCTTTTTGTCATATCTTTTTAAAAATAATTATAATGATTTAAAAATAATCATCATGATTTAATATTGGGTTCACCCAATACGCGATTTAATGACTGACTTAACATGCAACCGGTACCTAAATCTCGCTGACTATTGCGCTGCAAAAAGCGTAAAGCTGAGAAAAAATACATGTGTAATATTTTTAAATGTTTATATTAAATGTTGACATTTTGTCTACAAATAGTTGTTTTTCTAATCTGCTTTTATAATATTCTACAAAGACAGTTAATATAACTAAAAGTTTTTACAACTTTTCTAGTAAAAACTATAATAATACCCCCAATACCTTAAAAGCTTGGCGTAAGAACAAGCAAACTGTACGTATATAGTAAGCAATTTCACAGATTAGTTTACGATAGTATCGCGTAAAATATTCTCATTCATTACCAAGAGAGACTGCCTTACGTAACGTTCTAGGTATAAGAACATCTTTGTGTAAATGATCCTCTTCAGATTCGCAATATTCAGAAAATGTATTCTTGCCATAAAACTGGTACTTGGATGTCTGCCCATATCCCATGAAACGGCATCTTTGCTTATGTTGTATCATTACCATGAAAGTAACGCGTCAATCACGCTGCAGGTTTTGTTATCGTTTTTTGATTATGATATGAAATGAAATGAAAAAATGATGTTAAATATAAAAAAGTATTGAATGATTACTAATTATATAATATTTATAAAAATGGTTTTTTTTTTTAGCTTCACGCTGTATCCCGCACACAGCAGGGTAGGCAGAAGGAACCTAGTGTTAAGACACTCCGTTCCCCACTTTCCGCCAAATTCGGAGGCTTGCGTGTTAAGTGGCGGAACTTAACGCCGCGCTTTACCTCGACACCAGAGCGAAGAAAATGGAAATTTAATTTCCACTCCTCGAGTGGGAATCGAACCTACAACCAGTCGTTTACAGTCACACGCTTGTGCCACTAGGCCACGACTGGCCACAAGGTTTACTCATACAAGATTCACTGTTTAAGGTAATATTGTTTAGATTGTCGCTAGAAACATTACACAGTTTGTATATGGTATATGTTATATTATTTTTAAATGGTAATTATCTTGATTAAATATTTTGATAAACATCTCATGCTTTTTTCCGCAGAGTATTATAGTATTATTATTAGTCCTATTGTCATAGGACTCCGTTCTCCATTTTCTAACAGAAAATCGAGACATTGCATGTTGATGACGGAACTCAAGTCAGCACTTTATCTTGGATACCAGACCGCACAATTGAAAATGGTTCAAACAATCGTTTCCTCGAGTGAGAATCGAGCCCACAACCAGTATGGTTTCAGTCACATGTTAACCTACTCTACGACGGTGGCCTCTATTTAGAATATTGTTGAAAGAAGTATTGGTTAAGTTGTCATTGTCGTTTCTCATCGTCGGTTGTTATGGATATAATCTAAACAAATATTTTGTTATATAACTTTATATGAAATATAACAAAAGTAAATTTGAATTGATAGTATGCCATCAAAATTTATTCTCTCTCTTGTAAAAAACTGTACTCACCTACAAGGTTACTAAATCATTTATAAATAAATTGATAAAATAAATTAAAAGTATACTTGTGAATAACAATTTTTTAAAAATATGCACCACACAGGTTGTCACGAAATCCCGTTACGAAAATTCCTCAATACATTTTGCAGCCACTAGAAGTTCAACATCATATACTAAAGCTCACCGCACGCTGAGTGTGAGTGCACTCCAGAAGAGATGCAATTTTGCGATTGCTTTGAAAAAAGGCTTTATGGGTTTTCATCGACATTTTCATTTTACTGTACGCGTGTTTGCCAGCTGCTGTATTTATTATTTTTTCGTACTTACGCATGTTCTTTATAATGTAACAAGTAATTCACAGTTTTTTATTTTGTTGTGTTGGGTGACGGAAACAAAATTTTAAACTAGTGACCGCTCGTGGTTTCGTCTGTGTCTTCATATAAGCCCAATTTCTCATACTAACTTTCCTTCCCTACTTAAACATTTTACGAGTTGATTTTTGGAAAAAATAGAATTTACTTGACCCAGGGTCTTCAGCTGTTTCCATTCGAAATCGAGGAGCGTGACATGCATGTTTGCATGCATACTTGTTATAATTATGTACCTATCTAAAGACATTCCAATTTTTAAATTTCATAAAATTGTGTAAATTAGATAAAAGATGAAATAAACTGGCCTTTGGCGTGCAGGGAGGGAGCACCCTATTTAGAAATGACTTTATTATTTTAAAACAACTTGTATCTTCCCAATCTGGGATAACAAAACGCAGCGTTGAATTCCGTTTCTTAATACGTAATGTATTAAGAAACGGAATTGGGTGACAGAAAAGGGGCGGAGTGCCTTGACACTAGACTTTCTCTGCCTACCCTCATATGTGTACTAAACGTTAAACTGCTTTAAAAATAGTTATTTAGTTGAATAAAGGAGAAACCTAAATTATATATAATATGATATTTTGAGAATAATGAAGCTTTGGTAGTCTGTATTGCAGTTTGACCTACTTTTGTTTTATACTACGATTAAGTACGGTATTGTTTTCAATAGCAGGAAGAAGGAAGGAAACTCCTTAAGAGATATCATTTTAGTAAGTTCTTTGAAAAGATTTTCTGTTGTTATTGCTACGGTACGGTTCAACTTAAGGCGCGTTGTATTCTCAATTATACTTGCATAATACAGTACCTAAATATTTACGTCTTATCTTGACTTATATATGCTTAAATTTAGTTAAGTTTTGTTTATTAAATTAAGAAAGGATATAATAACAAAACTGCTCTATACAATGAATAATAATTATATTAATACACAATTAAGCATTAAAAGCCAATGCGGCGCAGTGGGACAACGTCTGGCAGTAAAGGCGATTGGTTGTAGATTCGATACGCACTCGGTGAAATTGAAATATTTAAATAATTTTCTAATTTTGCTCTTGTAACTAAGACAAAGCGCGGCGTTGAGCTTCGCCACTAGATGAATAATGTATTGATTTTAGGCAGAAAGTAGACAATGTAATGTCTTGTTATTCGGATTAAAAAAAAAATAGTTTGTGCTAACTTTGTTTTTAGAGTCAAAAGGCTTATCGTAGCGTATAAATTATTTTCATTTCATCGCTCTAGCGAGAATATCTCAAATTATGGCGGAAAGCGGAGAGCTAAAGCTCTTATTACTACTTATTTAATTGCAATAATCTCTAGAATTTCCTCTTATTGTTTCTGTACTAATAATAATTTTTATAACTTCTTATTGCAACAACGCAACTTTCTTTCTACGCTTTTGAAACAAGACAACTTTTTCCTTTATATCAAAATTTTCCATATTAAGTTACATTTTTCCAAAGGTTTTTTTTGCAAAAGTTACAGAACGCCACGCAAACTGGAATTAGGCCTGAAGAAAGGGCGGGTCGCAGTAAATAATATAAATAAAGTCACGCCTTATCCCAGCGGAGTAGATAGATATTTTTCTTTCATTTTTCTTTACTCTCTCTAATTTTAGACAAATTGTGACAAAAAAGAATTGTTTCGGCAATAAAAATGTTTTATATGTACTTGAAATATACTTGAGGTCTCATAGAAAGCCGAAATGTAAAACCATTACGAAATATAAGATTTTGTTAGATTTAGATATCTTAATTTGATTTTTTTTTAGCTTCAAGCTAAAAGGCATAGGGACCCTTGTGCTGAGACACTCCGTTCCCCACTTTTTACCGAATTCGGAGGCTTTGGGTGGTGTTAAGTGGCGGAACTTAACGCTGCGCGAGGCAAACGTCTCGATAGCAGAGCGAAGAGTACTCCTCGAGCGGGAATCGAACCCACAACCACTCGCTTAACAGCCTTACACTTTGTGCCTCTGCGCCACAACCGGCGCCATGTAAATTTTAATATAATAGTATTTTATTATTTAATGACTATAGAATGTAAATACGTTGGATGTGGATTTGATTCCCATTTGAGGAAGCGATTATATATTAGTTATTGCTCGTCTTTGGTATCTAAGATAAAGCACGCCGTTGAGTTACCCCAATTAACAAGTAATGTCTCGATTCCGAGAGGAGAACTGAGTGTCCTAATACTAGGATTTCTTGAGTACTGTCTTTTATTGAATTAGTAATTTAAAAAGTTTTCTGAGAATAATTTCACTTAAAAAACCAATTTCAAGCGTTCATATAACTATATTATTTTATTTTCCCTATAAAATTAAAATGCACCGCTTTAAAAAATGAAATACTAGTAATTAATTCGTATATTAATTCAACAGTTTTATTTAAGCTGCTTCACCGAAATATCGATGGTTATTTTGCCATTATGGCGCTGTTCCAACCGGTCAACCATAGCCGGCCTACCTTTAACTTGTCAAATAAATTACTAGATTGGCGCAGTACAATACGTTTTATATATTTCTTTCATATTTATTATTCTCATGTGTCAAATGTGTCTTTGGGAATTAACGCTTTTAGTACGAAGTTGTGTTTATGAAATAAAAAAAGTTTTGTTTAGTAAATGGTCGTCATATACATGATATACATTAATTAGTAGGTACTACAAAATTAGTTTCGAGATCCTCTGGATGTAAATAAATGACATATCTATATATATATGCATTGTTACTTATTACATCCATACTTATATTATAAATGGGAATGTCTGTGTGTTTGTCTGTCATGCTTTCACGGCTAATCTACTGGTCCGATTTGGATGAAATTTAAAATGAAAGTAGTAACAATAACTGGGTCTAACATAGGCTACTTATTTTTTTAAAAAATCTACCTCTGAAGGGTTGAAATAAGGGATGAAAGTTTGTATGAAAAATCTATACCGCTTGACCGATTGTAATGAAATTTGCCATAAATATAGTTGATTATCCAAGGTTAAATGTAGACTTCTTTATTTTTAAAAATCCTTCACCTAGGGTTGCAATACACCGCATCAACTATGTATATAGTTACGCGGCAAAGCCGCGAGCGGGCCGCTAGTTTTAAATAAAATAAACATCCATCCATCATATTCATATTCAGGCTGCCATGGCGCAATGGGACAGTCAGACTATAAAGATAATTAAAATAATTTAACTATTTTCATTTCTCCGCTCTCGTATCTAAGACATAATGCGGCGTTAAGTACTGCAATATCTTGATTTCGGACGAAAAAAGAGATCAGTGTCTTGTCACTAGGCTCTCTTAAAGTTGTAATAAAAATACTACAAAAAAAATAAAAATATGAAATAATATGAAACGTATGATAATAAAGATAACATTACAATGTACAGACATTCCTGTTTAGATTTAAGTTTATATTTTTTTAGCTTCACGCTGTATCCTACACACAGCAGCGTAAGCAGAGGGAACATAGTTTTAAGTCACTTAGTTCCCCACTTTTAGCTGAATTCGGAGGCATTGTGTGTTAAGTTGCCGAACTTAACGCCGCGCTTTGTTCGAAACAGTGCCTGTTAAAAAGCGAAACTTAACGCTGCGTTTTGTCTGATCAGAGAAGAGGTAATAATTAAAATATAATCTATTGACAAAGTATTGGATTTGAATTCAAAGTAATTTTTTTTTTATATATATGTAAATCTATTTAAAACACAAATTGCCGTTAGAAACATAAATTATAATATCAAACGAGTAGGTATAACACGCCATAATCATAATATGAGAGGCGAGCACACATAGAAATTATGGAAAAATTGTAATATAAGATGTACAAGCAGCTGTTGCTATTCTCATACATCAAGTACGCTATTATGTTTCATAAAGGTCCTTACGGTCCAGGTTTAGGTCATCCACTTACAATGTTGCCTACACTGAAATCTGTTGATATTCTTAAAGAATATTTTGAAATTTGCTTAGAATTTTTTGAATTTTTATTTGTGTTTTTTTTTTTAATAAAAGAGACAATATAGTATTATGACACTATGTTTGATATATCTTTATGTATTTAGGAGTAAACTTAAAAGTTATTTATATTTAAAATTGTGAAAATAACATAGAAAATTCAATGTGTTTGTTTTCTTTAGCTTTACGCTGTATTCCGCACACAGAAGGGTAGGCAGAGGGAACCTAGTGTTAAGACACTTCTTTCTGTGAAGTGCCGGAACTTAACGCCGTGCTTTGCCTCGACACCAGAGCGAAGAAAATGGAAATATTAAATATTTCCACTCCTCGAATGGGAAATCGAATCCACAACCAGTCGCTTTACAGGCACACTCTGTGCCTTTGCACCACGACTGGCCCCTTGTCATGTGTTTGTTTTTTTTTTCTGATATATTTTTGAAAGTATTATGATTAATTAAAGTTCGATGTTCAATCTGTGATATGATTTTATTTAAATTAAATTCTACTTTACTCGTTCCAGTAACACAAACAGTCTTTCAGTAACATTTTTAACACAAAATATGTGTAAATCAGTTTTCTAGTGACGATAGATCTATGAATTATTGGTGTAGCTTCTTACGCTTTGCTTAAAAACATTTTTAATTGATTGCATACTAGCGGCCCGCTCGCGGCTTTGCCGCGTGAACTATTTCGTTATATAGCAACCGTCAAGGGCGGATTTTTAAAAAATAAAGCAGCCTATGTTTAAGCTTAGATTATCAACTATATATATTCCAAAATTCAATACAATCGGTCAAGCGGTTTAGATTTTTCATATAAACTTTCATCCCCTATTTCAACCCTTTAGAGGTTGATTTTTGAAAAAAATAAGTAGCCTATGTTAGACCCAGTCACTTTTACTACTTTCATTCCAAATTTTATCCAAATCGGACCGGTAGATTAGCCGTGAAAGCGTGACAGACAAACACACAGATTTTCCCATTTATAATATAAGTATGGATGAGAATTATTAAAGGTATGTATTAGAGCAGAAGCGTTTACCTGTGTTACATACACACAAGTTTACGCTTCTGCCCGCAAGTCAGGAAATTCAGTGACAAGGCATTCCGTTCTCCATCCGTTATCTGTAAAATCCGAAACATTGTGTTGAAAAACGGAACTAAAAACTGCTATTTTTATTCATTGAAACAAAAAAATAATAAAAATATAATTAAAGTATAATCAGTTTGATACCCACTCGAGGAGTGGAAATATTTAATATTTCCATTTTCTTCGCTCTGGTATTGCGGTAAAGCGCGGCGTTAAGTTCCGTTACTTAACATCACCCGAAGCCTCTGAATTCGGCGGAAAGTGGAGAACGGAACGGAAGTGTCTTAACCCTAGGTTCCTCTGCCTACCCTGCTGTATGCGGGATACAGCATGAAGCTAAGAGAAAGGAGACTCAGGTCTCCTATCATGACGCAGCGGGATAGCGTCTATCTGTAAGTGCTATTAGTTGTGGAACAATTACCAGTCAGGAGTATATATATTTTTTTTTTTGAACGTATTATTTTATTAGTCAGTCATCATTTTTATACTACTTCCGTCACGTCAGATTATATCCAGTAAGAAGAGAAAACAGCAGGATTGAGTATCGTCACTCGACGTGCAATGTTTCACATTCATGTGGAAATTGGAGAATGAACATCACATTTTTTCGAACTATACGGAAAGAAGCGGAAAAAGAAACACAGAGATTACATGTCGATCCTACATAAAATCACATTGAATAAGAAAGAAGTCAATTGTAATATTAATATAATAAATTAAAAGAAATATAATATCAATAGAAATATTAAGAAATAAGTCATATTTATGTAATAGATATAAATTACATTGAATACTTAAGAGATCAGATTAATATTAAAAAACTAAAAGAAACTGGACTCTCTTAAGGCATATATCATAAAATTAGTTAGCTAAAGCCCATTTAGTGTTAAGCTTATATAGTCAAAGAAAAAAGGAAATAATATAAAAAAAGAGTATTCTAAAAAATGGACAGATCTTATATCCGTAGTGATATAAATTAAATTAAAAAAAAAACATAAATTCACAATCAAAAATGATCTCTCTGTGCCACGATGGTTTTATTAAAAAGTATCATTTTCGAAATACTAGTTCTAAATACACATTTACAAAGTCGTTATTAAAGACTGCGGATCTATAGATCAAAAGGATAGCTGTCGATGCAGAAGTCGGTGCAGTGACCGCTACGCCGACTTGTCGGTGGTCTTTTGATTTAGTGTCTATAATAGGAGAAACCATTAAATAAATTAGAAATTGAATTATTTTATTAGTTAATATCTCTATATTAAAATTAATTTTACGATTTTCTTAACGTATTTTAAAATTAAATTAGATATATTTATCGTTTACATAGAATAGAAGTCTAGAAATTATTTATTTATTAATAACGTATACAAAATCATTTTAATAATAAAAATATTACATAAACGATGCTCAAAGAACGCGTATTTTACGCATAATGAATCACCGAGTAGTATGACTACACATCGTTGAAAATATATACTATATAAAAATTAAGTCAAATATTATAAATATAAGTATAAATATTTGTATTGAAAATCCAGCTATTGTGGGACTTATATTATAATATTAGTAATAAGATATACTTAGCTGAGTTGTTTATAATATCAATCTAATGAAGAATTACTATAACAAAACACGACTAATTGAATAAAAATTTGAATACTTTTAACATTTTAAAGTGTTATTCCACACTTAGATTGAAAAGGATATTTAGAAAACGTATAAAAATATGAACGCAGCGGGATTTCCGTTTGGATGGTTTCCAAGAGGCGTGGGTTTGAATCCCGCTGCGTTCAATTTTTTGTACGTTTTCTAATATATTTTTTAAGAATTCAAATACTTTAAAGTTTAAGCCTTTTTTTCTAGAATTTGGGCTGAAAGAAGAGAATATCTTGAATAATATACTCTCTGACTGTTACGCAGAAAAAAACATGAAGAATAACTTGATATTCTTATAAAGTAAATCTGTAACAATAAAGTAAATCTCTAATGATTGAAAACCCTTGTTTTGAATTGAAAAGTTTCGTTACGTACAACGTGATAGATACCTCTTTGAACAGTAACACTGCGTCTTGGCACAAAAACTACTTTTTGGTTACTGCATTGCTTCTAAGCTTTATCTATACAGTTAAATTTTAAAAAGTACCTATTGTATAAAGTATTAAATTCTACTTAATACAAATTAATTAATACATTTTCTAAAATATTGAATTAAATAAATAATATGAATTTAAATTTAATGAAATAAAAGGATGTATATCCTTTTCTTAAGACATAGTAAGACATCTTTTATTTAATAGCGCTGATATCCATAGTACTACCTACTACATGTAAATAGTTAAAAATTCTATTCTATTCATCTTCTTCGTATATGTCATTCTGTTATACATTTTCAATCAGTTTAGAAACATCGCATGGTGGAGCGTTAGAGTGTTGGAGACCCGCACTTTGCTTAATCAGACGAGGGGAACAGTTACATCATAAATATTGCTACGTTAGTAACGTAGTAAAGTATATGAAGTAACATATATAACGTAATTCGCAGATTAATTACTTTATCTAATGAGTTTAAAATAAGGCTAGTAATAAGACATCTTTATAACATAATATGTTTTTTTTTAATATATTTTATGAATGCTCCATCGTGGGCACAGCAGTGCGCAGTAGGAAACGTTTGACGGTAGTCCCATTTGGTTATGGATTCAATTTCCATTCAGGTTACATTTAAATTATTTTAGAAAAATATAAAATGCGACGTTGACTTTTACAAGAAATTGCGAATTGAGTTTCGCTTCTTAACACACAATGTCTTCACTACGGGCGAAAAACAGAGAACGGGCGAACTTGACACTAGAATCTCTCTGATTACCATAAAAAAATATTTTTATAAAGAAAGCTAATATTTTATATAAAATTAAGAAAATAAACACTACCGTATTGTATTTGGCATGCACTTTGGCTAAGGCAACGAGGCTACTAGCAAATATAATTACGTCACGATCACTGATTTTCTTATAAAACTAAAGCCAAAGCTTCGCAAAATCTTTAAGAGCTAAAAATAAACGAAACGTACACTAAAATGTTTCTTCAGATTTGCTTAATATTATTCCAACAGTTAAGACGAGACGCCTTAGCATTTGTCTTGCTTACCTTAAACCTGCATTCGCTTTTATGACAATTTTCATTGTAAAATTTAAATGTAAATGTTTTTTGAAAGAATTTCTTTACGTGTTTTTAAAAATTCTTTCAACAAAAACAAGCTAAGATCTAGTCTTAAAAATCTTAAAACTTTCCCAAGTAAACTTTTAAAATAAGTAAGTATTTTTGTTGAACAAAAATTTTCTAATTTATATTTGAAACTTTTTTGTTAAAAAGATGATTTTAAAAATAAATTTAGTGATGTGTTTAAAATTCAACAATAATAGACCTTCACCATCCATTTGGAACGTATCTCTCAGAATGAGATGTTTGTAAGTTCATATTTAGCAGGAATATTGTACGTATTTATTACATAGATAATATTGGAATGTCTTTACACAAGTTCTCTCTGACTACTCTGCTATGCTGGAAACTGTTTATGACATAGATTATTTTAGAAGGGGGCAAACGAGCAGAATGACCACCTGATGGGAAGAAGTTACCTTCGCCCATGAGCATCCTCAACTTCAGAGAAGTTGCGGATGCGTTTCCGACCTTAAGGGGGAAGAGGAAAGGAAGGAGGATGGATGAGGATTGTGGGAATATGGAGGAACACGTTATCAGATGTTTGGCGGTTCAGTTTGGTTTTTTTTCATGATATTGGTCGCGAGCCAGTCAGAAAACGAATCTCTTACCACAAAGCTATGATATATGCTTGCAATGTCTCTAAAAAGAAAAAGAAGAGAATGAACACAAAATGGGAAATAGTCACAAAACTCTATGCCTCCTCCACGCAATGCATCAATGAGTGAACTATTTAAAATTAAAATAAATATAATATAATTATGCAAATTTCCATATATTTTATTATTATATTAATATTTATAAGCATTAAAAAATTCAAAGTGGTCTCAACGATTTCACTTCTGAAGTATCGTTATAACCACTTAAGTCTGTAGTAGTCAGTTTGCAGTTTAAGATTCACCTGCTTAATTTAGAATAAAATGTTAATTTCAAAATGGGTTTTGATTTTTAAAACTTTTTCAAATAAGCTTTTTCTTATATTATGCCGGATAACAAACTAAATAGCAATAACATAAATCACATATTTATAAGGGGCCATTCGTGGCGCAGTGGCACAGATGTGTGACTTAAAACGACTGGTTGTAGGTTCGATTCCCACTCGAGGAGTGGAAATATTTAATATTTCCATTTTCTTCGCTCTGGTGTCGAGGCAAAGCGTTAAGTTCCACTACTTAACACGCACCTCCGAATTTGGCGGAAAGTGGGGAACGGAGTGTCTCTTAACACTAGGTTCCCTCTGCCTACCCTGCTGTGTGTGGGATACACCATGAAGCTATAAAAAATCACATATTTATAATGTTCGTTAAATTATAATTATTCTTATAATAGACATTGACTGTTGACGCGTAAAATATGTGTTTCCTTACCAAACTTTTTTTTGTCATTTCATACAAAAACTGTATGTCATAGATATTTTGTATCAATTTAATATATTTCTTATATATTATCATAAATTATGTTAGTTTTCTACACTTCTTTCCTTCATTAACTGTAAGTATAATCCTTTCATACTCTTCCACTAGCATAATTTTCTTAAAAAGAGATTCAAAAAGTATTAATAAAGTATTAATAAAATCTTAATTATACAAGAAGTATAAGTAAATAACTATAAATCACATATTTGAACTTGATTCATTGCTTGTTAAAGGATAATATGGAAGCAAATAAGAATACATATATTTCTTACACTATGTCATATCTAAACCAATCAACGTAAGTGTGTCAAGGGCACCATGGGCAACCTCACTTTATGGCAATTGGAGTCCATGATTTTTTCTCGAAGGAACAATATAGTAAGTTTATTACATAGATCTCATACAATCGTATTACTGTTGTTTTATTTTATATATATTTATGTAATATACGATAATATAGAGTGCGTAAAACTATTTCCTATATTCTCATAAAAAAAAAAAATAATGTTTGTTCAGACGATTGCCGCATTTAGATGTGCATGCAAAGATCTAGGGAAATTAAAGAACCTAGTGTCCTTTTAATAATAATTCATTAGTTTAACACAACAATTAAGATCAAGTTATCAAACAACATAACTAACAAACAACATTTGTTGTTTGTTAGTTATGTTGCAAATGTTGTTTGTTAGTTATTTTGTCTTCTTTTTTAAATTCTTTGGCTTGGGGCTGAAAATATTTTTTTCAGCTTCACGCTTTTTCCCGGACATGATGAAAGTCGGAGAAAGCCTACTATCAAGACACTCAATTCAATTTTCTGCTCCAATTTGAAATATTGCGTGTTAAATGGGGTACCGCGACGTCGTGCCTTATCTTATTCAGAGAGCATGACTCCATTGTAATCATTATTCCTAATGAAATTCGAACCCATAACCAGGAGCAGATGCTGTCCCACTACGCCACAATGACTTATGGAATATATGTTTCTATATTATATACATACATATATCCCATATGATTTATCGGTCAAGCTCAAGACGAGCCTTTACGACTTCACATTTTTACTCTTATAAAACATAAAAGAGTGGCCGGGTGATTATACTCTTAATACAGGCTCGTCAAAAAATAATGACGTTTTGAAAGTCTTCCTTTGAATATTTTGACTCCCTATTACGTCTTATTTCTACTTATATATTTATATATTTCTCGCTACTGTATAGTGTATTATTTAATTTACTTTAGTTATTTTGCCGCTTATTGCTATGAATAAAAATAGACAAATATGATATTTTTTTAAATTTAAATATTTTCGTTTATCTGATGTCAGTAGTCAAAGCCTGTTAAGGAAGGCCGTTATGGCGCAGAAGGATAGCGTCTGACGGTAAATGCAACGGTTATAGGATCAATTCCCACTATCGAGTAACAATTGATTATTCAAATATTTTAATTTTCACCTGTGATTAACAAGAGACAAACTGCGTGGTTGAGTTCCACCACTTAACATGCAACGTGTCAATTTTTAGCGAATATGGCAGAACAGAATGTCTTGAGACTATAATCTCTCTAAATATCCTGCTGTCTTCCAACACTAACATCCCTGAACTTGATCTAGAAACACACTATATAGACGAAAATCGTAGAATGGAATATTTACTTACACTGTAGGATATATAAAGAAAAATAATATTACAAGTAAAGTGACTTTGCCGGATATTATTGTAGGAGACATATTCTCCCGCGATTAAGCCAACTATCGACGTAATCTTGGATCTAAAGCCAAATATTTTGTTGAAGTAATACTGTAAGAAAAGTGGACTTAAAGCTTTAAACAAAATTTTAGATAGAAATTTTGTAAATAATTATTATTTAATAGTGTCTCATTATACTGTCAAAAAGGGGCATACTTATACGTAATATATTTAAATATCTTTTATTCACAGAAAAAAGTATATTGTAGTTTAAAATTGCTTTAATATATGAAAAATGTAGTAACATAGATTTAGGTCAGTGCTATATTTACAGAAGTCTGATATCTGACATTTGACTTTCCACCTTTAATACTAAAAAGCTCTATTTTCAGTGCTGATATTTGTGAACAGACTCGACTTCCGTTATATATATATATGTTATTATAAAAGCTTGTGTATTGGTAAATCCTAGATTAAAGTATAAAACAGAATTATCTTAGTATCTCAGAATATATTTTTATATATTTTTCATATATAGTAATAATAATATAATTTATATAAAAAATATGCTCTTGAGGCCATAGTGGTGCAGAGAAACAGTCTAATTGTAATCGATGTTGGTTATGAATACGATTCTCTCTTGATTAAATAATCATAATTGATTTGTTTTAAATGTTCATGTCAAAAGTGGAGAACGCAGTGTGATGACCTAACTTTTTCTTTGACTACTTAAAAGGGTGAAGCTAAAAACAATAATATGCTCTAACTTCCACATGAAGTTATCTATTAAAGTAATAATTCATAGTCGATCATTGAGAACAACAACTTCGTCATACAAGTTACAGTAGCAACTCGGTTGAGACTGCTTGGTAGGGAAGAGTAATTTCCAGCATTAAGTACTACGACTGTTGACGCGATGGTTATTTGTTGGTTCAATTTCCACTCGGAGGAATGATTATATATTATTTTCTTTCCTCCGCTCTAGAATCTCAGACAAAGCGCGGCGTTAAATCCCGATAATCGACACACAAAGAAAAAGAATGGACGGACATAATACTAGTCTCTCTCTGACTATCCTGCCATGAAGAAGAACCGTGAAGTTCAAGAAAAAGTATTAACTTTACTCCTTTCATCATAACGTGACATTATCTATTAAACTAATACTTCGCAGTCCATCATTGTTGGGAACAATAAGTTCGTCCATTTGTCCATAATCCATCAAGATCCGTTAGCAACTCGATCTAGACTGCTAAGCAGTGAAGAGTAATTTCCAGCACTAAGTACTCTTACTTGTTTGTGAGGTCATTTTTCAAAGCATTCCTCGCTATCCCAAAAAATATACTTTTTTGTTTCAGCACTCATTTGCTCCGTCAACGATTTCGCAAATGGCTATCGGGTTTTTGGGATTTAAAGCTTTTATTGACACGACAGATTTAGTGGCGGAATCAAATGTTAGAGTCTGACCGAATAAAACTTCTGTTGAAAAGAACTTTTAATAAACGTTTTGTAAATCTTTGTTAAATATGGATTTAATTATGAAGGCCATTGAGACGTAGTGAGACAGTGTTGGATTGTAATTTTTATTGCTTATGAGTTTGATTCTCGCTCAGGGGAATGATCGTATTTAAATGTTTACCATTATTTTATTTCAATAAAGCGTATCGTTGAGTTCCGCCAGTCAACAAGTAATATCAACAGAACGGAAAGTTTTGACACTGTGTTAGGGTAGCATAACTAAAAGTGTAAAAATATAAGGCATTTAATTATGAAAAATTATATTTGCATTAATTACTTTACGCGTACAAGTATTTTACGCGTTTCCATATAAAGGTTATCACAAATAGACATTGCACATAAAAATAAATTGTACAGCAGTGCAAATAACACGCGTATTTTTTTTAATAATAATCTCTCTTTACACTGGGTTTTTTCAGAAGGAAATACGCATGTAAAATGGGTCATAGTCATCAAAGTTAATAGCAGCAGAACAAATAAAAGCCGAGCTTTTCAACGCTTGTTTAATATTTACTCATATAGTCTAACTTTCATCGAGCTAATATCTTTACGCCTTTCCAGTGTCCTTTTTGTTGTGCACTAATTTAATTGTTTGCGGTAGGGAGTAGTTTGTTAGAAGTAACAACTTAGTAATCTGATAAAACTTGTCTTGTAGAACGTTTCTGTTCAGTTATAATGAAGTAAATTTTATATTTTTAGACATATCGTTAAATTTATTGGTATACAGAAACATTTAGTATGCAGGTACGTATTGGCTTGTAAAGATGGTAACAGGTTCTAAATTACAAAAGTAAACTTATTTATTTAGTATATTTTCATCACATAAAATTTGTTTTATGGTCATCATAGTGCGATAAGGAAGCTTCTGACTATAATAGCGACTGGGTTTGCGTTCGATTCCCACTCGGTGGAATGATCGCAATTTAATTATTTTAATATCTCTGTGCTTCTAAACAAGGTAAAGGTAATGAGTACCACCTCCTACCGTTTTGATGTGTTCCGGTTCGATGGCACGTAAGCCAGCTCTCCCTATTCCCATCATTCCCATCCTTCCTCCTTCCTTTTTGTCCTACATCCTCAAGGCTGGCAACGCATCCATGACTCTAATGTTGTGGATGTCTATGGGCGAAGGTAACCACTTAACACCAGGTGGGCCTTCTGCTCGTTTGCCTCCTTATTCCATAAAAAAAAAAAAAAAAGTGAAGAACGGAGTGTCGTAATAGTGGTATCTATGACTACCTTGCTAAGCTGTGAAGCATAAAATCTTAACTAGAAAATAAAATACCAAGAACACATGGAGAACAGACTAATATATCCCTAATTTATTTATCAAGGGAAGAAAATAGGAATAGGAAAGAATATATAAAAATAAGTGTTTATATAAAATTAATTGTCATTTTTAGGACCTTAACGCTATATAACTTTAGAAAAAGCTATATAAGAAAATATTTAAACTATCTTCTCACGTGTAAGTGATAGATTCGCCTGGTTATACCACTGAATACTAAAAGATAGCACCATCGAGTCCATAACTATCCAGTTATCTGAATAAGTTGTAACAGTTATATTTTTCGTGAAAACGAACCGTGCTGGTTTAAAATGTTTGCTAAAAGGTCAATTTCATTCGACAAACATTTTCGAGCTGTTAATATTTTCATGTAAAAAAATACTGCACCAACAATACTGGACTCTTTTAAATTGGATGGTGCTTTATATCTTTGAGTAGTTTGCAAAAAAAAAAAACATAAAGAACATGTATTTTTACATAATATGTTTTACATAGAACCCCAATTCTCCACTTTCTGCTCGAATTCAGAATATTAATTGTTGATCAGCGGATCTTAACGCCGCGCTTTATCTTGCTGACCAAAGCAGAGAAAAAATAATAAATAATTTAGTATCATTCCACTGAGCGGGAATCGAACCCACAATAAATTGTAATTACAGTTAGATCTTGTCCCACTGCACCAGGATTACTCGAAATTTGGCGAAAACAGAGTACGGGAAGTACATGAAATACTTGTCACCGTTTTGCCTTACCTATGTAAGTAAATTCCAATTTACTTCACTTTAGTTTATAAACATATTTTTGCTACATTCTCACTATATATGAATAGATACTTATTTTATGGCTGAGATCAACTAAGAATGAGGGAGAAACCTATAAGGTGAATGGAACTTAGCTCAATCTATTTCATAGTTAGAAGGCAAAACCCCGAAAAATCGTGATATTTTACAAAAATCTTACATTTACCATATCATTTTAAATAGAAATCTGAACATTTTATTCTTTAATATAGGATTTATTTAAAATAATGAGCAATATTATGAAGTAACAAAGCAAGCACTATATAGATATGAAATTCCCAGTACTACTGAGCTGCCACTAACGAATGCGTCGGATGAAGTCTGCCTTTGAACAGTTGTTCAACTTTAGTATGGATACTAGAATATGAAATTTAGCTGTGAGATAAAAACACTTATTCATGATCATTTTATAAGTATATTTATTTATATAGGAATATAAATTATTTATTTTTAAGATTGTTATAGAATTTAAAATAAAATTTATCAAATTAAAACACATTCCATATACCGTCATATTAACTGTCATATATGATATCAAGATTTGTAATTTACACCACTATCATGTGTTAAAGTGTCATCAGTGGCGCCATAATTATGTGTTCGAGAATTGGTACTATTTTAGATGCATATGTAGTTATCGTTAAATAAATTGTGTTTTATTTGTAAATCTATATTAATATATTAAAGAGGTAAAGTTTGTAAAGTTTGTTGTTTGTAAGGGTCAATCTTCGGAAATACTGAAATAAACATAATATAATAAATATTAAAAACATATAAACAAAGAATATAATATTAAGATAAAAAGATAAATGAAAAATCTAGAAAATTGTTCTAGAGCTCTCATTTTAGTGAGAATCGAAACCATAACCATAACTTGTTCACTCGAAGATTTTCTAACTGTGCCACAATGGATTTAATTATATAACTATTCGTTTAAGTATATGTTAGGGATAACGTTATGTTAGGGATACGCTACTTTATCTTGGGGATGCCTAATCGTCTCCATATCTCCGGTAACGATAAAGACATTAAATAAAATCGTAACGTGGGTAGCGGAGTAATGTTCGGTTCATATAATTCATGGGCCTATTTGAATGTAAAGCAGCTTCACACTTTTTCCGCACAGCTGGGAATTCAGAGAGATTTAAAAAGACATTTAGAAAATGTTTAAAATTTTGAACGCAGCAGGATTGGAACCCGCGCCTCCTGAATACTGTCCAGGCGCTCTGACCGCTGAGCCATGCGGCCTACTACCAGCGTTGAAATTTTTGTACGGTTTATTAGTTGTGATAGTTTTAACTCAACGCCGCGCTTTGTCTTACGAGAGCGTAGAAATAGAAATAATTTAATTATTCCTCCAAATGCTAATCAAACCCACAATTAATCTCATTTGTAGTGACGTTAATATATTTGTCTGTTTTCAAATCGTAGATACTTTTAACAATAAATTACTTTTAAAATAAATCCAAAAAGAATAGGCTGAAAATTATTTTCTTGTTATGGTGGGCATCCTGGTATTCTGCAAACCATGCTCACTTAAAGAAACCGGACGACATGAAGTGGGTCAAAATTTCACTGCAAGTTTTTCATTCCTCCTAGTGACAATCGGACCCTCGACCAGCCGTGAGAACAGTCAATTGCTGCTGATTTTTGCTTGAGAAGAGTAAAAAATTGACTTATTCTTAAATACATAAACTAACAAGCATTTACTTAATGAAATTAAGTTAATAAATATGTTTTTAACGCTGATCAGAAATTTCTGTTTTCGATACGGCACTCCCTTCAAATGAACTTTGATTTCGAGGCCATTTATTACAAACTCTTGGCACCACCCCTATTACAAGATCACAATCCATATTTCCTTCGCTTTTTGTTCTGTTAAAATCGTTAGTTATGGTGTTCATATTTCATTAGGATTATTAAAATTGATATCTTAGTAGTTAAGGGTATATGATTTCCTAAATATTATTAGATAAATGTATTTTCTAAGATAAGATAAAAAAGACTTGACAGAATAAATTAATTGAGTCTATAAACTAGATTTAAGTAAATATATTTGTAGAAAATTCAGCGCAATGGACTGAAAGCCGCGCCCTTGGCAAACCATCGCGCACTGACCACTAAGCCATATGTGTATATGAACGTATAACTTAGCGGTCAGTGCGCTTGGACCGTTTCCAAGAGGCTCAGTTTCGAAATCCGCTACGTTCACATTTTTAAACGTTTTCAAAAATTCATATCCTCAGCGTGTTAGTAATACTTATAATTTAGTAGAAGTTAAGATTGAAAGCAGACCTTGATTAAAAGATGGAATCAATAATAGGAAGACAAAGATTTCCAGTAAAATAGAATTATTATAATAAACATTACAGAAATCTAAAAATAGAAAGGGATACGTTTATATTAATATAAAATTTTATCATCAGAGAAGATAATAAAAAAAAAACTATTAAACAAATATTCTGGCCATTGTGTGTGGGAAATATTGTGACTAATGCCACATACCACCTATTAAATTATTATTAAACTTAAATTATTTTCATTTTCCCGATCACGTACCTAAGACAAAACACTGGATTGCGTTCCACTTCACACAAAATATCTTGATTTCGGGAAAGTGGACCACGAAGTGTATTGACTCTAGGTTCTCTATGACTGCTATGACCTGAGCTTGCTGTGACAAGTCATTTACGATATATATTTTTTATTTTATTTTATAAATAAAACAAAACAAAACAAGATTTTGTATCTATATCGATTATATCTCAAGGTAGACATGTTTTTATTTTTATGAGATCATTCGTATGTGCTTTCAAGTTCTTTTGTTTCCCTTGAGCGTAAACGATTGACTTTCTAAGTCAATATACAATTTTCATAGCAAGAAAACAAAATTATTTATTACTCTCTAAAGAATTTTAAATCTTGGCTTCAAAGTTGTTTACTATGGGACAGGTTAATGACTTTGCAGAACAACAAGTCAATCTCACTATGAACTCGTAGTAGTAAAATAGTTCGTGCAAGTAATTTATGGAATAACAACATTATCACACTAATTAACATGAAAATGTGCGCGCCGTGTAGAAATTAACATCGATTAGCTTATATGTCTATGCATTTTGTAATAAATAATATAGTTAGTTTACTGTTACATTTATTGCAATATGCATTATTTATATATGGTATAATAATATATTTAAGAACGTTTAAATGGGGAACGGAGTGTCTTAACACTAGCTTCCTTCTGCCTACCCTGCTGTGTGCGGGATACAGCGAGACGCTAAAAAAACATATATATTTAAGAAAAAAGAAGGCATTGTGACGCAAAGGGACATTGTTTGAATGCGTTGCGAGTTCGATTATTACAAAGAGCATGATAATATTTTAATTATATTATTTTCTCTGCTCTGGCACGACTAAGTGTAGTGTAAAATTTTGCCACTTAAGACACAATTACTTGAAGTAGGTCAAGAAGCGGCGAATGGATTTTTTTGGTTTTTTCTGTCTAGAGTAGGCAGCATGAAGCGCGAAACTATTTTTTTTGTTTATGTTTTAGAGTTCGTTATATTTTTTTTTGTACAGATTTCTAAACAATATGTGGTGATTGGCGAGAATTATTACCGCATTTACCTAAAAAACAACTTAGTTTATAAATATGTATAAAATTTCACCGAGTAGTATTTTAATTCTCAAATGCCTTGTTCACTCAAACTCAGATTCCAGTCAAGGATACATAGATTACAATAGATTCAAAAAACATAGATTCAAAACATGTATAAAAGAATGTTCCAAAAAATTGCAGTAGGTACACGTATAGCTGTAACTTACACTACATATAAAAGTGCTTAGCTATTCCTTCCACACGGCACGTCGTACTCCTTCTAATCAAACTTCTAAAGTTTAATGTTGCTAGGTTTACAGAAACTTGAAACCAGTCTCGTTTGAAAATGTTAGTCCTCGTAAATCTTGAGATAGATAGGGATTGCTTAAAGTTTGAATCCTTATACCTATCTGTGTCAGTACAAAAACTACATTATATTGATTTTACAGGCCACTAATATGTAAAAAATATATCAATTAAAATGTAAACAAATTAATCAATTTAATTATTTGTAATATAAGATTTATTATAGAATTTGATGTTGTAACAGTTTATCATCAACATTCGTGGCGCGTGGCACAAGCGTGCGACTGTAAACGACTGGTTGTGGGTTCAATTACCACTCGAGGAGTGGAAATCTTTAATGTTTCAATTTGCTTCGCTCCGGTGTTAAGGGAAAGCGCTGCGTTAAGTTCCGCCACTTAACAACTAAAGTGGGGAACGGAGTGTCTTAACACTAGCCTCTGCCTACCCTGCTATATGCGGGATATAGCATGAAGCTATCATTTACATTCATTTACACACATTGCAAATTCACTGAACAAAATTACATAATAATAATACCATACTATCCTACGAATAATACGACGGATAAAAAACAGTTAAACAAAACGTTTTGAGGCTTATATTGTTTATAATAACATATCAAAACATATTATATGAGTGCTTGATGTACTCTAAATAATACTTATCAGATTTTCCAGCTTATTACATTTCTTAGGGAAAAGTGACTGCCTTCGACCCTTTTCCCAAGTATATTATTATGTAAAGTAGGTAAACTACTCAGACGTATTTTCCATTTATATTTTAACAATGCTTATCAATTTATCTTTTTTCGGGTCAAAGTGTCTTCAACTGGACAAAAGAGCTATAAATATTTTTAGGGATCCTCTTATAATGTGAACTTGAAGAAATTGGTAGCTATACATTCTCGATTTTAATGCTATATATCATAGTGTCAAAGGAAAATTGGCAGATTTGTTCTGTCATGTCATCTTTTTTAACACGTTGTTATTGGTATAACCTGACCTGTAAGAAAATCTTGCAACGTTATTCTGACCCACTTATTCTCAACCAATTTGCTTGAAATTTTGCACACGTGCCCAGATCCGATGACAATACTGTATTTTTATAGCGTGAACCTTATGCGCTTGCCAGGACGACCTGGGGTATTCTACTTTTTAGTTGGTTGGTACTTTTTAGTGGTAGTTATTTAATAAAATGTGGCGCAGTTGTTCAGAGGTCGCATCTGACTGTTAAAGCTTTGGTTATGATTTCGATTCCCACTCGGGGAAATGATTATGTTTAAATTTTTATATTGGTATGCAGTGGGGACCTAGTGTTAAGACACTCCGTTCCTCATTTTCCGCCGAATTTTGGAGGTATTGCGTGTTAAGTAGCGGAACTTAATGTCGCATATTGCCTCGACGCCAGAGCAAAGAGAATGGAAATATTAAATATTCCCACAAAGACAACAGACAAGCGCGACGTTGATTTCCGCCACTTAACCAGCAATTGTATCAATTTCGGGCAAATAGTGGAGCATGAAGTATCTTGACATTAGACTCCCTATGACTGCCCGCCCCCTTTGAGGGAAAAAGCGAGAACATGCTTTTTTATGAATATTCCTTAATATTTACATAATTGTTCACGTGCTACTTAAATGTAATGAATAGCATAAATAATATTGAAATTAGAACTTCTGTAACAAGAATTCCTTGTAATACAGTCGTAGTTGAGTCAACTTATTTCCATTACTAGCTCATTTCCAAGTTACTTAGCTCGAGGAAATAAATTTGTTTGCTGTCTGTCTAATAGAAAACGGTCATCTTCATTTTAATGACTTAGTACGTTACAACGTTAGAGATGAAAATAACGAGTGCTTTGATAAAAAATATTTTAATTTGTTGAGGAATGAATATCGTACATGTATATAAGAGAACATGTAAATTTATAATTGGAGGCATCGTGACGCAGTGGAATAACAACGTCTGACGGTTATTGCGGCTAGTTTTGGGTTCGGTTCCCACTCGAAGTAATAATCATAATTTTGTTACTTCATTTCATGGTCTGATAATTATCTCATTTGGGATTCGAGTCCACAACGATGGTGTATTGGAAGCACCTGCAACCTCTATCACGTGTAGTGAGTCATTGGAGAGAAATTCGTCACATGCACATTTTAGATATGTTATGCTTTGAGTGGCATAACGCAATTGCGTATTTTATTTATCTAATAGACAAAACAAAAATAGTTTAAATCTTAACATTTCCAAATGAGAACAGACAGGCTTTCGGAGCGCATTTGGACATCGTCTGACTGTAAACGCGAAGGTTGTTCGATTCCCATTCGAGGTATTAATTAAAAAAGAAATAAAAATAGCTTTACGCCATATCCCGCACACAGCAGGGTAGGCAGAGGGAACCTAGTGTTAAGACACTCCGTTCCCCACTTTCCGCCGAATTCGGAGGCTTGCGTGTTAAGTGGCGGAACTTAACGCCGCGCTTTACCTCGACACCAGAGCGAAGAAAATGGAAATATAATTTCCACTCCTCGAGTGC